>JANFCV010000016.1:2824276-4236414 GCA_024500475.1 Phthorimaea operculella | reverse complement strand
AACCTGTCACTATGTTGATATACAGACTTCTGAATTATTCTCAAACCTTTGTCAGATATGGTGTAAATGACCGTTTTTACAGCTTTTACGCTCTGCCTACTTCGCAAGGGATATAGGCGTGATATACTGGGTGTTACAAAACAACCAATAAAGCAGAAAGTAGGTCAAGGTACTCATGAAACTGAACAACTTTCCCCAAGGAACATGGGTCAAAATATGGAAAAAAATTGGACTTCCCATACAAAATGAACTCACTTTGTATGGGAGATTTATTGGTTGTTTTGTAACACGTTGTATGTATGTATGTAAGTATGTAGGTATTAGATCTCAACACTTGTAGGCTGGTACAAAAGTACGCTGCCCGCATGTTATTTTAGCATGTATGCTTGCAACATATTTCTTTACGAGATTGAACAACGACATGCATAGAAATATAAACACGAGCGAGTAGTATAGAAATTGATTGCACTGCACGCACTGAAATTTGCGATTGCACTTAACATATCCGTGAATTTGTGGGTTGTACATTTGTTTGAGAATGTTTCCTCAAGTGCGTGGCCTAGCTAAAAGTTCGGTCAGGCCGGACATGTCGTATTTGACCAGACATGGCTTTGTACGGTCAGACGGGGTAAAGTAGTTTGACTTGCTACAAATACTTGGCTGATAAATGTTATTCCATTTATACTATGTCCTTGTGAGCACCATGTGTATCTATAAGGATTTAAATCAATGGGTTGACCACGTGTCAACGAACGTGACGACGACATCAATGCGATTTTGTTACAATGTTCCTTGAATATTTGTTCGACTTGCCATTAAAAAGTTTTTTACGCTCTGCCTATCCCACAGGGGTAAACGGCATGATTTTATGTGATTGTGTCAAAATTATGGAACGCCTGTCAAAGGCACCATTGGTAACGGCATATATTAACGTTAAACTGAACAATTTAACTCAGTCTTGGAGGGCCACATTTCTTGTCTTGGTACCTACTTTACGCATCATATATTAGGTTGTTTAGGTACTTTGTGACCGAAATTGCCTTCAGATGCGATAATCTGAATTTCTTCGCAACCTTAGCAGTTCTGACTCTTCTGAATCGCATGTCAACTTTATGAACAAGTATTTTGCTAGTAAGATTAGTATGGAAATATTTCAGTAGCTATACCCTAGTTTTTGTCATAGTTGTCAACTCTTTGAGAATTGACTCAGTTGGTTAAGGATTGGGTAATGCAACTATGGGTAATAAGTACATATCTTGTACCCGATTTGAGTGTAAGCAATAGAGTGGTCTTCTCTTTATTGGGACCTGCATCTATATAGGTATGTTAGCTTAGATATAGGTTCGTTTCGAACGCTTCGTATTATGTTTTTGCGGGATTAGATATCTGCGCATAACTTTGAAAATGTAGTTGGTTTACCAAATTAAAGGTGACAGGACAGTGAATTATTTTGCTGTGACGTAACTAGGTACTTTCACAATATGCTCATACAGATTAATTTTGCATATCCGTTAGATTTGAGAACGGAATAGATTTGATTATCCCTCAGGATAGTTTCGAATGGCAGAGGTTTTCCGAGTACCCACGACAGGCAGGCCAATATTACCTATATTATAGCCGCTTGTAATGTTTTCCTTACCCTTTGTCTGTTTCATGTATAATGTTACATGATAAGTGCTTACGTGAGTGGGTAGTATGTGAAATATCACAGTGTATGTTCATTTTAGAACACGTGTTGACATGCAAGCAAGCACGAAATGAATCATTATTTTAGTGAATTGATTGCGCTAGTAGGTTGTACAATCATGAATCTTTTCAAATTGCCGAAGGGCATGTATAAATGTTAAGACATAGAATCAGTAATATTTGCGTTGGCTCTTAGCAACATGACGTACTGCAGGTAGAATTTCGTAGGTGAGCATTTGGACAAGTTTGGGATGACTCACCGACTTCAATTTTCGCATTTACATCTTCTTATGATTTTTATTACGTAAATGTGCGAGTATTTTAAGCAGGACTAAATCGTATCGCGCTGCCAGTAATTTTTTAGGAACATGGTTCGTGTAGGTATGGCGCGGGCCGTAGGCTCGCGTAGACGGTATTTTCGTCTGAGGCGCTGAGTTTGCAGGCGCTCTTTATGCAGTTTTGCAACTAAAATTAATTTTATTGCATCTTATTTTGCTTAGCAGCAAAAGGTATTGCAATTTTAAATAAAATCATGCAATTTCCTTGTAGTTTAGCCTTAGACATTGTTTAAAATAATTGGAAGCTTTATAAAAGCAAGATTAGATATTTTAGGTTTAGCACTTTTGTAGTACCAAACGGATTTGCCGTGCATTTTATAATGACGAGCTTTAACTTTAGAGAAAGTATTATAGCTGCACTGCACCACAACGCTGCTGTAGAGCTGAGCTCGTTAGGTACTTGAAGGTTAGTTTGAATTAGAAATTATGCGACCACGTCTGAGTGAGATCGCGAGTATGTCATTCTCTAGGTACATAGATACCAGAGAAAGAATAAATATTGGTGCCCAATGTGGCGAATATTTTTAAGATGAGGAATGCATCGAAATGTACTTTACATACTTATGCTGGACTTTTTAGCTTCAGCATGTGAGTGACCCTGCAAAATATTTGCGAGGACAAAAGCTTAGCACCCATTAATGAGTTTTTAGACACTGAAAACCTCCTTGCGCAGGAGTTGATTTCTAGGTTTTATAGAAAACCCGATACGTTAAGAACAACCCACTCGTAATATTATATTATAGGTCACACTTTCAAATTACATTGTTGCTTACCTTACGTATAATAGCTAATCATGCTACTACGGTATAGAACTTGAAAGCTATATTATAAATTTCATATTTTTGGGTCCAAGCGTTTTCAAGGGCTGTGTTCGAATGGAAGCACATTTTAAATAAGTTTTCGTCAGCTAACGAAAAACTCGTAAGATATTCAGACAATTGCATGACAATTGACTGTTATTTACGTATGAAAATTACGTGTTTTCACAAATATGGCGTAATCAAAGCACTGATTTGTCAATTTAGTATGGTATTTGACTAACCTTTTTATGTAGATTGGATCCACCTGGTATTTTTGCACATTGGCTTTTCCGTATTTCGGAAATAAGAAATGTATGTCGAGCTCGTAAGCAACAATCATTAAAAGCTGAAAAATAAAACCTGAAAGAAAACCTGGAATAAAATTACACTTAAATAAAATAAAAATTCATGAAAGGAACAGATATAGACCAATTAATATTTTCGAATAAGAAAACGATAATTTTTTCGAACGGAAAAAACCGTTATTGAAAATAATTCAAATAAAAGATTTGAAATTATTTTCTCTTCTCACCACGACCGCTCCCGCCGGGAAACACATCACCAATGAAGGCAAGAGCGCTGCGCGCCTGCCTCGTGTCGCAATCGGAGGGGATGCGAGAAAGAGATGTCAGTGTTAGAAAGGGACAGATATAGCCGCTACCGACCGTCCTAAAAAGGAAAAGCATCGCCGCTCTCATATTTTGTTTTATGTTTCGAATAGCGGTACAGTTGTTTAATAAAGTAATTAATGATATACTGGGGAAAAAAAATGTTTATAGTTTGCTACTTTATAGCGAAAAATAAATGCTCGTGGCTTTTAATTACATATAATCTTATAAAGTTCGAGTAAAATAGCAGATTTGTGTACTTACGTGTGCAAACTAATTTCAGGGCGATTTTTATTCCGACGCCCGTCGCACTGTATTATGGAATAGTCAGGCATGATGTCATTTCCTTAATTTAGTCTTTTATCACTAAAAATGCACCGCAAAAATAATATTTCATGAAAAATACGAATAAATCGCACTTTGTTTACAAGACTTTGACACTTGAAGTACCATAGATTGTTGGCACTATAAAATGGCGAAACAGTCGCGTTCGAAAATTAAAGGGTTCTGACAGACAATATTTTATCTCAATCTCCTTACAGAAAACCATTTGAGAGAAAAGGAAATAACATTATTTTTCCGCATTCTACATTGACAGAACAGATTAGTTCCAGTCCATACCAGGTTTAGTAGGTCTGTGAAGCTACTTACACAAATGGCATCTTTTGAAATGACAGGTCGCTTAGCTAGATAGCACCAGATAAAAATACGTATTTTATCCATAATTTAACAAATTACAATGATTTACTTGTGCTCAGTAATATTAGGAGTGTGTTTATTAGTTTTCAGTGTATAAATCTAAACTATAAGAAAAAACTAAAAAGGAATCTGACTGTGTGACTGCCCCATGGCTTTGTGAAGTGCATGCAAATTGTGATTATTTTTGTTTGATAAGTGGACTAAAATTGGTGATAATGACGGACAGCAAAGCTTTGGTGATGGCTCCCGCTAATGGGCTTGTAGACAAATCTAAGGAACTCCAGAAGGAGATCCTTATGGAGAAACTACGGTCGAAAACTTCGCAGAATAAAAACCTAGCTGAAACTTCGAAAGCTGTACGAATGGCGTTACTGGTATGTTCGTATGCTATAAAAGAAGCTTTTAGGCAATTTTTTGACAATACCTTTTCATTTTATTCATGAGGAATCAAACCTGAATTCAACACTAGACAAACCAAGAATGTATTTTGTATGAACAGTTATCAACCTATTTGTATCAGCCTACATTTACCTACTACTCTATACTTAATAGGCCGCTTCTCTTTTACGCCAACTCCTGTGGTCCTATGCCTCCCGCAGCCACTGTTTATAGGCAATGGCCAATATAACTATTGTCCGACCACCTTGTCTGCCTATGGAATGTTATATTACTATATTTATGTTTTAGGACAAAAGATGGGCAGTGGACAGCCAAGACCGCATGATCCTGCAGAAGTGCTTGGACAGTCTGCAGCACTGCATCAAGGTCAGCTCGTTGCAGAGCCTTATCGAAAGACTCGAGTGCCTGTCCAGACAACTTGGGTTTGTATTACTCTTTTAGTTTATTCTCATCATCACCTACCTCGACCTTAACAGCTGCAAAGTCCACTGCTGGACATAGCCCTCCCTCTATGGGGGGCATTGACATAGTTACTACCCTTGGCAGGGAGATAGGCAAGCATTATAAACACTGTAATGAATACTGAGCTCAAGTACTAAGTATTAATTGCTCTTTACTTTGCAGTGTACTTAGGTATATGAAATTAAATTCATTAGGTATTACTTTCTTACTCAACTCATATCCAAAATCTGTTCCTTTTTTATTACAGGTTAAAGTTTGTAGTTGGCACATCAGGAGTGAATTTATTCATATCATCAGATATGTTCTACCTGGAAATATTGGTTGAATCTTCTGGATCTGTTAAAGATGTGAAAATTCATCATGAAGGAAAAGTAAGTGCCTACATGATGTGATGTCTGACTTTCTTGGAGGTATTTATATGGATGTTTGCAAGCTTTATTTACTATTGTTGTTCTCTCTACATTTTGTAAACTCAACATCGTAGGGATTCAACCTATAGGGAACAGCACTTATCTAATGAGAATATCTGTATTTGTGGTATAATCACACTATCACTCTATTAAATTGACCACAAACACATCTTACACAACCATGTTAAAGGCTAGCTAGTTGTAAGATCACTGACACCAGGGTTCACTCGGTTGGGTCGACACTGTGTCCCACTTGAAAAAGAAGATTGAACTTTCTTCCGGCCCAATAACTTTTGAGTAAAGTTTTTATTCCTTCTTTCCTGGTGCATACTAGAATAAGCATGCAATTCCGAAAACGTCCGAAAAGGACGACTAAGTTTTTAATAGCTATACCTACATTGTTTATTTAAGATCATTTTGTACACTTAGTCACAATAAAGGATTTATTGAATTGAATTGAATTGGGCTGTGATTCAGGCTTCATATATCTTACCAAGATGAAATGAAAAATGGCAAATAAGTCTTGATTTTATTTGCTTGAAATTGTTTAAAATATGTGGGTAACACATGATTCATTCAATATTCTTTTCTCCAATTTGCTCGGAAATAGCTTCATTACTTTAAAAAAAGAATACGGCAATGGGCTCATTTATGTTGTCAAGGCGCAGAGGACTGTAATAGAAATTGCCGGACTAGGCCGGTAATAAAAGGGTTCTTAAACTTCACACTTTCGTGATTAGGTGTTTTATGGAACACAATTTGTTTGAAGTTTGAAGGCTGAATGTGAATTTCCCGCGCATTCTTTATGAAACGGAACGTAAGCAAAACCAGCGCCAACGCTTTGCGAACTTTAAAAGGTACAAAGTGTCAATTTTATCACAATTTAAATATTTGTTTCCTTGCAAATTGGAGAAAAGCACTATACAAACCTCGGCCGAAATAACAATTTCTGGTCTCGTTTACTTTAGAAGGCCTCGACTTCGTCTCGGCCTTCCAATGCCACTCGACCAGAAATTGCTATATACTCGGCCTGTGATGTAATGTACTATTACAGATTGATCAGCAGAGTTGTGAAGAGCTGGTCCAGTGCATCACCCGAGGAGACTTCTCCGACTTCACCGCACAGCTGGAAGGACTCACTGCTATTTACCAGTTGAATGCTGAGAAGAAGGTAACAATAGTGTAGAATACATAAATAAAAATAAAAACAAATGTTTCAAAATTATAATTTGTTAATTGATTGCAAAACGTGGGAGGCCCATGTCCAGCAGTGGACTGTAGTGGCTGTAAAGGTAAGGTAAGGTAATTGATTGCAATATCTCTTCAATCAACTAATTATACAACAAATTATAATTTGTTAATTGATTTGAAGCTCTCAGTCCATCCAAAACTAGATAAAAATAGAAGACCTGGTGAATTGAAAACCTCCTGTTCTTTTTTTATTGGTTAAAAAGGTAATTAAGTGAAAATTTTATAATAACTGTGTGTAATCGTTGGAAAATCTTTTTTTTTTATTGTAAATATTTCCAGGTGAAATGCAAAGCATTCAATGCGCTCCAGAGCTTAGAAGAGGATCTATGCACCTTGCGCCAACTGCAGAGCTTTATCAAGGACCCTTGGGCGCAAGTCCACAAAAGCCCCATTGGCTTCCTACAAAAGAGGAAAGGAGGTATTCATTGTTCCCATTTATTTAGCTATAACCATATTCATAGAAGAAAGGGACCCAAAATGGCAACATTATTGTTTGCGTTTTTTTACATATATCATGACGTTTGAGCAAGATGTCTACATTAATGTTCCCAGTTTGGGTCCCCACCTTCTTCTATGACTCAGGTAGTAACACGAAAAGTTAGTGTTTTATTGAAAGAATACTAATCATTGATAATTATTATTTTATGACACTGTTAAACTAATTTAAAAAAATCTCTAATCATGAATAAATAGTACACCTAAATAGGGCTATGGGATTCAGACTTATTCCCATTCGCATATCAGCAGTCAGGTCTGCTGCCCCAGTATAAAACTTTTAAATTGACCAAAGCCAAATTCTACCAGATTTCAGATCTATATTTGCAAAGAAACATAGCAGATAACAGGTTTAAAATTGTGTCGCAGGTCACGCCATGCGCCTCACCTACTTCGTCTCTCCTTACGAGCTGCTCGACAAGGACAAAGGCCTAGTACCTTTGACGTCAGAGCTGCTTACGCTCGGCAAGCCGGCGGCCGCCAACACCGTGTCTTGTCTAGTGCCGCCGCCAAACACGCCCGTGGGACATTCCGCACTCGTGCTGCTGGAAGGATCCACGGCTAACAAGTTGCAGCTGTCGCCGATCATATCCAGTGGACAGAGGGCTGGGAAAGGGTATGTACGAATGCGATAGTTGTATATTAGATACACATTTAAACTATACGAACGGAGCGAGTTTGACATTTCGCGTTAAAAAGGCATGCGATGAGACACACCGTGCTGTGCCATCACTACACGTTTGCGAGCGAAGCGAGCGAGACATTTCGCGTTAAAAAGGCATGCGATGAGACACACCGTGCTGTGCCATCACTACACGTTTGCGAGCGAAGCGAGCGAGACATTTCGCGTTAAAAAGGCATGCGATGAGACACACCGTGCTGTGCTATCACTACACGTATGCGAGCGAAGCGAGCTCGACATTTCGCGTTAAAAAGGCATGCGAGGAGATACACAGTTCTGCACTATCACTACACATTTTGTGAGCGAAACGATTTAGATATACCACGTCAAATAGACATGCGGGGAGACAAACAGTGGCTGGGAGCGAAGCGAGCTTGAAATTAAGCTTTAAAAAATTGTTAACGAAAGAAGCGAGCTCGATATTTCGCGTTAAAAAGGCATACGAGGAGAAAAACGATCTGTCCTACATCAACACTTCAAGTATTGCGAGCGAAGCGAGCTCGACATTTCACATTAGAAGTGGTCATGACAATCGTCTGATAAACGTGATGATGTTTGAGCAATAGTAGTTGTAGTAGAATTCTTGGTGAGTGGGGGGGTCATGACCCCTGCGACCCCCCCTGTATACGCTACTGATTCAACACATGTCTACCTTTTTTGTGGTAAGGCCCAAAGGTTTATGTTTTACATTCTGATATTTCGGTATTGTTGCAATCACCATGTCCACATATCAAAGAGACTGTGTGGTGAATACCGTGGATGTTTTGCCTAACTTGAACTTAGCACATGGATCTAACAACGGTCAAATTCAAGTCAAATTAGTGTTTTTAATTGTCTATTTTTGGAAAGCTTGCAAAATTATCCAAAAAATTTATTTGATTTGAACCTGCGGCCTTTGGCATCTGTACTGCGGAGGCCATTACCAACTGGGCTACCGCGTTTCTATCCTAGCCTGCGAATTAAGCGAATATATCTTGGCCACTAACGCGTATTTTGCAAGGTGGCGAAAAATAGTTTACCTAACACGGGAAGTGTTTTAAAGTTTGGTATTTATTTGTCTACAGAGGTCCAATATACGCGCCCCTAGTGCCACAGAACAGCGCGATGTTGCCGGCGTGCTTCACGCTCAAACTGACGCAGCCGCTGCCGCTCTGCGCGGCGCTTGCCAAGCTCATACAGGCCACTACAGAGGTAACTTTACTTAAATTTTATGTAGCCGATTGGCTGGCTCCGAACCGAAGCAATGGAAAGGCCTTTTTAGGGTGTTGTGCCAAAGGGTGAAAACAGAACGGAAAGCTGTCTGTCCGTCTGTCACCAGGCTTATCTCATATACCGTAATAGTTAAAGAATTGAAATTTTCGCATTTGCTGTATTTCTGTTGCCGCTATAACAACAAATACAAAAAATTTAAATAAAATAAATATCAAGGGGGCAAAATTCCATACAAAAAACTTGTTTTTTTTGCTCGATTTTATCTAATGTTGTTTTGGAATCTGTATATCATGAATGGTAATATATAGTTAGACAGTTCAAATTTTCACGGAACATGTGTTACTTACTACAGATGAGAATAAAATAAAAATGAAGGGGGGCTCTCATACAACAATCCTGATCTTATGGCATTTTTATACATAATGGTACGGCACCCTTCATGCACGACTTTTTTATAAACATAATTGCCACAGACAAGGCCTACCTATAAAAAATGGCGCCACAGAGGAGAGGATATTGTATTTTGAATAAATTATTTCATATCGTCTGACTCCATAATTTATTTCTCAATTTAAGGTGGAGGTGGCCGGTGACTGGGCGAACGCTAAACCAATTATAGGCATCATCGCGCAGCAGGCCTACAACAAACTCACCCCCGGGAAAACCATCGAGCTGAATCTCAGCAAGGGACTCTTTGTCGTAAGTTGGGACATATTTATTTTACTAGACTGTATAACTGTATTCTTTAATAAAGCGTGATGAACTCACACTTATTTAAACATGTAGCAAAGAGCTCGTTTTTCGCGTAGTGCGAGTTGACGTTTATTGAAAATAGAAGCTCACTTTGCTTACGATGTGGATTTGTTATGTCATAATTTTAACGCTTCGCTCGCAGTTACGAGCTGTATGTATATTATTTTATCTACACTTCATACATAATGTTCCTATTACAAATTCGAAAGCAAATGTATAAGCAACTGCTTTACAGCCTTTAAAAAAAAATGTCGATGTCATAAAGTAAAATGTCGATGTCATAAAGTTTTTTTTTCTGACTTTATGATATCGACATTTAGCAGTAAAATAATAAAAAAAAAACAAATGTCACGACACAATCAAAGAATGGGACGACACTTGAAATTATGAGGACTTATTTATTATTAAATCTTTGCTTCAAATCATTTTCCGAATTAAAATTTACCGATTAATGCTTTTTAATTTTAAAAGTTGTTCCGTTTTTATGAGCTTCCATTCCACGTTTAGTTAAAAAGTTACTTATGTATAAAAGTCATTCCGTTGTTGGTTCAGTAGATATGCTTGCAATCGCCATAGTGAAGTGCGAAGGTATGAATTATTTTTCATAGTTTTTCTTGTAAAGTGTAGATAAAATAGTGTATGCAATTGCAATATAATTAGGCTTTAGAATGCTCGTGTCAAACTATTATCACACTCGGCTGCGCCTCGTGTGATAAACAGACACTCACATCCTAAAGCCTCTTATTATAAGGCAATTGCATAAACTACTATTAAATCGACATGCTCGATTCGCTCCCCATACATGTTCTGTTACTGTTTCGTGTGAAACGACGAGCTCGCTACGCTCGCTTTACTTATTGTGTTATTATTGTATTTAAACTTGAAATTACGCTGTTCTTTCGTACGTTACGTAACAAAATTTTGAATTCTCATAATGTTGAATGCCACGTTATTATGAAACATGAATTCAAAGCATGTAATACTGCGTTCTTCCAGAGCCTCCCCGGCCAGTCGCAGTGCTACTTCCTCAGCACGTCGCGCGGCCTGGAGGGCTGCATGGTGTCCAGCATCCCCTTCACGCACCCCTCGCACGTGCCCCCGCTCGTGGCCTGCCTCCGACACCAGACGCTGTTCAACACGCTCATCGAGAGCTGCGTGCGGCTGCAGAGCAAGCAGGGTGAGTAGCAAGCAGGGTGAGTAGCACCCCTCGCACGTGCCCCCGCTCGTGGCCTGCCTCCGACACCAGACGCTGTTCAACACGCTCATCGAGAGCTGCGTGCGGCTGCAGAGCAAGCAGGGTGAGTAGCAAGCAGGGTGAGTAGCACCCCTCGCACGTGCCCCCGCTCGTGGCCTGCCTCCGACACCAGACGCTGTTCAACACGCTCATCGAGAGCTGCGTGCGGCTGCAGAGCAAGCAGGGTGAGTAGCAAGCAGGGTGAGTAGCACCCCTCGCACGTGCCCCCGCTCGTGGCCTGCCTCCGACACCAGACGCTGTTCAACACGCTCATCGAGAGCTGCGTGCGGCTGCAGAGCAAGCAGGGTGAGTAGCAAGCAGGGTGAGTAGCACCCCTCGCACGTGCCCCCGCTCGTGGCCTGCCTCCGACACCAGACGCTGTTCAACACGCTCATCGAGAGCTGCGTGCGGCTGCAGAGCAAGCAGGGTGAGTAGCAAGCAGGGTGAGTAGCAAGCAGGGTGAGTAGCACCCCTCGCACGTGCCCCCGCTCGTGGCCTGCCTCCGACACCAGACGCTGTTCAACACGCTCATCGAGAGCTGCGTGCGGCTGCAGAGCAAGCAGGGTGAGTAGCAAGCAGGGTGAGTAGCAAGCAGGGTGAGTAGCAAGCAGGGTGAGTAGCACCCCTCGCACGTGCCCCCGCTCGTGGCCTGCCTCCGACACCAGACGCTGTTCAACACGCTCATCGAGAGCTGCGTGCGGCTGCAGAGCAAGCAGGGTGAGACAAGCAGTTTTTTCAAAGTCTATTGGCTCTATAACAGAGGTTTATTTACTATGCGGGCATCGGGATTTTCAAAATTTTCAAGAACATTTTTGCGGCAAGCCGCCGCCTTTTTTTCTCTATGCCATTGCGTGCCAATTTAAGCTCGCTCCGCTCGCACTCGCAATAAGGCGCACGTTGCACAATGCACCCAGCCAGACCACATTTTAACTTAAAATTACGAGCTCGCTTTCCTCGCAATACGTGTTGTTTGTATGTAGCGTAGTGTGGTAACCCTCCTGCTTATTTTAACTTGAAATAACGAGCTGGCTTCTCTCGCAATACGTGTTATGTGAATCGCAATGGCACCCATACCCATCCTACTTATTATAAAGTGCAAATCTTTGTTTTCAGGTGTAGACTTGGAAAACACGCTGATGTTCGAAGTGAGCGCGCTATCGTGGCAACATATCTCCATCTCGCTCGAACACCCCTTGGAAGAGAGTATGGCAACTGTGGAACTAGAATTATCTGAACCAGCTGCACCCAGGGCTTCAGTGTACACCCTGAATACACCGCCGAGAGAACATATCGACGAGTACATCACAAGAGTGTTGCAAAAGACGCACTCCATCCCTATCACGCTCAGGTCAGTCCCATATGTGCATCTCGCTCAAACATTCTAGTACATTTATTTGCTTCGGCATACTTTTGTTCCACCCTTCGCCACCGGTAAACAAGTATACCTACAAAGATACCTATTCATAATTAAACTGCAAACTTTTGAACAGATCACTGGTAAAAATCTGGGAGCGCGAGGCGGCTACCAAGCAGATGAACGGCGGCTACTCGGCGCTGGATTCAAATTTTAACTTGGGCATGGGGGGCCTCGACCCGGGGGGCGACGGGGGGAGGGAGGGGGGGCACGTCAAGCAGGAGCCCCGCCCCGGCGCTATGTACCCCACCGGGGTCAACCACCCGCACCATGCCGGTCAGTATACAAAATCATAAATTTTTCGAAGGCTTATCAATTCAGCTTTAAAAGACTCAAAGGGCAAAAATGGTCGTTTCGCATATTTAGGTAGAGAGACAGGTGCAAAAATACTTGTCACTGTGTTTATTTCATACAACCTAGCATCGATCCAGCTATCTTTTCATTCAACACAACTTTTAAAGATGGCTTACTCCTTCCTTAACCTACCATAAGAATAAGAAGTAAGAAACTGGGGAACTAATAATTCTACTCTCGACTGCGTCTTTTCACTGTGATTGGTCGAAAAGGTGTCAATATCAAGTCACGTCTACTGCAATCTGAAATAAGCTTTGAGTTTATCTCTCGTTTATCTCCCTATGGCGAAATACGTCGACTCCTTAGAGTATATACAACGTGTTACAAAACAACCAATAAATCTTCCATACAAAGTGAGTTCATTTTGTATGGGAAGTCTAAATTTTTTTTTCATATTTCGACCCATGTTCCATGGGGAAAGTTGTTCAGTTTCATGAGTACCTTGACCTCCTTTCAGCTTTATTGGTTGTTTTGTAACACCCAGTATAAGCAAGCTATAGAGTGCGCGTAAGGCCCCGCGCCGTACTCTGTTTGGTACTGTGAAAGCGTAAACAGTTGCTCCATAGATACAGACGATGTCAAATCTATGTAGAAGTTTAGAGGTTCGATAGTGCTGTCACTGGCGTTTGCTACTGATAGGATGTATGAAGACTACCGCCAACTGTTCTAACTTTTAGGCGCAGTCTATAGCTTACGTAAACATACTCTAAGGTCGACTCTTAATTTATTTGCAATACATTGTTTTCAACAGGCCAGTACCTGTCAGACCAACAGCACCACCTATCCATGATGTGCACGGACTCCTCCACCGACATAAAACCTTCCGAAGAGCGCAAGTCCAAGAAGAGAAAATCTGATGATCCCTGGGCCTCCGCCTCCAAGAAGGGGAAGTTGGAGATGGAATCAGGCAGCGACAGCGATAATTCTGACGGATATGTGGATTACGATGAAGATAGTAATTCTAGGTAAGCTTTCTTATATGGGGAATAAAGTAAGACCAAAACCAAAACCCGATTTTTTAAGATACATACTTAGTCGGTCAAAAGTTCATTCACTTCTAAAACAAATTGGCGTAAATTATGACGTGCGTGACCTAAAGTTCAAAATGTTTTTATTTTTCGGGTATGACTTCGCAGCACTTTGCCCCGCTTACAAGAATCCATATTTTTCTTTCAGTTTTTATTATCCAACAACAGGTTTCTTTATTAAAACACACTAACACTGCGTTTCCAACTAAAACACGCCAACCCCCAAAAAGAGAGTATGACATACTGATGTTATAAACTGTTTGGTTCTTTATCCGCGTACGTTATACTGTATAGTTTACTTCGAGATAAAACAATAATTAAACACTAAAACATAATTTTCCCATTTGTTTAGTAACGAAAACATGGAGGGTCGCGCGTCATCAGTGTCACAGAACGAGGTCGCTTCAGACCTGGAGCTGTCCGCGCTGGACGACGCGGCGCACAGCCAGCACAGCACCAGGCCCTCCTCAGACATGGACAACTCCAACGACGCTGACAATGATGATATTCGGTAAGACAGGCAACATAGTGAACGAGGTCGCTTCAGACCTGGAGCTGTCTGCTTTAGACGACGCGGCGCACAGCCAGCACAGCACCAGGCCCTCCTCAGACATGGACAACTCCAACGACGCTGACAATGATGATATTCGGTAAGACAGGCAACATAGTGAACGAGGTCGCTTCAGACCTGGAGCTGTCTGCTTTAGACGACGCGGCGCACAGCCAGCACAGCACCAGGCCCTCCTCAGACATGGACAACTCCAACGACGCTGACAATGATGATATTCGGTAAGACAGGCAACATAGTGAACGAGGTCGCTTCAGACCTGGAGCTGTCTGCTTTAGACGACGCGGCGCACAGCCAGCACAGCACCAGGCCCTCCTCAGACATGGACAACTCCAACGACGCTGACAATGATGATATCCGGTAAGATATAGGCAATGATGATATTCGGTAAGACACAGACAATGATGATATCCGGTAAGATATAGGCAATGATGATATTCGGTAAGACACAGACAATGATGATATCCGGTAAGATATAGGCAATGATGATATCCGGTAAGACACAGACAATGATGATATCCGGTAAGATATAGGCAATGATGATATCCGGTAAGACACAGACAATGATGATATCCGGTAAGATATAGGCAATGATGATATTCGGTAAGACACAGACAATGATGATATCCGGTAAGATATAGGCAATGATGATATTCGGTAAGACACAGACAATGATGATATCCGGTAAGACACAGGCAATGATGATATCCGGTAAGACACAGGCAATGATGATATTCGGTAAGACACAAGCAATGATGATATCCGGTAAGACACAGACAATGATGATATCCGGTAAGACACAGACAATGATGATGATATTCGGTAAGACACAGACAATGATGATATCCGGTAAGACACAGACAATGATGATATCCGGTAAGACACAGACAATGATGATGATATTCGGTAAGACACAGACAATGATGATATCCGGTAAGACACAGACAATGATGATATCCGGTAAGACAGGCAATGATGATATCCGGTAAGACACAGACAATGATGATATCCGGTAAGACAGGCAATGATGATATCCGGTAAGACACAGGCAATGATGATATCCGGTAAGACAGGCAATGATGATATCCGGTAAGACACAGACAATGATGATATCCGGTAAGACACAGACAATGATGATATCCGGTAAGACACAGGCAATGATGATATCCGGTAAGACACAGACAATGATGATATCCGGTAAGACACAGACAATGATGATATCCGGTAAGACACAGACAATGATGATATCCGGTAAGACACAGACAATGATGATATCCGGTAAGACACAGACAATGATGATATCCGGTAAGACACAGGCAATGATTTTACCCGGTAAGACACAGGCAATGATGATATCCGGAAAGACACAGGCAATGATGATATCCGGTAAGACACAGGCAATGATGATATCCGGTAAGACAGGCAATGATGATATCCGGTAAGACACAGACAATGATGATATCCGGTAAGACACAGACAATGATGATATCCGGTAAGACACAGACAATGATGATATCCGGTAAGACAGGCAATGATGATATCCGGTAAGACACAGGCAATGATGATATCCGGTAAGACACAGACAATGATGATATCCGGTAAGACACAGACAATGATGATATCCGGTAAGACACAGACAATGATGATATCCGGTAAGACACAGACAATGTTGATATCCGGTAAGACACAGACAATGATGATATCCGGTAAGACACAGACAATGATGATATCCGGTAAGACACAGACAATGATGATATCCGGTAAGACACAGGCAATGATTTTATCCGGTAAGACACAGGCAATGATGATATCCGGTAAGACACAGACAATGATGATATCCGGTAAGACACAGACAATGATGATATCCGGTAAGACAGGCAATGATGATATCCGGTAAGACACAGGCAATGATGATATCCGGTAAGACACAGACAATGATGATATCCGGTAAGACACAGACAATGATGATATCCGGTAAGACAGGCAATGATGATATCCGGTAAGACACAGACAACGATGATATCCGGTAAGACACAGGCAACATAGTGAACGAGGTCGCTTCAGACCTGGAGCTGTCTGCTTTAGATGACGCGGCGCACAGCCAGCACAGCACCAGGCCCTCCTCAGACATGGACAACTCCAACGACGCTGACAACGATGATATCCGGTAAGACACAGACAATGATGATATCCGGTAAGACAGGCAATGATGATATCCGGTAAGACAGGCAATGATGATATCCGGTAAGACACAGGCAATGATGATATCCGGTAAGACACAGGCAATGATGACATCCGGTAAGACACAGGCAATGATGACATCCGGTAAGACACAGGCAATGATGACATCCGGTAAGACACAGGCAATGATGACATCCGGTAAGACACAGACAATGATGATATCCGGTAAGACACAGACAACGATGATATCCGGTAAGAAACAGGCAACATAGTGAACGAGGTCGCTTCAGACCTGGAGCTGTCTGCTTTAGATGACGCGGCGCACAGCCAGCACAGCACCAGGCCCTCCTCAGACATGGACAACTCCAACGACGCTGACAACGATGATATCCGGTAAGACACAGACAATGATGATATCCGGTAAGACAGGCAATGATGATATCCGGTAAGACAGGCAATGATGATATCCGGTAAGACACAGGCAATGATGATATCCGGTAAGACACAGGCAATGATGACATCCGGTAAGACACAGGCAATGATGACATCCGGTAAGACACAGGCAATGATGACATCCGGTAAGACACAGGCAATGATGACATCCGGTAAGACACAGACAATGATGATATCCGGTAAGACACAGACAATAATGACATCCGGTAAGACACAGGCAATGATGATATCCGGTAAGACACAGACAATGATGATATCCGGTAAGACACAGACAATAATGACATCCGGTAAGACACAGGCAATGATGATATCCGGTAAGACACAGACAATGATGACATCCGGTAAGACACAGGCAATGATGATATCCGGTAAGACACAGACAATGATGACATCCGGTAAGACACAGGCAATGATGATATCGGTAAGACACAGACAATGATGACATCCGGTAAGACACAGGCAATGATGATATCCGGTAAGACACAGACAATGATGATATCCGGTAAGACACAGGCAATGATGATATCCGGTAAGACACAGACAATGATGACATCCGGTAAGACACAGACAATGATGACATCCGGTAAGACACAGGCAATGATGATATCCGGTAAGATATAGGCAATGATGATATCCGGTAAGACACAGACAATGATGATATTCGGTAAGACACAGACAATGATGATATCCGGTAAGACACAGGCAATGATGATATCCGGTAAGACACAGACAACGATGATATCCGGTAAGAAACAGGCAACATAGTGAACGAGGTCGCTTCAGACCTGGAGCTGTCTGCTTTAGATGACGCGGCGCACAGCCAGCACAGCACCAGGCCCTCCTCAGACATGGACAACTCCAACGACGCTGACAACGATGATATCCGGTAAGACACAGACAATGATGATATCCGGTAAGACAGGCAATGATGATATCCGGTAAGACAGGCAATGATGATATCCGGTAAGACACAGGCAATGATGATATCCGGTAAGATATAGGCAATGATGATATCCGGTAAGACACAGACAATGATGATATTCGGTAAGACACAGACAATGATGATATCCGGTAAGACACAGGCAATGATGATATCCGGTAAGACACAGACAACGATGATATCCGGTAAGAAACAGGCAACATAGTGAACGAGGTCGCTTCAGACCTGGAGCTGTCTGCTTTAGATGACGCGGCGCACAGCCAGCACAGCACCAGGCCCTCCTCAGACATGGACAACTCCAACGACGCTGACAACGATGATATCCGGTAAGACACAGACAATGATGATATCCGGTAAGACAGGCAATGATGATATCCGGTAAGACAGGCAATGATGACATCCGGTAAGACACAGGCAATGATGATATCCGGTAAGATATAGGCAATGATGATATCCGGTAAGACACAGACAATGATGATATTCGGTAAGACACAGACAATGATGATATCCGGTAAGACACAGGCAATGATGATATCCGGTAAGACACAGACAACGATGATATCCGGTAAGAAACAGGCAACATAGTGAACGAGGTCGCTTCAGACCTGGAGCTGTCTGCTTTAGATGACGCGGCGCACAGCCAGCACAGCACCAGGCCCTCCTCAGACATGGACAACTCCAACGACGCTGACAACGATGATATCCGGTAAGACACAGACAATGATGATATCCGGTAAGACAGGCAATGATGATATCCGGTAAGACAGGCAATGATGATATCCGGTAAGACACAGGCAATGATGATATCCGGTAAGACACAGGCAATGATGACATCCGGTAAGACACAGGCAATGATGACATCCGGTAAGACACAGGCAATGATGACATCCGGTAAGACACAGGCAATGATGACATCCGGTAAGACACAGACAATGATGATATCCGGTAAGACACAGACAATAATGACATCCGGTAAGACACAGGCAATGATGATATCCGGTAAGACACAGACAATGATGATATCCGGTAAGACACAGACAATAATGACATCCGGTAAGACACAGGCAATGATGATATCCGGTAAGACACAGACAATGATGACATCCGGTAAGACACAGGCAATGATGATATCCGGTAAGACACAGACAATGATGACATCCGGTAAGACACAGGCAATGATGATATCCGGTAAGACACAGACAATGATGACATCCGGTAAGACACAGGCAATGATGATATCCGGTAAGACACAGACAATGATGATATCCGGTAAGACACAGGCAATGATGATATCCGGTAAGACACAGACAATGATGACATCCGGTAAGACACAGACAATGATGACATCCGGTAAGACACAGGCAATGATGATATCCGGTAAGATATAGGCAATGATGATATCCGGTAAGACACAGACAATGATGATATTCGGTAAGACACAGACAATGATGATATCCGGTAAGACACAGGCAATGATGATATCCGGTAAGACAGCCAACATAGTGAACGAGGTCGCTTCAGACCTGGAGCTGTCCGCATTAGACGACGCGGCGCACAGCCAGCACAGCACCAGGCCCTCCTCAGACATGGACAACTCCAACGACGCAGACAATGATGATATCCGGTAAGATATAGGCAATGATGATATCCGGTAAGATATAGGCAATGATGATATCCGGTAAGATATAGGCAATGATGATATCCGGTAAGACACAGGCAATGATGATATCCGGTAAGATATAGGCAATGATGATATCCGGTAAGATATAGGCAATGATGATATCCGGTAAGATATAGGCAATGATGATATCCGGTAAGATATAGGCAATGATGATATCCGGTAAGATATAGGCAATGATGATATCCGGTAAGACACAGACAATGATGACATCCGGTAAGACACAGGCAACATAGTGAACGAGGTCGCTTCAGACCTGGAGCTGTCCGCTTTAGATGACGCGGCGCACAGCCAGCACAGCACCAGGCCCTCCTCAGACATGGACAACTCAAATGATGCAGACAATGATGATATCCGGTAAGATACAGGCAATATTCTTGGCTTGGCAGCCAAGTATACAGGGTGGTCCATGGAGTGACGTCAATAAAAAGAAATTAGATTCCTCTCATCTTGCGGTATTCGAAAATACCCCATGTATGTTCCGCGATTATTTTTAGTTTCCGAGTTATTCAACTTTTAAAGTTGTATGGGAAAATCTCGACTGGCAGTCATTTATCCTTTCCTTTTTTTACTTCCGTATAAGGGCTTGTTGCGCAGTTGATTTCATAGCACAATCCTTATGATGTGTACTTTTGAGCGTTAAAAAAAGGAAAAAATGTCTGCCATTTGAGTATTTCCCATACAACTTTAAAAGTTGAATAACTCGGAAACTAAAAATAATCGCGGAACATACATGGGGTATTTTCGAATACCCAAAGATGTGAGGAATCTAATTTCTTTTCATTGACGTCACTTCATGGACCACCCTGTATAATTATTTTCACCAGGGACCCACTAAGAGTTTAATTTTCAAATCCCATGTCTGAATACCCCAAGTTAAACGACTTCCCAAATAGGGGTTTCGCACGCACGCACTACAATGAAATCATTCGCAAGCCGCAACTTCAGAGCTTTGACAAACCGGCTCGCGCCGCGTTGTGGTGCGCGAGTAATAATAGTCCATGTAAAAAGACACACTCGTTTATTTATTTTACTTGTCTTCATGGCAAATTCTGCTACAGATATATAAAACTTTAAATTCTCTTGTTGCAGGAATTCTTTTCACAAGTCTGATCACAAAAGGCAAAAGCTGAAAAACAAAGACGAAAGAAGTAGGAACCTCCTCCTAGACTTAACCGAGGGGAAGTCCTACATGCCCTCCTCAGTGAGCATCACCCCTATAGGATCTTCCACCAGCCCGCAGACCTCGGGAAACCTCTCATCCATGCTGTGCCTAGATAGAAGACCAGGGATAGAAATTATACCAATATCATCGGCGGCACCCGCAGCCTTGCCCAGTTCTATCACGATCACGCCCATAAGTTCCTCGCAAATGAAGTCCCTAGATGATCGAGGACGGTCGGAGAAGAAATCTAGTAAATCCAGCGATAAGGAAAAGAAAAAGAAAAGACGGAGAGATGACCCTATGGGCCCGCCTGATAAAGTACCACCGAAGCAAGACCCGTTGACTAAACCAGTGTCAGTCAGTATAAAACCTACAGATGGTTCACCATTACGCGCCGCCTCACCCACAGCTCTCTTGAGAAAATTTAGTCCCAGTCCGACGCACGGTCGATCCGTTTCTATTAGCAAATCGCCCAGTCCCGGCGCTAAAAGTAAACCCAGTGGGACCTCCTCGCATCACGGCAGCCCGCGACACTCCCCAGTACAAAACAGCCCTAAGCATCTCCCCGGGTACTCCAGCCCTAAGAACCACAGTGTGTCCTCCCCTAAACATAGTTCGTCAAGCTCCGGAAAACCGAGCATGTCAGCCCTCAAGTCCGCCGCGTCCGGTTCACCGTCCGGCAAATCCGGTACCACCGGATACGACCTCACCAAGAAACTCTCCAAAGACGGATATTCTAGCTCCACCGGAAGGGATAAGGAGAAGAAACATTCCAGTCTTTCTTTTAGCTCCAGTGATAGAAGTAGTCCCAAGTTAAAGAATCCTATGAAGATGAAGCAGTTGGAGATTACCCCGGTGAGTTGCGATAGTCCCGTTACTGAACCGTTGATATCACCCCCTAATGTTGAGGTGAACAAATCTGCACCGAGCCAAGCGAGAAATAGGAAAGGCTCTCTAAGTGCAGTCATAGATAAACTAAAGTCCGCCCAGCACTGCGGCACCGACTCCGAGCTAGGCCCCAAATCGAGCTCCACCAACAAATTCTCCGATTCAAAAAACTCGAGCCCGAGCAACGCCAAAATAGAAAGCAAGAACCAAGAGTACATGGTGAAACCGAGCTCCGACGGCATGAAGATCACCATCAACAAGACAGGTAGGTCCAAGGAATCCAGTAGTAGCTCCAAACTCAACTACGGGTCCAGCTCGAGCAAATCGCCGCAGCTGACCCCTCCAAGCCAAGGCTCGCCTAAGACCCACACGGGACTCAAGCCCGGCGTCATCAGCGGACCCGCCTCCAAGAAGACCCAGGCCATGCAGATGTCCAAGTCCGGCAGCGTCACCCCCGGCTCCACGCCGCCCAAAGCCAACATGAGCCCCTCCGACTCCGGCCAGAGCGGCGCGCCCAAAGTGCCTTACAAGTCCTCCAGTTCTGTTAGTACCGGGATCAATTTATCCAAATCGGCCACCAAGCCCAGTTCAGGTTCACCCAAAAGTAGTAGCTCAGATCTATCTAAAATTATGAGGGACAGGGAACGAGAGAAAGCTAAGGCGAAGCTCATGGGCAACTCTGAGCGGTCGCTGTTCTCCAAATCCGAACGGCACTCGAGTCCCAGTGGGTCACGCGACGACGTCGACGGCGACCGGTACAAATCCTCCAAAGACGCTTCCAATTTCCTAGTCGAAGGCCTCATCAAACCTCTCGACACTAGCAAATTCCAAATCCCTAAAATAAAAAACCAGACCACTCCCGACAAAAACAGCCCAGTTTCCCAATACGACAGTAGATCCTTAGTGAACGACTTCGCGCGAACTTTAGAGCAAAATAAATACCCCTTTCCACACTTTGATAACCCAAACTCTAGGAATCCCGAGCCGATGCAAAAGTCTGCCTACCCGCTGAACGTTCCGAAGCCCCTGCTGAACATGGGGTCGGTGAGCCCGAAAACTGTTCCTCCGAAAGTGGACCAAACGAACCCAATAGAATACACTAAATCCATGTCAGATAGTATATCGAAGAGCGAATCCTCTCAACGGAAAGAAGAGCCGAAAGAGTATCCTTCGCCGTATCCGCTGATGCCGTTGGATTTCAAGACGGAGATGTCGAAAGGTTTCACCGCGCCCAAAGGCCCCGAAGACAGAAAAGGGGCGGACGCGTGTATGAAACCGCCGGCGAGCGGCTCAGTGCCGCGGAGTGGGGCGACCACGCCACAAGAGGCTGCAGAGATGCTGTTAGATTTCTCGTCATCGTCGGGGAGTAAGGTGTCGGGTTTGGTGGCGGTGCGGCCGGTGTACCCCGCGTCGCCGGCGCTGGCGCTGCAGCTGGCCAAGTCGCCGGCGCCGTCGCCGCTGGTAGTCCCCAGCCCGCACTCCAACTCGCCCGGCATCACCGACGACGAACTCATGGACGAGGCCCTGGTCGGCCCCGGCAAATGAGGACTCCCCATCACCGCGCTATGGCGGATACCAAATAGGCTTTGAATCCCAGTTGAAACTACGACAGAGGTTAGTGCTGCGATTTATTCTCAAAGAGTCCTTATGTATATTTAGTTCTGTAGTCGTTTTTATTTTTACGTACCTAAGTACCAATTTTACAATGGGTGATTATGATTAATGATTATGGATATTATTATACTCATAATAAGCAAAGTGTGAATCGAATTGAATTAATGAATAATGAATGTTGTTTTAAGTTTGTATTTATTTTATAGGTGTGTAAAAAGGTGAAAAGACATTGGAATCAGTCCATGAAAAATAACAATTTTAACTGCCATGATATACGAAGCACAAGCTAGTGTTATGTACAAGTTTCCCAAGTAGTTGATATACGACGAGCAAATGGTTTTAAAAGTGCTTGTAAATAAATAAATCTATAATATATATTATTATACTCTGAAATAGATCTAACTAAATGATTATGGTATAGAATAAAGATTGAATTTTTCAGGAATAAATAATTTACAAAACTTGAAATATTCGTTTTAATTATTTATTTATTAAAAAATATTACAATAATTATATCTACATGACTAAAAATACCTTTGGCAAGTCCATGCACTAATAATAATAATATCTTAGAGAGCTAGGATAATAAAAAGATCGGTAGGGGTACATGTAGTAAGGAGTCCTGTAGGGATTCTTTCTGAAGTATCTTCTGTTGGGCCTTGTGAACCTGCGGCGCGCCTGCTGCCTTCTTCTAAACGGTATAGGCAAAGGGACGAAGCCTTCTGCCGTCTCCATCATTTCATCTTGAATATTGGTTTGCAGAGGGAAACTATTGTCAATAAATGGAGATTCTTCGATGTCGTTCGGTATGAATTGATTCTCCGTTTGTACAAAATCATTGGGCGGTATAAAAGCGTTTTCAGTCGGTACAAATTCGTTTGGTTTCACAATTTCTTCAATTATAATTTCCATTTGTCCAGAAGCTTGTGTATCTTTGATCCCCTTGTTGACATTGTCGTTTATCACTTGTGCATTTTCCTTGACTGAATCACTCGGGGTTGATGTTACATCGTGTTTGGTGTCTGATTCACTTTCTGACAAAGGCGTTTGGTTGGTCACCTCTGTTTGTTTTGATACCTCGAACGCGCCAACTAGTCCCAACATCAACAGCAGTATCACTCGTCTCTTCATTTTTAGTTCTGAAAAAATACAGGTTTTAAAAATCGGTTTCTATGGTCTGCAACTTACTGACGAAGGCTTATAATGTCAAGGCTTTATAACGCCAAAAACTGGGCCGAAGAAAGGTGACCTGACCTCATTTTACAGGAAAGCATTCCTTTGGTTTATTAGAGTCTATTAACACCTCCACCACATGTGTTCGATGAAAAAAATGTTCATAGATAAAAACAGTTAATGGATAACAAGCCAACAACATTACCTACTTACTGCATATTTTGGATTTTCTGCAGGATGTTTCTTTTTAATCCAGATATCTAGGTAGATAAACCAGTTGCGAAGGGTTCCCACTGTCTTATTATCATGGCTTTGCCATTCGGACTATTATAGTTAACGTACGTAATTACTAGCTTTCTAATGCTATAGTGATGGTAAATTGTGTTTCTGATCTGATCAAAAGAAGATGTTCTACTTACAAAGTATCCTTTGTACGGCCACTGGTTATTCTGGTTCTGGGGTCTTTGGGGTCTCTGCTGATTCTGTCTTCTCTCTGCATAGTATCCGTAGCCGTAGCCCGGGTACGATCTCCGTTCGGCCTGCGCTTGCTGCCGCCTCTCTTTAAACCTCCTCATGGCAAATCGAGGCATGTGAGGGTTCTGAGACTCCGCACCTTCCATCATTTCGTACCCCTCTTGCGATCCATCTGATTCTTCTACAGGTTTTGATAGCGTTTGTGTTACACATACGAAAATCACTAAGGCAAGTATCGCGAAAACTTTCTTTGAAGCCATTTTAAACAGATTTTCAAAGTCGTTTTACAATTCGTAGTCAGTATGTTGCAAGTTCAAGAGATAATCCGGATGTGTCATTAAAGGAAGCTGTGTCCATGTTTTATAGGATGGTCGTATGTAAGATGACACACATCGGGTGCATTTGTTTAGGTCTCGCGGGTTTTAGGAAGCGCACCTAACGGTCATTCATTCGCTTCCAATTATCAAGTCGAGGGGCCGTATTAATAGCGAGTGTACGAGACATTCTAGTAAATATTTCCTTAACCTATTGACCGAATTTAAATATTTTGTTATTTTAACCGAAGCTAACTTGACCCAGTCATATAGGGTGTTCGGCAGAACGTTGAACATACGGAAAAGGGTGTTAATACTCGTGATTCTGAACAACTTTTACTATGGCGCTACCTGCGAAGTCGCAAAAAAATATTTGAATTTTCCATAGAAAAATTCATACCTAGTCGGCAAAGATGTATGGAACACCTAAAATTTTTTATGCTAATTCGCATGTGGCCTCATAGTAAAAGTTGTTCAGAATCATGATTAGAAACACTCTTTTTCTTATGTCCAACGTTCTGCCTAACACCCTGTATATTATGTTTTAGTTTTTACCTAACTTGAACAGTAGCAAGTACAAGTACCTACAGAGCTCTATGCAATTCAAAAATATTTCTCAAAAAATATCGCAAATGGTAGTATGTAGGTTCTAGGGGCAGCAAATCCACCCACCATATGTCAGGGACCAACCTATAATGGTTTGTCTTAGTATTTTTATGAAAAATCACTATAAGTTGGTCCCTTAAATGGGTAGGTGGGTTTTCTGGCGATAGTTGCTGCCTACCTGCTTTAAAATGGAATGCAATTTATTCTTGTTCTTATTTAGGTCTAGCTACGGTACTCTAGTTTGGTCTAGGATAAGTATAATAAGTACATAGTTTTATTTTTTATTGTCTCTTTCTTCTTCCGGAGACAGGCGTATTTTGAAACAGGAAAAACTAGAAAGCCAATCGTTATGCACTACTACTAGTATCACACTTTCTACTACTCCAATTTTCGCTTTTACATGTTATGTGTGAATGTAAAGTGTAATGTGGATTTTAGTTGTAGTGTGGAACGTTTAAAAGCAAGCAGCGCAGCGATTAGGCAATTTGTAGTAGATTTTCGCATGCGAAATGAAAATCATACTCATAGTTCAATAATACGCTCCCTGGTATGTAGGACTCAGGTAAGTAGGTACCTAAGTAAACCTCATCTATGAATACGGCCACATACGTGTGTAAGATCAGTGCCTCGACACATTGACTCATTTTACTACTTTAGTAGTATTTTATCATCATCTGGCCTGTGTCAACAGTAAACAATGATCTAATTATGTATAAGGAAACTAGCTGTAGTAGCTGTAAATAGTTTGTCATTCATAAATTGACTGAAGTTACAGGAAAATTATGTTTACACAGCTGAATGATGGAACTCTTCGTAAGGTAGTAACAATAACCTATAAAAAAATACGCTGAAACTTAACTTGCTTCCGTTAGGGCGTTTGTGCACTACAAGGATTTTTACTGACCGGCATTCCGATTTTTACGGTCCGGTATGGCACGCCATAAATTTAAATACTAGCTTGTACACTACAACCTGTTACATAACTGACCAAAAAAAAGAATATTTTTCATTATTATCAGTCGATGAAATAATCACATCACTAGTCTAGGTCAGGTGCTACACTACCTGGCGAACAAAGTCTGCATCGGCATACATTGCTGGTTGACTTAGTTTCTTGTATTGATGACATTCATGTAATAGCCAGCAATGTAGACCGCACTACGCTGCGCCGCGTCGGCAACTTCATTTGAACTTTGAGCTGTCAAAAATAGTGCTGCGATGACTCGATTAAAAATAAGTGTAATTCGATAAAAATAATATTTTTTCTTAATTTTCAAAAACTATACTACGGCTCTAATTTTTTGTTAGTTGACTCTTTGCAACGGACCTTTCAACACCCTTTCGGATTTATTTGTTGTTTTGTAACACGTTGTATACGTTATTTTACTGTCTGACATTTCACTTTTCCGTATTCCGGATTATTATTTCCGGTCCGAGATGACAGCAATGAAAAACGTATTTATGCTTGTGCACTGGATCCGTGATATTCATCAGCGGTCGCATGTCGCACGCGTTGGTGGCCCTTCCCTCTCTTCCCCTTGTTGTGTTACCTAGGCTCTAAGAGGCACCGGCACTCAGGGAACTAGGGTAACCGCAGGTGTAACTTAGTAGCTAGGTAAGGGTGGAGTAGCCTCGCTAGCACGAGTTCCTGTGACCCCTGGGGTGTGAATGAGTAGGGTGTAGGTGGAGTGTCCTGTGTGTAGGCGCCTTATAAAGCCTGGTGCCCTCATGCGAGGAACCCTACTGTGCCGCACTGATCCGAGTAAAGACGGACAAGTGCACAAGCAATTCATTGGTTTTTTCACGCCACACCGGACCGTAAAAAATCGGAATGCCGGACAGTCAAATTCCTTGTAGTGCACAAACGCCTTTATTGATACAAATATCTATGTTTCGGTATTCAACATATAGTAACTTATAGTTGGGTTTAAAAAAAAACATTTGAAAAGTAAGGCTTGATTTTCATTAAAGTTAAATTAAAAACACTGATTATAAATTTTTAAATCTTTATTAAAATGTTAATACACTCTATTAATATACACATACAACGTAAAAAAATTAAAATAGTACTTACTTTAAAACATTATAACTACTACTTACTAACTAAAGTCAATCGCACATCAACCGTAATGCAAAGGAAACGTATTGCCTACATCCATAGAGTAACTTATTATTTCCTACATCGTTACCCGACTCAAAAAATTGAGACAATTTAAAACCCGACAATACTAACTTATTCTCTTTACATTACGTTCAATGTACGCCAACCATTAGTTTTTGACTAGGGTAAAGAAAGCGTAGTTACATCGTAGGTACTTATTAAATTTAAACCTTAATTAATATTAGTACAAATAAACTTAATGGCACAGATTACGGGATATCTGACTCTTGATAGCGCCTGATTCCCTGCTCTTTACATGTCATCATCTGCAGCTAACTCCTAACATGGTTAGTGTTTTAAAATTGGACACTTTGGGCCATACCACAATAAAGTTAAACGAGCGTTAAACTCGTGTCTAGCCTTTTTTGTATGAAACTTTATTTTAAACTCGGGTTCTACACTTGTCTAACTTTTTTGAGGTAAGGCCCTTAATTTCTATAAATCAGGCAGTATTTTATCAACGTCGCATCATCGTCTCTTTTTACCCCCCGACGAACAAACCGGACGGGTGTTATTTACTCGTAGCTTTGTTGTATGGGTCAGCTGGTGCTTTAATTCTGTAAAGAAAAATAGTTAGGTAACTTAGTTGAGTAGATTAGTTAACTTAGTAGAAGTCGGTGTCATGGGCAAAATCGCTGACTGAATACTCAATGCAACCAGAAAACAGATTACAAAATAAAGGATTCTGTCCCAAGTACGTTAGTATTTGTGACCCAAGTCAGAATTTACCGTTGATGGTAAGTTACAGACTGTTTTGAATAAATAAATTAATTTAGGTGAAATTATCACTAACGTTCACTTCTATCCGGTTGGCAACGTCTGATTTCGAATTTGAAAGGTAACGGGGTAGGTAACCCTCTTGGTACGGGCATTAGGTAGCACTCTAGCACTGCCCATTACCTAAACTCTCCTCGTAAGCATGGTAAGTATATCAATTACGAGTAGGTTCATGTGTAGCAAACGACAGTTGTGGTATTATAAATGATGCATGAGAACTTACGAAGTAGCCCTTGTAAGGCCAGTGGTTCCCAGGGTTTCTGCGCTGGTTCGGGAGCGGACGTCCACGCTGGCCAGCCTGTCTTTTCTGCCTCAGCACTGCTGATTCCACCACGGGCTCTTGGGTCTTCGAGAATGCTTGCTCCTGGTTGGTCAGTTCTAATGCAGGAACGTCTTCTAGCGGCATCGAGTAAGTAACCATAATAGACACGAAAACTACGAAGAAAATCACGAAGAATTTTTCAGCGAATGCCATGGTTTTTCAGTAGAGATATTTTAATATTTTCTTATTTATTTAAGGAGTAGGTTATACTGCTAAGTATGTAGATTTATTGATATCAACGAGACACTTCTTCAACGCACTTCAAAAACAAGTTAACACTTCGAACTATTATATCAGATTGATGTAAGTGTCCGAAACTACAGTATTTATACTTGGTGTTGGATAAGAATGGCGTCGTATGCAATGGTATATTTACCTAATCGCTCGATATTTCCAGAGGTAACTGTCAACAAATACTCACAAATTAACACCTCGCCAAGCCTACTGCGTCGTCGGGGCGTATTCATAGACGGAAAATGTGATCTTTCTAATCACCATACTAGATTCGTTCTACCCTTCGTCACTTCGTCTTTAAAAGTAGAGGAGTTTAATGCTGGAGGTGTTTTAAAGCATTAAATTGATATCCAGCTGCTCTCCACCTAACCCAAACATATTTCGTAGCAGTTTGCTACGCCGACGGCGGCGCGTAGATTTAATTACAACTCTGGCGTCTTAGCGATATATTTTTGCTGTGCGTGCGGTAGATTCTCCAGTATTAACGTAAGCAAGAGTAATATGGTGTAAAAAAATAGCTGAAACTATCTAAGAGGCGAACCAAACTAGCTTAATGATCATCAACTGAACATCTTTGCCAAGGATCATTGGTTTAAGGAAGTATGAGGGAAGGAATAGTTTGATCTGATAGGTGGTTTTTCTTGCGGTTTTCACTAACATGGGTTGATCCACATAAAATGTTTTCAGCAGTTTTTCAAATGTCTACTATTTAAGATATTATGTAGTTTCTTCTCTTGTAAAACTTCTTTCTGTGGTACGAATGAATATGTATGGTATGTATGTATGTGTGGAATGAATATAGTATGTAGGTACTATGCACTATGAATAAGGACCAGCGGCGTGCTTGGCGTGCTTCACACATTTCAGAGTCAAGGATCTATGATTCAGATTTAAGGTAAGTAGGTATTATTCAGTAATCCATTCATGTCCGGAAGTAAGTACAGGGTGTCCAAAAAGTAACGCAAAATCAAACTCAATAAGAAACAGGTAGGTAGGTACGTACGTAAAACATATGATCAAGTTATTGAGGGCGTAGTGCATAATACAACGATGAGCAGCTACGCCAAGACCCGTAGAAACGAAAAAAAGGAAAACATTGTCGCCTGTGAGACTTTATCTACTGGATATTATGGGCGGGATGCATGTAACAACTGTCTGCGACCTTTTATGAGGTCTTCGGTTGACCTGGTGGATTCTTTACAATCTACCTCAACATCCCATTTTTTATTTACTAACCTTAACGCAAATGTTTACGATTATAACAGGGAGTAACGGAAAGGGTATAAAAAGCCAAAAGGAGGTCAAGGTACTCATGAAACTGAACAACTTTCCCCATGAAACATGGGTCGAAATATGAAAAAAAATTTGGTCCTCTCATAGTAAATCAATCAGCTGATCGGCGATTTTGTATGGGATGCCCAAATTTTTTTATTCATGGTAGATAAAATAGTACCAAATTGTCATTTGTCCCTTTCACTTTCGTACATGCCGAATCGCGGTGGGTGATGCGAGTGTGATTTGTCCCTTTACTCACATGCAAAAGCGCGTTTGAGATGGCGCTCTTATAGTTCGTTATTGTGAACAGAGTATTGTAGAAATTTGTTTTCTACTGACTTAATCATGAATTATTTTTGGGACATCCTTTATGTGTGTACCTTTTTATTTATAACTGCTTATGGAATTATTTACTCCAGCTACATAGAAACGCAAATGTTTTGGGAAAAATCTACTAAATATTTCCACACGTAGGTAAACTTATTATTACATTTATGTAGGTATGTGACTTATTTTTCGGCACGTTTTTCCTCTTGCGTTCATATATTTTGTAAATAGTTACTCAGTGACTGGATTTCAGTCATGCCACGCCAGGTGCTTATGCTTATTCATAGTCACTTTACCAGCTCAGGGCGGCATCGGTCTAGGGCGGGCGGGCGTCAGTGTGTAGATTTGAAAATAAGAAATGTAATTGCGGCTTTTCTCTCTTGTGGGCTAGGTTAACTTTAAGCATTTTGGAATTATTAGATTTCAAAATGCTTAAAGTTAACCTACGACACATAGGTTATTGTATATATTGACTTTTTATAATAGAGGTTTCAATTTTTCAAAACACTGTTAAAAACGTGTTAGAAAACGTGTTTTATATTTGTATATAAGTAAATTAAAATAACATTTCGACGATGATATATGAAAACCTCCTAACTACATAGGATTTTCATTGTAGATAGGAGGTTTTCATATATCATCGTCGATTTGGACTTGTGTAAGTTTCTTAGTCAATTTTAGTTAAGTTAGTGTTAGTGTCATTTAATTGTAATGACAATGACCGCTTTTAGCCATGAAAGCCTCTACCAAACTCTTCCATTGTTCTCTATTTTAAGCAATTCTTGACCACAGGTTGCCTGCAACATCCACAATGTCGGCACACCATCTTTTGTGCATCCTACATCTTCTTAGTCTTGTCATAGGGAATCCACCCATTATAATTTTGAACCATCTAACGTATCGCACTCTTTGGGTGTGACCAGCCCATCTCCATTTCATTTGTAGAATATGCTTGCCAACATCCTTAGCTGTAGTCTTCTTTTATAAGGTGATGCCTTAATTTATCTTTAGGTCTGATATACCTAAATGTAGCTCCGTTCCCTCTTAATTGATTTAAGTTCTTTTTGTTGGCTTTACCTACTTTCACTAAAAGCTTTTTCTTTCCTCTTCTTTCATAGCCCTACTTACTAACTCCAAGCTATGTTAAATCTTCTGGTTATTTCTTATTCTGTCTGTAAGATGGCTTGAATGAGTTGAGGTGTCTAAGGTAGGTATATTCTTTTACATACTCAATTTGTTTCGAATCTATATTTATAGGAATTTCTTCTCTATTGACCGTAACTTGCTATTTTTCTTGGTTGATCTCTAGTCTAGGCCCACTTTTTGCTGTAGGTAATATTCATTTAATGACTCTATAAATGACGATGTTATCGGCAAAATATAAATTCCCATTTATTTTAATGCCCTTGTTCCAATCTAGCTTCCTGAAAATGCTCTTCAAGTCTGCAATGAACAGCTTAGGAGAGAGCGGGTTCCCTTGCTTTACACCTCGACATATTTGAAAAATGACGGTACAACTGACTCTATCTATTGGATTTTTTGTGCACTCACAGTGCCAGTTATATTATTCTCATACTGTTCTCATTCTGTCTGTCTGTCTGTCTGTCTGTCTGTCTGTCTGTCTGTCTGTCTGTCTGTCTGTCTGTCTGTCTGTCTGTCTGTCTGTCTGTCTGTCTGTCTGTCTGTCTGTCTGTCTGTCTGTCTGTCTGTCTGTCTGTCTGTCTGTCTGTCTGTCTGTCTGTCTGTCTGTCTGTCTGTCTGTCTGTCTGTCTGTCTGTCTGTCTGTCTGTCTGTCTGTCTGTCTGTCTGTCTGTCTGTCTGTCTGTCTGTCTGTCTGTCTGTCTGTCTGTCTGTCTGTCTCTGTCTGTCTCTGTCTGTCTGTCTGTCTGTCTGTCTGTCTGTCTGTCTGTCTGTCTGTCTGTCTGTCTGTCTGTCTGTCTGTCCTGTCTGTCTGTCTGTCCTTCTGTCCGTCTGTCTGTCTGTCTGTCTGTCTGTCTGTCTGTCTGTCTGTCTGTCTGTCTGTCTGTCTGTCTGTCTGTCTGTCTGTCTGTCTGTCTGTCTGTCTGTCTGTCTGTCTGTCTGTCTGTCTGTCTGTCTGTCTGTCTGTCTGTCTGTCTGTCTGTCTGTCTGTCTGTCTGTCTGTCTGTCTGTCTGTCTGTCTGTCTGTCTGTCTGTCTGTCTGTCCTGTCTGTCTGTCTGTCTGTCTGTCTGTCTGTCTGTCTGTCTGTCTGTCTGTCTGTCTGTCTGTCTGTCTGTCTGTCTGTCTGTCTGTCTGTCTGTCTGTCTGTCTGTCTGTCTGTCTGTCTGTCTGTCTGTCTGACTGACAGAAAGACTGTCTGTATCTCTGTCTGTCTGTCTGTCTGTCTGTCTGTCTGTCTGTCTGTCTGTCTGTCTGTCTGTCTGTCTGTCTGTCTGTCTGCCGCGCCCTCATATCTTCGTCAGTTTTAGAGCTATCGACATGAAATTTGGAGAGAAGATAGATCGTGTTAACCCAAATATAGAAATGTTAAGAAAAAATTATATTATATGTTTTTTGGACCCCCTCCCATACAAGTGAAAGGGGGGCAAAAAAATTTCTTCTTCTGTAATATTGAGTAGGGTATCGTTGAATAGGTCTTTTAAAACTAAGGTGAGGTTTCTTTGAAACAAAGTAACTAAAATGATTCTGTCACGAGATATTTGCTTTTAAAAAGGGCGTTTTTGACCCATAATTTGTTCCAGCTGTAACTTCTAAAGTATAAACGTTAAACATTTGAAATAAATATGGAATATAGCTTACAATCTGAAGTTACAATGAAAACTATAACGGATATTGTACCTACCCTTAAAGGTTTCAGAATAAATTTAGTTTTTCTATTTGCGGTTGGTCATCATACTGCTGCTAACAAACCAGCAACAAAATTAAGTTTGTAATGCTGAAAAACCTGATATTTAAACGTTGACTATTTGTGGGCGTGTCTGACACGCTCTTGGCCGGTTTTTTTTTTTAATTTCTTATTGTCATCTACTCTACATTTATACCCTAATTCATGCTCGACCCACCACCGCACCTTAGGACTCAGCACCGCTCGACCCGCCTCGCGCCGCTGCGCCTCCGCCGCCAGCTGCGCCTGGCAAGACTGCTGACAAGGGTAAACGTCGGCGCCGGAACATCGAAAACCGGCCTCCTAAGCCGCTCGCTGCGTCAGCGGCGAACAATAAGGGTATGGTTAAACTACCACTCTTTGAACCAACCCTTAACAAGGGCAGTGACCAAGTAGATGCGGATGGGTTTACTTTGGTTCAGAAGAAGCGCAGAAGGCAACCCCGCCAGAACAAGTGCGGCACCGCACCGGTAGAGGCTAATCTCCCGCTGCGCGCCTTCACGCCGAGGACATCGCTTTATGTCTCCCGCCTGCACGACACTACTACCAAGCAAGACGTGTTGGATTACATCTTCGCGAGACATAAGGCAGGTGTCTTCAAGGATACGCCGAGACTCGGAGTATACGTGGAGCCACTGGAGTCGCGCCATTGGGTGGGTTTCAACTCGTTCGTGGTGCGAGTCCCGACAGCTACACTGAGCGTCTTCACGTCGCCGGAGTTTTGGCCGCAGGGAGTCGTGTTCCGTCGCTTCCGAGGGAAGCTACCACTCACGTCTCCACCGATAGGATAGGTTTTAGTTATTATTGTGTTATTTTAAGGTGTATTTAAGTTTATTTTAAATTGTATAGTAGTATTTTATATATCATTAAATTTTATTTAGAATAGTTATGTAATGCTGCCTATTTACCCTATAATACAAGAATATTTATATTTTTAGTTTAGGAAATAGAAAGCAACATAATTGTTTTTGTATAAGTTTACCTATTTGTAAGTATGTTTATTTATAATAAAGAATTTGAAAAGAAAAGAATTTTGCTCGCTGTAGGTACTAATCCTGTATAGATATTTCTATTTTCTCTACGTAGCCCATGCCTACTACTTGCTCTTTTCGAGTAATTAGTCAAAATAGTAATGTATTAGAGTCATATTGGGGTTCATCGGGTCTTAGAATGACTCGGTGTCCACACGACCGTTATTCCCAACGGACCCCGCGGATTGCCCCCCGTGGGGCCCGTTGGGAATATTTCTTCCCAACGGGCACCGAAATTTAAATAAAAAATATATAATTTCCGGGCCCGTTGGGAATTTTTCTACTCAGCGGTCCCCGAATTCAATCTGATAGAGATTCGGGGGCCGTTTGGAAGAAAATTTCCCAACGAGCACGTCGGGGGCAGATCCGCGGGGCCGTTGGGAATAACTGCCGCAAGAGGAGAGAGAGAGAGTCATATTATATGTCCATATTTTTCTATTATCATCTTCAGTGTGTGTATGTCAACGGTAGAGAATTTAGACACAAAATCAGATTGTTCAAGTGGTTAATATCTGTCTATCTGATGTACTTACGACGTAATATAGTATAGGGTAGATAAAAATACTTTGTATAGACATTACATTAGACATATAAATGGTAAAAAATAAAAGACAATACTGTAAATCATATTATTTTAATTATCCATAACTTACATCTAATTTAATTGCAATGTAGAAAAGTAGGTTGTATAAACGTTTATCCAAACAAAAATACCTACAATAAATCTTAACCACCTAAGTACTAAAGTGACTTAGACGCATTCAATCAAACGTTTTTTTATCTACTAGTAATAAGTTTAGTTAGTTTTCATGCACACCTAAATAATTTAATTGTATTGTACGTATTAGTACTAGTAGTAGTAGGCGTAGACACGAAGTTTCTTAAATTAAGTAATACTCGTAGCACTTCCAAATAGGGATTGCAATCCCGCACCTCTTTTAATCCCGCGGGATTCATTTGCGGGATTGGTCCAATCCCGCGCGGATCCCGCGGGATCCCGCATCTTTGTAATCATGTTAAAAATCTAGTTCAGAATACGGATTTTTCTTTAAAAATCGACTTTAGTTCAATAAACATTAACATGCCTGTCATATGGAGCAAAAATATTTGTATTCAAACTGAATATAAATTTAAATTAATGTAATCAGATTACATTTATTTCGTATTTGGAGCCGTGTTCAATTTTACTCTTTATTCTTACTACTGCTAATATTTCTTTTTATTCCTCTCCCATACATGAGCAAGAAATGTTTTTGTTTGTCAGCAATATTGAGTAAGGAATTGTTGAATAGGTAATTTAAAACTACGGGCAAAAATGTTTCTGTCTCAAGATATTTCATTTTAAAAGGGGCGTTTTTGAGCCATATTTTGTTCCAGCTGTACCTAAGTTCTAAAGCTCAAATACAAAAAAAAATTTAGGTATCAATCAGAAAGTTATGAAAAATTTCATGGATACTGTACGAATCAAGTTTTAAGAAAAATAATAGATTTTCTATCTGCGGTTAGTAACCAAACAAACCAGCAACAAAATTAACTTTGTAACGCTGAAAAACTTGATATTTAAACTACTAAACCCTAAATGTGGGCGTATCTGACACGCTCTTAACCTGTTTTTCTAAAGAATATGAATGTACTTCAATAATGTATTGTCTTAAGACCAAAATCAAGGGGCAAATTAGTCTCTTTAGATCACAACTTTCATTAGACTTATCAAATAACTTATTTTCAATTTACTAAAAATTACTGTGATTACCTGTGGTATTAAGATAACTTTTTCGTTTTGAGTAGGACACTGAGTCGTTCAACGGCCCGATGAACTCTGGTGTCAGTGTTTTTTAACTCTGGTGTCAAGATAACTGATAAGCAAGAATGGGTATTAATGGTTTTGCGAGTATCACCCAGTCTGCAGCTTAGCGAACAACATGTAAGAAATGCTCTGTCAGCTTCTACGCTAATAGTTTAGAATGTTTAGATAGTTAAGACATATTTTTAGGAAACGAACGTCGAGTTTTCGTCACCCGGAAGCGAAAGTTGACGTGTTTTTTGGTGTGAATTTTCATGTGCGGGATCCGCGGATCCGCGTTATGAAGGTGCGGGATCCCGCAAGGCCAAAATTAGCGCGGGATCCCGCGGGATTGCGGATCCAGCAATGCGTGATTGCAATCCCTACTTCCAAAGAAGATTCCGCATGGTTCAGTATTCCGCTTACGATTCCAATACCGTCTTCTCTCGAATCTGCTTGGCCGCACTTAATACTGAAAAAATTGAGTAGATATTTTTATTAGTCAGCTACGTAATTGTCTGGATTATTTATTACACTTGGCGTAATAAATTGTGACAAAATAAAACATTATTTTAGTTTGGTCACGCGTTTTTGTGAAGCCGCATATGAAGAATTGCACGAAAAAGTGGTACATTTAGAAAGCTATATTTTTCATTATCAGTTGCCCCTAGGTATAACGGTGGGCGGGCACGATCTTGATAGATATATATCTCTATAGAGATTTGTAGCCACTTACCTCGTACCCTTTGTCCGGCCAATGTTTCTCAGGGTTGCTCCTAATCTGTTCTCCGTTCGAGCCACCCTGGTCATCAGAGTAGTCCCTGTCCTGGTCTTCCAGTCCAGACACGCGGTAGTCATCTTCATCTGGCATCGGGTGAGTTTGGATTAAGGACACGAAAAGGATAAGGAATATTAATGGTAATATCTTTTGCATGTACGCCATTTTAATAGGCCTGCAGTAAGTACCTAAAGATGTGCTTAGTTACGCAATACAAAAAAAATATATTTTCAGCTAATCTCAAGCAAAGTGGTTTCTGTGAAGTTTGGTTTTGAATTAATTCTAGAGATGGATGTCACGGTATTTATAGTAGTGGTTGGTGTTAAATACCTTATTAGCTTACAATTATTTATTTACTTACTTTGTCATATGATCTTCTCAGGTTAAAGTAAATAAGTGCTTCTTCAATTAGCACTGTACCCGACTTACTACAGACAGAAGGCTACTCTTCAAGTCCATATTCATAGGCAGGCTTTATTTTCGTAAACTTTTAGTCTGTCTCGAATTGGTGCTTTAGAGCTTAAATTTTGAATTTTCGCATGCAAATGTTAATGCTAGTAGGTAATTTGGTCTGTTTAACACATTCTATTACACAAATCCCCAATGCGATTAATGAAGGGAAAGTTTGATACGAATTGTTAGTCGCTGCGGACTTCCGTACTCGGAATCGGATTGTTTCAAAACTGGAGCCCTATTTTTGAATTTTCACGTGCGAAAGAAAGTGTACTACTAATAGTTCTTGTATAAGCCGTCCGTGTCTACGCCTTAATCTAATTAATTCTAATACATCTAGGTTCGAATATCAAATATAAAAAAAATTGGTAACACTTTGCTTCTTTAAGCCCCTTTATGTAGCCCTTGTCTACGGATGCTCCATATTTTGCTGTACTTATCCTGCAGGTAAAATTTACAAGTTAGATATATGATATTTGTCTGATCTATGAATACAGACATACATGTTCACACATTTGTTAACTACTCTATATTGGTATTTTCTGGTATCTAAGGCATTCAGATCACCTACAAAGATTCAAATAGCAACGAACGATCTAATAATAAATAAATATCAATGATCAATTCTTTAGAAAAAAATATGAGTTCTCACTTCTCTTATACCTAGGAATTTGTTTTTGTTCATGTTTGAATGCAATGAATGAGGTAACGATTGTATTACGTACAGTAACATTCCACCTTATAAACACGTTTATCGTTGTATACTCGCCATGGAATTAATTATACTTTATTAAATTATGTGTAGTTGAAATTGTGGTTGCTATACGACGCCTGTAGCAACGCGGAAGAAATAAATTCTGTATTTGCTATTTAGTCATAGAAGGAACTTTTTGATTGTTAATGTACATGCTATGAGTTCATTTACAGATATTTAATGACAGTCTATCCCAGATTGAGCTTAACTCAATCGAAACTCGTTCGTCCAGAATCCTAAGGCTGGACACTGGCAAGCAGCCGACTCAGTTGAAGGAAATGGTGGTAAAGGACGCCACACACCGGGCCCGTAAGCGTAATGTGCACTTCATCCCTTTAGACGCATAATGTACGATTCGCAAAATGTATACTCATCGCAGAATGTCGTTTTCGCACAATGACGCTTTCGCAAAATGTCGCTTTCGCATAATGTCGCTTTCGCAAATTGTCGCTTTCGCATAATGTCGCCTTTTGATATGATAGGGTAATATCGTTCAGTTGATCATCACTATACAGGGTGTTAATTTAAATGCGTGCCATAGCTTCAGGCTAGGTTTAGTATCGATAAAGGATGCCGTAGAAAATATTGATTAAAATCCCAGCCACAATTTTTTTTTACCACTCTGACATTTGATTCAAATGCTTATATCTTAGCCGAAGTTCGTCCTATCTCAAAGTTGTTTAAACGATAGTACTTGTATGGGCACTCTCTAAACAACTACGGTGTCAAAAATTGATTATACAATTAAAAAAAAACGAATAATATATTTTTTTTACTGGGATTTTTTTCAATATTTTTTACGGCATCCTTAATCGATACTTAACCTACCCTGAAGCTATAACACGCATTAACATTAACACCCTGTATTGTTACTAGGTTTCCGCCTCACGGTTTTACTCGCGCATTCATATTTTTGTGCGCTGTGTGGATAACTCTCTTTAGATTTTTTTAATAAATTTTGTTCTTAACCTCCTGCGCTCCACATACATCCATACAGTCTCCTGAATCGCGGTAGCCGTTCGCTATACAGGGTGTAAGAGACGGTGTAACTTTAATTATGTATCATACGGATTGCGCACTTACTCATAACGATGGTGTAACGTAAACTTTGCAGGTGAGCGCAAACCATGAAGCTGAACAACTATTCCCGTTGAACATATGCATGATGGTAAACGGAAAAATTGTTTTGGCTTCCTATACAAAGTCAGTCAGCTTATCGTAAAATTTGTATGGGAGGTCGGATTATTTTTTCGTTTACCGCCATATGTTCCATGGAAAAAGTTGTTCAGTTTCGTGGTCTGAACACGCCTGTAAAGTTTACGTTACACCGTCTCTTACACCCTGTATAGCGAACGGTTAGGTATTGCGTTTCAGGAGATTGTACCTATAGATATAAGTGGTGCGCATGCACATGAAAATAGCAATCAGGCGTTAGGACTCAGGAGATTGAGAATAAAAATTTAAAAATCGAAAGTCTGTTATCCACATAGCACTCAAAAATATTGATGCGCGAGAAAAGCCGCGGGGCCGAAACCTAGTAACTAGCGATGATCAACTAAACGATATTGCCCTATCATATCAAAGGGCGACATTATGCGAAAGCGACATTTTACGAAAGCGACATTATGCGAAAGCGACAATTTGCGAAAGCGTCATTGCGCGAAAGCGACATTTTGTAGTGAGTATACATTTTGCGAATCGTACATTATGCGACTGAACCACTTCATCACCCGCCGCGTTGGGATTGCATGAGACGCCGGACGCCGCGAACCGCGCTTGCTTACGCGCACGCATATCTACGCAGGCTGTGTGTGGCCTCAAATACAATCCCATACGATACAATACAATACAATCTCTACGCGCGTGTTTAACTAAAACGGGGCACTCTTACTGTGTATTTACGCCACATCCACACAATATGCTCTTCTCTGTGCGCCAATCCTCGTACTACTCCGCCAACCGTACCTATCTATTGAATTGAGGCCCCATAAGCTTGACGATATCGTCCTGAGGTGCATGATCTGTCCACTGAATCTTTCGCTCATTTGCGCCACTCTGTGACTACTTTTGTCCACTGACCGTCATTTTGTCTCGCCAAGTGTCCTAACATCGTTACTCGCTTACCTACATCTTCAACAATGGAATATACCTACCAGTCTTACCAGTGCCAAACTCTGACACCAAGGTTCATCAGGTCGTAGGCCGACTTGGTGTCCGACTCGGAGAAGAAGAAGATGGGTTAAATGGGTTCAAACGAACTTATGTATTAGGATTTTTAAGGCACTCACAGTGCTATATTATTCTCATAAATTGAAAATGAGAAAATTAAAAGAGTGCAGTGGGACGGTACCCCACGGTCCCGGGTTCAAATCCCGGCGGGCGTTACTGAATTTTTAAATGTTCTCATTTTTAACACAGCTATAGATCCTACGCTAAACCAATAAGTTTAACCTAAACGAGGATATCAGTAGAGAGAGATATTAGATTATGATTATGATCAGAATTACAGGCATTGTATTGTACCTCTACATGTCATCGATTGCTAGTGATTGATAAGATAATAATAAGTGAAGTACTACATTGTTAGCCAAAGTTGTTAGGTATCTTGTTTTGTAACTGTAACTCAAGTATGGGAAGTAGGTAAGCAAATCAAAGTCTAAGGGTCAGCATTTGAACTTTGATCAGACAGAATATTTCGTCATCAATCGACGACTGTAAAAACCGTGTTTTTGTTGATAAAGGCTAGTACCACAAAACTTGATATGAGATTAAAATTAAATATGTTTGCAAAAAAAATATAAATTCTGTTCACCTGTGTCAGTGTCAACGAACTGTGTAACACAGAGTCGTACAGACAGACCTATCTAAACAACTTTTTGTAGAAAACAACTTGTTATGTAGAGTCTGTGTATGACATCAAATAACTTTCAAAATTATAGTAATGTTATTTGGCGATCCAATACCGATCATTGCGATCATTCTGTTTTTATCTATTTTATTTTGGCTAGTCGGTACTTATTTTTGGAGGAGTCTGTCCTGCCTCTGCGGGCTCACCGAGTCGTCTCACAGTTTCTTTTATTGACTCGACTTCTCAGTCAAAAATACAGTAGGTAGGTATTATGCATCAACGATCTCTCGATTTCCTTTTGAAATCCGATTTGATGAAACTGATAAAATCGTCAGAGATAGATCACGCGTTGTCGTGGACGTAACAGGCAGATAGCGTGCGGATATCAGCCCTCACGCGTGCATAGCGCCGTGCAATCTTATCCTCACGTTTGGCAGTTCAAGGGCATAGTGCCCATTGATTATGGTGACGTCACATAGTCCCACTGCGAGCGCCCATCAGCCCGCAACCCGCAGTCCTCAGTCGCTTAGCGCTCCGCCGGCCACACAGCGCGCGCCACTGCCAACCGCCGCGCTAAAAAAAACACGATACCTAGTTTTCTACAATGTTTTGAATACTTTTATAAACAAACTGTAATTTATACAAAACAGACGCACGCGCTTCGGCCAAAAATCTGTTAGTTTTATATCAATGCATTCGAAAAGTGTTTCGTAATTTTTTGCAAGTGAAAGCACGCTACGCTCTTCAGTGTTTTGGAAGACTTTATTTTTAAGTAGTAAATTTTTTATAGAAATATTTTACAATGAAGGATAATAAAAAGCCACGGTAAGTCTAGCTATCAAATACTTACTTATTATCATAAATTTCGTGTTTGTAATTCAGCTCTATCACCTTCATCCTTGGTTTGTTATGTTGCATATTTATCACTTGCCAAACAGCTCTTCTATGTTGGTTCTGTGTTCAGCTTTGTAAGTAGTCGTACCTAAGTATTACTACTACCGATACCTTACAATTTTACGACACACGACCGCTATAATTTTGGTATTCGATAGGTATTTATTTACCTACTTATCTGTAATTTCATATCACGCTACGCGACTCAAGACTGGCAAATAATTTGAACCGTGGGTGGCCATGACATTTTAGTAGATACATAACTACCTATCTAAGTAGAGATAGAGACAGGCACTACTTAAATTATTTTTATGTTATGAGTTAGGCAGTCATAACTTGGTATTGGCACCTACATCATAATTTTCTGAAAAAGTACTTCAATATGATGTAGTGGACTACTTACATTAAACTTATACATAGAGATAGAAGCTGACTCTACATTTCTCAGAATTCATTCTAGAATCTGTTGATTCTAATAATTAGCTTAAATATTAGGAGATTTATGGTAGCTGTAGGTACACTAAATAGGTACCCAGAGGTACGTAGAATCAAAATTTATCAACACAAATTACAGATGTCTCAAGGAGATACTCTACATTTCTCAGAAATCTTATCATTCATGTTCAATCTCGTAATTTATTTTTTTAGATTTTTGTACCTACTAGGTACCTCCTTGGCCTACCTACGTAAAATTAAAACTTATTAAAACTTATTTACTCAAATTACGGATAAGTGTCTCGTCTGTCTCGAGTGGGTGACTTGACTACATCTCAGAGAAATCTCTTGATTTATGTTACGTATAAATTTCCTTTTTTGCAGAACTTATTAATTTCGCAAACAAGTTTAAATAAGTACTTTTGTACGTAAACTTAATATTAAACGCACTCGAAGCGATTCAAATAGAATAAACTGTAAATAATGATGTAATAATCAATAATTCAATTCACCTCAAGAAATCATCATATTTTTTGTTTCTTATAAGTTGTTTAAGTAATCAAGGGTCATTCTTGCTCAAGTCACAAATTCATGTCAACAAAAAGGGTTTTTGTTGGACTCGTTAGAGCTCTACTAGCTAAAATAGAGCATCCAAGATATTTCGCAATTTATTCGCGTACTTTAACGCATTAACATCATTGGTATGTACGCATATTATTCATCCAGCAGCAAAATCACAAGTAAAATAATTAAATGAAACTAAAAACAAATGATGATGAGGAAAAAAATGCACGGCAGCTGTATTCCGCATGCCTTTGTTGAGGAAAGTCTTTCACGCAACGAAAGGAAGAATAAAACTCCCAATATTGCACATAACTCGAAGGACATACTTACAACCTTCAGTTTTAATATAGGTAGGTTGATAAGGATTATGGTTCTTTCTATATTTTATAATTATGTAAGTATGTAAATTCTCGTAACTTATAGGTAGGTAGTACTAACTGTAACTAAATGAAAATGGCACACTGTGAGTGCAAAAGTCCTGCAATAACTGTAACAGTAGTAGTTACGGCTAATAGTAGGTAAGGAAAATTAAGTGACTTTTCCCCTGATCCTAAAAATTTCGTAACTCTAAAGGGATATCTATGTTCGTATTCTCACACGACAAAGCATAAAATCTTTTACTTTTTTTTGTGAAGAGAGTGATTCAAGATGTCCTGAGAAAACTAATTTCAAGTAAATATGGTCCGTTTGATGCCGGCTTAGAATAGCATCACCCCAATTCTATCCGTGGGTGTCGTAAAAAGCGGCTAAGGAATATTCGTCCAGGGAATGGGCAGCAGCATTCTCTGGAAATGCAACATCTTGCACTGCGCTCGCCAATCCGCCTGCCAAGCGTGGCGAGTTGGCGAGTATGGCAATACCCTCCGATAGGGGAAGGCCCATGTCCAGCAATGGACTGTTGTGACTGTTATGGATTATGGTGGTCCTACTATGTAATTTTAATACCCGTCTCTCTCCGAGGGACGTATTTTAAAAGTACCAAGCAATTATTCACTTACATGTCGTCTATCTACCAGATTGTCGACACATTTTCTAGGGCAATCCCGGAAATCTATGTATCTATCAGTTGCCTGGCCTAATCACGAAGGATTAAGCAGGTACAGGCAGGTACCTATATTATTAAACCTATACTGGGTGAAATTTTACTAGTGACCGATAGCGAAAACATTGAACTGGTTGGTAATAACACAGGTCGAAATATGAAACAAAATTGGACCTGTCATAGTAATTTGGATCAGCTGATCGGCAAATATGTTATTTTTTTCATATTTCGGCCTACTACGTTCCTTGGGCAAAGTTGTTCCTTATCACAAGCCGATTCCGAGTTTTCGCTATCGGCCACTAGTAAACTTTCTTCCTATATATTTATGGCAGGAAAATTAGTGTCTGACTGATAGAATACCTACCTATTACTATTTTACAAAATTTTAAAACACTTCCGGTGTTAGGTATACAATTTAGGAAAACTTGCAAATTTTTTACCGCAAGATTTGAACCAGCGACCTTCGCCATCAGTACTGGTACTGATGGCGAAGGTCGCTGGTTCAAATCCAGCCTGCGGTGAAAATGCAAGTTTTCTTAAACTATTATTTATACTACTTTAGGTAGGTATACGCAGTATTGGCAGAGGTAGCGCACGCATTATGACGTGATGTTGCCACAGGTGCGGTTTTTGCTCGAGACTCTCATGATCTTGTCACGAGGACTGAATAATAATCAGATGGGATGAATAGAATACGCTTCAAAAACATTTATAAATGTTTAAAAATTAGCCGTTGCCTTTTGTGTTGTAGAACGAGGCAATTTTTTATGTTATTAAGTATATTACAAATCGTGAACAGGAAAGAGTTTTGAGGTTTTATATATTTTTTGCTAGCTTTTTGCTAAGATTACCAACACATCTAAGACCACGAACTATGAGAATAATATCTATTTGAATAGATATTAGGCATAGGGTATTGGTGAATGGTGATGTTACATACTTATCTAGTGCGATTTTATCAAGCTTTTCATGCATGACTCTAAACTTACCTACCGACGTCTTGTCTTTTAGTTTTAGAGATTAATTAGGTGCTAAGATGCTAAGACAAAAACATAGTTCACCAGCTTTTTTTTTTTCCTTAAGGCTGACTTGATTCAGCTTATACATAATGCAACGGCCTTATTAAACCACCTAGAATTCTCGGTATCTCGCTCGCAACAGACGGCTCATTTCTCGGAAAGGCAGGAATTGTAACATGAGGATCAGTTTTGCTTATGTTAAGATTGGGCCACTCGAATCAGACATGCGGAAATATTTGCTGATAACTGGCGAACGAAACACACCTGTGTAGTGAATACTTAGAATTTTGAATAGGTATGTGATGTATGATATGAAGGGTATACCGCGTAAGTTATCTCATATCTGTAACCTACAATCTTAAGTTGTGCAACTAAATTGCTAATAATTGCTACTTATCAACAAAGACGAGTTCTGACCCTAAGCTAGAAACTCGGTCACCTTCATTTTAGCTTTCTACATGTTGCCATGGAAATTGCCTCGAAATTCAATGCATAAATCATGAAACTAAAAAAGTTGTCTGTTTAAGGTCAAAGGTGAAAACAATAATTGTTTGTCTAGCTAGGTTTCTGAAGTTCCAAAAGTCAGTACAGTACCATTTATCACTTTTAGGTATTGAATCTGCTACGCTAATATGGTACCTACCTATAAGGTTACTTATAATCAAATAAAAATATTTTAATTTTAAGAGCGTAACTCCCAAAACTGAACAACTTTTATTTAGAAACTTTTCATCGAAATATGGAAAAAAATTGGACGTCCCATACCAAGGACCATCCATACAAGTGACGGTTTGTGAGTAGAACATGTCCCTAAAATGTTTGTATTTAAAAGTAAGGTCCTATTAAATTCACTGCAAATATTTTAAGGGCATACGTAAATATGTATAAGAAAAACATCTAAGGCATTTTAATTGATTACACACTACGCTAACATATTAAAATATTAAATCGATCGTCTAATTCTAATAGTTGATACGGTTGATACTGTTACCAAGGCAGTTATAAATAAGTAATATTAAATTGTTGTTTTAAGGCACTACCTACTTTCTATTTTTTGCTCTATAGTGATTAATGAATGAGCCTAAGCTAAGCATAGCTATTTATAAATAGCTCAGGTTACAGAATATTATTTCCCTGTCGTGTAGCGGTACTAATCTATTACAATCACTCAGACAAGAACTACTATGTCTGGCTGAGAAATCTGCCAACCGATGTCCGCTATGCTAAGCTATTCTTGGCACGTTCGTACACACATCACATACCTAATGTAGGTATCTAAGCTTCGCCATACAATAAGACCGGTTATCTTCCGGTTAGTATAAAAACACGCACAATGATTTGACACATTAATTTAATGTACGTAATGAATGATCTCGAAAAGATCTGCTTTAGATATCTTTATACGAATCTGTTTATAACCATATTTTCATGATTTACAAATCTATGAAAACTTTAACAAATCCTTAAAGATATAGGATTCAATTATCAACTACCATCTATATCGTATATCAAGATAAACCTGAGCTATGAGTCCAACGAACCAGTAGGTATATCATTAAGTTCAAGAAGTCAAAGGTTGATTTATAATTATTGATTTACTTATCATTATCACAGTCACAATGCCAGTTGCAATGTTGGTATCCTATCCCTTCGTCGTGTCATTTAAGTTAACGAATCGTACTAAGTGTTAGTACAATTCGTACCCTTAAAACCCTTAAAAAATTGTTGGAGTGTTCAAAATACGACAGAAGTATGGTGTTAGTGATATTTGGATTTGCTCTATATTTTCGCCGGCGACTAAGGATTGTAAAAGTACAAAGGTAAATCAGCGTAATGTAAGCAGGTACTGAGTGGGCTAGGTAAGAAGATGGACAGAAAATAAAAAACATGGTGCAAGAGATACTGTATAATGTTATCATTACGCTTTGAAATTTTGCTGCAAACGAAACTACTACTTGATACAAAGTACCTGCTATACATACATAAAGTACCTGTATAGTATGTTCTTAGAAAAATAATCCTTATGATTGATTGATTTCATCGCTTTGGCTGCATCCAATCTGTAAAGAATGGATTTGTCGCTGGGAATTAGTTGCAAAAACTATCCCAGTAGATGGAGTCCTACCACGCTCAAGATACACTTGCAAAATTTGCGAACTCGGAATGAGCTGCTGTAGCCCAGATGGTAGAGGCGTCGCCAGTACAGATGGCGAAGGTCGCTGGTTCAAATGCAGCCTGCGGTAGAAGTTTTGCATGTTTTCCAGAGATCCTTATGTTATGAATAATAATACTCCGCAGGTTAGCTATGTGAACGTAGGTAGGTGCTTAAATTACTTTTCCAACGATGTATATTTGAAAGTTCGTTTAACTTACCAAGATTGTGCTCAAATAAGTTGTTTACGTTATTAAAACCAACAGAAGCAATCGGTAGGGTCGTAAATTAATCAGAGCTATGAAGCTTGTTATTATTTTAATGAATGAAACGTTTTGTTTGTGTACAGTGGCCCACTGTTGTACAGTAGTGTACTGTAACACTGCCCCACTGAATAACAGCTTGTTTTCCCATTAGATTCATTGGTTCAATCAAGAATGAATTATTCTCGTCATCTTAGCGGTGGAATTTCATGCGAGTAATTCTCCAAAACATTTCCATTAATTCGTAAACTTTCGCATATTTCTTAATTAAACACGTGAGAATATGCATTGTACATATGTCTGGTCTACCTGCGTGGAAAAGAGAATTAATATTTTTCATTAAATTAAAATTATTATTATTATTATTCTTGATACACTAGCAGCACATTGTGCTGATGCGTGTATATCACTGCACTTGAGTCAAATGTTTATCTAGTCTGTTTTTAAAAGAGTTCACTGAGGGAGCACTGATCACTGATTGCGGTAGTTTGTTCCACGAGTCCACTACACGATTTGGCAAGAAGTGGTGCCTAGGATTGCTTGCACTCGAGGAGCGTGACAGTTTTAGTGAGTGTCCTCTCAGATTCTTGTTCTGGTTAAAGACGAAGATACCATTGAGTTCTGGGACATTGTAATGATCTGTCAATATTTTGTAGGTTTCGATGAGATCTCCTCGCTGTCTTCTCTTTTCTAACGTTGTCAGTCCAAGCTGTCTGAGGCGCTCGTCGTACTCGGTGTTACGTAGGCATGTGACCATTTTGGTTGCTCTCCTCTGTACCTTCTCTAGAAGGGTAATATCTTTTTGAAAATAGGGACTCCATATTTGGAATCCGTATTCCAGTAGTGGTCGGACATATCCTTTATATATCTTTACAAAAAGATCTTTGTCTATATGGTAAAATGCCTTTCTTATGATGTAGAGAAGAGAATTGGCTCTTTTTGTTATGCTTAGTATATGTTCATCCCATTTTAAGTTCTGGGTTATGGTTATGCCGAGGTCTTTTTGGTTGTTGACACTTTTCAGATGCTTGGACTCAAGAGTATAATCTTTCAAGGGGTTATTATTTCCCATATGCAAGACAGTGCATTTATCAATATTGAGTGTCATTAACCAGTCTTTGGTCCATTCAATGATGCGATCGAGATCACTTTGTATAATATTGTGTGTGATTAGTGGGTTACCCATTATTTTTGTGTCGTCGGCGAAGAAAGATAAGTCAGATTTGATTACGTATTTTAGATCGGTCAGAAAGATTCCAAAGAGAATTGGTCCTAGGACCGACCCTTGAGGTACGCCACTATGAACATTATGATGTTGTGATAGACTGTTCCCAACTCTTACTTGAAATGTTCGTCCTGTCAATCTTGAAGTCCTCAATCCAGTTAAGAAGATCGCCACGTATTCCAAAGTGCTCCAATTTACAAATAAGTCTTTTGAATGGTACGCGATCAAAAGCTTTTTCATAGTCCAAGTATATAATGTCTGTAGGCTGTCGATCATTCCAATTTTTTGTCCACTTATCAAGGCAGAGAAGTAAGTTAGTCACCGTGGATCGCCTGGGCACAAAACCATGTTGTTCTTCAATGATCACATTTTCTTCTTCAAGGAATTGTCTTATTTGATTTACAATAATTTTTTCCATAATTTTGCATGCTATGCAAGTAAGACTTATAGGACGGTAGTTCCCGGCAGTAAGTTTGTCTCCTTTTTTATATATTGGAGTAACAATAGCCTCTTTCCAAACTTTAGGTAACTTGTGTTGTTTAAAAGATAAGTCCATTATTAATGCAAGTGCCGCTGACAGGGCAGGAGCACATTTCTTGAGTAAAACAGCGGGGATATTATCAGGTCCCATAGCAGTGTTGTCATCAAAGGTTTTGATATATTTGGTTACTAAATCTGGGGTAAATTTTATAGTTTCTATGGAATTCTGTACTCTTGGCACACATAGTTTAGGTATTGAGATATTATCAGGCTCGCGGACGTATGACTTTTCAAATTGTTCAGCAAAAAGATTGGCTACTTCTGTCTGGTTGCTTGTGATTTCAAGTGTGTTTTCATTTTTAAGAGATGGTGGCACTGACACTTTTGATGTAATTTGTTGACGAACGTAAGCATGGAAGGATTTAGGACCATTTTTGACTATCTCTCTTTCATATTTAACTCTAGTTGATCTTGCTAGGCTTACAATTTTATTATTTACTCTTCGGTACTTCTCATAAGCTGATGTATTTGTCTTGTCAGTAATATAAATGTTCCAGAGGATTGCTTTTTCTTGAGTCATCTTTATAATTTCAGATCCAATCCATGGTTTATTAACATTGTATGTCTTTTTAGGTCGTTGCATGGGAACATAAAGTGAAATTGCCTTGTCTATCTGTGTCTGTAAGTTGGTCCAGGCCGTACATACATCAGTTGTTTCTAGCCGTTGTTCTTGTAATGTTTGGGATATAAGTTTATAATCGGCTTTAAAAAAGTTTCTGCGTGGTTGAGTTGTACCAGTATGTCTATTTTCTACCTGTAGTTGTATGGTCATCATCAGTACCTGGTGATCACTTTTTCCTATATTTGGTAGGTGTTCGACATTTGTGCATAAGTTTTCATCGTTGCATAGTACTAAGTCCAACAGAGATTCTTGCTGGTTCCTTATTCGAGTTACTTGTGTCACTAATTGGTATAAATTGGTATCAGTTAAAAGTTCAACAAATTTGCTGTGTAATGTGTTGTATCCATCTAGTTTTCTCAATGGCCATTGTATGTCAGGTAGGTTAAAGTCCCCAACAATAAATAGAGTATTATTACTTTCCGATGCAGTTTTAATTGAGTCGAAGAGAATTTTGTCCGATTCTTCATATGTATAGTGTGTAGGGCGATAAACGCCAGCAACAAGTAATGTAATATTTGCACAAGTTAAGTTAATCCACAAGGCCTCAACATCATTATTAAAATTGTTCAAGGTGGGATATAGGGTAGCTTGTATTGGAATGTTAAGGTGGCTATGAGCTACATATATTGCTACTCCACCCCATCCTTTGCCAGCAGCTCTATCACGTCGAAACAATACATATCCATTTATATCTACCAGGCTGCTATTTATTTCAGGTTTAAGGTGTGTTTCCGTTATGATTATACATGTTGGTTTTAGCTTGTTAATTTCCAGTAAAAGTAGATCTCGTTTTGCCATTAGGGATGCCAGGTTCGTGTAGAAGAAGGTAAGGTTGATGATTGGAGAGTCTACTTTTTTGTAGCATCATCCCCTATGGTGACTATCTTCGGAGTGTTGCCTACATATTTAATTGTAAGATTCAACTCACCATTGGCGGCTCTCTGGTCTAGTTCCACACGCAAACTCTTTAGGTACTCACGTTGATAGGGGGTAAGGTCATTTTTCACTTTGATGGTTGTTGGTAACTTTTTCCCATTTTTTAATATGTTTTTAGCTGGTCGTTTGGTAGCGAATATCACCTTAATGGGGCGGGGAGATAAGTCCTGTTTTGGCTTCCCAAGACGGATAACAGCAACAGGTTTTTCACTTTCTGGAACACTTTTCAAAGAGTTTACCACTTGCTCAAGGTCGTGCTGCTTACGGACCCCTACATCACTCTCCGCAGTAAGTTCAGGGACACCAAACATAATCACATTACAGCTCCTTTTTTCCCTTTCCGCAATCTCAGCCACCACTGCTTCGAGGCTGGTACATTGGTTTTGCTTGTTTTTAAGTTCTTTGACCTGTATTTCCAGGTCGCTCACTAGTTTCCGCAGTGCTGGTAGTTGGCGTACTCCAAGTTCACAGTCGGGATACAAATACTTTAGAGTTGGTGATTGTAGTACAACCACACGCAACTCGGTAGCAAGCAATCCACTACACTTCACACAAATCTGTCGTTCACATCCATGACAGGTGATTTTAGGGTTTGCACTGTCCGGTTTTGGAATCGTTTTCGTACATTTCAGGCAATGCGCCATTGTATAATTTTAAATTAACGAACGCGAGATGACGTTTTTGATACACTTAGAGGTTATGATATTTTGCAAAGTAACTGTGATTTTAAATCGCTACAGATCTTTCTGCAAACACTTTCACTGCTGATTTATACAGTCACAAACACAATCAGACTGTTTTTAGTACTGAAAACCACTTTTAAACTACTAAAATATGAAATTATTGTAGAATGCTTCAAAGACACAAGTGCAATTTCCGAACGCGGGTAGAAGAAAAAAATGTAAAATGTAGCTAGGTAATCGGTAGAACTTTTCTGCTCTCGGTGTTTTTGATTATTTACATTTCGTAGCAAAAATGCTACGCCGTAGCAATAGCAGGTTATTAAAAAAAATTAGATATTGACCGATTTGACCATGGTTTTGATATAAGAGGTAGAAAACGCACTATTTAATTTATGTCAAACAAGAAGGAACAATAATTAATAATTATTGCTAACTATATAAATAGCACTAACAACATAGTAAAAAAACAAGTCAGGCAAGACATGCCAGGCCATAGGTACCTACATTATATTACATATTACAGGTATGGACCTAAACGGAACAATATGAGACTTTTTATTACAAAAGAACATGGCATTATATTTTTATTGGTATTCGTGTGGTATTGTGAATAGACAAGATGTGGTCGTAAAATATAGGTCCCAATACAATACAATAGGTAAACAAATAACCACAAAGCAGTTTGTTCACCTTTATGTAGATTGTACCTACTAACATGTTTCAATGGTAACTACCCATTCAATAATCCGCGTAGTACTAGTACCACAACTAAATTACCTATTAGACCATTATTACCGCAGAAAACGGGTGAAACCGCTGCTGAGCGGAGCGCTTCTAACCACAGCTTCTAACCACAGACCTTCTGTGCTTCTAACAAATTCAAAATGAAGTAGCGGTCCAAATTTTTGCTAAAAGATTCGCACAAATTCTACGCTAAAATCGTTTATTTAAAGATTAGTGTCTACTCACTTTCGTCATCGATAGTTCTAAGAATAAACACTTTTACTCGCGCCGTGCGTCCGACCTTAACACTTTCGTTGCCAAGGTGAAATCGTTTAGACGTTGTTAATGATATTCATTGACATATCCATAATATTATGTCTGTCTTGGCACTGTTTTGTTATATTTAAGTACATAAAATGATCTACCGATTCTCAGTATAGAGGTATTGGCTGATACATACCTACCTTATATCATTTAAAACTGCTTACCAAAATACTGAACGCTTCAAACGATTATGCCTGTTTCTGCACATAGGAGTCCTATTATACATATTATATTCTTTTGATATAAGGTCTGATTCATGTAACCGAAGTTAATTCAGTCATCACTTTGTACCGCTTGGTACGAATTTCTTCTCTACTCTCTACCCACATATTTACCTAAAATACCCAGGATTTTGGCAGTGATCAATAATATCCTCCTCAACAGCAAAAATGGCAGTATGAATAGTTTGTTGAAATTTGGACATCATCGTATTTACAAAACTTTGCCACGTGACAACTCTAACAAACTTTACCTATTGTATTTTCAAGTGTTATTTTAATTAGTATGTATGATACATGTATGATATGATAATGACAACATAGATAATAAGTATTCTTTCATTAAATATGTGCTGTAACGGCAAATAAAGTTGGAAGGTAGGTTTGAGTACCTTGGTACTACATTACAACATTTCCCTTTTTTACTTAAATTTTACTTGTCCCCAGCGATGGCGCCCACGAAGCCATGCTTAAGACTGAAGGCTGCCAGCCGGAGATCGTCAGCAAAAAGATCGCCAAGAACGAAGCGAAAGCCGAGGAGTACGAGGCTTTACAGTCATTCCTTCGCAGCATCAGCTCCACAGCCACACTACCACCTTACGTCAAGGGGGAGACCTACTCCTCAACGCGAGGAGTATTCAACCAAGTAAGTTTTTAAAACAGTTTTTAGAACTGTCTCGTACTAGGTGGACCGACCTAAGTGAGTAGTCGTTGGATGTTGTCAGACCAAAAAGTCTTTGCTGTCCTGAAGCAGGGCTAAGTTTAGCAGACGTCACACTGCTAGAGTCTGGCTAGCGAGTCTTTGGACGTCAAATAATTCAAATATTTCAAATGGCAACATGTTAACACTGAAAAACTACAATAAAACAATTTTGATACTTACTATTTTTTTGTTTTCTGCTCTTTAGTTTGTGTTTGTTGCCTACAGTATGTATGTATGATGTATCTACCGGGAGTAACAGAAAGGATACAACAAGCCGAAAGGAGGTCAAGGTACTCATGAAACTGAACAACTTTGCCCATGAAACATGGGTCGATATATGAAAAAAATATTTGGACCTCCCATACAAAATCGCAGATCAGCTGATTGATTTACTCTGAGAGGTCCAATTTTTTTTTCATATTTCGTCCCATGTTCCATGGGGAAAGTTGTTCAGTTTCATGAGTACCTTGACCTCCTTTCGGCTTGTTATACCCTTTCTGTTACTCCCGGTAGATGCATCATACATACATACCGGTAGGCAAGGTAATCACAAACTAAAGAGCAGAAAACAAAAAAATAGTAAGTATCAAAATTGTTTTATTGTAGTTTTTCAGTGTTAACATGTGAAAGATTTTTAAAATTGGCGCCATTTCCGTGTCCAAAGACTCGCTGGCCAGACCTGATGAGGATACTTAATATACTTATACTTGGCCTTGGTATATGCAGGCAGTTGTAAAGTGTCCATAAATTCCGATTTCGATAGTGTCCGTTTCAAATAAAGTTTGTCATTTTATTTTTACTGGAGTTAAAAACAGTATCCACCCCCTTATAAATTTTTGGCAAAAAGATGAAAGATCACAAGAACAAAACTGTAAGTAAGTATATACTTGGTCGAACAATTCTCCGCTCGTTTGACTCACAAAAACTAAGATGGCATAGTTAGACAGTCATGGTATAATTAGTTACTGCAATTCATGCAAGTTTTTGGTACCAAAACATTAGTGAAATTAGCATGTAAATAAGTTTATTCATCCTTCACTAAGCAAGTAAGGATAATGGGATTACAAAAGGACGAAAATACTGCGAAATAAATTAACTTCAGTAAGATTCATATTTCCATTGAGCTGCAAATTAGTCCATTTGTCAGCTGACAGCCTGACATCTTGTTCACAAAGTAAGTATTGGCTAGCGCATTTTGTGTCTTGTTGTAATTTAAATCGAAATGTAAGACGACAAACTTCTACTTCGCATTTTAAAAGCAGCTTCGCGGCATCTTCGCGGCATCTTCGCGGCAATATTGATCAAAAGGGCGCTCTACACTTAGTCCGCGGATCACGGCGCGATTTCGCGGAGCGAACTTGCCGCGAATTTAACAACGACTCTACACTCGCAATGGTTCGCGGTATTTTCACAGTTACGTTCGCAACTTCAAACGAAATGGACGTCGAAGTGGCTGTTGCTGCGTCCTTAACTTTATGCGCGTTAGCGTACTATAACTATGTTCATATTAAAAATAAGACGCAAATTAAGAAACGGAGAAAACGAAGGTGGTGGATGACAAGTATCCATCGTAATCGATCAAGGTTAGTTTACATACATCAGTTTCTTTTGTAAATTAATAATAATATAATAATAATAATCTAATCTCTATTTATTTGTCCGAACACTCGAACGACTCGAACAATGCTGACCGTCGCGGACTGCGAGTGTGGAGTCATGCACGTTCGCGTCGCGTTCGCGCTTCGCGCTCCCTTACCGACAAAAATTGGGGAACAAGGCGCGAAACCGCGAAGAATATGCGAAACGGATCTACACTTAGCGTTCGCGCCCCTTCGCAGCTATTGCGCGCGATCCGCGGGCTAAGTGTGGAACGGGCTAAAGAATTTTTGTCTAATTCGACGGTCACGGTCACATATAGTAGGCGTATACAGGGGAGGGATGGAGGGATGTTGGCTCGTGAGGGGTGTCATTCATGCTGACATAGCATCATCAATCATCACGCTTGTCAGATGATTTTCAGAAACGTGAAATGTCTAGCTCACTCTGTTCGCAATAGGTCTGAACAGGGCACTTTAGCTCTTTTTTCGCTGATAGCAGAGCAGGGAATGATATGTGTTGTGACGCCCCACAAGATCTGAAGCTGTTTACGCCTCTGTTCCCAGAGCTATGTACGTATTTCAGTAATAAAATAATGCCACGAGACCACTAGGTAGGTAGGTGTACTGTTATTTGTCGCCATTGCGGATATTAACGCGCGGGCAAACATTTGAACTCAATTAAATTGATGGTGACCATGTGATCAATTACACAACCATTAGTTATACAAAGTACCTACATATCATGTAGGTCCTAGACTACCTACTAGACCAGCTGCCATAATAGTGAAGTAGCTACACAAACACTATTACCTACTTCAAAAAATGAGACTGCTAATGCAGCAAATACGGGGTGTTAGGGACGGTGTAATTTCCGACCTCCCGTACAAAGTCTGATCGTGAATTTTGTATGGGGGGTCGGAAATTTTTTTTCGTTTCCCACCATTGGATCCATAGTAAAAGTTGTTCAGTTTGATGGTCTGATCATGCCTGCAAAGTTTTCGGTACACCGTCCCTAACACCCTGTATAAGTTGGTATCAGCCTCAACAAAACAATGCAATGAAACTACTCTTTAAATCATAATACGTATTCGTAGATAATAGGTACTTGACTTGTATTATAATTAAGTAAATGACGATTTCATCGAACAATATTTCTCTCCAATTCGCAACGCTGCACAAAGAAATTTATAGACAAAGGCATGTACCTAGGTGTGAGAAAGTATGAAACATGAACTTGATAAGTAGACATTTTCAACTTGACTCATGTGGGACGTTCACCTTTTAACATAAAAATAGATCAACGTTGCTATAAAGAAATATATGTAAAGTATATTTATTCGTTTGTTTAAACTAATAGGTATACCGTTATAAACATAAATATAATACATAGGTACTTTCCCCTGGAGTAGTGAGTAGGTATATTACTAGTACCAACCTGTGGTACCAACTAAGTTTTCAAGTCCTTTACCACATTACCCATTTTGTGCCATAGTCCTAGCGGTAAAACACGCTGCACCTGCAGACAGGTGGAATTCTGAAAATTATTGGTACTTGGGTATATGCACTTAATAGTTAAGGAATCAATTTGACCCGTAGTACAAAATTTTAAAAAATTCTGAGAGGTGCTATGAGTTATGACGTGATCTTTTTTGTATAGGATACTATACTATAATACTATACTTCAAGTGATTGGAATACCGAAGATTATCTAATTCCTACTCTATATGTATGTACGACATTTAAAAACACTGATCACCTTGGTCTGTTATTGATATAAGTTTCATTTATTTCACAACATTTATTTTAAACATAATGTAGTAGGTAGGTAGACACATAATGCTATTTACATATCGCAGACTGGTTTTGGCAAAATTAAGTCGCACGTTGTGATACATTTGCTCAAAATACTCAACTGCTGGTTTAGTATAGACTGGTGTTACCAGCTGTGACTTATTCTTCCGCGGGGAAAAAGACTTTCCCGGCATGTACTTATTTTAAGTTCATGAGTACATATCAACCTTCCTCTTAAATAGCTCTATCTCTTTAAAAACGCATCAAAATTTATGCGCGACTTAGCGAATTCCACAACAGACAGACAGAGAAATGCAAAAAGCGATTTTATTTTATACTATGTATTGATGGTAATACCTAATGAATGCAACACGAATTGTAGGGTCAAATTCTTTTTCATTTTTCGACCTACTCTTAAATATTTTTATATTCCTTAGCGAGAGCATTTCATGGACTAATTAAAATATTGCAGTTGTTTTTTTTTACATCCTGGATACTTTTGTATGTACTTATTGCTTATCTATCATTAGGTACTTGCTTCATCACAAGAAATCAATCAAATCAAACCTAGGGCCTTACCACAACAAAATTAAACCAGCGTTGAACGCGTTTCTAGCCTTCTAGCGCTTTTTTGTATGAAGTTATATTTCAAACACTTGTTCTAACTTTTTTGTGGTAAGTTTGTTTTTCTCTTGTTTCAGTGTCTAATCACATGCGCAGTGTTGATCCTAGCGGCGGGTGCCGGCCACCCCATAGGCTTCTCAGCAGTCGCCCTCCCAAAACTACACAATGAAACAGACCTTACTATGCGGACAGACGATGAAATGGACTCGTGGATTGGTGAGTACATAGCTATCTATTTTAGGCACCAAACATTTGATAGATGCTCTAAAGAAAGGTCAGGTCAAGAGTAGCCACATGCGCAGTGTTGATAGGCTTCTGAGCAGTGGCCCTCCCGAAACTACACAATGAGACAGATCTTACTATGAGGACAGACGATGAAATGGACTCGTGGATTGGTGAGTCTACCTACCTACCTATTTTAAGCACCAAACATTTGATAGAAGTACCAAAGAAAGGTCAGGTCAAGAGTAGCCACTGTGCAGTGTTGATAGGCCTCTCAGCAGTGGCCCTTCCGAAATAACACAATGAGAACTCTACTATGAAGACTGACGATGAAATGGACTCGTGGATTGGTGAGTCTACCTACCTACCTATTTTAAGCACCAAGTATTTGATAGATGTTCTAAAGAAATGACAGGTCAAGATTAGCCACATCTGCAGTGTTGATAGGCCTCTCAGCAGTGGCCCTCCCGAAACTACACAATGAAAAAGACCTTACTATGCGGACAGACGATGAAATGGACTCGTGGATTGGTGAGTCTACCTACCTACCTATCTATTTTCCCGTATTATTCCGACTTAGAAAAGCATCACCCCAATTCATCCCATTTCTTTTCCGTGGGAGTCGTAAAAGGCGACAAAGGGACACGGGGGCCTCCAGTGTAAGTATTACAACAGACTGACCTTTCTTTGTGATAAATGTGCCCTCCAATACCTACTCACCTATTTTTCAGACGAGGCAATAACGAACGAACTTATTTTTGCGGCCGTGACGCTCTACCTACCCCGCAAGGGATAAAAGCGGGAGACATGATAAATGTGTTTCCTTCACTCAGACTGTGTCTGAACTCTTGGCTTTATGGCAATATAATTTTTTTATTGTACAGTCATGAAAATACATCAACATAGTGCACGGCACGAGTAAGGGCATCCTTCGTACACGTGTCCTCAATAATTAAAAATAAAAATTACCACGCACGTGAAAAATTCGGTGAATTGGCAATTGGCTTATTGAATTAAAGATCGAAATCGAAAGGAACATCATTCAGAGAATCGATACTGTGCCATAAACAAGTACTTAGCATTTCGGTCATATTTTCATTTGGGCTTTCGCTTCGTAGCAAAACCGTAGCAGCTTATAGACAGTAGAAGCTCTCGTTCCCTTATACCACATCTCAGCTTTCGATCCTTGAACTTGGGTACGTACCTAATTTAAATAGGGACGACCTCAGTGCAAAGTATGTTAATGCTCATTTACAAACATAATCAACACCTTCATTACAGCATATTAGAATTTTGAATCTCTTTGTTTCTTTCTAACAAGTCTGATTTGCGTGCAAGTAGGTAAAGGTTAAAGATTATGCACATAGATTTACGCGTAGACCTTATCTACATGCTACGACTATGCCTACTTAGTGCATGATGTATTTCGACGTTGTCAAGCACACTATTCATATAATACTAAACAAGTTCGTAGTAATAAATAGGTAGTCATAATATTATTAAAACACTGCTTCGTAGCACAAGTGCCTAATATAATTCAGCGAATTGAAATTAAAGCAAAACGTGCCGGCTATGCTCTACTAATAGATAGTTGATCAGTTGCAGTAGTTAACTTTATTATAGATACCTAATTGATAAGCACTACCGTAGCTCAATCGCAGAAATAGGTAAGTACTTAGGTAGGTAGGTATTATCTACCTACTAGGTACCTATGCAAAATAAATAAGTCACCTTGGTAGTTTCATTCATCCATCACGGTTAAAAAATATTATTTAATGGACAAGCTACATTATTGAATTGATATGGGTGAAATTTTACTAGTGACCGATAGCGAAATCTTAGAACCGGCCAGTGATAGGTAAACGGAACACCTTTCCCTAAGGAACATAGGTCGAAATATGAAAAAGAAAATTAGGGACTCCCATACATTAATTTCCGATCAGCTGATTTGAATTACTATGGGAGATCCATTTCTTTTTTCGACTTATCTTTTTTTGGAGAAAGTTGTTCCTTATCATCAGCCAGTTCTGCGTTTTCGCTATCGGTCACTAGTGAAATTTTACCCTATATTTTTACTATAAAATATGTTAGGTACCTTTTTCGATACGATAAGCAATAAAATACCTACTTACGTATCAAATCTGGTTATTCTGACTGTGATACGAGTAAGTTCAAGGTTATCAACCAAAACCAAGGTCGAAATATGAACTAAATCATTATATATGTTACAGTCAAAACCCTTAACCAGTCAATAACGTTAATGACTGGCAAAACCAGTCAATAACGTTATTGCCTAAGGTACTCAGTCAAAACCCTTATTGCCTGATTTTGTCTAATAAAATCAGTCAATAACGATATTGACTGACGTGCCTAGTCAAAACCCTTAATAGGTATGTCCTGGTTGGTCTTAGATCACCATCAGGACCGTTAGATGGTCGCTGCCAGAGTGGAAGTCTCCTGTCTCGCTCGCCGGTTGTTATTCCATAAGGACATGCCCAAGTCGCTGACGGCTCTTCACTTATGTTGACGGCAGCAAATACGTGGCCTCCCCTCCCAGAAGTCATAGACCACCCGGTCGTTACTCGAGGACTCGGGCTCAGTGCCACCGGCGAGCGAAACAGTAGACTTTCACTCTGACTGCCTCCATCTTCTATCTTCTATAAGATGCATTTCAATGAGCGTGCACAATCGCTCCACGACCTGATTATCCCCATTCCACCTCCGGGGATCGCGTAGCTGACTAGGAATACACCTTTTATCAGCTGGTGAGATAGCAGACAAATGCGAGCCTATCTTATTTAAAAAAATATATATCGATTCTGACGGTTACTATGCAGTAACCACTCCTACCCGCCGCATCGCACCGTAGCTCACCGCACCGTACCTACTGCTACCCGTCGCATCGCATCTAAATTAACCGCACCGCACTGCTACCCACCGCATCGCTCATAATGTCACCGCAAATCAGTGCTACTCGCCGCATCGCACATCGAAACTCCCCGCACCGTACTGCTTTCCGCCGCATAGCGCATAATCTCACCGCTACGCCGTGCTACCCGCCGCATCGCTAATAATCTCGCCGCAACGCATTGCTACCCGCCGCATCACACACCAAAACTTTCCGCACCGCACTGTTTTCCTCCGCATAACACATAAACTCACCGCAATTCAGTGCTACCCGCCTCATCACACACCAAAACTTCCCGCACCGCACTGTTTTTCGCTGCAAAGCACATAAACTCACCGCAATTCAGTGCTACCCGCCGCATCACACACCAAACCTTCCCGCACCGCACTGCTTTCCGCCGCATAGCACATAAACTCACCGCAATTCAGTGCTACCCGCCGCATCACACGCCAAAACTTCCCGCACCGCACTGTTTTTCGCCGCAAAGCACATAAACTCACCGCAATTCAGTGCTACCCGCCGCATCACACACCAAAACTTCCCGCACCGCACTGTTTTCCTCGGCATAGCACATAAACTCACCGCAATTCAGTGCTACCCGCCACATCACACACCAAAACTTCCCGCACCGCACTGTTTTCCGCCGCATAGCACATAAACTCACCGCAATTCAGTGCTACCCGCCGCATCACACGACAAAACTTCCCGCACCGCACTGTTTTCCTCCGCATAGCACATAAACTCACCGCAATTCAGTGCTACCCGCCGCATCGCACACCGAAACTCTCCGCACCGCACTGATTTCCGCCGCACTGCACATAAACTCACCGCAACGAAGTGCTATCCGCCGCATCGCACATAAACTCACCGCAACGCAATGGTTACTGCATAGCAACCATCAGGACCGATAGATTTTTTTTCAAAACCCTTAATAGGTACGTCCGACCCGGTGGTAGCAACCTAGACTGCCTGGCTGGTCTGAGATCACCATCAGGACCGTTAGATGGTCGCAGCCAGAATGGAAGTCTACTGTCTCGATCGCCGGTTGTTATTCCTGAGGACATGCCCAAGTCGCAGACGGCTCTTTACTATCTAATGCTGACATTAGCGTATACGTGGCTTCACCTCCTAGATGTCATAGACTTCACGGGGCAGAAGTACTTATTAAGGGTTTTGACTGGGCCCGTCAGTCAATATCGTTATTGACTGCTTTTAATAGATAAAACCAGTCAATAAGGGTTTTGACTGAGGCCCTTAGGCAATATCGTAATTGACTGGTTTTTCCAGTCAATAACGTTATTGACTGGTTAAGGGTTTTGCCTGTAACATATATAATAAAACTAAGTTAATAAAATGTACGTGCCGATAAAACTTTAAAAGGATTCCCGGTACGATAAAGGGACTTATATAGTGCAATAGCCCTTTATCTCCCCTCGAACAAGAAAGTTCCCGTTTTAACTTAAAGGGCGTATTTTTAAAGAAATAGGGCCTTTTTCAATCCCTCATGTAGTGGCGCCATCTATTGTCGAGTAGTCGAACTCCACCGTTCGTGATCTTTTTTTATTAATTTAATTTAATTTTGGATTTTAAATGCAATGTATTTAAAACTTTTTTATTAGATTAAACAGATAATACCGCAAGTGAAACCGCGGGCGGAAAGCTAGTAATGCAATAAGTTTCTATTTCTAGATGCTAAATACAAGAATACCCTACATCTTCTTCTTTTCGTTTGTGACACCGAGTCGCCCAACGACAAGACAAACCCTGGTGTCAGGGTTTTTAACCACCTACTACAAGTAAGACGGCTAAACTCTCGAAACTATCCTTCTTTTCGGACAATTAGCCTGCAATGTCCTAACCAGACTGGGTACAAGTTCATTAAGTGATGATAGGTAATCAACTTTTCTCCAATTTGCTCGGAAATAGCTTCATTACCTTAAAAAAAGAATACGTCAATGGGCTCATTTATGTTGTCAAGGCGCAGAGGACTGTAATAGAAATTGCCGGACTAGGCCGGTAATAAAAGGGTTCTTAAACTTCACACTTTCGTGATTAGGTGTTTTATGGAACACATTTTGTTTGAAGTTTGAAGGCTGAATGTGAATTTCCCGCGCATTCTTTATGAAACGGAACGTAAGCAAAACCAGCGCCAACGCTTTGCGAACTTTAAAAGTCACAAAGTGTCAATTTTATCACGATTTAAATATTTGTTTCCTTGCAAATTGGAGAAAAGCACTATACAAACCTCGGCCGAAATAACAATTTCTGGTCTCGTTTACTTTAGAAGGCCTCGACTTCGTCTCGGCCTTCCAATGCCACTCGACCAGAAATTGCTATATACTCGGCCTGTGATGTAATGTACTATTGTGAGTGACCCACCGATAATCAATCCCGGAACTTTTTACGTCGCAAGCTATCGTACTAACACTGCTTTGCCACATTAGTTGTCAAGAAAACATTATGAATACCTAGTTATTAATAACCTGCTTATAACCTGCAATTTTTTAACTTCCAGCCGCATAGTTACAATTCGTTTTTGTTTGCAAGTCTACCGAGTTTTTGCTACCGTGATGTAGACAGGTAATTATTTATCTTCTATAAGATGAGATTTATAATTCAGCAATTTATTTTTAGTATTTGTATCCAAGATGAAGACCGCTAGGTATAAATAGTTTCCTATAAAAAAAATGTTTAAATCATCAAATATTTATTTGTTGCTAATGTTGTAAAGTTTTTATTTTTTACATAGGTAGTTAAGTATCGTTTATTATGAACTTGAATGTTCTAAGTTTATGAAATAGGTAATGTTTTGTCATGATTTTGTTACAAATTAATTTGCACAATAATATTTTAAGAGTGACTACGACTGGGACAAGTCACAAAAAAAATATATGAAATAAATGATAAAACCTGCGACGTAGCCAACTTACGTATCCTCGTACCTTACATAAGCACGCAGTTCAATACTGAAGCATAATAATAATTCCCAGTAAAACCTCCTAGATATAATAATAAAGTACATAACCCAACATACTATTAGGTACCCGCTACCCGCATAGTTAAGTAAAAGATATACCAACTTAGCAATCAAGAGCATGTAAAATGAAACCTCTATTGTCACACCACACCCGAGAAGTGTAAGTTAGTACGATAATGATGGATAGGGGCCATAGGGGCACTTAAGTGGCAACCCTAGCGGGTCCAAGCCGGTCAATTGTCTTCTCTGTGTACAATGTTACCGAGACAAGACGAGTTGGTACATACATAATGGCTTTATCATGTAAAAAAATATATCATGCCCAAACTTCTAAAGCTACCTACATGCCGTAACTCTACCAAACATTTTTTCATAATCTCTACATATCTAGTGATGATTTGCTGCCTCGTTTGTTTTGTTTATTTAAGAAAGTATCTTCAGGTCTGAACTAGGTTAGTGACCTTTCAGATCACAGCTAGTTCTTCAGATCAAGAGCGCTATCTGTAACGCAAATCATCCTCATATCAGCCCACGTCTACCCCCTGCCAAGTATAGACCTCTTTTTTTCTCGCCATCTACGCTGGTCACGTGCTTCCCGCATCCACTGTCTTCCAGCAACAATAGGTCGTTCGTCCATCTAGCGGGTGGTCTGCCTATTGGACGTTTTACTGTTCTCGGCCACTGTTAGCGCTTTGATCCACCGTCCGTCATCCCGTCTAGCCAGGTGTCCTGAAACCTGAATTTTAATTCTTCCTTTTTCCTTCACAGCCAGCATTCACTCGGCAGCGACACCGTTGGGCTCTATGATGTCAGGGCCAATCATGGAGGCGATAGGGCGGCGGCGCACGCTGCAGGCCTCCACGCTGCCGCTGGTGCTCGGCTGGATCCTCATAGGAACCGCCTCGCATCACGCGCTGCTGCTGCTCGGCAGAGTCGTGTGCGGGTTCGCCGTCGGCATCATGGCTGCTCCTTCACAGGTTCATATTTTATTCTCTTATATCTACCTAGTTAAATACAACGTAGTACTTAGATAGGTATATCTTCCTAGCTTCCGACCCAGTGGCGTACCTATAGGTATAGTAGACATTTGTTGCCCTAGGACAAATAAGCTTTGCTGTCTCATGAACGCCCCAATTCACGGCTCGTATGTAAGTAATCACGTAATAGCTAAGTTAGATTTTGAACAGTTTTTTTTACTCAGTAATAGTTAAATACCTAGTATATATAGTAGGTCTATTATACCTGTGGCTTACCTAGAAAGGAAAATAAGCTTAGGAAAATAAGATTCCGACAAACGACAAAAAACTATTCTGCGTTGCCACCAGACCTCGTGGTTCTAGCGTAAGATTAGCGCAACACATTAGAATCGAGCTACGCCAATAACATGTCGCAATAGTTGAATAGTTAACTTTTTATCAGACTTCTTTATCAATCAATTGAATATTACGCATGCTACGTAAGCTATACGTCCACTTTATCTTTACGTAGCATACTTCCGGAAATTGTCCAAATAAGATAAGATTACGAAATAGCCAAGTTCATAACCCGTGCAAATCTTAACTTTTTACAGATGATTCGTCATTTTGAAAGTTTTTCTTTTTCAGGTGTAGGGTCAAGTGGGGATCCATGACACGCGGGGCACTGTGAAACAGTGGATTTATCTATGTCTCCTTTTATAATTTTAATTATGCTTTTTTACTGTAATGTCCGCCTAATTGACCGCCATGTTTGGACTGTTGTCATTTTCGGATTTCATAAATAGTTTCAAAGTAATTCGCAAAAAAATTATTTTAGGTCACTAAAGTAAAAAAGAAAATCTTAAATCTTTTCGATATCATTCCTGATGCTATAGTTTCAGGTTAGAATACTTTTTATCATGTTAATTTGGGTTTATTAGGAAATGATTTTACGTATCAAAATTAACTTTAAAAAAACGATAATTAAGTAATGGGCATTTTATTTTTTACGGATTGTATGGGGCACAATGAAACGGGGCACTATGAAACACAACTTTTTTGATTCTCATCATATAAAAATTGTAAAAAGTACAAAATGACATGTAGATTTGTACTTTTTCAGAATATTAATCGAAAATATATGTTTTTGGTAATTAATTAAAGAAAATATTATCAAAAAGACTAAAAATTTACAGCGTGTTCCATTAGTTTCACTGTATAACTAACATATTTTGAGAAATATGAAATAAAACAAAAAGAAAATTGATAACATATTTCTTTTTTACATAGCATAAGTTGATTATTACGACTGTTTAGTTTCGTATCAAAAAACGGTTTCGTATCTTTTTGAGCGGACGGTGCTGGCAACACTTTTCGGTCCGCCCCGTCTGTCATCTTTACGCTAGCGTTGTTGAAGCGAATCTTAGTTTTAAGTGGTGTAAAATTAAGGTGTTTTGGCGGTTTTCTCGTGTGCTATTTGCCACAAGCCATGGCTTCCCTGTGCGGTGGGGAAGTGAACCAAGTGAATTTTGGTTTCGGCTTTTTGATTGAGGCCAACGTGGTCGCCGGTAACATAACCTCACTTTGAGTCGTCGCTCGCGTCGTGGCTGCAGATAGCTACGTATTTTAATTATAAATGATTGGAGGCCAACGGGGCCGATTTCTCATTCGGAGAGAAATCTTTTAGTTATTTTGTGTTAAAAAACATTATGTGATGTCGAGCTGTGAACTGTAGTGCAAATTGGAGGAAAGGAGTTCTAGAACGAGCGGATGTTCCAGCGCTGTGAGTTTAGGTTATTCCCTATTCCTGCGCTCCTAAAGTGTCCTGAATACCTGATTCCTGTCATACTTAAACTCACAAAGAAACGGCATCATCGTTTGCTCGGTAAGCAATTCGTTGCTGGGCCCTGTTTAAGTAGATTTTGGAAACAAGAATTTCTCGGCCGGAAACTTTCCGGAACAAAATTCTCTCATTAAATTTATTTTGTTTAGCTATAGTAAAGAGCACTACGAATCGTAGTCAAATGTTGTTCGAGGCTGATCGACCATTTAGTTTTAGATTTTAAGATAACTTTAATTTGCTTCCACTGCGCTAAGATCAGCTTCGGAATCAAACATTTTTTGGTAGCAGAGCGTGGTTGCTTTATTGCAACATAGTTAGCCGTAATTTAGTATTAAGCGTGTTTTTTATATTACCCACATATTTTATTATTTTTGGAAAATATTGTTTCGGTTTTTTTTTTTGTGACTGTATTGTTTGCCTAGTGAACGATACCTTATCGGTAAGGTCTAGGCCAGTCAACTAACATTTGTTTTGTGGTATTTGTTTATTGTTTTTCGTTTTATTAAGTCGAGTGTGTAAAAGTTGGTACCATGGCTCCTCGATCGCCAGGTATAAGGCTGCTATAGGGTCAGGATTAAGGTGGTTTACTACCACAGCGGCAATGATCGGCCGCGAGGACCGGGAGGACGCGCTCTTGAAAAGTGCACAACAGGTAGATGAACGGGTTCGGTTTGTGTCGGATCAACTCACAGAGTGCCTCATTCTCCTTGAGGAGACTCCTAACCCTGAAGATCAGGAGCGGTCGAGGCCGATGTAAGCCAGTGCTTGGAGCTGGCACAGGGCATTGAGCAGGCAGCTGCGAACATAACTAGGCGACGTGACGGAAAGGGAGAGCCATTCCGTGGTAAAGTGGGACAAGGATTACAGGTGCCTCTTCCGCCTGTTACGGTTCCAGTCTTTGCAGGCGATTACGCCGACTGGCCGGCGTTTGAGGACCTGTATAGCAGTGTGGTCCACACACGGACGGACATAACGCCGGCGTACAAGATGGCTCAGCTGATGTCCAGGCTACATGGAGAGCCTCATGAATTGCTGACGCATTTGGCTGTCTCGGATAGCAATTATGAGGTGGCGTGGAAGATCCTTACCGACCGGTATCGGAACAAGCGCCTGATTGTAGACAGGCTGTTAGACCAGTGGCTGTCAATACCAACCATAACGCGAGGTACGGACCTCCGCGAGAAAATCTTCCACCCAGTCAGTGTCGCGGTCAGCGCACTAGAGCGACAGGGTTTGCCAGTGGCGGGCTACGGTTATATCTTGGTCCACACAGTGCTTCGCCGCCTGCCGAGCGAAATGGTCGCTCGATTCGAGCAGCTCCATGGGGCAAGTCCTCGGACCACCTCCCGACCTACGAGGATCTGAAGTCGTTCCTCGAGGCCGAAAGCAGGCGAGTGGACGTCCAGGCTGGTGAAGCCCTCGCAAGGAGACCTCTGCCCCTCGCCACCCGGAACGGCCGGGTGCATCGGCGCGAGGAGGCAACAGTGGCAACCCAGGCGGTACAACACCGCATTGGAATCAGGGTGTGCCTACTGCAGGGAGACAGGCCACGGGGTGGCAGCGTGTCAGGAGTTTGCTGCGCAGCGGGTTCAGAGGAGACGGGTGTGGCACAGCAGAGGCGTTGGTGTTTTCGGTGCCTGGGGCCGCATCAGGTGCGAGTGCCCTTCAAGCACCAACTGTAGGTACTGCCAGGGTGCACACCATCCGCTGCTCTGCATGAATCGCTCCGGAGGCGCCGGGGCAGCGCTGGATCGGATCAGCGAAGGAGCCTGCCCACCAAGGGAGGAGCAACGCTCCCCACCCCCTCCAAGGAGGAGCCCACCTCCGCATCGGTCACAGGGACAGGCAGGGGGACGTCAACAGACGGAGCCCACTTACCCAAGGACGTGGGGACGATCCCCACCACGGCAGCAGGTGCCGGATTGGGGAAGAGCGGCACAGGAACGTGGCCAAGGACACCCATCCCAGGTACGGGATTTAACGGGCGGGTGTCAGGGGAGCACTAGGCAGCCACCAGGGTACATGCAGTATTCTGCGGGCTTGAGCCACCTGGTTGGGTCTCAAGACCCACGCATGCCTCCGCCTATGCCTGAGTACCCGCGGCTACAGGCGCAACCTCGGTACGGACGTTTGCCGTCGGGGTACTATAGAACTCCAGCCATGGCCTTTATGGGCAGACCTCCCTACCAGCAGGAGTGGGACCCATACACAGGTTTGGGTAGTGAGGGGATACCCCCGCGGGACGCGGCCTCACCGCGTTTAGATTCCCGCTAGGTAATCGCCGCCTACTCATCAGCTTCGGCTCCCCGTCCAATCACGGTACTTTTGCCAACGGCTAAGATTTGGGTATGGGGATACGGTGGCCGGACCATTCAAGTAAGAGCCCTACTGGATACAGGGCTCAGGGATGTATTGTATCGAGTAAGCTGGTGAGTAGGCTAGGCCTAAATGTACGGCCAAGTGAGGATGAAGCTGTAGGCATCGGGGCCTAAATGTGCCTGACATTCGGGGTCAGACGAACTTTGAGTTCGCATTAGGTAGCACATGTACAGGGTCAGCTATCAAGTCTCAGCCGTGGTGCTGGATGAAGTGGTTGGGAAACTCCTCAGGTTAGGTTACCACCAACGGTACGAGGGTTAACCACAGGGTTGGAGTTAGCTGATCCTGATTTTGATACTCCTGGTACGGTGGACGTACTTCTCGGGTCAGACGTCCTCGGAGATTATGGTGCGGTAGGAAGAAGGTACTCCAGGAAACTGGTTTGGTGGCCGTAGATACCACAGGGGTATGTTGTTTTCGGCCCAGTTTGGAGACCTCAGGACCTACCAGAAGGGATCCGGTCCTCTATGGTAGTGTGCTGTCAGAGGTTCTGCAGAGGTTTTGGGAGTCTGAAGAGCCGCCCACGGCGGACAGACGGAAGCCAGAGGATGACGAGTGCGAGTTGTTCTATCAATACAACACTGCGAGATGCCCGTCAGGCAGATTCGTGACCAGGCTACCTTTTCTCCCAAACCGCCCTGCTTTAGGTAGTTCGCGACAGCTCGCGGAACGGAGACTACTCGGAATGGAGCGGAAGATGAGGCGAGACCCAGCACTTCGGCAGAAGTATATAGAATTCATGCGGGAATATATTCAATTGGGCCACATGTCGGTGTCCAGCCTGGATTGGAGGTGTGTCGAGCATTATTACATTCCACACCTGGCTGTCTTGAAGTCACCTGAGGCGAAAATACGGGTGGTGTTTGACGGTTCTGCTCCTACCTCGAATGGTGTGTCTGTGAACCAATGTTTGCACGCGGGTCCTAAATTGAACCGGGACATTGTGGACATTCTCACAGACTTTCGGTTACACCAGGTAGCGTTCGTCGCAGACGTCAAAATGATGTTTCGCCAAACCATGATACATCCGGATGACCGTCGGTATCAGCTGATTTTGTGGCGTGAGAGCCCAGATGAGCCGATGGTCACATACGAACTTAACACGGTGACGTATGGACTTAAGCCAAGTCCGTATTTGGCAGTACGTACGCTGCGAGAGTTGGCCGCACAGGAAAGGGTAAGATATCCTCGAGCCGCAGCAGTACTGGATCGCGACGTCTACGTGGACGATATCTGCACGGGTGCTGATAGCGTGGAGCAGGCGCTAATTCTACGAGACGAGTTGATCGCGATCATGGGTTCAGGAGGTTACGAGTTGCGGAAATGGTTGTCCAGTTGCCCAGAGCTCCTGGCCGGTTTGCCAGGCGAGTTCCATCAGGACCCGCACCTCTTTGAGAACCCGGACAATCCAAACACGTTGGGCATCCTCGGGGTGCAATATAGGCCAACGCATGACGTATTCACGTACAAGATCGAGCCCGACCTTTTGGAGAAAACTTGGACTAAGCGGTCGGTACTGTCGACAATCGCTAGAACGTTCGATCCTAGCGGATGGATCGCCCCGGTTACGTTCATGGCGAAGTGCTTTTACAAAGGTTGTGGCTAGCCAACTTAGGATGGGACGACCAACTCTCCGGAGAGTTGTTGAAGGATTGGCTCAAGTTTGTGACCACCTTACCAGGGATTGTGCACATCGCGATACCCCGCAAGTTAGTCCCATCGGTGGGATGTAAGGCTACCCTACATGGGTTTTGTGACGCCTCGAGCGAGGGTACGCGGCAGCTGTATACCTTCGGACAGCAAGTTCAACGGGAACTGTGCACGTGCGTCTGGTTATGGCCAAAAGTAAGGTGGCACCAGTCAGAACTAGATGGACCATCCCCAAATTGGAATTGGCAGGGCAGCTCTTCTAGCGCGCTTGCTAAATCATGTAACCTGCAATCTGCGTGGTACCATCAACTTGGATGAAACGGTGTACGCGTGGACTGACAGTCGGATAGTTCTGTGCTGGTTGCAGACGTCGGTACATACACTTGAGGTTTTCGTGGCAAATCGGGTGTCACAGATTACGGGGTCGGAAACTCCGTTAGTGTGGAGGCACGTACCGGGAGAATGGAACCCAGCAGACTGCGCTTCGCGCGGGTGCAGGGCACCTGATTTGGTGAGTCACCCACTGTGGTGGGGACCTCAATGGCTGACTGAGTCGCCGCAGGAATGGCCATTCAACGAGTGCAGGGCGCCGCTTGGGCCACCTGATCGAGGTTTGCGAGTGAACGTGGGGCAACTCGTACCGAAGCCTAACCCAGCTTTCTTGCTGGAACGGTATAGCTCCCTCGACAAACTTCTTGGGGTGACAGGTTGGATCAAGCGGTTCGTGAACAACTGCAGGAAGCCTCAAGCAGAACGGAACTTTACACCTGTCCTCTCGCCTGCGGAGCGGAATGCGGCTCTATGCTCATTGGTTAGAGTCGTCCAGGCGGAACATTTTGAAGAGGAGGTCAGGCTGCTCAGGGATGGACGTGGAAAGCTGAAGGGAGGAATTGTGCGCCTCAACCCATTCCTGGATGAGCAAGGTATGCTCAGGGTTGGAGGCAGACTTCGGAACGCTAGCCTGCCCTTTTCGGCTCGGCATCCACTGTTACTTCCAAAAAGGGGACCCTTAGTTGAGCTCTTAGTCAGGGATCGTCATGAGAAAATCTCGCACGCGGGCTGTAATGCGCTATTGGCCATTCTACAGCGCGAGTTCTGGATCTTATCGGGACGACGAACGGTACGTAGCGTTGTGTTTAGGTGCTTGCCTTGTTACCGCTTGAAGGCAGCCACAATGCAGCCACAGATGGGAGATCTTCCACCGGACCGGGTGACGGAGGCCTGGACGTTTGCAGGTGTGGGAACGGATTTCGCAGGCCCTTTCATGGTAAAGGCATCACGCCTGCGGAACGCAAAGTCTATAAAGGCGTACTTGTGCGTGTTCGTGTGCCTGGCCACCAAGGCCGTCCACTTGGAGCTCGTGGCCGACCTTTCTACGGAGGCCTTTTGGCAGCGCTAGAGATTTACGTCGCGAAGAGGGCGACCAGCGCTGATCAGGTCGGATTGTGGTACCAACTTTAAGGGTGCTGATCGGTGTATGAAAGAAATTGTAACGTTCTTACGGGAGAACGAAGAAGCCATCAGCACGGGCCTCCCGTCAGGGCATTACCTGGGTGTTTGATCCACCAGCGTGCCCTCACTGGGGTGGTATTTTGAAGCGGTTGTAAAGTCCGCTAAGACGCATTTGTTGCGCGTCGTAGGGTTAACAATTTTGACTTTTGAGGAGCTGGCGACCGTGTTTTGTAAAATTGAGGCTGTACTCAATTCACGTCCTTTGTGTCCGCTCAGCTCAGACCCAAATGATTTAGAGGCCCTGACGCCAGGGCATTTCTTAATTGGCCGCCCACTTAACGCCTTGCCGGAATATCCCTATACGGAGGTGAATAGCAATCGTTTGTCGCGTTATCAGTTGCTGCAGCAAATGACTCAAAACTTTGGAAGCGTTGGTCGCTTGAGTACTTGCACATTCTGCAGCAACGCCTTAAGTGGACGGACAGGACTGAACCCCTGCATTGGGGATCTCGTTCTGGTTAAGGATGCCAACCTACCGCCACTGCGTTGGCGCCGGGGCGCATTCTCAACCTGTTTCGGGTAGTGATGGCACTCCTCGAGTTGCAGAAGTTCAGGTGGGGATTCAGTCCTTAAGCGAGCAGTAGCTACATTATCACGCCTGCCATGCATAGAGCGGACCGATGTGTCGGTCCGGGGCGGGTGAATGTTTAGTTTCGTATCAAAAACGGTTTCGTATCTTTTGAGCGGACGGTGCTGGCAACACTTTTCGGTCCGCCCCGTCTGTCATCTTTACGCTAGCGTTGTTGAAGCGAATCTTAGTTTTAAGTGGTGTAAAATTAAGGTGTTTTGGCGGTTTTCTCGTGTGCTATTTGCCACAAGCCATGGCTTCCTGTGCGGTGGGGAAGTGAACCAAGTGAATTTTGGTTTCGGCTTTTGATTGAGGCCAACGTGGTCGCCGGTAACATAACCTCACTTTGAGTCGTCGCTCGCGTCGTGGCTGCAGATAGCTACGTATTTTAATTATAAATGATTGAGGTTAACGGGGCCGATTTCTCATTCGGAGAGAAATCTTTTAGTTATTTTGTGTTAAAAAACATTATGTGATGTCGAGCTGTGAACTGTAGTGCAAATTGGAGGAAAGGAGTTCTAGAACGAGCGGATGTTCCAGCGCTGTGAGTTTAGGTTATTCCCTATTCCTGCGCTCCTAAAGTGTCCTGAATACCTGATTCCTGTCATACTTAAACTCACAAAGAAACGGCATCATCGTTTGCTCGGTAAGCAATTCGTTGCTGGGCCCTGTTTAAGTAGATTTTGGAAACAAGAATTTCTCGGCCGGAAACTTTCCGGAACAAAATTCTCTCATTAAATTTATTTTGTTTAGCTATAGTAAAGAGCACTACGAATCGTAGTCAAATGTTGTTCCGAGGCTGATCGACCATTTAGTTTTAGATTTTAAGATAACTTTAATTTGCTTCCACTGCGCTAAGATCAGCTTCGGAATCAAACAACGACGTTAATTAAATTTATTTAAAAAAAGATCAAAGGTTCCTACACAGAAATTGTGCCGTTTCATAGTACCCCATAGTATGTTTCACTGTACCCCAGATACGGGGCACTGTGCAACAAGTTCCCGATCTTACTAAAATGACATTTATATTTACATTCTAGAAAGTTTTATGAGGTTTTCGTTTTTTTTTTATAAGGACAGTTAAATACTAATTATTTTGGTATCAAATTTGATTCGGTACAATTAACGGTTCACGAGATACGAAGCATTTTAACTTTTTTGTGTCATAGTGCCCCACCTTACCCTACATAGGCGAGATCTTAGAAAGCTTTTCTTTTACAGGTTTACATAGGCGAGATCTCAGAGCCGAGACTGCGCGGGCTGCTCATCGGGACGCCGTTCGTCGCGTACTCAGTCGGCGTGCTGTACGTGTACGCCCTGGGCGGGGTGCTGCCGTGGCGGTCGGTGGCGTTCTTCTGCATAGTGCTGCCCGTGCTGGCGGTGACGGCGCTCAGCTTCGCGCCGGAGAGCCCGACGTGGCTGGCCAGGCGGGGACGCTTCCACGAAGCCATGGCGGCCATGTCGCGTCTGCGTGGTGACCCTGACATTGTAAGTAATTCTTAACTCTGTCTGCTACTCTTGTACAGTCTCTCAAGTCTCGTACTTACGTGTACGCCCTGGGCGGGGTGCTGCCGTGGCGGTCGGTGGCGTTCTTCTGCATAGTGCTGCCCGTGCTGGCGGTGACGGCGCTCAGCTTCGCGCCTGAGAGCCCCACGTGGCTCGCCAGGCGGGGACGCTTCCACGAGGCCATGGCGGCCATGTCGCGCCTGCGTGGCGACCCTGACATTGTACGTAATTCTCCGCTCTGTCTGCCAGCTCTTAACTCTTGTAATACTGCTCTGAGAGCCCCACGTGGCTCGCCAGGCGGGGACGCTTCCACGAAGCCATGGCGGCCATGTCGCGCCTTCGTGGCGACCCTGACATTGTACGTATTTATTCGTTCTATCTACCAACTCTTAACTCTTGTAATGCGGCTCTGTGAGCCCCACGTGGCTGGCCAGGCGGGGACGCTTCCACGAAGCCATGGCGGCCATGTCGCGCCTGCGTGGCGACCCTGATATTGTACGTAATTATTTGTTTTATTTGCCAACTCTTTAACTCTTTTAATACTGCTCTGAGAGCCCCACGTGGCTCGCCAGGCGGGGACGCTTCCACGAGGCCATGGCGGCCATGTCTCGCCTGCGTGGTGACCCTGACATTGTAAGTAATTCTCCGCTCTGTCTACCAACTCTTAACTCTTGTAATGCTGCTCTGAGAGCCCCACGTGGCTCGCCAGGCGGGGACGCTTCCACGAGGCCATGGCGGCCATGTCTCGCCTGCGTGGTGACCCTGACATTGTAAGTAATTCTCCGCTCTGTCTACCAACTCTTAACTCTTGTAATGCTGCTCTGAGAGCCCACGTGGCTCGCCAGGCGGGACGCTTCCACGAGGCCATGGCGGTCATGTCTCGCCTGCGTGGTGACCCTGACATTGTAAGTAATTCTCCGCTCTGTCTACCAACTCTTAACTCTTGTAATGCTGCTCTGAGAGCCCCACGTGGCTCGCCAGGCGGGGGCGGTTCCACGAAGCCATGGCGGCCATGTCGCGCCTGCGTGGTGACCCTGACATTGTACGTATTTATTCGTTCTATCTGCCAACTCTTAACTCTTGTAATGCTGCTCTGAGAGCCCCACGTGGCTCGCCAGGCGGGGGCGGTTCCACGAAGCCATGGCGGCCATGTCGCGCCTGCGTGGTGACCCTGACATTGTACGTATTTATTCGTTCTATCTGCCAACTCTTAACTCTTGTAATGCTGCTCTGAGAGCCCCACGTGGCTGGCCAGGCGGGGACGCTTCCACGAAGCCATGGCGGCCATGTCGCGCCTGCGTGGTGACCCTGACATTGTACGTATTTATTCGTTCTATCTGCCAACTCTTAACTCTTGTAATGCTGCTCTGAGAGCCCCACGTGGCTGGCCAGGCGGGGACGGTTCCACGAAGTTATGGCGGCCATGTCGCGCCTGCGTGGCGACCCTGACATTGTACGTACTGCCTGCCAACTCTTAAGCGTATAGACGGTGTAGACACACTACGACCGAATTACTTCGGACCGAAATTCGGTGACGTAATTTCGGGGACGGAATTTCGGCTGAAGTGTGTCATACGTAATGCTTCGCGTAATTTCGTCTTTCGCGCAAATTCCGTCGCGAAATTTCGGTCGTAGTGTGTCGAAACACTTACTCTTCAATGCTGCTCTGGCGCCGATGTGGCGCAGTGGTTAGTACGCCTGCCTGCCACGCAAAGGTTCCGGGTTCAATTCCCGGTGGGGTCACTCACAAAGTTGATATTTATCACTTTGTGAATTTGTTCCCAGTCTGGTTAGGACATTGCAGGCTGAACCACCTGATTGTCCGCAAGTAAGATGGTTCCGTGCTTCGGATGGGCACGTTAAGCCGTCGGTCCCGGTTGCTGTCTATGATGGCGGTCGTTACACAACCATGTCAGAGGCCTGCTGCTTGCAGTAGGCGGTTGAAAAACTCTGACACCAGGGTTCATCGGGTCGTTGAACGACTTGGTGTCCCACACGAAAAAAAAAAAAATGCTGCTCTTGATGATCGCTGTTGCCAATTTGTTTAAGATTTTCCCATTAGTCAGTAATAGTCAGTATGTCAATATTGATATAGTATATAGAATGTACGAAATCAATAATCTTAAAAATATACCTAGGTTTTAATTGTTGATAATGATAATACAGCAGCATATCAATTGTAAGTATTAAAGCAGACGAAATTGGGAATGCAGATAAGCGTTGCGTTTACTTAGTAAATATTCATGAAACAATATCGAATGTTACGTTCATGCGTAGTTGTACCACGTTGTACAGTAAAGCGAGCCTAATAAGTTCGATTTGACAGCTGTTTAGTGGCCTGCTGTAGATAATGGCCTGAATATGAACTTGACCGTGAAGTGTTCAATTATTTACGGTCTGACTGACTGAACACATGAAATACAATATTAGTAATGTATGCTCTTGACCTTGTGTAATTATGCTGATGGGGTGGCTAAACTTGGACGCGTTTAGAGCGTAAAATCAATATTCAAGTCGATATTTAAGTCAAGTTTGTTCCAAAATACATACAGTCATAAATAGGTAAATATATGACGCCTTTATCCCTTGCGGGGTGGCAGAGCGTTACCGGCTGTAAAAACGGCCATCTACAACACGCCTGACAAAACTTTGAGAGTCATTCAGAAGACAGTGTACCTACCTATCTTCATAGTGACAGGTTATCAGCTTGTCGTCTAAAATCGCTTCTTGCGATACCCACGGGAAAGATATGGGGTGATGCTATTGTAAGCCGGCACCACACAGCACTTATTTCAAAATAATTTCTAAATAAGTGTTCAAAATCATCCGGGATATCCTAGTGGGGCCTACGTTATACATTTAGGTATATCACTGTGATCGCGTGATACGTAGGTACGTAGGTCAAACTCTGGTACCTAAAGAAATATCTGGAACGCTTATGCATCGCATCAAGACGTTCCACGCATAGGTCTCATTTGATTCACTAAAGTGCTTTATTTGATTCCCCCAATCTTAATAAACATCGAGTTGACGAGCTCAATGAGTTACATAAACAAATGATACAAAGCACAAGGCAAAACATTTGATCATTCCAGAACCACTAATTCAAATTAATTACAGTATTCTGAATTCAAACCTTATAAAGAGCGGTCTAATGTGGGACTTATTGTATTGTTTTTGTAAATAATCTAGCTCTATTGTACTGCGTTTTTTGTTGTCACGCAATATAATGATCATGAATATGATAATTGATACGAATCAACATCAATTGAGAGAAGATTTGTGGCGGAAATGTGATCCAAACCCTACATTTATTATTGAGATAAATTATAGGGTACCGCTAGGTACCGTTCATCCGCTCATCTCTATACCTACCTACCTACTTAATAAAAATTAAGTTTCGTGATGTTACGTAATTACCTGAAAAAATCCTACCAATAAAAAGCAGCTACTTTACCGTCGTCATCACAATTTGCAATCTCTAGCTAGAAAGATATAAACCCTTTCGAGATCCAATCTAGTCATCTGCATGTCCTTAACCCAAATCAGTTGGGGTCGACACAACTTGTTTTGTTTCAGCACAAAATCATGTAGCAATTAAAGGTTTGGCAATGTTTTTGACCTGTACTGACGTCAACCCTCTTTGGGAATGCTATTGTAGGAGGTATCACCGCCACCATGCGTTTGACAGTAGTCGACAGATATTCATTCGAGGTCAAAAACTTTACGTTACAAAACGCCTTTTACAAAACACCCTGAGTGGACTAAGGATGGCAGTATTCTTAGCCGCCACCACACGGCTAGTACCTAACAAATTTTCAATGTTGTCCTTTTTAAACCAGGCACAACGTGAGCTCCACGAGCTGATCAACGCACGGGAGAAAGAGAAAGCACGAGGCGAGACCAAGACGCCGTTCTTCGCGACGATCTTCGCGCGGCCGGTACTTAAGCCGCTACTGCTCATCAATGCCTTCAACATGCTGCAGATCGTGTCTGGAAGCTACGTCGTCATATTTTACGCAGTGAACATTGTTCAAAATACTGGCGGGTCTATGAATGCTCAGGTAAGAAAAGAATAAATGTGTGTGTTGGCATGTATGCCTAAGTTGTAACGATTAGCGAACGACTCAGATTTTTATACAAAACATCATACTCATTTCGATTCTTTGTTTTTTGGTTTGTATGAAAATACGAGCTCTCCCTTTACGTTTCGGTCTCTAAGCGTACACCTTCGAGCAACTCATCTTCCGTCCCGGCCCGGGCGTACACCATAATACTTTACTAGATGGCTACTATGACGTTATGATGTGATGTGATGACAAATCAATAAACTGTTTCACGTGCCCCTTGCTATCTCAGCCTGAACTCGAACCACTCAATACTCAACTACGCAATCCGATAAATTCGAAATCTTAACAGTAAAGACAACAAGATATTATCATGACAATGTGATATCGAATTAGGAAGTAAATTAAAACGCAAGTATTGAAATTCGCACGCAAAAATCAAATAGATAAATCAATCAAATTCAGAATTGACATAATCAGCAAATTCTGGGCAGGTGGTCTATTATGATCTAATCTTATATTCCGGAACATCCATGAAAGATAAAACCAATCAATAGGTACTAGATAAATCACAATCAGAGAGGAAAGATTGATCAATAACAACATGCTCTATTATCTTGTACTGATTTGAAGAGCAGCGATTTTCGTGCACGTGAGCACTTAAACTGAAAATTGACATAATCACACTTTCTGATTTACTGATTATAGTGGCCTGATAAATGATCTAATCATATATTCCAGTCCACTCCATTGTTCCAGTATCCACTCTGAAAGATATTACCAATCTATAGTAACCAGATAAGCCACAATCAGAGGAGTAAAGATTTGATTATCAACAACATTCTCTGTTATCTTGTCATGATTTAAAACGCAGTAGTTTTCGTGCACGTGAGCGCGTATCATTTTGACGTCAATTTTACAATACAGAAAATCTGTTGCGTGATTAAAGAGTTATACAAGGTGTTCCAAAGGAAATACATTAAATTGGAGACGTTGTGTAGACCATTGTACTGAACAATTTCCATTATGGCACCAAGTTTGAATTCTTAACAATTAAGAAGTTAAAATTTTCATACAAAGTAAATGCCTACATTTACTACAACCATTATGTATTACCCCTTATCCAAGATTGCAACCTTGCAATTTTAACTTGTTGGATTTGAATCTTCGAAAAAGTTTGGAACATAATTGTCTATGTCTTAAATTTAAACGAAAACTTAAGATAAAAGATCTCTTTCTTGATTTCAAATTTATTTTATTGCCGCCTAAAACTAAAAACTTCTTTTGACTTAGAGCACCCATAGAGACGCAAAGACAAAGGGCCAATCAGAGAACCCAGTAGAGTCTGTAGTGTCAGTTGTGTCAGTTTTTGACGAACATGACATTTGACCTTGGTCTACGCCACAACTGTTGCCTTGGCAACTAAATTACCGCCAAAACCGTTGCCAAACCGTTGCCTTGGTTACAGTTGTGGCGGTGATTTCAAATGTTTTTCCAAGACGGCAACATGACATAAATGAAGGTCATAATCAGTAAAGCTCCTTTCATAATGTCGCACTAAACTAAATTTAAAAAATTTAAGTTGCTAATTACTTCTAAACGAGGGGTTTTCATAACTTGGCCCCATAATGAAAATTATTCGATACGATGGCCTACACAACGTCTCCAATTTAATGTATTTACATTGGAACACCTTGTATATGGTTATAGTCATGGTCCTTAGCAAAAAAATACTGTTTTGCCGGCACAGTTGATGCCGCTTTGCTCAGTGATACTAGGGACCATTGTGAATGATTCCATCCGAGGAAATGAAAAATCCATCCACTGGATTTCAAGATGGCGGACCATCGTTTTTTTGTATGGCACTAAAAAAATTATTCTTCTGGAGCCCATGGTTTGGGGTATGAAATGAAAGGGCTAGACGAGACAATTTCAAAAATATATCGCTTTAATATATTTCAGTAGCCCCTTAGCAAAAATCGAGTTTCATTTTTAAAAGTACTAAAAACATGCCAAGTTTGAGGTCCAGTAGGTACAAAATGGCTGACATATAATATCCTAAAAGTATGCCAAATGATCCACCATATCCGCAACTCTAACCTGACGAGCGAAATTTCGAAAATAATAAGATTTAATGTATATTTTGCAATGGAAAGTAGATCATTTGGTACGGCAGTAGGTTAGTAAGAACTGCTTGTGCGCCTCCATAAATGTTTAAGATGCAATTCTTCTCATGATTGCTTTTACACTTAAAGCTAGATTATGATGTGCCGGATCATTTTGAATCTGCGGGCACGGTTGTGCCCCAGCCAAGTCGAGTAAAAAGCAGCTTTGCCGTACCATAAGTTTCGGCCAAAGTTGAGACCCTTTTAACGATTTGTTGAATAAAAATTTAAATATTTCATTTAGCAAATATAGAATGCTCTAAATAGAGTAAAATACTTAAGTGTTAAGTTTAAAAATATAAATAAAAAACATTTATCCATGTGATTCTATGTAAATACACAGTATTACCATTTTAAATTTACAGCGAAACAGCATTCATTGCAGTTTTAATTGTAGAATCATGTTAGTTTATAAATATGAAATTCAATGATGCTTCAGTTATTTCGTAGCGATGACGTCGTGGATTGCACAACTTTTCTGGTAGAGTGGCGGACTTAGCTGTCTTTAACAAAATATATCTTGCAAGTAGTAAGTATTTATTTATTTTTGCAATTATTTAATTACGGTCGCTAAAATAGGCCGTATTTGACTAACTTTGAGATATAACGTTATTTTTCTTTGATGATGACGTGTCTTTTAGTATGGGCTGTCAAATATGGCCTATTGGAACGACCGTACTCGAAGTCAATATTTTATGTAGGTACGAGTTGTGTTTTGATTGTAGGTTTCTCATACATAACTTTACATAAGGCTTTTTTGATCTCACTTCATTCATATAGGTACATGTCATCTAAAAGTGCCTTAGAAGTTTTATGGTTGGTCGAATGAGTAACAGATTGAAGGGAATTAAATGAATTTTTGAAATATTCAATGTTTGGGTCCTTGAAACACAGGTTTCAAATGTTATCCAAAATATCGTTGTTCGGTGTCGAAATTGCCCTGAACTGTTTCGAGAGAAACATTTTGAGTTATTTAATGCTTTATTGTACAAAAACAAATACAGGACAAATACAAAAATAAAAAACGACACAGCAGGCACTACTAATTTCTAATAAGATTTTTTCTTACAGCAGGCTTACTAAAGTGAGATAGCATTCACGAGTAGCGCAACATGGTACCTATGGAAAATCCGCTTTTTACTCGACTTGGCGGGGGCACAACCGTGCCCGCAGATTCAAAATAATCCGGCACATCATAATCTAGCTTTAAGCGTAAAAGCAATCATGAGAAGAATTGCTTATTAAACATTTATGGAGGCGCACAAGCAGTTCTTACTAACCTACTGCAGTTCCCAATGATCTACTTTCCATTGCAAAATATACATCAAATCTTATTGTTTTCAACATTCCTTTCGTCAGGTTAGAGTTAAGGATATGGTGGATCATTTGGCATACTTTTAAGAAACTATATGTCATCTGTTTTGTACCTAATGGACCTCAAACTTGGCATGTTTTTACTACTTTTAAAAATGTAACTCGGTTTTTTTCTAAGTGTGCAACTGAAATGTAGTAAAATGATATATTTTTGAAATTGTCTCGTCTAGCCCATTCATTTGATACCCCACACGATGGGCTCCAGAAGAATTATTTTTTTAGTGCCATACAAAAAAACGAAGATCCGCCATCTTGAAATCCAGTGGATGGATTTTTCATTTCCTCGGATGGAATCATTCACAATGGTCCCTAGTATCACTGAGCAAAGCGGCATCAACTGTGCCGGCAAAACAGCTTCCGGGTGTTATTTGACCGTACCCGCTTAGACTATTAGCGAATTCCACGACAGAAAAGAGACTTCATTTTATACTAAGTAATGATGAAGATGATATTTTCCTTTATAGTTTTTGAATTAGGAATTAGATAAGTGTGTCAATAATGAGTGTAACTGATCTGTTTTTGTAAATTTTCAGGCAGTAGCGAACGCGAGCGCCTTAACGCGGTTGATCGTGACCGTTTTGGCGTGTATCCTGTTGCTGAAGATCTCGCGGCGCTCCCTCGTCATGATCTCCGGAGCGGGCACGGCTGCAGCCACTCTAGCGCTCTGCTACATCATGCTCCAGGGAATCGACAAAGACGGCTGGTCCAGGCCAATCCTCATCCTAACCTACGTCGGCTTCAATACCCTCGGATTCTTCCTACTACCGGGACTCATGATAGGCGAACTTCTCCCGACCAAAGTTAGGGGACTTTGCGGCGGCTACATTTTCTGCATTTTTAACACGGTCTTATTCGGGTTTACTAAGCTTTTCCACGTGATGGAGAAAGGTATGGGCATGACAGGCATGTACGGGCTTTTCGGTGCCTCCGCTACGCTCGCGACGATCGTCCTGTACTTGCTACTGCCCGAGACCAAAGACAAGTCGCTGTTACAAATAGAACAGTACTACCAGAAGCCTAATATCTTGTGGATATCGCGGAAGAAGTCGATCAATGGACAGTCGGTGTGAATTAAGTTATTACTAGTTTTAATGCGTACTTAACTAGGTCTGATTTGGCTGTTGTACCGAATATGGTACCTTATAACTTATAAATAACGTAACTACGCCGCATTTTCTGTCATGTACAAAAGACATATGAGTGAGATTTTGCGCTTTACAGAGTGCCGGAAATGTAGGAAAAAGGAATAGCAAGATTCGAATATAATTATTAAGCACTGCATTTTATCCTGTGTCTAAAAATGTATAAAATTGGTACTTACTTAAAACAAGAATTTAAAAATATATTGATATTTTGTAAAGGACTACATTTTACCCTGTATGTATTTAGGAAACAAAATACACTATCAGCAGCACGTAACAAACTAGTAGGTATATTATTATTGATCTTGATCCTTTAAATGGGTAACTTGAGATGCTACTGACAGTACCCACATGTTGATACCGTGTACATAATGTATACCTAATAAGTGTATATGTTTCAAAATAAAAGGTGTAATAGATATTGTAATAAATATTTCAGGGATGAACCAGCCCATTCAACTGAATAACTTTGTCCAATTAAATAAGATTAAAAATGCATACTTATTCATGACTTTGTTGGTCTGGCAAGTTTTACTCCAACTATAGGTCCAAAATTCAGTTATATTTATAAGTCACTTAGAGAAAGTTGTTCAGTACTATTGGCTGTTTGACTCGATATTTATTTACCTGTATACTGACAATATATTATAATATTTGGCGTCCATGATATTGCTATTTACCTAAAGTATTTTACAAGGAAAAATTGCCTTTAAATGCCTATTTAGGTCATTTTTAATAGGACCCTATATATGCCGATGTATATTGCCTGTTATGAGCAATGGGAGATTTTTTATCTGTGATGTTATTATGACCATAATGTACATAATATGAATTTCGCATATTATGTACTTACTTACTTATGTAATAGCTAGTTTATTTTTTAATCACGAATAAGAAGACACAATGTGATATCTAAATAAATTACTTATTAACGTTTATCTGTTTTTCTTCTTCCTTTCCAGATTAATAGAAGATGTTATAGGCTTGAAATAGGTAATTTAATATAAAAAACGCTAATAAAAGTTTATAACTATTATAATATTCTCAAATAATACACTGCCACAAACACAATTAATGTTCATGTTCTTATTCATTTCAACTTAAATTATAAAATTTATGTATTTACAATTTTACAAGTACCAGACAAAAACATAAATGCAATGTAAAATTGAAGAGGGTGCAAATTGTAGACTTATTTTAGCAACCCTAAGAGCACCGAATGTCATCCTCTCCTCTCTGTGAACCCCAGTTTTTATGGTCAAATGTAGGTTTCTGACCCGGGGCCATCAAAATACCCCGGTCGGTTTGGTGGGGGAGGGCTCACCCAAATACCCCAGCTAAGTATGTGAGACGCCTACTAGTAATAATAATAGTAGGCTGTTTAGCAGCTTTTTTTGGAATCTTGTCCACTATCGCGTGGATGGGCTCCATCTACCGGGATAGTTTTGCAACTAATTCAAAAATTGTTTACCTAACACGAGAAGTGTTTTAAAATTTGGTATTCTGTTTAGAAGCTGACCGCCAGGGTCCGGTCTCTCTAAACTCGTTGTCCTAAACACGTATGAATATATTTGCCTGTACTGTCGCCGAGGTCACGATGTGTCGGGTAGTCGCTGGTACAGATGTGGCCGAGACGCGCAGCCCGGGCATACGTGTAGAGTAGAACACACCACGCCTTCGCACTCCCATTTTTTTAACCCCGGGGTCATAAACATATGCCAGTCAGCTCTAATTTCACAGATAAGTATGTGAGACCAGTAATAAATACTAGGCTGTTTAGAAGCTGCCGCTAGGGTCCGGTCTCTCTAAACTTGTTGTCCTAAACGAAACACGTATGAGTATACGGGGTGAACTTTTACTAGTGACCGATAGCGAAAACGTAGAACAGGCTGGTGATAAGGAACAACTTTCCCCAAGGAACATAGGTCGAAATACGAAATAAAATTTTGGACCTCCCACACAAACTTGCCGATCAGCTGATTTCAGTTACTATGGGTGGTCCAAATATTTTTTTCGTATTTCGACCTATGTTCCTTGGGGAAAGTTGTTCCTTATCACTAGCCGGTTCTGAGTTTTCGCTATCGGTCACTAGTAAAATTTCACCCTATATTTGCCTGTGTCGTCGCCGAGGTCACGATGTGTCGGGGAGTCGCTGGTACAGATGCGGCCGAGACGCGCAGCCCGGGCATACGTGTAGAGTAGAACACACCACGCCTTCGCACTCCTATTTTTTTTAGCTCCGGGGTCATAAACATATGCCAGTCAGCTCCAAATACCCCAGCTAAGTAAGTGAGACCAGTAATAAAAGTAGGCTGTTTAGAAGCTACGGTCCAGTCTCTCTAAACTAGTTGTCCTAAACGAAACACGTACGAATATTTGCCTGTATTGCCGCCGAGGTCACAATGTGTCGGGTAGTCGCTGGTACAGATGCGGCCGAGACGCGCAGCCCGGGCACACGTGTAGAGTAGAATACACCACGCCTTCGCACTCCCTTTTAGCCCCGGGCCATAAACAAATACCCCAGCTAAGTAAGTGAGACCAGTAATAAAAGTAGGCTGTTTAGAAGCTGACGCTAGGGCCCGGTCTCTAAACTCGTTGTCCTAAACGAAACACGTACGAGTATATTTGCCTGTGTCGTCGCCGAGGTCACGAGGTGTCGGGGAGTCGCTGGTACAGATGTGGCCTAGATGCGCAGCCCGGGCACACGTGTAGAGTAGAACACACCACGCCTTCGCACTCCTATTTTTTTGGCCCCGGGGCCATAAACAAATACCCCAGCTAAGTAAGTGAGACCAGTAATAAAAGTAGGTTATTTAGAAGCTAGGGTCCGGTCTTTCTAAACTCGTTGTCCTAAACGAAAGACGTACGAATATATTTGCCTGCGTCGTCGCTGAGGTCACGACGTGTCGGGTAGTCGCTGGTACAGATGTGGTCTTGACGCGCAGCCCGGGCATAAGTGTAGAGTGGAACACACCACGCCTTCGCACTCCCATTTCCTCGGGTTCATCGGGTCGTTGAACGACTCGGTGTCCCATACGAAGAGAGAGAGCCCCGGTGCCATAAACATACGCCAGTCAGCTCCAAATACCCCAGCTAAGTAAGTGAGACCAGTAATAAATAGTAGGCTGTTTAGAAGCTGACGCCAGGGTCCGGTCTCTCTAAACTAGTCGTCCTAAACGAAACACGTATGAATATATTTGCCTGTGTCGTCGCCGAGGTCACGAAGTGTCAGGTAAAGATGTGGTCTAGAGGCGCAGCCCGGGCACACGTGTAGAGTAGAACACACCACGCCTTCGCACTCCTATTTTTTTAGCCCCGGGGCCATAAACATACGCCAGTCAGCTCCAAATACCCCAGCTAAGTAAGTGAGACCAGTAATAAAAGTAGGCTGTTTAGAAGCTGACGCCAGGGTCCGGTCTCTCTAAACTTGTCCTAAACGAAACACGTATGAGTATATTTGCCTGTGTTGTCTCCGAGGTCACGACGTATCGGGTAGTCGCTGGTACAAATGTGGTCTCGACGCGCAGCCCGGGCATACGTGTAGAGTAGAACACACCACGCCTTCGCACTCCCTTTTAGCCCCGGGGCCATAAACATACGCCAGTCAGCTCCAAATACCCCAGCTAAGTAAGTGAGACCAGTAATAAAAGTAGGCTATTCAGAAGCTAGGGTCCGGTCTCTCTAAACTCGTTGTCCTAAACGAAAGACGTACGAATATATTTGCCTGTGTCGTCGTCGAGGTCACGACGTGTCGGGTAGTCGCTGGTACAGATGTGGCCGAGACGCGCAGCCCGGGCACACGTGTAGAGTAGAACACACCACGCCTTCGCACTCCCTTTTAGCCCCGGGGCCATAAACATACCCCAGCTAAGTAAGTGAGACCAGTAATAAAAGTAGGTTATTTAGAAGCTAGGGTCCGGTCTCTCTAAACTCGTTGTCCTAAACGAAAGACGTATGAATATATTTGCCTGTATCGTCGCCGAGGTCACGAGGTATCGGGTAGTCGCTGGTACAGATGCGGCCGAGACGCGCAGCCCGGGCACACGTGTAGAGTAGAACACACCACGCCTTCGCACTCCCAGCAGTAGTGCTCGCGGCAACGGGTGCAGCGGTATATCTGAATAGGAGAAACACTCTTAGACCCTGGTTAGGTTAGACCAATGGTTCCAGTGAATTCTTCTTTTCGAGTGGGAGACCGAGTCACAATATAGAGTTTGCAGAAGGTTCCATACCATACCATACCATAACAGCCACAACAGTCCACTGCTGGACATGGGCCTCCCCCTATCGGGGGGTATTGCCATACTCACCACGCTTGGCAGGCGGATTGGCGAGCGCAGTGCCAAGATGTTACTTTTACAGGGAACGCTGCTGCCCATTCCCTGGATGAATATGCCTTAGTCGCTTTTTACGACACCCACGGGTAGAATTGGGGTGATGCTATTCTAAGCCGGCATCACACGGCGAACGCAATTCGGTGGAACGCAGAGCCAAGAGATTAATAGGCGATAAAAAACTGGTGGCGACCAAGCTTCACAGCCTGGCTCACCGCCGCAAGGTTGCTTGCCTATCGGTCTTCTACAGATTGTACTTCGGAGAGTGTGCGCGTGAGCTGCATGAGCTCATACCACCGTCTCCTTTCTTCTATCGGACATCCAGACGCACGGCCGGCTACCATCCGTTCTTAGTTGATATACCCACATTACGCACTAAGCGCTTCAAATCATCTTTCATTATGCGCACGGCTAAAGAATGGAATTCCCTGCCTGCGTCTGTATTTCCGAGTGCATATAACCTGAATCTCTTTAAGTCTAGAGTGAATAGGCATCTTCTGGGCAAGCTCGCTCCACCGTAGATCCCATCTCTGCTGTAGGGTGAGATTGGGGTCAAGAGTAAGCCCATCATAAATAAAAAAAAAAAAAAAAAAAAATTGGTTGTGAAACTCTTACACCAGGGTTCATCGGGTCATTGGACGACTCAGTGTCCCACACAAAGATAAGAGATTAACATAACACTCTGTATCAAATATTCTATTTACTTATTGATTCTATCCTCGGTATCCAATACTTTCTTATCGTCCCCAGAGAGACATTGATTTTGAATCTTACTACAAGAGTCTACAATGTTACATTATTATAGGTAAGTATCCTAGGTCTACAAGCTATGTAAGACTGTTCTGTAGCATTGTAATTATTATTGCACTGCTGGTAAATGGCTGCAGTATCATTAGCCTCTTTTAACTAAATAGTCACATCACTTCATTTTAATAGTTTTCTTTTTTTTTTATCTTGCTACAACCAACAATTTTGTACAACCTTGTGAATGAATAGTAACATAATGAAAGCATAGCACCTGATATAATCAAGCTTCCAGTAGGGCTTCTAATGCACGTCCTATAGATTCCAATCTTGTGACTGGCCACCCTACACATGAAATGCTCTGTTGACAGTTTAGCTGGCTGCTATGACCGCTCCTCACTCCGTTGTCGCTGACAAGTAAATTCCAGTTAGCCCCGTTCAGATACCAGGAACACTTTCACTTGACAAGAAGCACTTTAATCTATAGCTGTGAACAATTAAAACATTGCATGTAATGACTGCTTAGGTTTCTCTGAAACTTTTCATGAATACAAGAAATAAATGAAAACAGAATGTTTACATGACCTTATAACTTCCTTGTAGCGCTGCCTTAAACCAGAACCACTGCTCGCAACCATCAGTTGCAGCTGCTTCATGTCACTCCGCATGGACAGGAATAATTCAGCTTGCTTTGAACAGATCGCCAGCACAGCACCATGGCAAGTGTAGGGAAGGGGCACATAGTGCACAAGCAGTACAGAACACTGAAACAAACAACTGCATATAATCACTGCGTTGATCTCCATATTTGCTTTCACCTGCATTGCAGACATATATGGAATTAGAACGAGCACATGACCTTTTCACGTCCTTAGAGCGTCGAGGCGCATGTAGGTATGTCTCTATCTGTGATTGTAGCCTCCATCATCACGTACAGAATAGCAGCGACATCCAGCATGACAGTTGTAGGTTAGGTACCGGTACGGAAATCCGTCAGGTAGGTATATTTTCATCCAGGGCACATCGAAAACTCTCGTACAGCTCTTCAGGTTAAGCGCATAGCTCTGACAATGCGTTCCGTCGCCTATGATCATAATTATGGGGCTATCAGCACCAAAATTGGATTGCGCAGTTCTTATGTATTTTCTGAATCAAATGTCCTGTTTTCTTTTGTCCGAGAGTTGTATTATTCGAAAGGGCCTATCCGCCTCTGCCACTTCATACAACTTTCACGAAATAGGTAATATTTTGATTATTTCTGTTTTATTTATGTTAGGCCTTGTCGTTGTCTGACAGATAGCTTTTGTTGAATTTGGCGGGAAACCACAATTCACGACATAGGTACTCAATGCTCAGCTCAGCAGATGCACGGCAGCGTATTGTAAAACAGAACATTGTACGACATGATGGATGGATGGTCTTGAAATACGATCGCGGCGGGCACCGGACCAAATGTACAGGCGGAATCTTGACTAGCTTGCTAGCTTCGGCTTGCTTTGACGCCTTACGCCCTCGGTTTCTGTTCTGAACGGCCGCCGCCTGGAGACTCCATGTCCCAGTCATCCGCAATTCATGATCATCAGGCCTCGTGGTAGTTTACTCGTTTATCATGTGGGCCGTGTCTTCTAGTAGGTAATTATTATCCCACTCTTCTGAAAATATAACACTAAATACTAAATAAAATACTTTTATGCTGGAACAACCACTTTTTATTACCAAACTTCAATAACAAGAGAGAAAACTACTGTCTTTTGTTTTACAAGCGTTGTTCGAACAAAATCAATTCAAAAAAAGAAAACAAAAAGGCGCGAACGCCGGCTGGCTGGCTAGCACACAGAATGAGGCCTCATTCTGTGAACCACGGCGGCTTGTCTTCAGCTCCGGCTTGGCTGGCTCGGCTGGCTTGGCATGGCATGGCATATACCCTGGCATGGGTGGAGCTGAGACATGGCCGGCTAAGGCTAGGCTGGCTTGCAACTCGCGGCGGCATTGCGAATGTGCAATGGTCTTACACTGGAATGCACACTTGATTTTTCGCAGTTTGGAAAGTAGATTCTTATTTCCAAACTGCGGAAAATCAAGTGTGCATTCCTGTAACTATTTTTAACTGAGGTCTGTGTATGGAACTTGGTACTTATTTAGATCTCACTTCTTTTATAGGCGAAGCATTCCAATATTATCGAACTTGGCAGCCTTTCACATTTATGTTTTGGGTGGGATTTCATTTATTTTTGTAAGGTTTATTTTCTTTTTTTCTTATGATTAAGTTAGGTAAGGAAATATATATCTCATTTATACTTTACTTTGACTAAATACAAACCTTCGTAACGAATTTTAGGTCGGTACGACGATTGGAAGATATAGATAAATTTTTTGTTTTAGTTCCTTAGTTGGGTATGAATTTACACCTTCATTATTTTTAAAACCGACTCACACTTGGCCATTTTTAGATTTTTTCCTTTACCTTGACCTAAAGACCTACCTCCATGCCAAATTTCAAGTCAATACGACCATTGGAAGTGGTCTAGGTTTTTGATGAGTGAGTCAGTCAGTCAGTCAGTGAGTGTATAGTAAAATTAGCGATTTTCTGACGTCAATATCTCAAGACCTACAATAGGTACATTAATGAAATTTTGTATTTTAGATAAGTAAGTAGATCTCGACAGATACTAGAAATTTCATATGCGTAGATAAAATAGATTTTGAGTTATAGGTGGGTCGAACTTGGCCCGAAATGGTTCGTGTAATATAACCCACGGCCGGTGTGTCGCTTTTTTTGCTCGAACTTGGCGGACACACTGCCGTGTGTCTAGATGAAACAATATCGAATGTTACGTTCATGCGTAGTTGTACCACGTTGTACAGTAAAGCGAGCCTAATAAGTTCGATTTGACAGCTGTTTAAAGTGGCCTTGCTGTAGATAATGTCCTAAATATGAACTTGACCGTGAAGTGTTCAATTATTTACGGTCTGACTGACTGAACACATGAAATACAATATTAGTAATGTACCAGCTCTTGACCTTGCGTAATTATGCTGATGGGGTGGCTAAACTTGGACGCGTTTAGAGCGTAAAATCAATATTCTAGTAGAATTACTACGTATGAAATCGATATTCAAGTCAAGTTTATTCCAAAATACATACATATATCAGGCCATTTTCCCTTACGGGGTAGGCAGATTGTTAACAGCTGTAAAAACGGCCATCAAAAATGACAAACGTTTGACAGTCATTCAGAAGACGGTGTATTACGCACCAGCATGTCGCCTAAAATTGCAATAAACATCAACTCTCAAATAACTTCTTTTTCTCGTCTTGCGATACCCACGGGGAAGATATTATGGGGCAATACTACTGTAAACCACCACACGTCACTTGTTCCAAAATAATTTCGAAATATCCTTGGCGCAACGCAATAGGATAGCTTGTCCTGCCTTTCTAATTCCTACACGGTCCGGGATATTCCACTGGGGCCCAGGTTATACATCTAGGCAACGTTGCATCTAGGTATATCACTGCAATCGCGTGATACGTAGGTACGTAGGTCAAACTCTGGTACCTAAAGAAATATCTGGAACGCTTATGCATCGCATCAGGACGTTCCACGCATAGGTCTCATTTGATTCACTGAAGTGCTTTATTTGATTCCCCCAATCTTAATAAACATCGAGTTGACGAGCTCAATGAGTTACATAAACAAATGATACAAAGCACAAGGCAAAACATTTGATGATTCTAGAACCAAAACTAATTCAGATTAATTACAGTATTTTGAATTCAAACCTTATAAAGAGCGGTCTCATGTGGGACTTATTGTATTGTTTTTGTAAATAATCTAGCTCTATTGTACTTACTACGTTTTTTTGCTGTCACGCAATATAATGGTCATGAATAGGATGATTGATACGAATCATCATCAATTGAGATGAGATTTGTGGCGGAAATGGAACCCAAACCCGACATTAATTATTGAGGTAAATTATAGAGTACCGCTCATCCGCTCATATCTATACTTAATAAGAATTCGAAATTACCTGAAGGAATCCTACTTATGAATCGCGGCAACTCTATCGTAATCACAATTTGCAATCTCGAGCCAGAACGATAAAAACCCTTTCGCGATCCAATCTAGTCATCTGCCTGTCCTTATCCTAAATCGATTGAGTCGGCGCAACATGTTTTGTTTCAGCACAAAAGCATGTTGCAATTAAGGATTTGGCAATTTTTTTGACCGGCCGCCTAACCTTACGTCAACTCTCTTTGGGAATGCTATTGTAGGAGGTATCACCGCGATCATGCGGTTGACTATAGTCGACAGATATTCAGCCGAGGTAAAAAAATCTACGTCGCCTTTTACAAAACACCCTGAGTGGACTAAGGATGGCAGTTTTCTTATCAAAACTTCTAACAAATTTTTATTCTGATTCAGGCGCAACGCGAGCTCCACGAGCTGATCAACGCACGGGAGAAAGAGAAGGCACGAGGCGAGACCAAGACGCCGTTCTTCGCGACGATCTTCGCGAGGCCGGTGCTGAAGCCCCTACTTCTCATCAACGCCTTCAACATGCTGCAGATCGTGTCTGGAAGCTACGTCGTCATATTTTACGCCGTAAACATTGTTGAAAATACTGGCGGGTCTATGAATGCTCAGGTAAGAAAAGAATAAGTGTGTGTGTTGACATGCATAGGTACCTAAGTTATAACGAGAAGGGAACGGCTCGGATTTTATACAAAACATACATTACATACTCATTTCGATTCTTTGTTTTTTGGTTTGTATGAAAATACGAGTTCTCCCTTTACGTTTCGAACTCTAAGCGTGCACCATAATACTTTACTAGATTGGCTACTATGACGTTATGATGTGATGTGATGACAAATCAATAAACTGTTTCACGTGGGCCTTGCTATCTCAGCCTGAACTCGAACCACTCAATACTCAACTACGCAATCCGATAAATTCGAAATCTTAACAGTGAAGACAACAAGATATTATCATGACAATGTGATATCGAATTAGGAAGTAAATTAAAACGCAAGTATTGAAATTCGCACGCAAAAATCAGATAGATAAATCAATCAAATTCAGAATTGACATAATCAGACAATAAATGATATACAAGGCAGGTGGTCTAATAAATGATCTAATCTTCTATTCCAGAACATCCACTCTGAAAGATAAAACCAATCAATATGATCAACAACAACATGCTCTATTGATTTGTATTGATTTGAAGTGCAGCCATTTTCGTGCACGTGAGCACTTAAACTCAAAATTGACATAATCAGACTTTCTGATTTACTGATTATAGACCGGTGGTCAGATAAATGATCTAATCATCTATTCCAGTCCACTCCATTATTGTTCCAGTATCCACTCTGAAAGATAATACCAATCTACAGTAACCAGATAAGCCACAATCAGAGGAGTAAAGATTTGATCATCAACAACATTCTCTGTTATCTTGTAATGATTTAAAACGCAGTAGTTTTCGTGCACGTGAGCGCGTATCATGTTGACGTCACTTTCACAATACAGAAAATCTGTTGCGTGGTTAAGGAGGAGTTAGCGAATATGTGCGAAAAGCGACTTCATTTTATACTATGTATTGATTGTTGTCCTTTGTAGTTTAATAAGATAAGTGTGTCAATAACGAGAGTAACTGATCTGTTTTTGTAAATTTTCAGGCAGTAGCGAACGCGAGCGCCTTAACGCGGTTGATCGTGACCGTTTTGGCGTGTATCCTGTTGCTGAAGATCTCGCGGCGTTCCCTCGTCATGATCTCCGGAGCGGGCACGGCTGCAGCCACTCTAGCGCTCTGCTATATCATGCTCCAGGGAATCGACAAAGATGGCTGGTCCAGACCAATCCTCATCTTAACCTACGTCGGCTTCAATACCCTCGGCTTCTTCCTCCTACCAGGACTCATGATAGGCGAACTTCTCCCGACCAAAGTTAGGGGACTTTGCGGCGGATACATTTTCTGCATTTTCAACACGGTCTTATTCGGGTTCACTAAGCTTTTCCACGTGATGGAGAAAGGTATGGGCATGACAGGCATGTACGGGCTTTTCGGTGCCTCCGCTACCCTCGCGACGATCGTCCTGTACTTGCTACTGCCCGAGACGAAAGACAAGTCGCTGTTACAAATAGAACAGTACTACCAGAAGCCTAATATCTTGTGGATATCGCGGAAGAAGTCGATCAATGGACAGTCGGTGTGAATTAAGTTATTACTAGTTTTAATGCGTACTTAACTAGGTCTGATTTGGCTGTTGTACCGAATATGGTACCTTATAACTTATAAATAACGTAACTACGCCGCATTTTCTGTCATGTACAAAAGACATATGAGTGAGATTTTGCGCTTTACAGAGTGCCGGAAATGTAGGAAAAAGGAATAGCAAGATTCGAATATAATTATTAAGCACTGCATTTTATCCTGTGTCTAAAAATGTATAAAATTGGTACTTACTTAAAACAAGAATTTAAAAATATATTGATATTTTGTAAAGGACTACATTTTACCCTGTATGTATTTAGGAAACAAAATACACTATCAGCAGCACGTAACAAACTAGTAGGTATATTATTATTGATCTTGATCCTTTAAATGGGTAACTTGAGATGCTACTGACAGTACCCACATGTTGATACCGTGTACATAATGTATACCTAATAAGTGTATATGTTTCAAAATAAAAGGTGTAATAGATATTGTAATAAATATTTCAAGGGATGAACCAGCCCATTCAACTGAATAACTTTGTCCAATTAAATAAGATTAAAAATGCATACTTATTCATGACTTTGTTGGTCTGGCAAGTTTTACTCCAACTATAGGTCCAAAATTCAGTTATATTTATAAGTCACTTAGAGAAAGTTGTTCAGTACTATTGGCTGTTTGACTCGATATTTATTTACCTGTATACTGACAATATATTATAATATTTGGCGTCCATGATATTGCTATTTACCTAAAGTATTTTACAAGGAAAAATTGCCTTTAAATGCCTATTTAGGTCATTTTTAATAGGACCCTATATATGCCGATGTATATTGCCTGTTATGAGCAATGGGAGATTTTTTATCTGTGATGTTATTATGACCATAATGTACATAATATGAATTTCGCATATTATGTACTTACCTACTTATGTAATAGCTAGTTTATTTTTTAATCACGAATAAGAAGACACAATGTGATATCTAAATAAATTACTTATTAACGTTTATCTGTTTTTCTTCTTCCTTTCCAGATTAATAGAAGATGTTATAGGCTTGAAATAGGTAATTTAATATAAAAAACGCTAATAAAAGTTTATAACTATTATAATATTCTCAAATAATACACTGCCACAAACACAATTAATGTTCATGTTCTTATTCATTTCAACTTAAATTATAAAATTTATGTATTTACAATTTTACAAGTACCAGACAAAAACATAAATGCAATGTAAAATTGAAGAGGGTGCAAATTGTAGACTTATTTTAGCAACCCTAAGAGCACCGAATGTCATCCTCTCCTCTCTGTGAACCCCAGTTTTTTTATGGTCAAATGTAAGGTTTCTGACCCCGGGGCCATCAAAATACCCCGGTCGGTTTGGTGGGGGAGGGCTCACCCAAATACCCCAGCTAAGTATGTGAGACGCCTACTAGTAATAATAATAGTAGGCTGTTTAGCAGCTTTTTTTGGAATCTTGTCCACTATCGCGTGGATGGGCTCCATCTACCGGGATAGTTTTGCAACTAATTCAAAAATTGTTTACCTAACACGAGAAGTGTTTTAAAATTTGGTATTCTGTTTAGAAGCTGACCGCCAGGGTCCGGTCTCTCTAAACTCGTTGTCCTAAACACGTATGAATATATTTGCCTGTACTGTCGCCGAGGTCACGATGTGTCGGGTAGTCGCTGGTACAGATGTGGCCGAGACGCGCAGCCCGGGCATACGTGTAGAGTAGAACACACCACGCCTTCGCACTCCCATTTTTTAAGCTTCCAGTTCCAAATACCCCAGCTATATAAGTATGTAAGACGCCAACTAGTTATATGGTAGGCTGTTTAGAAGCTGACGCCACGACGACGCTTAGGACGTCCGACGACTCGTTGTCCTAAACGAAAGACGTACGAATATATTTGCCTGTGTCGTCGTCGAGGTCACGACGTGTCGGGTAGTCGCTGGTACAGATGTGGCCTAGACGCGCAACCGGGACATACGTGTAGAGTGGAACACACCACGCCTTCGCACTCCCAGCAGTAGTGCTCTCGGCAACGGGTGCAGCGGTATATCTGAAATGAAGAACACTGTTAGTTAGACCCTGAGGTTAGACCAATGGTTCCAGTGAATTATTCTTTTCGAGTGGGAGACCGAGTCACAAAATAGAGTTTGCAGAAGGTTCACTCGACCCTATTTAGGATTTTCACGATTGGCACTTGTTACATAGGGTTGCTTGCTACTGTCAAAAATATTTGACTTCAAAATAAGTAAGTTTCAAAATCGACGCTAGTACTGAGTGAGCCATCTGTATAGGCGCCCTTCGCGCCGTTTCCCTAATTTGTGACCGAGTCGTCTAACGACCCGATGAACTCAGTGGACCTACCAGCCAGTGAGCCTACTACACTTGAAACACCGACAACCTAGCGAGTTTATATTCAGTGTAAAAGCATAAATTAAGAGGTACTTACTTACTATAAATTATTCTAAAATTCATTTCCAAAACTTGGATTCTTGTGTAGGACATACCGTTGTAGCTTTCACGAACTGACGTAACTGCTTTTAGCAGTTTTCAGATTGCAGTGATAAATATATTGAGAAGTGTGAAAGTAGTTATGTCAGTTCCTAAAGCCACGACGATACTATTGTTTCAGAAAATAATGCTAATAATGCTCATAGTATTTTGATAGGAACATCAAATGCACTGCTCTGCCTACCCTGCGAGGGATAAAGGCAGGCGTGATGTACGTATGTATCAAATGCACTAAACTAACCTGTTTATCGGTATCCGTGAAAGACCTCAAGCAAGCGAAACAGTACTGCGCCTGGCCTTCATTCGTTAACTCTTCATACGGCTCCACAGGAAACAGATGATGATATGACCTGCAGATGCGACAAAAGTTTATTAATTTCTTTGTATAGAAATCAAAATTTGTGAGAGATAAGTATAGAAAACAAAACCAAAGAGTGGAATTTGATGCATGAACTATTGTGTTTGTTTAGCCCACTCAAGTGAAACTTCTGGCTTCTTCCGAAACACCAGCGTGTGAATATTTTTTCTAATAAAGTTTCACCAGGAACAGCGTGAATAATAATGTGAACTATCTATAGATATAATTTTGTAGCAGACGAACAGAACTATACAAAGGAGTCTCAGTTGCATTTCAAATCTGACCTGGCGAGATGCGGAGCTGACGCGAGGGTGAGGCCACAAGTGCGACACTGCGCGGGAAGCGAGCAGTACTTGCTGCGGCACTGCGGACAGAAGTGGCCCTCGCCGCAAATACCCTCGCCTTCTTCGAGATGGCTGGAAACAACAAATTTTAATATGAAATATCGAGCTCGCTTCGCTCATAGTTCACGTAGAGTCGGTGTAGTATATTGTAGCTCCACTTTTGCCTTGTTTTACTAGAAATGTCTAGCTCGCTTCGCTCGCTTACATGTTGAGTTGGTGTGATGCTGTGTGGCTCCTGTTTTGCTTCGCTTACATGTTGAGTTAGTGTAGTACCCTGTGGCTCCTATTTTGCCTTATTTACTAGAATTGTCGTGCTGGCTTCGCTCGCATCACATGTTGATGTAGTGTGGCTTATCTTTTGATTTTTTTAATCAGAAATATCGAGCTTGCTGCGCTCGCTTACATGTATAGTTGGTGTTATACAGTGTGTCTCTTTTTTGCCTTATTTAACTAGAATGTCAATTTCGCTTCCCTCTCAATACATTTATAGTGTAGTGTAGCTCCTGTGTTGCTTTATTTTACTAAAATGTCGAGCTCGCCTCGCTCGCATTACATGATGACACACGTTATACGAAAGAAAGAAGAATACCACATCACCCGCCTAAGAATATGTAGAATTTTCTCTAGATACCACATGCAGACGGTGATGGCGGGGTCCGCGTTGGCGGTCTCGGGCTGCGCTTGTGGCGGCGCGGTGTGCGGGAACCCCATCTTGACCAGCCCTGCGTCCAGCAGTAGTGGAGGCGCTAGTACCAGCTACAGTAACTACACTGACCACATGCAGACGGTGATGGCGGGGTCCGCGTTGGCGGTCTCGGGCTGCGCTTGTGGCGGCGCGGTGTGCGGGAACCCCATCTTGACCAGCCCCGCGTCCAGCGCACGCGCGCGCGCCGGCGGCTGCGTGTGATCCAACAGTAGCGAGCGGTAGTGGACGTCGTCTAGTACTACCTGGGAAATGGCAAATTAGCTGTGATGGAAATGGTTTTTGCCAATAAAATAATGCTGCTAAATTTTGGCGTCGAATATATGTCTCAGCTATTTCTTACACAGTAAGAGAGGTTTACCAGATCTGTCCTTCGCGTTATTTTGTTTTGCTTATTTTAGCAAATTGTAGATATACTAGGTACAAAGTTGGGGATATTTTATCTCTATCCGAATTTTACGCGAAAAGACGCCGCCAACGCCGCAAACCAACAGCAGACCAAAGTTACAATAAAAGCAATCTTTAATTCAATTTAATTTAATAAATAAGTATACAGATATATCCATTTTTAAAAAAGCAACAAATACTAACCCCATATTCTCCTCCAGTGTCCTGGCATAATTTCTTACATATTCTCACTTCAGCTGCTAGTCCAATCACTGAACATCTTATTCCATCTGTTTTCAATGTCTGAAAATAAAAACATACACTTAAAATGCACACAGAAGCTATCTCACATTACCAGCCATAACAGTATGCTTCTAGAAACGAACCTATCTCTATTAAAGGGTGTTACCTACAAAACATACTTGGCAGGTTGACAAGGAGAGGACAATGGATAAACTGTTGTTTTTTACAATTCACTGGGTTTATCCCTTTGTGTATCTTGTGCATGTGATAGACAAGAATCGCGTAAAAAAGGAGGCTTACACCAGATGGTTCAAGAATACTAAGAAGAAGAAGAAGATCCCTTTGTCTATTTATCTTATCTGAGTTTAAGTGATAAAAAAGGGGTTTGGATAAAGCATTTAAAATTAAACTGATTCAATACCAACCTGTATAGTGGTGTTGATATCACTGGGATCGCAAGTTGTGAGTGAAGCAAACAGAATAAGGACCTCTCGTGAAGCATGACCGGGAAGAGGCTTCAAAATTCTCCAAGCTAGTTCCAGGGTATTCTGTAAAGATGGCTCTCCAACCAATGGCAAGTCCTTCAATCTGAAAAAAATAAATAAACATTGGTTAGAGCTCAGAGCAGCAGGGTCAGTTAAAAAATACATTACAATAGCATACTTTGCTTTTAGGTGTTTAAGAATGTAATAGAAATAGCAAAGAATTGACTTTAGCTAAGAAGAAATTTCTACTACTAGTAGTAGCTACTAAGCAGGGCTTGAGGTCTAAATTATAAGAATATTCTGTACAAAATTGTTTAGGTAATTTACTGTTATATTGTTTTGTGGCCTAAAATATTTATTTGTACAGTGAGAAATATGTTTAAATTATAGTGTGTACTTACCCATGCACAGCTTTTATATGTTTCCTTACATTCCCAGACAATTCTGTAATCTTTTCTGATCTTTTGTTCTTCATTAATATTAGACCAAGTTGACTCAGTGGATTCTGATCAAAGAACTCTTCAACAAACTTCTCCAGTAGCTGAAATTATAGACCTTCATTAAGTTTATATTTCTGAATTGCAGGTAAAGTAAATTAGTTAGCAGACTTCGAGTTGCGGAAAACAGCCCATATAACTGTTACCAGTATAACCAAGTAAATTAGTTATTATTATTGTGGAACTTCTGTAAATAGCAATGTCATTCGTAAATTTTCATCAATACTCTGTACTTTTTACAGAGAGAGCACAGCCACAACAGTTCTTCTAAAACCAATCCCTGTTTCGCCAAATAATATCATTATTTTTATAAAGCAAGCATGAGTGATATCATCAACATACAATGCACACAAATTCCTTGATAACTAATTCACTAATAAAAGAATTACCTTCAGAGTACAAAGAAATCTCAGTGGCTTGATGTCCTGGCAATTCATAGCCTCGGAGCAGTCGACGGCCACCAGCAGGTGCCTCATCATGCCCAGCCGCACGGGCCCGCGGCGCGGCGCCGCAGCTTTCCGCGCTGCCTTCTGCGCGAACTCAGCCACCAAACCCTCCACAAGACCATCTTCATCTTCTTTGATAGCCTCCCTACACACAACAATTTGAACTATTTAAATTGATCAAACTTCGATGCGCAAGCGCAAATTGTTCAACTGAATAACGAAGATACTTGGATGAAGACTCGATACAGGTAATTTGACTCACGAAATGAAGAAAATTACAGAAATAAACTTACCAAGTCTTTTCATAACCTGTCTCCCACCGGTATTCCTTCGTATCTTGCTCGTCGTCAGCCATTGCAGATAATACACCCGTTATTTAGCAAGACAAAATTATGAAGAATTTATGGTTCATAATAAACCCTGCCGGTCTTTTTATTTACTATTTATTTAGTCAATCAACAAAATGCTCATTCCCAAATCCCAACCAACATATCAAATGACATGACATGACAGGTTGAGTGGGTTGCCATATTAATTAAAAAAAAACAGAGCCACAGATTCGGAAATAATGCATCAGGGTGGGCAAAGATTGTGGGCAAAGTTTACAGGCAAACTGTAAGCACACACACTAGTGCAAACAAACCCAATAGTTCCTATGGTCGTGAACGAGATGACAATAGCCAGCTATCTCTTTTGTTCGCGCTCGGAATATTCTGATTGAAAACCGTCCGTATTTTGAGTAATAAAAGCGAAAGCTAGAGGATTCCGTATATTTCAAAAGTAGTTTGACACGCACACTTCAATATTCACTGCAATGAAATAATCGATAGAATAATATAATATAGGGGATTACCATGGACTACAAAAGCGTAGCACTGCTAGTACTTACATACAAGTACAAAGTAGATGTGTAAAAAATCAAAAAACCCGACTGCGGTAGTTTAAAGTAGTATTTTGTTGTAAAAATCCGCCATCTTGAATCAATAAATTTTTAATATAGCCAGTGTCACTCGCGCTGCAGAGAAAAATCTAAAGACACTTCATACGTCAAAATCCAACTATCCGTCCGGGCTGTAGCCAGTGAAAAATAATTTTCTTGTCCACATACAATACATACATTCTTGTTCATACATACATACACTCGAAAAACATAACCCTCGTTCTGAGGCAGTCGGGTACAAAGAACAAGATTCAACAACTTCTCCAAAAAGCATAAATTCATATTGCAACATGCAACATACAGCCTTTAATCTGCTGATGACCTTTAGAGGAGTTGTACATTTTAAATGACCTCTAGCTGTATAATTTTATCAGATTTGATTTAATATATCCAATGATATGTAGGGAAATGAGAAGAAAAACTTTAAAAGAAATCACCAGTTTTGGAATTTATTGTTCGGTAAGTCTAACATAAAGATACAAAAATAGATTAAAATTAGATCTTGTTTTTTCTAGTCCTAATCTTGACATTCCAATGTGAAAGTAAATAAATACATTTTGCTTTCATTATGCGAAAAATGAATACAATTTTAGTCACAGAATTCCTCTAAGCAGTAGACAAAAATGGTTTTATATAAAGATACTGTTAATTGGAATTACTAATTTATTAAATAAGTTGACTGTTGAAGTAATCACTGTAGCAAATGATATCTTAAGTTTTGCTTCAGTGAATATTCCTACAAAATGTATACCTAAGACCACAGTCTACTTTTACAGGACAAAAAGGCTACTCATCACATATATTCTCCTCTCAGAGGAAGACCAACCTCATATACTCATGTCACTTATAATACCATAACTAAACAAATATTTTCAAATTATAATGCACAATAAGCTTATAGTTACTCTTATAGAGATTGAGTATCGAGGCCTAAGAAGCCCTGTCTGCATGTAGCTGTGGCCACACAAATGCTCCTGAATGCTGACGGTGGTTCACTCGGTGGCTGCCATAGCACGCGCCTGTGCTCGAACCCTCTTGTCGTACTCTAGCCGGTTTTGACTGAAACAAAAATAAACATTCAAATTGTGTTGCAATTCTTAAATCAAGTGCTAAATATAAGGAAGTTTACAAAAATTACCAGTAGATTGTGTATGCCTCAGCCTGTGCAGGATCTTTCACATTAGGTTCATTGAGCAGATCTTGTATACCAAGCAGAATCTGTTTGATTGTAATCGCTGGACGCCAATCTTTCTCTTCATCTAGTAATGAGAGGCAAACTGTGCCTGATGGGTACACATTTGGATGGAATAGTGGAGGCTCAAACTTGCATTTAGGAGGACTTGATGGGTAGTCATCTTTGAAGATCATTCTCAATTTATAAAGACCTCCTTCCCATGGAGTCTGAAAATAAAAAATAAAAAAGTCAATGGGTTTTCCATTAGTTTGCGGAACCCTAAAACTAGGCCAATCATAAAGAAAATAGGGATAGGACATTACTAAAGCATTGATGTAAGGCCCTATCCCACACATAATATCCAAATAACGTATGTAGGACGGTTTAAGAATAATAGCGAATTGAAATAATTACAATAAAGAGAAAAAATAGAAGACTTCTAGAAAAACTAACCCCCTTTTTTCCGGGAATCGCGCACTCCCATGTCATCAGATTTAGGGAACCATCTGGGTTTTTCATCGGTCTGGCGACGAAACCCTGAAAGTAAATAACTAATCAGCAAAGAGGACACTATGATTGCAAACACAAATTTATCATAAAATAGGTAATCGGCCTTACAAAAGGATGATCCTTGCGCCAAGCTTTTCTCTCCTCAGCTAAACGAGCACTTGCTATACCCGACATTACCTAAAATAACAAACAGAACTGATTACATTTCAAGCACAAACTAACTTTATATCCTTGGCATGATTTCAATACTCACTAAAACACGTTAAAATCGACAAATAATACGAAAAAATAATTGCACGGCGCGCGAATAAAATGAGCGTCCCACGACCACGACACGATGCGTCAACGTCAAACGAAAAATGCTTTCATTCAAGAACTGTCAAACTCTAATAGCCAATAGAATGTGTTTAAATTTCGTTGTATAGTGGTATTCACCAATAGAAATTCAGCTTTTACTATCAATGAGAACAAACTTCGCTGTAATAGGTGGAAGAGAAGGTTATTTTTTTGCATGCGTAAAAGAGATCACAGATTGTAAAACCGTAGTGTGCGACAGAGAAAGAGGACAGCTTGGTACTGAAGTACGCAAGAAGAGACAACTCAATACTCATTGCTTGTTTTATTTCACATATCAATCACAGATCAACATTGCAGGCAGCAATGGATAGGATACGATCATTCACACGTAGGAACCGAGGAGGGATGTCGAGTAGCGTTTGTGCAATGGAGATAGTGTTGCTGAAATATCGATCCCACCAAAAACATTTACTTGTAAAAAGAACCAAGTCTCGCCTCTCAGTTCATCTACTGTAAAAAGTTGTGAGATCCATGTGATGCCAAGTTGGTTATTGATTAATTCAAGGACTACTTCAGGGAACTTTCATCTTAAGCTTTTGCGTAATTAGGTAACAGACATCATCTTACAGTAACTGTATCGATATTTTAAAACTTTTATATTTACAATAACTAGAATGACCCGGCCATCGCACTAGACCATCGTATCTTACAAGCAAATAGTGTGCGATTGCCAAGTCATTCTAGTTATTGTAAATATAAAAGTTTTTAAATATCGATATAGTTACTGTAAGTTGATGTCTGTTACCTAATTACGCAATAGCTTAAGAGGGATCTATAGTCATTATTTTTCATACAAACGCTTTCAACGTATCCCTCTGCCAATTCGCAACCGATCGACTCAATTTTGGTACGGTAACTCTTCTGGACTAGATCTATGCTCCATATTCTTTTTCTGGTTGTAATAATGCATTTAAAAAGATTTGGCCGTGGCAAATGCCCTAAAATTATCACCAAGTTTACGCCTTGGTATCTTCTAAATATGACAATAATTTCAGCAAAACAAATGATACGGGCATAGAATAATTTATTAGCAGCAAAATAATGCCACTATCAAAAAATTTGGTGGCGATTTCGAACGTGGAACCTGTAAGCCTAGAACGCCAATTTTCCGGTAGCGAGCTATAACTGTCTCTTTTACGGCTGCGGGACGGGTGGGATGCATAAATGAGATAGAAATATTTTTATGAACTGACAGCTCACGAACTTTCAGCTCGGTATAGTAGCCTCTTAAGATGAAAGTTCCTGAAGTAGTCCTTGAATAAATCAATAACCGACTTGGCATCACATGGATCTCACAACTTTTTACAGTAGATGAACTGAGAGGCGAGACTTGGTTCTTTTTACAAGTAAATGTTTTTGGTGGGATCTCATTTCTTTTTGTAGATAGTCTTCCTCTTTCTCTTATCTGGAACTACTTCTTGAGCCTCAGCTACATATTTCCTCAAAGCCCATCCGCAAAGTTAACTTTGTAATCCTATACATTTGTATGGAAATACAAAGTTAGTTATGCGGTTGCAACCGAATCTGCAGAATGTTATAGTTTTCCCTTTATTCATACACTAAATACAAGGTGTATTCTAAGTTTGAAGCTCCTCAGTCTGCTAGAAGTACCTTAGAATTTTGATGATCGGTCAGTCAGTCAGGCAGAAAATTAAGAAACTTTGACTAACTATAACTTCTAAACTACTGGTCCAAATTAAATGAAATTTGAAATGTATTTTGTCTATGCCGTGTTTGATAATATATTTTAAAATGAGGGTTCTAAACTTATCGACAAGGGAGTTATGGGGGGGTCAAAAATGGCCTGAACTGGTTCGAGAAAAGGATGGTACGGCCGTGCCGCTTTCAGCTCGACTTGGTGGGGGCACTGCCGTGCCCCCAGATAATTTATTTATCGAAGAACATAAATGAACTCCATTCACTGGTTGGTTGCAGTTGCTTATAGTTCATATAAAATAATGCGTCTGACTGTTGGCTTACCCGATTCTTTTAAAACCAATCTTAGCTTGTTGATCCCGTTGAACCCGTTGAACCAACAAAAAGCCTAGTTGGTCTAAGAGTTTCATATTTATTTTATAACCATTACCAAAAGGCTAATTTTATACTATCATCGTTCTTTTGCTAAGGTTTTGATAGTCTATTTTGCTCTGCTGTAACCACTGAGATGACAATGGTGATAAAGCTACTATCAGCAAAACCCGAGTAATGAATTTCAATTCAATGAAAGCCTATCAATGTCGGCCAAACATGACGGCCGAAAAAAAAATGTCGGTGTAACTTTTCGCACTTGATTTGACTACTAATCTGTTACAATATCCCTATAGAAATATTTTTTTGTGATTGGTCACATAAAGAATTTCCAAGCCTCTCATTGGTTGAATTTATTAACAGGTGGCAATGAAAACAAGTTTTGTCGGTGAACGCAAGACGCGGTCGAAACGTGTCGGCGACGCTGTTTTTTTTCCTCCATAAAATATTCGATTCTTGATGCAAGTTGTTCCGTTTCGAGTTGTCTGAAAGATTTCATTTTTATAAAAAAATTACTGTGACATTTGTTTTGGTAAGTAGAATTTGGATTCAGTTGTTGATTATGATTAATTAATTTTCAAACATTTTCTATACCTTCAAGTGCAAAATGTCTAAAATTATCGTGGCTACGCTTCGTAATCTTCAATGGTTGAGTGTCAACATGTCACGGAGTTTAGAATTGGTAATAAGTCATGGAAAACATTATTTCGAAAGAATTTGAGGATAATGTACAGCCCCTTCGATCCATTTCTCGTACTTGCAATACATTCCGTAAGCATATCCTTATGTTTAGGTATCATTATAAAATTGCACTTTTTATGCAAATGATTGATAGTGAGTTGGCGGGAAGCCGTCGCCGGCCTAGTTTTTAGAAGGTTATGTTTATTTGTGATCTAGTACTTATTTTGCTAAATTTCCATTTTAGGTTTTAAAAACTTACAATGAGTGCTGTGGAAGAGGGTGAGGCGCCTGCAGCGCCGGCGGCTGAAGAAATCCCAGCTGGAAATCCAGAAGATATAGCCAAAAACCCCACTGCACTGAAAGGTACAATAAATACCATGTAGCTGTAATGTTTATAGCTGTATCAATTATGTTGTCTATTGATAAACTTATTTTATTATTACAGAAGCACAAGAGGAGATGGCCACGCTAGATGTTTTAGTATGTGGCCAGTGCCACTCCGCATTTCACTTTGTAGAAGAGTTCAAAGAACATAAAGAGGCTGGCAATTGTTCCGGCAAATCTCCAGTCAGGGATAGTGTAAGTTGCTTACCTAATACAGAATGTAAAAAATATTACCACATATACTTTTGGGTTTACCAGCAACCAGCTCTTGAAACTGAAGAACTCAAGGTAGAAATATGTAAAAAAAATGAACCAGCTAAACAAGCCAATTTGTATGGAAAGATTTTTTTATTTCTACCTTGGGCTCAGCTCTTATAATTCGCATCCCGATTTTTAGTTTTTTTTTGGGTGGGGCGGGAAGGGGGGGAGGGGGGGACCTCCCCGGTGTCACCCCCCCCGCGCGGAGACCAGTCGTTCCTGAGATATTCAAGGTTGAAGGTTTGAGGTTATGACTGGTCCAAAAGTCACTAAATGATTCAAATATGCTATAAATAAAGGGAGGTTGGTTGAACCACCTCCCCCCACCTCTAAACACCCCTCTCCCCTTCTTTAAACCCCTTCGCAAATCTTAACCAGTTGAAAAACCCACATTTCAATATTAAGTACAAGATTAGGTGTGGTTGGTATGGTAAGTACATTAACAACCTTACTAGCAGTGTGTTGGTTCTGGCACTTCGCCGGTCCCTGCCGGGGCACGCTCGCTCCGCTCGCTCGGCTCGTGCGTTGTGGTCACCGTTTGTCCACAACGCACGCACCGTTTATCAGTTGTTTCAACTGCCTGCCTGTTCAAAATAATAAATAATAATAATAATAATTTGACTAATCTATTTTTGAACTTGTAACTGTATCACTTTCTTACTCAATCGTTTATTATTCCATTTTAGAATGAAAGTAAAGCACAAGTATGGGCATTCCTGCTGTGGAAGTGTTCATCGTCGAAGGATGACAACAGTTGGAAGCTGTACCAGCAATGGTGCCGCATGCCGGAAGCGCAGCGCAACGCGTGGAACACTGCCGGGGCAAATGTGCAGGCATTGTCCAAGTTCGCTCATGCACAAGTTGTAAGTATGGTTTCATTTACATATTCAAGTAAGAATGTCCTTTTGCACTAAGAGTAGATAACAGTTTTGTCATCTTTAGATAATATTAGGCATACTATTTACAAAATTTATTTCTACCCTTACAACTTTTTATATTAGGATAGTTATCTACTTTTAATGCAAAAGGGCAGTGCAATAATTATTTTTTATTGATGCGGCCTATTACTATTGTAGATGGAATTGAAGACTGATGACCAACAAGTGCCGGTTCAGCAGACACCACAGACAGCCACAGAAAAGAAACCCCGCGGCAGGCCAAGGAAGAATGCTAAGATGGTACTATTTTTTCACACACTGACTACTATTTATTTCACGCAAAATAGGCGCATATAGATGTCAGGTTTGGGAAAACATAATGTATACCATTCACAGTGATAAACACACTTATGTCACGCCTTTATCCCTTGTGGGGTGACAGAGTGTAAAGGGCCATAAACATATGGTTGCTACCACCACGTCTGGCAAGTATTTGAGGACAAAGGATTTAAAAAAAATAGTAAAACTCATAAACTCATGTCACCCAGAAAACCATTTTATTCACTTACATAGAATATGTTCCTATATTAAGATTTCTTACCTGGACATTATAATATCCTCAGAAATCTTCCTGACAAGGCATCACATTTAATTTATTTTTATGGTGAGATTGAAATAAACAGCAACATTTGATTTTAGGAGGAGAGTGGTGAAGAGAGTGATGGTCATCTCAAAGTCAGTCCAGGGCAAAAGGTCTTCGCCAATAAAACTGCAGTGGCTGCTCAGAAGAAGGTATTTTATCCTGCTCTTTTTACAATAAACAAGATAATGTCATGCTATGATGCACATAGAGCTATTTTTAGACAGTACGAAAACTTTGCAGAAAGAAATGCTTCTACTCTTACTACAGGCCCACTGAGCAAATAGGTTAAAATGTATGGGATATTTGATTTTAGAGTCGATATTAATAGTTGACCTGTTGAACTTAGTTACCTATGAAAATACAGTTTCATTTGCTGTCATTAGAAACTACACGTAGATCTTACGCAAATATTAATTGTGTTGCGCAAGCCGACTTATACAATAAACTATTGACACAGCAGGATAAATAATCTGATCATGATGAGAGAGGCAACAGAAGTTTTAATTCCACATATTCTTAAATAAACTGTAGTAAAAATAATGCTCAAGGTAACTTTTTTCTGTCTTATCAACAAGCCCAGATCAAACTTACGGAAGAGAAATACGAAAATAGTTAACCTTTTGAACGCCAACGACAACTATAGTTGCTAAACGATCGCGTGCTTACGACGCCACTGACAACTAAAGTAGTCTAAATTTTGCTATATTTATAACTTCAATTCTGTATTGTTTAAGACACCTGACTGTTTGTCGCATCACTAGCCGATTTTCACATTTTTGTTTTGGCGTCGGGGGTGTGGCGATGTAAAAAAACTCTGGCGTCCAAAAGGTTAAAATCACTTTACAAAAGTTAGTTGACAGAGTATGGCAGATGCAAAAGTTTTCTTTCAATAACTGAATCATACTTTGAAATATCTCTAAAGTTTTTGGATAAAGAGTCCAAATAGATTCTTAGATGCAAATCTGCTAGTCTTCGGTCTCACTTGTGAGGTTCGTCCTTTACTATAAGCCACTTGTATCCATTGTAGCCACAGTTTTATTACATCAGATCTATTTTGTGTTCAGGACCTACTCGATCGCGACTCGGTCCGTCTAGCGCAAGAAAGGGTACCGCCTGAGGAGCGCATCGCGCGGCGCACGGAGCGGGAGGGCGCAGACCCTTCAGAGGCCGGGGAGTATGTCGTGGAGAAGATCCTGGCCAAGCGGTTCAACCCGCGGCGCAAGCAGTACGAGTACCTGCTCAAGTGGGAGGGGTACCCGCAGTGAGTACATCACATCTACTTACTATAAGTACCCGTTCAGAGGCAGGGGAATATGTCGTGGAGAAGATCCTCGCCAAGCGGTTCAACCCGCGTCGCAAGCAGTACGAGTACCTGCTCAAGTGGGAGGGGTACCCGCAGTGAGTACATCACATCTACTTACTATAAGCGCCCGCTCAGAGGCAGGGGAATACGAGGTATAGAAGATCCTCGCCAAGCGGTTCAACCCGCGTCGCAAGCAGTACGAGTACCTGCTCAAGTGGGAGGGGTACCCGCAGTGAGTACATCACATCTACTTACTATAAGCGCCCGCTCAGAGGCAGGGGAATACGAGGTATAGAAGATCCTCGCCAAGCGGTTCAACCCGCGTCGCAAGCAGTACGAGTACCTGCTCAAGTGGGAGGGGTATCCGCAGTGAGTACATCACATCTACTTACTATAAGTATCTTTCACGCAAAATAGGCGCATGTAGACGTCGAGTTGCGGAAAACAGCCCTTATAACCATTACCATCACTATAAGTGCCCTTTCACACATGCAAATTCATTGTCGCGCGACAGTTGGAAATTCCTTTCTTCAGATAGAGAAAGAAGTCTGATTGTCGCCCGGCCAGAGAACAATAGCGCACGACAAAAAAGTCACATGTGTGAACGGCGCCTAAGATAACCATTCAAAAGCCAGGGGAAAACATAGTAAAGGAAATCTCGCGTAAGGATCTTTTCTTTGAAATTACATCTTTTACACTATTTATAGCTTTCTATAGAGATAACGAACTCATAAAATTCTCGTAAAGCCTTTGTTTTGTTTCCATCCAAAATTCGAACACACACACAACATAAAATAAAGTAAATACAATGTTTCCATCCACTCAGAACACCACAATCCACGAACTACTTTTCCTACTTTGAATCCTGACTTTCGCTATTAGTATTAGTGACGCCTCTACCATGTGGATTACCGTGGCTCAATCGATGCCCGCGAAATTATGAAAGTCTTGTCTTGTCTTGTCATATCTTGGCCTATAATTCGTGATAATTCTATCTATAAATGTATTCATATTTCCACAGTGAACAAAACACATGGGAGCCGGTAGAAAACATGGAGACGTGCAAACACCTGCTGGAAGCTTTCGAGAAGCAGCTCGCCAGGCAGAAGGAGCTTAAAGCCCTCAAGGCGCAGCAACAGCAACAGACACCCGTACAGGTGAATATAATAAACAGTCAAAAAATACCTATCAAAATTTCTAAAAATGTCCTTTACTCAAAAAATCCTTGTTACCAAAATAAAAATTGCAAACATATGCTTTTTCATTAATCAATCATGCATGCTGTAATAATTTTATGAATTTCTCTTGCTGATTAAAACTCGTACAGAACTATCATGTCGACTTCATATAAAAGAATAGTACGTAAGAAATCAAAAGATTAGACACTAGTCGGGATTTGTAACCCAGAGCTAGTAAATTCTGATTCATTTCACTGGCAATGGCATCTTAGTCACAGGAGATTTTATCCAGCTAGAGAGTTTAATGACCTCTTTCTTCTTCAAATGTGTTTTTACAATTAGTTATGACTAGCCTCCATTCCATTTAAGTTTATAGCGATTATAGCTATCTTTTGATTTCTTACTTTTCATATCATTTTATAAAAATATTTGTGTGAAAAACAAAATAGGATTGACTTCAGATTCAGAATTATTCAGATACTGACCGAATGGCCTTGCGACGTGTAGCATTGGCATAATATGCTCGTATGCATTTTATCTTTTGCGAAATGCATGATACTGTTTTTCATCGACAAGAGCTTGAATATAAGTCATCATCCATAAAAGTACCGATCATCAATGTTACATATTGTATAATTCGTGCGGAAAAAGAAACAATCTGTAAATGGTGGCCAGATGTCATCCTCTTCCGCTCTAATATTCATCTGTCTATACTCGCACGCCGCGGTAACGCGAACAAAATAGCAGTTTATGCAACTGCCTAATAATGAGAGGCTTTAGGATGTGAGTGTCTGTTTTGATAGTTTGACACGAGCATTCTAAAAGCCTAATTATATGCAGTTGCATACACTATTTTATCTACACTCTACTAGAAAAACTATGAAAAATAATTCAAACCTCCGCACTGCACTATGGCGATTGCAAGCCTATCTACTGAACCACCAACTGAACGACTTTTGTACATAAGTAACTTTATAACTAAACGTTAAAATGGAGGCTCATAAAAACTGAACAACTTTTAAAATTAAAAAGCATTTATCGGTGAAATTTAATTCGAAAAATGATTTGAAGCAAAGATTTATTAATAAATAAGTCCTCATAATTTCAAGTGTCGTCCCGCCCGGGTGACACTTGTTTTTATTTCATTTGACTTACTGTTGGCCAGTATCAAATTGGAACAGATTACAATTTGGTACGCGGGTCAATTCGTTTAATTTTTTTTCGAATACTAGAAATCGAGTTACTTTATGTAGCTGCCAGTAGTATGAAAGTTTTTTTTTAAAGGCTGTATATTCGTAATTCGTAATGCAGTTCATTATGTTCGTACTTTCGATTCTGTAAAACGAATATTACGAAATGAGTGTAGATAAAAATTATTATTTGTTGTGGTGTTTTTGTATTTTAAAGAAGAAAACTGTTTCTGTAACTTGAAATAAAAACATAGATTTTCGTAAGTGGTGTAAAGTTCTGCGAAGTGGTACACGAAAAACTGTTTTGCTGCTACTACCGAAAGAAGCGGTCGCCATTTACAGTTTGTTTCTTCAACCGCGGCAGTTATAAACGTGTAAGCTTTATCATATTTTTGCTGTGGTATAAGGGGCATTGAATTGTTGTTGTATTGTTAGGTGAAACACGTAAGCACTCCATTGCCGCAGGTCGTCAAGCAGGTGGTCAAGAAAGTCAACGACAGTCCCGCTCTTACACCTACTGGGTAAGTTCTATACATTTTTATAACACTTTTAAACTTCTGTAAAAATATGTTATCTGCAGAATTCAACATTTTAGGATTTCAACATGTTGGTCCTAAAGGAAATAAAACATGATATAGGGCAGCAAAACAGAGTAGAAATTAAATAAAATGGAACTAAAAAAAAATCATACTAAATTGTTGCCATTCATAGTCAATGTTGCCATTTAATTTTGAAATTTCATACAAAGTGGCGCCCTCATTTTTTGTCTACTCTTTTTTGATAGACTGTACTTACCTTTACTATGATGAAAAGGGAAGTAGGTACCTGGGATTTAGATATGCAGCGTATTTTCGAATTTTTCAATCGATTCTCTGCAGTTTCGTATGAGTGTCAGATAAGGTGTCAGACTACTTCATTCAGTTCTGACTCTCTGACGGTCTTCGCACGAACTTCACTCACTTCATCTAAACCGCCTGAAGCAAAGAGAAGTTCGCGCGAGGATCGTCAGTGTGGACGTGCCTCGCCCGAAGCATGCGATTGAGCATTCTGCTGCTTCAGGCCAGGCACGCCGACACCTACCGCGCGTTGCGATATATGCCAGGCCTGTAGGCCTAACATGCCAGGCAAGACATATATCACTTATCGAATGATAAAATTTATCGATATCGATAAATTTATCGTGGATTGTAACATGCGCGCCACGAGAGACAATTTTATCGCAGTTTCTCGTCCTTATCACGACGTTATGTCAAATGAGTTTTGAAAAACCACCCGTACACAAATTGAACGAATGAAACAAAAATTGAACGAATGAAAAACACAGTCGTTCTCTTTCACAACTATGAGTATTGAAAGGGATAGACTGTTTTCTTTTTTAAAGAGATTGCCGAAGTATTTTATTTTGCAAAGGGCCTTTTTATTAATTTTTTTTTTTTTACTTAGCCTGTTCAGTGTCTCAGTGCAGGGCAAAGGCAAACTAAAATTAAATATGTATAATTAAACTGGTTAAATTGGATGTAGCTTCGGCTACGGAGTCGTCAGGCGAGATACAGAGTGGGCTGTAGCCTCAGACGCTATGAAGGCGTCGGACGCTATATGGTACAATAAAAGGGTCAGCGGCGAGCACTACGGGGGTGTTGGACGCTAAGGATGGTGAGGGGGGGGGGGAGGTAGCGGCGTCAATGTTTCCATAAAGTCCGACGTTTCCATAGCGTCTGTCGCCTCCGTAGCGTCCGACGCCTCCGTATCTTCCGACACATGCATAACGTCCAACGCCTTCGTAGTGTCCTACGCCTCTGTAGCATCATATCTCAATAAAGTAACGATTTCTAATATATAAAACGAATGCAAACTAAAAGTGCAATTATCTCGAAAACGGAGCGTCGTAGAGCAAAAATAGCTGTATTTTCGTACTATTATTGATAAATGAATTTAGATAAGCTTAAACCGAAAATCAGTCCCCTGTTTGATACACAATCATCCCACGACTTACATTATCTTACGTAGCGTCCAACGCCTTCATAGCGTCCGACGTTACCAACCATTCTCGATAGCGTCCAACGCCTCCATAGTGCCTGAAGCATCAATGATGTTTGATAATACTCCCCATCCTTTAAAGCGTAAGATATTTTCATAGCGTCCGACGCCTCCACAGCATCCGGCACCTCCGTTGCGTCCGACGCTACTTCCTGCTTTTCAGGGCGTCCGAGGCAACCCCCCATCCTCAGGTGACCAAAGTTACCTGCCGCCATCCGGGGTCTACCCCCCGCTCCCCAGGGCGTCCGCTACCCACCTCTTTCCAGCGCGTCCAACGCTTCCCCACACCCTTCAGGGTGAAACCCATCCCCACCCTTTATAGCATCTGAAGCTGGCCCCCAAATTTCACAGCGTCCTTCACTATCTCCACCACTCATAGCGTCCGACGCCTTCATAGTGTCCAACACTACAGCTTACCCTCTATAGTGTCCGACGCCTCCGTAGCGTCCGACGCTACACTCAATTTAGCCGGTTAAATCGTAATTAAATCAATAAAATACGGCACCGCCATTTTATCCTTTGCTATCGTCGACTCGAAAGATGGACGATAAAATTCGAGTAATTTAACTCATTAAAAAAATAAAATCCAATAACAAATGGCGCGCATGTTACGACTTGTCGATAAATTTTAAAATTGTCGATTTTTGACAAAGCGACGTGATAAATATGTGCGCGCATGTTACCGACAGTCGATAAATGATATATGTCGTCGAATCACGATAAACGGGCGTGATAAAATTTTATCGTGCCTGGCATGTTAGGCCTACTGGACGCGCCTAATAAATTGAAATATTCTCTAGGCGACTACAACGCACGAGCAAGGCGCGCGCTCTGGACCAGGTGAAGGCGTGGTGCGGCGCAGAGGAGGAGCCCGCCGCCAAGAAGGTGAAGCGCGAGCTCTCCTCCGAGGACGACGACTACTCCTCGCCTGATGCACGACGTGAGTGTTACTTAAACTGAAGTCGGACATACTGAATACTCTGGACCAGGTGAAGGCGTGGTGCGGCGCGGAGGAGGAGCCCGCCGCCAAGAAGGTGAAGCGCGAGCTCTCCTCCGAGGACGACGACTACTCCTCGCCTGATGCACGACGTGAGTGTTACTTAAACTGAAGTCGGACATACTGAATACTCTGGACCAGGTGAAGGCGTGGTGCGGCGCGGAGGAGGAGCCCGCCGCCAAGAAGGTGAAGCGCGAGCTCTCCTCCGAGGACGACGACTACTCCTCGCCTGATGCACGACGTGAGTGTTACTTAAACTGAAGTCGGACATACTGAATACTCTGGACCAGGTGAAGGCGTGGTGCGGCGCGGAGGAGGAGCCCGCCGCCAAGAAGGTGAAGCGCGAGCTCTCCTCCGAGGACGACGACTACTCCTCGCCTGATGCACGACGTGAGTGTTACTTAAACTGAAGTCGGACATACTGAATACTCTGGACCAGGTGAAGGCGTGGTGCGGCGCGGAGGAGGAGCCCGCCGCCAAGAAGGTGAAGCGCGAGCTCTCCTCCGAGGACGACGACTACTCCTCGCCTGATGCACGACGTGAGTGTTACTTAAACTGAAGTCGGACATACTGAATACTCTGGACCAGGTGAAGGCGTGGTGCGGCGCGGAGGAGGAGCCCGCCGCCAAGAAGGTGAAGCGCGAGCTCTCCTCCGAGGACGACGACTACTCCTCGCCTGATGCACGACGTGAGTGTTACTTAAACTGAAGTCGGACATACTGAATACTCTGGACCAGGTGAAGGCGTGGTGCGGCGCGGAGGAGGAGCCCGCCGCCAAGAAGGTGAAGCGCGAGCTCTCCTCCGAGGACGACGACTACTCCTCGCCTGATGCACGACGTGAGTGTTACTTAAACTGAAGTCGGACATACTGAATACTCTGGACCAGGTGAAGGCGTGGTGCGGCGCGGAGGAGGAGCCCGCCGCCAAGAAGGTGAAGCGCGAGCTCTCCTCCGAGGACGACGACTACTCCTCGCCTGATGCACGACGTGAGTCTTACAAACTGAAGTCGGACATACTGAATACTCTGGACCAGGTGAAGGCGTGGTGCGCCGGAGGAACGCCGCCGGAAGTGCAGATCTCTAGGAAGACGATACGCTGATGCGCGCGCTAACTCACTTCATCTCGCACATCACATCGTAAAGTGAACAACGCGTGGTTCGATAGTTCGCCTTGAATCACTACTGCGAGTGGGCCATGCTTATGCTTATGTGTGTGGCGTATATGCACATTGACTTTATGTAAGAGACTTCAATTGCCGTCAGTTTTGGTCGACTGGAACATGTACATAAACGCACACTCATGGGTATGGCTGGTCATCGCCCGTGCCATGAAATATCTGTACTTTAGAAAAATCATCGGTCTTTTCTGTTGGATTTTCGCCATCAATCATAATAGACGTTTTAATTATAATATTTATAATAGCGTTGTACCTATTACTTGTAGATTCTCATCACATCTTATATATTTAGTAGTAAGTAAAGATAGTGTTTAGAATTAAATGTAGTAAAACTGGCCAGGTGTGGATTAGGCTCGCGGGCTAAGGGTTTCGTACTACCGATCACTATTATAATTAATTGCAATTTCCCGTTGCACTATTTTCTGAAACAAATTGCCATATAATCCAACTTTTTTAATAAAAATTGACTATAAAAACGATATTCATGGGTGTTGTATCCGAATGCATAGTACGAAACCCTTGAAAGTACGTAAAAGTGACCAGTTAGCATTTTCTTACGCGTAGTCTCGAGTATAGTAGAGTCGCCACGTTCTCACGGCCTGAACAATTTGCAGTTGACAAGAAAGTGCTGAATGGGCTAGCTGACGCCAGCGGGGGCGGCGGGGTCGGCGGGGGTGGGGGGGCGCAGCGCCTCGACCCCGAGCTGGTGAAGTCGCTCGAGCTGGCGGGCTGCGGCGTGCCCAACATCAAGGGCGTCATCAAAGTGGACCCCAAGCACATGCCTAACCTCACCACGGGTCAGTCGCAAACACTAACGAATGCCCGCGTAAGGTCCTATTTTTGTACGATCGACTACCGAACTTCTCCTTCTTTTCAAGAGAGTGAAAGAGAAGTTACGCGTTAACCGCGCTACACACCGCCTCCGTATACAGGACTTATGCGTGCGCGTGATCACACGCATACCGATTGTAATGTGTGAGATTGTATGAGGGGCCGCACACTGCTTGCGTATTCGTGCGGGTAATCACTCGCGTAGCACAATGTGCGGTGTCTCATACGGTCCAGTACAATACAATGTCATAGCTACGCGCCTGATCACGTGCACGTCACGCTTACGGAGGCGGTGTGTGGCGCCCTTTAGCCTATTGGTCCTACAAAATACCGGCCATGTGCGGGCATGTTTCTTTTTAGTAGCCCTTCGTAGTATACCTGTAAATAGTTCTCCATAGAATTTGCGCACACGATTACTTTTAAACTGATTGCTTAGGTGTGGCGTGTGTGTGGACCATGTTTCTAGCTCATCAAAAACTGCGTTACGAAATAAAGTTTTTATAAATAAGTTTTCCAACAATTATTCGCAATATTAAGACAAAAAAATTTGTACAGAGATAGGTAGTAAAGTAACGCAGGGTTTGATGAACTATTCAAATATTCCAATATATGACTTTTTTGCGTATAGTGTTTTTTTAAAAAACCCAAGCTCCTAATGCCCTGTGGTACTGTTTTTCTTCACCTTCCTTTCTTCACCCTGTCTCGCTAACTGTACTACTATTTGTATACTTGTGTGATTTCTACCAAATTTTGAACAAAATTATTCTTACCTTTCCAGTTAAAAGCCCAGCCCAAACCTCCCTGGCCCAGACTAAACAATTGTCATTTCTACATTTTCATTATCTTTATTGCATGTTTCGTTGTTGTAGGTGTGTACATAATGTCGAAGAGTTCTGGCATAATGAAGATCGACTCGCCCGGCAAGCTCGGACCCGGCCTCAACATCGACCAGGAGGTCATCAGGAAACAGATCCTTGCTGCTAAACAGGTATGCTATCTTTAATTTTATGTATACGGATTACACACTTACATTACTTTTTATTACATCGCGATTTCGCGACCATTTCGGACTAGTTGGTGGTCCTTCGTCAGGCGGAGTGAGGTAGGTATGCTATCTGTGAAAATGTGGCCTTCTAGATAAACTCGTCATCAACAGCCACTGCACTGCTGGACATGGCGCAGCGTATGGTGTTGTATGCTTTGGCAAAAATCGCCTATGCCAGTTCTGATCACAGATGATCACCGAAATAGCAATATTATTATTTGCGTCTTTTTCATATTACATGACATTTGCAGCAATAGCAGGATGTCAACAATAATTTTGCCACTTCGGATCTCTTTCTTCTGGGAACCAGGTAGTATATCCGTCTCGTAGGCCGGCTGATGGGATTTCTATGATTCTGGTATTCATGAATTATTTTTGTTTCAGAAAAAGGTTGAAGAAACGAAAAAGATGTCTTCCCCAGCACGCACACCAGTACAGACACAGGTATTGATCTATTCTGCTAAGTTTATAACTTTAAATATAAATTCCATCACTAAAATAATTCTTAAATCCTCAGCAAATAAAGAAGACGTACGCGTCTGGCGGGCAGCAAGTGACGGAGAAGACTATAATAACCCCATCCGGTCAGAAGATCATCCAGCGCACCATACAGCGGCCCGCGCAGCAGGACGGCAAGTCCCCGGTCAACCTGCTCAACAAGAAACTCAATCAGGTCGGTACAATCTATTATCATCTTGACTATTTCACTACAAGATTTGGTTCAACAAGTGACGGAGAAGACTATAATAACTCCATCCGGTCAGAAGATCATCCAGCGCACCATACAGCGGCCCGCGCAGCAGGACGGCAAGTCCCCGGTCAACCTGCTCAACAAGAAACTCAATCAGGTCGGTACAATCTATTATCATCTTGACTATTTCACTACAAGATTTGGTTCAACAAGTGACGGAGAAGACTATAATAACTCCATCCGGTCAGAAGATCATCCAGCGCACCATACAGCGGCCCGCGCAGCAGGACGGCAAGTCCCCGGTCAACCTGCTCAACAAGAAACTCAATCAGGTCGGTACAATCTATTATCATCTTGACTATTTCACTACAAGATTTGGTTCAACAAGTGACGGAGAAGACTATAATAACTCCATCCGGTCAGAAGATCATCCAGCGCACCATACAGCGGCCCGCGCAGCAGGACGGCAAGTCCCCGGTCAACCTGCTCAACAAGAAACTCAATCAGGTCGGTACAAATAAATATCTTGATTATTTCACAACAAGGTTTGGTTCAACAAGTAACGGAGAAGACTATAATAACTCGGTCAAAAGATCATCCAGCGGACCGCGTAGCAGGACGGCAAGTCCCCGGTCAACCTGCTCAACAAGAAACTAAACCAGGTCGGTACAAATAATAAATATCTTGATTATTTCACTACAAGATTTGGTTCAGCAAGTGACGGAGAAGACTATAATAACCCCATCCGGGCAGAAGATCATCCAGCGCACCATACAGCGGCCCGCGCAGCAGGACGGCAAGTCCCCGGTCAACCTGCTCAACAAGAAACTCAATCAGGTCGGTCCATATTATAAATATCTTGATTATTTCACAACAAGATTTGGTTCAACAAGTGACGGAGAAGACTATAATAACCCCATCCGGTCAGAAGATCAACCTGCTCAACAAGAAACTCAATCAGGTCGGTAAAATCTATAAATATCTTGATTATTTCACTACAAGATTTGATTCAACAAGTGACGGAGAAGACTATAATAACCCCATCCGGGCAGAAGATCATCCAGCGCACCATACAGCGGCCCGCGCAGCAGGACGGCAAGGCGCCGGTCAACCTGCTCAACAAGAAGCTCAATCAGGTCGGTACAATTTATATATATTTTAACTATTTCACAATAAGATCAAGATCAGATTCAAGTCGTCATGTTTTACTGCGATCTTGGAAAGCAGACTTGTTTTTGGTGGCTTTTTGCAGCGTTTTTCCCGAAGACAGCAATGGTTTTCGAAGACAGCGGGTTTTGCAGGGCTTTTCCGAAGGCAGCACGTTTTAAAGGGCTTTTCCGAAGGCAGCACGTTTTAAAGGGCTTTCCCGAAGGCAGCACGTTTTGCAAGGCTTTTCCGAAGGCAGCACGTTTTGCAGGGCTTTTCCGAAGACACGCGTCTGGTGGTTAGCAAGTGACGGAGAAGACTATAATAACCCCATCCGGTCAGAAGATCATCCAGCGCACCATACAGCGGCCCGCGCAGCAGGACGGCAAGTCCCCGGTCAACCTGCTCAACAAGAAACTCAATCAGGTCGGTACAATTTATAAATATCTTGATTATTTCACTACAAGATTTATTCAACAAGTGATGGAGAAGACTATAATAACTCCGTCCGGTCAGAAGATCATCCAGCGCACCATACAGCGGCCCGCGCAGCAGGACGGCAAGTCCCCGGTCAACCTGCTCAACAAGAAGCTCAATCAGGTCGGAACAAATAAATATCTTGATTATTTCACTACAAGATTTGGTTCAACAAGTGACGGAGAAGACTATAATAACCCCATCCGGTCAGAAGATCATCCAGCGCACCATACAGCGGCCCGCGCAGCAGGACGGCAAGTCCCCGGTCAACCTACTCAACAAGAAGCTCAATCAGGTCGGTATCATTTATAAATATCTTAATTATTTCTCAAGAAGATTTAGTTCAAGTTTGTCATGTTTTTCAGCGGTCTTTGAAAGCCAGCGTGTTTTGTAGTAGTTTTTTGAAAGACAGTGTGTTTTGGAGGACTTTTCCGAAAACGTGTGTTTTGCAGGTCTTTTCCGAAGATAGCGTGTTTTGCAGGGTTTTTACCGAAGCTAGTGTGTTTAGCAGGGCTCTTCTGAAGACAGCGTGTTTAGCAGGGCTCTTCTGAAGACTGCGTGTTTAGCAGGGCTCTTCTGAAGACTGCGTGTTTAGCAGGGCTCTTCTGAAGACTGCGTGTTTAGCAGGGCTCTTCTGAAGACAGCGTGTTTAGCAGGGCTCTTCTGAAGACTGCGTGTTTAGCAGGGCTCTTCTGAAGACAGCGTGTTTAGCAGGGCTCTTCTGAAGACAGCGTGTTTAGCAGGGCTCTTCTGAAGACAGCGTGTTTAGCAGGGCTCTTCTGAAGACTGCGTGTTTAGCAGGGCTCTTCTGAAGACAGCGTGTTTAGCAGGGCTCTTCTGAAGACTGCGTGTTTAGCAGGGCTCTTCTGAAGACAGCGTGTTTAGCAGGGCTCTTCTGAAGACCGCGTGTTTAGCAGGGCTCTTCTGAAGACAGCGTGTTTAGCAGGGCTCTTCTGAAGACCGCGTGTTTAGCAGGGCTCTTCTGAAGACCGCGTGTTTAGCAGGGCTCTTCTGAAGACAGCGTGTTTAGCAGGGCTCTTCTGAAGACAGCGTGTTCTGCGCGGTTTTTACCAAAGCTAGCGTGGTTTCCAAAGACCGCGTGTTTAGCAGGGCTTTTCTGAAGACTGCGTGTTTAGCAGGGCTCTTCTGAAGACAGCGTGTTTACCAGGGCTCTTCTGAAGACAGCGTGTTTAGCAGGGCTCTTCTGAAGACAGCGTGTTTACCAGGGCTCTTCTGAAGACAGCGTGTTTAGCAGGGCTCTTCTGAAGACAGCGTGTTTACCAGGGCTCTTCTGAAGACAGCGTGTTTAGCAGGGCTCTTCTGAAGACAGCGTGTTTAGCAGGGCTCTTCTGAAGACAGCGTGTTCTGCGGGTTTTACCGAAGCTAGCGTGGTTTCCAAAGACAGTGTGTTTAGCAGGGCTCTTCTGAAGACAGCGTGTTTAGCAGGGCTCTTCTGAAGACAGCGTGTTTAGCAGGGCTCTTCTGAAGACAGCGTGTTTAGCAGGGCTCTTCTGAAGACAGCGTGTTTAGCAGGGCTCTTCTGAAGACAGCGTGTTTAGCAGGGCTCTTCTGAAGACAGCGTGTTCTGCGCGGTTTTTACCGAAGCTAGCGTGGTTTCCAAAGACAGTGTGTTTACCAGGGCTCTTCTGAAGACAGCGTGTTTAGCAGGGCTCTTCTGAAGACAGCGTGTTTAGCAGGGCTCTTCTGAAGACAGCGTGTTTAGCAGGGCTCTTCTGAAGACCGCGTGTTTAGCAGGGCTCTTCTGAAGACAGCGTGTTTAGCAGGGCTCTTCTGAAGACAGCGTGTTTAGCAGGGCTCTTCTGAAGACAGCGTGTTTAGCAGGGCTCTTCTGAAGACAGCGTGTTCTGCGCGGTTTTTACCAAAGCTAGCGTGGTTTCCAAAGACCGCGTGTTTAGCAGGGCTTTTCTGAAGACAGCGTGTTTAGCAGGGCTCTTCTGAAGACAGCGTGTTTAGCAGGGCTCTTCTGAAGACAGCGTGTTTAGCAGGGCTCTTCTGAAGACAGCGTGTTCTGCGCGGTTTTTACCGAAGCTAGCGTGGTTTCCAAAGACAGTGTGTTTAGCAGGGCTCTTCTGAAGACAGCGTGTTTAGCAGGGCTCTTCTGAAGACAGCGTGTTTAGCAGGGCTCTTCTGAAGACAGCGTGTTTAGCAGGGCTCTTCTGAAGACAGCGTGTTATGCTCGGTTTTACCGAAGCTAGCGTGGTTTCCAAAGACAGTGTGTTTAGCAGGGCTCTTCTGAAGACAGCGTGTTTAGCAGGGCTCTTCTGAAGACAGCGTGTTTAGCAGGGCTCTTCTGAAGACAGCGTGTTTAGCAGGGCTCTTCTGAAGACAGCGTGTTCTGCGCGGTTTTTACCGAAGCTAGCGTGGTTTCCAAAGACAGTGTGTTTAGCAGGGCTTTTCTGAAGACTGCGTGTTTAGCAGGGCTCTTCTGAAGACAGCGTGTTTAGCAGGGCTCTTCTGAAGACAGCGTGTTTAGCAGGGCTCTTCTGAAGACAGCGTGTTTAGCAGGGCTCTTCTGAAGACAGCGTGTTTAGCAGGGCTCTTCTGAAGACAGCGTGTTTAGCAGGGCTCTTCTGAAGACAGCGTGTTTAGCAGGGCTCTTCTGAAGACAGCGTGTTTAGCAGGGCTCTTCTGAAGACAGCGTGTTTAGCAGGGCTCTTCTGAAGACAGCGTGTTTAGCAGGGCTCTTCTGAAGACAGCGTGTTTAGCAGGGCTCTTCTGAAGACAGCGTGTTTAGCAGGGCTCTTCTGAAGACAGCGTGTTTAGCAGGGCTCTTCTGAAGACAGCGTGTTTAGCAGGGCTCTTCTGAAGACAGCGTGTTTAGCAGGGCTCTTCTGAAGACAGCGTGTTTAGCAGGGCTCTTCTGAAGACAGCGTGTTTAGCAGGGCTCTTCTGAAGACAGCGTGTTTAGCAGGGCTCTTCTGAAGACAGCGTGTTTAGCAGGGCTCTTCTGAAGACAGCGTGTTTAGCAGGGCTCTTCTGAAGACAGCGTGTTTAGCAGGGCTCTTCTGAAGACAGCGTGTTCTGCGCGGTTTTTACCGAAGCTAGCGTGGTTTCCAAAGACAGTGTGTTTAGCAGGGCTTTTCTGAAGACTGCGTGTTTAGCAGGGCTCTTCTGAAGACAGCGTGTTTAGCAGGGCTCTTCTGAAGACAGCGTGTTTAGCAGGGCTCTTCTGAAGACAGCGTGTTTAGCAGGGCTCTTCTGAAGACAGCGTGTTTAGCAGGGCTCTTCTGAAGACAGCGTGTTTAGCAGGGCTCTTCTGAAGACAGCGTGTTCTGCGCGGTTTTTACCGAAGCTAGCGTGGTTTCCAAAGACAGTGTGTTTAGCAGGGCTTTTCCGAAGACTGCGTGTTTTGCAGGGTTCTTACCAAAGCTAGCGTGTTTTGTAGGGCTTTTTTGAAGGCAGCGTGTTTTGTAGTGATTTTTCAAAGACAGCGTGTTTTAAAACGTTCTTTTTGAAAAACGCGTGTTTTGCAACGTTCTTTTTGAAGACAGCGTGTTTTGCACCGTTCTTTTTGAAGACAGCGTATTTTCCAACGTTCTTTTTGAAGACAGCGTATTTTCTAACGTTCTTTTTGAAGACAGCGTATTTTCCAACGTTCTTTTTGAAGACAGCGTATTTTCCAACGTTCATTTTGAAGACAGCGTATTTTCCAACGTTCTTTTTGAAGACAGCGTATTTTCCAACGTTCATTTTGAAGACAGCGTATTTTCCAACGTTCTTTTTGAAGACAACGTGTTTTGCACCGTTCTTTTTGAAGACAGCGTATTTTCCAACGTTCTTTTTGAAGACAGCGTATTTTCCAAAGTTCTTTTTGAAGACAGCGTATTTTCCAACGTTCTTTTTGAAGACAGCGTATTTTCCAACGTTCTTTTTGAAGACAGCGTATTTTCCAACGTCCTTTTTGAAGACAGCGTGTTTTGCAACGTTCTTTTTGAAGACAGCGTGTTTTGCAACGTTCTTTTTGAAGACAGCGTGTTTTGCAACGTTCTTTTTGAAGACAGCGTGTTTTGCAACGTTCTTTTTAAAGACAGCGTGTTTTGAGGGTTTTTTTTCCGAAGACAGCGTGTTATGCAGCGTTCTTTTTGAAGACAGTGTGTTTTGAAGGTTTTTTCCGAAGACAGCGTGTTTTCCAACGTCCTTTTTGAAGATAGCGTGTTTGGCAACGTTCTTTTTGAAGACAGTGTGTTTTGAAGGTTTTTTTTCCGAAGACAGCGTGTTTTGCAGCGTTCTTTTCGAAGACAGCGTGTTTTTTCAGCGTTCTTTTTGAAGACAGCGTGTTTTGCAGGGTTATTTGCTGTTTTTTCTGCCTATATTTTTGCATATATACGATACTAACTGTTTGTATTGTCCTCCAGGGCGATAATAGTCTGCTGCGTCGCGGCGGGTCGGCGCGCGGTCGCGGGCGCGGCGCGTACCCTGTTTCATTGTCGACGGCGGGCGGCAACGTCGTGCGGCTGAGGGACAAGAGCGTGCTGCCCATCATCAACTTCGACCAGGTACGCTATTGTCTGACAACCTCGTGCGCGATCTTCCCGCGGGGCACAAACGGTGGGGGGAGCGAGGAATCACGTCATTTTAATATGACGCTCGGCGCGGATGCACGCGTGTCCCTCCCCCGCTACATCTCTCGCTACCCGTTGACGTCTTGGATACCTCGTCCCTCCCACCACCGTTTGTCACCCCAAGAGAAGATCGCGCGCGAACTCGTCGGACTATAGGATTATTTAGCCAAACTTCCATCGTTCATCAAACTGTCTTAAAAAAATAACCTAAAACATACAATGTTAACTGTATCTGGTTCGAACGATGTCTGTCGACTGATGGTCTTCCCACACAAAAAGAAGTAGTTGGAATAAATAGCTAGGAATAAGATACCCTTTAGGAACTGTTTATGCCGCTTTAAGATTTGAACTGGTTTATAATGTTAGAATATCTTTGTAAAATAATGTTGACTGCTAAAAACAAATGTCTTTCGGCATCTGCTTGTATCGTAAAATTGTATTAATATTATTATTATATCTTCAGTCGGACGCATCGAGCGACACGTCGGACGGCATCGAGGACCCGTTCCCGCGCGACCTGGGCCCCATCCCGCCGGACAGCCCCCCGCGGCCCCTCACCATCGACCCCGCCACCGGCAAGCGACTCGCGCGCGCCGAGGGGGAGCCAACCCCCCCGCCCACACCCAGCCCCCCGCCCACGCCGCCGCCCGCACAGCCCACCATGCTCATGAAGGTAACCCCCCCTCACCATCGACCCCGCCACCGGCAAGCGACTCGCGCGCGCCGAGGGGGAGCCAACCCCCCCGCCCACACCCAGCCCCCCGCCCACGCCGCCGCCCGCGCAGCCCACCATGCTCATGAAGGTAACCCCCCCTCACCATCGACCCCGCCACCGGCAAGCGACTCGCGCGCGCCGAGGGGGAGCCAACCCCCCCGCCCACACCCAGCCCCCCGCCCACGCCGCCGCCCGCACAGCCCACCATGCTCATGAAGGTAACCCCCTCCTCACCATCGACCCCGCCACCGGCAAGCGCTCGCGCGCGCCGAGGGGAGCCAACCCCCCCGCCCACACCCAGCCCCCGCCCACGCCGCCGCCCGCACAGCCCACCATGCTCATGAAGGTAACAACTTCAAAAAGATATTTTAGTTTGATGATCTCCGACCGATTTCGGACATGATGACCACTTTTACTCCTGATCAAGTTGGCGTTGATGCGGCAGGTCTATTATTCAAAAGCGGTCAATTGCACAGAATATATTAAAGTGCGCAGATGTTCTCGCAGGCGCAAGCGTACATACTTAGTCCTACTTCAGCAGATCATGCATGGAAGAAGAAGAAACAGCTGTCCATGTGGTGCTGCACTGCAAAGAGGTAGCAACATACCGGGCAAAGTACCTCGGAAATCCGGGGTCAATCCCCGAGGCACTCAGTGATTTGGTAGGGTTGCTGAGTTTCCTCGGGGAACTAGGATGGCTCGAGTAGTGGGCCCCCACCCATCACGCAAAATAGGCGCATGTAGACGTCGAGTTGCGGAAAACAGCCCGTATAACCATTACCATTACCAATTACCATTAGCTACTTCAGTGGAACGGAGAACGGCTAGAACTGAAGGAAACATCGGATGGATCATGCATCTTGCCTTGACAGGAGAATGAACAGCTCGATTATGTAAATCGGTTTGTCACGCTGCTACTATCTGGTTTACAGAAAGGGACCCGAAATGGCAACATTAATGTTTTCTTTTTTTTCCTATTACATGACATTTGAGCAAGATGTCAACATTAATGTTGCCATTTCGGGTCCCCTTCTTCTGTGATCCAGGTAGTACTTATCAGCTGCTGCAACTCTTCAAATTCAGGGTGGCCAGCTGTGGCCAGTTCGTTCTTATAGTAGTATACATAAACATTCCTACCCTTGCTTGAATATGACCGCAAATGCAATTGTTTCAGGTGGAGATGTCCCCGGGAGGTACGACGGGCATGCTGGTGCAGGGCGACGGCGCGCAGCCCTCATTGCCTGTGCTCACCGACGAAGATGGAGTAAGTATTGCTACATACATTCATATCGTGTGGGACCTCGTCCAGGAGTCACAGACATATTTAAACCGGCGACTAAGGATTATGTAATGGACTACTTTTCATTTATAGGCTTCTTTGATGCCGTGCTATGCCAGCTTCCACTATAGTCCGAATGGGGTCGATTTCAGCGGGTAGCGAGAGATGTAACGGATAAGGGACATGCATCCGCGCCGCACGTCATATTCGAATGACGTGTTTCTCGCCCCCCCACCGTCTGCACCCCGCAGGAAGGTCGCGCACAACGTTGTCGAACTATAGGATAGCCTTTTTAGTGTCTTATCGTAAGACACTACTAAAGATTTGAGAGTGAATTTTTACAGTATTGAGAGATGCTGAAAACCTGATATAAATTATATAAGATAGCATTTTTAAGGCAATTTGTTATGTTTGATGTTTGCCCAACAGACGGAGGTGAAAGTGGAAGCGAGCGCAGTGAAGCAACTGTTAGAAGAGAGCATCGGCGTGGATGAGGGAGACGAAGTGAACCTCCTGCAGGCCGGACATCCGCCCATCATGATCCGCGGGGAGGACGGCATCCTCTACCAGGTGAGAGAACTATTCATTCTCATGAACAAAGAAAGACTGCTGTACATAGACTTATCTTTACACTGTGCTAAAAAAATTACTGCGATTCATTCGAAAGGGACACGATTCTTCGTCACATAAAACTATTGAAATACAAGATGATTATTATTTGAGTAGAAGGGTTTGGCCTGGTCAGACCAACAGCCACTGCGACTCAGATCTATTGTGGCTGACCCTTTTGGTTAAATGACCTCATCAAGTTGAGCCATTTTAAGAAATGCGACGATCTGTTTGGGATTGGACTTCTCTCGGGGCGGTCGGGGACAGCAAGTGGCCACCCGTAGTCCGGCTTCTTTTGCCTCACATGCACAAAGGACATGGAAGGGCATATTCAAGATGATACTATGTTATATTTATTATTCTATATAAAAATGCTTTTTATGAACCAGGTGGCTGGAGAGAACGAGGCTGGTCAGACACTGCTAGTGGCAGCGGATGAGTCATTGCAGGGCGCCGTGGAAGGAGACGTAGAGGGAGGCGTGGAGGGCGACGGGGAGGGAGTTATGTACGTCACCAGAGAGGACGGACAGGTAAATAAATTAACATCAATTTCAAGTATCTTGAAATTGCGATTTCATTTCTATTATTGAAGTTTGTTTCAATTTATGAACGCTACCAGTCAAAATGACGCTAAACATGCGTCTGCTCTCAGGCTGCTTTTATTTTCAACGTTGTTTCCGATGTCACTTTTTCTGTATGGGCTTTTTTAATATACAACTTGTTACAAAACAACCAATAAAGCCGAAAGGAGGTCAAGGTACTCATGAAACTGAATAACTTGTGAGTTGAAATGTGAAAAAAATTTGGGTCTCCCGTGAAGGTCCCAGTTTCATGAGTACCTTGCCCTTCTTTCGGCTTTATTGTTTGTTTTTGTAACATTTAGTACTTGAAATGAATCCTAATCTATTGAACATACCAATGTTAATACAATAACATGATGTTTCTGCAGGACGTGCTGGCCATCGACCCCGCACAACTGGCTCAACTGATGCCGGGCGGAGTGGGCGGCGTGGGCGGCATGGGTCTGACGGTGGAGGGCGCGCCCGCGCTGCAGCAGGTGGCCGTGCAGGTGGAGGGCGAGCCCGGCGAGGACGCCACGCAGGTCATCGCGCAGCTCGTGCAGGCCGACCTGCCCTCGCCAGGTAACACGCCAGCAGTACCGCCACCTAACACCGACACTACATTGTTGGACGTTGCAGGAATAGAACGCTGCTACCAATTTCTACGTATTCCCATAATGCATTCCTTGGCCGTATTTTACGATTTTCATATTTCCATCCTGCTCACAGATGACCTCAGCTACACGTGTCAATGATGGACTGTCCAGAACCACAATATCGTAAAGAAACTTAAATGCCATCTATTTATCTACATTTTAAATAAAGTGGCCCTGGACAGTTCCTCATTGACGCCCTTACTGCACGTTTTGTATTGGATATCACATTTTGTATTGATGATTTTTGTTTGTACATTTTTGGCTGATATTGTGTGCACTGTGCACGATCAACTGTTCCTTACACCTTGTTTATTTACTGAAATATTTGCACCCAGGTGGCACGCGGCGGGTAGTGTTACTCTTACCAGACGGCAGCTTCACCATGACGGAGCTCGACAAGGAGCAGTACGAGTCCATCACAGAAGCTGGCAAGGCGCAGGAGTGAACCAGCAGCCCGCAGCCTGCGGTCTGCAGCTGATACATGTGGGACGCCGGGGCCGAGGCTCCCGTGCGGTGTAAAAACAAATCCTCGATAATATTTCCATGGGTGAACCGATCCATGACGCATTGCACAGAGAATAAGGTTAGGTCTAAATGTAAAGAAAAGGAAATGTGCGAGCCAATTTTTTGCTCAGTTTCATGGCCTGGTTTACCCTCGTGAAATATTTTCTTGTACAACACACTTCTATAATGTTGACTTTAGTCGTTCTTTAGTGTCTCGAAGATATTCCTTTCTACTTAAAATAGCGACGCTAACACGCACAGTCTAACAGATCTACACAGCGTTTGCCTTTACTTGTAGTCTGACTGTGCTATTTTCACATTCTTACTTATTGTATGATGCCGAGCGGAGTAATAGCGCATTTACACTACAAATCCCAGTTTGTCTTTTAAACAATAATAGATTTCACTTTTTTATATAAAATTCTCATATGACATAATAATAGGTATGTTCACAATTTGATTGTGATAATAAGTAAAGCAAAACCATTAGTTCGATCGGCACCTTTTGCTGTCATAGCTCGAAGATCGCCACAGTCGTCCTGTAATGACAACATAGTGCCTCCATTTTCTTGGTTGTCAGGACTAGATGACACAGGCGCGAAAGGCAAAAGGAAGTGTTCCAAGGTCTGATTCTTCAACGATATTGTAAATAGAGTAGGATGCTTATTTTCTGAGGATAGCTAAAATAAATAAATTGTGTAGTCAGTAAGGGTAAAACAAGCCTTGCTTACAAGGATATTAAAATATTTGTTACCTATTCCTTACATTTCACTATATTACCTTTATTTAACATTATTAGCATTTCTGATCTTTATCACTGCACGACCTAATACAACAAAAATGTCTGTAAATAATAAAATTTAAATACATAATACATTCTGAGAGTTGCTCTTTAGTTAGTCAGGTTACAGTGCAGAAGACTTACTAATTAATAGATTAATAAATTAAGACTTGAATATTGACTTATTAAATAATTAAGGTATTCATTTTCATCATCATCATCACACACAATATCTTTCATTAGTGTAGCGGTGTGTACGGAACTACACATAAAAATTGTCTTTTGTAAATACGGTTATTTTTGTAGGGATCCTGGTAGAGAAATAAAAATAAAAGCATGCTATTTAAAGGCTGTTTTAGCTGTAATTGCCCAACTACAAAACACCGTAGGAAAATCCTATGAAGTGGTATGTTTCATTAATGTAATTTTAGCTATTATTTTACTTCTGTAATTTCAGTTTGTTAGAGGATGGTTTGAAGTCTTAGATTTTATGATGATGAGTATATTATGATTTTAAATAAACTTATTTACCACATATGTTTTGGTTTGTTTAATTTAACCGTGTCTTCTTCCCGATTGTTGGTGTGCGTTAGGACCGCGGGTGTACAAGTTAGGATTGAGCTGCTTATCTACAGGATGGTAGTACCTGCAGTGTACCTCCAATGAAATCCAGTGTACCTCTTTAGATAAAAAGTTATTCGATGAAATATGCACACCCGCCATTCTAACGTTAGGATGGCGGGTGTACATTTTTATTTCGGTCTGTAGATACTTATTTCGCTTTTCGTTTATAGTAATTTGGTGTACCTGCAGTGTACCTGTCCATAAAATTATAAAATAATCAAAATGATGACAAATGCCAGTAAAAAACGAGTAAAAACGATATAGGGGAAACTGGGGGCACTTGCGCCCTAGGGGAGACTTTGTAAACTTTATTTCCAGAAAAGCAGAAGACTTAGAGAGCTACTTTCCTACAGGATGGTTGGTACTTGCAGTGTACCTTAGTGTACCTTCAATGAAATCCAGTGTACCTCTTTAGATAAAAAGTTATTTGATGAAATATGCTCACCCGCTATTCTTACGTTAGGATGGCGGGTGTACATTTTTATTTCGGTCTGTAGATACTTATTTCGCTTTTCGTTTATAGTAATTTGGTGTACCTGTACATAAAATTATAAAATAATCAAAATGATGAGAAATGCCAGTAAAAAACGTGTAAACACGGTTTAGAGGAAACTGGGGGCACTTGAGCCCTAGGGGAGACTTTGTAAACGTTATTTCCAGAAAAGCAGAAGACTTAGAGAGCTACTTTCCTACAGGATGGTGGTACCTGCAGTGTACCTTAGTGTGCCTTCAATGAAATCCAGTGTACCTCTTTAGATAAAAAGTTAGAATGGCGGGTGTACATATTTCATCCAATAACTTTTTATTAACTGAGGTACACTAGATTTCATTGCAAGTACACTGAGGTACATTGCAGGTACCACCATCCTATCATGAACACCTGTGGTCCTAACGCAACTTTTTCGTGTATGTTAGGACCACGGGTGTTCATGATAAGATTGAGCTACTTTTATAGAGGATGGTAGGTAGTACCTGCAGTGTACTTCAGTGTACCTGCAATGAAATCCAGTGTACCTCAGTTAATAAAAAGTTATTTGATAAAATATTTACACCCGCCATTCTAACTTTTTATTCAAAGAAGTACACTGGATTTTAATATAACTATACAAAGGTACACTGTAGGTACCACCATCCTGTAGTAAAGTAGCTCTCTAAGTCTTCTGCTTTTCTGGAAATAACGTTCACCAAGTCTCCCCTAGTGCTCAAGTGCCCCCAGTTTCCCCTATGCGGTTTTTACACGTTTTTTACTGGTATTTGTCAACATTTTGATTATTTTATATTTTTATGTACAGGTACACTGCAGGTACACAAAAGTACAAAAGAATAAAAGTGAAAAAAGTATCTACAGACCGAAATAAAAATGTACACCCGCCATCCTAACGTAAGAATAGCGGGTGAGCATATTTCATCAAATAACTTTTTATCTAAAGAGGTACACTGAATTTCATTGAAGGCACACTAAGGTACACTGCAAGTACCACCATCCTGTAGGAAAGTAGCTCTCTAAGTCTTCTGCTTTTCTGGAAATAACGTTTACAAAGTCTCCCCTGGGGCTCAAGTGCCCCCAGTTCCCCTATATCGTTTTTACACGTTTTTTACTGGCATTTGTCATCATTTTGATTATTTTATAATTTTATGGACAGGTACACTGCAGGTACACCAAATTACTATAAGGGTGATTCGCAAAACACACAATTTTTTTGTTCATGAGATATAAAAAGCAGAAAAGTGGATAAATATCTGTGTTTACGTAATGAGATTATAGTATTTCATTGAAACTTTTAACCTGCGGACGGTGAATTTTGTGATAGATCGATTAATATTTATTTTAAATTTTTTAACACCAAAAAGTACGTTTCGGTGGTCTGTTCAAAATCCACTTTAGCAAGTTTAGAATGTGAAAAATAAATGTTAAACACATACTATTTCCCTTTTTAAACTTTAACACGATTCAAAATATCTTGAAGATTGGTTTTTGAGTTGGCCATTAAATTATGTTTAGCCATTTTCATTTTATTTTCCGTTCGCATATGTTACAAGGATTGCGCGTCTCATCGGTGGTACAAAAAAAGACCCACTAAAAGTAATTTTTTTTCTTGTGCTCAAATCCAATAGAACTCTGTTGATTCTATTCAAAATTTTGAAAACAGCTGACTTTCATTTGTGATTGCTGTTTGTAATTTGAGTGCAAAATTTTAGCTGATTCGCACAAAAATTGATTTCTGGCAAACCTCATAGGATCTATTCGGTGACCGACATAAAATGTAAGTAAATGATTTAATAAATCATGTATACCAATTTGTTTGTAGATTTTATTGATATCTTTACAAAAATGTTGGTTCTTCCTATAAAATCTTAAAAATGTGAAATCTCCGCCCACCTGCGAACGAAAATTCCGTTCGGTGGTCATCTTTTCGGAAGTCACTTTTGGTAACCGAAAAGACGCTTGGTCACCGAAAAGATCTTTTAGTGCATTTTTTGTTTAAATTATATAAAATGAACATTTTTTTTATAATATAATGACTGTTAGTGACCAGTATAACGTATGTTTTGTTAAAGTTCCACCTGTTCTCATATTATAATCGAGATAAGGTTGGTGGATAGTAGACTTGGAAGAGATACGGCCCTTCTATGCATTTTAGTAACGTTGTGGTGGCAAGCCTGTTTTTCTTCGCATGATTCTTCGGCCTTTGCTGATACAGGGTAGTAAGCAAGAAGCAGAATATTTTCAATCGCATTCTCCGACTCCAACTTGGTTACAAAGCTTGGTCTTAGAATACGCCAAAACTGAGGCGTGTGAACAATCTGCACAACCAAGCCTGAGTCCATGCTTGCGACTGCAAACTCTTCATCGATGCAACATCTTCTCACGGTTGTCACAGGGGGTGGTTTACTAAGGCTCTTCTCAAAATCTTGAAAGCCTTTGACAAGACAAGTTTGCTCAGCAGACTTCTTCCTTATGGCAGCCCAGTTCATTTTTGTTGTTGGGATTGTCTTCGGCTGATTTTCCAACTTAATGGCCAGGTTTCAGTAGGAGTCTGTTATCAGTTCATTAAGACTTTCTGCTGCTCATCAATGTACTTCTTTGCGTGTGCGTTTAATAGAAACGTCTTAGAGTGATACTTGCCGTAAGCAAAACAGTTGGAGATGAAATTCCTTCGTCTGTTAACAAAAGCCAGTTAAGAGAGAATAAGTTTAACCTTAAGCCAACAAACTCCTAATAAGGTGACGACAATCTGGTCTTACGCAATGCCAACAAAAGACCAGCGTATCGTTGCTTCAACCCTAAAAATAATCCTCTTGAATCGGCATCTACTTTTCGAGATACATGTGTTCCTGCCCCTGAATAGCTTGATCTCCAAGGCATAGAGCTCTCATCAAACCAAACTTAAACGGTGGCTACGAACAGGGAATCTTGAACAGAGTGAGGGATACCTTGCACCTGAACAGCTTAAACCTCTTTGATCAAGGATCCTGCATTTACTATACCAGTCACGTCAGAAGATGGCATAGTTGACTAGAGGTTTATTGGCGACGATTGAGCATTTGGTTATTGTCTACCATACTTCATAATTTTACTCACACTACCTTGTTTCGCCAGCTCACTTCCACCACCAGCTTCTTTCACCATCGGTCTATTTTTATGCACGCATTTCATGGCACCTGTGTCTGGTTGCCATTCCACCATTTCAGTCGGATTAAGTTTTTTCTACTGGCTTTCAATGTATGCCTTGCTGGAACACATTACCTGCACCTGTGTTTTTGAAAGCACCTATACAATCGTAATGTCTACAGGCTGAGAGACTTTTTCCGTCTTCGTTCGCAATTTCGCATCATCATCATACAGACCGGTCACTCTCTTGTCTCCAATGTACGTAATTTTGGACTACCGAAAAGTTGTCTTTTCGGTGGTCTTTAATATTTCTCAACTTTTCTTACTTTTTATAAACATTTTTAGGTTTTATAACTGTTAATTTTATTTTGTTATATTTCTTTTATTTTAATTATTTCATAAAAGAGACTAATAAGAGTATATTTTTCCATAAAAAGTCTTTTTGGTGGTCATTGCGACTTTTCGGTGGTCACCAAAAAAAAAATATTTGTTATAATATCTGAGTTTAAGGCAAACGATCTCATAAATTATATTCCTAAGAAAAGATTTTCTATTTTGCATCGAATCACGTTAAAATATTGGTAATATTTCACTTTTTTTATATTTCAAATTTTCAATCCCTTAAATGCGAATGGCCCATAAACGAAAAGCGAAATAAGTATCTACAGACCGAAATAAAAATGTACACCCGCCATCCTAACGTTAGAATGGCGGGTGTGCATATTTCATCGAATAACTTTTTATCTAAAGAGGTACACTGGATTTCATTGGAGGTACACTGCGGGTACCACCATCCTGTAGATAAGCAGCTCAATCCTAACTTGTACACCCGCGGTCCTAACGCACATGATTGTTGACATCTTGCAAAAATGCCATGTAGGTAATTTAATAAGACGCTTCGGGTCTCCTTCTTTTGTAAACCCAACCCATGAGACGGAACGAAACGGAGACGGTATATTAATGGAAGAGCCGACTGTAGAAATGCTGGGAAATGCCTATCTCATTTAGAAAGTTAACTGACACGTTTACAAGTAAGACGTAGGTCTGCCAGAGCCAATCCTGCCGAAAGATGAAAATAATCGATAATTTTTCATCTGTACAATTTATGTCTAACAGTACCCGAATTAAAGTGCTGGCATCAGTTTACCATTGATAAATTATGTAAAAAAAGCTTGGTCTGCCACTGCGATGAAAACATTTATTAAGGGTGCCGGAAGGGTGTTGAGCGGTCTGCCAAGCACTTCCAGCAGACTGCGCACAGGCAGACCAAATTTTTATTACATAATTTATCTGATGCAAGCACTTGCGTCTGGTTACCTTCAGACAATTTTTCACAGATGAAAAAGTATAAAAAAATATCTATTATTATCATCTTTCGGCAAGTTTGGCTCTGGCAGACCTACGTCTTTCGACTTTAGCCTATCTATTGTGGTACCTGATGAAATTGGCATTTCTGCAGTCGGCTCGGCTCTCCCACTATATACGTTTGGGGTGAGAGAGTGTTTCTACAACTAATTTGAGGTTAATGTTTACCTTGGCCCTCCCATTAAAAATGTCCCAGCTAGCTAACCAATTCAATTTGTATGGGTGGTCCTTTCTTTTTCATATTATTTCGACCTATATGTTCCGCGGGGAAAGACTTTCCCGGAAAGTTGTTCAGTTTCATGGGCAAGTTTAATAATAATTAATTTATTGTTTCATGGGTTTACACGGTTTACATTAGTTTTCAGTTGATTTTTTACACCTCACATAATACATTATTTAAATGCTGCTCACTGGTGCTTGGTTTCGATGGGTTGGAAAGTCTGGAGCCTCGAGCATCGCTGGTTTTTCGTTCTTCGTCCGGCCTGTCGTCGGTACCTGCCGGCCGTTGCTCGATGGTCTGGACTCCAGACACGAATAGGATATGGAAAGCAAACCCATACGTAAAACCCAATCCATAACCCCTAACCAGTACCAAGGAATATACCCCATCCACTTCCATAAATGATATATCTCAATATAAACCACCAAAGACGACAAACACTGCTCTTTTAAGCATAGATACGACTCCAGCCATGTCTGTCAACAAAGTGAATTCCTTCTTTGTAGGTATAGGGCGAGACTTAGCTGAAGATATCATAAATAACTCGAACATTCCCAAAACCGCCCTCACTCTTTCTCAATCTTCGTTGAATTCATTTGCTTTGATTGAAGTTGACGAGAAGGAAGTTGACAACATCTTAATGGCCCTTGACTCCGGTAGAGCCCCTGGTTGGGATGGAATCCCTGCCAAGTTCTTAAAATTGTGTAGAGATTTCGTGGTACCTCTAATCACAAAACTGGCAAACCTATGCTTCTCTAATGGAGTCTTCCCTAACGTCCTAAAACGGTCTGTTGTAACTCCTGTTTACAAAACCGGGGATAGGTACCTTGCCAATAACTACAGGCCAATATCTGTTTTAAATTCCATCTCAAAAATAATTGAAAAACTACTTAATAATAGATTGGTTGGCTACCTTAATAAATATGATATTCTTTCGGATAACCAATATGGCTTTAGAAGAGGCTTGTCTACTCAAGATGCTGTTCTTGACCTCACGACTCTGATTGTCAAAGAAGTGGATAATAGAAACAAATGTGTAGTGGTCTTTATCGACCTAAAAAAGGCCTTTGACACGGTGTCTATCCCTATCCTAATACAGCGGCTGGAAGGCGTTGGTATCCGTGGCACGGCTCTGTCGCTCTTCGCCAGTTACCTGTGTGAGAGAACACAAGTTGTCAAAATTGAACAATATATCAGTGACGAACTTAAAGTAACTTACGGGGTGCCGCAGGGCAGTGTACTCGGGCCAACGCTTTTCTTGATATACATAAATGAATTATGTAATCTTCAAGACGTTGGTGGCAAGATTTTTGCATATGCTGATGATACGGCCATTGTATTCTCAGCAAAAACCTGGGAGGCTGCCAAACAAGCAGCAGAAAGAGGGCTAAAAAGAGTTGCTGGTTGGTTGAACGACAGCTTACTGACCCTAAATATAGAAAAAACCAACTTTGTTTGCTTTGCACCTTATGTCAATTCTTTACCTGGTAGCGACTTTACGATAAGGGTTCATAACTGTCTGCAACGAGACCAATGTGCATGCTCTCCAATAAGCCAGGTATCGTGCACTAAATATCTGGGTGTTATGGTGGATCAGCGATTGAGCTGGTATCAACATATTGAGCTAATTATGAACCGCCTGAGAAGATTGGTCTGGGACTTTAGATCATTAAGATATGTACTCCCGACTAATATTCTTGGTAACGTTTACACCGCCCTAGCTCAGTCTGTTACGATCTACTGTATCCCAGTATGGGGTGGAGCCTGCAAGACACGGTTCCTGTCTGTAGAAGTTGCACAACGACTGCTTTTGAAAGTTGCCTTCTTCAAACCCCGGCTATTTCCTACTGACGAACTATATGGAACCTGCAAGGTGCTATCTATTAGGAAACTATACATACTCAACCTAATAATCAGTCTTCATAAGAATTTACCATATGACCAATCGACCCAGAATAGAAGAAGAAAGTTCCATATAGCACGCCAACATCCAGCTAGAACCTGTTTTGCACAAAGGCAATATCTGTGCCAAGTCAGCTTACTTGTTTATCAAAGTCAATCAAATCAAAAATATCTACCCTATGTCCATTCACGATTGTAAGACCACTATCACACGATGGTTAATGACCCTCTCATATGATGAGGTTGAAAACATTTTAGTAAGACTAATTTGAGTGTCACCTGCATAAAGTGGCTGTGCGTGGTCTCTTGTGACCGATCCCAAGGAACTTTGCATCCGTAGGGCACACAGACACTTTACGCAGCATCAAATTTGTGAAACCCATAGTCTGTGAAACCTACACGCATGTACACACACACATAACACACACACACGCACACACACACACACACACACACACACACGCATTGATACAAGGCTTTTATATTAGTAGTACTACTTTGTAATTCCTACATTCTCTTATTATTTTAATTTTTAAGTTTGTTTTTACTAGTTTGCTTACCTACCTACAGCTTTGTTAATGACGATGGGATGAGGCGAGTCATTCCCAACACAAGTATCTAATTACTTACTGGGAAGACTCATCAATGTATTGTAACAATTTGTGTTAATAAAGCTTTTTGAATTTTTTTTTTGAATACTACTCTTCCTAGCGGTGAGTATATCTTTGAGGGCCTGACCAGTATGGTCCCTGGTCTAGAGCAGTCTGGAGCAAGGAATACACTACCTACTCCATAGACTTATATATTTAAACTATATAGTTATACCATGGTATATAGCACCTACTCTACTTGGCGGTGAGGTTTGGTCTTGGGTTTGGTTGAAGGAAACTGTAAACCAAAGAAATTTAAAATTCGCGCCCCGGCAGCTTCCGTTGTGACAGAAAATACGTTTTGTTGTGTTTGTCATATTGTAAATAGCCTCTGTAGGTATTTCTATTTTTTGCCACTTATAATAATCATAATGTATGTATGTTGTACTTTTTATTTTAATTAAGAAATTTGCAATATTATTTGTTTAAAGAATCATAAATTTACTTTTAATTATTATGTATAAATATTTTAAAAGAAAAAATAGCCAAACGTAAATTTGATGATTCGTCCGTAAACTGTCATCTTTCCCAGCTGTACAGCATTGCCAGACGGTTCAAAAACGACGATCTTTCGTACCTTTTGGAGGCAAACTGTCCCTTTTTTATCCATTCGAATCCATCCTCCTGCCTGCCTGGGCCCGAGGTATTCTAAATAAAAATCGTTTTAGTTGGGTGTCGATGGCATGTCAGTTGAATGGTTTGATAGTTTGGTATTCTGCTAACAGTTTTAGTATAGAAAAGTGGCAAGAAAATGACAGTTCAGTCAGGCCTGGTGCACTTCGCGGCGTAGGTATAGAGTTACAAGTACATGAGGCGACCCCCGCGCGGTGGACTTTGACCCTTCGGGCCGTGGTGGAGTGTTCCCACGCTCACCACGGCCCCCTACCCCATGACCTGCCCGTCTTAACAGGCAGCGGCAGAATCCTCGCCCAGTGGGCTTCGCCCATAAGGCGTCTCCCCGACGGCCTCACGGCCGTCGAGAAGACTATTACGACTCGCGCGGTGGATAATCAGTTGGTAGCCGCGCGCGGCACGTTACGCGCGCGCTCCGATGCCGTTCGCATTTCTTCACGAAATTTATCAATTCTGTATACGAAATATTTTATCAATATTTTATCAATTCTGTATTAAGTAACACACTTTCCTGCCTCATTCGTAAATTTTGTATGATAATGCAATTTTCATACTTTTTCTAATATTTGTGCTTTCATTTTCTTTCAATGTCTTACGTTTAACAAAACATTTTATTTATGTTTTACTTGGGTGTAGAAATGTACTCCAGTACACTTTTCGTAGGTACCTACTTTCACATAAATCTCGAAATTCGCATCCCTACAAAGCGCGCCGGCTGTGACCTTCAAAGATGGTCTGCGGCAGATGAACTTTCGCGCGCAGCAATTCGGCTCTTTTTGCTTGCGCGCGCGATCAGTAGGCTAATATAAAAGTAGGTATCCAAATCCGGCGCGAAGGAAATTGAACTTTATTATTGCGCATAAAGATTTATATTTGTTGAATTGCTATGGCGGAGTGCGTCTTCTGTACCTGTACTATTATGTATTCTGTGGTTCAGTGTCGCTGGCCTGGCATTACAATGGCTATAAAAATTAAAAGACTTGGGGCCAAAACCGCCCTTTTTCAAGAAGTCTAGGCCGGATACTTTTGTTTTAAAATTTTTGCCTCATCAGTGTAGTATACCGTGTACTGGTTTTAATAACAAAAGTCTTTAGTCCAGTACGGCTAGCTTTTCGTGTTTCAAAAATATTAAAGTCGATGGTTTTTTGCTCATAGCTTCTGGACCATTCATTGATCCCAATTTATTAATTTGTGCCATTTTAGATGTGAGGAAACATACTTTCGTTATCAGTGGAAAAGCGACTCAAACAAGGTTTTTACACTGTGTTAACTGTCACAGAGACAATACTGGTAAACTTTTTAGTATTGTTTTGTAGGTACCTACATACTTAAAAAATAATTTAATAATGAGCTGCCATACATTTAATAAAAATATTACTCAAGCTTAAAAAATGGCACAAAATTAAATATGTGCTTTATAGACACAAATTGCACAATCGTACAAAAAATTTGCGACTTTAGAATTTTTGTAAGTTACGCCCTCAAATAATGCCAGCCAGACCGGACTACTTTGGCTATCTAGAAAAAAGAGGGCTGCTTTCTCTTTTTTTTTACAAAATACATCTTCTCTTTTAAAGGGCTAAGTCGTCCGAAATGAACAGCTTACTCTGGCAACACTGTCTGTCAGTCAACAACAATTTGGTGTGTTGTGCTTCGTCAAAAGAAAATCTCATTAAATTATCAAAAGCGGTGTGAAATCTGGTGAAATATTATTTTCTTTAAAATTGAGAGCATAGCTCGATCAATTTTACGCCTCCAATAACGCATCACATGTCGTTTTCTTACGGAAACGAATGAGGTATTCAGAGCGACAAGATTCCAGTGCGCCAGTCCAACAAGTTTCAAGTTTACAGAAGTAAAACATAAATTCAACACCACGGCGGGTCGAAGCAATATGCGACGGGCTCGGGATACGTACGGCTACCAGCCCTTGCCACGGGCTCCTACTGAAGATGTATTGGAACATGAAAATGAAAGAATGGCAGAGGAGCTAAGTGGAAAGATTACTACTCTCAAACATATGTCGATAGAAATCGGGAACGAAGTCCGATATCAAGACAAAATACTCCGGGGACTTGATGACGATGTTGACAGAAGTTCTGGCTTTCTTGGCAAGACAATGGGCAGAGTACTCAAGCTCGGCAAAGGAAACCACAACTACTACATTTGCTATTTGTTTTTGTTCTCAATTTTCGTCTTCTTTTTGCTCTACATTGTTGTGAAATTTAGGTGATTGTAATATTGGGTGTGTTATATTGAGATGATCCTGGCCCTGGCTTCATTCCTGTTATATTGAAAATTGTGTTGTATATTTATTGTTGGATGTAAATAAATCTAATATTTAATTAACATGGCATTTATTTTGTACCTGCTTCAAATATATCACAAACCTTTTTATAAAGTTAACAATTTATAGGCACATTTACATAAGATCTTTTCATGCATACAATTCCTCTAAAAGTGTACAGCATTCATCACCTGTGGCGCCTCTAGTAACTGAAATGACTAGCTTGGTTGGAATGTTCAAAACCGATGAACAACTGCGGGCAGCATCAATCAACATAGCAACAGTTCCACAAGCATTCTGCAAATTCTTCCCACAGTATCCATTCAGATCTTCAAGAATTATGGTCTGTGGTACATTCTGCCAGTCTGGCAATGTAGAAACACTCTCAATCAATGATTCCATACTCTTAGTGTACAGAAAGCTGATCATTTTCATATAATGTCTGTTGACTGAACTCAGGTCCTGAGAAAGTTCTGGTAGTTCATTTAGTTCCTCTCGTAAAATGTACAGAACTTTGCCATTCTTAGCAGATGATATTGCTTCTCCAAAAAGTTTCTTTTTATTTGTACTTGAATCATTGAAGTAGAAGGCTCGTTGAATATTTTCAACCATTGGACAAATTTTATGTGGTTAGTCTGAAATACAAAAGTACATAATTTGTTACTTAAATTTTTGTAAATTATGGAACAGTAGGTAAGTGTACATATCATGTTAAATTAGGATGCAGAGCACAAGTTTCTTCACTATTTATTTCCATTCCAATTCATGGCACCTCACCTATTAAAATCCGGTTTTTCGGGATTAGTTCCGCAAACTCTGCCCCAAAGACCTTCTCTCTCTGCACAGGCTATAGGTATGTAGGTACGAGGTTAACTATTATAATACGTGATCTGATCACATCACCTATAGATGAACTACTTAATATAACCACAATATAACCTATAATAATAATCCACAAACTGGATTCAGACAGTATAAAATATTAGGAATAAACAAACAAAATAAACTAAACTAAATGTTTGTAAATAAACATCACTTCACCTTAGGAATTATTCGCAACCAAAGTTCGCAACTCAAACATTTTAATGTTCACCACTTTCATGCACTACATGAGCATGCTCGACATAGTATTGCCCGCCAGAATAGTGCACGACAGTGGATGCCAGTCTTATCCGAGCCAGTCTTGAAGAAATGAGGCCTTTTCTTTGACAGCTAAAAACCTAGTGCTTAGTAAAATCATCGATAGATGGCGCTAGCAACAGACGCACGCAAATCGATGTTTAAACTAGCGTTTTATTAATAGTGTGGTCAATGATTTTTCTAAATGCATTTCATATTTAACTACTAAAACGTCTTCCCTTCTCTTGCTCGTAAATACTCGTAATACTGACTTACTTGTCACGCATGAACTAAATGATCGTTGTCAAAAAAAGGCCCGTATTAGGTTATTCAGCGCCAGCCATCTATCGATGATTTTACTAACTACGATTTTTTACTTTTAGCTGTCAGAAAAGGCCTCATTGCGTTAATGTTTAAATAAAATTAAATCCACCTATTAGGCGCGTCCACACCAACCGAGCAGTCTCGCTATCTCTTTGCCTCGCGAGGCAAACTGCCAAAAAATTACGTTCCTCACCCGAGGCAACGCATGGTCATGCTCGGGCGAACGCGCGCGGGCCAAGCCAAAATCAATCAATCACCTCAGAAGTTTGCCTATTAATTTATTTAGACGTCCAAATTGGGTCGAACTTTGTATCTTCGGGACTCGGTTGATCTATCTAGCTGTAGGTACATTCCATGTTTTAACTTTGCCTACTGTATCAGATCTATAGCATTCATAAAAAGAAAACCCTGCCGGTGTGTTGGTTGGCGCCACTAAGGCCAACGGGATTATAATAACATACTGTACTCCCACTTTTACTGGGCAGAGCGGACAAAAGATTCATGACGAGGGATTTGCCTCCACTTTACACATTGTTTACAAAATAAAAGAAGAAGTAATTGTAAAGAGGATAAATTTATTTCACATACAATATGTACAGTTAAATCAAATTGTTTGAAGTTTACAACAATAAATTTATAAGATGTTCAAACACTAGAAATACATACAAAATACCTCTACTTCATTTTGGGGAATGTATTGCACAATTTTTACGACACAGATTTTCCTACAATTGATGGATAGAAGACATTGATACAATGGAACATTGATTTCAAACAGCAACATTGCGTGTAAATTTTATCAGATTACTTGAATATAGAAGGACCACTAAGAAAATCAATAGTTAACTAGCATAATTATTTATGATCTACACATGCACAATGCGCGAAGATTGCCTGTTGGTTATTATTTATGGCACAGCTTTGGTTTGTTACAAAATAGTGAAATGTATGCCTGAAGCATAAAAAGCAAAATAGCTGAGTTTGTACTAAACATAGAAAAACTAAGATAGTGGCATTTTATTCCATTAAGAGGTATTATATGTACAACAGCTTACGAATGTAATAATAATACATACAACTAATCAATAAATCAGTCAAATAGTAAAATACAACAACACATCCAAAACACGAAAAGACTTACAATATAAACATCCGTCAACAATACTAATGAGAACTTTAAAAAATCAACACAATGTCACAAAATTTTGGATCACTATAGCCTCAAAACTATAGAAACTGTTCTTCATTACTACCTTGAGTACTTCATATTTACAATCGATTGTAGGTAATTGACAGCCAAAGTATTATAGAATCTACCAAAGTCAGACACCTAATAATTATAAGATAAATAACCATTCAATACCTAAAACCATTTAAGATGCATGCACACACTTCCACGACTTATTGTTACCTAATAGTATTTGCATATTTTTTACAATAATGGGATAAGAGTCTGATAAAACTCGCCACTACTAAAGCTATTCTTAAACTTAACTGGAAAATTAACAAAGCAGTTGTGATTGTATGTAACAAACATATAAAAACAAGAAGACCTTCCAAATCACGTTTTTAAATCATTTCGTTTAGCACAAAAGGAAAATGTGACGAAGTTTTTATATGAACGGAATATTAAAAGTCTAATAAACAATAATAATAAAGAATATGGGCAAATTTAAAATCATCTCAAGAACAGATGTTAAGTATTCTATAAAATGAGGAGCTTGTTTTATTTTTTTAGGATGGAGATTCATAAAAACCTAGAAACTTCTGTGTCACAATAGAACTGCTTTGGTTTCATGATGATGAAGTTTCAGCTTTAAACTGAATAATATTTCAATTATGCATCACACAGAATGAGACTGATTATTTCACTATGAAGCAATGTCAGTCTTTCCGCTGCCGCGATCATATTCTTAGCGGCATAATTTTTACTCAATTAATTTACAATCACCGTTTAAAATATTAACAACTCGGTTCTAAATTAGCTTCCAAGTAATAGTTGGACTACATTAGAATAGAACCACCAATAACTATAAATACAATGGGCTAGGAAAAGTACTCCGCGCTAATTTCAAGGACTGTGAAGTGAAACCACATTACAAGGAATTTAGATCGAATTATGAAAAATAAAACTGGACCTTGTATAAATCTTTAGTTAGCTGATCGTGTCGTCTGGACAGGAAGTCCCGATTACATACGCAGGTTCATCTTTTGAAAGTACTCTTCTAACATCATGTATACTATTCCTGGTACTGTAATACTATTCCTGTATCTGAAGAAACATTCCAGTCGCTTCAATTTCTTACAAACCAATCCAATCTCTGGATTTCTCCCTTAGTCCAGTTGTCTTGGTATGGGGCAGTGATTGAAATAGTTAGCGCGTGCGTGCGCGCGTGTTGTTGTGTGTGCGTGTGCGTGTGCTTGCGCGCGTGCGTCATATGTGCACGGGCACGTGCAGCAGCAGCGCGTCGCGTCGACTGAACTCCTCCGAGCACATCTCGCACTTGAACACGCCCGTATCTGACGAATAAAATAAATACAAGTATATTAACCTAGGTTGTCTGTTTTTAATTTGTTAATTGTTAGTCATAGCCAGTCTTACCTAGACACAGGATAATAAATATTTCATAAAAGGTTTAATGCACGACATTGTTTGTGTACAACTCGTGTGCACAGCCGGATATTGCCTGACACTGGCTGTCGTGCATGCTTATGGTATACATTCCAGTGTCAGCCACTGTTGTGCTGAACAATATGATGTCGTGCATTTTTGACACTTTATTATTCAAACCACAGCGGTAACGTGTTTGATGTAAATTGGTACGAGATTTAATACCGCGTACCCACGTATCGCGCGGATACCGGTTAGGTATGAATAGACAAGACAAACTGGGGAACTAATGGTGCCATTCTCGAGTGTGTTTTTTTCCTATGATTGGTCGAAAATGTGTCAATGGCAAAGTAGAGAAAATTATTATCTGTTGTTTATGTACAGCCGCGTTTGCTACCATCCAGCTTTTGGGGTTTTCTCCTCATACAGAATGTAAGAATAGTACATTGTATATGCGGGGAGAAAGAAACCGATTACTAACGAGTTTGTAGTCGGTCTTTCATCCGAGTAATACATAGTGCTTTATACTACACCTGCGGGGTCAGTTGTAACAGCCACGGGATGAATTGAAACATCCGCAAATTGAAAATAAAACTACCTAGGTTCACATTTCCAAACTCTCACATGCATACGGCAGCGCAATTTTTTAATTCAATAACTTTCAAAACTGAATAGGTATCTTTTAAAACTGAACAACCTTTAAAACTGATTAACTTTCAAAACGGAACAACTTCTAAAACGAACATAATGTATTTTGAAACTGAACAACTTTTGAAACTGAACAACTTTAAAAACTGTACAACTTATGAAACAGGACAACTTTTTATTGACCACTTCAAAACTGATCAACTTGTGTTCACCTACCCGTTCAACTGTAGGTACTAAATTCTGTAAAAACTCCCACGGGAGGAAAGTGATTTGTATGGTTAATTCCCTTCCGCTAATTTGTACGTTGAACAATGACTAACGTTCCCCCCTATAAAGTGTAAAGTTTTAGGTAAATTACTATGCAGGTGTAGTATAAAAGTGTATTGTTAGAATTGGGGCCAATGAGTAGTAAGGCTGTCATTACACGAGCGATTTGCGGGCGGATGCGCAGCAAATTCGGCGCGGACACATAGCGGATGTGCAGCGTATTTGTATCCTCAGCATCCGCTCGCAGTCCGCTTGTGAAATAAGGTTCTAAAACTACCTTGTGTGTCGGTGTCGGGCAGGTCATGTTCCTCGGGCTCCTCCTTCATCGCGGGCTCTGGTTCGGGCTCCTCCTTCATCGCGGGCTCTGGCTCGGGCTCCGGCTCCGGCTCGGGCTCGGGTGTGGGCGTGCGGCGCAGCGCGGGCCGTATCGCGCGCAGGTCGTCGGCCGGGTGCCGCGGGGGGCGCCGCTGACGGACCTGGGGAAACAGCAAAGTTGATACCAAGTTTTTAAAACACTTCTTTTATAACTGTCCCAGTTATAATGGCGTCCAACATTGGTTATAAAACTGATTAGTCTGACTTATTTCGAGTTGCTATGAGAATGTTCGTAGGGTAAGTTTCCTATCACCAGTTTATCTTTGACCCGAACTGGTTTCGAATATCCATGAACCGCTTAGTCTGGAAAGAGAAAGGGGAGGCCTTACTTAGCAATGGGGCAGTAATAAAATCGAACTAAATTTTCATAAATAGGCGTGGGGTCACCAAGCAAGCCTGCTTGCGTACTCGTTGTTTCGCGCGGCATACGCTCGTGCGCAGGCGTACAAAGTTCGGCCCGATCTGGACGCCTCAATAAATAAATTAATAGGCAACTTTCTGAGGCGCGTTGATATTGGCTCTACCCGCGCGTGTTGGCTCGGGTTAGCCTCGTGGTTATTTGGTCGTTTGCCGCGCGAGCCAATGAGCGCACGAGCAGCCTCGCTTGGTGTAGATGCGCCTTATTAGTTACCTGTTTGATCCTGGGCCTAGCGGGCTCCTCCGTGTGTATCATCTTGGGCCTTGGCGGGGGCTCGGCGGCGCGGCGGGCCAGCCGCCGGCGCCGCGTGCTCTCCACCAGCTCTGGTCGGGGCGGCGCGGGCGGCGGCGACGGGGAGGGGGGCGCGGGCGCGGGGGACGTCACCACCGGGGAGGGGGAGCGCTCCCACGAACGAGCGGGCGATGATTCCGTCTTGATTTTCCGTCGCCGCTTGTACTTGCGGGGGCCGTTCTGCTGGAAATATTAGTAACGTTTACAATACTATCGTAATAGTAGTTTATGCAACTGCCTTATAATGAGAGGCTTTAGGATGTGAGTGTCTGTTTATCACACGAGGCGCAGCAAGCTACAAAGCGCGCATTAGGCCCCGCGGCGTACTGTCAGAGCGTAAGCAGTTGCAGACGTCAAATGTATGAGAAGTTATAGAGGTTCAGTAGTGCTGTCACTGTCGTTTTGCTACTGACAGACACAGAGGTGGCGCCCAGTTTACTGCCGCCAGTTCTAACTTTTTAGGCGCCCTCTATAGCTTGCTTATAATTATACTCTAAGAATAAAACATTTGTTTTGTAATTTTCATTATAATATTTCGTTCTTTTTTTTTTTATTATAATACTATTTACAACGGGCTTTTGAATTTATTTGTTTGTTTTGTAACACCGTGTATAATAACACTTGATTTTAAGGTTCCGTGGTTATTATCACTAAAACTATAAGACATTATAACGGGTTTTAACTCACGGTAGGGGTATATCGAGCACCCAATATTTCGGCGATGTTGCAATCGCCATGATCACGGGTAAACTGGAGCGGCTGCGGGTGACGGCTAAGGGCAAACATATCTGTCTACCCTCATTCTTCTGCGTTTTTTCGGAACACTTTGGTCACTATCGGAACTCACTCGAAAGTCATCTCGACAACACACACTAACGGTATCGCATGATTTTATTGCAGGTTTAGACACAAACTTATTTTTACACAAGTTTACCACAAGTAATGATGACAGCATATACGTCCTGAAAGCCGATAAAGGAAACGCAACGGTGGTATTAAATACCAGTGAGTATGACGGAAAACTGAAGGCTCTGCTCTGTGATGAAAAAACTTATAAACCAGTGGACTACAACCCTACAGCTCGTGTGACTCGAAAGACCATTGATTTAGTCAAGGAATGCTCAGAATCTATTCCTAAAGAGGTTTGTGACTATCTCCTGAGACCACGGACGCCACAACCACCTAAGATTTATGGCTTGCCTAAAGTACACAAGGCAAATATCCCACTACGGCCGATAGTTAGTCAGATTGACTCGCCTACCTACTACCTGGCAAAACATGTGGCTAGTGTATTGCAGCCTTTAACCGGGAAGACCTCATCTTTCGTCAAAGACTCGCGCCATTTTGTCGGCCTACTAAGAGAGACGAAGCTAGGTGCACAGGACCTTATGGTAAGCTTTGATGTGGAGTCTCTATTTACCAACGTGCCGGTGGTAGAATGCCTGAAAGTGGTAAAGCAAGTGTTAGATGATAACAACATCCCGAAGGTATATGCCAAACTTCTAGAACATTGCTTGACTTCTAGCTATTTCGTCTACCAAGGTCAGTTTTTTCGTGTAGCAATGGGCAGCCCAGTAGCCCCAGTAGTTGCCAACCTATGGATGGAGCACTTCGAGTTTCTGGCCATTAACACTGCACCATTGCCAATCAAGTTGTGGAAAAGATATGTTGACGACGTGTTCTGTGTACTGGAGGGAGACGACCAGTCAGTGCAGCAATGTCTACTGCATCTTAACTCGATCCACAGCAACATACGTTTCACGGCAGAAATAGAGAAGGATAGGTCTCTGGCATTCCTGGATGTGAAGTTGACGGTCAGAAGCGACGGCACTCTCAGTCACACGGTCTACAGGAAACCGACACATACTGACCGATACCTACACGCAACATCGCATCACCATCCGCGACAGCTTAACTCAGTGGTTACCTCCTTAACAAATCGCGCCTATGACCTTTGCGATAACGAACACCTTCATGAGGAACTGCAACATGTTCAACACGTACTACTGAGCAATGGCTACCCTAACAAAATTCAGCCTCAGAAACACAAGACTAGGACACCAATTCCCAAGGTTGAGCGTCGTGCTGCATTTCTTCCGTATGTGAAGGGAGTAACAGACAGGATCGGACGGATACTGGATAAGTATTCGATAAAAACTGTGTTCACTCCTTTCAAGAAGATATCGCAGTTTCTACGGTCACCAAAGGATCGATTTCCATTAGAATGTCCAGGGGTGTATAAAATAGACTGTAGTTGTGGTAGCTGTTACATTGGTCAAACTAAGCGGACCATCTCCACCCGTGTCAAAGAGCACATAAAGGCAGTGAAAAACAATGAAGCACATAAGTCTGCCATTGCGGAACACCTGCTTGAGTCTGGTCCAAACCACTGGATCGAAATAACTTTTGAAGCACTCGCGATTGTTTTCACACATTTTAAGTATTGAACCGGGTCTATTATTACCCAAGGATCGTCCGCGAGGCTATTGAAATTAAGAAAAACCCAAATAATTTCAACCGAGAGGACGGGTTTATGTCATCCGCATGGAGTCCAGTGATTGACAAATTGAAACCGCGCGATTTATCATCGGAGCAATCGTCGGATACTGTGAGTGTTGTGTGCCGGCCTAGTGCAGTGTTTACAGACCAAAAATAAATATCAAAATTCTAAAGACATATGTGGGTAGCAGAAGAACTCGTCGCCCACTGCCTGGATGACATCTCGCTGGGACTTTAGTCAACCCGCGACCACAGCACATGAAACTGTGCTGAAACGTCGGGACACAGGTAAATTATAAAGGTTTACCTAAATATTATCGCGATAGACCCGGTTCAATACTTAAAACACTGGATCGAATTACATAATCCAAAAGTACTTTCGACCGAACGCCACTACATACCAAGATTGGTAAGCGAGGCTATTGAAATCACCAAGTACAAAAATTTCAATAGAGAAGATGGCTTCAAATTGTCAAGTACATGGAATCCAGTGGTAAACTTGTGTAAAAATAAGTTTGTGTCTAAACCTGCAATAAAATCATGCGATACCGTTAGTGTGTGTTGTCGAGATGACTTTCGAGTGAGTTCCGATAGTGACCAAAGTGTTCCGAAAAAACGCAGAAGAATGAGGGTAGACAGATATGTTTGCCCTTAGCCGTCACCCGCAGCCGCTCCAGTTTACCCGTGATCATGGCGATTGCAACATCGCCGAAATATTGGGTGCTCGATATACCCCTACCGTGAGTTAAAACCCGTTATAATGTCTTATAGTTTTACCGTGTATAATGTACTGACCTGCGGCTGCCGCTTCATGGCGGTGTTGTCGTCGCAGTGCTGTATGAGATGCTGCACTAACACCTTGTATAATGTACTGACCTGCGGCTGTCGCTTCATGGCGGTGTTGTCGTCGCAGTGCTGTATGAGATGCTGCACTAACACCTTGTATATTGTACTGACCTGCGGCTGCCGCTTCATGGCGGTGTTGTCGTCGCAGTGCTGTAAGAGATGCTGCACTAACACCTTGTATATTGTACTGACCTGCGGCTGCCGCTTCATGGCGGTGTTGTCGTCGCAGTGCTGTATGAGATGCTGCACTAACACCTTGTATATTGTACTGACCTGCGGCTGTCGCTTCATGGCGGTGTTGTCGTCGCAGTGCTGTATGAGATGCTGCACTAACACCTTGTATATTGTACTGACCTGCGGCTGCCGCTTCATGGCGGTGTTGTCGTCGCAGTGCTGTATGAGATGCTGCACTAACACCTTGTATATTGTACTGACCTGCGGCTGCCGCTTCATGGCGGTGTTGTCGTCGCAGTGCTGTATGAGATGCTGCACTAACACCTTGTATATTGTACTGACCTGCGGCTGTCGCTTCATGGCGGTGTTGTCGTCGCAGTGCTGTATGAGATGCTGCACTAACACCTTGTATAATGTACTGACCTGCGGCTGTCGCTTCATGGCGGTGTTGTCGTCGCAGTGCTGTATGAGATGCTGCACTAACACCTTGTATATTGTACTGACCTGCGGCTGTCGCTTCATGGCGGTGTTGTCGTCGCAGTGCTGTATGAGATGCTGCACTAACACCTTGTATAATGTACTGACCTGCGGCTGTCGCTTCATGGCGGTGTTGTCGTCGCAGTGCTGTATGAGATGCTGCACTAACACCTTGTATATTGTACTGACCTGCGGCTGTCGCTTCATGGCGGTGTTGTCGTCGCAGTGCTGTATGAGATGCTGCACTAACACCTTGTATATTGTACTGACCTGCGGCTGTCGCTTCATGGCGGTGTTGTCGTCGCAGTGCTGTATGAGATGCTGCACTAACACCTTGTATATTGTACTGACCTGCGGCTGTCGCTTCATGGCGGTGTTGTCGTCGCAGTGCTGTATGAGATGCTGCACTAACACCTTGTATATTGTACTGACCTGCGGCTGTCGCTTCATGGCGGTGTTGTCGTCGCAGTGCTGTATGAGATGCTGCACTAACACCTTGTATATTGTACTGACCTGCGGCTGTCGCTTCATGGCGGTGTTGTCGTCGCAGTGCTGTATGAGATGCTGCACTAAGTCTGCGCTTGAATGCAGCGCGCGCCCGCACACCACGCAGCAGTAGGACGTGCCCCCTGGACAACACAAGTAGATAAGTTTTAGATTATTTAATAATAATTTTCGGGTTGGCATTAGTAATTCGCATCCCGAATTCGGGGTTGATGAGGGTTGTTATTTATAGGGGTTGGTCAGCTCTTTCAAACGACACCCCCCTCACCCCGCGGAAACGCGTAGTTCTTTTAAATACGTATTTAAAGTTACGTGTGACGGAGCATATTTGGTAGGATTTTTGAATACCTATCATAAATAATTAAAAAATATATATGGCGGGGGGAGGGGGGAGGGGGGGAAGCGCTTCCCGGGGGGTCCCCCCCCTGCGGCGACCCCCCATTGTCCGACCCCGCCTCCCACAAATGACCTGTAAGTCACTATTTGCAGGGGTTTTATAAAAGAACCAGTATCAATATCGCCTCAGTAATAGGTCCGTTAGGCACAACCTAACCTAACCTGGCGTTCAACGCCAGGTTAGGTTAGAACGGTGACCACAACGCACGAGCCGAGCGAGCGGAGCGAGCGTGCCCCGGCAGGGGCCGGCGAAGTGCCAGAACCGACACAGGTCATCCCCCAAAATGGGGGGTGGGGACCCCCCGGGTGGGGGTCGAGACCCCCCATGGGGGGTCCTGCCCCTCCCCCCCTATACATTCTTTTATAAAACCCCTGCAAACAATGACTTACAGGTCATTTGTGAGAGGGGGGGGGGTCTCCGCGGGGGAGGACCGCCCGGGGAGGGTCCCCCTACTCCCCCCCGACCCCCCATCACCCAAAAAAACCCTTAAATCAGGATGCGAATTTCTAATGCAATCCCTAATTTTCTAGTCTGTGAATAGCAGACACTGCTACGTTTCGGCCGAAAACTTAAGGCAGGAATTCATTCGGCAACATTGACGCGCAGCTTTACGCTTGTTACGGCTGCAACTGCAACCGCATTTGTTGCCGGCGGAGATTTTAAAATTGTACCTTTATATGAAAAATAAAAACTTGTGTAGAGGGTATTTGTTTATCAACATTGACCCGCGGCAACAACAGCTGCGCAGCTTTATAAATACAAAGTTGACCAACAAAGCTGCTTAACAATGTTGAAAAATGAATACGTGCCTTTATGGGATTTTCATACTAAAATCTAGCCGGGATGATTTAAAACTTTAACCACCCTCAAAAAGTGACCCGATTATTCAACAAAAATTGTTCTGAAAGACCAAATATTTGTACCATATTTCAACTTATAAATAGTTGTATCATATAACGACTTACCTTCAGGAAATCTTGGCTGGTTCATAATTCGAATGGAATGCGGTACTTTTTCTTACACTGTGCATAACATCGTAGGTGACTTACCGTTTGCCCTCCTGTCAGGCGCGGAGTGGTGCGAGCGCACGTGCTCACGCAGCACCACGCGTTGGTTGAACGCGCGTGGACACACCGCACACGCGTAAGGTTTCTCGCCTGCAACACAGTTTGCTAAATCACTCTTCTGTACTATGGTATGGTCAAGTGACCAGGTTTTTTTTATGTATCCTGTGTAATTTTATTGTGGTGTTGAACATGATTGTTTTACTGTGGTGTGAATAACGATAACGGATTTAGAACGAAATACTTGATATACAGCCAAACTTCAGCACTTTTGTCTCTTTCGATATCCATCTTTAACATTCAATAACTTCAGAACTTCTGTCATAATTAAATTGTCAAGCAATAAGTAGACGTTATAATTATTAACTTTGGCTTTAATGCGAGGCCTGCAAGTAGTGAGGCAAGCAATGGACGTACATCCATACTTAGAGTACGCCTGATCTTTTATATTTCTATTTGAATTGTCTAGTTTATAGGAAGTTTCGTGTAGTGTTTTAGCTACTGACCAGTATGAATTCGCTCGTGTTTCCTGAGCGTGCCCCCGTCGGCGAAGGCCTTCCAGCAGAAGCGGCAAGAGTACGGCCGCTCGCCTGTGTGGATTCGCACGTGGATTTGTTGGGAACTACGAGATCCAAACACCTTTCCTGCAGACAAAAAAAATCATCATCATCAAATACTGCCCATTACAGCCCACTGCTGGGTTTAGCTGCTGGCTCTTCTTCCTCACCCCAGTTTTTAAAGTCTTGCAGTAGTGTTTCCCTACGACCACGATGACGTTTAACCATCTGTCAGGAGGTCTGCCAACTGAAAGCTTCAGGCCCCTAGGACGCCTTTTTGTCACCGCTTTTTGCCAGCGGAAGTCATCTCCTTTAGCCAAGTGTCCTTCCCACAATCCCACCCCTACTTTAACTTACTTATTCGATTTCGGAAATGCAAATGCGATAAAAATTCAATTTCAATTAGTGTTTTAACGAAAAAAAACTACTTATGCCGGGTACATGACTTACATTAATGGTTCGAGTGTCTTATTGGACGTGAGCTTGACTATGCAACACAAAACAAATACCACTTTTAATATAAGCAACTTACCACATTCTTTGCAAGGGAACTGTCTTGAACTATTCGATATTGTAGTGTTATTTCGACTATACCGTGACATCTTTTTTGACCTGTAACAAATTGTATTTATTAGAAAACATTTTAATTCCTTAGCTATAATTGCGAATCATAAAACAGTTTAGTTGGAAAATAGAGCTACGTAAGATTCTGGGCCCAACCAGACGACGACAGGATGACTCGCATTCCCAAAAAGGGTTGACGTCAGACAGGCGGGCGATCATAAAACATTGCCAAATCCGTTTGCTATTTGTACTATAACAAAACATTTTGCCACGACCCCAACCGATTTGGGATAAAGGCAGGCAGATAATGATCCATTTTGGTCAGTTTAGTTAATTACCAAGATAGATAGATAGAAGATAGAAAATCAATAATACAAAATACTGCGACACCTTACATAGCAAAGTACTTGATACAATAAACAAAGAGAAAAAGAAAAACATCACAATGTAGAGTGAGGTACTCTGATATGCAATGTGGCGCAATAATGTAGAGGTCATCGACTCGGCCAAAATGCCTATCTCAGGGGAGAATAGGCGGCTGTTTTTCAGTCCTAAACCTACCTGGATGTAGTGGTGTGCAGCGCGCGGTCGGTGTGCAGCTCTGCGTGGGCGAGCAGCGTGAGCGCGTCGGGGCACGTCTCGCCGCACACGTCGCACACGTGCTCGCCCCACGTCGACGACGTGCTGTCAGACGTGTGACGCTTGTAGCTGCGACAGAAAATCGACATACGTGTAAGTAAGTACTCGACATTATCAGTACAACCCTCCTAAAAACCAGAATGCATGTTCTTCTTATTACATTTTTGTTCTTCTTCTGTAATAAAGAGTAAGCGAGTCGTAATTAGAATAGATATAGATACAGTCTCTCACGCTAATCTATGAACAATTCTATTTTGACCCGACTACAGCAAAGCAAAAAAGAGGGTTATGATTCGATAAGTTTTCGATTTTCTCGTGATTGATACCGACAAGCTTGACAAAAATTATGTTGTACAATTCAATAAATGTTGTTGCATCATGAAAAGTGACAATTATTGTTGTTAAAATTTTACTGCCTGAATAAATATGTCCTGAAAGAAAGTAGTAAATTGCAGCACAATAAGTGTTGCGAAGTGTCAATCCTCTCAGTTTCACTGTAGCGTCGTAGGAATCTGTACATAGCGAATGGACCACTAAGCACAGCTAGTAAAGACGCATAGTATTTAGTTTGGTAAATGGGATTTGTTTTGGTAAGTTGGATTTGTGTTGCTTTGGTATTGGTATTGGAATGAATGTAATTTGGATTAGTGCACGTCCAAAAAATCAAATCGAATGTAATATGTATTTGGTGGCAGAAGGTCAAACTGGGATTTTTAGAAGATAGATTCGAAATTTCATTGTATAGTCTTCAATCCGCCTGCAAAGTGTGGTGAGTAAGTATGACAATATTCTCTCAAAAGGGAGATGCACGTGGACTGTTATGGCTGTAGTAGTAGTATTCAGACCGTCTTACGGTCCTATCCGTCTGAATCTGTTGACTGTTAATACAGAGCGAGGCCTCCCATCACAAGTGTCCCTCGACAACTTTCTGGGAAGCCCCGTCAAAAAGTATGTATTGATTTACGTAATAAAAACATGTTTATTTTTATTTTTAATAGTAAAGTGTGTGTGTACCTGTGTGCTGCGGCCACGTGTCTCCGCAGCAGGTCGGCGCGCTGGAAGGCGACCCCGCAGTCCCCGCAGTGTGTGTGTGTGTGTGTGTGTGTGTGTGTGTGTGTGTGTGTGTGTGTGTACCTGTGTGCTGCGGCCACGTGTCTCCGCAGCAGGTCGGCGCGCTGGAAGGCGACCCCGCAGTCCCCGCAGTGTGTGTGTGTGTGTGTGTGTGTGTGTGTGTGTGTACCTGTGTGCGGCGGCCCCGTGTCTCCGCAGCAGGTCGGCGCGCTGGAAGGCGCCCCCGCAGTCCCCGCAGTGTGTGTGTGTGTGTGTGTGTGTGTGTGTGTGCGTGTACCTGTGTGCGGCGGCCACGTGTCTCCGCAGCAGGTCGGCGCGCTGGAAGGCGACCCCGCAGTCCCCGCAGTGTGTGTAAGTGTGTGTGTGTGTGTGTGTGTGTGTGTGTGTGTGTGTGTGTGTACCTGTGTGCGGCGGCCACGTGTCTCCGCAGCAGGTCGGCGCGCTGGAAGGCGACCCCGCAGTCCCCGCAGTGTGTGTGTGTGTGTGTGTGTGTGTGTGTGTGTACCTGTGTGCTGCGGCCACGTGTCCCCGCAGCAGGTCGGCGCGCTGGAAGGCGACCCCGCAGTCCCCGCAGTGTGTGTGTGTGTGTGTGTGTGTGTGTGTGTGTGTGTGTGTGTGTGTGTGTGTGTACCTGTGTGCTGCGGCCACGTGTCTCCGCAGCAGGTCGGCGCGCTGGAAGGCGACCCCGCAGTCCCCGCAGTGTGTGTGTGTGTGTGTGTGTGTGTGTGTGTGTGTGTGTGTGTGTGTGTGTGTGTGTGTGTGTGTGTGTGTGTGTGTGTGTGTGTGTGTGTACCTGTGTGCTGCGGCCACGTGTCTCCGCAGCAGGTCGGCGCGCTGGAAGGCGACCCCGCAGTCCCCGCAGAACAGCGAGGGGCCGCGCGACGGGTCCAGCTGGAGTTCCGCCCCGCTCTCGTGTAGTGGCGATAGGGTGAAGTCCATGTCATCGTCTGTTGGACAAAACGCTCATGAATTATCGGTTCAGCCTGATTAATCCGCGATAAGAACATTTTTAACGGAGAACGCTGCATGCTATTCCATACCTTATTTTATTATTATTGCCACAACTGTCCACTGCTGAACATGGCCCTCCTTCTATTTTCGTATAATACCCCCCGTATTGCATGCAATGCAAGATTCCTAAAAATAAATAAGGTGATCCTATATCTCACCCGACATTACACCAGGATTATGATAAAGTTATTTCCGGTATTAAAATGAATGACGTATTTGTCAGTTATAGGACTACATTATATCGAGATGATATTGAGAGGCATAGGTTGGGCATGGGATATCGTCACAAAATAGAGAGTTTACAGAAGGATCACTCGACCCTATTTAGGATTTCCGCCTGCTACATAGCTACGGGATCCAATACGAGGATGAATTTCTGCTCACACTTCAGCTCTAAATTTGATACAATAACGTATGATTCTGTGTCGATTTGGATGCTAGAAATATGACTTTCGTGGTAACCATCATCTTGCTTACTTTCGAGTTCCCCTGAGATTCCAGTTCATTCTAGTAAACGTCAAAATCGTCGCTAGTACTGTGAGCCATCCATCTGTTAAAGTGTAAAGGTGCCCCGCGTGCCATCTCCCTAATTTGTGATGATAGCACAGCTCTTAGCTACTAGTGTATGGAGTGTCAGTGTGGGGTGAGGCAGGTGACACAGTACCGGAGTGGTCCTCGTGCGCGGCGGGCTCGGGCTGCGCGGTCCGCGGCGGCTGGTGCGGGTGCTTCGCCCTCGTGTGTTGGGACACCAGCTCGTAGCTACTAGTGTATGGAGTGTCAGTGTGGGGTGACACAGGTGACACAGTACCGGAGTGGTCCTCGTGCGCGGCGGGCTCGGGCTGCGCGGTCCGCGGCGGCTGGTGCGGGTGCTTCGCCCTCGTGTGTTGGGACAGCGCCTCTCTCGACCAGCACAGCTCGCCGCAAACACCGCATTCTACCGGAGAATCGCCGCCGTGTACCTGGACCACATAATCACACAAATTAACAAACATATGTATACGTATTATTATGCCTCTTTTTCGATATTTTTGTCCCGTAGATCTTGGGATAACTTGTTTTTGTTTCTTTGAAAACTATGTTGAAGAATCCAATCGGTGATGATAATTTTCCATGCATATTTTTTTTACTACTACTTTATGCTGTTCACATGTGTGAACTTACCCTGGCATGTGACTGCAGCGCCTTCTCCCTGGCGAACCCGATCCCGCAGTGTCGGCAGACGAAGGGGCGCGAGGGGTCGGTGGCAGGGGCTATAGCTTGGGACTACAGCGGTGTTTCCACTGGTGTCATTCTAGACACATGTAGAAGCCAACTCACCCTGGCATGAGACTGGCGCCTTCTCCCTGGCGAACCCGATCCCGCAGTGTCGGCAGACGAAGGGGCGCGAGGGGTCGGTGGCAGGGGCTATAGCTTGGGACTACAGCGGTGTTTCCACTGGTGTCATTCTAGACACATGTAAAAGCCAACTCACCCTAGTATGTGACTGAAGCGCCTTCTCCCTGGCGAACCCGATCCCGCAGTGTCTGTAGACGAAGGGGCGCGAGGGGTCGGTGGCAGGGCGGCTGCGAAGGTAATAGCTTGGGACTACAGCTGTGTTTCCACTGGTGTCATTCTAGGCACATGTAGAAGCCAACTCACCCTGGAATGTGACTGCAGCGCCTTCTCTCTAGCGAACCCGATCCCGCAGTGCCTGCAGACGAAGGGGCGCGAGGGGTCGGCGGGGGGCGGCGGCGGCGGGAGCTATAGCTTGGGGCTACAGCTGTGTTTCCACTGGTGTCATTCTAGGCACATGTAGACGCCAACTCACCCTGGCATGTGACTGAAGCGCCTTCTCCCTGGCGAACCCGATCCCGCAGTGTCGGCAGACGAAGGGGCGCGTGGGGTCGGTGGCAGGGGCTATAGCTTGGGACTACAGCTGTGTTTCCACTGGTGTCATTCTAGACACATGTAGAAGCCAACTCACTCTGGCATGTGACTGCAGCGCCTTCTCCCTGGCGAACCCGATCCCGCAGTGTCTGCAGACGAAGGGGCGCGAGGGGTCGGTGGGGGGCGGCGGCGGCGAGGGCTATAGCTTGGGACTACTGTTGTGTTTCCGCTAGTCTCATTCTAGACACATGTTTGTATGCATGTTGCATGTATCTTATCTATCTCTTATGTAGAAGCCAACTCACCCTGGCATGAGACTGCAGCGCCTTCTCCCTGGCGAACCCGATCCCGCAGTGCCTGCAGACGAAGGGGCGCGAGGGGTCGGTGAGGGGCGGCGGCGGCGAGGGCGGCGACGGCTCGGAGGGCGGCCAGACTTTGTTACTCTATGCCCATGGAGCAGAAGCCCCAGAAGCCTTACTCACTCTAGCATGTGACTGCAGCGCCTTCTCCCTGGCGAACCCGATCCCGCAGTGTCGGCAGACGAAGGGGCGCGAGGGGTCGGTGGGGGGCGGCGGCGGCGAGGGCTATAGAGTTTGGGACTACTCTTGTGTTCCTGCTGACGTCATGTTATCATAGACGCATGTAGAAGCCAACTCACCCTGGCATGTGACTGCAGCGCCTTCTCCCTGGCGAACCCGATCCCGCAGTGTCGGCAGACGAAGGGGCGCGAGGGGTCGGTGGGGGGCGGCGGCGGCGAGGGCTATAGAGTTTGGGACTACTCTTGTGTTCCTGCTGACGTCATGTTATCATAGACGCATGTAGAAGCCAACTCACCCTGGCATGTGACTGCAGCGCCTTCTCCCTGGCGAACCCGATCCCGCAGTGTCTGCAGACGAAGGGGCGCGAGGGGTCGGTGGCGGCGGGTGCTATAGCTTGGGACTACAGCTGTGTTTCCACTGGTGTCATTCAGCATTCTAGACACATGTAGAAGCCAACTCACTCTGGAATGTGACTGCAGCGCCTTCTCCCTGGCGAACCCGATCCCGCAGTGCCTGCAGACGAAGGGGCGCGAGGGGTCGGTGGTGGCAGGGGCTATAGCTTGGGACTACAGCTGTGTTTCCACTGATGTCATTCTAGACACATGTAGAAGCCAACTCACTCTGGCATGTGACTGCAGCGCCTTCTCCCTAGCGAACCCGATCCCGCAGTGCCGGCAGACGAAGGGGCGCGAGGGGTCGGTGGGGGGCGGCGGCGGCGAGGGCGGCGACGGCTCTGAGGGTGGCAGGACCTTGTTACTCTATGCTTAATTTAGCATAAGCCCTAGAAGCATAGCTCACTCTGGAATGAGACTGCAGCGCCTTTTCCCTAGCGAACCCGATCCCGCAGTGTCTGCAGACGAAGGGGCGCGAGGGGTCGGTGGGGGGCGGCGGCGGCGAGGGCGGAAGACTGATTGAGACGACTGCTGTGTTTCCGCTGGTATCAATTCATTTTCTAACACTTGCAGAATAAGATAACTTACCCTGGCATGTGACTGAAGCGCCTTCTCTCTAGCGAACCCGATCCCGCAGTGTCTACAGACGAAGGGGCGCGAGGGGTCGGTGGGGGGCGGCGGCGGCGAGGGCGGCGACGGCTCGGAGGGCGGCGAGGGCGGCGTCGGCGGCGGCTTGGGCGGCGAACGCGCGCGGCGCGACCACTGCTGCGTGCGAGCCGACGTCATGTTTTCCCACGTGTCTTCACCATTCTAAAAGACAGTGAACGTTTTTGACAAACCATTTCTGAACCGCAATTTTCATATTAAATGGATTAAAACTCACTAAATGTATGTAACATTCTTCGGGCCCTATGTACCAGCGGGGTACCATAAAATCAAAAAGAAGAAGAAGAAATGTATGAGAATAAAGATTTTCAAAATCCTGACTTACCTCAGCAGGTTCAGAGTTCTTTTTCCGCCTTCCTCGTTTTTTCTTTGGTTTCGTTAATTGGTCCAATACATCCTCTGTAAAAATAAAACTAGTCATTATAAAATTACAATAAAACAATTACGCACTGGAGTCTAGTAAGAGTATAATAAATATTTCTTTGTTACTGAATGATAACCAATTCTAAACTCACCATTGCCATAGTCAATACCACCCTCATTGGTATCAGGCACGAAGGCGTGCACTTTGAGATGGTTCATGAGGTCGCACTTTCTGACGTAGCGCACCCCGCACAGGTTACAGGCGTGAGGGCGGTCGTTCTGGTGCGCGACCATGTGATTCATGAGCGCCGCCTTCTTGCGGAAGCGACGCGAGCAAAAGTCGCACGGCCACGGACGCATCGCTGTGTATTCATCCTGGATGGAGACAAAACATTGGGGTACGTTCAAGGTGGTCTCTTTCGTCAAGTAACGTCGCTGAACGTACACCTTGAATACCAAATTTTTAAAACACTTCCCTTTCATATTAGGTACACAATTTTTGGAAAACTTGTAAATTTTCCACCACTTGCAACATTTGAACCTGGGACTTTCGGCATCTGTACTGTCGACGCTTCTACCAACAAGGCTACCGCGGCCCAATCCTAGCTTCCAAATTAAGCAAGTGCCGAAAGACGCAGTTTCAAATCCTGCCTGAGGTGGAAAATATTGCATGTTCTCCAAAAAGATAAAAACATGTTCTAAGCATGTTAAAGACAAAACTGTCTAGAAATCGCCATCAAAACGAATGATGTTCATGATGTTGGTTTTGCCTATACCGTAATCAGTAAATCTCTATTTATATAATCGCAATTTTATTGAAAAATAGAAGACCTGTGTTTTTAAATACTGTTTACATATAAATAAGAAAGCTTGAAAAATGAAGATAAAGCTTACCTGATCCGTTGGTAATGGTACATCAAGATCATTTTCCAATTTGATGTCCGAGATGCTGGGGTTGACTAGGTGGTCGATTGGGACTTCAACTCTGAACAACAAAAAAATATCATATCATATCTACAAATTTTTTGATTCAAACTGTTCTCTTTAATAATAAAAATAATTACATATCATTTAAGCGAAGACCAAAAATTAGTTAAAATGAGTAAAGAGTTGAATGATTATATTCAAGTCTTTGTTTAAAAATTATAGCAAAAGTTGCCATCAATCTGATCAGAAGAACTAATAAAGTTGATCTAGAACTCTGCTTCCACAAGTAAAAACACAATTAAGGTGGAAGCGTACAATAATAAGACTTTTAGATTTTCACTGAACATTGTATGCCTACCTGTCCTGCCCGCCATGGCCGACCCAGTCATCGGTGATGACTTCCTCGGTGACACACTCCACGCTCGGATCCAACTCGGCAGAGTCTGTGTAGCTGACCACATCTTGAGAGAGGTACATCAGATTCTCCGCTGCCATCTGGTCCGTGTCATGTATGCCTTCTGATGGCTAAAGGAAACAAGTAATATTATCAGTACTCCATACATATAAGTATATAAGTATAGGATATCCATTCAAACAAGTATGTATGTGGGTACTAGGTATGAAATTCAGTGTTGCCGGCACTCGAAAATCAAAAGATCCGAAACCTAGTCCGACAGGATCCGATTGGATCCGATTTTACCCAAAAGCGGCGCATAAAATTTTGCGATTTTCGCCCGTGTTTTTGTGAACCATTTTCCTACCCTTATAAAAACGAGCTGCATTTTGACCTAATTTGCTTTGTTTTACCAAGTGTAGAGTCGTATGTAGATAAATTAAACCTAAGACAGACCAGATGCGGTGCGTGGCATGACTAAGCTAGTAGGTAGGTAATGTACGCGAGTCAACGCACCTGATCACGGAGGTAAATGAGACAAGTCACATCAGATGCGTCACGCGAGCACAACACACCACGCAACACACCGCAGAGCCGTATCTGGTCAGGCATCATACTTACACATGCATACGTTACCACTGGAGAAAGCGTGCACGTAAGTACGCATGCACCCACGCATTTGTTGTATTGATCGGATGAATTTTAACGTTTTGTTGCATCACGTGACGTGAGGTTACGCGGTGCATCCGGTCTGTGCTAGCCTGTTGCTCACGTAGACGTGCACGCCACGCGGCGCATCCGGTCTGTACTAGCCTGTTACTCACGTAGCCGTGCACGCCTCGCGGCGCATCCGGTCTGTGCTAGCCTGTTACTCACGTGGCCGTGCACGCCTCGCGGCGCATCCGGTCTGTGCTAGCCTGTTGCTCACGTAGACGTGCACGCCTCGCGGCGCATCCGGTCTGTGCTAGCCTGTTACTCACGTAGCCGTGCACGCCTCGCGGCGCATCCGGTCTGTGCTAGCCTGTTACTCACGTGGCCGCACGCCTCGCGGCGCATCCGGTCTGTGCTAGCCTGTTACTCACGTAGCCGTGCACGCCTCGCGGCGCATCCGGTCTGTGCTAGCCTGTTACTCACGTAGCCGTGCACGCCTCGCGGCGCATCCGGTCTGTGCTAGCCTGTTACTCACGTAGCCGTGCACGCCTCGCGGCGCATCCGGTCTGTGCTAGCCTGTTACTCACGTGGCCGTGCACGCCTCGCAGCGCATCCGGTCTGTGCTAGCCTGTTACTCACGTAGCCGTGCACGTCACGCGGCGCACTGGTCGCGCTGTCCAAGACAAAACTAAACGGTGAAAGATATTTTTGCGGTGCGATCCATTTTCCGCTCCTGCTTCTCTTTTACTGCGAGTCAAATACGACTATCTACAATGGTCTGACTATGTTTTTTCATAATTATCCGAAATTATCCGCTGGAAATGAGGATCCGCTGAGGATCCGATCAGACCCGAAAAGATCCGAAATCGCATCCAAAGATCCGCGCCGGCAACGCTGATGAAATTGCTCTAAATATTTTGATTCCTAAAATGTACAACAACATGAGAGAAACAGCAATAGTGATAAAGTTCTGACAATATCATAAAATCCAATCTTTTATTCTTTCGTCATAAATTTTCTTTATTATCAACATTTCATGTAGTTAATAATTTACCAATGCAGGTTTTTTTGGTCTATGAAAGTAGGTAAAAAAGCTAGCTTAAAATATGAAAAGGGACTTTGGTCAAAAGTAATTCAACTCTAATTCAAAGATTCTTTCATATTTTCTTAAGTTTCTTGAGAAATTTCATTGACTTTTATAGTTCTAGAAAGAAACTTAAATGAAATGAACTTAGTATTTTTCTTAACTATCTGTAGATTAAAAAAGAAATATCAGAAGAATTCTCCTTCCCAATTCCATAGAAGACCTTTAATTTGTTAGACTTACCTTCACCACCACCTCATCCTCCCATTGGAGGCTGAACTCCTCCCCATCCATCCTGGCAGACTACTCAACCATTCCTACACAAAAACAAACAAAAAATTACTCATACCATTTCCATCCTTTGTGTCCTTGAGTACCAGTTGCTACCTCAGTTTAGTCCCTATTTAGATAATATTGTACTTATTCAATGCATAAAAGGTAGATTTAATGTATTAGGACAGCATATAGTAAGAAAAACCACACAGTTTCGCTAACAGAGCACCTTGACAAGGTGGGTGGTAGGGAGCACCATCCAATACTGTCAACAATTTTCTATACACCCTATAACATTCTTCAACCAAAACATCAACATAACCTTACTACCCACCCAAAATATACCCAGCAAATACACAGGTTTCATTACCAGCACCAAATTGTGGTCGCGATTGAACGTTCCAATCAAAGATGGTCTAATAATAAAGACTCAAAGGCGAACCAAAATGGTGTCAAGATTCAAGATACACAAAAAGCGGAGAAGCGATTAGGTTATCCTTGTCAAAACGAAAAGGTTATCCCAAACAAACCTTGGATAGTCCAAAATATAAAACCAATTATTGAATGAAATACTGCTCCCTCGTGGAAAAGCGCAATGATTTTCATGAAAATCGAAGCTGTGCTACATATCTATACGTTTACATGACGCAATCATAGGACTTATCAATAGTTGTACACAGATGAAAACAGAAATATAACCAAAGTGTTTGTAAAATTCAAGTTTTATCTTACCGTAAAATGGAAGGAATAAATGAAAAATGGAAAATTTTCACGGGAAATGGATTCACAAAGGAATAAAATTCAATAAATGTTGGGTTATTCACAAATGGCTATCTTCCATTTCGCTTTTTCAACCATAGACTATAGATTATATATCAGCCAGGGTGACCATCTCAAATATGGCGAATCTGCCAGAGACCCACACTGAAACCTGCCAAAACCTGCCAAACTCAATCCGTCCCAAAACCTGCCTAAACCTGCCAAGTTCCCTCACTAAATCTGCCAAAATCTGCCAAACTGAACCCAACAAAGCTCGACCCAAAAAAAAAACCAACACGATTTTTACCATAAAAAGTGAAAATTATGTACCTAATAAAGTCCAACTAAACTTGATAATTAACAGATTTCTTTGAAAACATTTAATTTGTTGTTTTAAGTTAAGATTTGTACTACAATTAAAAGATTTTTCTTAAAATCCCAAAAATCTGCCAAAACCTGCCAAAACCTGCCACTTTTCTGATCCGTCAACATAATCTGCCACAGTCAAAATTTAAGAGTCAAATCTGCCCAAATGGCAGGATCCTGCCACAAATGGTCACCCTGATATCAGCTCTCAAAACCATAGACCAAATCGAAACCAAACGCAATCTGCGAAACTAAACGCAAATAACGTCAAATTTGGGATGTTCGTTTCATAAAATATGAGAAGATAATGTTGTAAAAATTGACTTTTCATTTATTTTCTTTTCTTTTCTCTTAAAGATGTGTTAAATATTTTCCCACTTCATGAAATCTTCAGAAGAGTTATGATTCCGTCATACTTGAGGCTAATTTGTGATGAATTTGAACTATAATATTTGAAAATCACATATGTCACAAGGGCTACTATAAAAATGAAACGAAATGGTCCCCTAGTCAGTGTTGCCGTTTTAGCGACTTTGTCGCTAAATCTAGCGGATTTTTCATATGCTTAGCGACATTTCTTTTGAAAAATGTCGCTAGAATATTTTTAGCGACTTCTGGCGACATTTATACTTGAGTAGAAAATAAACTTTTTTACTGGAAAAACTATGCATGCTGAATAGTTTTTGGTACCGGGAAGTCCCTTTCACTTTCGAAAGGGATGAAAAACCGATCAGGCGGGGAGTTTCGGGAATTCCCCCACGAATGATGTTTTATATCGTAGCTGGATGCGTCTCACTCTCTCCCATGGATGCAACAAGTATAGCTATTTCATTTTAATCATCGTTCATTCCAAGTTCTTTCATTTTGCAGAAAAACCTGTTTATCTTAGTGCGAGCTTGATTTGAGTAATAAATAAGTATTGAATTTGAAAAAAGCTTTTTTATTTACATATTTTTTTATTTCCGCTATTTGAAATTCTAGCGACTTCTAGCGGATAATTTTAATATTTTTTTTGCCAAATCTAGCGACTTTTCTGCTCATGTCTGGGGGCTTTCTATTTTCCTAAGCGGCAACACTGCCCCTAGTTGGCATGCAACAGGGGGGTGTCAGCCGTTGCTCCGAATAGTCCTTGGTGTCGCTGCTATCACTTCATTTGACTGTGGCGGCGGAATTTAAATTTGGAATGAAAAACAATATTGTCGGAATTAATTGATCTGTGACAATGACACTCTTATGACAAGACTTTTCAAATCTCGACGTGGCATTTGTTGTTGATTTCACCAAAAACGAATATTTGGTTAAAATTTGCAGAATTTCTTGAGTTGTCCTCGCATTAATGAATGTTTGAATTGATTCATCCTCACATAATCGAAATTTTGCACTTGATTTAATCGCGCATCATTTATTTCTCAAATTGTTGATAAGGGAGGCTTCCTTCGTAAAGTCTTCGGATGCGTGGACCTGAGGCGTGGACAGCTGTACCTTCCCTTTTTAGATTACGGGTTGATTACCTAAATATGACGATTCTTCATTTGCTCGTGTTTCCTTGTTCCTTGTAATTATTTATTTAACTTGAACGGATTTCCTTTCAGATCAAAAGCTTTGAGTGACCATAATTTACTTCAAGATTCAATCTGATGATAATGATGATGATGATTCTGACCTCACCTTATTTGCGGGAAAAGCAGGTATGTAACGTAATTAAAAATTAATATTGTGCACTTTGTACTTATGTTAGGCGCAAAACTGCCTCAGAAGGAGGGTTATGTTTTTCGAGAGTATGTTTAAGGGTCAGTTTAACGAAATCTTTGTAGGCGTGCTCAGACTATGAAACCGAACAACTTTCCCTATGGAACGAAATATTTTTGGCCTCCTATTTGTATGGAAGGTGAAAAAAATATTCTTTCACTAGAAAGGTACATTTTCTTTAAAATTAACTGCCTAACCTCTATCTTATTTATTTATTGTAAAAAAGATCATCAACATCATAACATATTTTACATTTTTAAGATATTATAAGTACTTATAGAACTAGTTTCTAATATGCAATAAAGATGAACACAGCATTCTTAAATTATAACTTATGAGCTAGGAAGGTGTGTGCTTATAGCAACACTATCTTATTTTAATGCTTATTATAATAATCAAATTTCAGATCTTCATTTGCAACCTTCGCCCCTTCTTGTGAACACTGTACACATCTACCTAAAACGCCAGGCCGAATTCACGTTGAATTAATTAATATCAAACATCGCAATGCAAATTTCCGATAAAACTCTTTGTAAGTGGTAATATGGTACCTAAGTTTGTTGAACTACCTTGAAGAAATGTATTTTGAAAATTTAATAAACTGACAATTTAATCCTGTTTTCTGAAGTTTTATTCACAATTTCTTATTAATTTAATCAAAATCAATACAGTATACCCTACATACAGTAGAATGTCGCAGTTTTATCGATAATGATCGTACAGCACTAATTATCGATAGCGATAAATGTTTCGATTGACAGCACTATCAATTATACTCCCTTCTTGGATTTACTATCGCTTTATGGTCTTATTTAACATCTATGGTTAATGCGTAAAACTAGCGCCACAAAGTATTAAATGATGTAGTGGGTTAAATGACTGTCTTATCTGTAGCTAGTCTACATATTTAAGTTCATCTGTGGCATGCAAGGAGCAAAATATTTTTGAACTAAAAATTCTCAAATTACTCAAAATTTGTACATAAAAGTGTCCACTAGGAATATAATTTACTATCCATTGAGTTGTCTAATACACTAGCATGGCGCAAGAAGTCAAGGAACTTTGCCAGTTACTCTTTCCAGATTCAACTACAGGTATGTATTTTGTTTCTCTTTTTCATTAATTTTAACTATTGGCCTATTGGCAAACTATTATTTACTTCTTCAACATGTTTCCCCTTAACTTAAACGTAGTTCAGTACCATTAGTCCCTATCTTTACTGTAACTCAGGCTAAGTGCTTCTCTAAGTACATTCTGAATTCTTCATTTAAAATGGGAGCCCTTTATACCTACTGTAAAACTCAATCAATATAATTTATTTTCAGAATCTCCAGAATATTTCGCAGATGTCACAGATTACATAAAAAAACTGGGCACCCAAAACTGGGAGAACATTCGGAAAGAACCAGAGAGATTAACTGAAGAGATGAAACAATTAACGGAGCAGACTCAAGATCTTGCGTTCACCAACTACAAAACATTTGTAGAGACTGCCGAGATCTCACGCACGATTATGAAGGACCTCGGGAAGTCTAAGGATGCCTTAGAAACATTTTTGGACAGTACACCTGATTTTATTCAGGAGTGTGAAAAGTTTTCACAAATGGCTGGAAATATAGTGAAAGAAAAAAGGTAATTTTCTTATAAACTTTTCTACAAGTAAATAATTTTGATTTATTATTTTTATTTAATTTTATAAGGTAATGAAATGACAATGGATTGATGAGAAAAGTAAATTAATTTCCTGCCATTCTATTTCAGCCGATACAGTTCAATTCGCAACCAGAGTGACAAGCTTTTGGAACTCCTTGAGTTGCCCTCACTCATGAGAGAAGCCCTCAATGCAGAAGACTATGAGAGTGCCCTGGACATCTTCACATTCATCAGAAACTTGTCCAAGAGATACTCAGAAATACCTATAGTTCAGGTAACTTTTTTTTTTGTATATTTTTGATGCACAAATTATTTGTAGCAAGCAAAAATTTATTCTATTATTATCTTGTTCTTCTTTGTGTCAAATAATCTTGAACATTTTTATTGTTTTCAGAATACAACCAATGAAATTATGACCTTGTGGTTTGAAACACTTTATCACTTGTTCAATCAGCTTAGATATGATTTACCTTTGCCCCAGTGCCTACAGGTAAAGTAAAAGTATATACCTATTTTTGTTTTGGGTAATTCTTTTATTATTTATAGAGGTTATTTTAGAGGGCGACAACCATCATATCAGTTTTTCTAAACTGAAGGTTGTTTCTGGTAAAAACACTAGCACTTTTTACTTAGACCAACATTCTCTGTTAACTTTGCAGATCCTAGGTTACTTACGGCGTGCGAACACAGTTTACAGATCGACAGAAGATGATCACAATGCACTTCAATCCTCCACTGGGAACAAAATGAGTGGAGGAATCACTGACGGCCTACATCTGCATTTCTTGAAAGCTAGAAATGCATGGTTCGAGAAGGCATTAGAAGATGCTAACAATACCGAATGTAATATTTTTTTCTAAAAGTTACAAGTTACGAGAGAATGTTCATACTAATGTTTTTTGCCAATTTTATATAACATTGACTACTTTTCAGCTTCTGAAAGACTACTAAGAAGGATAGTAGAGCTACATAGAATTCATCTGTTCAATGTTCTGACTCAACACAAGTCTATTTTCCTGTCTGATGCTCAGGAATCCAAAGTCAGAGAAGATGAATTGAGTGGAACTAGTGCCTTATCTTGTTGGCTGAAGCAAAAGGTAATAGAAGAAAAGATAAAATGACCTGCACTATATGCAGAACTTTTGAGTAAGTATATATTTTTTTACATTACCTATTGTTTTCAGGTGGAGGTGCTAGCTGAAATTTTAAACACCAATCTGCCAAAAGAAGACGAATCCAGCTTCGAGTCACTACTGAATCAGTGCATGTATCTCTGCTTATCCTTCGGGAGAGTCGGCGCGGATATGCGCTGCGTTCTAACGCCTTTATTCCGCAATAATGTTCTTGCTCAGTTTCACAGTGGCATAGAAAAAGCCGACAATCACTTCGAAAACCAAATGAAGTCTTACAAAGTGCCAAGCATAAAGAACGTAGCTCGTCCAGTGAGCGAAAACGCAGCGAACGGACCGCCTGAGAATCTATTGGATTATTATCCTTTAGCAGAATACTGTAATGGAATGCTTACAGTCTTGAATTCATTGAGAGTGACGGCTCCTTTGAACATAGTGAAGGAGGTCTACAGTACATTCAGATTATCCTTTGAGAAGTCTGTACAAGTATTGACAGGATATTACCACAGGGAGCAGCAAGCTTTTACTGATGTGGAGAGGCAGAATTTCGTAGGTCTTTGCGTGTGTTATACGGAAGACTTGGTGCCGTACATTACGAAATGCTTGTCGCAATCGTTCCCGTCCACGCAGGTGGCAGAGCTGCTTGGTGTGACGTTGACTGTTCTTCAGGAGAGTAAGATATTATACATCGATCAGGTATCCATTTGTGAGCCACTCAATAGTATTACTGGACTGGCTATCAATTAAGTATTTATTGGAAAATGTAAGGTATATTAATGTAATTAAATTATATTGTTGTCACAATATTTTTTCTTCATTATCCTGCAGTTTTCGTGATGGAAGCACTAGGCTGGTCGGTATCAGACTAGCGGTTTAGAAGCGACTGCGCTTCGCATTCGCCGAGCCGAATTCGCTGCGCGCCCGCTCGGCAGCCTATCCTAAACCACTATTATGATAAGTGCCTCAGTCGTCCAGCCTAATCACGATGCCCTATGCTATTGTGGAAGACATTTAGAGATTATTATGTATGTGTTATGCCAGCTCATTCAAGGTAGTTGAAATCAAACCAAATTCTGAGAGAATAAAAAAGTTTAATTATTCATCATTATATTTTTTTCGACTGTAATATCTGAGATTTTCAATTATTGGTAAGGCACAGCCTTCCTAGAGTAACAAAAATAATACGACATTGAATTTTTTAACTTAAATCTAGGGAATGGCTAAATTATTAGTCACCAACATCTATCGCTTATAAACTATAATAAAATGTGTCAGTCCGCGCTTAAAAAACCTACTGCGTTGAACTAGTAACGACTAGCTGTACATACCAATACAAATCTTAATATAAAAAAGTTTAATAATTAATGTACTCCGATATTTGGCACTGTATACATACAAAGTAACACAGGCTTACAATATTTTTATAAAGTCTTGAAACAACAGCCGATGAAAAATAGTAATTGATATATCAAAATGAAATTATTGGATTCTCTCAGAGAGCAGATTACGTATTATAAATTTTAGCCTTCAACATCAAATTGAAAGTGAAAGACATTTTTATGTTAGCGCGAACTGAATTTGTAAACCTAAGTAATTCTAAATTGTATTTAGGAGAACCTAATCTTCTTGATCCTGGATTTGCCGTCATCGTTCCTGGAGACCTCGTAGTAGTGGGTTACCTAGTGAGAAAAAAATACAGGATTAAATAAATTATGAAAATGTTAAGTACTGAATCGATGCCTATGGACATGGTAATGTTACAAGCTTCTAGTATTTTGCGAAAAGTAGTCTTTAAAAATAAGCAGTGAGTCCACACTGTTTTAACCATCAGAGTCATCCAGTCATAATATAACTTGCTTACTGAACTGACCCACTTTGATTCTGAACCGGTCGGGCGCATCGTGTCTAATTTGCTTAATGGTCTTCAAAATCGAAGGTGGTGCATGCCTAGCGGGGGACCCCATTCCATCATTGTCCCCGTCATTGATATAGGCCGTCGTCATTATCATCATCATCAACAACTCACCTCCAGTATGCACGCTTTCGATTGTAAGGACCGGACTGGACCATTTGCGAATAGGCGTGTCCACACCAAGCGAGGCTGCTCGCTAACGACAAAAAAATTACGTGGCTCACCCGAGGCAACGCATGCTCGTGCTCGGGCGAACGCGCGCGGGCCGAGCCAAAATCAACGCGCCTCAGAAGTTTGCCTATTAATTTATTAGGCGTCCAAATTGGGCCGAACTTGGCTCGCCTGCGCACGAGCGTATGCCGCGCGAGGCAGCGAGAAAGCGAGCAGCCTCGGGCAGTGTGGACGCGCCTATTTGGGCTTAATGCCGCCGACCGGCGACCTATAAAAAGTGTGGTTACCTTGTCGATGTTGCCGAGCGACTCGATGAACTCCTTGTCGTGCGTGATGATGATGAACATGAAGTTCTTCTGCCGCATGCGCTCCTGCACGATCTCCCCCAGCGCGGCGCACAGCGAGCGCACGATCTCATCATCCAAGTTCGGACCAATTTGGACGCCAAAATAAATTAACAGGCAATGTTCGCCCGAGCACGAGCATGCGTTGCTTCGGGTGAGCCACGCAATTTTTTTGGTCGTTTGCCGCGCGAGGCAATGAGCACGCGAGCTGCTTCGCTTGGTGTGGACGCGCCTATTTGCCAACTGGACCGATTGTGAACTGAACCACTGGACCGTTTGCGAATTGGACTCGTTGCGGCCGACCGGCGACCGATAAAAAAGCGTAGTTACCTTGTCGATGTTCCCGAGCGACTCGATGAACTCCTTGTCGTGCGTGATGATGATGAACATGAAGTTCTTCTGCCGCATGCGCTCCTGCACGATCTCCCCCAGCGCGGCGCACAGCGAGCGCACGTTCTCGTCATCCAAGTTCGGCCCAATTTGAACGCCTAAATAAATTAATAGGCAAACTTCTGTTTGGTTCGGCCCGCGAGCGTTTGCCCGAGCACGAGCATGCGTTTCCTCGGGTGAGCCATGTAATTTTTGGTTGTTTGCCTCGCGAGGCAATGAGCACGCGAGCTGCCTCGCTTGGTGTGGACGCGCCTATTTGCGAACTGGACCGTTTGCGAAGTGGACTCTTTGCGGCCAACCGATAAAAAAAGCGCGGTTACCTTGTCGATGTTGCCGAGCGACTCGATGAACTCCTTGTCGTGCGTGATGATGATGAACATGAAGTTCTTCTGCCGCATGCGCTCCTGCACGATCTCCCCCAGCGCGGCGCACAGCGACCGCACGTTCTCATCATCCAAGTTCGGCCCAATTTGGACGCCTAAATAAATTAATAGACAAACTTCTGTGGCGCGTAGATTTTAGCATGCGTTGCCTCGGGTGAACCACGTAATTTTTTGGTCGTTTGCAGCGCGAGGCAGTGAAGCAGCGAGCAGCCTCGCTTGGTGTGGACGCGCCTATTTGCAATCTGGACCGATTGTGAACTGAACCACTGGACCGTTTACGAAGCGGACTCATTGCGGCTGACTGTCGGCGACCGATAAAAATGCGTGGTTACCTTGTCGATGTTGCCGAGCGACTCGATGAACTCCTTGTCGTGCGTGATGATGATGAACATGAAGTTCTTCTGCCGCATGCGCTCCTGCACGATCTCCCCCAGCGCGGCGCACAGCGAGCGCACGTTCTCATCATCCAAGTTCGGCCCAATTTGGACGCCTAAATTAATAGGCAAACTGCTGAGGCGCGTAGATTTTGGCTCTGCGCGCGCGCTTTCCCCCGAGCACGAGCATGCGTTGCCTCGGGTGAGCCACGCAATTTTTTTGGTCGTTTGCCGCGCGAGGCAATGAGCACGCGAGCTGCCTCGCTTGGTGTGGACGCGCCTATTTGCAAACTGGACTGATTGTGAATTGTACCACTGGACCGTTTGCAAACTGGACTCATTATGCCCGATCGGCGACCGATAAAAAAGCGTGGTTACCTTGTCGATGTTGCCGAGCGACTCGATGAACTCCTTGTCGTGCGTGATGATGATGAACATGAAGTTCTTCTGCCGCATGCGCTCCTGCACGATCTCCCCCAGCGCGGCGCACAGCGAGCGCACGTTCTCATCATCCAAGTTCGGCCCAATTTGGACGCCTAAATAAATTAACAGGCAAACTTCTGTTTGGTTCGGCCCGCGAGCGTTCGCCCGAGCACGAGCATGCGTTGCCTCGGGTGAGCCACGCAATTTTTTTGGTCGTTTGCCGCGCGAGGCAATGAACACGCGAGCAGCCTCGCTTGGTGTGGACGCGCCTATTTGCGAACTGGACCGATTGTGAACTGAACCACAAGACCGTCAGAATCGGACTTATTGCGCGCCACCAATAAAAAAGCGCGGTTACCTTGTCGATGTTGCCGAGCGACTCGATGAACTCCTTGTCGTGCGTGATGATGATGAACATGAAGTTCTTCTGCCGCATGCGCTCCTGCACGATCTCCCCCAGCGCGGCGCACAGCGAGCGCACGTTCTCGTCGTCCAGGTTGGTGGTCGGCTCGTCCAGCGCCAGGATACCGAATCTGAAACATTCAGATAGTTTAAAGGTGTCCTTAAAGACTTGACGCGATGTGGTGCGCCGTCAAAATGACTTTTTTGGGATTGGGATGTCAGAAAAATCAGGCGGCACGCCGCTGCGCGTTCTTCATACTTTGAACAACGCTGTCACCTTGATGGCGCACTACGACATACTCGTAGTAATGTGTGAAAAAATTATACGAGTATACTCGTCGGGCAGCGAACGAGTTTAAGGCGAGGCGAGTGTTTAACGCGATTCCATCTTATTTATTATTTATTATTCAATAACAGTTACACTGTGTTCGAATGTCTTAAATCTAATCACACAATAACACATTTCTTACAAATACACGACAATAATACATACACAATCTTTTCATTTAATACAATTCCAATTAATATAAATTACTACTTCAATGTCAATTTAAAATTATATAACCTAAAATCTAATTTAATACATTGCAATAATTAAATCCTATTAAAATGTCAATACGTAAAATTTAAATAATTGAATTCATTACAGTTTTATAATCTAATTTAATACCTACATTCCAATAATTAAATTCCTTTAAAATATCAATTCGCAATATTATTTAGTTACATTAAATTTATTGAATTCATTCCCATTTTTTTATATTTAGAATCTAAAAATCATCGACCGTATAGCATACTTTTTTAAGTAACAACATTTTAAGTTTCCTTTTAAATACATTAATATTGTTAATATTTTTCAACTCTGTCGGCAGTTTATTGAAGAGTGACACGGCTTGGTACCTAGGGTAATGTTTAGCGACATTAAGATGAGGAACAATATTACTTGTTAAATCTTTTCTTCTTGTTTTCAGACGTTTGTCCATTTCTTCTTCTGATTCATACAGAGACCTATTTTTAATTATATCTACCAACAGTACCATTATATAAAGACTAGGGACGGTCAAGATTTCATACTCTTGAAAAAACTCTTTACAAGACTCCCAAGGGGGTATACGTGCAATAGTTCTTATAGCTCTCTTTTGAATCGTAAACGCTTTTTTCATATTGTAAATATAACTTTTACCCCAGAATTTAACACTATATCTTATTTTCGACTCTATCAACGCACAGTAGACAGACTTTAATTGGTTTATTTTTAAAACATCCCTCAATGCTCTCAAAGCATAACATGACTGACTCACCGAAGCCTCAACCGCACTCAACTCAGGTCTCCAACTGAGAAGAGAGTCCAGATACACCCCTAAAAATTTGATCTCCTGTACAATTTCAATCGCTTGCCCATTTAAATAGATATTTATTGTTTCATGGTTTCGTACTGTGGCCTTAAAAACTATACCCTTTGTTTTCTGCACATTAATCAATAAGTCATTAATAGTAAGCCAGGTATCGAAAGTTGCTAGTACAGTATTTAGGTTGTTATTCAATTCGTTAATTGTATGGTTTGTAATTACTGCATTCGTATCATCTGCAAATAATATTAACTTCGTGTCTGGTGAAGCTGTAGCAACGAAATTTATCATATCATTGATGTAAATTACAAAAAGTATTGGCCCTAAAACAGAACCTTGTGGCACTCCTCTTACTATATTTACAAACTCGGACGTTTCACAAGCATCAGTCCCATTACAATCCGTATATCTCACCTCTACAAATTGCTTCCTATTCTGTAAATATGATTTTAACAATTTTAATGCCTTGCCTCTAACGCCATAATGTTCTAATTTACCTACTAAGACATCATGTTTTACCATGTCAAAGGCGGACGACAAATCCATAAACAAACCTGCAACTTTTTGTCTATTATTTAGTCCTACAACTATATGATCTAACATGGCATCAATGGCCTCAGAAGTTCCCACCCCGATTCGATAACCATATTGTTCCATGTTCAGCACATTATTATCTTCAAAATGTCTTAATAACTTAGACTTAATGATTTTTTCAAATATTTTTGATATTGTGGGTAGTAATGAAATGGGTCTATAATTTTTGGCCTCCAGCTTAGAACCCTTTTTATATATAGGCAAAATTTTTGCTATTTTTAGCTGGTCAGGAATGTTCCCGTATCAAGGCAATTATTAAAGAACACAGAGAAGGGAGCTGCCAGTACGTCTATATTCTCCTTAATTATGGAAATGGGGATACCATCATAGCCAGCTGAATTTTTGTTAGCCATGTTTTTAACTATTTTGCTAATATCATTTGCAGTTGTAGTCCAAGTTTCAAGACTCTGTGTTATCCTCTTTGTATTTTCTTTTAATAACTTTAAAGCTAATTCGTTACTACCATGCGTGGGAAGACGACCATGATCAAACTGCTGAGAAAATCTTTGAGCCACATCTGAAGCTTTGCTAATTATTTTGTTATTGTCTTTTAAGATTACATTTTTCTCTTTTATCCTTAACTTTTTTATCATTTTGCTCATTTACTACTCTCCAAACACCCCTAGCCTTGTACTTTTCTTTATCTATTTCTGATTGTATAGCGATTTGCCTAGCAATCTCTAATACCCTTCTATAGATTTTAATATACTTGTATTTATACTCAAATATACTGGAGTCATTATGGGTTTTGTCTAAATTGCACAAAACTCTCTTCATGGCACTTGAGACTTTTATACCTCTAGAAATCCATCGCAAGCTACCTACCCTATTTAACCTAACCTTTATCTTTTTCTTTTTAAAACTTGTTTTAAAAGTACTGATAAACTTGTTTAAAAATCCATTTACTCCTAATTTATTCCAACATATGTTTTTTAACGCTGTACAGAATTTAACCTTGTTACTATTATTAAATGTACGTTTTTCCACAAAAACAGCTTGATCTTCCCACTTCTTAGCCCTACCGACGACTTCTAACGCTAGAGATGTAGAGATAGCCGCATGGCCATCTCCAAGTCCATTGTGATCTACAACATTGTTTAATATGCTGTCTTCGTTGATATTCGTAAGTATGTTATCGATAGAAGACTGTGACCCATTCCTAATAAAAGTAATTTCATCAATTAGAGGCCTAAAATTATAACTGCTTAACAGATTCAAAAAATCAGTTTTCTTGCCAGAGTCTCTCTCCAAATGCACATTGAAATCACCTACGATAATTGCCTTTTTACTAAATATCTTTTGTAGTAATAATTCCAATTTAGTCATAAATACATCAAATTTTTTATCATTTTGGTAACAACAAAAAATGTAGGCATTAGTACTAAAATCTTTCACTCCACATATTTCAAAAGCTTCTCGATGTGCAAATTTTTTACAAAAGTTCAAATCTTCACAATTCACATCCTTTTGAGCTAGTATTAACGTACCACCTCTCTCATTTCTTTTACGTGCATAAAATGAAATTAAATTAAAATTACAAAATTTCAAGTGTGTTGCTGATTCATTGTTAAGAAAAAGCTCACATAGACAGACAAAGTTTGGTTTAGGTGTTAACTGTTCTAAATAGAGTTCTAATTGATTTCTCTTTGTCGCCACACCGCATATATTCTGATGAAGTATATTTAAAGTGGGTTGTTTAATTTCTGTGAGTGAAAGAGTATTACCAAAATCAGTACTCACATAATTATCATTATCAACAACAGCGCTAATTTGACTCGTTTTTACTGGATCAGTATTATTGTGAATATGTTTATATTTGATTAAATTATTTGAAATGTCCAGCTGATTAGAAAAAATGGTTAAATCATTGTCATTCATCACGAAAAAAACAATTTACATGTATTTTACATATTTGAGCAAAAATCATATCACAAACCTGTTGCATTCCATATGCATTGATAACACCAGTGCGTTTGTAGAACATCGAGTCACTATATTCTAGGTTTAGATTAGAGTCAATTACCACAACATGTTCGCATAGAAATTTGCACAATTTATCGTTAAAAAGTTCAATTCTAGAGTTATATAATTTATACTGACAGCCGACCTTAAAGATGGGCAAGCAAATAAAAATGTTTGTATAACTAAAATAACTTAGAATGTTATTAATGTCTTTCACTAGTTCACTATAATTAACCGTTGATTTAAAGTCTTCTTCTCCAATAAATATGACACAAAAGTCAGATTTAGTAAAGTGTCTGATTTTTTGTTCCAATCCATGAAGTAGTTCTAGCACTCCATAGGCAGGTTTAAGATGATGACAATATTTAAAAACATCGCCAAACGTTTTTCTAGGATGGGTAACATTTTTATATGTCTAACAGTACTTATTATGCATAGTTCACTCTTCTCAACATTACTATGACATTGTTCAATAGAATCTGTCAAATAGCTCAAATCAAGCGGTGTGTGGACTACATGATCATCACTATCAGCATGTATCTTAGGAGAAGATGTTATAGTAAATTTTCTAAGTTCCATCAGATTATCATTAAATTGCTTTTGAAGACTTTCTATTTGTTTACTAATTGTCTCTAGTCGCATGTTCAGGGTCTCTGGTGTCATGGCAGAAACACTGTCTTCGTTAGTTTTTTTCTGATCGAAAGTAGACGTCTTGTGTGAGGCTGCGTTGCTAGTGTCTTGATTATAACTTAGAATCTGGATATCTTGTTCAAATGTTTTGTTAGTTTTATTCGGCATATTGGGCATGGTTTTATTGGTATATTTTTCGTTTAGTTGAGTTTGTGTTTATACCTATATTTGTAAGGTGCTGAAGCTTTTTTTCATATTTACTGTTTTTTCTTGTTAATTGGCTATTTTCTGCTAGTAGATTTTCAATCTCCAACTCTGCTGATGCGAGGAGATTTTTTAAGGTATTTACTTCAGTTCGAAGGAGTTCCAATTCGTTACTTATTAAGATTGTATTTAGTTCGGGACAGCTTCTTCGCAATATATCTCGTTGAATATCCGCTTCTCTAGACTGGTTATGGTCACTCTCATCCTCACTTCCACTTTCAGATTCCACAGTATCTGATAAACCTTCGAATGAATTACTTGTGGGAATGTTTACAACCACTTTTTCTGAATTAGGTTTTATAGATGACGTTGACGCCTCAGGGTAATTCATTGTATTGCATTGAACATTGGAATTCATTTCTTGTCTAGAGGTAGTAGTGATGACCGAGGTGTGTGATTGTAAAAGGACAACCCAAGTGATTGTAGAGTGTCAGTCGGGACAATTTCCGTAACAGTGGTGTTGGTTATGGAATTAAGTTGGCAATTTTTCTGTAATGTTAGGTAGTCTATGACAGGAGTTGAAGCTGTAAATTCATTTCTGGTAGTTTTTGGTAGTGTGTTTGCTACTAAACCTACTGCACGCTCTTCCTCCTTCGATTGTAAATGAACCTTTTCCTGTCGAGATTTACTTAGTAAAGGTAAAAGCAGGTTTTTGTTGCTGTTTTCTTGGTCACTGCACGGAGTTTCCTTTACACAGGTTCTGCACTTCCAATTCTGTTTAATCTTCAAAAGATAAAACATTTTCTCTGTACCAGTGCACTCCTGACAATGGGTTTGATGGCACTTAACACACATCAGCCCTCTATTTCGAGTAATCTTAATATTGCATTTCCTACAATATACATCAGAACTGGCAATTTTCTTGTTCGACGACATGTTGGATATTTCTTTTTTTTTTGTTTTATGTTGCTTTGTTTGTTTGATTCAACAAGTACAAAAAAAATGTATATTTCGAAAAACAAAAAAAATACAAGCTTGCGTCCTCAGTAGATTTGAACTCCAGTCTGTGATATCGAGAGGCGGCAACTCTTCCACTGCGCTGTCAGCGCTACATTGCAAGTGGCGAAATAGTGCTATTAGTCCCGCTTGAGGTCTGCCCTGTACTCTAGGGGTCCAACTATGCGCTCAAGGTCGACCGGTGCGCCGGTCAATGATCCCAAGTATTAGGTGACTTACGCTTGACTCGTTGCTTAGAAGCTTACATTGGGATAGGTCATGGTCTTCTCACAGCCGTTAGTTATTCACATTTAAACTGTTTATTCGAATATCTTTTTAAACAATAGCCCGATTTTTACACTGTTTGCATCATTGAGCAGGAAATTTAAAACACCACACAATAACACTTATTTTACTTTATACAACTCAAAATTTACTACTAAAATTATTATTTTTGCGCTAGCGCTCAAACGTAGTGTCACCTCGCGAGTTATCTTGATCGAAGTCTTAGATCACTAGGAAAACGTAAAGAAATAGAGCAGTAATAATCTGCTGTTTACCGCTTCAAACTAAGATTACGGCGTCACTTTGAGCAAGTAGCCTGACAAACATGCTAGAAAATCCATAAAATCATTGACATCACCATAAAACAAACTCATTGAATTGTCTCAACTATTGACATCGTAACAGACAATAGTACATTGTATACGCGGGGAGAAAGAAACCGATTACTAACGAGGGTGTAGTTTGAGGCCCGAAGCGCAGCTGAGGGCCTCAATACACCCGAGTTTGTAGTCGGACTTTCATCCGAGTAATACATAGTGCTTTATACTACACCTGCGGGGTCAGTTGTAACAGCCATGGGGTGAATTGAAACATGCGGAAAAAAATAAACTACCTAGGTGCACATTTCCAAACTTTCACATGCATACGGCAGTGCAAAACTAAACAACTGAATAACTTACAAAACTTCACAACAGACAAAACTGAACAACTTTCAAAACTGAACAACTGACAAAACTGAACAACTTACAAAACTTAACAACTTACAAAACTTAACAACTTACAAAATTGAACAACTTACAAAATTGAACAACTTACAAAACTGAACAACTTACAAAACTGAACAACTTTACAAAACTGAACAACTTACAAAACTGAACAACTTTACAAAACTGAACAACTTATGAAACTCAACAACTTTTTAATACTGAACTATTTAAAAAACTGAACATCTTTTCAAAACTGAACAACTTTTGAGACTGAACAACTTTTGAAACTGAACAACTTTTACACCTAAACAACTTTAATAACTGTAAAACTTATGAAACTGGACAACTTTTTAATGACAACTTCAAAACTGATCAACTTGTGGTCACCTACCTGTTCAACTGTACTAAATTCTGTAAAAATTCCCACGGGAGGAAAGTGATTTGTATGGTTAATTCCCTCCCGCTAATTTGTACGTTGAACAATGGCTAACGTTCCCCCCTATAGAGTGTTAAGCTATAGGTAAATTCCTATGCAGGTGTACCTAGTATAAAAATATTTGGGCTTTTTATTGTTGCAATTTGTTTCATTACCAGCTTAGATTGAGCCAGGTGAATTCATCAATGTAGATTGTAAATTGATTAATACATTATCTAATCATAATTTAGTGAAGGAAACATACCTGGAACTGAATGTCTCGGCGAGTGCTAATCTGATGATGAGGCAAGCTAGAACCTTCTGTCCCGCACTGCACCTTCCTCGCATGTCGATCTCGATACCGTTCTTGCATTGTACCACCCTAAAATATAACAGAAATAATGTATAATAACTTCGCACAACACTTTAAAAAACTACCCGGCTAAAGCAAAAAGGATTCTCTCTATGATTTTGATTGTCTTATCAAATCATCGATAAGCAGCCGTCTGGTTCCACATAAGGTCAGGTGGTACGGTTTCTATGTGTCTTATTCATCACTAGCTGCCCGTCAGCGGTTTCACCCGCTGCAACCTATTATTCCGCGGGAAAATATCATTATCGCGTCAGAGTTCACGCACTTTTATAATACTTAAATATAACCTGTTTCCTGTATGAATCAAGGTTTCTTTTCTCGTGGTAAATTTTATACTAAGTATATAGTGGCCTACCCCGGCTTTGCACGATTGTAATTTATTTGGGTGGTGTTGGTGGTTAAAAGTGATAAAAGTTTAATACTTTAGGGTTTTAAAAATTTAACCCCTGAGACATATATTTACCTTTTTTACCCGACTGCCTCAGAAGGAGGGTTATGTTTTTCGAGAGTATGTATGTATATATGTAAGTATGTGGACAAGAAAATTCTTTTGCTCGGGCTACAGCCCAAACGGATAGTTGGATTTTGACATATGAGGTGTCATTAGATTCGTCTCAGCAGCACGAGTGACACTGGCTATATTAAAAAATATAGATTCAAGATGGCGGGTTTTTACAGCAAAATACTACTTTGAAATTACTGCAATCGGGTTTTTGTTTTCTAAACACATCTACTTGTTTAGCTCTTTGGCCTTGTCGCAAATTTTAAAACAGATCGCATATAAAATCACGATGATCCATACAAACTTTTTACATCATTTTTACCCGACTGCCTCAGAAGGAGGGTTATGTTTTTCGAGAGTATGTATGTATGTATGTATGTGGACAATAAAATTATCTTTTACGGGCCACAGCCCAAACGGATAGTTATATTTTAACATATGAGGTATCATTATATTCGTCTCAGCAGCGCGAGTGATACTGGCTATATAAAAAAAATATAGATTCAAAATGTCAGATTTTTACAGCAAAATACTACTTTAAAATTACCGCAGTCGGATTTTTTGTTTTTTAACACATCTACTTGTAAACTCTTTAGGTGCCGTGTGGTCCCGGCAGAGTAGAATAGCACCACCCCTTCTCTTCCCGTGGGGGTCGTAAGAGGCGACCGAGGAATAAATCCGACCCAAGCGAATCAGGATCCTGGAGAAGGAAAACTCCACATAGGTACAAAACCGGAACGGGCTCTCCGTCAGGCGCGAGTGACTGGTAATAAATCGTGCGGCAGACTCCTGCAGCCGACTTGGCTCAGCACGTATCGACCTGTCATTCCTGTGGAGTCGGCCAGGAAGGCCGAGAGGGTGGCGCAGCCCTGCGTTTTCCATAATTGCGTCCCAGTGTCTGTGGAGAGCGTGCAAAAAGGTATGCCGCTTCCGTATCGGCTTATACAGCCATGAAAGATTTTGCCTCTGACAATGAATAAATCGTCTGACACAGACGTGTGAGGCCAATGATGATGAGGGGTTATAAATCGAAAACCCCTGAAACGCGCTTAAATTTTTATGTGACAAGTATAGGAAGACACACTGGTCTTGCTACCATTGGCAAATATCGTAAGACAAAACATAAATTAATTAAAAGTTCGATAAAAAAAAAGGAAAATAGAACCACACTATTCGGGTGTTCGAACGCGAGTCGTCTTGATTAGAGGGCAAGCGCACTACCGCTTTGCCAAAGTGTCTTTAAGATGCCTGTTGAATTAACAGATATGTTTCCCCACAATGGTCCGTAATTTAAAAATAAGCAAATGATTGCCTTTACGCCAAAAATGATGATTTCTAAAGATTGGAACAAAATACGAAAAGGTTACTTACACAAACCCAGCAGTAAGTATTAAACACCCTATATGCTATTATAGTGGAAGAAATTTCTGAAATTGCCTAATATTCAGAAAGTTAAATCTTGATCTTGATCTCTCAGAAAGTAAAACCAAAATCAATCGCGGAGATCTGTGTCGATCGTCGTTACTCCATAACGCGAATCATTCGAGTCTAATGTATGTCATATCTTGTATCTATGTATTTGTGGGATCCAATAATTTGGTTAAGCATTTTCACCGGCATATTATTTTCTTTACGCATTATGTGGGATGTACGTGAATTTTGCCTTACTTACTCGCCAAGAGATGTCGCTGTTAGTTTTCGGCGAAAACGTTTAAAACGCGGATCGGCTCAGTCACGCCACCTATGCAAAAATATTGGATTATGCGTGATCCCGTAGGAATAAGACATTTTCACGCGGTAAAAAGTAGCCTATGTGTTATTCTAGATACTCTTCTATATTTGTGCAAATTTTCATGTCAATCTAATCAGCCGTTTTAGCGTGATGTCGTAACAAACACACACACAAACATCCGCTTTTATAATATTAGTAGGAAGTAGGATTAGTAGCATTTGTGGGATCCAATCCAACATCTTGTTAAAACATTTTCATTGGCTTATAATTTTTGTACGTACATGTGTTGTGGGATATATATTAATTTTGCCTTACTTACTCGCCAAGAGATGTCGCTGTTAGTTTCTAAAACGCGAATCGGCTCAGTCGCGCCACCTTTTTTCATAAATATTGGAAAATGCGTGATCCCGTGGGATTGAGACATTTTTCCGTGGTAAAAAGTATCCTATATCAAATCTATATGTTATTCCAGATGCCCTTTTATATTTCTGCAAAGTTTCATGTCAATCTAATCAGCCGTTTTTGTGTGATGTCGTAACAAACACACACACACTAACATCCGCCTTTATAATAATAGTAGGAATAGGAAGTTTAGCAAGACCAGTGTGTACCATTGGCCAATATCGTAAAACAAAACTTAAATTAAATAAAAAATCGAAAAAATAAAAACAAAAAAGTAAGAATTTCCGATTCGGATTCGAACGCCAGGCGCATTGCTTGGAAGGCAAGCGCACTACGACCACGCCACAGTGACTTCAAGATTGATCGTTGAATCAACGGATATGCTTCCCCACTAAACGTGAATCGGCTCAGTCACGCCACCTACTTCAAAAATATTGGAATTTGCGTGATCCCGTAGGAATAAGACATTTTTTCGTGGTAAAAAGTAGCCTATGTGTTATTCTAGATACTCTTCTATATTTTTGCAAAATTTCATGTCAATCTAATCAGCCGTTTTAGCGTGATGTCGTAACAAACACACACACAAACATCCGCCTTTATAATATTAGTAGGATTCTTTTCCATAATAACAGAAACCCTCAGAAACCACATGAGCGAGTTTTGAATTTGTGACCATCTTTTCGTAGCTCAGTTCATTCTCGTACTTTTTTCGTCGACGAATAACCCTGGAAACCCTGACGTAAGTTTAAATCTCAAACTATAAATAGGCCACCATAGATAAGCAATAGCCACCACCATCAAAATTATGACAGATACAAACTGGGAGCAAAGGCTTAACGTGCCTCCCGAAGCACGAAACACTGACCTGTAGTCGTACTTGCGGCGGTCGGAGTCGGTGGTGATGGTGCCTTCAGTCTTGATCTCTATGTAGTCGATGTCGTTGCCTCTGTAGATCTTCCTCCACATTTCTCTGGAAAGATAATGTCATGTAAGTAATAATAGCAAACACAAAAGTGACATACCTTGATATTGAACAAAATCTAAGAATCATTGTAAATGAATTTAAGACGGAACACCGAATATAACTGACATATTTTTTTCCAAGCATTAACCAGGGTAGCTAGATTTCTACAATAAAACAACTCAATAGAATCAACCTGATGAAACATACAGGCTTAATCAAACTACTGTTAAATAATTTTCGGTATGGCAGAGAAGCAAATAGTAAGAAGATCATGCAATAATTCATCCACTGACCTGATGATGAGGTTGATGTGCTCCATCTTCTCCTTGTGGAATTCCATAAGACACTTCTCAAGTGCGACGGCGTAATTGTTGATGTCCTTTTCTATCGCCTTTGTAACTTGTAGCTCATAGAACTTTTCGCGGAATCGTTTTTCAATGTCCTTGTTCTGCGCCTTCTGGAGATCTTTCTTCAACGCTTTCAGGTCATCCTGAGAATAAGGAATAATTTTAAAAAGAAAATACATTCTATAGGTGAAGATTCATGGGGTTTGGACCATCCTCCAGTCCTTACTTCATCATCATTCACCACCAAAAGACGCAAAATTGTATAAGAGTTGGCACACTGCCTGCTTATGCGTGCGCGTGATGACGCGCGGAGCGCGGTCTGCGGCGTCTCATACGGTCCCGTACAATACAACGTCTTAGCGTGATGACGTGCACGTCACGCATACGGAGGCGGTGTGTGGACCATATTATTGTCAAGTAATATTGCACTGACGAGAGGTCGAGGCCCTCCCAAATGAACGAAACCAGAAATTGTAAGTTTGACCGGGACTTTAATGAGTGCAGCGACCTCGGCATGAGTAACCCCCCTGTGAGTGAATATAATATAGTGTAGAGATTAACATCACAGCCATACAGCTATTCGGATTGAGCCAGGTCCTCACCACGTGGTGCCCGCTAGGCTCCATCTTTAATTTTGATTAGGAGGTCAAGAAGTAGCTTCATGCCAATTTTCAGCTTTCTGGCTCAATCCGAATAGTTAAATAAATAAATAAATAAATATCCCTGGACGAGACACACAGCGCCATCTAGCCCCAAACTAAGCAAAGCTTGTACTATGGGAACTAGACAACTGATATAATACTTTTATACTTTTTTTGGTAAATAAATACATATTATACATAGAAAACACCCAGACTAAACATAAATATTTGAAAATTGACTTTACAAATATTTGTGCCTGGTGGGAATCGAACCCACGACCCTAGGCGTAGAAGGCAGGAGTACTATCCACTACGCCATCGGGACAGTCAAAAGTCAAAAGTTATAACCGGCTATTGACGTTATTCCCTACGCTAATATGCATTATACTCACATTCATCTGCTTGACGCGCCCCTCCAGCTGCGCCTTCTCCCTGAACAGCGTGGTCTGCTGCTGGATAAGCGGCTCCTTTTCTTGAAGCATGTCGGCGTTCACTCCACTGAGTTTTTCGTTGACTTCCGCTTCTTCTTTGGCGCAGCTCTCGATCTCTGTTTGGGCTTTGCGTAGCTTCAAGTTGTCTTCCAGGTCGCGTTTGTTTATCTGGGTACAAAAATAACGAGTCAAAATACTTATTAATTAGTTAAAGGTAAATTAAAAGGGGACTCCGAAATATCTGTTATTGTTTGATTTCCTGCTAAATACAACTCACTATTGCGTTGCTTATTACAACTGCCGTTGGCCGTGGTCCTCCCAGTATTGGCGGGTATTTACCATACTCACCACGTTCAGCATTGTTAGTTTAGTAATTGTCAAAATGGTAGAGCTTACACGCTATAGATAGAGCCCATTATATGAGCACTTGAAACCCCCATACTTTTTACCCACGACGGAACGGAGACGGTATTATGCGTTTGGGGTGAGTGTCTTGCAAACCAATACATTACCGATTACCTTTATAACTACCAATCCGATTTTGATGCGGTTTTCAGTGATAGATTTAGAATTGACTGGTCCATATTCGTAGATGGGTATTACGAAAACCAGGGGGCGTTGCAGTAAACCGCCGTGGGTTTTATCAAAATGTAATGAATCGTGTGTAAACTTACCTCCTGCTTAGCCAGCTCATCTTTCAGCGTATCGATTCTCTTGGTGAGCGTGTCTCTATCGTCCATGAGTTCCTCCTTCAGTTTCTCGTTGGCCTATTCACTATGTTCTGGATGAACTTACCTCCTGTTTAGCCAGCTCATCCTTCAGCGTATCGATCCTCTTGGTGAGCGTGTCTCTATCCTTCTATCGTCCATGAGTTTCTTGTGTTTTTGCTTCAGTTTCTCGTTGGCCTACTCACTATGTTCTGGATGAACTTACCTCCTGCTTAGCCAGCTCGTCTTTCAGCGTATCAATCCTCTTGGTGAGCGTATCTCTATCGTCCATGAGTTTCTTGTGCTTCTCCTTGAGTTTCTCGTTGGCCTCGTTGATCTTGTCCATTTCCTTCTGTATGTTCCTCTCCTTGTGTTGTTTGATCTCGTTGTCGATGGACTTGACTTTGTCGAACGAGTTCACGATGTTCTGGATGTATGAGTTTTTCAGTTCGATCGCGCTCCTGAACAAGTAATAAAAATTGGTGTAAGTATGCGGTATTCTATCAATAACATACAATAGAATATATTTTCGTGGGTTAGTTTAGATTAATTTTAAAAGTCGACGTTTTAATATTTAAGATACGTGCGAAATACGCTTGCAGTTTACTATCAAAAATACGAAAATGCATTATTGATAAGGCACGTTCACACTGAGCGAGGCTGCTCGGGTGCTCATTGCCTCGCGCGGAATACCGCGCGCGTTCGCCCGAGCACGAGCATGCGTTGTCTCGGGTGAGTGAGCCACGTAATTTTTTGTACGTTTACCGCACGAGGCAACGAGCACCCGTGCAGCCTCGCTCATTGTGGACGCGGCTATTTGTGATTTTTGACATTATGATTTGTGAATATAACTGATACATTACTTGTTTTTATTCTGCTATATAAAACGTACAATACGGTGAGAGACCCCGTTTATACCTGTTCTTGTTGACAACGTTGGCCTTCTCTTGTTCCTTGTCCTTCAGCACTTGCTCCAGCGGCGCGGTCTCCGACTGCAGCTGCTCCAATTCAGTCACGAAGCGCGCGCGGTTCTCTTCAATCTGCTTCTTGTTTTCTTGGAGGTTCACTATCTCTTGCACCTGATGGGATAATAATAAATTAAAGATTAGTAAACGTAGCTTTTTGCCGTGGGGTGCCGGCTTAGAGTAGCATCGTCGGTTAAGTCATTCTCTAGGATATATTCATTCAGAGAATGGAGAGCAGCGTTCACTGTGAATGAAACATCTTGCACTGCGCTCTTCAATCCGCCTGCCAAGCGTGGTGAGTATGACAATACCCCCTAAAAGGAGGAAGCCTATGCAGTAGAAGTGAACGGTAAACAGTAAACGTTAGGCGAGAACTACAAACAAATCATACAGTAACCAGCAGCTATTACTTTAGCAAACAGAAACCTTCATACCACCGTTTAGCTTGGTACGCGGTTCGATGATGACATATTTCGTAAAGTTTTGTAGCAAGTTAACTGGTTCTTTTTAACACCAATAAAAGAATGAGATATCTGTTTTTATCCATAACGCTTGCCGACGCGATGATTCTCGCACAAGGCCATTTTCTTAGTGTTACCAGTGTTACCGTATATTTTTCTGCTAAAAGTCTGGAAAGTATAATCTGCAGCGTTTACCTTCTTCTGTATGTTGAGCAGCTCCTCCTTGATTTTGTTCTTCTTCTCCTGCATCTGGTTGATCTTCTTGGCGTGCTGGTTAAGCTTGGCGCGCGCTGCCTTGATCTTGGCCTTCAGAGTGGTGATCTCTTACCTTCTTCTGTATGTTGAGCAGCTCCTCCTTGATCTTGTTCTTCTTCTCCTGCATCTGGTTAATCTTCTTGGCATGCTGGTTGAGCTTGGCGCGCGCCGCCTTGATCTTGGCCTTCAGAGTGGTGATCTTCTGCTTGAGCTCGGTCTGGCGCGCGGTCGCGTCTTCCACCGTCATGTCCATCTCCATGCCCTCGGTTTTTGACTTTGCTGACTCGAACTGTGGAATGTAAGGGACGGTGTAAAAAGGTAGGACATGGCATGGGTGTTAAAAATGGAAGTCGACGTGTTAAAGCTCATGGCCTGTTTTAAAAAGTAGCTGCGACTGTAAAAATGAATACCAAATTTTTAAGATGTTTGGATTGAGGAATAGGTAGGCAAAGATCGCGGTCATTCAAATGCTGGTGAGGCAGATATTCGAATGAGCGTTTTTGAGCGTATGAAAGTGTATGCCCATCGCCATGGTGCACCGATACAGGGAATCCTAGTGGGGACTATGAGTGTGTTTTACATTCGAATTTATTGTATTATACAACGTGTTAAAAAAGATTAATCTAAAGTCTGCTGACTCAGAGACCCAAAGAGGACCTTGACCTCTGAGAATCTTCTTCGAAATAAGACTTTAAATCTTGTATCTTGTAACAGTGTGAACTCACGTCTCTGGTGGCGGTCTTGAGTTCCTGTAGCGAGCGGTCGAGCAGCGGCATGTCTCCTTGAATAGATTTCGCAGTAGCGAGCTTCTCTTCCGGCTCCTTCATGGACGTCTGCAGCTCTTCGATAGTTGTTTGCAGGTCAGCGATTTTCTGAAATAGAAAGGATGATATAATAAAAAAATCAGTGCCGTGTAAATCCGGCATAGAATACCATCACCCCATTCATATATTTCTCAAATAATGAAACAACGAAAGTTCCGAGAAGGCAAATTTTCTTCGGTTAGATGATCCACGCGGTAGCGAGTCCTTGAGAGCAATGATTTTCTCATTCAAAGACTCGAGGCTGAGCAGCTCATCCATCTGCGCCTGTGTATTCTGAGCTCTTTGGAAGCTGTAGCAGTAAAACTACCTGCCCAATTTATCATACTTGTCCAGAGTTTAGGAATATCAGTCTCCTGATGTTTTCGTCAAAGTACTTGAGTCTGAGCAGCTCATCCTTCTGTACCTGGGTCTTCTAAAGCTCCTCAGAAGCTTCTAGTGATATCCTAAACTGGAACTACCTCCTATCTTGTCATACAGTATTCCTACCTTATCAACGTCGCTCTGCCTGGTTTCCAGCTTGGGGATATCAGTCTCCTTGAGCGCAGTGATCTTCTCATTGAGCGACTTGAGGCTGAGCAGCTCATCCTTCTGCACCTAAGTCTTCTGAAGCTCCTTGGAAACCTTCCAGTTAGATTCAACAATAAAACTACCTGCCTATTTTGTCCTACAGTATTCCTACCTTATCGACGTCGCTCTGCCTGGTTTCCAGCTTGGGGATATCAGTCTCCTTGAGGGCAGTGATGTTCAAAGACTTGAGACTTAGCAGCTCATCCTTCTGAGCCTGGGTCTTTAGAATCTGCTCGGGCCTCTAGTAAGGTCCTACTCTGAAACTACCTCTCGTATCTTGTCCTACAGTATTCCTACCTAATCGACGTCACCCTGCCTGGTCTCCAGTTTGGGGATATCGGTCTCCTTGAGAGCAGTGATCTTCTCGTTCAAAGACTTGAGGCTGAGCAGCTCATCCTTTTGTACTTGAGTCTTCTGAGCTCTTTAGAAGCTTTCCAGGGAGGAACTACCTGCCCAATTTATAATATAGTCAAGAGTTTAGGAATATCAGTCTCTTAATCTTTTCGTCCAAGTAGTTGAGACTGAGCAGTTTATTCTTCTGCGCCTGGGTCTTCTAAAGCTCCTCAGAAGCTTCTAGTGATATCCTACACTGAAACTACCTCTCCTATCTTGTCATACAGTATTCCTACCTTATCGACGTCGCTCTGCCTGGTTTCCAGTTTGGGGATATCAGTTTCCTTCAGAGCGGTGATCTTCTCGTTCAAAGACTTGAGGCTGAGCAGCTCATCTTTTTGTGCTTGAGTCTTCTGAAGTTCTTCGGAAGCCTTCTCCAGGCGCGAGGGCAAGGTCATCACTTGGGTCGACAGGTGGTCTACCAGGTCTGACACCTGAGAATAAATAATTAAAATTAAGCACGTGATAATTTCTTGCTTATAAATGGAGAAAAAACGTAAACAGCAAATGTTTACAGGTGAATACCCGACTTGAATCATGTAACTAAGATGTGAAATCCTTTGGCGAAACACACGAAAAAAAAAAGCGGAGCACATCACCAATCAATCGACTAATCAATCACAATTCACGAAATCTTCGCAGAGTACGATTCGATCTTTAATTAAATTACTCAGTTGAAAATACGACGAAACATACAGCCCCGCGGTTACCCAACTACCCGCATTCGCCCACAGTCGAGTGATGGGAAAAAAGTGTGTCACAAAGTTGTCGATATTTTGTCGTTGTGTTGTGTTTTGTGTAGAAACCATAAATACTTCTTTAATTATTCACAATCAGTGAAGTTACAGTTCGAACAAACTATGGCTAAAAAGGCCCCTTTAATAAGCAAATGTCTCGAGACATATACATTTTAGTTACTTTGTTTTAAAGAAACCTGCCCTTAGTTTATAAAGACCTATTCAACGATACCCTACCTACTCAATATTGTAGGAAAAACAACCCATTAACTAATAACTATGAGTAGTCTGAACTGAACTGTTCGGCAACAATTCTCGATATCGACATCAACATGAATTAGTCACAGCACTACCGCATTCCTCAACATGGTCATGAACTCATTCGCGTACTGTACAAATAAGTTAGTTACAAGTTTGGAAAACAAACCTCCGTTTCTCCGTCGAAGCCTCGGTTGCAGAGCGGGCAGCAGCTGTTGTCCTTCACTTGCTGCTTGTACTTGGCAAGGATGGTCATAGACGCTTGCAGTACTGCATGCTCCTCTTGGAGTTTCTCCACCTGAGACAGGAACATTAAAATGTTAGTACACTTTGTAACGTATTTCGAAAGTTCTCTAACTCATAAGATCTTTGTGTCTATGCTTTTCATGGACAACTACACGACTTGCTAAAAGAAAACTTGTAAAGATTCCTATGATTTAACAAATCCTACACACGCTAGTGGCATCCAGAGATTATTCCACTGCCGACCGTGTAGGATAAGTAAACTCTCTTTAAAGGTTTAAAACAACGCGAGACGTAATATGTTTACAAAACGCATGCATTACCTGCCGTTGTCGTGTGATGCCGGCTTAGAATAGCCTCACCCCAATTCTATCCGTGGATGTCGTAAAAACGACAAAGGGATAATCGTACAGAGAATGGGCAGCAGCGTTCCTTGTAAATGCAGCATCTTAGAACTGCGCTCGCCAATGCGCCTGCCAAGCGTGGTAAGTATGGGCAATACCCTCCGATAGGGGGAGGCCCATGTCCAGCAGTTGACTGTTGTGGCTGTTATGGTGGTAGTGGTCTAGTCATACCTGCGCGGTGACTTTAGCAAGCGTCTCCTCATAGGTCTGCGCGCCGCACGCCTTGAACATCTTGTCCTCAGCTTTGGTGAGCTCGGCCTTCTTGTCGTTGAGCATTTCGCGTACGTGCTTGCGTTCCGTCTCCAGTTTTGTCATCTGAAATATTCATAAAGTGTCAATACATGTTAAAATATTGAGAACAAAGCTATGATCTTGATTGCTAAGCTGAAGCTATGATTTAGAACTGTATTTTTCGTAATTTTTTCATGGTTTAATAAATCAGCACAGGATTTGTGTCAAAAAGTTAAACAATCAAGGATGGTAAGGCAGGGAGTGGGACAAAACTACCTGTTTAAAAACAAATCTTTCTGACACAAAGGGCTTGGCGAGCACTTACCCCATTTTTGACCCGCATGACTAATAAGAAATTCTGACGAAGATTCGACACAGCACATGAGGTTGTGACTAAACCGGTAACACTACAGCGTCTACTCTGCTGGAACCGTTTTGCAACAGGCCTATTTACCTCTCTGTCGCTGGTTTTGAGCTTCTTCTTGATGCCGTCGACTTCCCCCTTCATCTTGACCTCGAACTTGTTGACCTGCATGGCATACCCGCTCTCGGGCATTTCCCCCAGGATCTCGGTAAGGGCGGTGCGATGCTTATTCTATTTACTGGAGTTCATAGTGCCCATGCGGTCATTCGTCGACACAGTGTCACACTTTACATGTCAAAGATATTCATGTGTCCCACCATTACTATAGAGAGACTATGTTATTTATATAATGTATATAACCAATATTAAAAAAAAAGAAAATTGGATGACAATGACTTATCCATATAACTGTGTAATGACTATCAATAAGTGATATTTTTTGTATCCTATGTTGAATAAATATTTTTGAGTTTGAGTTTATCTCCATGAGGGCACTGCGTTGCTTGTAATAATATCATACTTAGCAACAGAAAGAGACAAATGACCCACCTCTCTGTCGCTGGTTTTGAACTTCTTCTTGATGCCGTCGACCTCTCCCTTCATCTTGACCTCGAACTTGTTGACCTGCATGGCGTACCCGCTCTTGGGCATTTCCCCCAGGATCTCAGCAAGAGAGAGACAAATGACCCACCTCTCTGTCGCTGGTTTTGAGCTTCTTCTTGATGCCGTCGACCTCTCCCTTCATCTTGACCTCGAACTTGTTGACCTGCATGGCGTACCCGCTCTCGGGCATTTCTCCTAAGATCTCAGTAAGAGCAGTACGATGCTTGATCTACTTACTAGAGTTCAAAAGAGTCCATGGGATTGTTCGTCACATGCTGTCCCACATTACTATAAAGAGAGACACTATGACCTAATATCTCAGTAAGAGCAATACTACGCTTGTGAATCACACCTAACAGCAGAGAGAGACAAATGACCCACCTCTCTGTCGCTGGTTTTGAGCTTCTTCTTGATGCCGTCGACCTCTCCCTTCATCTTGACCTCGAACTTGTTGACCTGCATGGCGTACCCGCTCTCGGGCATTTCCCCTAAGATCTCAGTAAGCGCAGTATGGTGCTTGTTGAGTTCCTAGAGTCCATAGGGTTGTTCTTCGACTCACTTTTGTCCCACTTTACATGACAGTATGTCTGTCTTATAAGCAAATATTTCTTTCAGGGCGGTGAAGTGCTTTTTCTTACTAGACTCCATGTATGTAATAAATAAGACAAATGACCCACCTCTCTGTCGCTGGTTTTGAGCTTCTTCTTGATGCCGTCGACCTCTCCCTTCATCTTGACCTCGAACTTGTTGACCTGCATGGCGTACCCGCTCTCGGGCATTTCTCCTAAGATCTCAGTGAGCGCGGTGCGGTGTTTGTTACAATATCACACCTAACAACAGAGAGAGACAAATGACCCACCTCTCTGTCGCTGGTTTTGAGCTTCTTCTTGATGCCGTCGACCTCTCCCTTCATCTTGACCTCGAACTTGTTGACCTGCATGGCGTACCCGCTCTCGGGCAGTTCTCCCAGGATCTCAGTATCAGCTGGTTCTATTTATTAGAGTTCATTGTACCCACAGGGTCGTTCGTCGACTCAGTCTCTTTACATGACAGAGATACTTATGAGCTAATATTTCCTTGCAGTGCTTATACTTACTAGACTCGATCAAGTCGTTCGTCGACGTGCTGTCTCACATTTTTAGAGAGAGATTATGACCCAATATCTCGGTAAGGGCAGTGCGGTGCTTGATCTACTTACTAGAGTTCATAGAGTCCAGGCGGTCGTTCGTCGACTCAGTGTCCCACTTTACATGTCAGAGATAGTCATGTGTCCCACTTTACATGTCAGCGATACTCATGTGTCCCACTTTTCATGACAGTGGTACTCATGTGTCACACTTTACATGACAGAGATACTCATGTGTCCCACTTTTCATGACAGTGGTACTCATGTGTCACACTTTTCATGACAGAGATACTCATGTGTCCCACTTTTCATGACAGTGGTACTCATGTGTCACACTTTACATGACAGAGATACTCATGTGTCCCACTTTTCATGACAGTGGTACTCATGTGTCACACTTTACATGACAGAGATACTCATGTGTCCCACTTTTCATGACAGTGGTACTCATGTGTCCCACTTTACATGACAGAGATACTCATGTGTCCCACTTTACATGTCAGAGATACTCATGTGTCCCACTTTACATGTCAGCGATACTCATGTGTCCCACTTTTCATGACAGTGGTAATCATGTGTCCCACTTTACATGTCAGAGATACTCTTGTGTCCCACTTTACATGTCAGCGATACTCATGTGTCCCTCTTTTCATGACCGTGGTACTCATGTGTCACACTTTACATGACAGAGATACTCATGTGTCCCACTTTACATGACAGAGATACTCATGTGTCCCACTTTACATGTCAGAGATACTTATGAGCCAATATTTCCTAAAGGGCGGTGCAGTGCTTACACTTACTAGACCCTATCAAGTCGTTCTTCGACTCGCTGTCCCACATTACAATAGAGACTATGACCCAATATCTCCGTGAGGGCAGTGCGGTGCTTGTTACAATATCCCACTTAACAACAGAAAGAGACAAATGACCCACCTCTCTGTCGCTAGTTTTGAGCTTCTTCTTGATGCCGTCGACCTCTCCCTTCATCTTGACCTCGAACTTGTTGACCTGCATGGCGTACCCGCTCTCGGGCATTTCTCCTAAGATCTCGGTAAGCGCGGTGCGGTGCTTGTTGAGTTCATAGAGTCCGTAAGGATGTTCGTCGATTCACTTTTGTCCCACTTTACATGACAGTATGTCTGTCTTATAAGCCAAGTATGTAATAAGACAAATGACCCACCTCTCTGTCGCTGGTTTTGAGCTTCTTCTTAATGCCGTCGACCTCTCCCTTCATCTTGACCTCGAACTTGTTGACCTGCATGGCGTACCCGCTCTCGGGCATTTCTCCTAAGATCTCAGTAAGGGCGGTGCGGTGCTTGTTACAATATCTCGCTTAACAACAGAGAGAGACAAATGACCCACCTCTCTGTCGCTAGTTTTGAGCTTCTTCTTGATGCCGTCGACCTCTCCCTTCATCTTGACCTCGAACTTGTTGACCTGCATGGCGTACCCGCTCTCGGGCATTTCTCCTAAGATCTCGGTAAGCGCGGTGCGGTGTTTGTTCTGCATCACAGAGAATTGCTTCTCCTTCTGCTTCATATTGTCCTCGGCGAGGTCGCGCTCCTTCAGTTTCGTGCTCATCTTTTGCAGTTTTGTGATCTGTGACATTTTAGAAATTATAATATACATACAGTGTAGAATTGTACAAAGGCGAAAACTTACAAGTCTAGTTAGTACGACTACAAGTTACATTATCCAACCCGTGCTATACTACCTATAGTTCGACAAGTTCGCGCGCGACCTTCCCTAGAGGTGATAAACGGCGGGGGGCGAGGTACCCAAGACGTCGGCGGGTAGCGGGATGTGAGGAAGATAAATGACGTGCTTCTCGCCCCCCCACCGTCCTGTACCCCGTAGGAAATTCGCGCTCGAAGTTGTCGAACTACAGTTAGTTAGGCCTTAGGTCTCTACAAAGACGAAGACGAAGAAGAACAAAAGTCAGACGGTGTCGCCAGTAGTAAGTACCGTGGGTTACCATCATGCATGGACAGGAGCAGCTATTAGAATATCTGTTCTCAAGTTCAACTGCATTGTACCTACTGGTACTGTTATAGGGATATTGGTGAGGACCGAAAATGCGATCGAGTGCTGCGTGTATTTACACGTCAGTCTAGAGCGTCAATTAACATTGCCATGACGTGAAAAGTTACGGACAATAAACCACAGACCAAGGTTCTTGTTCTTATAAAAGACTTACCTTGTCAGCAAGCTCGTCGCGCTCCTTGTCGAAAGCTTCAAGCTCCTTTTCATCATCGTTGATCTCCTTTTGCGCCTCCTCTTGATTCAGTTCAGCGTCTGCTGTTTGGTACTCTCTAGAAAACAAGTAGGGTATAGCTATATTCATTTTTAAATTTAAGTTTGTTGATGTTTGTTTGGTTTAAATAGTAATTTCATTGCAACAACACATGCAAACAGAAGTCTTAGGAGTTGTTGTGAAAGTTAGGGTTCATAATAATAATTCTCATGACAATTATCTAGGTATAATTAAAAAAATAAATAACACATTGGATTCTACTGTACGTGTGCCTAAACACTATTTTGTGGAAGTTTTTTCTTCCAAAAGGCCGTGTGGTAGCGGCTATGAATACTGCCACCTTTAGTCCATTTAAGGTTTTGGTAAAAGGAGACATACAGTTTGTGACCTCGGCTGTCATGGTAGCCATAACCAACTACAATAGCATTCCCAAAAAGGGTTGACATCAGACAGAAAGCCGGTTATAAAACATTGCAATCCTTTTTCTAAATGATTTTGTAAAGTAGTTGCGCCGACCCCAAGTGATTTGAGATAAGGGCAGGAAGATGATAAGGGGAGGGGGATGGTGGATGTATGCAACTCACTCCTCAGCAGACTGCAGCCTCTGCTCGAGCACCTCGAGGCGCGACTTGGACTCTGTGGCGTCGGTGATCTGCTTCTCCAGCTTGAGAATGTCCTTGCGCGCGGTCGCTATCTCCATCTCCTTGCTAGAGATCTTCTGCTTGTGCCGGGACTGTGGAGGATACAGATAATATTAAACTTTGTTATTTTTTAAGGCCAGGCCTATGGAGACACTAATAATTTTGAGTCGTGTGGAAGGAAAGCGTGTTCATTCAGGGCAGGGTGGACGGTAGCATGCATCGAACTTTTCATACTGCCTACAACCACGCTCGGGAGACGAGCTTTCTAGTAGTCGCGTTCCTCAGAGTTGAGGGAACGAGGAGCAAAAAGAAAAAGGCACAGCCTGTTCCTTTCTTGTTGCTTTTATGAAAGCTGATTCAGGATCAAAACAGCGTTTAACAATGTTAAAAAAATGCGCGGGATACAGACGTTGAGTCTGACTTGTTCTCCTTTTTATCAACATTCGTAATTTTGGATATTATCTAAGCTCTTATTTGTACGAAGTTTGTTGATGGTAATTAAAGATCTTTTTATTTATATCTATGATCAAGAACTAATCATCAGTCTGGCGTAAGGTTACTCTATCTATTTCAAACCGCATCAAAAGAAGTTTGAACAGTTGGGAAGTTTAGGAGGAGTTAGCGAATTCCACGACTGACAGACAGAAAGAGAAAAACAAAAAGCGACTTTATTTTGTACTATGTATTGATTACATTAATAGGTATTTGACTTACAACTGCATCCCTGCTTTCATCAACAGACTGTTGGTAGGTTTTCTCCTCCGCATCAGCTGAGGCCTTGAGTTCTTTTAGCTCGTTCTTCAAGCTCTTGACCTTCTCAGTGAGGTCAGCGATGCCCTTCTCAGCGTCTTCGTTGCTCTCGATAGTTTCGGGTGTTTCAAGACCTGGTGGTGTGGGAGGAAGGATGATTGATTAATAGTCATAGAATTAAAGGGAGCTTGACTTTACCTAGATACTTTGTGTTTTTCTTTCGCACCCTAAGTTCGAAACAGGATGATCGTAGATGCGCAGATTCGCCCGGGCAGGATTCGATCATATGTTACCGGATTTGCAAAGCGAGAAAGCCGCCGCTATTGAAACGGTCGCTGACAGCTTTTAGATACTAGTTCTATTGTGTATTGCAGTTCAGTTCTGTATAGTGTGTGGTAGATTTTTGCATTGACAAGATCCAATCTATCCATCACTGAAAACCGTATCGAAATCGTTTAATTCGTATTTTGGAGATAATTGGTAACATTGGTTTGCACAGTTTGCACAAACATTCTCTCACCCCAACACACATACTTAGTCTCCATTCCGTCGTCGTGGGTAAAAATATACATCAAGTCTTCCACAATTTTGTGTCTAGCATGAACTATCCTACTTTAAAAGACAATTATAAAAAAGTCCTCATACAAATGAAGTAATAAGAAAAGGCACCTACCAGCCATCTTAGCAGTCTCCACGATACACTTGTTCCTCTTGTCGATCCGCTCCTGGTTCTGGCTCTCGAGGAACACCAGCTTGTTATGCTTGGCTTTGTTGTTCTCGGTCTCGTTGGCGATCTTTTCTTCATCCTTGTTGAACGAGTTGATCTTCTTGTAAGATTCAGTCAGCTCCTTGTTGTTGGCTTTCGCGGTGGCGTCGTGGTTTTCTAGAAAAAGGATTTATAAATTAACTCTAGAACCCTATACTGTTTTTGACTCTCTGATATACCTACATTTACAAGCACTACCTGCACACTTCCACAAAGCGTAGCGGTCAGCGGATGTCTGAGATTCAAACTAAGACTAACCGCCTGGGACAAAATTACACTCCTGGTCAAATCAGTGTGTTTGAAACAAATTAAATTATTGACCAAAGAAAAGTTGGAGTATAAAAGTTAGATATGAGAGTGAGTACAGCTGCTGATAGCTCCAGAGCTGTTTATACCTTTAACTTAACACTCTAGTGCCATATCATCATTGAGAAATATCATAAGCACTAGACTTCAGGACAGTTACTTACTAATCGCACTTTGAAGCTCCTCAATGGGTCCTTCAAAAATAGTTTTGATAGTTTTCTTCAATTCTTCCTCCTGAGTTTTGTTATGCTCCAACCTGCAGGGATATTTAGTGATCAATATTTAGATAGTATGGTTTGGTTGACCATTCAAATAAAATTAGGATGCTATCAATACAAGTCCTTATGTTGTAAACTAAAAGTCTTATCAATATCCGTGAAATGAACAGTAGTATTACCTGAGAATATAGCACAGTTCATTACTCTTTTCAATCAAGCATGATGATAAGAATAGAAATCAAATCACTCATTTGGTCGAGTTTAGAAATTAAAAACTAAAGGCACGTATTCATTCAGCGACATTGACGCGCAGCTTTGTATATCAACCACTTCACCCGTGATTATCGCGGCAACTTTATATGTGACACTGGGGACAATTTCCATGTTCATAAACATTGTGTATGCAACAGTTTTTGCATGTATACAATGTTGATCAACAATGATGCTAAGCAATGTTAATACGCGAATACGCGCTATGGGGACTCTATAGGTTTTTTCAACATACTTGGCCTTAATCTTCTCCCTCTTGGTCTCCCACTGCACCAGGTTCTTCTGCAAGGTCTCGATGGCAGTCAGCTTCTCGGTGATAGGTTTCAGCTCGGTGCTCAGCTCAGCAACCTTGAGCTCCGACTCCGAGATCTTGGTCTCCGTGTTCACGGCCTCCAGCTTCTTCTTGTCCACGTCTTGCTTCCTCTCAGTCAGGTGGGTAACTTCCAGCTCTGAAATTGTAAGAGATTATCAGATTACAGCGTACTATGGAGTGGTGGGCTGCAAACTTCTTGTGGTCAACAACTAGAAAAACTTTTTGAATTTAAGTACACCAGTATAGAAGAGATATTTAGACAACAGGACTACTCTCTTCTCTTTGTCTCTTCTCTTCTCTTGTTTTGGTGAGGGGCACCTGGATCCCATGATATCTCCAACAGATTTTAACCAGGCCAATACTTCAACTCCTAACAACTTATCCAAATGCAATACTTTTTGAGCAATGCTAAAACAATATTCTTGACTAGATTTCTATATCTTATTTACTGCTTTATGATATGAGCATATTGAGCATAATAGTTAAAATAAGGACAAATTTAGAGAAGTAATAATGGTCTTACCAAGTAGCTTCAAGTTTTGTACATATTCCTTTCTCAATTTTCTGAGGCGTTCGAAGCAGTCGCTGTATTTGTCAGCATCGAAGATCTCATCGAAACGCTCCTTCACTTTCTTCCCTTCATCCAGGGGCCAGCTGGAGTCTTCTTGGTGGCAGAAGATTACAGAGTTCAGGATAGCCTTTGGAACACCTGTAAAAAATGAAATTTTTGTAACCCAGACCCTAACTGTGTGTGGCACTAAAAGTAAAAAAGTCCAGCAAGAAAAAAGTATTGTCGCAATGTCCATCAGAATGTTTCCACTAAGTATGTGCTAGGAAAGGTCTTGAATAGAGTGCACTTAAGGGCGCTGCTATACAAATGACATCATTTTCAAAATTTTAAAGTGTTTTCCCTTGTGCTGTGGCCAGTTGCCCTAAGTGCACATCATGTCAACCAAGGTCTTATCCGAGAATGTGAAGAAGAGCCTAAAAATTGTGCAGTAAGAGGATGCATTGCTAGTTACTGACATACTGGCTGATGATAAAGAAGCCTAAAACCACATTCTTACCTAATTCCTCGAGCATAACACGGTCTAAATCGGTGCATCGTGATGATATGTCCTTCACTCCACCATTCTCGTCCACAACAGACAGAAAGGAATCAAGGGTCTTGAACACAGTTTTCTTTTTGGCCAAAGCAGTGACTTTCATGGACCGCGACACTTCCAGCTGCTTATTCTTCGCGTTGGTCAACTAAAACCACCAAAAGAAAATCAATAACACGATGATTGCGTGCATCCAAACAAACACGTTTACAGAAGGAACAAAGCATTAGCATACCTTGACTTTTACTTGTCCCAGCACCTCGGTAGATCTGTTTACTTTGGCATCGTGCACGAAGCATTCGTTGCGGCTACCCGGGGGCATCTGCCCCGTGATAGCATACCGTAAACATTCAATGATGGTCGTTTTACCACATCCATTTTGTCCGAGAATGAGGGTTAGCGGCTTCTCAAACGAAATGCGTTGCTCATCGTTTTCATCCGGACCGAAACTACGTACACCCCTCACAGCTAAGGATTTTATATCTGCCATCGTGAAACAACACTCACTATTATGGATTTTCAGTTAATTTCGCGCCAAGAGAAAATAAATTCTCTGAAATACCGGTGGCGAAAAGCGGCGGCGGCGGCGTCAACGTTAGTGATGGGCGCATGCACGATGGGCAAAAATCGATAGCATAAAAAGCAGGCTCGCACGAAACAGTTTTAAAAAAGACATTTGACGCTGGCACAAAGTTAACTAGTAAACCAAAAAAGAGATGTAAGTCGGTAAGTATGACTGACTTTCGTCGTAAAAAAAAATCTCTAAGAAATGAGTACGATTCAATTAAAATTGTATAATTTGCGCAGATAAATAATAATTTCCACACAAGCAACATTATTCCTGTTCATATGTCATATAATATGAGATAGAGAGGCAAACAATAATGTTACCAATTCGGGTGGATCCAAGAAGGTTGGTGGATCCATTATCTAACAGCGCAAGTTATTCGATCACTGTTCAGGACGCGATTGTATGAGCTGTTCCTAGCCAAAACCTTCACAAGACTGAATTACAATTTTAACTTAAAAATTACTAAATTGTAACATAAAATTATGAGACTACTTAAGATTTTGGAAATTCATTTACAGTTAATTTCATGTTTTTTAAGCGTACCGATCGATTACATATCGATAAGAATCAACAGAATCAATGATTGGAATCCCTATCTTACAAACGTCAAATTATCGAATTCGGATACACGCTTTCATACTTTTTTCAAGAGGGACACTGCTTTGGATTCTAGCCCTTTCAGCAGAAATTATAGTAATGTTGCCATTTTCTTAAAATTACCCAGATAGTGACGATTACTACGAACAGTAAAATTATACATTTATATCTTTGTGCTTGCAATCAAGTCTATAATGGACAAATACACACTTTTCGAAATGCCCAAGAAAATATCTTAAAAACAGTGTTACAAAAAATAAGATCTTATGAAGTATTAAATTGCTGCGAAATTAGACCTCCGTTACTCAGGTGACTTTTTTGATCGGTGACTCACGGATCTCTCGTTCTATTCCAATAATCTGTTCGATTGAAATAATTCATTCACTCACAGTACCTACTCACACGTTCGAAACAGCATTAAACATTGTAGTATGAAGCCTAGTATACCGACACATCTCGATAACAAAAAAAATATTTTGGGAACAAAATCTAAAACATGAAAATAAATACGTATTTTAGCGACAAGAGATCAAAATTGGCTCAATTTTAATTTAATTACTCTCATTTTTATAGTAATATAACATTTCACAGCCCTTTTAACTAAAAAGAACATTAAAATACATTTGCCTTAGCATGTAAGTCTCCAAAAAACTGCAAAAAAAATAATAAATATTTTGCAATGCTCATATACTCCATAAGTATAACATTTAGGACATTTTATCAAAGATTATTTCGTGCTTGTATTTTTATATACTATCGATTGGTACATGTTATTAGCGCCATCTATTGATTTAAAAATACGTAACTTTTAATCAAAGCATGTAGCTTTTTCATTTTTTTTTGGGGTTACTGATACTTTTTGAAGAAAATAATGGCAACACCATTTTGGCAGCTTCAGTTGCATCTTTTCTTTTTGAAGATTGGCTCAAAAGGGCATGATCCCAGAGCCGTAAAAGGAATTATAAAAAAAAAAAAAAGCTTCAGTTGCGTTGATGTGTTGCTTATTGCTGCCGTTTGTGTTTTCGTGTGTTTTTCGCGTAAAATTCATTATATTTGTTTGCCTGTGACTGAATTATTGATTGTATTGAGAGTGTACGACACAGATCTGTAATATATTTGCTCTAGGACACCGAATTATCTTCATTAGTGATTTGAGAACTGTTTTTATTCAATCGGATGCTGTGGCTAGATTCTTCTGGATGCTGCGTGTAACACTTCAACAGATCATCATCTCGTGATCCAGAAAGGCTGATTTTCACACCCTGCATGTAAGTATTACAATAATACCGTCATATTATCAATTGCCTTATTTGTTTGTGTTCACTTTCATAAACTGCCAAGTGTAGGCATGCAATTTGTCACTTAATTTATTTTTGCTTTGATGAGTAATGCACATAGTAGCTCATTGAAGGTTGCGGTATGCTTGCGTAAAATGAGTCAGTATCAACAACCTATAATGCATTCTTTGTATATAGTGCATAAACAAAGAATTATAGTTGTGGCTAGACACTTGTTATGATAACATATCAACACTTGACACCACACATAATTATGTATAATTTGTCTTAGTATACTGTACGTACATGACTTCGCCTGCATTTGGATTTTATTCAGTATTCCTGATAAGTTCTATAGATAATAAAACTTATGATGTTCTATGTGCATGGTTCTGCCAATAGCATTATTCATAATAGATGGGGCTATGCTATGAGTTTTATTGTGTACTGTACCTACAAGTCCTTTACAAACAGAAAGTGAAAAATCTTAATTTTTCAGAAAAAATAAACAATGATTTGTTTAAAGACTGGTCTGAAATTTGTTTAAATGCAAAGTTATAGTTTTATAAAAACAGATTGGCTTTAGTATTCTGCGGCACGATTTACATGATTCTTTGAGCATCATTATGATGCCAATGATTAACATCTAGCTGTTGTTTATGTGAAAATGTTTGGTTTTTGAGAAATTGTAAGTTGAAGTTTTGAGTTTGTACAATTATGTTACAAATTGTACAAATTGTATGAAAAATTGGGGGTGATTTCAGCACTTCCTTCTTTTAGAGGGTTTATGTCTATCAATGCCGCAGGATACTAAAGAAATCCCAAAAATGTGCTGTTTCTCCGAACAATACTAACATATTTTTAAAAAACATGATAGCCAAAAAAAGTTTAGTATAATAAAATCAATGGAACATAATATTGGGATTTTTAATGCACTCACAGTGCTTCTGCAGTGCTTATTTTCGTTTATGAATATAAATGGGTAATTCCATGTAACGGGTGTTACAGTTCGTACACCTTTATTCAACAAAAAGTCACAAAATTATAAAGAAAACCTATCAATGTTATTGTTTTGAAAAAGTTTGGACGTTGAAAAAGGCTGACCGTGACCGCATTGACGCTTTCGAGATGTGGTGCTGGAGAAAAATGTTACATATCCCGTGGACTGCTCTCCGTACTAATGTCTCTATCCTTCATGAGCTCAACATCAAAACTAGGCTCTCCACTATTTGTCTACGAAGGATTCTGGAATTCTTTGGCCACATCGCGCGAAAAGATGGACACAACCTGGAACAACTGATGATCACCGGGAAAGTTGATGGCAAACGACCAAGAGGTCGCAGTCCTACCAGGTGGTCTGACCAAATACGCTCGGCACTGGACACCAAGCTGCACGTTGCGCTGCATGCTGCCAAAGATAGGCAGCGATGGAAGAGCATCGTAAACGAGAAAATAATTTCCCATCGGGGGAATCACGACCCTCAGTAATGAGGATTACGACGCGAGGAGGAGGGGTTATTGTTTTAATACACTCCACCTGAGTTCAATTTTCGGAAAATGTATTAAAATAATAATGTCTATGTATCAGTACGAAAATATGAAGCAATTTATGCGCGGAACGGGCGTTACACGATTTGCGCTCTTACCTTCAGGTAGTCGGACAAAATTGCAAAACTCTGCGAATCTTGTAAAAATTATCTACAATGAGTGAATTGATGTGAAAGTTTATTAAGTAGTTAGTATACCTGTGTGGGTAAATGAGTAATAAGGGAATTTAATTAATTTTTACGGAGTCTGTAATGTGTATCGGGTGTTACATGCCATTGTAACGGGAGTTACATGTACGAAATCAGTACAACAAATCTAAGATAACTAAATATTGGTTAAAAATATGGAAATAAAACTAGGTAAAAACTATTTTGGGATCATTCTCGATGTTTATTAAGACAATTATTTATCAAAATCTTTATGAGAAGTATTTAAAAAATTGCTTTGAAAACATGCACTATCAAAAGTAGTATTTTTGAATTCTTGTGTTATTTCTTATATTTTTCACTTGTAACAGGCATCATAGTAATAGAAAAAATGAAATAAATCTTAAAAGTCACGGAAAATAAATATCAAAATTTTACGAAAGCACTGTTATATGCCAACAATCAAATTATTGAAAATTTGTACTTTTTTGACTGAAAATAATACTTAAAATTACTTATTTGACCAAATAAACCTCAATGACATCCATAAAAACATTTAAATAAACCTAATTATCTTTAAAAAACATTAGAAAATATTCAGGAACCCCATTCCGTAACGGGGGTTACACCCATTTCTCTGTAAAAATCGAGATATTGGTGAAGCCAATTTTTGAAAATAAGATGAAAATAATGACAAAATCATCAGAACTCTTTGCTCCCAAAACCAATTAACTGTAAATTGAATAATAAAGCTGAGAAATAAACTTTTAGCTTACTTTCGTAACGGGCGTTACATCACATTATCCCCAAAGATAAGTGCTTATAAACCAAAGAAAACTAAATATTTTTCGATAATACAGAATTTACCTGTAATCTCCATTGAATCCTTTACAAAATGATGGTAAAAATATCCTTAAAACAACCGTATTTTCTTCAATTACGCTTTTGGAATTATGGCATTTAAATACTACTAACAGATGTTCCATTTTGACCTCACTTCATGTAAGAAAAAAACAGTAAATTCGTATAAAATAAGCATTTATCTCTTAAGATTCGAATGATTCGATGTCTTTCGAAGGATTGAAACTATAATTTGAGTTAAAACAAGTAGCTTTATTTATTTTTGCTGAAGTACTGTTTTCCATGGAATTACCCAAATGTACTATTTGTGGTCATCCAATTCAAAAGGGACCTTATGGCGATTACTAGTTTCCAAGATATAAATCAGCTTTTAAAACAATTCAAACAAATATATTTTGTTTTTGTATTTTTGAATAGATGAATCAATTTACTGCATGTGGATATGTAGAACTTTTCGATACTTTAATTTAAAGAAATCCTGCAGCCATCTGAAGTTGACTAAAATTTACCACCATAAGGTCTCTTTTGATTTTGATGATCACATTTTTATTTGCAATTATACTTTTCTCCTGTGTTATTTAATAATTAATTAATAACATGAAGTTCCTTTCCCCAGGAATCATCACATAATACAAGATGGCATCTACAACTATGATCGAGACTGTGACCATCACTAGACCATTAAAGGTAAGCCAACAAGTCTGTATTTCTTAATCCATTTTTCATCTTAATTCACCTGGATATGAAAGGGTGCCACATACCGCCTATGTATGCCACATAATTTCATTTCGCGCGTAGCTATGACATTGAATGGTATGAGACACCGCATACGCAGGCAGTGTGCGACCTCATGGCGATCTCTCATACAATCCCATACAATACAATGTCATCTCTACGCGCGTGATGACGTGCACGTCACGCATACGGAGGCGATGTGTGGCGCACTTTATGTTTAGTTGGTTTTACCACCATAATATATCTTTTTAAATATTTATCAGGTTGGTAATAAAGTTCTATGCTTGCTATGTTCCAAATCTATTTGAACTTAAAGTAGTAAAAAGAAAATCATTCTTCTTATATTGTTTTATGACTGCAATGAAAGAAAATCACAATAGGATAGCTCCACTCCACAAAGACAAAACGTTAAAGCTTTAAAACTAGGTCACTTTCGCTATGCATTTTTTTAACAGTTTCCTTGGCCTGGGATGCATTTATCGCTAAGAATACAAGTAAAGTGGATTTGCCGCGTTCGCAGCAACGTTTGTTTATTTAATATTCACCAAGTCTGATCCAATTTATAAAAGCCTTGTCGCGCGCATTTCTTGGTGAAGACTTGCAAGTGCGCGAAGCCAAGTATTGGATTAGTTGTGGTAGTCGTGCGTTAGTGAAGATTCGCGCCGTCATGCATACGCACGGGAACCTGACCGCCAGCTACCTCTGGCAGCCTGGCGAGTTCGCGCGCCGCATGCTGGGAGAGCGGCCCTCCCCGGTCCCTCCCACCAGGGAACTCTGGCCACCTCCGCAGCAACAACTCAGCATCAGCACCCTACAAATTGCCTACAAGCAAGATGATTCGTTCGCCCGACGAGCCGCGACGCTACCTCCACAATCTTACGCCCCGACGGACGCGTACGTCTCGACAAGTGAACCTTACCCTGTGACTGTGGAAACTTACTCACCAACAACGGTTCCTATTGAAAGAACTCGTAGCCGACCGCGCCTCTGCTCTATCGGTACGAATACAGATCCACCGCCTACGATACTCTCCAGGCTGAGGGACTTGTTTAAAAGACCAGAAGAACCTCCCATAGGCCATCCACCGCCAGGCCGACTTACAGCCGTACCGAGAGAAACTGCTTTGGATATTAAAGAAGACGAAAGCAGAGCACGGCGTGCAATCAGTGGAATCAAAAGAGCTATATCAGGAGCGAAGTACCGTATAGCGCCGGGTCATGAAGCCGTGGACAGTCCAAAAATATCGTACGATATGCCCAAGCCCGGAGACAGGATGGCTACGACGTTTGGAGCTCGCGAGACCAGGAAGTGGTGTAAGCTGCCGTCGAAGGCGACGTGTGAGAAGAAGCTGCGTGGCGTGGGGTCGTGGTGTGCAGACCAGCGGCCGCGGCGACCCACGCGACGGGAGCCACGCGAACAACCACGCCTGCAGATCACTCAGGTGTGAAGATGTGACGATTTTACTGACTCAGTGATTGTAGTGTAGTGCCATAGATTTATTATAAGCTAAGTTAATGCTAAAACGATGTATTAGTAAAGAAAATATCACCTGTAAAAAGTTTGTAAAATAATAGAAAAGAAAAGACAGATAATGTTACAAGTTAATAGACCCTAGAACGCTAAACGATGTTCGTGTTTGTGTTGTAGAACGATCGAAGTTAAAGTAGCGTTTTGGCTAATAAATGTGTCTCCGTAATCTGTGTTTTGTTGGTGCGCGGGGAGCGTTGGGCGGGCGGCGCGGAGGGCGGGCGGGCGGCGGCGCCAGTCCCGCGTCAGGCGCCGCGTCGCCCGGTCCGCCCGCCCTACACACGACGCCCGCCCTACGACCGCGCCGCACTCTTATCCTCTACACTAATCCCTATATTACTCCTATACCGTTCACTTATCAACAAACAATTCGGAGTCGTTACGAAACTATAATCAGCAACAGAATAATCCTGTGTAAAGGTCTGAAAGGTGATTTTTTGTGTGGAATTACACGACCGGCGCGACCCACTGCGCAAATCTCACAAACGAAACCGAAAATTGGGACGAAAAATATTCTGTTTTTCATGCTTACTCGGAGTTTGAGATACGTCGTTTTGTGTTAGCTGAGCAATTAGCGTGCGCCCTGATTTGTAAAAATGTGAACATTTCTTTTTGTAATAAAATTTACCCATTTACAGCATCATAGTTTAAATTGTAATACTCATATGCAAGTGTTCCACTTTTTACCTTTATATTTGGACATTCTTTACATAGGGTTTCATCGATTTTTCAGAGCCTTTGTAGTTGTAGTGTTTCTTTGAATTCTTAAAAGCTTCAAACTAATTTAAATCGTCGTCGCCACTATTTTGTTGCAAAAATATAAAATAAGTTATGTGTAATTAATTAACGTAGGTTCATCAGCTTTTAGAACACTCGTACCTGCGTAAACACCATTAGTACCTACCTAATTATGTAATGTTCGTTAGATTTCTCTCGAGTTTTGTATCTAGATAACAAGTCTGCTGCTAAAACAGAAGCAGAAATATCGCTAATGTTACCTATCTAAAATAAATTCAGAACTAAGTATTTTTGTTACCTCTGAAAATAAGGGCATCCAGCATACTTTATGGGGGCAACTGTATTGATAAACTAAACTATCCATTTTAAAACACCAAACACATTAAACATCTAATCATGCACTAGAAAAGTTTATTAACCCAGATAAGCCAGACTAATGGCAGACAGCCAAAATGCCATTATTGTTATTCAATATAACCGGAACAGATTGAAAGTATAATCCAGATGAAGTCACAAGCTCAGCTCCGTTTCAATAAGTATGGCCGATCTTAGGAGACGCTACAATAACAATCCTTTCACTTTCTTGCTGAATAAAATAAGAATGTTAGCTGGATTTCTCCGCGTATTTATAAGCCCGATTTGCCGCGTCATCCGTTGGTAATGACGTCGACGGCGACGATTTCTTTCACATCTACATACCATGTAGCTTTTGCTCATATAAATGGAGCAAATACCAGCAATAGCATTCAGAATTATTGTAAAAGTAAAGCTCGCAGTCCAGGCTTGGTCAGGCGATAAGAATTTCTTATACGTACAATGTACATACAGAAGTAATCACCAGAAATGGGTTTTAGAATAAGGTGGTACTAGTCAGGCTCCAGGCTAAGTCAAGCGATAAGAAAGTTGATATAATTTTGCCCTACTTGGCATCTTAATTTAATACCATACCATGTTTACGGGTCCGACTACCTGCACGATCAGAGAAACTCTGCATAGAACCCTTGTTTGTTGGCCTAGCTTAGACTTTTGATTACCTAAACTCATTAAAGTTCAGTTAAAACAGTCCAAAGACGTCAACGGTTTCCGTGCCTCGGAACTTCGGAAACAAAGGCTGATCTCAACCTTCACTTTACTTGTCACCTGAAAGGCCTTTTGTTTCGACTCTGTAATAATTAATTGCAAAGGATGTGAAAAGCCTCATACTATGTTAATATTAGCTCTATCCTCTGCCGGATATCCCACAGGTGTTACGCGGAGCTCTATTGTAACAAAAGCAAACTACTAACTGCAATGCGTTTGTTTTGTTCTCAGACTCAAAACAAACGGAATGAGATCTATTTGTTTGTTATTCTGTACTAGCTCCAGCTTCTGTTATGGATTAAAGGGAACTGTTTGATATGCATCTTGGCATTCGTAGATCGTATTTCTAAGCATACGCTTCTTGTAGAATAAATACTTATACTAAGCTCTTTCATTGCCTGTGAACCAAAATTCCAAAACTTTTTTCTTTAAAACAACAAAATCAAATAAATTGTACCGCCTTCCATATCTCTAAATTCTCCAAATACTGGGATTTAATGGCTAATTATAAAATACCTCTGCAAGACATTAATCTGAATAACGGCACACCGATAAGGACATTTTGTCACGCCAACCATTCTTCCCTTCCATTTACTAAAGTTTTTATTGCATGTTGCTGTGGCATACCTATTCCGTACTCTCTGGATAGGGCAGGTTAAGTCCGGCTGTGACGCCAGCGGGCGACCTCATTTGAGCGTGTAATGTGACTCCCCAACGCACGCACGTGTTTCTCCTCTTGACCTAAATTATACGGAAGTCACGCGGAAGGGGTAGCCTTTCAGAAATCTTCGCGTTATGACGGAAACGCCAACCAACCGAACCGCCACGATGATTTATAGCCAGCCATCAGACACGCCTCATTACGCTTAACCGCAAAATGCTTTGGTTCGTATTCTTATACGTGACTCAGATCACGTTAGAGTGCAGTTCACTTGAATCTATGTTTACATCCTTTTCATTACTTAAGCAGTCCTCTTATTCCAGAACGCAATATAAGATCCACTCTGCTGAATATAATCTCAAGTTCAAATTTTGCCGCCATATTACTGATTTATTTTTATAATCTGTGCAATAAGTTTGTTTTCATTGCCATTTTTGGCTTGATTGACAAAATATTCCGTTTTACGCAGTCATTTACGACTTAAATTGTTTTTCCGTTCCACTTTTACACTAATTTTATGTGAACCGGAACGTTTTTCTGTGCTCCGTACAGTGATCTGTGCTCCGTACTGTCAAAAGTAGGAAATAAATACCGCGAACCGTATTTGTTAGATTTTTAGTTAGAATTCGCATTATTATCGATAATTATCGTGTTAAAGAGTGTGTATGGTGTATGAAAAGAATTTTACTACACAGGTATGTACTTCATGGATTCACATTCGTTTTCTCTTGGTTTTCTGAAGTCAGTCTCGCAATGATTTTACCATGGTATTACCAGTGGTGCATAGGGCCTTCACAAGATTTTACCATGGGTTTCACTTATCTCATGTTATGTATCACATTTGTGACACTGATATTAGGTATCTTCTCAATACAGCATTGTCGCAACATTGTGGTTCACTTTAGTACCTAGAAACATTTTGGTAGCCCCCTAAGTTCATTCCAACCCTTCTTGTTAGTAATTTTTTGTGTCCTTTCAGGAAAAACACCTGGTCTTACACAATCTCAAGGGAAACAAAAATATTTTAGATAATAAAAATACCGAAAAGGCTACTGAGAACTTGAAAAAGCAGTGCTGGAGCGAAAGTTGCCAGTATAGGTTAGCAACGGGTGGCGGAGGCCCATGTCCGGATGCAAACATTAACCCGATGTTGCAGAGATAGCGCCAGCTCTCCTGGTAGAAATACCGGGCATTAGACTGTGATTACCTTGGTAAGTAAATAACTTTTACAATTATTTTAAAATGTTGGAGTATACCCTTCGGGACGCTATGGGAAAAGACTTAGAAAAATTTTGCCCAAAATTTTTTTTTCATTTTTTTTTTTATCGTGTAGAGGAGCCTAAAACAAATACTTTTGTCCTAAGCAATTTTGGGCTAAGACCTATCTAGGCCGAGATATAGGCCCTCAAAGTTCTAGATCCATCGAAATTTTTCTAAGTGTTTTGTACTGAAAGTTAGGGACTTAGAAAAAATTCGTCGAAATTTTTTTTTCCTGTATCGTGTTTTTTTTACATTTTTATCGTGTCGAGGGGCCTATAACAAACACTTTTTGTCCTAAACAATTTTGGGCTTGGACCTACCTAGGCCGAGATACAGGCCCTCAATGTTCTAGATCCGTCGAAATTTTTCTAAGTGTTTTTTACATTTGTACTGAGAGTAAGGACTTGCAAAAATTTTGAAGAAAGTATTATTTTCCTTTTATCGTGTAGAGGTTCATCGAATCGTAAGGGTTCATCGGGTCGTAAGGGTTTATCGGGTTGCAACTTTGACAGTGGCTTTGACAGTGACTTTGACAGTGAATTTCACAGGGATTTTGACAGTGACTTTGACAGTGACTTTGATAGTGTCTTTGACAGTGACTTTGACAGTTACTTTGACGGTGACTTCGACAGTGACATTGACAGTGGCTTTGCCAGTATCAAGGTCACTGTCAAAGTCACTATCAAAGCCACTGTCAAAGTCACTATCAAATTATTATTATTTATTTATTTATAATATGGACTTCTACCCTATTAGGGTAATTCTGCCAGTGTCAGTAGTATAAGATTCCAGCGCTGCTGCGCCGGACGGTTGATGGCTCCAGCAGGAAGATGATAGTGTCTTCCACAGGCGCCAGGGACATCCTCTTGATCCAACCGGAAATGTCTTGTAAACTCTTCAATTTCGATACTTTATTCGATGTTTACACTCAGGGTAGTTCACTGCTTATAATACTATCGAAGATAATCACTGAATATCCAAATAAACATAAAATAAAAATTTAAATTGAAAAATACGTCAGCCATTGACGGATAGAACAAAAGAAGTCCTCACTATCAAAATCCCTGTGAAATTCACTGTCAAAGTCACTGTCAAAGCCACTGTCAAAGTTGCAACCCGATGAACCCTTACGACCCGATGAACCCTTACGATTCGATGAACCCTCTACACGATAAAAATGTAAATAATATTTTCTTCAAAATGTTTGCAGGTCCTTACTCTCAGTACAAATGTAAGGTAAAACACTTAGAAAAATTTCGACGGATCTAGAACATTGAGGGCCTGTATCTCGGGCTAGGTAGGTCCAAGCCCAAAATTGCTTAGGACAAAAAGTGTTTGTTTTAGGCCCCTCTACACGATAAAAATGAAAAAAACACGACATTGGAAAAATAAAATTTTCGTCGAAATTTTTCTAAGTCCCTAACTTTCAGTACAAAACACTTAGAAAAATTTCGATGGATCTAGAACTTTGAGGGCCTATATCTCGGCCTAGGTAGGTCCTAGCCCAAAATTGTTTAGGACAAAAAGTGTTTGTTTTAGGCCCCTCTACACGATAAAAATGAAAAAAACACGACATTGGAAAAATAAAATTTTCGTCGAAATTTTTCTAAGTCCCTAACTTTCAGTACAAAACACTTAAAAAATTTCGATGGATCTAGAACTTTGAGGGCCTATATCTCGGCCTAGGTAGGTCCTAGCCCAAAATTGTTTAGGACAAAAAGTGTTTGTTTTAGGCCCCTCTACACGATAAAAAAGAAAAAACACGAAATTCTAAAAAAAAAAATTTTGGTCTGAATTTGTCTAAGTCCAAACTCGGTTCAAAAAAATATTTTTTTTTCCAAATTTTTTTTTTATTTTTTCTTGACGTTTCATAGGGCCCCGAAGGCTATACTCCAACTCCCCCGGTTCCCGCCCCGAAAAGTATACTCTGACCATATACTTACTATGCCCGCTTAGAATGGCAACACCCCATATCTTTCCCGTGGGCGTCATAAGAAGCGACTAAGGGATTTGAGATTCGATTTGTATTGAAAGTTTAGGCGACAGGCTGACAACCTGTTGCTTTGCTGATACACAGTCTCCTGAACATCTCAAACTTTTGTCTGATGTGGTGCAAATAGCCATTTTACAGCCGTTTACACTCTGCCTACCCCACAAGGGATATAGGCGTGTATGTATCTAGAAAATGATTTTACAAGTGATGAATAATGCATGCATGTGCATACAATGATATGTTTAGTTATTTTATTGCAAACTGAGCAAAAGAAATGAAAACCGACCAAAAATATACATATAAACACTCTCTATTTCTTGTTTTCAAATATTAGTAATCTCTATAAAATATTCATAGATATTATGTATTTCACAGGCTACAGGAGATATGTTTTGCTGCATCTGGAGAACTTGAAAATTATTCATGATACGAAGGAAGGCATTCTAGAATGCCCACAGTTGATGGAGGTCCAAATGATGATATTGGTACAGATATGGAAGAAAATGCACCTGCTCTCGTGATAGAAATATCAAATGCATTCAACTCCAATTTTATGAGTAAGTAAATAAAATATAATTGATCACATCTTATACAAACAAAGAAACTAATATACTCAATATTATAGTATTTTAAATAGTACAAAAGAGGACCTGTATAAGGCCAAATAAAAGTCAATTGTCATTGCCACCCTCTAGGATCAAAAACTGTTATCATTATGGTTTATATCAATATGGTATATATCAGTATGGGATCATTCATTACCGCTGATCCAAAGAGAAGAACAAGCTGATGTACTTACCTATTAAAAAACAAAAACCCGACTGCGGTCATTACCCGACTGCCTCAGAAGGAGGGTTATGTTTTTCGAGAGTATGTATGTATGTAAGTATGTATGTATGTGGACAAGAAAATTCTTTTTCATGGGCTACAGCCCAAAGGGATAGTTGGATTTTAACATTTTGAGGTGTCGTCAGATTCGTCTCAGCAGCGCGAGTGACACTGGCTATATTAAAAAAATATAGATTCAAGATGGCAGATTTTTTCAGCAAAATACTACTTTAAAATTGCCGCAGTCGGATTTTTTGTGTTTTAATACATCAGCTTGTTCTGTCGTACTTACTAAGTACATTCTGAGTATTTTCAGTATTTTAACGGCACAATTGAATAAATAAAACAAATTAATGAATTATATGTCTTTGTTACAGAAAATCATACAGGAATAACATCACTACCTGCCTCTGAAGAAAAAGATCCACTACTATTAGTTGATTTTGGACTCGATTTGGAATCAATTGGACCTATTGTCCATCCTTGTGATGAATTGTGCATGTATTATGTTTATTGTCTTCCTTACATGATTTTCCTAAATATATGTAATAAATATATTAAAGTTGTAATTTATTTTGTAATGTGGTCTATAAATGTTATTTTTCTAAAACAATGCATGAATGAATACATATTTTTAATGTGAAATATTATCTTTTGTTTACTTTGCTTTATTTTCACACAATCTGTGAGGTATCAGAACACAATATACCTCTAATAATAGTATAGATAAAAGTACCTATCAGCCCCTAACAAGTAGGTAAACCGCTTGTTGCCTTGGGACACCGATTTTTCAAACGACTCGTTGAACCTGGTGTCAGAGATATTCAACTGGCCACAATAATTACCTAACAGGCCTCAATGTCAGGTTGTATAACGACACCGACGGCTTGACGTGCCTTCCAAAGCACAGAACCATATTTCTATTCGGACAAGCTGAAAGACCTCTACTACTGGTAGCCTACTAGGCTAAGCCTAGGCTAGTACCTTTATACCTACCTACCTACTGTTTATATTCTGCGTTGGTAGTAAGCCTCTAACATGGCTGTGTAACGACCGCAGCAACTGTGACCAACTACTTAACGTGCCCTCCGACGCGCGGAATCATTTTTCTATTCAAACAAGCCGAAATCCAACAACTATTGGTAGTCTAGTACTAGTAAAATTATGCACTGGTTGTAAGCTTCTAACATGGCCGTGTAACGACCGCAGCACCTGTGACCGACTACTTAGCGTGCCCTCCGAAGTGCGGAATCATTTTTCTATCCAAACAAGCCAAAAACCGACAACTAATGGTAGCCATGTGGTAGCCTAGTACTAGTAAAATTCTGCACTGGTAGTAACCCCCTAACATGACTGTTTAACGACCGCAGCAACTGTGAAAGACTACTTAACGTGCCCTCCGAAGCGCAGAATCATCTTTCACATTATTCATCCTAACCACAAATGCACATATTGATGTACAACATCCATTTTTCTACATAATCACGTCCGCCGAATTCCAAACAACATGTCCACATAACCTAAAAAGCTTATAATTTCTCTACTCAAGTCATGAATCGACCTGACTTACGTAAACGATGATCGAATCTGTCAAAATCTGTGCTTGTGTTGTGATTGTTACTTAAAAATCGTCCTGGAATAAGACATTACTCTGGAGAGTTTTGATAATTGAATCTCGTTCTATGTGACGTTCTAGAATCAATTCTCAACTTAAAACTATTTTTAAGGCTAGACCAGTGCTTGAGTCACGTATAAGAATACGGACCTGATTTTTGTCTGTTGGTTGGCCATCGTCATTACTGAACATGTATTTACATCGGGTGTAGATATAGCAGTACAATTTCATCTCGTGTCATAACTTCTTGCCTCCGTCGTTGACTGTTTATCCCATCAATCACGTTTCAATCTGAGGTATGCTCAGCTGTCGAATGAAACTCTCCCGATGTTATGCCTGAAACTCAATTGACGTTGACGAATTACCCGCTATCATTCACTGGATTCCTTCGATGCTTCTCCTCGTGGCGTAGGAATTTTTATTGTCCGGTTAGGGAGAAAAGGACTGAATTTTCTTTTTATTCGATAGGGTCGGTGTAATTTGATGGAAATGCTTCGGGAAATATTTTCCTGTCTCTCTTGAATCGCATGCTGGCACGTGCCATATTTGCGGACGAAATTGATTTAGAAGATTGATTATGATTTCACGATTTTTCTTTTAGGCTCTAAATAAAACGGAAAGCCCCGCAAACAGTGATTGAGTGCGAGTGGAATTTGCGTGCAACAAAACAAAATTCTTAAAACTTTACTGAACTGAACGATACGGGCTTGAAAAAGTTTGTGAGTGAAAGTCTACATTAGACCGGGCAGTAGCAGATGCTATAGCGTGGAGCCTAGTGTTGTGTGGTGTGGTGGCGGGCCGGTAGCACCGCATGCAGGGGCGCGCGGACGCCGGCCCGGGCGGGCTCCGCTCCAACCCGCGCGCCCTCCAACCGCCAGTGCTGCCTCCGCCGCCGCAGTTCGCCACTGACGACGACATGCCGGCCAACCAGATCGCGCAGGTAATAAGAGTCACCACAGCAACTCTTTTCTTTGTGCAGTTCTTGTAAAAGATTCAGCGGAAGACCCGTGGAGGAGCGCACGGACGCAGTTCAGTTTTGAATGGTATTGGACGTACGTAAGACACATAAGAGACATGTCTACCAACCAAATTTCCAGGTAATAAAAAAGACACTATCCGCTACTTGACTGACATGTCAAATGAGCTACTTTTTAAGACGACCGAAAACGATATTTTGTATGAAAATACTGAAATATGACGTCATAATTCAATATTTTGGATGGAATCAAAACAATAACTTTTATTGAATTTTTGTTTTTAAAAATTCGAACTTTTAATATTATGAAAAACGATGAATTAAGTCTGTAGTATTTTTCAACAATAGTTTTAAGCATACAACTTTTATACGGGGTGTTAGGGACGGTGTAACGAAAACTTTGCAGGCGTGCTCAGACCGTCAAACTGAACAACTTTTACTATGGAGCCAATGGTGGGAAACGAAAAAGATTTTGTACAGGAGGTCGGAATTTTTTTTTCGTTTCCCACCATTGGCTCCATAGTAAAAGTTGTTCAGTTTGACGGTCTGAGCACGCCTGCAAAGTTTTCGTTACACCGTCCCTAACACCCTGTATTTTTACGACCCAGTCAAGTAGCGAATTGCAAAACTATTTTCCTCTCCCGTTTCTATTTTCAGTGGAACACGAGTTCTATCCTCACAGTTGAGATGTAAGACATGACTTAACATGAGTCCTGCGTAAGACATCGCGACACTCAAAACCGATTCCATTTAATATGTACTTATCATCATCACTTGTCTGCAAATTTCACTTTACGTCTTGTCGCGTCTCACGTCTTATGTGTGAAGGTAGAGTCTTAGGTAGGTATGTGTTATTGATGTTTTGTTTACGTTCTTTCTAAAGGCTTGATTGTTACCAGCATCGTTTTAAAAACGCTACTTTTCGATCCCCCTAAACGGATGACATGCTTACCCGATTTTTATAAAGCACTCAAGACATCGAAAGTTGCATTGCCAGCGAGCCAAGTTTTCTTTATTGTTGGCATCGCCTGCACCTTCGCAGCGCATTACTCAAGACGAATCGCTTCTGGAACAGATTTCTCAGCCGTTGAAAGGAAATGCCTGTCAGATAGATTTCTCAAGTGTAAATGCATTTATTTCTTTTCGCTACAGAGAAAGCAAACTTTAGCTTTCGTTTTAAATTAGAAACAAGAACCAGGTTCGTGTTGTACTACCTCCACTTGCATTAAAGCTGCTGTTTGTTGCTGAAGATTAAGTGCCCGCTTGGGCTTTAGTTCAGGTGTTTTCTAATAACTTTCCTTCGTTCCTGCTCTAAGATAAAATTTGTAAAGATATTTAGTAATTCTGACTGAAATTTTGAATGGAAATTGCTTATAGGGACATTACTTTGGATACCCGCGTAGTCAGAAAAAGGCCACTGCTAGACATGGGTTTAAACCTACACTATCCATTGGTAGTGTCCGTCATACTTACCTCACCACAGTATAGTATAAAACACGTGGCACGACGGCCTGCCTGTGCCCATCCATTCCCTTTATGTTTTGTTTATTCACCTTATCACATACGGACGCGGAGTAACCACTATACATCACAAGCGTACGATGCGAGATAATTGCGTAAATAATAAAAAAGTGGTACAATTAATCTGTTACTTATTCTCTTTTATCACCACGAAAACGATCCTCATAGAAGCATACGTATCAGATAAATATGTGCTCAACAGTAATACTTCGCCATTTTCCCGGCTATCAAAGAAATGAGGTCATCTCGAGCTTTTGAGTTTCTTGCTGCTCTTAGGCTTTCGAAACGATATCCGATGTGTTTGTTATCTTCATTACGAGTTCTCTCCTTTGCGAAATGTGCAGCCTTCGTGTATGCTTGAATATAATATTCTGATATCTGTATCATGTTTCAAAGCTTTACTGCCAGTTCTGTAACCGATCTTGGAACTGTCGTTATTTCGCGCGGCTGGTTCGTCACGTTCCCTTCACCATAAATCAACTCAGCGTATTTTCAAACTAATTAAACTTGATCCCAGAACTTCGCTTCTCTTCCTCTAATTACTAGGGAATCAGGCGATATTGATTGCACCCAGATTCATTATAAATTCAACTGACACGATCTCTACTTTTGACGTGAAAAGTCCGTAGTTTCCGAGCCATTGAATTTTATAAATTGCTTAGATGGCTGAATTGGTGAGAGCAGAACATCCCGGAGTAGATTTAAAGTTTCAATCAATTCAACGGAAGGAAGGAAGATGTTAAGGCAGTTTCTAGGAAGTAGGTCGCCAAATACCTCGCTCGGTACTGCAGCGTCGACGTAGGTAACACAATTTTGTGAACTTGTATTGCGGTGGAGCTTTCAGTAGATTCTGCCGAGTAACGTCTTAATAAAATCGACCAAGTTCTTTACGAGGTTAGCGTGCAGAACGTACAAGTCATTCCATGAAAATGATTGATTTATCAAAGCGCAATTCATTCCGAATGCAAACTTGTATACGTAGAGCGGCAAAACCTGATTGCCCCCGTCTGGTTAGAGTGCCTAGTTTGTATGAAAACGGAAATTGGATTCTCGTCATTTTGCTTTTATTTTATGCACACACGATGGCACAAACTCTGGCGGATATTTCCATTTATGGTAAACAGGTTTGCATTATGTTTTAGCGTGAGCATGGGCGCAGCGTTTAATTATTTCAGCAAAATGTTGGCAGAATAACTCAGTGTTAATTAAACTTGACCCAGATGCTCCCCTAGGAGCGTGTTTATGACTATGACCATTAATCACAACATTATTTTTGTCTGGCTTGGACCCCTCCCAATGCCCGGAAGTCTAGCACGTATAACTCCGCTTTTGTTATTTAATGAATGAATTCCCTCTCGACGACAGATGTTTCCGGCTGATATCCAATTGATTTAAAATTTAAATAGCAGTTGCCCCTTTATGCGAATCTCTTTGTGCTCTATTCAGTAACGATTCGTCTCGTCGGAAAGCAAATAAACTTTTCATTGTTTGTAGCTACGATTTGCAGACGTCTTGTTCGACATTGTGTTGAGAAGGGGAAAACGTTAACTTTGCAAGTGTTTAGAGTCGCGTTAACCGTGTAACATAGAGTAAACGAATAAGAAGTAGTTGCCGGCGTCGCATAAATTGAAAACTTTGGCGGATCCCCGGAGGTGTCAGACGTGAGTCGGGTCTGTACGTGAGACAACAACAGACACCCTCAGCGAGAGCTGTCTGCGTCTGAGGAGGGTAGAGGGTCCGAGCGGGCGCCGGGCGCCGGGCGGCGGCGGCGGCGGCGGCGGCGGCGTCGAGAGCGCGCTAACAGCTGATGGCGGTCTCCTCGGCGGCGGGAGCGATCGATGACCGCACCCTGCGCACCCCTACCCCTCGAGACGCCCCCTCTCACTTTCCTGATTTTCTTTCCAACGTGTTTCATTGTGCCGCCGCTCCGCCACTTGCTCAGCCGTAGGGCGCAGATTACCCGAGGCGCAAATATGCGTGGCGGTAATAGAAATAACGATGTTAACATCAACGTACTCATTGGGGGAGATTCTTACTTGACGGCTCACAGAGCTTTATTAACTTTGTTGTTCGGGGGTTGGATATCTTTGTACTGTATCAGATTAGATGAATATCAAAGCCATTTCATGCGTGTTTACTTTCTCCGCTGGCAAAACCAATTATTGCAAGAGCTCGCATACAGACTTAAGACAATGCCGTCTGTACTTTTACTCAGCCCCCTTTCTCACGTTTTGAATCTTAGCTCTACTTAGCGGGTAAGGCGTGAAGCGTGATGGAGGTGTAATTCCGCGCCTGCACTCTATCTACATTCACATGCACATGCAGTACGCGCCGCGTCGCGCCGTCACGAACAATGCGCTTTGTCTATCTCGCAGTTTTTCTCTCTGGGGAAAAGTGTTGCTCTACTCTGCCTACAAATTGTTGTAAGAGTTTTTAGGGCGAGGCTGAATAGGGTCGCGCATGCATGTTATACCGAAGTACTGTTTAGAAATAGAGTGCTACAAATTGTTATGAATTTTTGATTCCGAGTCAGCTTTATGTGGTTTGATAAAGAACGCAAGAACAACACTTTAAAGCTCATTTCCCGTGACTTTGAAGCTAAGCACCGTCTCGTCGTGACCACATCATTTTGGTCTAGATTTTTTTGCGCTTCGTATACAGAAGAAGTATTCTAGAGTAGCCTAGATACAGGTAATGTCTTTCATCAATGATAACATTATAAAGCGTTCGAGTAGATTTGGACCCACCCAAAACATAAATGTGAAAGGCTGGCAAGTTCGATAATATTGGAATGCTTCGCCTATAAAAGAAGTGAGATCTAAATAAGTACCAAGTTCCATACACAGATCTCAGTTAAAAATAGTTACAGGAATGCACACTTAATTTTTCCGCAGTTTGGAAAGTAGATTCTGAATAAATATCATATTAAATACCTAAAATACTAATACTTACAAAAACGCAAACCTGTTTTTTCAGCAGTTTGCTTATAACATTTCTTATTTATTTTTTCTGTACTTTTTAATGATATAACTTGGCAAGTTTTCACACACTTTGTTATAAACCTACTAAACGCAATGAGTCAAGTATATAATTTTCTATTAAAACTTGCCAAGTTATATCATTACAAAGTACAGAAAAAAATAAATAATAAGTGTCATAAGGAAACTGCTGAAAAAACAGGTTTGCGTTTTTGTAAGTATTAGAATTTTAGGTATTTAATATGATATTTATTCAGAATCTACTTTCCAAACTGCGGAAAATCAAGTGTGCATTCCTGTAACTATTTTTAACTGAGGTCTGTGTATGGAACTTGGTACTTATTTAGATCTCACTTCTTTTATAGGCGAAGCATTCCAATATTATCGAACTTGGCAGCCTTTCACATTTATGTTTTGGGTGGTATTTCATTTATTTTTGTAAGGTTTATTTTCTTTTTTTCCTATGACAAAGTTAGTTGTTAGTTTCTTTTTTTCCTATGACAATGTTAGTTGGAAATGTCTCATTTATACAAATTTTCAGATTTTTTAATATGGACTATATGGACTATGCTTCTTACAAAGAAATGGACTAGTTTTTTTTATTAAATTTTTCTACGTTTGCGTGGCAAAGGAAACTTTTTTGTTTTGTCATTTTGTATGCTGTCTTGTACGACTGACACGCTAGAGCGCATTGCCCATTCAATATCTTGTTTTTCTTTACACGTTTTCTATTTACTGATAAGCTTGCCAAGTCAGGGCGGTGTAATGTACGTAGCCGGATATATTCAATTTTTACTTAACATAACATAACATAACAGCTACAACAGTCCACTGCTGGACATGGGCCAACCCCTATCGGGGGGTATTGCCATATTCACCACGCTTGGCAGGCGGATTGGCGAGGATTCCCTGGATGAGTATCCCTTAGTTGCTTTTTACGACACCCACGGGTAGAATTGGGGTGATGCTATTCTAAGCCGGCATCACACGGCATAGCAATTACAGCAATTTTACTTTACTTTGACTAAATTACAAACCTTCGTAACGAATTTTAGGTCGGTACGACCATTGGAAGATATAGATAAATTTTTTGTTTTAGTTCCTTAGGGGTATGAATTTACACCTTCATTATTTTTAAAACCAACTCACACTTGGCCATTTTCAGATTTTTTCCTTTACCTTGACCTAAAGACCTACCTCCATGCCAAATTTCAAGTCAATACGACCATTGGAAGTGGTCTAGGTTTTTGATGAGTGAGTGAGTGAGTGAGTGAGTCAGTGAGTGTATAGTAAAAATTTTCTGACGTCAATATCTCAAGACCTACAATAGGTACATTAATGAAATTTTGTATTTTAGATAAGTAAGTAGATCTCGACAGATACTAGAAATTTCATAGGCGTAGATAAAATAGATTTTGAGTTATAGGTAGGTCGAACTTGGCCCGAAATGGTTCGTGTAATATAACCCACGGCCGGTGTGTCGGTTCTTTGCTCGAACTTGGCGGACACACTGCCGTGTGTCTAGATTCTAAACATTTTACATATTCTCATCATATTTCTACTTTCTGTTAAGTTTATTAGCAGCAGGTTTACCAGTAGATTTGTATCTTTCGGTACCTAGAAGGTGGTAGGGTGTACAAGTCATGTCATATTATTGGAAAGATCCATTACTTTGTGGGGAAGCGAACGCATAGGTACTTCATCCGTAACAATCCATACGAGTATCAATCAATAATACACCCATCCATCTCAATTTCGCCAATAAACATTGAAAGGAAACATTAGCTGTGTGTGGAAAGCGAATCGTAAGTACATTATTTTACTTGAGGACGATAGAAAGTGAATCTCGGCTTGATAACAATATTTATCTTACAACTTGCCTGAATAAAACGAAATAAGTGCCATTTATTATATTACAGTAGGTGGGCAACTTTATACTTCGATGCTTTCGTACATAGCGAATTAAATAACTCATTTGAACTTATTTCACATTAACATATTTCAAAGAAAGAGAAATTCAAAGAAACCCTATCGTTTCATGTTTAATATTTATTTCATATACGTTCTGCATTGTTGCCTTCTCGGAATCAGTTCAGTAAATTTTCACAATCACTTATGCAGAGGAGCGTTTCTCTAGAATTTTCGACGAAACAAAATGCTGAAAATTGATTTAGGTACGCTATCAAAATCACAACGATAGCACGAAATAAAAGCTTTTCGAAAAATGGAGTATACCTTTACCTGGATGAAAATAATTTTGTCGGTGTTGGTATCACGAATGAAAGATTCATACTAACGAAGCGGTTTCACTTTAATAATTCTTGTGCAATCATTTCTACGAAAAGTAGGTAATAATTTTATTTCGAAGAACGCAGAATTTATTTATTTAACTAAAAACTGCTGGATCTTATTATCTTATAGTCCTAGCGGTAGTTCAAAACATGCTGCACCTGAGAGAAAATTTCTGAAATTTGGTACACTTAATCTTTAGGGTAAATGAATCAATTTGACCCGTAGTACACAATTTTAAAAAAATCCTATGAGGAGTAATGACGTCATCTTTTTTTTGTATGGGAAAAAAAATTTTTTGTTCCAAAACCTATCGTGTGTGGTATCAAATGAAAGGCATTGCTAAGCCGATTCTAAAAATATATGACATTATTATATTTAAGTCACTTGTATAAAATTAAATAGGAAATAATTGTCGAAACATGCCACGTTTGGGCTTCTCCAGGTATGATACGGTTGAATCATTACTTATGAAATATACGTAATATAATGTGTAATATCCTCATCTCTAACCTCAAGAAAGGTACTACGGATTTTTTTGTCTTTAAGTAATTTTTTTTGAATTTTAATGTTACAGAAATTTATGAAAACACACTTAGTTGAAATTTGGCATCGAAAGTTCAATTTTGGTTACCGAGAATGATAAAAATATAGCCAGTTGAGATTACAATCATATTATTATGTACATCACATCATATTCGTTTTGCAAAAAGAATGTTATGTGCTTCGGAGGGCACGGTTAACCCTCGGCCCATAGCAGTCGCTCTCTATGAATAATAAGACGGCGGCTGTCCGTCAGGGTCGTCAGTTAGGGGCTGAATAGTAACCATGGTTCATCGGGTCGTTCGTAGACTCGGTGTTCCACTTTTCAGAACAAGATTTATTAATAATAGGATGATAAATACAAATGCGAGAGAAGTTTTCGATTGATGGTTTGAGTGATCATTTCTCTATACACACATTATATACACACCGGCAAAATTAACGGAATCTATACATAATAATAAAGTTGTAGAGGGTCAAAAGCCTGTACATAAAAGATATTGGAAAATAAATTGTCAGCGAATTCTTGAAATTGATAACAAAACACGTTTCAAAAGTTTTTACATATTTTTTCCGTTTAGATGTTTGTATGTGACAGCATCCTGAAAAACTACTGAACGGATTTTGATAAAATTTGGTACAAAGATTGCTATCGCATTGAAGAAGGTAAAGGCAACTTTTTTTCTCCACTTGAGGGACTGGAGTACCTGATGTGTACCACTAGAAGCACAACCACGAGCCCAGCTAAACAATGGGAAATACATTTATGGCACCAAAGCAAGAATTGTTTAGCATCATGGAATGCTCCTGCTGGCAAACATAGATCGAAGGTTTGGAGAACCTTATGTAGACCACCAGGTGCACCTCCAAGAGCCCAGCTAAACTACAGGAGACACATATTATATAGTCCCAAAGCAAAAATTGTTTAGCGCGATGGGACGTGTCTGCTGGAAAATATAAATCGAAGGTTTGGAGAACTACAGGAGATACATATACGTCCCCGAAGAAAAATAATTCAGCTTGATTGGGCCCTCCTGCTAGCAATTAGAAATTAAAGGTTTTGAAAACCTGATGTAGACCATCAGGAGTACCAAAAATAGCCCAGCTTAAATAGGTACATCAGATATACATATGGCCTCAAGGAAAAGAATATTTAGCATGGCGGGACATTTCTGCTGGCAAATAGCTAATGAAGGTGATGGATACCCTGCCTGGGAATAAATGTAAGGATGCTGGTGTGGGAATAAAGTGTGTATAGACAAATGAAAATTATAAAGATGAACCAAAACTCCTCTCGCATCTGTATTTATCATCTTATAATTAATAAATCTTTTTCTGTCAAGTGGGACACTGAGTCTACGAACGAACCGATGAACCATGGTTACTATTCGGCCCCTATCTATCGACCCTGACCGACCGCCGCCGTCTAATTATTCATAGAGAGCGACTGCGATGGGGCCGAGGGTTAACCGTGCCCTCCGAAGCACATAACATGTTATTTTTGCAAAACGAATATGATGTACATATAATTAAAATCTCATCTGGCTTTATTTTTATCATTATCGGTAACCAAAATTTAACTTTCGATGCCAAATTTCAACTAAGTGTGTTTTCATAAATTTCTGTAACATTAAAATTCCAAAAAAATTACTTAAAGACAAAAAATCCGTAGTACCTTTCTTGAGGTTAGAGATGAGGATATTACACATTATATTACGTATATTTCATAAGTAATGATTCAACCGTATCATACCTGGAGAAGCCCAAACGTGGCATGTTTCGACAATTATTTCCTATTTAATTTTATACAAGTGACTTAAATATAATAATGTCATATATTTTTAGAATCGGCTTAGCAATGCCTTTCATTTGATACCACACACAATAGGTTTTGGAACAAAATTTTTTTTTTTCCCATACAAAAAAAAGATGACGTCATTACTCCTCATAGGATTTTTTTTAAATTGTGTACTACGGGTCAAATTGATTCATTGACCCTAAAGATTAAGTGTACCAAATTTCAGAACTCTTCTCTCAGGTGCAGCATGTTCCATACATTCGGCCAGCGAGCCGCTAAGGCTATTAATCTTAACGTACGTTGGCACTTATCGTGATAGGTGTAAACGGGTGCATTTCATGGTTCCAAGTGAATAATAGGCATAGATTCCAAAAGCACATAGCTAAGTCTCCATAAATAGCTATACAGCATGTGTACCACAATGTACGGACTATATAGCATTGCCATGCTATTGTAGAGTGTGACAATGTACAGGCCCCTACAGGCCCCCATTGTTGCTAGAAGCTAATCTTATTATAGAGCACGTACTTATATCACGCTAAACCGAGCGTTTAACTATTCAGCTAAATACAGATTTAGCTACTGAGCTGCATAATTTATTGATGTTGCTAGGTTAGTTTTGGTGTGTTCGTATTTCGCCCGAGCTTTATTAAGTTTACTATCGGCCCGCACAGCGGTTTCATCCGCTGCTACAAGATTCCCGTTTTCAAGTGGGAATCGAATCTTTGCCCGTAGTAAAAAGTTGGTCGTCGGTTTGGCGCAAAGGAGTATATGTAAATATAGCGGTCAATAGAGTGGTTTGACAGCCGATGTGGCCCGTTATTCCCAGCGGCCCCCACGGATCGGCCCCCGCGGGGCCCGTTGGGAACTTTTCTTCCCAACGGCCCCCAAATTCAAACTTTTAGAGATTTGGTGGCCGTAGGAAAGAAAAATTCCCAACGGGCCCCAAAATTAAAATAAAAAAATATTAATATTATATTATTATTGCTGTTTTGTGTTTATGGTATGTTTTCGAAGTTATTGGATGTTTATGGAACTTTTTAGATATAGAAGGTGTGTTTTCAATGTTTACGGTAGATTTCTATGATAATGGTGTGTTTATGATGTTTATGGGTTATTGTGTTGTTTCTTAGGTGTTGATGGTGCGTTATCAATGTTTATGGTAGATTTCTTTGATAATGGTGTGTTTACGATGTTTATGGGTTAAATCTACCATAAACATTGATAACGCACCATCAACACCTAAGAAACACCGCAATAACCCATAAATATCGTGAAATCACTATAATCACAGAAATCTACCTTGAATTTTGATAACGCACCATCAACACCTAAGAAACACCACAATAACCCATAAACATCATAAACACACCATTATCATAGAAATCTACCGTAAACATTAAAAACACACCTTCTATATCAAAAAGTTCCATAAACATCCAATAACTTCGAAAACATACCATAAACACAAAAAAGCAATAATAATATAATATTAATATTTTTTATTTTAATTTTGGGGCCCGTTGGAATTTCTTCCCAACGGCCCCCAAATCTCTAAAAGTTTGAATTTGGGGGCCGTTGGGAAGAAAAATTCCCAACGGGCCCCGCGGGGGCCTATCCGTGGGGGCCGTTGGGAATAACGGGATGTGGCGCAGTGGTTAGTATGCCTGCCTGCCACGCAAAGCTTCCGGGTTCAATTCCCGGTGGGGTCACTCACAAAGTTGATATTTATCACTTTGTGAATTTGTTCCCAGTCTGGTTAGGACATTGCAGGCTGAACCACCTGATTGTCCGCAAGTAAGATGGTTCCGTGCTTCGGATGGGCACGTTAAGCCGTCGGTCCTGGTTGCTGTCTACGATGACGGTCGTTACACAACCATGTCAGAGGCCTGCTACTTGCAGTAGGCGGTTGAAAAACTCTGACACTAGGGTTCATCGTGTCGTTGAACGACTCGGTGTCCCACACGAAAAGAGAACGAGAGAGCAGAGTGGTTCCGTAGTTAACGGTTTTCCTTTCTTTTCCTTTGGATTTAGATATTTTCCCGTGGTAAAAAATTGCCCATGTCACTCAGGTACTTGTAGCTTTCTAGTGGCAAAAGAATTGTTGCAATCGTTCCAGTAGTTTCGGAGCTTATCGATAACAACAACAAATAACATACAAACAAACAAACAAATCTTCCTTCTTCATAATGTTAGTGTAGATGAAATTCTGATGCAAATATGAGTAAAGTTATTGCAGTGCAGGCAAAGTTTGGTTTGTTTAAGTACGTTCAACTCAGCCATAAAACAACTATTACTCGAGGCGTCAAATGAGAAGAACCATTAGCGCTTAAGCATGATAACTTTAGTAGTTGTGAAGAAATTGCTTCGTTTTGTTCATCAAACGAGTCTCATACTATATATGTCGCAGTACGATGGCAGAATTAGGTTTTTGGCCAAAAACCTGGATCAGCTTAGGACGATGGCCGAAAGAAGTCTACGATTTTGCCATATGCCGGCTTTTGGCCAAAAACCTAATTCTGCCATCGTACTGCGACATATACACCCTTATATGTATGTAGTATTGGCAAAAATCTATAATTGGTTTTCTGAATTGTATTAGTTTTAAATAAATTATCAATGTTGGTTTTTCCTGTATAAATAAAATAAAATATCTAAGACTGAAACACTCCTGGTTTATAAGCCAAACTCATTTCATAACCTTCTCAGTGTTTTATGCTTCTTTTATTTCCTTTTCTAGGTGATCGCGCTAATATGCGGCCTGCTGGTGGTAATCCTGATGGTGCTCGGTCTGGCATCAGCCGACTGGCTGATGGCAGCCGGCTGGAGACAGGGCCTGTTCATGCACTGCATAGACCCTGAGGCGCCGACGCCGCTGCCCTTCGACATAACCGCGCAGCCTGGCTGCTATGCCGCCAGACCGGCTACCTATATTAAGTAAGTAGTCCTGACTGTAGTCTTGTCTTTCTGGTGGTGCTAGTGCGGCCGACTGGCTGATGGCGGCCGGCTGGAGACAGGGGCTCTTCATGCACTGCATAGACCCTGAGGCGCCGACGCCGCTGCCCTTCGACATAACCGCGCAGCCTGGCTGCTATGCCGCCAGACCCGCTACCTACATTAAGTAAGTAGTCCTGACTGTAGTCTTGTCTTTCTGGTGGTGCTAGTGCGGCCGACTGGCTGATGGCGGCCGGCTGGAGACAGGGGCTCTTCATGCACTGCATAGACCCTGAGGCGCCGACGCCGCTGCCCTTCGACATAACCGCGCAGCCTGGCTACTATGCCGCCAGACCGGCTACCTACATTAAGTAAGTAGTCCTGACTGTAGTCTTGTCTTTCTGGTGGTGCTAGTGCGGCCGACTGGCTGATGGCGGCCGGCTGGAGACAGGGGCTCTTCATGCACTGCATAGACCCTGAGGCGCCGACGCCGCTGCCCTTCGACATAACCGCGCAGTCTGGCTGCTATGCGGCCAGACCGGGTACCTATATTAAGTAAGTAGTCTCACTGTAATCTTTTAGGCTTGCAACCTCAGCTGCTTCCTGGCTGATGGCGGCCGGCTGGAGACAGGGGCTCTTCATGCGCTGCATAGACCCTGAGGCGCCGACGCCGCTGCCCTTCGACATAACCGCGCAGCCTGGCTGCTATGCCGCCAGACCGGCTACCTACATTAAGTGAGTAGTCTGACTGTAGTTTGTCATCTGTTAGTTTGTCATCCTGTTGGGGCTAGCATCGGCCGACTGGCTGATGGCGGCCGGCTGGAGACAGGGCTTGTTCATGCACTGCATAGACCCTGAGGCGCCGACGCCGCTGCCCTTCGACATAACCGCGCAGCCTGGCTGCTATGCCGCCAGACCGGCTACCTACATTAAGTGAGTAGTCCGATTTGCTAAATAAAAAATAAGCTGACTTTATACTTTATTTATATGATTTTGATATACCTATTTATCCAAATTTCCCGGTTTCAAATGAATTCACGTTTGCAGGCAGATATTTTTGTAGAATTTTCTCATAATACCTATTGGAAGGACCTGCAGGACCATGCGCAAGATGATGTTGGAATTGAATACCAAATTTAAAAACACTTTTCGTGTTAGGTAAGCAGTTTCTGGAAAATTTGCAAAACTGTGCACTGAATTCGGATTTGAACCTGCTATTTTCGTTATCTGTACTGCCGACGCGTTACTGGTCAAAATATACTTACTTAATTCGTAGGCTAGGAATTCGGATAGAACCGAGGTAACCCAGTTGGTAGTGGTGACGGGAAGGTCGCAAGTTCAAATTCTACCTACGGTGCGAATTTTTGTACGTTTTCCAAAAGTTATGTTGGAAATTTACTGAATGTTCTTCTGTTACAGGGCAGCGGCAGGGCTGTGCGTGGCGACGCTGGCGGCCGACGTGTGCGGCGCGCTGCTCACGGGGCTAGGGCTGCGCGCCGCCGACCACCGTACCAAGTTCCGCTACTACCGGTTCGCAGTACTAGCCATGGCCACCGCGCGTGAGTATACCACCAGCAGCACTAGGTGTCACGCTGTCACGGGGCTAGGGCTGCGCGCCGCCGACCACCGCACCAAGTTCCGCTACTACCGGTTCGCGGTACTAGCCATGGCCACCGCGCGTGAGTATACCACCAGCAGCACTAGGTGTCACGCTGTCACGGGGCTAGGGCTGCGCGCCGCCGACCACCGCACCAAGTTCCGCTACTACCGGTTCGCAGTACTAGCCATGGCCACCGCGCGTGAGTATACCACCAGCAGCACTAGGTGTCACGCTGTCACGGGGCAGGGCGCGCCGCCGACCACCGCACCAAGTTCCGCTACTACCGGTTCGCGGTACTAGCCATGGCCACCGCGCGTGAGTATACCACCAGCAGCACTAGGTGTCACGCTGTCACGGGGCTAGGGCTGCGCGCCGCCGACCACCGCACCAAGTTCCGCTACTACCGGTTCGCAGTACTAGCCATGGCCACCGCGCGTGAGTATACCACCAGCAGCACTAGGTGTCACGCTGCTCACGGGGCTAGGGCTGCGCGCCGCCGACCACCGCACCAAGTTCCGCTACTACCGGTTCGCAGTACTAGCCATGGCCACCGCGCGTGAGTATACCACCAGCAGCACTAGGTGTCACGCTGTCACGGGGCTAGGGCTGCGCGCCGCCGACCACCGCACCAAGTTCCGTTACTACCGGTTCGCGGTACTAGCCATGGCCACCGCGCGTGAGTATACCACCAAAATCAGGCCTAGGTGACCATAGGCCGATACGTTCTTCCCCATAGTCCGATCCGTTCTTTCCAGCCATAGCCCGATCCGTTCTTCCCAGAACAAACCTCCCCGTCGTCCCCGCCGGCCGGGACGCGTAAATACATACCCTGATGCAACACAGACACCCATACTCTGTGTTGCATCAGGGTTTGTACAGCGTTCAGACGTACAAACCCTGATGCAACACAGAGCACTCATACCATTCTCCTTACAATTCTATTAATTATGAGCATGAAAATGAGGATGAGCGTAAAAATGGATACAAATGCTTATGGAAATGAGCATGCGCATGGAAACGAGCATGCGCACTGAAATAGGCACGCGCATGAAAATAAGCATGCGCATCAAAATGAGCATGCGCAGTGCGCACTGAAATAGGCATGCGCATGAAAACGAGCATACGCAGTGCAATAATCACGCGCATCAAAATGAACACGCGCACTAAAATAGGCACCGCATTAAAAAAAGCATGCGCATCGAAATGAGCATGCGCACTGAAATAGGCATGCGCATGAAAATAAGCGTGCGCATCGAAATGAGCATGCGCAGTGCGCACTAACATAGGCATGAGCATTAAAATAAGTATGCGCATGGAAATGAGCGTGCGCACTGAAATAGGCATGCGCATGAAAATAAGCATGCGCATCGAAATGAGCATGCGCACTGAAATACGCATGCTCATTGAAAGGAGTATGCGCATGGAAATGAACATGCGCACTGAAATAAGCATGTGGGGAAATTAGTATGCGCATAACATGCGAATGGAAATAAGTATGCACACTGAAAATAAAATTCGCATCGAAATGAACATGCGCATGGAAATGTGCATGCACACTGAAAATAATATGCGCATATGTAGAAATGAGAATGTGCATGGAAATTATCATGCGCGTGAAAATTAACATACGCATGGATATTAGCATGTGCATGGAAATTAGTATGCGCACTGAAAATATAATGCGAATAGAAATGAGCATACGCATAGAAATGAGCATGCGCACCAAAATTAGCATGCTCATGGAAATAAGCATGCGCTCTGAAAAATAGGAACCAAATGTTAGGCTGGGATAATAAAGTACGAAAATTTAGTTATTTTTGCTCTACGACGCTCTGTTATCGAGATAATTGGACTCTTAGTTTGCATTAGTTTTTTATACCTATTGGAAATAGTTACTTTATTGAGATATGATGTTACGAAGGCGTCGCACGCTACGGAGGTGACGTACGCTATAGAGGCGTCGAACACTATACGCTATGGAGGATTGGGGGTATTATTAGACGCTATGGAGGACGCTATGGATGGCGAGGGTTGACGTCAGACGGCACAAAGGCGTTGGACGCTGTGTGAGATAGAATAAGTCGTGGGACGATTGTGGGTACACAAATATGGTCCTGATTTTAAAATTAGGATTGTCAACCAAACTTTTTCGATAAAATATATGAAAAAATACAATTATTTTTGCTCTACGGTCTACGACCCACCGTTTTTGAGATAATTGGACGTTTGCATTCGTAGTTCGATTAGAAATCGTTACTTTTATGAGATATGAAGCTACTAATGCGTCAGACGCTACGGAACCGTTAGACGTGTCGGACGATACGGAGGCGTCGGACGCTATAGAGGCTTTGAATACTTTGGTGGATCGGGAGTATCATCAGACGCTATGGAGGCGTCGGACGCTATGGAAGCGACGGACACTAAAGAGGCGTTCATTTAAGATATGTCAATAACGGCCACATAAAATAACTTGACCGAGTGTTGAAAAGAAAACCGCGATCATATCTCAACAAAGTAACGATTTTTAATTTAAAAAGCAAATGCAAACTTGAAGTCCAATTATCTCGAAAAAGGTGCATCGTAGAAAAAAGTGCAATTACTGGATTTTCGTACTCTTATTGCAGCAATGAAAAATCTTGCCTCAGACCCTGAATAAATCGTCTGTCTGACACAGACGTATGAGGCCAATGATGATATTTAAAAACGTTCGTTTGATAATCTTATAAACCTAAGTTAGCACCTTATTCGGTACACAATGAACCCACGACTTACACTGTCTCACATAGCGTCCAACGCCCTAATAGCGTTCGACGTTAGCCCCTTCGGTAGCGACTGACGCCTCCGTTGCGCCTCTCACCTCCATAGCATCTTGATAATAGCTGCGATCCTGCAAACCGTTAAATGCCTTCATAGCGTCCGACGCCCTTGTAGCGAACGTCGCCTTCGTAGCGTCCGACGCCACCGTATCATCCAAGACATCGATATCATCCAACGCCTGCGTATCGTCCAACGCCTACGTAGCATCATCATACCCCGATAAAGTAAAGATTTCCAATATAAAAAACGAATACAAACTTAAAATCTAATTATCTCGAAAACGGTGCGTTGTAGGGCGAAAATAACTGAATTTTCGTACTGTTATTGAAAAATGTTTGTTTCGTAACACACTGCGACTTTGGACATTTTGCGACTTAGGACATTTTGCGACTTTGGACATTTTGCGACTTTGGACATTTTGCGACTTTGGACATTTTGCGACTTAGGACATTTTGCGACTTAGGACATTTTGCGACTTTGGACATTTTGCGACTTAGGACATTTTGTGACTTAGGACATTTTGCGACTTTGGACATTTTGCGACTTTGGACATTTTGCGACTTTGGACATTTTGCGACTTTGGACATTTTGCGACTTTGGACATTTTGCGACTTAGGACATTTTGCGACTTTGGACATTTTGCGTCTTTGGACATTTTGCGACTTAGGACATTTTGCGACTTTGGACATTTTGCGACTTAGGACATTTTGCGACATTGGACATTTTGCGACTTTGGACATTTTGCGACTTAGGACATTTTGCGACATTGGACATTTTGCGACTTTGGACATTTTGCGACTTAGGACATTTTGCGACATTGGACATTTTGCGACTTTGGACATTTTGCGACTTAGGACATTTTGCGACTTAGGACATTTTGCGACTTAGGACATTTTGCGACTTTGGACATTTTGCGACTTTGGACATTTTGTGACTTTGGACATTTTGCGACTTTGGACATTTTGCGACTTTGGACATTTTGCGACTTTGGACATTTTGCGTCTTTGGACATTTTGCGACTTAGGACATTTTGCGACTTTGGACATTTTGCGACTTTGGACATTTTGCGACTTTGGACATTTTGCGACTTAGGACATTTTGCGACTTAGGACATTTTGCGACTTAGGACATTTTGCGACTTAGGACATTTTGTGACTTTGGACATTTTGCGACTTAGGACATTTTGCGACTTAGGACATTTTGCGACTTTGGACATTTTGCGACTTAGGTCATTTTGCGACTTAGGACATTTTGCGACTTTGGACATTTTGCGACTTAGGACATTTTGCGACTTCGAACTTGGCTAAATATTGATAAGTTGTCTGTGCTGCATCAGGGTTTGTTGCATGTTTTAATGTACACACCCTGATGCAGCATAGACAGGGGGCTGTCTGTACTGCATCAGGGTTTGTATTGTCGCGGCCGGGACGCGGAGGTCCCTTCTTTGGCAACTACCGGTTATCGGGTGAAATTTTACTAGTGACCGATAGCGAAAATTCAGAACCGGCTAGTGATAAGAAACAACTTTCCCTAAGGAACATAGATCGATATACGACAAAATTTTTTGGACCACCCATACAAACTTGCCGATCAGCTGATTTCAGTTAGCCGGTTCTGAGTTTTTGCTATCGGTCACTAGTAAAATTTCACCCTATATACCGGGTAGACTTAGTCCGATCCGTTCTTCCCAGAACAACTCGCAAGTCCAGTCTCGCCCCAAGGGCGTGATTGGGCTGGTTGTATTGAAAACCACCTAAACACTTCTGGGTGAGATCTCGCTCCCCACAAAATAGGTGTAGCTTTCAAAGCCCCGAGGCTATAAGTGTAGATTTCATTCCCAAAAAAAGAACTAGGTGGCGGCAACACACTCGTGTAGCGATCTCTGGACACTACAACACGATCTCACTAAAATTTATTCACAAGCAAGCAAGACGCAACAGAAGTGTTCAACAACCCGCAAGATGACGCCTCATGACTGAACCAGGCATAACTATGGACCATGAAACGCGGTATTAAAGTGTTCACCGTTGCAAGTCCAATTTTTTTTCTACCGGGAAAGTTCTTCAGTTTCATGAGTACCTTGACCTCCTTTCGGCTTGTCACTCCCGGTATACAACTTCGAAACCTATCCAGGTAGACCAGTCAGTCCCCTGGCCACGGCCCTTTTTCCGACACCACATGGATCCTTCCAATCTGCCTACTAGCATTCTTCCTGTCACACGCCATAGGCAAAGGAGCAACATGAAGTTGCGGAAATAGACTGTGCCCACTGTTTTGGTTTCAAATACCATATTTCTTAGTCTTTCTGGAGACTAATTTAATATTTTTCTTTTTTACAGTGATGTGCATCCTAATAGCCCTGGTCATCTACCCAGTGTGCTTCGCAGCTGAGTTAAATCTTGGTAAGTTAGTACTTCTGATTATTTTGATGCTTTTGGAAAGTTGTTTTATTTCCCGTTCCCGTACAGATCAGTACTCAGTAGTAATATTTCATTTTGTTAGGCGAAGTCACTAGTAAATTCAATTCATTTTATTTTATCTTTTGCCATTCAGTACAAAAAACAAGGAGAAGAAATTAAAAACAAAACAAAACCCTGCAGTAATTTCAAAGTTCTATTTTGCGATAAAATCCGCCATCTTGCATTTATGATTTTGTTATACAGGGTGTTAGGGACGGTGTACCGAAAACTTTGCAGGCATGATCAGACCACCAAACTGAACAATTTTTACTATGGAGCCAATGGTGGGAAACGAAAAAAATTTTCTGACCTCCCATACAAAATTCACGATCAGCTGACTGACTTTGTATGGGAGGTCAGATTTTTTTTTTCGTTTCCCACCATTGGCTCCATAGCAAAAGTTGTTCAGTTTCATGGTCTGAGCACGCCTGCAAAGTTTTCGTTACACCGTCCCTAACACCCCGTATAGCCAGTGTCGCATGCGCTGCTGAGACGAATCTAACTACACCTCATATGTCAAAATCCAACTATCCGTTTGGGCTGTAGCCCATGAAAAAGAATTTTCTTGTCCACATACACGTTGTCGAAAAACATAACCCTCCTTCTGAGGCAGTCGGGTAAAAATGGGAACTAAATGACGCCACTTTCCTGTGATTTGTCGACAATAATGTGTCCATGTCAAAGTTATTTGATTCTTTGGAACTTCTCCTATACAAAATGTACCAGCCGACCGGGTAAATTTGTATGGGAGGTGCAGTTTTTATTTTATTTCGTCCTATGTTCCTTAGGAAAAATTGTTCAGTAGCTTGGACTGGTTCATCTTTTGAAATATTTGCGTTTTTTATATCTATGTATGTAGATTTGTTGCAGCACCATAACGTAAATGTTCTGCAATGTGTTCCAGGCAACCGTTCAGTGTGGGAGTTCGGGTGGGCGTACGGCGTGGGGTGGGGCGCCGCCATCTTCCTGTTCGGCGCCGTCGTGCTGCTGCTGTGCGACAAGGAGAGCGAGGAGCTCTACTACAAGGAGCGGAAAGTGAGTGTTAGCGTAGCACAGGTCACTCAGGCTTACTGGACGGGGGGTAGTGGGGTGGGGCGCCGCCATCTTCCTGTTCGGCGCCGTCGTGCTGCTGCTGTGCGACAAGGAGAGCGAGGAGCTCTACTACAAGGAGCGGAAAGTGAGTGTTAGCGTAGCGCAGGTCATGTTACTGACCGGGGGCGGGTAGTGGAGATGTCAGCACCCAAAACAGCCTCAGCTTTGCTCATCGAACTAGAAAGCATGATGGTACTTCTTGACCTACTGATCAAACCAATCGGTTGTCCTAAGAGGTGAAAAATTAAGAATTTGATTAGGTCAAAAAGTACCATCATGATGATTATCCGCTTTCTAACTCTTGTGGAAAGACGCGGACGCAAACCTCCCCACTGTGGGTAGTGAATACAAACTCGACTATACAGGGTGTTAGGGACGGTGTACCGAAAACTTTGCAGGCACGATCAGACCATCAAACTGAACAACTTTTACTATGGAGCCAATGGTGGGAAACGAAAAAAAAATTCCGACTTCCCATACAAAATTCACGATCAGCTGACTGACTTTGTATGGGAGGTCGGAAAAATTTTTTCGTTTCCCACCATTGGCTCCATAGTAAAAGTTGTTCAGTTTCATGGTCTGAGCACGCCTGCAAAGTTTTCGTTACACCGTCCCTAACACCCCGTATACAGCAGACTGTAGAATACCCATAGTCTGTACTATAGTAGAGTTTGAATTTCCGAGGAACCGATACACGTGGCTTGGGAGAAAAAGCAGTCGTAGGTGGTGTCGTACTGAGCGAAGTTTATAGGTTTGGTGTAAATGTTCGATGTCGTTGAATGTCGCATGAAATACTTATGAGTTTGAGTGGTGCGCTGCTATATTTTTGCTGTTTGAGAAAGAGAGGAACGCTACACTATAAAAGGTGGAAAGTAACTGTTGCTTTAGCTTATCGTCACCCTGAAGATGACTGATACAATTGGAACAAATGAAGGTAGACTGTAAGGCTGTTTTCCCATGACAGAAAATTACCGGCTTATCATAAGTATGAGCTTCATAGGATCAGATATATAACCATGTGGTAGCGCCTAAGAAAACTGCCACCCCTAGATGACTCAGGTGTTTCGTAAAAGGTGATGTTAGTGAAAGAGTTTTTGGTTTTTGACTTTGCTGAATATCTTCGACTATGATTTACTCCAACTAATTTGGAATAAGGGCAGGAAGATTATAAGCTTCATCAGTCTAATAAAATGCCTAAAATTATAGCATTTTGCTTTATGTGTCGTTGAATGTTACAAGTTAAATGGTAAATCTGGTGCAATATATGCACGTATGTATATGTTGGAAAACTTCGGGTAAGTATTTGGTGTTGTAAATTGCATGTGTTTTTTAATTAGAGCATCAAGTAAATTGTACAATAATATCTTTGTTTTGACAACATTCTTTATAGCACGTATAATTTAATCAAAAGCATTTTATTTAAGACCTCAACTAAGCATCCCAATTTTTCTTTATTGTTAACCATAATTCTAATTAAAATTTTAGTACTAATCAATGGGTCGATCAGCTAATTCGCAACTCGTCCCATTCGCAAATCGTTTCCTTTGTAACTCGTCCCGTTCGCATCTCGTCAAGTTCGCAAGTCGTCCCATGCTCAACTGGTCCCATTAAGGCCGCTATAGAGGTTTTCACGAAGCCCATACAATTTTCCCTGCCAGACCGCTCGGAGCGTAGTTTTGCGAAAAACATGGGCATGTTTGAATATTTTTTACAGTGATATTATGAACAAAAATAAATATATTTTTCTGCAATTAGATTAGGTACATCTTCTTAAATAACATATATTTTTTTTAAATCTTTACTACTGTTATTTATTCATACAGAAGCTGTTATAATGGCGCATTATTTTGCAAAAATTCGTATATAAAAACGTGGTATTATTCTATATTTCTGAATAAAATTGTAAAATGTTCACTGTAAACTTTGTTCTCAAATAAATACTCTATTTTTTTGTATTATTGATATTTTTTTACAGTGAACCAAATCTCTAAAACTCACGCTTGATTTGAGGTCTTTTCCTGAATTTTGGTTTCGTCGCTTTAGATATCGCTGTTTGTAACATGTTTAAAACCAAAATGCTAATATTTACATTGTACATTTTTTAGATGAAGATATGTTTGATTAAATGTACAAGTAACATATTAATTTTACATAACGGTTTTCGAGAAACTCGCATGTTTATAAAGCCAATATTTGCAAATTTGCTAGAAAAAATTGAATGCGCTCTTAACATAGAACATATAAAACAACTGAATGGGAATGGGGTCACTGTGAACGGGACTAGTTGCACAAAGTACGAGTTGCGAATCGTATGAATTGCGAATAGGACAAGTTTCTTACGTGGGACGAGTTGCGAATGGTGCGACCTGCTAACGACCCAACACATTTATACCTGAAGCCGTACCAATATTTATTCTGACCACAATACATAGAATACATCTCAGTTTTAACCATGAATCCTATCCTAGCACAAACCCTAACCTTTGTTTTCCTAAGCATCCCAATGATAGCGCACCCACAACTCGATACTAAATCTAATATCAGTTGTTTGTCTCAGGTGGTGGCGGCGGAGTCCGTGGGGCGCCCCTAGGGCCGCGGGCGCCTGCCCGACCTGGTGCCGTGAGCGCGACGCCCTCCCCGCCCTCCAGCCCCGCCCCGCACCCGCGCACCGCGCGCCCCACCAGCCTCACCAGCCCCGGGCCACCTGGATCTGACCGCCTAGCCGACATGTACTGCGAACGGCCCACTGACCGACTCGTCTAATGCCTCCAATTTGACAAGTAACTAGCATTGAAATACTTCTGTTCACAAATAAAACTTTGGAATTTATTTGTTGAAAATGGCAACACTAGCAACTTTTAACCAATCACAATGGAAGTTTACTTTTTAATTTCGCATATTGGACTTAGAATCTCGTTCTTTTACGTGTGTTGCCAATGGGCGTGATTTCAAAGCAGCTGATCCTCAAGATTGCGTGTTATTCGCTTCCAACTTGGCCGGATGAATTGCCTAATTTTGACAGTAATTCCGGCTTAGTCTATCGCGGCGGTACAACGCCATCTTGCGGATCAGTTAATTCAGAAAACGCGCATTTATTATTCAGAATAGGCTGTTACATTAAATTTACGAGTTTGAAAATTTTGCAAGTTTTCCAAAAATTGTATACCTAACACGAGAAGTGTTTTAAAATTTGGTATGTAAACTTGTTACATGTTGAATTTGGAGGCATTGTGATATTGTCGGTTTGTTCGGGCTGTCGCGTATCGGCGAGGTGGCTGGGATCCAGCACGGGTAGTGTTTACTCGCCTCTTTTGTTCACTTCCGTACTTGCGCTCATCTAAATTGATAAATCGATGTGATTGTAAAGAATCTCTGCCATTATTCGGTGTATAAGCGCTTTTATTTTATTATCATTTGACTGTATTATTTGATTTTCGTTTCAGCTTTATTACATTTATGATTTCTTATATCAATGATCGATAACTCGCTAAAAAAAAATTACAGAAAGCTTTTGGCTGACTAATCTCGAAATCATACAAAATCGGTCGGGAATCGCCCTATCGGAGCCATATTTTATTTTTGTTATCTTTAGTTGTGTAAGTTTTACTTTTAAGTTATCGTCGAGCACTATCATATCGAGAGCTGACGACGGCGGAACGCATTCACCCAAGCCGAGTACTGTCGTACCTCGAATGTAATCCGTTCCAAAGATCATTATTTATTGGTTTATTTATTCGGTTAGTAGTTGTGTTGCATTATCCGTGGCGCGTGTGGTGATGTGGTGGTGTGGGTGTAGGTGTCGGTGTGTGTGTGAGTGTGGGAGCTGCCGGCGGGAGCTGGCTTGTCGCGCCACTCGGGCAGGCGACCCATAGACTGCGTACTACATAGTGAGCTCAAATATTTATATCACTCTAGATACTAACCGCGTTTTATAAACTGACTAGTGATAGTGCACGATAGTGTAGCCAGTGAACGGACGGACGCGCGTCGCTCGTCTCGCACGACGCAGCGGCGACCGCGGAGTGTGATAATACGATGTAAAGGAACGGCTGCGTTCCGGCTTGCAATTACGAGATTAACGGGCTATGACTACTGAGATATTTAAAGGAATTAAAATAATATATGTTTCGATTAAAGTTACCTTTTAGTCTGGTATACTTGCAGCTATGTGAAGTATATTTTATTAATATTTATTAAATTGTACTCAATATTGATATTCTATTTTATGTACTGATCAATTCGTTAGATCTTTTTTATTTCTTGAATCTCAATCCTTTGTTTAGGATATCGTTTTGCAGAAATTATAACGCTTTTTTGGAATTGAAAATGAGTAATTATTTAAAAACAGACAATGATATTTTCTTAATATTTATCTAAAGATGTCTAAATAATTTTATTATCAGATGTAATAAAACTATTGTTACATGTAATTCACTGTAACAGTAAAAATGTAAATGTCATCATAAGTGTAATCTTAATGTTACAATTATTAAAATAATTTAAGGGTCTTGTTAGATACGTAACCGATAAATAAATCAATGTTTTATGTTCATCACACGATGAATTTATTAGGATATACTGTAATCCATTCCCACTAACATTTGTATTTTGGTTGTTATAGCTTTAATATTTCTTAATATGTATTTACTTGATTTTGTGATAACTTGATGAAGACCTAGGCAACTAATTTTATAACTTCTTTGGCGCTGGGATAGGTAGGTAGTTTTTATAAAATATCCTATTGCAACCCTGTCAATTCCATATTTTGATATTGCCATGTGGCATCTTTAATTTATTATAATTTTAGTACAACTTAAATTTAGTTTTTTATGTAATCATTTTAAGTTTTATGAACTAGATTTAAATTATAATTAAGTTCATATTTTCGTATAAATTGATGTACATTAGAATTTCAATTATCTATATTTGAGTGTCTAATTAAATGACTGAATATGAGCGAAAAGATTGACTTCCTAACGTACGTACGTATAATTTAAATTTGAACGCATAATTAGATAATAACACTGCCATCTCACATCTTTTAATCAGCGGAATATTTTTATTGTACTAAGCTATTTAATGTAAGTGTAAATTTTTACATAGAAACAGTAACCCTCATATTTATTACATAATGACGATGTTAACTAGCAAGTTATTTTTATGCACATCGCCCAGGCAATTTCGTAATGTGCTAGTCAATTGGTGATGGGTCCACTTTTCTGATTTTAGACCCTACTCAAATCTAATGTACTAAAAGTAACATTTGTAGAAAAACGATATTTTCTATCGATATGTATTAATTTTTTTCGTTTATGACGACTAATTTTATTGTAGCGTTCGTCACTCTGAAGTTAGCCTTATTTGAAAGAATATATTGTAGCGTTCGTCACTCTGAAGTTAGCCTTATTTGAAAGAATATTAAAGGCCTTTATGAAATAGATGTAATAAATGTGTGAATAGATTCCCCTTCATAATTCCTATTGATAAAATAAAATAATGTTAATTTTATAAAGAAATCAGAATATGATTGGAATGTTTGAATCTCATAATATTTATTGCCTGGGTATACCCAATAAAATGTCCATTTTATTAGCCAAATTATGAGTCATATCATGAGATTGAATAAATTAATTACCTAGTGATAAATTTGTTTTATTCTAACGCCAATATGTAATCTTTAAAACGGGTTCTATGTAGATAGGTTCAATCAACAACCGCAGTTGTTAGAAGTTTATGATTAAAACATAAAATTTAAAGACAAACTTAATTTATTTGCTTTTTAGGTACACAGTAAATAAAAATACTTAACTACACTTAATTTTGGAACCATAATGCCTGCACTGGTTATACGTGGGTTAATAAGCTAGTTCACAAAAGAAGGAGACCCGAAATGGCATCATTATTGTTGACATATTGCTCAAATGTCATGTAATATGAAAAAGACGCAAACAATAATGTTGCCATTTCGGGTCCCCTTCTTTTGTGAACCGGGTAGTAACGGCCGTACGCTGCGTCAGGTAGATCATTCGCGCGTATCGGTCCGTGTGCGTAGTTCACTATCCAAGCGGTGCAGATGAAGTGGGTGAACTTCACCCGAGTCCTCAACAATACGCGTCATGCATCGGTGGACTTACGGCCAAAAATGCATCGCGTGTTAGGGCTAGCGCGCATTGGTGACTTTTGTCACCGTGACTGTTTCGTCATTCACATCAAGTCTATGAATATGTATGGAGGTGCACGCACGTTACGACGTGACAATTGGGTGACATTTTTGTCCGCCGACCAGCGGACAAGCCCGTGACGAAACTGTCACCGCGCCGCTAGGTTCTTATAGCAGCGCGCGCACGGGCAACAAAATTTTCACTCAACACGTGGTTCTTCCACCATTTGCATTCGGACCGTCGTCTTTAGCGAACGCAAAATGGCGTCAACGTCTACGCAAAACGTCAAAGTGCATGAAGAGGATATGGATAATGATTTTCTTATTGAAGAAGGAGAAAAAAGAGCCTTACTTTACGATAAATAGTTTAAAGAGTATTCAGATTCTAATTTGAAAATTAAAGCATGAGATAAAATCAGTCGTATACGTATCCAGTATTCTTTTCCCTTTTTTTCTCTTTTAAACTTCCGCCTCATAAGCTCACAGATGACGACCGTCTTTTCGAAATCCATTTCGAGAAATGAAGCTTTTCAAAAGAAAAATTGTCACTGTCACCTTTCGTGAGCGCACCTCGCTTTGGAGGCGTGACGTGACAGCGACAAAAACTTTTTTGTCATGCTGACAAAAGTCACCAGTGCGCGCTAGCCCTTAGGTCCGCGTAGTCGCGCAAATTGCGGACCCGCGCGAAGTTCACTCACTTCATCTGAACCGCTTGAAGTAAAGTGAACCACATTTGGTTCGCCCTAATACCACGAAAGATTATACTGACAAAATTTATCACAATACGTTATTCTAGGCACTTATAAAATAGACTAAAGCTAGGCTAATGTAATTCTACACTTCGACTCCCGTGATAGCTTTGATGCTCTTGACGAGGCGCGCGTTCGCGTCCTTGTAGTCCACTGGCGTTGCTGACATCACCGTGGTCTTTAGGCGAGCTTCATCCTGAAGAAATAAATGAAATAAGCAATCAAGGTTATAAATAAGTAGCATATCAAGGGATCTACATACACAGGATGACCAATAACTCTAATAAGAAACAGTCCAGGGCTACGTTATTCAAAAGAGAGTATAGATGGCGCCCTCCACAAGCTTAGTTAACTTTTACGCGCAAGCAAGGTGCATATTATAATGATTTAAAACGGTTAGTTCACAGAGATAACATTATAGTTATGCATAAACATGTACAGGGCGCCATCTATATTTACTTTTCAATAACGTGGCCCTGGACAGTTCCTTATTAAAATCACAAAATATCAGTAGCGCGCGCAGTGTGCAGTATACCGGGAGTAACGGAAAGGGTATAACAAGCCGAAAGGAGGTCAAGGTACTCATGAAACTTAACAACTTTCCCCATGGAACATGGATCGAAATATGAAAAAAAAATTTGGACCTCCCATAGTAAATCAATTAGCTCATCGGCGATTTTGTATGGGAGGTCCAAATTTTTTTTTCATATTTCGACCCATGTTCCATGGGGAAAGTTGTTCAGTTTCATGAGTACCTTGACCTCCTTTCGGCTTGTTATACCCTTTCTGTTACTCCCTGTATAATGAAATGTCAAAAAAATATGTCACAGATTATTTTAAGAAAATTCTTTTATGGCTTTAACTACATTTACCTTTTGCGTTTTACGGTTTTTCTTCTGACATTTTAACACATGAGGAGAATTACTTTTTCATCAATAGAAGAAATGGCCGGTAAAAAATAGATGGCCTTATGGCTACTCGCCCACGTCCGATATTTGGTGTCCGTTTTTTTGTAGGAGAAAAATGGAACGTATTGATTGCAATGGTGTAACGCCCACATCCTACAAATAGTAGGTCAGAAATAAAATTGGTGAATCTCGACCGATCCGATTGCCGGTGAAAAATGGAACACTCTGAAATGTATGCGTAAACGCACACTACTCACCGACAGTCGGCCGCATGCACTTGCTAGGGAAGGGCATATCTCGAGAGTCGCATTTCTCGTACTCATCAATATGCAGCATCAACATATTTCAAATTATTATTTTCTAGTAAAGACTCTTTTGCAAATTCAGATTAGTTTCATAATAAAATCTTTTCAGTATCAAAACTGTAAACTTGACAAGAAGACGTGAATTAAAAAGAAGAAAGGATAGGTAAGTTGAAGTGGTTAAAAACAGTTACCCGACTTCGGTAGTTTCAAAATTGTATTTTGCAATGGAAATCCGCAAGTTGAATTACATACCAAAATACATATGTCACCGTAAAATTACAAACAACGGATTATAATCTATCTCGCTAAATTATAACCGGGTCGTTCAACGACACGAGGAACCCTGGTGTCAGAGTTTTGTAACTCTTGCGTCTAGATAACTAATAAGTTATAGAAAAATACTCTTAATCAAAGAATATTAATGGTTTAACGAGTATCACCCAAAATCAAAATCAAAATCAAAAGCATTTATTTCTCAGTAGGAATTACAAGATTCACTTTAAGAAAGTCACATTCTAATTCAAACTTAAAAAAAAGGGAAAATTTGTAGTCCAAAATTTTCTCTTTTTTATAACAATTTGTGTTCCTACTCTAAACGCGGCTCGGGCGGGATAATAAAATAAAAATAAAGGCACTGCCTCGGGGCTGGCCAGGCTAACCACACAGCATGTATCTTTATGCCTCAATGAATGACAAGTAAATGGAAATAATCACTAAGTCAATATTCAAAACAAGAAAGGTGTTACATGGGTATAGTTAGCCGGACCCCCTGGACAGGAAAACCCCCCAAAAGCCTGCCCAGAAGTAAAAAAGCCCTGCCTAAAATTCACAATATTTTTAGGCCCTATGCTACCCTAGCTAAGTTAGAAAATAAATTAATATTAATAGCCAAAAAGGGCTCAACAAATAACCAAAAGTAAGAAATGCTCTTTCAGCTTCTATGCAAATAAAATAATTAAGAATGTTTTCATAGTTAGGACATATTCATAGAAAATGAACGTCGAGTTTTCGCCATTCAGAAGCAAAAGTTATTGTATTTTTCGGCGTGAGTTTTCAATGTGCCGGATCCGCGGATCCGCCTTTTGAAGGTGAAGGTCCCGCAAGGCTAAAAATAGCGCGAGATCCCGCGGGATTGAGGATCCCGCATTGCGGGATTGCAATCCCTAGACGTGCTACTAACAACATTCAAAAAGACGGACGTGTGCTTTGAGTCGGTCACAAAATCGGACATAAGAATCGGAGGAAAAATCTGAGCGACTATCGGTCCTACAAAAAGACTGACTGAAAAGTTTTGGAGCCTGAATCTCTATAATTCCTTGCCTGATATACTTTTACCAGTAGCCTGTCAGTTTGTTATCAGCAATAGGCTGCTCGCCCACGTCAGTCTTTTTGTCGGCCGACAGCGATTGACAACTAGAGCTGGTTTTGATCGAGTCACTCGAGTTAAGCTGCGAACGAGTCAACTCGAGTTGCTTTTTCTACGCCACCGAGTCAATTTAGAAATGTTAAGAAAAAAATATTTTGATTGTTCCCATACATGTGAAAGGGGGGGAAAAAAATTTTTTTCACCCGTAATATTGAATAGGGTATAGGTTAATTTTGTTGCTGGTTTGTTTGCAGCTGTATGGTTACCAACCGCAAATTGAAAAATTTTATATATCCTTAATCTTTAGTGGTACAGTATCCTTCATAGTTTTCATGGTAATTTCATACTACGAACTGTATTCCATATTTATTTTCAAATTTTTAGCATGCGTACTTTAGAAGTTACAGCTGGAACTAATTATGGCTAAAAACGCCCCTTTTAAAAGCAAATATCTCAAGACACAAACATTTTAGAGACTTTGATAAAAAGAAATCTCCCCTTAATTTTAAAAGACATATGCAACGATACCCTATTCAATATTACCGGTGAAAAATTTTTTTTGCTTCCCTTTCACATGGGAACAATCAAAATATTTTTTTCTTAACATTTCTAAATTGACTCGGTGGCGTAGAAAAAGCAACTCGAGTTGACTCGTTCGCAGCTTAACTCGAGTGACTCGATCAAAACCAGCTCTAGTTGTCAAGCGCTGTCGGCCGACAAAAAGACTGACGTGGGCGAGCAGCCTATTGCTGATAACAAACTGACAGGCTACTGGTAAAAGTATATCAGGCAAGGAATTATAGAGATTCAGGCTCCAAAACTTACGCTGTAAGTCTCCATTTTAGTGCGGAACTTAAACACGAAGGTATGAAACTTGACGTCCTCGAACAGCTGTGTGTAGGCAGCCTTGTCGTACTCGAACATGCGCCCGATGTCGGCGGCGGGCTGCATGTCTCTCTCTATCTATCTGTCTACTGGGTGTTACAAAACAACCAATAAAACTGAAAGGAGGTCAAGGTACTCGTAAAACTGAACAACTTTCCCCATGGAACATGGGTCGAAATATGAAAAAAAAATTGGACCTCCCATACAAAACGAACTCAATTTGTATGGGAGTTTTAATGGGTTGTTTTGTAACACGTTGTATATCTGCCTGTCTGTCTATCTATCTGTCTCTCTCTCGAACAGCTGTGTGTAGGCAGCCTTGTCGTACTCGAACATGCGCCCGATGTCGGCGGCGGGCTGTATGTCTCTCTCTCTTTCTCTGTCTATTTCTCTCCCTCTCTCTCTCTTTCTCTGTCTCTCTCTATATGTATGTGTGTGCTACTCACGCTGTAAGTCTCCATCTTGGTGCGGAACTTGAAGACGAACGTGTGGAATTTAACATCTTCGAACAATTGAGTGTACGCAGCCTTGTCGTACTCGAACATGCGTCCGATGTCGGCGGCGGGCTGTATGTCTCTCTCTCTTTCTTTCTCTCTCTCTCTCTCTGTCTCTCTCTCTATCTATCTGTCTGTGTGTCTGTCTATCTATCTGTTAGTTTATCTGACTATCTCTCTCTTTCTGTGTATGTGTGTGCTACTCACGCTGTAAGTCTCCATCTTGGTGCGGAACTTGAAGACAAACGTGTGGAACTTGACATCCTCGAACAGCTGTGTGTACGCAGCCTTGTCGTACTCGAACATGCGCCCGATGTCGGCGGCGGGCTGTATGTCTCTCTTTCTCTCTCTCACCCAGCATATCTCTCTCTCCCTCTCTCTATGTGTATGTGCTACTCACGCTGTAAGTCTCCATTTTGGTGCGGAACTTGAAGACAAACGTGTGGAATTTAACATCTTCGAACAGCTGTGTGTAGGCAGCCTTGTCGTACTCGAACATGCGTCCGATGTCGGCGGCGGGCTGTATGTCTCTCTCTTTCTCTCTCTCTGTGTATGTGTGTGCTACTCACGCTGTAAGTCTCCATTTTAGTGCGGAACTTGAACACGAAGGTGTGAAACTTGACGTCCTCGAACAGCTGTGTGTAGGCAGCCTTGTCGTACTCGAACATGCGCCCGATGTCGGCGGCGGGCTGTATGTCTCTCTCTTTCTCTCTCTCTGTGTATGTGTGTGCTACTCACGCTGTAAGTCTCCATTTTAGTGCGGAACTTGAACACGAAGGTGTGAAACTTGACGTCCTCGAACAGCTGTGTGTAGGCAGCCTTGTCGTACTCGAACATGCGCCCGATGTCGGCGGCGGGTTGGCCCAGCATGGCTTCGGCTGCCTCGTTGAAGGCGGTGATGCGCTGGTCGCCGGTCGGGTCCGATACGTTGGCCTGAGAAAGATTTACATTTTTCATTTCATAACACTTGCAATATAGTCTGGAAGTGTAGCAAGCTGAAGTGGCAGTGGGCTGGTCACATCTGTCGTAAAACCGATGGACGGTGCAGTAAGCGGCTTTTCGAGTAGAGTAGAGGCTACGGCTCGGCAAGCGTCGTGACTTAAAGAGAGCGGCTGGTAGCGACTAGATGGCGAAAACGGGCGATTGTGCCTTTTGGCATACCCTGGGGGAGGTCTATGTCATTCAGCTGCTATGAGCTAATGTGATGTGATTCGTAACGCATTAGACACCAAGTCGACGAACGTCTCTATAAAATCTACAGTAAGAGTTTTTAATTGCTTAAAACTGGACTGTATGGCAGTTAAGTTTGAAATTACCTCAACCCAAAAGTAACTTGTACTTGAAGTTCGGATATTCCCTGTTACATTTCTCACTTCTATGTTATCTGCAAAGATGAAGGCTAGAACGCCGAGAAAAGAGTAAGTCTCTTTTATAAGCAGTGTTTACATAAGAACTGGCATTTAAAATACTTACACCCAACAGCAGTCTGTATTTGAAGTTCGGATATTCCCTGTTGCACTTTTCGCATCTGAACAGCCCATTTTCTTGATCGACTAGCTTCTTGTTACACTGTTCCTGAGGGCACGCCTTGTATACTGCGTTATCGGCGAAAGTGAATGTTAGTACGACGAGAAAAGAATATAAGTCTCTTTTTTACGCCAAGTTGGAATAAAAACAAGTTATAAAATACTTACACCCAAAAGCAGCCTATACTTGAAGTTCGGGTATTCCCTGTTGCACTTTTCGCATCTGAACAGCCCGTTTTCTTGATCCACAAGCTTCTTATTACACTGTTCCTGAGGGCACGCCTTGTATACTGCATTATCGGCGAAGGTGAAGGTTTGTACGCCGAGAAAAGAGTCTTTTCTGAGCCAAGTTCGAATAAAAACTGTCAGTTATAAAATACTTACACCCAAAAGCAGTCTGTATTTGAAGTTCGGGTATTCCCTGTTGCACTTCTCACACCTAAATAGCCCATTTTCTTGATCGACTAGCTTCTTGTTACATTGTTCCTGAGGGCACGCCTTGTACACTGCGTTATCGGCGAAAGTGAATGTTAGTACGCCGAGTAGGGAGTAGTAATCTCCTTTCTCGCCGGAGCCGAGTTGCTTAGCTTCTGCTTCGGCGAATGTGATCCATTCGTTGCTGCCGCCGGAGTAGTTGCCTTGTCTGTTGGGATATGAATGCAATTAGTTAATTATTGCCTTTTTAAATACAAGTAAGAATATCGCTGCAAATATTACTATGGCCAGCGAATTTGATGGTAGGTCAATTTTTTTGATAGGGAATATTTTCAGCTGCACAGCATGGTTTGCAGCGATTTATACACTTATATCAGGCACAGGATAAGTGGTAGAAAGGGACGAGGCCTTTGTCCAGTAATCGTATCTCGACGATTAGATAAGTTAAGTTAAATCACCTTTCATCTCCACTTTTTTGTAAAAATACGACACAACTTTTACAGTAGAAATAGGTCTATCAACCAACACAACTTTTATACAATAGATATACGTTTATGTTGTATAGCTACCTGGCGGATATGTTGACGATGTCCATGTCTGCGCCGCCGTTGTCGTACCAGCCGCGCAGTTTGTGTGCCTCTGGTAAGTCGGGGTTGAGGCAGCATGGTTCCCGGGTACATATAGCATGGTTCCCGGGTACATACAGCATGGTTCCCGGGTACATATAGCATGGTTCCCGGGTACATATAGCATGGTTCCCGGGTACATATAGCATGGTTCCCGGGTACATACAGCATGGTTCCCGGGTACATACAGCATGGTTCCCGGGTACATATAGCATGGTTCCCGGGTACATATAGCATGGTTACCGGGTACATACAGCATGATTCCCGGGTACATACAGCATGGTTCCCGGGTACATATAGCATGGTTCCCGGGTACATATAGCATGGTTACCGGGTACATACAGCATGGTTCCCGGGTACATACAGCATGGTTCCCGGGTACATATAGCATGGTTACCGGGTACATACAGCATGATTCCCGGGTACATATAGCATGGTTCCCGGGTACATACAGCATGATTCCCGGGTACATATAGCATGGTTCCCGGGTACATATAGCATGGTTCAGGGGTACATACAACGTGTTACAAAACAACCAATAAATCTCCCATACAAAGTGAGTTCATTTTGTATGGGAAGTCCAAATCTTTTTCTCATATTTCGACCCATGTTCCATGGGGAAAGTTGTTCAGTTTCATGAGTACCTTGACCTCCTTTCAGCTTTATTGGTTGTTTTGTAACACCCAGTATAGCATGGTTCAGGGGTACATATAGCTACCTGGCGGATATGTTGACGATATCCATGTCTGCGCCGCCGTTGTCGTACCAGCCGCGCAGTTTGTGTGCCTCGGGTAAGTCCGGGTTGAGGCGCAGCATGGTGCTCGCGAGGCACGACAGCGACTTGCTGCCGTTGAACTCCGTCAGGCGAGCGCCCTGAAACGCACAATTTGTGGTTAGCTGCGACTTCTCCAATGGTCGCACCGCGTGGTCGGTATTGGCACCGTGCAATCATCAGCGCCACCTAGCGGTAGCAACTCTCCTGGTCTAGCCGTGCTGTCGTATGAGGGCGGGAACGAAGACTATTGTGGCGGGAAGTTGAAAAATATTTGTGAAAGCGTAATGTTTCAATAATATTAGGAAAACTATTGATTATAAGGTGGCTAGAGTGTTTTCAAATTGTTTTTCGTCATTTAAATGAACGCGGTAAGTAAAATCAATGCAAAAAGTGAGAGGTTTGTTTTGGCCACGTCACTTTTACTAAATGTTTATTTTAAAACAAGAAGATAAAGCTACATTCATTATTTTATTAAATGATAATAAGCGTAAAACGAACACTTACTTACCTAACGAAAAATATTGCAATTCCGTATTTTACTGGGCAGCGTATTGCCCTATAGGTACACAGTACTTAATTTGTGATATTGTCTACTATCAAGGCAACTTTCAAAGCAATCATGATATCAATCGGAGCCGACACGGTTTATCGTGCACTCCGAAGCACGGAATCATCTTTATACTACACCTGCATAGTAATTTACCTATAGCTTAACACTCTATAGGGGGGAACGTTAGTCATTGTTCAACGTACAAATTAGCGGGAGGGAATTAACCATACAAATCACTTTCCTCCCGTGGGAATTTTTACAGAATTTAGTACAGTTGAACAGGTAGGTGACCACAAGTTGATCAGTTTTGAAGTTGTCATTAAAAAGTTGTCCAGTTTCATAAGTTTTACAGTTATTAAAGTTGTTCAGGTGTAAAAGTTGTTCAGTTTCAAAAGTTGTTCAGTCTCAAAAGTTGTTCAGTTTTGAAAAGATGTTCAGTTTTTAAAATAGTTCAGTATTAAAAAGTTGTTGGGTTTCAGAAGTTGTTCAGTTTTGTAAGTTGTTCAGTTTTGTAAGTTGTTCAGTTTCATAAGTTGTTCAGTTTTGTAAGTTGTTCAGTTTTGTAAAGATGTTCAGTTTTGTAAGTTGTTCAGTTTTGTCAGATGTTCAGTTTTGTAAGTTGTTCAGTTTTGTAAGTTGTTCAGTTTTGTAAGTTGTTCAGTTTTGTAAAGTTGTTCAGTTTTTTAAGTTGTTCAGTTTTGTAAAGTTGTTCAGTTTCATAAGTTGTTCAGTTTTGTAAGTTGTTCAGTTTTGTAAAGTTGTTCAGTTTTGTAAGTTGTTCAGTTTTGTAAGTTGTTCAGTTTTGTAAGTTGTTCAGTTTTGTAAGTTGTTCAGTTTTGTAAGTTGTTCAGTTTTGTAAGTTGTTAAGTTTTGTAAGTTGTTCAGCTTTGTCAGTTGTTCAGTTTTGAAAGTTGTTCAGTTTGGTAAGTTGTTCAGTTTTGTATGTTGTGAAGTTTTGTAAGTTATTCAGTTGTTTAGTTTTGCACTGCCGTATGCATGTGAGAGTTTGGAAATGTGTACCTAGGTAGATTATTTTTTTTCGGATGTTTCAATTCACCCCGTGGCTGTTACAACTGACCCCGCAGGAGTAGTATAAAGCACTATGTATTACTCGGATGAAAGTCCGACTACAAACTCGGGTGTATTGAGGCCCTCAGCTGCGCTTCGGGCCTCAAACTACACCCTCGTTAGTAATCGGTTTCTTTCTCCCCGCGTATACAATGTACTATTATTTCGCACTTTCAAATGGCTTAGCATGCAACGTCCATGCGAACCGGGAACAATTTCTCCAAGTGATAAGAATTTATTGAAATGTGAATAAAATGCAGAAATTCTAGGATTAAGAATCCTGAATTGTCAATGCTCAGACTAAATACTTCAGTATTTTATTAAAATATTTTCAATTAATATTATTCTTTAGTATTTCTATTCAGTATTTTCGTTATTTCATTCTAACAAATTGTTCGCCTCGCCATAGAAAGATTACAAAGAGTACCAGGATTTTTACTGCTTTTCGCCACCAGGGGCGCTGCAGCTGCGCTGTCTAGTACTATGCGCGAACTGCGCACGGTGCCAATAGACGTGCCCGAGGCAGCGCATGCTCATGCTCGGGCCGAACACGCGCGGATAGACCCAAACAATTTACTCAAAGGCACCACATCCAGCAGATGGGGCCGAACTAGCTTCGGCCGCGCTTGAGCGTTTGCCTCACGACACGAGGCTATGAGCAAGCGTGGCTGTAATTCCGGCGAATATGCAGCTGTTCTGAAGGCGGTTACCTAAGTGTGAGGGGGAAAGAACTACCACCTGCCTGCTGCATGTTAGAACCTTAAAACAAGCTGGCAAGCATGACTACCGGCTATCTTTTACAGATCTTTTCTTTATCCGCATTACTGTGCTTATGTGAGAGAGAACAAACATGAAAAGAGAACTCAATTATTTATACTTCAAGAGGAATAATATGAGACACATACCTTAGCAGCAACAACAGGATTTGTGCTTCCATCGAAAGTTTCTGCACTATTTCCCCAGAGTGTTAGACAGATCTGAAAATAATACGATATTAAATTTATGACACAGTTTAACATTGTATTTGATGACTTTATGTTTTAAAAAAGGTTTTGTATTGGTAGCCTCTAGGCTGAATAGTTAGATACTTACAGCTCCTCCTGAATTGTCCACTAAAGTAACTTCTCTCTTCTTGAGCTGTTTCCCAGTATTACGCGCAGTCAATTCCTGCAGGTCTGCCGCCATTTTACATACGCCAATCACATCTACAAAAGAAAAGAACCTCATAACCTAAATTGAATTATCAGGAAAAATGCCTTAAATAAAAATACGAGCTTCATTAAGATAATCTGAAATATTTTTTTTTGTTTTTCGTCGTAGGTTTATGACATTATGACTGAAAGCAATTTCCATTCTGAGCAAGTAGGTTCGTTCACACCGCACGAGGCTGCTCGGGTGCTCGCTGCCTCGCGGGCATACGCTCGGGCGCAGGCGAGCCAAGTTCGGCCCAATTTGGACGCCTAAATAAACTAATAGGCAAAGTCTGAGGCGCGTTGATTTTTTCTTGGCCCGCGCGCGTTCGCCCGAGCATGAGCATGTGTTGTCTTGGGTGAGCCACGTAGTTTTTTGATCGTTTGCCGCGCGAGGCAGTGAGGCAGCAAGCAGCCTCGCTTGGTGTGGACGCCCCTATTTTGGTTCTGAAATATTATTAGTTGTAATGACATAAACTTACCAAGTATAGTGTCAGGGCTTTTGTTAGCAATTTCACTTATAGGCTGGAACTCATATTTCACCGATGGTACTGAAGAAACATCGTCCATGCATTCGGCAACCACAGTCTCGCTGGTGAATGTCATCTCATAATCATTTTTCAGGTTTGTGAACTGTTTGTTTGCTGTCTTCAATTGGCAACGGCTGATGTAGTAAACCTTGTCAACCTAGAAAGTATGGGGTTTATTTAATGGCTGACTGAAAAATCATGAAGACAAAAGAGAAGAAAAAGGCAGTGTTTCAGAGGAAACCCTGCATAAAAAACTCCTTCACTATACTATAACTTTGGGTTGTTCACATTGATCCATCTAAAACATAACTTACATGGCAAGTGTGTGGTAGGGTTTGTAGACTGGACAATCAATAGCTGCAATCATTACAGCTGTGCAAGTTTCCTGTATTATCAATTATCATAAATGTAAAAAAGTATATTGACCGGAGATAGAACCAGGGATTTGTGGGGTACCATCTGAGCACTTTGCCACTGAGCTATTGATGCACCGGTTGATGCTTGAAAAACTTCAATCTCTTGATGCTCATCTTCATCTCATAGCAAGAACCTTAGCGACATCTAAGACATTCTTATTCCATTTCTGAGAATTATATAGCATGGTGAGTGCATTAAAAAAATCCCAGTTACCTGTATCATGTCATAGTACTTGTCACAAGCGTCTCTGAAGGCAGTGGCTCGAATCTCCCCGGTATCATCACAGAGGTCCATGCTGAACAACTTGCCCTCGCCTTTGGCATTGCTCCAAGTACGGATTGGTGTCTTGCTCATCACTCGGGCTTTTATCACCCACCTGCAGAAAACAAGTTTAGACTTGAGAGGGCTTATGTAGAAGATATTATAATATTAAAATTGCCGTGTGATGCCGGCTTTGCCGTGTGATGCCGGCTTGCCGTGTGATGCCGGCTTTGCCGTGTGATGCCGGCTTAGAATAGATCACCCCATTTCTTTCCTGTGGGTGTCGTAAGAAGCGACTAAAGGACTCGAGGGTATCATGTGTATTGCAATTTTAGGCGACAGGCTGACAACCTGTCACTATAGCGATACACGACAATAGCTAAAACGGCCCTCAAATATGTGTCAGACGTGGCGATAACGACCGTACTTATACGGCCGTTGACGCTCTGCCTACCCCGCAAGGGATAAAGGCGTGATGTATGTATGTATAAGCAATGAAAATCCTGTACTACATAGAAAATTATAAGATTATCTTTAAATTATAGCATTGTGGCATTGTATGCATCATTTATTTGCATGGATATGAAATATAACTATGTATGTACTTACTTGTTCTGATAAGGACTCAAGCTGGCAATAGGATGAGTCATCTGTGAATTGAATGAGCTGACATCAAGGTTCGGAGCAGCGCCATTAGTTGTGTGAGCCATGGGTGATGGAGCCGGGGCAGGTTTAGGCGCAGGCTGCATGGCTGGCTGGGGCGGGGCTGCTGCTGCACTCTCTTCGGTCCAGGTCACTGGGTTTCCGAGCTTCTTGCCCACTGTTGCACCGGGCGCTAGTATTGTGATGTCAAGGATGATCATTACCCTCCTGTTATAGAACAAAACACAAAGTATTGTAAGAACTCAATAACAATGAATGAAATGAAAATATTTATTCACAGGCACACATGGATAAATACATAGGTCGAAAAATGCATTTTGAATATTAAAAGCTTTTGTGGTGGACCAACAAATTGGTATGAAAACATTTTAAATTATCATTCAAAATTAAACAATATTGAAATAAAATAACAGTTCAATAACCTTATTTGCATTATGTTAAGGACCATATTCGTTAAAAAAATGTAAACGAATTAACTTTGGAGTTGCAGTATAAATCTTAGATTCACTCTTAGCCACTTACTTCTCTCCTTTCCCAGTATTCTTCAACAGCGATGTGACAAATCTATCTATTTGCACAACAGAGTAGTCCGACAACTCTCCTGTGATCAGCTTGTCATTCAGCTGTGTGGCGAGCATGGCGAAACTGTGCGAGTGTTTCCCATCGGACACCAGCAGGCGAAACCGCTCGTTCGCGCCGCTACCTTGGATCTTCTTGCTTCCCAGCACTTGCATTACCGGCTTGTCGACATGCCCCCCATTCATAATAATCTGCAGAATAAGAATTTGACCTTTTAGCAACGATTTGCTAATGGAATTTGTAAATTAAGCCATGATTAGCAATAGAAATAGCGGTTGGAAATTATTGAACAAGTCTGTACAAGCATAGTGTACAAGTACGTACCTCAAGAGAACCTTCCGAGAGGTTGTAAGCCATGATTTACACTTTATTTGCACCAAATGTAAAGGAATTTGATATGATAAACACTTAAATAGCACAAATACCAAATAACAATTAGAATTTCTAGTAAAATTCAGTATTTATTCCAATTTTTTTGCGTTTTGCCGCGAAATAACAGAATTCTGGCAGCGGCAGCTGGCTGTCAGTTTGACAGTAATTTTTTTTATTTATCTGTTCCTTTAGGGAACGTCAATGAGTTAAAAAACTATACTGCTTTATTCGATAGACTCGATTCTGGATTACCAACTAAAATAGCTAAGCCTAAACTGTGAAAGGGACTTCCGATAAGTCGCAGGCCAAAGTCGCCTCAGCGTGAACGCGCGGTAAGTAACTTGCGAGTGTACTTCTGCTTATGAACTTCTACAGGGTGTCCCGTTAATGATGGATCAACAGCGTCTGGGAGATATTTGTCATCTATATGAACAACATAGGCTAGACAAGTAAAGATGAACAACTTTAACTAAGGGGCCATCTGCGAAATGTAAATCTGCTGTTTCATAAAAAAGTCTAAGACCTACTCAAGCAAAATGCTTACAACAGTAGATTATTTTAAATGATTTTGCAGATTTAAAACTTGTTTAAATACTCTCACACGCCGTTGATCCATTATTCACGGGACACCCGTAGCTGAAATATCTGAAATGGAAATATCTATCACTTTTCTGATTTCCCTAGAACCAAATCCATCATGCCTATGGATGGACTCAGATAAACTAGGCTGTGCCGAAGAAATTATCTTTGTCTTGTTGAACTCTCATGAGTTATTGACTGTTGACGACATACACCTAGCATTTTGCCATGATGCGCTAAATGACACACGCGAGATGTCAGAAATAATATTGGTCTCATTATTGGCAAAAGCCATAATTAAAAGAAGAAGAAGAATAGTCTGATTTAAGCGGAACTGGGCAAAAATCAGGCATCTGGGTATCAGAACAAGATAAGAAATACAATGCACGAAAATCATATTAACACTCGTTTATTTTCCATTTTGCACGAACATCTATACATATAACACAACAATTTTTTAATTGACTAAATAGATATACTCTCTGGTAACAAATTTAACTATATAAGTAACATTTCTTTACCTAAATAAGATAATTAAAACCCTATTTTACAACATAATTCTAACGGTAACAATAAATATCACAGGTCGTGCAGACCAAGACACACAATACCAATATTACCACATCATTAAACATATACAGAGTTATTTTTTAGTCGTCACGCCATTACGCTTATTCAGGTAATTCTACAAGTGAAAGTCCTAGAAGTTTACGTACATACTGACTAAAAAATAATCCTGTAATAAGTTCATAGAACAAATTCATACTTACAAAATAATAGGTACAAAATATACGCTAGTTATTACAATGGCAACAGCTAAGTAAATTTGAAAGAATACTGTAAAAATAAAATTAATAACAAATATTTAAGTACGCTAGAACTTCTTTTTACAACCTGCCCTAATCCTTCAGATGTTTAGAGTGAATTAAAATATTATGGTTTAATGGCATATTACATATTAACACCTATGAATTAATCTATCTATCTATTTACATTTTACTTTTGATTTGAAATCGGAAAAAAGCTTTTTTGTTGAAAGTGTAGAGAAGCTGTCATTACCTCTCGGCTAATGAAGCTAGACTAATTTAAAGCTTTTGGTAACAAACGAACCTAAATAATCGTTAGGCCCTTCTTTCTTTTCGTTGTATACAGGGAGTAACAAAAAGGGTAGGTATAATAAGCCGAAAGGAGGTCAATGTACTCATGAAACTGAACAACTTTCCCCATGGAATATGGGCCGAAATATGAAAAAATCCTCGGCCTCTAATACAAAATCGCCGAACAGCTGATTGGTTTATTATGGGAGGTCCATATACTTTTTTATATTCCATGGGGAAAATTGTTCAGTTTCATTCATGAGTACCTTGACCTCCTTTCGACTTGTTATAATACCCTTTTTGTTACTCCTTGTATATTGTGATACCCAAAAGAATTTACAATGTCAAATGGCTACGATGTAAAGTTCTAGAATCCGTCGATGCTGCCGACGCGTCGCCTGTCCGTGATGGGCAGGAGGTACCCGTTGGAGTCTCGTTCGGCGCCCGTCATCGCCGCGAAACCGGCCATCGGACCCCGCTCGGTCGTCGCGTGACCTCTGGCTTGGAGGCTCTTTATTACCGCCTGTTGACATATTGAACAAGTTATAGAAACATAAGTCTAACATATTAAAGAGGTAAGTAATTAACAAGTGTAAACAAAATCAAAATTTTGAATAAGCCCACGACAGTTTACAGAAGAGCCTTCTGGTAAAGTGTTTGCGGAAATCCTATCACTCTATCACTGAAAACTGCATTAAAATCAGACCAGTAGTTTTGGAGGTAATTGGTAACATTGGTGTGCACAAACAATGTTAACTGCAGCGACCCCTGGCGAGATATTCGCGCCTATCTAAGCACATGCACCAATGAAATCCTAATCCATCACTGAAAACCGCATCAAAATCCAGCCAGCGGTTTCGGAGATAATTGCTACATAGGTTTGCACAAACACAGAAACATTCTCCTACCCTAAACGCATACCTATATCGTCTCCGTTCAATAGTGGGTAAAAAATAACAGGCACCGGTAATGATTATTAATTCTTTCAGCCAATTTCAGATATGATCATCTCCTATCTTTGTCTAAGCTTATGTAGGTAACTGAAAGTGATGGTGGTTATTTAGTTAGCGTTATTAGATGGTGGCATAGAATCGAGTCTATTTAGGTACCTAGATACTTAAAAGTACCTATAAGTACAAACATAAAAAATAAGCATGTACCATTCGCACAAACAAGGCTCATGTAACTCTAAGCATAAATAACTATAATCTACTAAACTGTGTCTATTTGCAGTCCATTACATAACTGTGCTCGTGTGATTATGGAAGGAAATGCAAATTATCATATTGTTCGCGTAATAGCTATTCGCTTATTGTACGTACTGTATCACACACATGCATCCGGTGTTCTACTGTGATTTGTACTATCGCCAGCAAATCCAATTACCCATTTAAGGGTCCAATTTATACTGGATTCTCATACAAATACTAAGAAAATCCAGTTTAAGTTGGTCTCTTTAATAGATAGGTGGATTTGCTGACGATGGTACTTCGAGGTTGTGTGAGCAACAAGTTATTTTTTAAATCATATTACGTTCTTGTATCAGATTTTGCTGTTTTGATATACTTTTAGAGCTTTTGGATAGTAGCAACCCTGGCTATGTGACAAGTGACAAACACGAAAATCTTAAATATGGTCGAGAGAACTCGGTGTTCCTCAAGTAAAAAGTAGGTGACTGATGACGATAGTTACCGAGTCGAAGTCAGCCTCGTACTCGATCTCCATGGGCGTGATCTGGTGATGCAGCCGCGGCCGCTGCACCACCTCAGGCAGCACCCCGCCTTCCAACAACGAAGAGGTCTTCCCCGTGTTTTATGTAGTCATCATCATCATCATACCTATCAGCCACAGGACGTCCACTGCTGAACATAGACCTCCCCTAAATATTTCCACCTTGTCCGATTAAAACCGGCCTGCATTCAGCATTTCCCCGCAGACTTGACCAGATCGTCTGTCCATCTCGCGGGGGGCCGTCCTATGATGCGCCTGCTGTTACGTGGTCTCCACTCGAGAATTCTCCTGCTCCAACGATTATCAGTTCTTCGAACAATGGGGCCTATCAATTGCCACTTTAGCTTACTGACTCTCTTACCCTATGTCGGTTACCTTGGTTCGTCTACGGATCTCCTCGTTTCTGATTCGATCACGTAGGGAAACACCGAGCATAGCTCTCTCCATAGCTCGCTGAGTGACTCCTAATCTATATAGGAGGCCGACAGTTAGAGACCACGTCTCGTAGGTCATCACTGCAGTAGATGAAGTAGTTTTATGTAGTAGATGAAGATATTTACCGAGTCGAAGTCTGCCTCGTACTCGATCTCCATGGGCATGAGCTGGTGATGCAGCCGCGGCCGCTGCACCACCTCGGGCAGCACCCCGCCTTCCAACAGAGTGTGCATCACCGTCTGCAACCAAACATATCACAATGTAAATATAGGAAAACATATAAAACCATTCGATACGAGATTTACGATTTTCGGCATAAGTGCCGGCCGACGATCTCTCAACTGAAACATCAAATATCAGAAGCTTCTTTTCGCGTCGATGTGTGACTTATTGTGTGATTGCAACCTTGAAGCCAACATATTCCGTAGTAAAGAAAGCATGCCTCTACTCACCAGAGCGACCTGTGTGGTGATCTTGGTGCCACCCGCTGCGCCGATCACCAGCTGCGCCTCCCTGTTCCTGTCCAGCACGACAGTAGGCACCATGGAGCATGGAGCGACATCCATCTTCTTCTTTTTCGTGTGGGACACCGAGTCGTTCAACGACCCGATGAACCATCCATCATACAACCTCTACTTACCAGAGCGACTTGCGTGGTGATCTTGGTGCCTCCCGCGGCTCCGATCACCAGCTGCGCCTGCCTGTTCCTGTCCAGCACGACAGTAGGCACCATTTAGCTGAGCGGCAGCAGTCCCGAAGACAGCATATTGGCTGGGACGGCGGTATGGCGTAGCGACATCTGTTAAAGAATCTCTACTCACCAGAGCGACTTGCGTGGTGATCTTGGTGCCTCCAGCAGCGCCGATCACCAGCTGCGCTTCCCTGTTCCTGTCCAGCACGACGGTAGGCACCATGGAGCTGAGCGGCTGTAGTCCTTGGGGCAGCATATTGGCTGGGGAGGCGGCATGGCGTAGCGACATTTGTTAAAGAACCTCTACTCACCAGAGCGACTTGCGTGGTGATCTTGGTGCCTCCAGCAGCGCCGATCACCAGCTGCGCCTCCCTGTTCCTGTCCAGCACGACAGTAGGCACCATGGAGCTGAGCGGCTATAGTCCTAGTTACAGCATTTTTTCTGGAGAAAGCGGCATGGTATAGCGACTTCTATAAGGAACCTCTACTCACCAAAGCTACTTGCGTGGTGATCTTGGTGCCTACCGCAGCGCCGATCACCAGCTGCGCCTCCCTGTTCCTGTCCAGCACGACAGTAGGCACCATGGAGCATGGAGCGACATCAATCATACAACCTCTACTCACCAAAGCCACTTGCGTGGTGATCTTGGTGCCTCCCGCAGCGCCGATCACCAGCTGCGCCTCCCTGTTCCTGTCCAGCACGACAGTAGGCACCATGGAACTGAGCGGCTGCAGTCATAGGGACAGCATATTGGCTGGAGAAGGCGGCATGGCGTAGCGACATCTATAAAGGAACCTCTACTTACCAGAGCGACTTGTGTGGTGATCTTGGTGCCTCCCGCGGCTCCGATCACCAGCTGCGCTTCCCTGTTCCTGTCCAGCACGACGGTAGGCACCATGGAGCTGAGCGGCTGTAGTCCGGGCGCGAGCATGTTGGCGGGGGAGGGGGGCATGCCGTACGCGGACGCGGTGTTGGGGATCGCGAAGTCGTCCATCTCGTTGTTCAGCATGAAGCCCAGGCTTGTGGACCGCCTTTGAGAGCCCCATCTGGGAAAAGTTACATGAAATTTCGTGACTTAGCTGAGTTTATTAGTAGTCTTTTCACAGCAGTTTGCCAGCTAGCTACAGACAATGTCGGCAGGAGGCTTACACATATCTCAGCGCCGAAGGGGGCTTACACACAGCGCAGCGTGCCACACATACCCCTTCCTCCGAAGGGGGCTTACACACAGCGCAGCGTGCCACACATACCGCTTCCTCCGAAGGGGGCTTACACACAGCGCAGCGTGCCAAACATACCCCCGCCCCCAAAGGGGGCTTACACACAGCGCAACGTGCCACACATACCCCTGTCCCCAAAGGGGGCTTACACACAGCGCAGCGTGCCACACATACCCCTGTCCCCAAAGGGGGCTTACACACAGCGCAGCGTGCCACATACCCCTGTCCCCAAAGGGGGCTTACACACAGCGCGGCGTGCCACACATACCCCTGTCCCCAAAGGGGGCTTACACACAGCGCAGCGTGCCACATACCCTGTCCCCAAAGGGGGCTTACACACAGCGCAGCGTGCCACACATACCCCTGTCCCCAAAGGGGGCTTACACACAGCGCAGCGTGCCACACATACCCCTGTCCCCAAAGGGGGCTTACACACAGCGCAGCGTGCCACACATACCCCTGTCCCCAAAGGGGGCTTACACACAGCGCAGCGTGCTAAACATACCCCTGTCCCCAAAGGGGGCTTACACACAGAGCGGCGTGCCACACATACCCCTGCCCCGAAGGGCACACACAGCGCAGCGTGCCACACATACCCCTGTCCCCAAGGGGCTTACACACAGCGCAGCGTGCCCACATACCCCTGTCCCCAAAGGGGGCTTACACACAGCGCAGCGTGCTACACATACCCCTGTCCCCAAAGGGGGCTTACACACAGCGCAGCGTGCCACACATACCCCTGTCCCCAAAGGGGGCTTACACACAGAGCGGCGTGCCACACATACCCCTGCCCCCGAAGGGGGCTTACACACAGCGCGGCGTGCCACACATACCCCTGTCCCCGAAGGGGGCTTACACACAGCGCAGCGTGCTAAACATACCCCTGTCCCCAAAGGGGGCTTACACACAGAGCGGCGTGCCACACATACCCCTGTCCCCAAAGGGGGCTTACACACAGAGCGGCGTGCCACACATACCCCTGCCCCCGAAGGGGGCTTACACACAGCGCGGCGTGCCACACATACCCCTGTCCCCGAAGGGGGCTTACACACAGCGCAGCGTGCTAAACATACCCCTGTCCCCAAAGGGGGCTTACACACAGAGCGGCGTGCCACACATACCCCTGCCCCCGAAGGGGGCTTACACACAGCGCGGCGTGCCACACATACCCCTGCCCCCGGGGGCTTACACACAGCGCGGCGTGCCACACATACCCCTGTCCCCGAAGGGGGCTTACACACAGCGCAGCGTGCCACACATACCCCTGTCCCCGAAGGGGGCTTACACACAGCGCGGCGTGCAACACATACCCCTGATCCCGAAGGGTCGTCCACGCCCTCGAACATCGCGACATGCCTTCAGTTTTGTATCGTCTTACATGTAGTTGATGGTGCTGGTGGCGGAGACGACGCTGCCGTCGGGCGCGACGACCACGACGTGCGCCGTGCCGTGGTCGTCGGCGCCTTCAAACATCGCGCCGTAGTGCCGCCAGTCGGAGTAGTGTATAGAGTCTTACATGTAGTTGATGGTGCTGGTGGCGGAGACGACGCTGCCGTCGGGCGCGACGACCACGACGTGCGCCGTGCCGTGGTCGTCGGCGCCCTCGAACATCGCGCCGTAGTGCCGCCAGTCAGAGTACGTGCGCGCGTCGTCCACGGCCGCGCGGTACGACTCCGCCCACGCAGGGTCGGACAGGTTTCTTTCTAGCTGTGGAAAGAAAAGGAAAGAAAATCGTAACTAATAAAACAAAATGTATTAGTGTATTGGAATTTTGAAAATTAATAAATTCATTAGCGACCGCCGGGAGTTGAACCCGGGGCCGTGGGGTACCGTCCCACTGGTCTGCCAACTGAGCTACGGGCACCTGGCGGACCCTGATAAATTCCACAATCTCTTGATGCTCGTCTCAAAGTGACGACTAAGCGACATCTGTATTAGGTAAAGAATTTACACAGCGTGTGACTGGCAAGCTGGCATTTGTTCAAACTTGTGATTCTAGTAAAAGATGTTCAAATAGAATATCACTAATTTGAATAAATGCCCACTTGCCGTTAACACACTGTACAGGTGTAAGTATATATTTGTTCATTATTTAATTTTGAAAAATCAACATAACGTGTTTAGAACACGATAGAAATATCCGCCTGCTAAGCGTGAGGAATAAATCTAATACCTTACATTTGAGATAAGCTTATATTCCATCATAATGGACTATTGATAGAGTATCGTAAAACTCACCTCACGAATCAAGTAGGGCAGGTTGGTTCTGGAGGCGTCGCCGAGGCCGGTCCTCTTCGCGTACGCGTACTTGAAGGTCTCGATGATGCGGTGCCAGTAGAGGTCCGAGCCGGCGGGCGCGTCGGTGCCGCCGCCGACCCAGTCGCGAAGCATGTTCAGGATAAATGCCAGTACTGATCCGGAGCCCGGAAGCGGCACGGAGTAGAGAATGCGGCCCTCTGCGAGCGGGACGGCGATTGGGTCTTGCCACTCTACCCTGAGGACGAAGGTCATTTGTTTTGTATTTAGGGTTGACTTTCGCAGATGAGTGCGATTGACAGATCAAATTAATAAGGGACTGATAGTAGCGCTGGTATTCAGGCACACAGCGCGATCGTTCGCAGGTGCTAAGCCGGATATTTTTTTTTAAATATTAAGTGCCTTTACAGGGTTACAATCCTTTTGCTACATGGTTTCGTGCTCTAACAAAATCAACATGTTGCGCCGATCCCACTGCTTCCAACTGCTGTAGTATGGAAGGGACCTATAACAAGACTTACCTATAGAAACTTCATTATGTTCGACAAAAAAACAACACGTTCTAAACTACGAGCACGTTCGTAAAGTTAACGTTTCGTGCTACAGATAACTGGCTAGGCATGAAGCAGCAACAGTTACTTTGTATTCTGAATATTATGTGGTACTTGTAGTTTCTGAGTCCCGCGCAGTTTTTTCTATAGAACGAGGTGAAACTAATACTAGAGGAGACAGTTACTTGTAGTTCCTGAGGTCGTCCTCTGTGACGATCCCCCCGAAGGCCTGGATGTCGCTCGCCAGGGCTGCGGTTAGACTGCCGTTGTGAATCGCCTCCAACCATCCTCTGACTGAGATGATATCAAGCTGTATGACCCTATAGAACGAGGTAAAACTAATACTAGAGAAGACAGTTACTTGTAGTTCCTGAGGTCGTCCTCTGTAACGATCCCCCCGAAGGCCTGGACGTCGCTCGCCAGTGGATCGCCTCCGAGCCATCCTCGGCGATGACATCAAGCTGTATGACCAATAGACGAGGTCAAGCTAATACTAGATTAGACAGTTACTTGTAGTTCCTGAGGTCGTCCTCTGTAACGATCCCCCGAAGGCCTGGATGTCGCTCGCCAGGGCTGCGGTGAGACTGCCGTTGTGGATCGCCTCCGGGTCATCCTCGGCGATGATATAAAGGTATATATTCCTATAGAACAAAGTCGAACTAATACTAGAGTAGACAGTTACTTGTAGTTCCTGAGGTCGTCTTCTGTGACGATCCCCCCGAAGGCCTGGATGTCGCTCGCCAGGGCTGCGGTGAGACTGCCGTTGTGGATCGCCTCCGGGTCATCCTCGGCGATGATATAAAGGTATATATTCCTATAGAACAAAGTCGAACTAATACTAGAGTAGACAGTTACTTGTAGTTCCTGAGGTGGTCTTCTGTGACGATCCCCCCGAAGGCCTGGATGTCGCTCGCCAGGGCTGCGGTGAGACTGCCGTTGTGGATGGCCTCCGGGCCATCCTCTGTGATATCTAGTTACATGTTTCTATAGAACGAGGTCAAACTAATACTAGAGTATACAGTTACTTGTAGTTCCTGAGGTCGTCTTCTGTGACGATCCCCCCGAAGGCCTGGATGTCGCTCGCCAGGGCTGCGGTGAGGCTGCCGTTGTGGATCGCCTCCGGGCCATCCTCTGCTTTCATATCAAGCTTTATGACCCTATAGAACGAGATCAAACTAATACTAGAGGAGACGATTACTTGTAGTTCCTGAGGTCGTCTTCTGTGACGATCCCCCCGAAGGCCTGGATGTCGCTCGCTAATGCCGCGGTGAGACTGCCGTTGTGGATCGCCTCCGGGCCATCCTCTGTCATGATATCAAGCTGTATGATATGACCCTATAGAACGAGGTCAAACTAATACTAGAGTAGACAGTTACTTGTAGTTCCTGAGGTCGTCTTCTGTGACGATCCCTCCGAAGGCCTGGATGTCGCTCGCCAGGGCTGCGGTGAGACTGCCGTTGTGGATCGCCTCCGAGCCATCCTCTGCGATGATATCTAGCTTCATCCCCCTATAGAATCCAACCTCTGTGATGATAATATCAAGCTGTGTGACCCTATAGACGGGGTCAAACAAATACTAGAGGAGACAGTTACTTGTAGTTCCTGAGGTCGTCTTCTGTGACGATCCCCCCGAAGGCCTGGATGTCGCTCGCCAGGGCTGCGGTAAGGCTGCATTTGTGGATCGCCTCCGAGCCATCCTCTGCTATGATATTGAAGTATAGCTCTCTATAGAACGAGACCTAACTAATACTAGAGTAGACAGTTACTTGTAGTTCCTGAGGTCGTCTTCTGTGACGATCCCCCCAAAGGCCTGGATGTCGCTCGCCAGGGCTGCGGTGAGGCTGCCGTTGTGGATCGCCTCCGGGCCATCCTCTGCGATGATATCGAGGTATATCTCCCTATAGAACGAGGTCAAACTAATACTAGAGTAGACAGTTACTTGTAGTTCCTGAGGTCGTCTTCTGTGACGATCCCCCCGAAGGCCTGGATGTCGCTCGCCAGGGCTGCGGTTAGACTGCCGTTGTGGATCGCCTCCGGGCCATCCTCTGCGATGATGTCGAGCGTGTGCGCCAGGGTTGGCTCTTTGATCAAGTCGCCTTCGACCCACACCTTGCCGGTTTCCGGGTTCACGTACACTTCCCTATGCAAACAATACGAATTTTTAATAATTCGTGAAACCAAGTTCAATGCTGGGTCGGTATTAGCAAGACTGATTTCACAATCTATGTGATGATGTGACACAACCAAAAACGACTTATCTTTGTAATTTCAACCATATTTACGAAAAATAAAATTTGAAAAGTATTGCAGGGCTTAGGTATGGCTGCTTTGGCACGGAAATTTTATTTTCGAGTCATTCTTCGCTGTTTCTCTCGCACACGTTACAATAAGCAAACTACTCGTAAAATAAGCGGGATAAAATTTTCTATACAAAGCGTAGAGAACATCGAACGCGAGGTGCGTACATTGTTTACATTTACTTGACAGTTTTACCCAAGCCATTCCTGGATACATCTGAATGAATGCTCATACCTCATAGAGGGTTCTGCCAGGATCCGGTCGCTGTAGGTTCCCAGCACCCTGGCCATGTACGAGTTGACCCTGTGACCTGTGCGGCAGAGGTCCGCGGTGGGCTTCACCAGCTCTCTCCACGGTAGACGGCCGTATTCCCTGCAAATGGTCATGTTAGGATCACATCTCATCAGCCAATAGCTGTACTGCTCAACGAAGGCGTCTCGCAGGGTAAGCCTAAAGGTAAGATCTATCGATCTGAGGATATTAAACAATTTGTTTTTGAGTTAAACGATATCAGGAGTATTCACGGAAGTGTATACGCAACGAAAGTAGATAATTATAGCAGGTAGGTACTATGATGTTACTACTGATAACCAATTAAATAAATCTTGCTTACGTCCATGGTAGTGATAAATTAGTAACTGACATTTGAAAGAAAAAGAACAATTATGTTATAGCAATTAGCAATAGCAACCGGTTTTTTATCCTTATCACTAATAGGTTTTCAGAATGGAAACAAATGTTGTATTTCTTTTAGTTCAGCAATCCGACGCACCGATACGCTTCAGAAAACCCGTAGATAATGTTAATACCTGTAGAGTGCGCAATAGCCCTTAAGTTGCGATGGCCAGCCCTTCGTGAGTTCAAGACACGCACACGCTTAGCTAGCGTGTATGTCTTACCTGTAGAGTGCGCCATAGACCTTGAGTTCGCCCGGCACGGCGATGGCCAGCCCGCCGACTGTGGACGATGCGTTTGCAAACATGTTCTCGTGCGACGCCATAAGCGCACGTTCGCGAGCATTCAGAGTTTGCTCACGCTTAGCTGATGTGTAGTGATTGCACCTACCTGTAGAGTGCGCCATAGCCCTTGAGTTCGCCAGGCACGGCGATGGCCAGCCCGCCGACTGTGGACGATGCGTTTGCGAACATGTTCTCGTGGGACGCCATTGGCGCCCGCTCGCGAGCATTTAGAGTTTGCTCACGCTTAGCTGATGTGTAGTGATTGCACCTACCTGTAGAGTGCGCCATAGCCCTTGAGTTCGCCCGGCACGGCGATGGCCAGCCCGCCGACTGTGGACGATGCGTTTGCGAACATGTTCTCGTGGGACGCCATGGGCGCCCGCTCGCGAGCGTTGAGCACCCGCACGCGGCCGCTGGGCGCATCGTAGATCGTGGCCAGAAAGCCACCGCCTAGGCCCATGCATTGAGCGCAAGCAATTCCCTCACAGAACAAAGTAGCTATCGCCGCGTCCACTGCCGACCCGTTCTTTTCTAGTATAGCCCTGTAATAAAAATGGCGTGTTATAAATCCGGCGACGAGACTTAGTAAGATGGAAGGCCAGAGAGAGCGTTAGGGGTTACACTTATTATGCTCATGGGTGGCGAAGACCACAAAGATTACCTATACATTTTCTTAGTGCAAATAAAGAGAAAGCAGGCTACGTGACCCGCTGAAATCCACTAAACAACTTTCTGGGTATCACTATCTACACATCTCTACATTTTACGGGATTTAAGACAATAATAAATACCTCTTAGGCTAAGTTAAATGGTATAAGATTAGCATAGCAATAAAACAGAATTTCTGAAAGTGGCAAAAGTGTGCTACTAACATGTTTTATTATTAGACAGATTTGCATACATACAACTGCTACCTACTACACAGATAAACGTCTTGTAAGAGTCGGTTACGGCTATCAAAGTAGCCACCTACTTATTAAGCAGGTGAAGAAACGACAGTCACGTCTTGTTATGCTAGTTATGGTTAAGGAAATCTGACGCAAACAAAGTTTCCAAGATAAGACCAGTTGGTTACGAGGGTGTTTAGTTAATTGTAGTGCAAATCAGGCGCATAGCTACCGTAGTAAACAAGCAGATGTATTAAAAAACAAAAACCCGACTGCGGTAATTTTAAAGTTGTAAGATTAAAATTCGCTATCTTGAATTTATGATATTTTAATATAGCCAGTGTCACTCGCGCTGCAGACAAATCGAACGACACCTCATAGGTCAAGATGCAGTTTTCAGAACAATCTCTTATAAAAATTGTTTCCTTGTGTGTGACAGTGAAAGTTTGAAACAGTTCAAACAAGTTCCTTTAATATTGCAGGTATTAAGAATACGATTCTTCCTCATACTGTTTGTAGGTCTAGGTCCCGAATTCAAGGCGAAGGCCGAACTACTTAAACTACAGTACAAAACAACCGTACAAAACTTCTTATCTTTTTATTTTGGTTGGTTTTAATTATCTGGAAGGAGGCTCTTAGTTTAGACACAATGCTGATATTTGTCAATTTATCACTTCATGAGATTCATTAAAGATCAAGAGTACCTACCTAGCCTACCTACGCAGGCTGTTAACTAAACACGTAAGTAGGTATTAACGACAGCATCAACACGTATTCTTTGTTTACGTTGTTTACACATTTCTGACAATTAGGTGAGTGTTAGTAGGTAGGTGGATGGATACTTAGCTAACTATGAGGAATGTGTAAATAATAATAAGATTGCAATTTGTGGCAAAATGTCTCATCAACAACTGACTTAATCATCCGATTGATCACTACGAGCGACGATTCCGCGCTTCGGAAGGTATACATTTGTGCTTTCTATCTCATTATTAGTTAGGTACCAGTGGCGTAGGATGGAGTTTTAACGAAAATAGGCTGGAGCAGAATATGATCTGCTTCGGCTACTAAATTAAAGTAGATTGCTGTGTGAGTATGGATATGTTAATTTCTGAAAGGGAAGCCGATGAGCATCGGCATGTATGAACCCTTTCGCCACTGGCAGGTGCTCAGACACTTACCGGCCAACGCTGGCGCACTCGTAGCCATTGGCGGCGACAGTGGCTCGCGGGAAGCGCAGGTGGTCGGGGCCGGCCCACGGCTGCAGCACCAGCAATGCCACCAGCTACAGACACTCACCGGCCAACGCTGGCGCACTCGTAGCCATTGGCGGCGACAGTGGCTCGCGGGAAGCGCAGGTGGTCGGGGCCGGCCCACGGCTGCAGCACCAGCAATGCCACCAGCGACACTCAGACACTCACCGGCCAACGCTGGCGCACTCGTAGCCATTGGCGGCGACAGTGGCTCGCGGGAAGCGCAGGTGGTCGGGGCCGGCCCACGGCTGCAGCACCAGCAATGCCACCAGTGACACTCGGACACTCACCGGCCAACGCTGGCGCACTCGTAGCCATTGGCGGCGACAGTGGCTCGCGGGAAGCGCAGGTGGTCGGGGCCGGCCCACGGCTGCAGCACCAGCAATGCCACCAGCGACACTCAGACACTCACCGGCCAACGCTGGCGCACTCGTAGCCATTGGCGGCGACAGTGGCTCGCGGGAAGCGCAGGTGGTCGGGGCCGGCCCACGGCTGCAGCACCAGCAATGCCACAAGCGGCACTCAGACACTCACCGGCCAACGCTGGCGCACTCGTAGCCATTGGCGGCGACAGTGGCTCGCGGGAAGCGCAGGCGGTCGGGGCCGGCCTACGGCTGCAGCACCAGCAATGCCACAAGCGGCACTCAGACACTCACCGGCCAACGCTGGCGCACTCGTAGCCATTGGCGGCGACAGTGGCTCGCGGGAAGCGCAGGTGGTCGGGGCCGGCCCACGGCTGCAGCACCAGCAATGCCACCAGCGACACTCAGACACTCACCGGCCAACGCTGGCGCACTCGTAGCCATTGGCGGCGACAGTGGCTCGCGGGAAGCGCAGGTGGTCGGGGCCGGCCCACGGCTGCAGCACCAGCAATGCCACCAGTGACACTCGGACACTCACCGGCCAACGCTGGCGCACTCGTAGCCATTGGCGGCGACAGTGGCTCGCGGGAAGCGCAGGTGGTCGGGGCCGGCCCACGGCTGCAGCACCAGCAATGCCACCAGCGACACTCAGACACTCACCGGCCAACGCTGGCGCACTCGTAGCCATTGGCGGCGACAGTGGCTCGCGGGAAGCGCAGGTGGTCGGGGCCGGCCCACGGCTGCAGCACCAGCAGGGCCACCAGCGCCGCCGCAACCAGCGCCGCCGACACGCTGCCCACCAATAACGCGCGCCGCGAACACCTCCAGCTGGAACACAAATACTAACCATATTTAATAGTTCTTCTCTCTGTGTAGAAAAAAGTATCGTGTGAAGGTGTTGGCCAAGTTGGCACTAGATTTGTATGTAAGTAGGAAAATAACAGACAGAGGAAAATAAACGACTAAAGGCTACGCAGCAGCATTTTCTTTCGAATAAATAATATGGTCATCCTCTGTCGTGTCGGACACCAAGCAGTATAGGTATCATGCGGTCATGGAAATCCCCCTATATCTTACGCACTTGATTCTACTGCAGGTGTAAGAAGGATAATAGAGTCACAGGAAAGAACTGTGCGCAGCTTTTCCACACCCAGCAAAAACCTCAGAAAACAACCAGACAGTCTTAAGTCATACCATAACCGCATATACGTAACAAGTAATACTTTGGATTGCATACAAACCTAAAATATCACAGCGCTTTTATCAGAAAACATTTAACTCGCACACTACACCTAGAAATTTGAACGCTAAAATCATAATCCAATATTTTTTACCGACAAGATAATTTTCAATTTTGCAACGAATCCTGAATCCTGTTGTCACGATTTGTGACTGTTTGTGACTTTGTCAGTACCAGAGATAAATTAACTGTCAGAACATCAAAGCTATGGAACAGACTGTCAAGTTTGGGTCAAATAGGTTGGGTGTTGGTAAAAGGAGAGCTCGAATTGATACAATATTATGTATCGTGAATTGGATCAGTAGTAAGTAAATAATATATGGAAGTAGGTATCTACAGTTCATAAGAGTCTGTCGTAATCTGGTCGAAATACATGAATGAAATGCTGCCGACGTGTGCGATAGCTGATAAGCCATCACTGATTGCGCGCAGTCATCTCTACAGCCCCGCGCGCCGTTTCTGTAATTTGTGATGAATTTGTGACAATACCCAGGAAAGTCCTAATTTTGCAACTAGTAAAACGACGACGATTAATATGGGTACCGATGCAGTGAAATACAAACAGTAAATGTCGACATAATATCACGGCTACCAACGGATAGGTAATCAGGGCAAGGCCGAAACATTCTGATCGGTCATCTCACCTCAGCGAGATCGTCGACCGTGCGACAATGCGTGACATGGTGTATTTATTGTTATGATGTTACTCTCCAACCATCATGCTGACTGAACATCAGGTTAGCTAAGGATCAATTTTGCGAGAAGAAGGAACCTATCTACGTATACTCAAATTCACGTCCGTTTAAAACTTTCAAACCGCCAATGTAAGTCTTATGCGCTTGACACTAAGGACAGTCCAATCTCATCCAGCCTGAGCTTGACTGTACATAGAACAAATAATACGCAGGGGTCGGTACTAAGGTAGCTAAAATACGCAATAAAGGAGAAATAAAATGTTTGGTGCCCTGTACCTACTGTACTTACCTATACCTAATTGGTAGGAATGTAGGTATAATAATGAGATTGCAACTTGTGATAAAACAACTCGTCAACGTTTTATCAACTAGAGACAGTTAGCAGAGGATTAAGATAAAAGCAATTACAGGGATTAAATACCAACGCCGAGTATAATCAAAAGTAATTAAGGATTATAAATAGGCAGAGAATAGATAGATAGATGTTAGTAAAGAAAAAAAAAACAGATTTTTCGAATAAAATTAACTTCACTAGCCAGACGATCGAATGATACAATTCCTGATCATGTGCAGATCGCCTTCCACCGCAGATAGGATTTAAACCTGCGACTTGTGTCATCTCTACCTACTGGCGACGCCTCTACCAAGTGGTCTACCTCGGCTTTATCTTAGCCTGCGAAACTGTCTCCAGTACAGGCGGCGAGTATAGCAGATTCAAATCGTACATATTATAGAGGTAAAATGAATGGCGCATGCCAGCCAGTCTACGATGAGTGGCCTTATCTATCGCATGTTTTACTACATAAAACAAATAAATACTCTCGATTCGAGTAGTGATGACGCGGATGACCACTCGTCTAAGGCTGGCTCATGAAAAAGATCGGATGTCTACTGATTTAAAAAAAATATGTCTCGTCGAATAAAATGACTATTCACACAGGAGATGTTATTTCTTTTAGTTTCTACCTACAGCTTCTTCTTCTTTTCGAGTGTGACACCGAGTCGTCCAACGAACTACCTACAGCTGCACATACCGTAGTAAATAATATTCTTTTTTAAAACTTTAAAAAACTTTTTATAAATAATGTATCTATCCAAAAACTAGTCTCAAACATTAAACACGCAACAACTTAACTCTACAATAACAATGGCTAGCGTCACACTGTTTTGATCGATTTACCTATTTAACTACTTCCCTATTCTCCAATAAAAAAATCGTAACATTGAACTTGCCCCAGTCACAGTTTGAACCAGTTTTCAGCATTTCATTTACATTGCAATCGAAGGTTAGTTGCCAAACATTGACTAGAAAAATGCAAATATGTTCAACTAAATTACGTCTTACGGTTTAGGTAATTCTTTCTTAAACAAGTTGAAAAGGATGGTGTACCAAATACTTTGCAGGCATGGGAAGGAGAGTGAGACCACGAAAGGAAAGTTAACACTCTTTTCTATGGGACTATGTTGGTAACCAAAAATAAAATCAACACGCCCATATACAATTCCCGATTAGGTAGTTGGCAGACTATCTGTAAGGAAGTCGAAAAAAATCTTTTTCCGGCATATAGGCTCCAGTAAAAGTTGTTTAGTTTCAAAGTCTAATCACGCCTGCAAAGTTTTTGGCCACCGTAACTTACTTTTCTCCAATTTGCTCGGAAATGGCTTCATTACTTTAAAAAAAGAATACGTCAATGGGCTCATTTATGTAGTCAAGGCGCAGAGGACTGTAATAGAAATTGCCGGACTAGGCCGGTAATAAAAAGGTTCTTAAACTTCACACTTTCGTGTTTAGGTGTTTTATGGAACACAATTTGTTTGAAGTTTGAAGGCTGAATGTGAATTTCCCGCGCATTCTTTATGAATCGGAACGTAACCAGAACCAGCGCATGCGCTTTGCGAACTTTAGAAGTTACGAAGTGTCAATTTTGTCATGATTAAATATTTATTAAATATGTTTCCTTGCAAATTGGAGAAAAGCACTATACGAACCTCGGCCGGTATAACAATTTCTGGTCTCGTTTACTTTAGAAGACCTCGACTTCGTCTCGGCCTTCCAATGCCACTCGACCAGGAATTGCTATATACTCGGCCTGTGACGTAATGTACTATTATGATTAAGTTATAGGAATAAATACCATTCAACATCCCATCTTCATGTCAACATTATTTCATACTATTGACACACACTCACATTGTAAGAGGTATTCTCACAAAACATAATTCCAAATAAGTATAAACAACATTTCTGTATAGGATTGAGAGTTTCATTGCTAACTGATTTTTATACCTACCACATACCTACTGAGAAAAAAGAAAACCTATACCTAAAGGTGACAAAAAGGAAATCGTACGACAAACCTAGATATTGGCGATCTACAAAGTAGTTGTTCAATTAGATATGTGGTTTTACCGCAAAGTTATCTGGGCGCGCCTCGTGTCTAATTTGTTTTAACTCTAACGAAACTAGCGCCACCATCCTCTAAAAAACACTAATCGATTTGTTCATTATATCGTAGGCACATTATAGGTATCATCTGTGCGGTAGGTAGAGATATGTAAACTACATAATGTAGTGCATACCACATTGTAGCCTTTTTCTTTCTGTAAGTAATTACATTGCAGCATTTACTACTAATATGACACGCTGGAAGTAAGCTGCTGAACCGATAGGTACTGATTTCAATCAGACCAAAACGATTTTTACGATTTACATTAGTATTTCGCATGTTTATGTGATGAGGGCGCTCTTTTCGTCAGGGGACCTCATAGTTTATCGGTTTTTGATTGGGTATTAATGATGATGTGGAAATTAATTAGGTAACCAGGCAGGCCCTTAGCCCTGCTACGAAGTACGTCTACGACGGCGTAGCCTTTTACTACGAGGGGTGCAGAGCTAACTTGTTTAATAGAATAGAATTGGGCCGGTTACAAAAAACATTTTTGTATTTTTGCAAATTATTCAGCATTTTTCTACCGGTAAAGGATATGCCGATACTGAAAGCGAGGTAAGTAGGTAACCTAACAATAAACTCAAGGAAATGTGTAACAAAATATTTATTAGGGGGATAAATTCGTCCAGGGAATAGGCAGCAGCGTTCCCTATAAATTCAAGATCTTGCACTGCGTTCGATCAATCCCCTGCGTAGCTCCCCAATGCTCCCCAATAGGGGCAGGCCCGTGTCCAGCAGTGGACTGTTTTGGCTATTGGAGTTGACTCTTGTGAAGTTGATTTTATGGGCTGAGAATCTGGGTCAGTTTCTTGATCTGGATATCCCAGCATTTTTGATTGTTTTTATGCTATCGAAACTATAAGACCGATTTCCGAACCGATTTCCAAAATTCTTTTTCAATTATCAAACATTTATCGTAGGAGATATTTGCTTGAGCAGATCATAATGATAAAGATTAATTTATTGATATTAATTGTCCCAGGTCATTGCAAATAAGTAAAAATTTTAAAACAATTAAAATTTACTAGGTTTACATACCTACAGTAGCTTTAGTTAGTATTATTTGGTTATTATAAATTACATTAGAATTAAATAATAATTAAAAATTACATTAATTTAAAAGTTAATCTTTATATCAATGCCAAATGAGAAGCAGGTGGAAGGTTTGTACTACTGTACAAATAAATAAACAGAAATGAATGATACAATGTTAGTTTTCTTTTTAAATATCAAGTCTACCATGTAGTAAATCTTCTCATTTCTCTACTAAAAATATTCCCAAGACATTCCATAACAAAATAAAATGTATCGTAGCATTTTTACGCAAAAATGAGACTCACTAAGTAACTCCAATAGAAAATGCTGCTTATTAGATAGTTAACTAAGATTAAGTACTTAGCATAGCCGTAGGTTCAATGCCTGTTTCATGATCAATAATATCATAAACAAAGAATGCAAATAAAAAATTGACAATAAAAATATCGTAAAGTACTACTCACTGGACCATGATGAAATCCTCTTTATCCGACAGGTGATCCTTGGCACACGGCGGCCACTAGACTGCCGGCGCACGCGCAGGGCAGGCCGCGCGACAATCGCATGCAGGTAGACGTGTGCGCCGCGCCGCCGCCGCCGACAATTTCGGTCACGCCGCCGCCGCCGACGGATAGACCGGCGTGAAATCGGCTTGGATTTAAATGTGATTCATCAAGAGAACCGACTGGACAGCCTTCGCACATGATTTAGAACACCAAAAGCCCTAAATATAAGGTATAAGGTCTTTGACTACTTCCATATTGATCTATCCATCGATATTGAGAGTGCATGCCCCTAGAGTGATAAATGTAAGAGACCTATCTCCTTAACCTACCTACCTGGCTTTAGTTTTTTTTAGTCTGCTATGAGATAACTACAGTACAGTATTTAGTTAACTGCTATCAGCCTTCAGCATGCTTGAAGAGACAAAATTTTGGGGATGATTTCACTAAATTCGTATCTTACAGAGCTATACGAGTTAAAGGATACCCAACTACCCACTGTTTACGGGATGCATGCTGCACTAGTGACCACGAGAGGATTCCTTCACGGGGTCACAGTTAAGGCGAACTGCCGACAGTTAGGGACAGGGAGCAGCCTTCAACTTTTCTCTCTTAACGTAAGACGTGCATGTGCTCCGCACTTTTGCCTTCATTATTATAATATCAAAGATAAATGTAATAAAATTCATTCCCCATTCATGATTACGTCCTGCAGTTTCTTGATGATGGTTTCTTACGCAAACCAGGAGATTCAAGTGCTAGTATTTTTCAGTTACTAAAATAACAAGTACACATAAACTCCTGATTAAATTAAGGAATCTTGAGAAATTTCAACGATTTCACTATGTAATTACAGCTGATTTTTCAGTAGCATTCTTTTTTTATTGCAAAAAGTTGTTATTTGGATTTGTTGCATAATAGTAGTTTTTATAACAAGGGAATAAAGTGATATATTTAGGGCGAGGGCGCTATTTTGAATCATGAGCGGAACGAGAGATTCTAGAGTAAAATCACGAGCGTAGCGAGGGATTTATTCAATGTAAGTCGCCCGAGAATAAATAACTTTATACCCGAGTGATACATACTACTTTTCATCCCCCTCTATGAGAAAAACAATAAATACTTACTTAATCTACGAAGTTCTTTAAATATTATTTGCCATTATCCATTATTTCACAATACATCCTATAAATTACGTTATAAATATCCAATCATTATCACACATTTCATTTCATATTATTGCAATATAATAGAGGTTATATTGTTGTTGCTCATTGCCGGCCAGTTATCGCGCCAAAAGAAAAATAAAATTTGACACATTACTTTTTAATTTCAAATTTTGCTAGGAATTAGGTCTTTTATAAGCTACATACTAGGTGTAAAATACTCAATACAATAGCAGATAACAGGAAATGTTGCAGAGAAAAACCTATCTGTAGTAAATTTTCGATTGATTGGCTGCAAATATTTATGTTCCAAATTCAAATGAATTTTAATCCCTTGGGATTAAATGACCTATTTTAATCCCACTTATGTGCGACCAAAGCGTAGTTTTTTGAATAGAGGGGATGAAAATATTTTAAATTTATACCCACGCCGATTTCACGCCGATTACGCCGCCGCCGCCGGTCTTTTTTGGACCAGACGCCGCCGCCGATTATTTTATCATCGGCGCACATGTCTACATGCAGGCGCCGGCGAATTCACAAACTGGGGCGCGACTCTTGAATGTCACTCGGTGATAAAAATGTCACACGCCATAAAAAAGTACATACATACATAAATCACATATTTATCCCTTGTGAGGTAGGCAGAGCGTCAACGGCCGTAAAATACCGTCTTTATCGCCACGTCTGACAAATATTTGAGGGCTGCTTTGCTATTATCGTGCAACACTATAGTGACATAAGTTCAATGTCTGTTTAATAATCATAATATGCAAATGAAAACTTGCCAATATTCATAAAATTAATCTAACAATATTAATACTTTACTGTAACATAGTAATAATATTGGAGAAATCGGATGAATACAATTATTTTTGCGATCCTCTCCGTCATCTGGATTGTACGTACGGTCCCGCAATGCGGACACTCACATGAAGTTTACTCACTTCATCTGCACTAATGTGAACTTCGCGTGCGGACAATCCGAATGATGCAGCGGGCGCCATAATAGATGTTTGCACGCATAGTGCTACATTATAACTTGGTTCTACGTTGTATGACTCAACATCGGCCCTAATAAGCTGAATAATTCCGGAAAGCCTATTAAATATGCTGGAGAAAAGAACTCGCATGTTCTTAAATATCACTCGACGACTTCTAAGAATCGAACCACTTCTTACAGCGGCCTCGCAAAGGTAAAAGGCTATTGGTCACTCGTAACTCCTGAGCTGTTGTAGGTTGACGGATTTGCTCATTGTACTAGTTGTATTTTAAAGTGTTACTCAACACAACGCAGAAGTACTGCGTGGTTTTCACGTAGGTATAGAATTTATGCAAATCAAAGCATAGTAAACAAATCGGTTCCAGCTTATTTGTATTGCTACTGACGCCTATGCGAATCTCACATATTACCGATAGGTTTGTAATAGAGCAGAATATATTAATTTAGAAAGTCATTCATTAAAACGATAGATCATGGTAGATTGGCGGTTGTTACGTAGTCACAAAACGTAAAGATACACTATCTATTAAATATCTAATATTGATAACTTTTATCTCATCTCAAGGGAAACTCTGCGACTCATACTTACATACACAAAAAAATAATTATATGGCCAAGTATGTTTTATAGTGATTATTAACTTATTGCTATCACTATCACAATTCATTTTTATCAGTTTGGGAATAAGAAAGTCAAAAACTTTAGTTTAGTACAAAATATGTTTTTATTCAATAAAAAATCTGTGACCTACATAACAAGTCTTAAAGCTAATTTGGTAACTGCCTAATTTAAAAAATAATAGTAATTATAATTCATATATTGTGATGTTATTTAATGATATTGGTACATTTAGTAATTAAGTTTATTTTTGCATTTTTGTTGTTTTTAAGGACAGGATCCCGTCATACATACACGTAAGACCTAGATTTAATGTTGGGAAAATATTATACCATCATGTTGGTAAAATAAAGTGTTAAAGGTGGCAAATAATGTATGATTGATTGTGAACTCGTGTAATAATATAATATTTTCACAATGTCATTTTATACATTAGATATTTTTCTCTATCTTATTTTGGTAAACGTGCTGTACAATAAAATAATAAACATTGTTTATTTTGAAGATAGTTATCCTTATCTACATTAATAAGGGATTATGTTACGTGTGTGTCGTATCAGAATTTATATAAAATGTATAAATACATAATGAGTAGGTAGTATAATACGTGTTAATGACGAAATAACTTTGTGATGCACACTTGAATTAATAATCCTTTAAGAACAAAGTTATTTAAATGATGTTGATATTTACGGTATCGTTATCAGTTCACCATTGGTAATTAAATAAATAATGAATTCGTTAGACATTACTTATAGCTAAAAAACTCAACTCATCATCACTTTAGGTTTTCCAAGATTATTGGCAATAAAAATATCGGGTGAAATTTTACTAGTGACCGATAGCGAAAACCCAGAACCGGCTAGTGATAAGGAACAACTTTCCCCAAGGAACATAGGTCGAAATATGAAAAAAAAATTTGGACCTCCCATACAAACTTGCCGATCAGCTGATTTCAGTTACTATGGGAGGTCCAAATTTTTTTTTCGTATTTCGACCTATGTTCCTTGGGAAAAGTTGTTCCTTAGCACCAGCCGGTTCTGAGTTTTCGCTATCGGTCACTAGTAAAATTTCACCCTATATAGTATTACTAGCTGTTGCCCGCGAACTTCGTTTCGCCAAGGGAAATGTATGGTATAGATAGACAATACAGAAATTTTCGTATCACTTAGCTCATTTTGCCGAGCTCTATATGTTCCGTCAGGTAAGCAGACAAACAGGCCCTCCAGTACTGATAAAGGTTCTCCCTAATCATAAAATACGATCAGGACGTTTATCTGTCACCATACCAAACATAAAAAAATATTGCAAACTTTTTGAGTGATTCATGCACAATTAGTTATTCTACACACACAGACAGATTGATTGACTTCTTCATCTTCATTTGAGGTCGTACACACTAACAGATTACATTTTCAAAAAAGATAGTGTGATATTGATATTGATTGTTTAGTACTTATTTTATTACCCGCCCATTATTTTTAAGATTCCGTACCCAAAGTGTACCCCTATTACTGAGACTTCGTTTTGCTGTCTGTTGGTCACATTCCATAATAGTTATACAGTTAAAAATTTAAAAAATTACTGATGTTGTATTTTTGTTGCCGTTGCGGCTCTCATACAACAAACATGACTTTTATGCTATTTTTATACGTAATGGTACCGGTCACGTGTGTTATTATGTTCTTATTTTCTTGCTTTGTCTCATGGTTAGTATTTTATGCGTGATTGGTAGATTAGGGCAAGTAAATGATGGTGATGGCTATGACGATGACGATGATGATGGAATTACTTGTGTATGAAGGGCACATCCCACCCCCTCCTGTTTCGAAGTCTGAGCTCTTGAGTTACATCTTGATGATATAAATAGTTGGTTGTTTGTTTTGTTATTATTCCGATGTTTTTTTTATTATTCTTATGTGAATGAGCAAGCCCAGCTTGACCCACGATGTCTTCTATTTGCTTATTTCACTTCTGTTTTTGTTTTCTTATTGTGAGAGTATAGGTATGTATACTTTTTTTTATTTAGGTACCTAAATTAGTAAGCCTGCAAAAGCAGCTCATCAAGTCGTACAGATTTTTCATTTTAGTACTTCTGGTGTTCTATGTAGGTATATCAGGTACTCCAGATCCATGGCTAATGAACCAGCAAAAGCAACCCATAATGCTGAACAGCTTTTGTTACGTAACCATTACCATCTTTGATGAAGTGATGATATCTCTGGTAGCTATAGATACAAAAAAAATTATGCGGTCCGTCTTATAGCTGTGGAGAAAATGGTCAAATGACATACCTAGATAAAAACCACATAAAGTTTCATTCACGCCTGTCATTTATTTTCTGAATTTGAAATACATGTGAAAGGAGCATAAAAACCGCCTGCTATTGAAGTCGGGTACTGTTAAAAATGTCTTTCAAAAATTAATGGGAGGTATTTTTTTAAATCAATTCATTAAAGTGTTTCTGCCTCGAGATATTTGCTTTTAAGAGACATTTTTTCCTCCCAAAGTAGGTATAAACGCTAAATATTTGAAAAAAATGTGGAATAATTTCTCAATCTGAAGTTACTTTAAAAAGTATATTGGATACTGAATAGAGATGAAAATTACCTTGAAACTTTCCTTTTCTGAGGTAAGTTTCCTGAAAGTTACCTGAAAGTTTCCTGGCGAGGAAGTTTTCAAAACTGATTATTTAACTTAAGAAAACAGTTGTTATATTAATTATTAACTTAATATTGCTTAAAAAATTTCTGGTATCTACAGTTTTGATGGAACAGGGAATATAATAAGTCCCGTTTTATGCTTTTTATTCGAAAAGGGGAGGCAAACAAGTAAGGAAAGAAGTTTAAAACAACTATAAATGATAAAAAAATTATATTTCTTTACATAATCATATAGAAAAGTGTACGAAATCAATTAGATATAAAGTTAAGGACAACTGAGAGCATGTTAAACTTATACTTTGGACTTTCTTTTGTTTTTATAATGTGAGCGATACGAATGATTTTCACGTTGTAACTGTAAACTTTGTCGTGCTCTTAGATGTGCCTAAATACCTACCTTAGACTATTTAATGGCCTAAGCTGAATACATAAATAATGATGATGATCTTTCCGGCCGGCTTCGGCCATGGCGACTACTTCTACTCCTGATCAAGTCGGCGCTGATGCGCCCGCCGGTGGCTTTTGTAGCCTATTTTGGCAGTAAACTCCCGTGCACTGTGTGGGCACAGTTCATCGCGTTTAGCGTCGAGGCCTGCTTTACGCCGCTCTTCAAAGTCGCGGATTCGGCTCTTTACAAGACCGCGCCATTCTGGCCGTTGTGCTGCCAAAACCTCAAATTGAGAGGGTTCGATGTTGCATCTTTTCATGTGTCTCTTCTAAACATCTTTAAATCGGAGGAGTTGACCGCCATGCTTTCGCTTGCTCTCCTCTAGCTCAGAATAGAAGATACGCTTCGCCACTCGCTCATCCGCCATCCGGGATACGTGACCGCACCACCGAAGCTGTCGACGCATTAAGTAGGCTTCAATGCCACCAACATTTTGGTGTTTCGCACTCGGTCGGACCATCTTATCTTCATGATGGTGCGAAGGCAATTGAAGTGGAAACGATCCAAAGTGCGTATGTGGTGACGATACACACACCAGGTCTCGGAAGAGTACAGAAGGTTAGGCAGCACAATCGCCATATATACACATATTTTTGTGGCTAGTTTAAGGTCGTGCGAGCAGAAAACCTTGGAACGCAGCTTGCCAAATGCTGCAGCTGCAGCACTGATTCTGCTATTGATCTCAGCATCACGGTCAAACTTAGCTGTTATAGTGTTCCCCAGATATCGGAACTTGTCAACCTGTTTCAACATATCTTCACCAAGCTTAATTGTCAGTGTCTCACGACCTTGTGTATCCAGGGAAATCACTTTCGTCTTTTTGACACTGATCTTTAGGCCGAATTTGCAGCATGCTTGGTGAAAGACGGTCATCAGTTGTTGCAGGCCTTCTGGGGATTCTGCAAGGAAGTACAAGTCATCGGCATACATAATTTCAGTAATAAGTGCATGCGAGACTTTGGAGCGCGCCTTAAGTCTAGCCAAATTGAAAAGACTGCCATCAGTGCGGAAGCGGATGCGGGCTCTTTCGGAGACAGTATTTAGTACCTCCTTGACTACTACCGCAAAGTATAAGGCGAACAGTGTGGGCGCTAGAACGCACCCTTGTTTCACCCACAGGTGACGGGAAGAAAACAGACTCTACAGAGACGCAGCACTGCATATCGTCATGCAGGAGTCTCAGGAGGCGTACAAACTTCTTCGTTTACCCTAGTTTTCCTAGCACCATCCAGAGAGCTTCACGACGTACACTGTCAAACGCTTTCTCTAGGTCAACAAAGCAGAGGTACAACTGACGACCTTGTTCTCTGCTTTTTTCCTGCAGTTGACGTACCGAGAAAATAGCTTCACATTTGCCTCGGTCAGATCGGAAGCCAAACTGGGTTTCGAGCAGAATATTTTCTGATAAGTCCTTCAAGCGGTTTAATAGGACTCTTGCAAAGGCCTTTCCGGGGACCGATAATAACGAAATACCGCGGTATGAGTTGCAGTCAGAACGGTCACCTTTCGGTTCGGTTCTTGTAGAGGGCGCTTATGCGAGACACACAAATCTTCCGGGATTCGCTCCTCTTCCCACATTCGAACAAAAAGTTTCTAAATCAACGAGTGCAGCTCTGCACCATAATATTTAAGTATTTCACCTGGTATAAGTAAGGTCAATGCCAACCGCCCATTTATTATACTGCTGTCTGATGGCAGTAAGAACCTCATCACACGACAGGGGCTCGTCCAGCTCGGTGGCTAGGGGGAGTTAAGTACATTGAACTCAACACAAATGGCGTTATCTCAGGATAAAAAAAACAGCTTTAAGAAAAAAAAAAGTTAACCTAATAAATAACATACATAATACAAATTTTTAACCTTATTTTCATTTAAACATACTTATTATCACTAACTTTTTACGTTGAAAAGACATTTTTGAAAACTTCCTCGCGAGGAAACTTTCAAGTAACTTTCGGGTAAATTACCTGAAAATTACCTCGAAACTTTCAATGTTTCGGAAACTTTCAGAAATTTTCATCTCTAATACTGAACCACTCAAGCTTAAAAAAAATAAAAGATTTTCAATTTTTGTTTGGTAACCATACACCTACAAACAAACCAGGAACAAAATTAATTTCTTAAGTAATGTTGATTAACCTGATTATAAGTAGCGTCATTCGAACAGGCCATATTTGACAGCTGTCAAATATAGCCTATTCGAATGTCTGTACTATAACTACGAAACCCTGCTTGCTATATTATTATGTTGGTATACCTGTTCGAATCTCGAGTCCAATGAGGATGTAAAAAAACAACTGCAAATATAGTAAGGGGTGAACCAGTTCAAGAAACTAAACAAATTTCCCCAAGGATCATATGAAAAAAACCTGCCTATTCACTCTCATACAATTTTAAGGGGTGAATCAGTCCATGAAACTGAACAACTTTCACTAAGGAACATAGGTCGAAAAATGAAAAAAAAATGTACCTCCTATATCCTACTAATATTATAAAGGCGGATGTTTGTGTGTGTGTTTGTTACGACATCACGCAAAAACGGCTGATTAGATTGACATGAAACTTTGCAGAAATATAAAAGGGCATCTGGAATAACACATAGGATACTTTTTACCACGGAAAAATGTCTCATTCCCACGGGATCACTCATTTTCCAATATTTTTGAAATAGGTGGCGTGACTGAGCCGATTCGCGTTTTAAACGTTTTCGCTGAAAACTAACAGCGACATCTCTTGGCGAATAATGTCTTTTTCCCGCGGAATAATAGGTTGCAGCGGGTGAAACCGCTGACGGGCAGCTAGTAAGGTATAATTTTATTAGTGGCGGATCCGTTGGGGGTGTGTTCTGTCAATGAAACTGAACAACTTTCCCCAAGGAACATAGGTAGAAATATGAAAAAGAAAAGGCCCTCCCATACAAATTGACCGGCCGGCAAGCACACTTAGTATGGGAAGACCAATTTTTTTTTCGTATTTCGACCTATGTTCCTTGGGAAACGTTGTTCAGTTTCATTGACAGAACACATCCTTAACGTATCCGCCACTAATAAAATTACATCCTTTAAACAAAATGTGTTGGCTGGCCGGGTCAGTTTGTACGGGAGGGTCAATTTTTTTCTCATTTTTCTACATATGTTCCTCGGGGAAAGTTGTTCAGTTTCATTGACTGGTTCACCCCTTGTAATAATTTCAGTTGTTTTTTTTTTCATCTTATACTCGTAGCGTAGGTACTTAACTTTTTCCTCTACCGCAACGCAATATCGGTTTCCGTGTAAACTTATTTCAAGTATAGTGGCAACCCCCCCTTTAAGGGGTTGATTTTTTTTAGCCTATAACCTGGTCGGTAACTTTCCCAACATTTTGGTATAATTTGCACCGAAATGGGTTCAGTAGTTTTTGCGTGATGCTTTCACATACAAACAGATAAACAAATAAACAGATAAACAGACAAACATCTAAACAGAAAAAAATTCTAAAAACTGCTGAAACGTGTTCTGTTATCAATTTCAAGTATCACCAAACAGTTTTTTTTGGAAAATCCTCTATGTACAGACTTTCGACCCTCTACAACTTTATTATATGTATAGATACTTACACATTTTTGGCCTAACTGTACAATTTTTAAAATAATTCTAAATTTTAATTGAGATGCAATAAAATTAACTTATAATAAAATAAGATATCGTTGGAGCGATGTCATTCAGTCAGACTTGCGAGATGAATTTGCGTGAGGACGGGCAAGGAGACGTATTATTGAAGCATTAATAGGCGGCTGTAAACCTCTGACACCAGGGTTCATCGGGTCGTTGGACGACTCGGCGTAACACACGAAAAGAAAGAGTAGTAGAAAGGGTAATACGAGTGGTTAGGCTACTCGTTCCAGTCAATCGCATGCGAATTCGGTTTTCTACCTATCCAAAAATAGAAGCGAGATAAGTTGAGGAAACTCGGTTCGCAATCGGAGGCCAAGATCTACTCTGAATTGCTGAGCCACTAAAGTATGTCAGTAACTATTATCTAATACAAAAGTAAGTATAAGATTTTAGAAAACTTTTGCTCATCAGATATTAATACATATTATGCAAAGTTTGGTTTATGTTTTGCATGCTTAATAGTATTTATTTTTCGACAAGATAAGATTTAATTTTATCATTAATTTATTTGATTATGTACATACCAGCGAGCGGCAGACATACTACGTCATCAACAAGAAAACACGACTGCAGTAATTTCAAAATTGTATTTTTCGATCTAAATCCGCCACCTTGAATTTATGAATTATTCATAAATTTTATGCAAAGCGCAGATGTAATAATTATTATAACATCTGCGCTTTGCATAGCGCTTCTGAGACAAATCTAACGACACCACACAAGTCAAGATCCGCCCAGCCTTTTGGACTGTGTACCCGTGAAAACTTTAGGTCGCCTTTTACGAAAGCCCCTGAGTAGACTAGGGGTGGCAGTATTCTTAGCCGCCAGCATGTAGAGCTACAATTCTTTTTAAGGCCTAAATTAAAGCATGCCTCTATTTTCTTATTTTTCGAAAATATACTACATGCATTATGCGGAAAGAAAACTAGGGAAATACTCTATGAAAACTTGGTTCTAGGGATTGCTTTTAAGTAACAATAACAATGTGCTAACAATGGCCTCGATTCCACGCTACTACCTGGTTCATAGAGGAAAGGGACTCGAAAGGGACCATTATTGTTTGCGTCTTTTTTATGTTACATGACATTTGAGCAAGATGTCAACAATAATGTTGCCATTTCGGGTCCCCTTCTTCTGTGAATCAGGTAGTACCCCCTAATATCTTTTACCAATCTCTAACTAAAAATAGCGCTGTCACTTTCAAGGACAGTAGATACCATTGGCCACTTTTGTCATGTCATGTTGAAAAATTTCAATTATTTCTTCGTCATTTCGCACATTTCTAGCTGCCATCTTTATCAATAACCGCCAACGCCGCTTTGTCAGCTCAAGTGTAAATGCGTAAAATCTAAGGCGCAAGCTCCACATAGTAGACGTGAGATGTAAGATGGCATCTGTTAAACAAGTGATTGATTTAAGACGTGCGACATCGCGACGCTTGAAACAGTTTCCATATAAAATGTATGAAACAAAAGAAACAAAGCTACATACGTCAGACGCGCGTCCCATCGATAACGGCTGAAGATTGCTTGTCTGACATATGTCATATTTGCGTATATTCTGTTGAGCTTGCCCCTAAAACAATTTTAGTTGCAATCCTCTACTTTCGAAATTGACAGTGCTATTTTTGCCAGAGATGAACGTAGCCACACTCCGTACGCATCGGCTGGAATGCTGATGGTGTGGTACCATAACCGTGTGGTGCCGGCAGAGTAGAATAGCACCACCCCTTCTCTTCCCGTGGGGGTCGTAAGAGCCGACCGAGGGATTCATTCCGACCCAAGTGGATCAGGGTCCTGGAGAAGGAAAACTCCACACTTAAACCCGGAATGGGGTCTCCGTCAGGTGCGATTAAGTCATATATATCGTGCGGCAGACTCCTGCAGCCGACCTGGCTCCGCACGTATCGACTCGTCGTTCCTGTGGAGTCAGCCAGGAAGGCCGAGAGGGTGGCGCAGGTCCTGGGCAGCCCTGCGTTTTCCATAATTGCGTCCCAGGCAACGCAGTGTCTGTGGAGAGGAAACTTCACCCGCGTCTCGCGGATAACAACACGGGAAGTGGCAGTGACCGGTTATAAGTCTGCACGTATGGGCGTAAGTGCGGGCGCCAGGGGTCGCTTCCGTCAGTGGGAGGGTCCATCGTAGACCCACTGATCAGTTACCGCCCGCTCCAAGTTGGGCAGCCCCCGACCAATAAGGTACTGATCCGCCCCGGTGCTGGTTTGCTCTTTTAGGGTGTAGAGAGCACCAGCCTCAACTGGACAATCGGCGCCGTTACATTGTACACCTGCAACTAACAGGCATAAAAACATCACAAACCAACCCCGCTTATCCATGCGATTTGCAACATGGAATGTCCGTACTATGAGGACAGGCCTCCTGACACCTGTGGAGGTTCTTCTACTGACGCACAAGATCTGCGTAAAACTGCCGTAATCGACGCCGAACTACACAGACTGAACATTGCTGTTTGCGCTTTACAAGAGACCAGACTCCTGACGAGGGTTCCTTGCGTGAGACACATTATACATTCTACTGGAAAGGAAAGGACAGTAGCGCTGTGCGCGAGTATGGTGTTGGCTTTGCCATACGCAACGACCTCTTAACATCTATAGAGGCTCCTTGCGGCATCTCGGAACGCATTATGTTGCTGCGATTAAATACGGACCATGGTTACGTATCACTGATTTCTGCTTACGCACCAACACTATCCTCAACAGATGAAGCCAAAACACAGTTTTATGACCAGCTCGACCAGACTCTACGCGGGTTAAAACCATCTGACCGCTTATATATTCTGGGCGACTTTAACGCTAGGGTCGGACAGGACAACATTGCTTGGCCAGATTGTATAGGTAACCACGGTATAGGGAAGCTTAATGAAAACGGCCAACGTTTATTAGAGCTTTGCTCTAAACACCTACTGTGTGTTACCAATACCTACTTTAAAGGCAAATCAACTCGCAAAGTGTCCTGGAAACATCCTCGTTCTGGACACTGGCATCAACTGGACCTTATCCTTACCAAAAAGAAAAATCTCCGCGAGACCCTGCACACGCGATCATTTCACAGCGCTGATTGCGACACAGATCACTCCCTGGTGGCATCACAAGTTGCTATAGCTCACAAAAGATCCACTCATCCAAATTGCCTGGTAGGAAGAAGCTCGATCTTCCAAAAACCAGAGACGATGAGGTGGTCCAAAAGTATGAAGAGCTGGTACGCGACGAAATTGCCACCTGGGATGTAGACGCTCCGATAGAGGAGGAATGGGGCAAAGTAAAGAAGCTACTTACAGAAGTAGCCGGTACGGCTTTCGGTCATCAGAAAGCCAAAACCAGGACTGGTTCGCTGAAAATCTCGAACACATTACACCTCTGCTCGAGTCCAAACGACAAGCTGCGCTAAAACATCGCCTTAACCCATCCGAAAAGACGCGTATCGACCTATCGAATGCAAAATCAGCTTTACAACGCACATCACGGTACTTCGCAAATGCATACTGGACCGAGCTTTGTCAAAGCATTCAATCATGCGCTGATATGGGAAACTTTGGTGGTGTTTACGCTGGGATTAAAAGGCCCTGGTCCTTTCCTAAAAAACAGCCCCCTTAAAGAAGCGGACGGCACTGTTATTACAGATGCTCAACGCCAACTCGAACGATGGGTAGAACATTATGTTGGTCTCTACTCAGAACCAGTGAACATAATGCCAGAAGCTGCAGATTGCATGCCAAAACTAGCTACCTGGACTGAGTTAGATGATCTTCCTACCATAAGGGAGTACCACAAGGCTGTAAAGCAGCTTAAAATTGGAAAATCACCTGGAAACGATGGTACCCACGCCGAAATTATCAGGCTCAAGTGCATATTACCCATCCTGCACAATCTGTTGTGTAAATGTTGGGAAGCGGGATATATACCACAGGATATGCGCGATGCTAACATCATTACCCTATACAAAGGCAAAGGTGACCGCGGTGACTGTAACTGTTATCGTGGAATATCCCTTTAAGTATAGTAGGTAAATTATTTGCTCGGGTAGTCTTAATAAGACTCCAAAACTTGCTGATCGTGTATATCCCGAATCGCAATGTGGATTCCGCGCCCAACGTTCCACAACAGATATGATCTTTACACTTCGCCAACTGCAGGAAAAGTGTAGAGAGCAGAAAACACCTCTGTTTGTGGCGTTCGTCGACCTTAACAAAGCCTTCGACACCGTGAGCAGGGAAGGACTCTATACTGCACTTTTAAACATCGGGTGCCCTCCAAAACTTCTAAGCCTCATTAAATCCTTCCACGAGGACATGAAAGGATCTGTTGTTTTTAACGGCAATACATCCGAGCCGTTCGAAATGCGTAGAGGTGTTCGCCAAGGCTGCGTGTTGGCTCCTACCCTGTTTGGTATTTTCTTCTCATTGCTTTTTAAAGTTGCTTTCGGCGATGACCAACAGGGTATACACCTGCACACTAGGGCTGACGGGAAGCTGTACAATATCTCGCTTCTTAAGTCAAAGCGTAACCGCGATGACTTATTCGTCGATAGCCTTTTGTTCGCTGACGATGCAGCCTTCGTTGCTAATTCTCAAAGTGAGCTTCAAGACATTGTTGATAAGTTTTCCCACGCGTGTTCTCTGTTCTCAATGTCCATTAATGCCAAAAACAGTAGTGCTAGCTCAAGGTGGAGAAACACCACGTATTTTGCTCGGTGGCGTTCCCTTGAACATAGTTGACAAGTTTTGCTACTTGGGGTCGACTGTGTCGAACAATCTCACCCTCGATGCTGAGATCAATACTCGTATCGGCAAAGCGGCGACCATGTTCGGCAGGCTCAGTACAAGAGTATGGAATAATAAACACCTGACCACAAAACCAAGATAATTGTTTACCAAACTTGCGTTCTAAGCATACTCTTGTATGGAGCTGAAACCTGGACTTCGTACGCAAAACAAGAACGTCGACTCAACACATTTCATATGCGCTGCGTAAGAAACATCTTGCATATAACTTGGCAGGACAGAGTCACAAACGAGCGAGTTCTAGAAATTGCACAGCTGCCTAGCTTTACCGCTTTGCTTAAGCAAAGACGATTGCGGTGGCTAGGGCATGTGTACCGCATGGAACCTTCGCGTCTACCGCGGCGTGTCCTGCTTGGCGCCGTAGCTAACGCCAAAAGAGGAGTTGGAAGACCGATGCTACGTTTCAAAGATTGCGCCAAACGGGACATGGCTGCGTTTGACATCGACCATCAAAGCTGGGAGAAGCTTGCTGAGAATAGGGATGTATGGAGAAAGCGTGTGTTTGATGGGCGTAAAGCTCACGACGATGCCTGGTTCGCTGGTCTCGCAAACAAAAGGCAAAAACGACATCTAAACATGCATGTGCCAGTCTCTAATTCCACCTTCGTTTGTAGAGCGTGCGGAAAGTCATGCCGCTCCCGTATCGGCTTATACAGCCATGAAAAATCTTGCCTCAGACACTGAATAAATCGTCTGTCACAGACGTATGAGGCCAATGATGATGATGGTACCATAACCATAACAGCCACAAAAGTCCACTGCCACACCACTGCTGGACATGGGCCTACCCCTAGCAGAGTATATTTCTTTTCATTTCCAGGTTAGATGATGTTGCAAGATGTGGTCTCAGTGCGTATGCAGAACTGGGAGACTCACGACTGTGAAGACCTTTGGATAATTATTTCCAGTTTAGCAGATTTAAAAGCCAAATCGGTGGTTTGTCAGAAAACGAAGGTCTGCGAGCTATGGGATCCTGATCCTTACTTACGTATTCGTTGCCTGAGCTTATGTTAAGTACTGTAAAGACGGATGTATGTAATAAATATTTGAGTAGTTTATAATACTTAAGACTATGAAGTTGTGTTGTATAAATAGAAAAACAAGATTCTGTTGTTAGAATATACAATTATAGTCGCGACGAAAGAAAAGTTAGCTTTTTTAGTTAGCTGGCTAAAGATATGACAGTTTGGTGGGATATCTAACATTTATGTGTGATAATGGCAAGTAGAAAAACCAGACGAACTTCCCATTTTTATGTAATTATTTGGATGGTCATCTCAATAAATCATTCACACGCTTGTTCATTTCTTAAAGAGTTGCACATAAAACCAATACTAATATTGATAAATGCAAAATAGTAAACGTTTTATTGTGTAAACTTAATTAAATTATTAAAATAGTTACTATTTTCATTTAAACATAAAAGTTTAAGACTTTCGCGCTTTGTACACATTATTATTATCTAGAGTCTATGATTGCCTTGAGTCTGTGCGTGGTATAGTTATTAGTACAGTTTAGGATGTACCTATGATTTAGCCCAATTCAGCATAGCGAGAGCACAATAGTACAAAAGATGAAGGTACAATAGAATAAAAGATGAAAATAGTAGAACTTATTGTTCGGGACTCGGGAGTCATTTAGAGATAACATCCATTGGACCAAATTATATTTTCTATACTATAAACACTTCGCTGCGTCAACACCCAACAGTCGTCTCGCCACCACGGGCGTGCAACCCGTTTCGAAACGTCGAGAAAAAAGGTAAATGACCACAATTTTACTTACTAAGGGTAAGAGAATTATCGAACGGCTACACTACAACACTAGCGACGATATCGCTACGTATGTAGGCATCTTAAGTAACCATCGCACGCGCAAGTCTTTGATGCTCATCAGCATTTTTTACTTTCACAATAATTGGATACTCTTTTGTCGTATTTTTTATAGGACATAGATTGTACGAATCGCTCCATTTACCTACATGTGAGAGGCCCATACTATCTCATTTAAAAAATTACTCGTACGGAACCGCCCTTACTGTCTCCGTGGTGCTGAAAACAGTCTCGGTATAAGATTTAAATTACAATGTAACAAAAAACGCCTGAATATTCAAATTCTGAATTTGGCTATATTTTACAGTCGCATTTTACACCTGTCGTCTTATTGCAACTGTAATCGCATTATAGTCAATTTTAAATCTTTTTTAATAATCCTAGCCTATCTTTCTACACTACAATTAAATAAAAAATCTACCTATGATCTGTGTGTGCTAGTCGGGCGTTCTCGGCGGTTCGTGTCCGAAGCAGTGTTTGTACGCGGGGTCTCTGTACGAGTTCTCGTGTAGTACCTACACTGTGCGACCTGGTGCGGCACTTCGTGAGGCTTGTAGATAATGAACAACAAAAGTACAAAGCGCGCAAGTCTTAAACAAATGTAACAGATACCAACTTTTCAATTCACTTTTAAAAGATTTTGCATTCTAAATTTGGCCATGTTTTACAGTCGCATTTTACACCTTTCGTCTTATTGCAACTGTAATCGCATTATAGTCAATTTTAAATCTTTTTTAATCATCCTAGCCTATCTTTCTACCACAGATAATATAATATACTAACGTATACTTTCTACTCTACAATTAAATAAAAAATCTACCTATGATCTGTGTGTGCTAGTCGGGCGTTCTCGGCGGTTCGTGTCCGAAGCAGTGTTTGTACGCGGGGTCTCTGTACGAGTTCTCGTGTAGTACACTGTGCGAGCTGGTGCGGCACTTCGTGAGGCACAACTCGTAGTCGTCGCTCAGAGAACGGAATAAGACGTTTTCTTCTGCTGATAGTTTTGATAGCACCAACTCTAGCATGTCGCGCTGGAAATAACAAAACAAAAATTGTTAAAAGAAAAAGTTCAGTGGGCAGATCAACCGGCTCAAGGGCGTAAGACACCACATCCGTATTCGTGACGTGCACGCTATCGCGCCTTCTTTGTCGTTGTATAGTATGGGACCGTATGAGAAACAACACACCGCGGTACGCGCGTGCTTCTAATACAATCCCATACATTACAAACGATACACGCGTGATGAATGACGCGCACGCATACGTCCTGCATACGGAGGCGGTGTGTTCTAGCCTTCAATGGTCAGATGATAATGGTCAAGCTTATAGGACCTTACTGGAAGAGGCCTGTACCCTGCTGTGGGTGAATGTGCGTGAAGGAAAAACAATCCCCCACTAAGTTATTTATTAAACGCGCAAGTATTTGCCGCTTTGGCAAAGTTCCCATTAAAGGAAGAAGAAACAAAATTAGTAAAGAAGATTTCTAGTATTGATGATGATGATAATGCTGATTGAATTAGCCTATGCAGTTTAGTTTAATATCTAACTGTTGAACTAATGTTTAACAAAATCTTCTAGTAATGTTGTTGACTAGAATTGGTGGTCTTTTTCGGGTGCCGAACGCAAAGGGTGAAAACGAAACCCTATTGTTCATCAGTCACCTCACCAGGCTGTACCATAGCAGTTAGAGAGTTTAAATTTTCACGGATGCCATATTACAACAAACAAATACAAAGAACATTGTTTATTTGCGCAACTACGTCTTAAGATTGTTCGGAGGCTGTATATCATGAACGGTATTTTATACACAATGGTACAGCACCCTTCGTGCGTGAATCCGAGTCGCAATTGTCCCTTCTTCTGGTTTTATTCAGGAAGTAGATGCATAACATAATAACATGTACTAACCTTGCCAGGATCGAGGCAGCAGGACACACAGTGCTCATACACCACACAGCAGTTGATCTCTTTGCAAGTATCACAACTGTACTTCTTAGTGGATTCTCCGTCTGTGTCATAACATAACATAACATAAACCAAATGTACCAATCTTGCCGGGATCGAGGCAGCAAGACACACAGTGCTCATATACCACACAGCAGTTGTTCTCCTTGCAAGTATCACAACTGTACTTCTTAGTGGATTCTCCATCTGTGTCATAACATAACATAACATAACATAAACCAAATCTACCAACCTTGCCAGGATCGAGGCTTCAGGACACACAGTGCTCATATACCACACAGCAGTTGTTTTCTTTGCAAGTATCACAACTGTACTTCTTAGTGGATTCTCCATCGGTGTCATAACATAACATAACATAAACCAAATGTACCAACCTTGCCAGGCTCGAGGCAGCAGGAATACCACACAGCAGTTGTTTTCTTTGCAAGTATCACAACTGTACTTCTTAGTGGATTCTCCATCTGTGTCATAACATAGCATAAACCAAATGTACTAACCTTGCCTGGATCGAGGCAGCAAGACACACAGTGTTCATACACCACACAGCAGTTGTTTTCTTTGCAAGTATCACAACTGTACTTCTTAGTAGTTTCGCTGTCTGTGTCATAACATAACATAACATATAAACCAAATGTACTAACCTTGCCAGGATCGAGGCAGCAGGACACACAGTGCTCATATACCACACAGCAGTTGTTCTCTTTGCAAGTGTTCGAGCGCCTGCGAAACTACAACTATGAACTTTTGCTAACGCCATTTCGTAAGGCGTTTCTCAGTGACGTGTGTGCGGTAGATAAATAAAAAATTACTTTTGCTACAACTACGAAAGTATCATCAACTCTGTACATTTTTTTTTGGAAAATTATACGCAATATTGAAGATTTTGAGTTTCACTAAAGAAATTCCATTCTTGGGCTAAATCAAGAGCCATTGGCGACCGTCATCAGCACCAAAACCTGCGAAAAATTCAAGATTTCGTCAAGATCTACGAACAAAGGATTTGCCAACGCGTCGTGACCTCTGCATTTCTTTGTGCAAAATTCCAATAAAAGAAGAAGTTTGAGGCTGCGTATGCTGCTAGAAGATCACATTGTGACCCTGGTCAACGAGTCAACTAAAGATCGTGCCGGAAAAAAGTGTATTTTCTACAGAATAAGCGAGTTAAGACTATCGTTTAGAGACATGGCTCGCGCGAAATGCGTTTTCCACATTTTATGTGCTATCTCGACTCCGGCGCGGGAAGCACCCACACATACAAAACCTTACGCACACATAAACGCGCGCCGTACGGCCGCGACGCCGCCGCCGCGACCGCGCCATGCGCCAGCGGAATATTCATTTCGATTTGAATGTTGACTACCTGAACCGTTGACCTGAACTAATTGATCCTAGAATTCCACGAAACCTACCAGTCAGAGAGAGAAAACTAACCCAATAATAAAATTAAATATTTTATTCTGTTTCAATTCAAGTACTTAATTACTTTATTAATCGTTTAATTCATTCATTACACTGATAATAGAAAAAAATATACTTAGTTTTTTTTTATAAACATAAATAATGAAATATTACACCATAATATAGAAATACAATAATACAATATCATACGTCAATTTGCCTGCCAAGCGTGGTGAGTATAGCAAATACCCCCTTATAGGGAGATGCCCAATTCCAAAGTAGACTGTCGTGGCTGTTGTAGTTGTAGTAGATAGATAGATACATAAAAATGTACAATATACACAAATAGTTATATTAAACTTCCAAAATTATAGTTATATAATTTTGGAAGTTTTCCAAAAATTGTTTACCTAACACGAGAAGTGTTTTAAAAATTTGGTATTCAACACAAATAGTTGGTAAGACCGAGGGGTGTTGGATCATTTTTGACATTTTGCTTCGTAACACAAAATCCTATAAAGATAATTCGAATTTGATTACACCAATAGATACCAAATTTCATAAGCTCTAATAAAAACTTTAGTTGAGCAAGTAATATTGATCCAACACCCTCATATCGAGGATTGTTGTATCATGTACAGAGGGGTGTTGGATCATTTTATGTTAATGTCATTTCTATAAAGGCTTATTTAAAAATTTAAGTGTATTAACTCAAAAATATTTTCGATTTTTTTAAAGTGTATTTTGGGTCGAAAGTTTTTACCAAGGCACTGGGAAAGAGTCACCTGGCAAAGCTAACTACCTCGAATGGTGTAACTGTCACATCGGTTCCAGAGATAAAAATGGTCGCTGAAATTGAGGACTTCTATGGAAATCTGTATGCCTCGCATGCGAAAAATCCTCCATCTGATGCGACCCCAGACCCAAGAGCTCCTCTCTCCCGCCACTTTACAGAAGATCTCCCGGACGTAGATATAGACGAAATCGGGGCGGCTCTCAGACAGCTTAAGAATGGGAAGGCTCCCAGGGAAGACGGAGTGGCCTCTGAGCTACTTAGGGCCGGTGGAAAACCTGTCCTTGCGGAGCTGAAAAGGTTTTTCAACTCTGTAATAGGCAATAGGACAACCGCGAAGGCGTGGAGTAGAGGTGTAGTGGCATTGTTTTTCAAAAAAGGAGACAAACGCTTCTCAAAGATTATAGGCCGATCACACTTCTGAGCCACGTCTATAAGCTGTTCTCGATAGTCGTCACGAATCGTCTGGCATCAAGATTTGACGCCTTTCAGCCACCGGAACAGGCCGGGTTTCGTAAGGGTTTCAGTACCGTGGACCACATCCATACTGTAAGGCAGGTTATACAGAAGACAGAGGAGAACAATACAACCAACCACTGTGTATGGCTTTTGTGGACTACGAAAAAGCCTTCGACTCTATCGAAACCTGGGCTGTTTTGGAGTCCTTGCAGTGCTGTCAAGTCGACTGGCGGTATGTGGAGGTGCTGAGCCGTTATTCCCAACGGCCCCCACGGATCGGCCCCCACGGGGCCCGTTGGGAATTTTTCTTCCCAACGGCCCCCAAATCCAAACTTTTAGAGATTTGGGGGCCGTTGGGAAGAAAAGTTCCCAACGGGCCCCGAAATAAAAATAAAAAATATTAATAATAAATTATTATTGCTTTTTTGTGTTTATGGTATGTTTTCGAAATTAATGGATGTTTATGGAACTTTTTAGATATAGAAGGTGTGTTTTCAATGTTTATGGTAGATTTCTATGATAATGGTGTGTTTACGATGTTTATGGGTTATTGTGGCGTTTCTTCGGTATTGATGGTGCGGTATCAATGTTTATGGTAGATTTCTATGATAATGGTGTGTTTAAACATCGTAAATACAACATTATAACCCATAAACATCGTAAACACACCATTATCATAGAAATCTACCATAAACATTGATACCGCACCATCAACACCGAAGAAACACCACAATAACCCATAAACATCGTAAACACACCATTATCATAGAAATCTACCATAAACATTGAAAACACACCTTCTATATCTAAAAAGTTCCATTGTCATCCATTAACTTCGAAAACATACCATAAACACAAAAAAAGCAATAATAATATATTATTAATATCTTTTATTTTAATTTCGGGGCCCGTTGGGAATTTTTCTTCCCATCGGCCCCCAAATCTCTAAAAGTTTGAATTTGGGGGCCGTTGGGAAGAAAAATTCCCAACGGGCCCCGTGGGGGCCGATCCGTGGGGGCCGTTGGGAATAACGGGTGCTGAGAAGCCTTTATCAAATGGCTACGATGCCCGTTCAAGTACAAAACCATAATACAAGACCCATCCAACTGCTCCGTGGTGTAAAACAGGGTGACGTTATATCCCCGAAACTCTTCACCAACGCATTGGAGGATGTCTTCAAAACACTACATTGGGATGGACTGGGCATCAATGTCAACGGCGAAAGTCTCACGAATCTCCACTTTGCCGACGAAATAGACACAATGGCCGAATCGCTGCAGGACCTGCAAAAAATGCTATCTAGTCTTAACTCTGTCAGGTCAGGTCAGGGACACTAACCAAGGGGTTAACAAGTGGCAGAAAGAGGCACACTTGCATCGTAGTCTGCTCGTTAATGCTTCTACTTTTCGAGAAAATAAAGCTGATCCAACACCCCTCTGACCCAATACCCCTCGGTCTGCTCTACTTATTACTCTCATCTATAGATATAATATAGTAAGTAAATAAACTATCTGTAAAAGAAAAATGAAAATGATACGAAAAAATGGTAGGTAGTGCCCTCGTCTCGTCTTGGCGGGGGCGTGCCCCCAGATTTTCCGATGACATATCACCACATCACCACGTCGTCTGTCACATTTTTGAAGGCCGTCGCAGAAAATTCGTGTATTACTATAGTGACAGGTTGTTAGCCTGTCGCCCTTTCTAATACATGAAACCCTTGAGTCCCTTAGTCGCCTCATACGACACCCGCGGGAAAGCATATTCTAAGCATAATAATAAAAAAATATATTAATAATATACACGATATTTTAACGTACCTACACATTCATAACCCCCCACTAGGACTCCCTGTCACGAGGTAACGGGGCGGACATAAAGTGCACAGAAACATCGCAAAGAACACCTATACTCGGGGACAGAACAGATAGGTACTTAGTTTCATACCGATCATTATTATTTTTGTCGATATTATCCTAAAATCCCATCACTATTATCGTATGTATCGATGTTACTATCGTACATCCCTAATGTAAGTTTACTTACCGTAACCCGCCCCCCATCCCGATTGTGCGATAGGGACAGTTGCAGGCTTCCTGAGAAATTCTCTCGAAAACAGGGCAAAATCGAGGTACGGGCGTTAACGTTTTACTACCACTAAACTTCAACCGAATCCTATATTTTTGGTCTTAATCGCTTAGGTATGAATTGAACTAGGTTTGTACGTTTAGTTTTTAACCAAATTCTCTATAGTTTTATAATTAAACGTGCTCAAACATGAACAACTTTCATAACCGAAAAAGTGTACTTTGGGACCTTATTATTTCGGAAAGTATTATTAATATCAAAAAAAGAAAAACGTATAAACCTAGTTTTTGTTGGTTTCAATAAAATATCAAAAAATCAAATCCATTGGTTAACGATAAATATGATAAAAACGTTAACGCTTTTTGTATGAAAATTTACAGCTAAACGATCCTCTTAAGTGCCATTCCTTTGTTCCCATAGCAAACCTAAATTCCGTATTTTTCCATTAAATATCCTTGAATATCCTTTCTTATCCTAATATTATTCAACACAGCTGCTCAGGCTAGCTATTCACTTGTGCTTTTTATCAAATAAGTGCCAAATTCATCACTTTTTTACCATATAAAATTTCCCCATACAAAACCTTTATTTACAGTAAATTGCCAATAATTTCATATAAACAGTGTCTAAATTCATAAGTAAATAGGTATTTAATCTGGTGATATAACTGGCTATAAGATTTACTGCATTTTTGTTCTCAAAATTACACAAAATAAATTTCATATTTTCAAGGCGTATTGTAGTGCGCAGGGCCAAGTCCAACATAAAAAACCTTTGCGTACCTACCGTGCCATACTATTTTATTGCCAATTTAGCTTTCATTTTATCTAAATAGCGGTGTTAGCTTCAAACTCCATACATATTTGAAACAGATATTGACCCGATTCTGCCGAACGTTTCCAGGCTTTTCCTGCTGTGCACCTACGCACGGGGCTTCTTATCGGAGCTAAATCAGCCCGTCATCAGCTTACCTGTGGTGTGGAGTGGCTTCACGGCTGGCTTCTGTGCACACCGGCGAGGAGAGCGTGAGAATATTCCATTTTGTTCCTTTCAATACAATCAAACTTTATTGAATAGGCAGTATTTGGTTGAATTTATATACAATTTAATATACATTTTTTTTACAATGTCGGATACTGAAAAGGAAACTTTAAAGGATCTTGTGTCAAAAAGAAGTTCTATCAAAGGACAAGTGACTAAATTCAAAAACTATTTAGAACATTTTTTAAAAACGAAAGACTTTCCTGCTGAGAAAATAGCAGAGTTACAATTGAAGCTAAATAAATTAGAATGTTTATCAGTAAGGTTTGATGATATTCAGACTAAGATAGAGGTTCTTAATTCTGCAAATATAGAACTCGAACTTGATGAACGCGAACGCATTGAGAATGACATGGTAGTTAACATTGCCAAGGCGAAAACTTTAATTATTGGATCAGAAGAGCGACGTCAATCCGTTGCGCATTGCGATCATCAAAATGTCGGTTTTAAATTGCCACAAATTCAAATATCTAAATTCAATGGTTCTCACTTTCAATGGCTGGAGTTCCGCGACACGTATACGAATCTAATTCACACAAATGAACGCATGTCGGATATACATAAATTTCATTATTTACTTTCCTACCTAGAAGGTGACGCGGCACGTACTATTTCAAATCTAGAAGTTTCTAATGCTAATTACGAGAAAGCTTGGACCATACTTACCGAGCGATATGATAACAAAAGAATTCTTATCAACCATCATTTGGAATCGTTATTCAATATCCAGCCTTTGACTCGTGAGTCAGAAAAATCTCTTCGATTTCTTGTCGATCATGTAACAAAAAATCTGCGCGCTTTATCGAGTCTTGGACAGCCTACCACTTCCTGGGACTTATTAATAATTTTCTTGTCTTCATCTAAATTAGACAGTCGCACTCTTCTTAAGTGGGAAGAATATCGAAACACTTTAGATGCCGATGTTCCAACTTTGGAACAATTTAATAAGTTTTTAATTGATCGGGCCGATGTTCTGGAAACGATAAATCGCAGCAAATTCTCTAGCAACAATAATTCAAACAAGTCACCATTCATACCACGTCCCAACAATGCAAATTCATCAAACGTACAACCCCATGCAAATCAAAATAGATACAACAATAATTATAATACAAATCGATTTCAAAACGTGAATGCAATGGTATCCGCCAACAATCAAAAACCATCGGGTTCATATCTTTGTATAATTTGCAATGGTAATCATAGAATATACGATTGTTCAACTTTTAAGGCAAAATCCATACAAGACAAGCTGTCACTTGTAGCTAAATACAAATTGTGCTCAAATTGTTTGCGGCAAGGCCACCCTGTAAGTGAGTGTCACATGGGCCCCTGCCGTCAATGCTCAGAAAAACACAACACTATCCTCCACGAGCCTAAAAAGGAGAATAATGAAACTGTTGTTGCCTTTTCACATCAGCTAAAGCCAACACTTCTAGCTACTGTCATTATTGAAGTTTGTAATCCACTAAATAATCAAACTGAAACTATCCGTGCTGTACTAGATAATTGCAGTATGTCAACATTAATATCAAAACCCCTTCAACAAAGACTAAATCTTAAAATCGATCCCATTGAAACAATTAACATCATTGGTATAGGAAACAATATTACTGAAGTCAATGAAAGTTGCGTTGTTACACTAAAGTCGATGCAAAATGACTACAGTTGCACCACAGCTTGCTTAATTCTTGATGATCTTACAGGAGATTTGCCAAAGGCTCCAATTGATCTATCCAATTTCAAAATACCTGAATCCATTCAGTTATCTGATCCTAATTTCAATGATCCTGCTCCTGTCGAATTGTTGATCGGTGCAGATCTTTTCTGGGACATCATCGGTACTGAAAAACGTTACCTTGGCCCCAATAATCCAAGATTGCATAACACTGAATTCGGCTGGATCGTAGGTGGTCCAATCAGTCAACACAAAGCTAAATCCAATTATCAAAATATTCACTGCAATCGTGCAATTATTTCTACACCCAATATTGAACAAAATATCACAAAATTCTGGGAACTAGAAGAACTTCCTCTAAAGAAGTTACAAAGTCTAAATGACGCAGAATGCGAAAAACATTTCCGACAAAATACAACTCGTTTGAGCTCTGGTCGGTTTTGCGTGAAGTTACCACTAAAGGACTCACCTGACTGTCTTGGAGACTCTTACCAACAAGCCAAAAAACGTTTCCTAAATCTCGAAAAACGGTTTAGAAAAGACCCAAATCTAAAACGACAATACGTAGAATTCATACAAGAATATGAGACCTTGGGACATCTTTCAGAGTCACCAGTTCTTATTCCATACACATCTTACTTTTTATGCCATCACGCGGTATTCAAAGACAGTGAATCAACCCAGATCCGAGTTGTCTTCGATGGATCTGCTTCCACAACTTCGGGCTATTCGCTAAATGACATCTTATTGGTAGGCCCCAACATGCAAGATTCTCTCTTTTCCATTCTGATCCGAGCAAGGCAGTACAAGTTCATCTTGACAGGTGACATTGCTAAAATGTACCGTCAAGTTAAAGTTGACGACAGTGACTGCAACTTGCAATTGATCCTTTGGAGGGAAGATGAGTCGCAGCCTATCAAAACTTTGCGATTAGGTACCGTCACTTACGGCACCGCAAGTGCGAGCTACCTTAGCACCAGATGTCTCTGGCAAGTTGGCGAAGAATGTGACGATCAATTAATCAAAACCATCATTCAAAAAGACTTTTACGTCGATGATTTAATTACCGGTTGTGATGACGAAAATCAAATGCGATACATACAAAATTCAGTCTATAACGCTCTAAATTCAGCATGTCTACCATTGCGAAAATTCAAAACTAACCTACCTACACTATTTCAAAACTCAGATCTAAATACAAACGAAAAACTTACCTTCAGCGAATCGTCGAGTACTCTTGGATTAGGCTGGGATCCCTCCAATGACAAGCTCCACTTTCCTGTAAATATACCTGAAAACAAAGACAAAATTACTAAAAGATCAATTATGTCTCACTCCTTCCGCATCTTTGACCCGCTTGGCTTATTGAGCCCATGCATCATACAACCAAAAATTCTCTTACAGAAACTTTGGCTAAAAGGGCTTGATTGGGACGAAGTTGTGCCGGAGGACCTGAGACAGAATTGGTTAGAAATTTCTCAAAACTTACCTTTACTCGCTGATCTTCAAATTCCACGTAGAGTTCTATGTGATGATCCTAAATTCATAGAATTGCATGCATTCAGCGATGCCTCCGAAAGAGCATATGGTGCTTGCATCTACATGCGAACACAGAATGCGCAAAATGAGGTAACAGTTAAGCTCTTGTGTGCGAAGTCCAAGGTTGCCCCTTTAAAACCCACGACGATTCCTCGTCTCGAACTTTGTGCGGCCCTATTGTCGGCAAGGTTATGCAAATCTGTTTGCGAATCCCTCAGATATACTCCATCAAGAATCGTACATTGGTGTGACTCCAAGATTGTGCTTTGTTGGATTAAGAATGACCCCAGAAGGCTGAAAACATTTGTTTCAAACAGAATCGGTGAAATTCTGGAGCTCACTAATCCTACATCTTGGCACTATGTACCCACTGATGCCAATCCAGCAGATCTTATTTCTAGAGGAGTTAACGCAAACCAAATCATCAACAATACACTGTGGTGGCAAGGACCTTCGTACCTTCATAACGACGAATCACAATGGCCAAAATTCAAGGACAATCATGTTACTGATTTACCTGAAGTAAAGGTTGCTTTTATGTCCATCCCTGAATCAGACTATGATTTTAAAAAATTCTCGTCGTTTAACAAATTACAACGCACGTTTGCATATATTTTACGATTTTTACATAATGCTAACCCTAAAAACAAAGATTCTAAACGCACAGGTATTTTAACGGTTGACGAACTAAACGACTCCTTAAATTTTATCTGCCGCGTTGCTCAAAAACAATGCTTTCCGCTTGATTACAAAAGACTTTTACAAAATAAACCACTCGAGCCAAAATCAAAACTTTTAAGCTTATCTCCATTTTTTGAAGAATCAACTAAATTGATTAGAGTTGGAGGAAGATTAGATTCATCTGATTACTCTTACGAAAAGCGGCATCCAATTCTTCTTGATTCTTCTCATCATGTCACAAAACTTTATTTTGAACGTGAACACATGCGTAATCTTCATTCTGGCCCTCAGCTGACTTTATCATCTGTTCGTGAGGTAATATGGCCCTTAAATGGAAGAATACTCGCAAGACGTGTATCCAAGCAATGTGTTACATGTGCACGTGTTCGCGGTCAAACACTTCATCCTAAAATGGGTAATCTACCAATGAATCGCATTTCAGTTGACTTACCTTTCAAATCCACGGGTTGCGATTATGCTGGACCTTTTATGATACTAAATAGGAAGGGAAGAGGTGCTAAATTAATAAAATGTTATTTATGTTTATTCATATGCTTGCGATTTAAATGCGTTCATTTGGAAGCCGTGAGTGACCTCACCAAAGAGGCCTTTATATTAACACTTCGTCGATTCACTTCGCGTCGTGGAAAACCAGCCGAAATGTTTTCAGACAACGGTAGAAATTTCGTTGCCGCCGCGAAAGAAATTGGTATTTTTCTAAAAAACAATATTGAACCTGTATCTGAGTACACTTCAATGGAAGGAATAAAATTTAATTTCATCCCTGCTTACGCTCCCCACTTCGGTGGCCTATGGGAGGCCGGGGTGAAATCCGCGAAACACCACATAAAACGTGTCATGGGAAATTCCCATTTAACCTATGAAGAACTTTCTACTTTATTCGCACAAGTGGAGGCAGTTTTGAATAGCCGCCCCTTGTGTCCTATGTCATCCTCTCCTAAAGACTTCCTAGCCTTGACTCCTGAGCACTTTATTATTGGAAGACCGCTTAACGCACTTCCGGCACCTGATCTCGAAGATCGGAAGGAGAACTGTCTTCTAAGATATGCAAGATTAGAGAAAATTCGTCAACATTTTTGGAGAAGGTGGCAGAGAGAATACATATCCGAATTACAAATGCGCACTAAATGGAAGACTGACAAAACATCACTACAGATTGGGGATTTAGTCCTCTTACAAGAAGACAATGTGCCACCACTAAACTGGCGTCTGGGTCGAGTCCTACGGCTGTTTCCTGGAAGAGATGGCATCTCCCGCGTCGCTGACGTGGACACAACGCGAGGTTGCGTGCGTCGTGCCCTGGTCCGTCTGTGTCCGCTGCCTACTTCAGAGGAGTTTGCTGCTTGAAAGCCTGCGCCTTTCAACGGGGGGGAGATTATGTTCGAGCGCCTGCGAAACTACAACTATGAACTTTTGCTAACGCCATTTCGTAAGGCGTTTCTCAGTGACGTGTGTGCGGTAGATAAATAAAAAATTACTTTTGCTACAACTACGAAAGTATCATCAACTCTGTACCATAGTCTAATAAAACATGGTCTTTCCTTCCCAGAGAAACACAAGACAACGTCACTTAGTATTGCCACTTTATTTCAATAAAATACGTTATGGGGTAAATTCAATCTCAGAAGAATGGGTTAAAATATTTCTTAATTATTTTATAATTTAGATTTACGTGTGTATTAACTTGAACTTTACAACAACACTTCAATTGTATTTATTAGTTAACAGTATCATAAATGATTTACAAAAAACATCATAAGAGTGGGTAATTCTGGTAACCCACAAGCATGATGACGTAGTCTTGTGTTGGTCACGTGGTTCACGAGTCTCGGAAAGAAATACCAGGCGGAGTATCTTATTATACCATGCTCTGTACATTTTTTTTGGAAAATTATACGCAATATTGAAGATTTTGAGTTTCACTAAAGAAATTCCATTCTTGGGCTAAATCAAGAGCCAGCAAGTATCACAAATGTACTTATTAGTGGTTTCTCCGTCTGTGTCATAACATAACATAACATTAACCAAATGTACTAACCTTGCCGGGATCAAGGCAGCAGGACACACAGTGCTCATATACCATACAGCAGTTGTTTTCTTTGCAAGTATCACAACTGTACTTCTTAGTGGATTCTCCATCATACATAACATAACATAAACCAAATGTACCAACCTTGCCGGGATCGAGGCAGCAGGAATACCACACAGCAGTTGTTCTCTTTGCAAGTATCACAGCTGTACTTCTTAGTGGATTCTCCGTCTGTGTCATAACATAACATAACATAAACCAAATCTACCAACCTTGCCAGGATCAAGGCAGCAGGACACACAGTGTTCATATACCACACAGCAGTTGTTCTCTTTGCAAGTATCACAACTGTACTTCTTAGTGGATTCTCCGTCGGTGTCACAGCAGCCGTTCCGCATCAGATCCGGTCTCTGGCATATGTAGCCTGGGAAAATAGATAGTATTCATGTTTTTAATTGTCTTATTGATATTAAATCTTTATACCATGCAGTAGCGGCAATGGTCCTTGGTAGTGGCTAAGAATACTGCCCATCCCTAGAGCCAAGTTTTCCTACAGTGTTCCCTGTTTTCTTTCCGAATAATGCATGTAGTATAACAAATTAGGGGCAAGCATATAATAGGCCTTAATTTATAAAAAAGGAATTGTAGCTCTACATTCATTTATGTCGTGTGGTAGTGGCTAAGAATACTGCTACCCCTAGTCCACTTAGGGTGTTTCGTAAAGGCGACGTAGAGTTTTTAACCTCAGCTGAATATCTGTTGACAATGGTCAACCATATCGGGTGATACTAACTACAATAGCATTTCCAAAGAGGGTTGACGTCAGGCAGGCGGCCGGTCATACAACATAGCCAAATCATTTTGCTCCAAGATTTTGCTACATGATTTTGTGATCCAACAAAACTATTGCGTGGTCATCAACTGATTTAAGATTAGGGCACAATGACAATGATAAAACTAAATAAATTATAAATGCTAAAACTTAAATTCTCTCAACTGAATCTGCTTTCATATTTGGGATAAATATTATGCCTCTATGCTACTTCTACATAGCCACATACTATCATAATTTCCTGTTGATAAGTTGCCCCCATTGAACAAGTACCAATTTAAAGTGCTATTATTATGATAGAGTTGTTATAACCTTTTATAATATATTAATTTCTTTTTATAAAGAATATACCTAACTCATGTAAAAAAATGCTTCATGAAATTAATATTCAGATTTCTTTAAGTGTGGGAAATAAATAAACTTTGTTATCTTTCTATGTCCCAGTTCAAACCTGAACTGTACTCCAAAACATTATTATAAACCCCTCACAAACTTACTAGTCAGTCATATCATATTTAGCATTAGTTTGTATGAGGGTTCAATGAACTTTTGCCCAAGTAAGTAATGCACTAATTATAATATGAAGTCTCACCTCTATCATCAACAATGAGTAGTTTTCCTTGCACAGAATTCCTGCATGTGACTATATCATTTGTATCATTGTGTTCTTGAAGTGTTCTCCACACAAACGGCTTTCTCTCAATCGAAATGTCCTGGTAGATCATATTTCTATGACTGCCCTGAAATTAATGAAAAATAATATTTATAAATGCATGTTATTATATGAGTGACTGTAAGCAAAAACTTAGGTATATACAATGTTCTATTTTATTCTTTATGCATTGTGTTTGCTTTCCACAGTTTATAGTTCTTCCTTTGAACGAGTCAAACATAACGACGATGAAGTACTATAACCTCCTCTCTACATGTGATTAACTTGTAAGATAGGCGATTATAGTTCTTCATTGTAGATTATAAATATTGGCCAATGCGAGTCAGACTTGCGCATGTAGAGTGCCATACTTTTGTGTATAGAAAATTTTTGTATGTCAAACAGCAAAGTTTCAGTAATAGGGGTCCATTTTTACCTTTTGGGTACAGTACTCAAATGACTGAGTGTGCACTGTCCAAGTTATTGTAGCGGCTCAGTAGCGGACACCCTACAGTGACCCTAATCTAAAACTTTTTCTTTTTGTGTCAATGGCTCAAATCATATTATCACAAGAGTTTGCTGGGTTGTTGATTGACTTAATGACCTACACAATAGACGATTGATTTCCAGGTTAAGTTTTCAAAACACCACCAAGAAACTAGTTCAAAATTAGTCCCATAAAATAGACAACTTGTGTTTACACCTGTTTGTTGTATCTCAGTAAACATGTTTTCTTAGTGGGTAAGTCAGTTACATCACTCGAAATTGATAGTATACTCTGACCGATATGTGTTTACTGCATCACATAGGTACTTGCATCTAAATAGAGCAAAACATTTCGTCAACATCTTGAAATGAGTAGTTATACTAACCTCCCGCAAGAAACTGACGATGCAGTAAGTCAGTGAGGATGCAAATATTATCCCCAATACTAATCGTCGCCTGATGAAGCGCACCAAAGCTGCATACCACATCGTAAAACCACTGTGATGACAAAAACCACTGTGATGACAATACCAGTCGTGCGAAACAACCAGGGGAGCCAGGCAAAATAATAACATCTTCAAATTCCACTATTCACTCAAGGTTAGCTCATGTAACGAACTCATTTTGACACATTTTATGATATGTAATTTTGTATTTTCAATGAAAATAATGCACACTGGTAGTTTACAGCACAATAGAAAATTTATTTCTTTGGTGAAAATACCATCAGGCGAGAGCTTTGCTGAGTCCCTACATTGTACAACATAGTATTGTGCGGACTCGGCGATTCAGCAAGGCAATGTGGATGGCCTAGGGCGACGGTAGAGGGCGCGTGTAGTTACTGTCGGCCAGACACAGCATCCGACCTTTCCTTCAGTTGTAACGGTTCTCCGTTCCACTGAACTGGGGAGGGGAAGGAAAAAAGCAGCTCCCTCCTGCTTAACAAACAAAGTCTGTTTCGGCGAGAATGGCAACCCAATGCAGATAATGCGAATGGGCTTGGCGGACTCGGCGATTCAGCGAGGCAAGGTGGATGGCCTAGGGCGACGGTAGAGGGCGCGGGTAGTTACTGTCGGCCAGACACTGCATCCGACCTCTCCTTCAGTCGTAGCGGTTCTCCGTTCCACTGAACCGGGGAGGGGAAGGACTAAGTGTGTGCGCTTGCGTTTGCGCGAACGTCTGCGCACCCTAATATATCCTGCGCAACTGACCGCTTCCGAATAATGGACTCCGATGACGCTAAGTCCTGCGGCGATGGGTTGAAGTAGAGAGGTCTAGCGTGGTGCAAGCTGGGCTTTGTCTGATTCCTGCACGCAGGCGGTCCCAGGGTGTGAGTACACGCCGTGGTCGCTTTGCATTGAAAAATCGGGACGACAATGCGAATTCGGCAGCACCTGGGATGACAAGAGCAGCCCTATTTAGGAAGCACTGCTCTCCTCGCTCAGTCGAGGGGGCTAGAAAAGGTGCCCTAAACAAATGCTCGTCCCTTCCTGGAAGGTGGTAGTAACCACGGCTGCCATCGCATCACTTAACACGTGGTCGACGCAACAAAAATAAAATAAATAACACACCATCTATAATGACATTTGGCGCATGGAACGTGAGAACGCTCATTGATAGAGATGGCAACGCCTGTCCTGAACGTAAAACCGCTATAGTAGCTCGGGAACTTCATCGCTATAACGTGGATGTGGCTGCACTCAGCGAAACACATCTTGCCGATGAAGGAGAACTAGTGGAAGATGGAGGGGGATACACTTTCTTCTGGAAAGGTACATCCGTATCTGAACCTCGACGTTCAGGGTAGGATTTGCCATCAAAAATCATTTAGTAAAGCGACTTGAAGAATGTCCTGTTCACATCTCGGACCGCGTTACCACACTGCGCCTTCACTTGGACAAAGACAACTTCCTTAATGTTATCAGTGTCTATGCTCCAACGCTAGACAAGTCTGATGACATTAAGGACAAATTCTATGAGGAACTATCTCAATGCCTTGACAGCATAAACGCCAGAGAGCAGATACTATTGCTGGGCGATTTCAATGCTAGAGTTGGTCGGGACTATGAGGCTTGGCCTGGAGTTCTGGGGCGACACGGAGTCGGCAACATGAACAGCAATGGTCAGTTGCTACTCAGTCTCTGTGCTCAATACAATCTAGCGATATCGAACACTATGTTTAGACTTGCCGCTAAGCACAAGACGACGTGGATGCACCCGCGATCCAAACACTGGCATTTGATCGATTATGCTATTATGCGGCAAAGAGACATCAGTCAAGTCCAAGTCACCCGCGTCATGCGCGGTGCTCACTGCTGGACTGACCACCGACTTATTGTCACAAAACTGCGACTCCGCCTTCGTCGACCTCGTAGATCCATGATAAAAAAGCCTGCGTCTTTGAACGTGGATAGGCTGCAAGATCGCGAGATGAGAGAAAAGTATGCTGAAACCTTAACCGAAAATCTGTTGCCTACAAATGAGACAGTTGATGTCAATGCTGCTTGGCGAAATTTGTCATGTCATCTCATAGAAGCCGCTACCGCTACTTTAGGTACAAAAGACCGGCGTAGTGAAGATTGGTTCGATGACAATGACGAAGTTCTCAGGGCAGCATTCGACAATCATCGAGAGCTCCTGCGACAGCATCATCGGAGAGGTGGAAGTGTAGCGGCAGTCAAAGAAAGTGACCAAGAATTACGTAGGCTGTCTCGGCAAATAAAAGACAAGTGGTGGCAGGAAAAAGCTTGTCAGATGCAGTGGCTTGCCGATACAAACCAGCTTGGGGAGTTCTACTGCGAGGTGCGTAAACTGACAGGTACGCCCCATAGAGCAAAAGTGCCTTTGAGGTCTCTGGATGGCTCGCAACTCTTAACCAGCAAAGAGGATGTGCTCAAACGGTGGGCTGAACATTTTAACGATCTGCTTAACGTAGATCGATCAGTTAACCTGCATCACATCAGTTTATTACCTCAACTCCCCCTAGCCACTGAGCTGGACGAGCCCCTGTCGTGTGATGAGGTTGTTACTGCCATCAGACAGCAGCATAATAAACGGGCGGTTGGCATTGACCTTATACCAGGCGAAATACTTAAATATGGCGGTGCGGAGCTGCACTCGATGGTATGGAAACTTTTTGTTCGAATGTGGGAGGAGGAGCGAGTCCCGGACGATTTTAAAGTGTCTCGCATTAGTGCCCTCTACAAGAACAAAGGTGACCGTTCTGACTGCAACTCGTACCGCGGTATTTCGTTATTATCGGTCCCCGGAAAGGCCTTTGCAAGAGTCCTATTAAACCGCTTGAAGGACTTATCAGAAAAGATTCTGCCCGAAACCCAGTTTGGCTTCCGACCTGACCGAGGCACATGTGAAGCTATTTTCTCGGTACGTCAACTGCAGGAAAAAAGCAGAGAACAAGGTCGTCAGTTGTACCTCTGCTTTGTTGACCTGGAGAAAGCGTTCGACAGTGTGCCTCGTGAGGCTCTCTGGATGGTGCTAGGAAAACTGGGGTGCACGGAGAAGTTTGTGCGCCTCCTGAGACTCCTGCATGACAATATGCAGTGCTGCGTCTCTGTAGACGGTGAACAGTCTGATTTTTTTCCCCGTCACCTGTGGGGTGAAACAAGGGTGCGTTCTAGCGCCCACACTGTTCGCCTTATACTTTGCGGTAGTAGTCAAGGAGGTCCTAAATACTGTCTCCGAAGGAGTCCGCATCCGCTTCCGCACTGATGGCAGTCTTTTCAATTTGGCTAGACTTAAGGCGCGCACCAAAGTCTCGCATGCACTTATTACTGAAATTATGTATGCCGATGACTTGTGCTTTCTTGCAGAATCCCCAGAAGGCCTACAACAACTGATGACCGTTTTTCACCAAGCATGCTGCAAATTCGGCCTTAAGATTAGTGTCAAAAAGACGGAAGTGATGTCCTTGGATACACAAGGTCGTGAGACACTGACAATTAAGCTTGGTGAAGATATGTTGAAACAGGTTGACAAGTTCCGATATCTGGGGAACACTATTACAGCTAAGTGTGACCTTGATGCTGAGATCAATAGCAGAATCAGTGCTGCAGCTGCAGCATTTGGGAAGCTGCGTTCCAAGGTTTTCTGCTCGCACGACCTTAAACTAGCCACAAAAATATCTGTATATATGGCGATTGTGCTGCCAAACCTTCTGTACTCTTCCGAGACCTGTGTGTGTATCGTCACCACATACGCACTTTGGATCGATTCCACCTCAAATGCCTTCGCACCATCATGAAGATCAGATGGTCCGACCGAGTGCGAAACACCGAAGTTCTAAGACGAGCCAATGTTGGTGGCATTGAAGCGTACTTAATGCGTCGACAGCTTCGGTGGTGCGGTCACGTATCCCGGATGGCGGATGAGCGAGTGGCGAAGCGCATCTTCTATTCTGAGCTAGAGGAGGGCAAGCGAAAGCATGGCGGTCAACTCCTCCGATTTAAAGATGTTCAGAAGAGACACATGAAAAGATGCAATATCGAACCCTCTCAATTTGAGGTTTTGGCAGCACAACGGCCAGAATGGCGCGGTCTTGTAAAGAGGCGAATCCGCGACTTCGAGGAGCAGCGTAAAGCAGACCTTGACGCTAAACGCGATGAACTGAAGGCCCGTCCTCCCGCTGCCATTAACTACAATTATATCAATGGCAAACTCACGTGCCCACACTGTGCACGGGAGTTTACTGCCAAAATAGGCTACAATAGCCACCTACGAGCGCATCAGCGCCGACTTGATTAGGAGTAGAAGTGGTCGCCATGGCCGAAACCGGCCGGAAAGATCATCAATACTGGCCGTCAGAGTAATGTACGACGTGATGGAGCACGACATGGTGAATGGAATCAAAACAATGTCGCCATCCATCACCCCGTACCGAAAGTGCACGGGGGTGGATTGCACGACATGATGGTTGGAGACATCACGTGTTGTGGTAGAATAGTGATGTGACTAGATCGATAATATTATATGCATTTCTAGCTTAATCGATATTGTTTTTATATGAAATATGTTCTTAAGTAAGCTTGGTCGTTCACTTCGGTCGCTCCAGGGGGTCACTGTTCTAACCTAACCTAACCTACTGTGTCGGATTTGCGTTGATTGTGTTTTTTTTACTGCGGGGGGCTGCGCCCCCCAAACCCCCCCTTGTGGGGGGGGCTCCGCCCCCCCCGTCCCCCCCTCCGTGGGTTGCCTTGCATGTCAGCTGTTAGTCGAATTTAATTATAATTTAATATTTTTAGCAGTATTTTCGTGTAAATAAGTGATTAAATTAGTGAATAAAGTGAAAGTGGAAACGCATCAGTGTTTTCGGACATAAATTTGAGTAGAAATACTTGGATTTTCGACGCATGGATGTACTGCCATAACAGACAAAGGATTTGAATAACCAACGATTTTCCCTGGGAGTATCGTTTCTTTGTTAACTTTTACACCTATAACAGATAACTACTATATTAAATCACATATAAACACAGTACACAACAGCCTATACCTCACTATTGTAGGAATTTACTACCTACACATAACACAGCCGCGTGAACTTGCCTCAGGTTACTTTTAACAAAGTTTACCTGACGGGAAGGTCAACTGCCGCTCAGACAAGCTATTCAGCAAATAATTAATACCTATAGGAACACAAATGTCTTACTTTACCTGCTAGTTTTGTTTTAGTCTAGATTTTAGTGTCTCAGATCACTTGGGGAAGTGAAATTGATGACACTTGACCAGTTGTTTACTTTCATACACATAGCACACGGTTTATTTACTTACAGTGCCTACTCACTAGCTTGCTAGCAAGTGTAAATTGTATATTAAGCAGTGTTATTTATAATTTCAGCTCAAGCAGCAGTATCAAAATGCCTACTGAAACACGTTCAATGGCTAAAGAGCAAAAATTACAAAACTTATAATAGAAGTGAAGGACTATGAAGCTCAAGTTGACCGTCTGGTCGAGGAAAGAAATAACTTGGAATATGATGTGAGAATGTTAAAATCCAGCAAAGAGACAATACACCTGAAACTTTCTAACACCCTTTGTTTACTTGAAGAATCTAAAGTAGATAATGAGCACAAACAATCAGTCATTGACTTTCTACAAGTAGAGAACTGTAAACTGCAGGCTACTTCGGACCGAGTTGGACTTTTGGAAGAACAGCTTCGAGAGGCACACAGCAGCCTCAACAATTTACAAAATGAGAAATGCTCAGCAGATAAAATCCAGTCACAATCACTCCATCATGAACTGTCATTTGCCCTACACGAGGAGCTATCTTTTGCAAATGTGACCAGCGATCAACAGTTCGCTCAATGGACTGAACCAACATCAGTAAATGTGCAACACCATGCAAGACCGAACAGACCACAGACACATAAAGCAAAATTAATAAAAGCATTGAATAGAAATAGATTACTACGGAGACAGATCAAAAATAAACTTAAGAAACGGAACATTCTAATTAAACGTGTAGTGTTGCATCAGGAGATCAACACACTCAAAGCAGCTTGTTCAGCTTTATCTGACCAGTATAAAGAAGCACAAAACAAGTTGAGAAATCAATCTCCTTCCTCTGCACCTATAAGAAAGAATAATAATAATTTAATTAAAGAAAAATGTAATGAAATCATGGCCTTACTACAAAATGACACGGACGAGGCTCATGTTTCATTGCTGACTGACACAAGAGACCTGTCTAATTTTTCATCAAATGACAACGGACCCCTAAGGCTAAGAAAAGAGGCACCGTCGTTCGTTGAAAAATAAGCGTGACAGACAGCAGCCTGCAACTGACGAAAAGAGATCAAGACAACAGAAAGGCCTCCAGGAGTGCCACACTCCGCTAGAACGAAAACCTGAGTGCGGTCCTGCTTCACAGGGACATCTTATTCCGTGGGCCCCACGTCTTGCAGAGGCCCGGGTTCCAGCCTAGTACTCCAGCGGCGCAGACGCCGCAGTACCAGCAGGGTCTACATGCACAACAAGGGCCCCAACCAGCTAGGCCACTAAACGAGCTAGGCCCAGGTAGTGCCGCGCATGGGCGACGTGACTCGCTCGCTACACCGCGCGTCCCGCGCGCTCCTCCTGCGGTTCTGCTTACGCCGCGCGTCGCCGGGCAAGGAGCCCAGTGCGCCTCGATGGTTCAGCGCGGTAGTAACATAGCAGCGTTGCACACAAGCACGCCCACGCCGTGTACTCGTAGCCAGCAGGTTCAGCAGCTGCCCAAGCCCGTGGACACTAATGATGTTACTAGGACGGTTATTTTTAGTGACAATATAGGAAAAGGTTTAGGTTATTTACTGCACAACCAGCTAAATCAGGTTGTTGAAAATGTTTGTCTACCCCAGGCCTCGTTTGAACAAGTTACTAAACGAATGCTTAGCTATACCTATTCAAAAAACACCACAGTTGTGTTATTACTAAGTCATAGTAGTGGGGTCGACAAGCAGAACTTGACTAATTTTATTAACTCGTGCGCCACCCTAAATGTCCATAACTGTATTATAGGCACATTACCGTATATTAAGGGACAAGATGAATATAATAGTCGAATTTATAATTTTAATACCATGTTGTATAAATTGACATGTAGTCATAGTGACAAGTTATACACAGTGGACATTAATTTAGATAATAATTTTATCATGACGAACAGTACAATGTACTTATCTCTTTTTTACCGTAAACATCTAGCTAATATGTTAGCTATGAATATTTCTGACCCGGTAATACATTGTATTTCGGATGATATTGGACTTAGCCCTCTTGCATCCAGGAATAACAAATCCCAACATTTAAACTAAACAAAACGACAAAGGGAAAGCCGCTTAGTGTTATTCATCAGAATATTCAGGGCTTTCCCGGCAAGGAGCTTGAGATTGAGTTGTTCCTGGAGGCAAGAAAATGTGACCTTCTTTGTATTTCGGAGCATTGGTTAAAGGATTATGAAATGCTCATTAATTACGAAAATTATGATATAGTCAGTGCCTTCAATCGAGAGTCCACTATTCGCGGGGGGACATTTATTCTTGTTAATAAAAATATTAAAGCTAAAGAGCGGAAAGATATTGTTGGACTTTCGGTTGAATGTGTGTGTGAACTTTCATGCGTTGAGTTGGAGAAACATATTATAGTGTGCGTATACAGACCACCTAAAAATAATAACTATGAGAGGTTTGAACTCGTCATGGAAGATGTTTTAAAGATATTATTAAAATCAAAGAATAAATTTCATATTGTCTGTGGAGATTTCAATATAAACTTATTAGAAAATGTTGCTTTTAGAAGTCGTTTTATCAGTTTGTTTAAGTCGTTTAATCTAGACAACATATTTAAAGAACCTACTCGAATAACTGCAACCACAGCTTCTTGTTTAGACAATATCTACTGTGATTGTGTCTATTCAGACCAGGAAATCGTAAATTGTTGTAAATCAGACCACAATGGGCAATCCGTGCTCTTTCCATGTCGTCCTAAAGATGAAAAGATTGTCATTAGTAAAAGAATTATAAGCTCCAACCAAGTAGACAAATTCCATACTGCACTATCAGAAAAACTACCGGTTCTAGACTATGATACTAATAATCCAAATAACTTTTATTCGAAGCTTTTATAACGATACGTGATGAATTTGAAGCCAAATTCAAGGTAAAGAAATTAACAATTAATCCTAAATTTAAATTCAGTGACTGGGCGACTGTAGGTATTCGAACAAGTAGGAAAAAGTTATTTGAGCTCTATGATGAAAAGTCTTATAATCATAGCGAAACATTCGTTGAACGTGTTAAAAATTATTCAAAAATATTCAAAAATGTTTGTATACAAGCTAAAGCAATTTTCACCAAAAATAAAATATACTCTGCTGAAAATGTTATTAAAACTGTTTGGAAAGTTGTTAATTCAGAGACTGGTCGAACTAAATCTATTGAAAAATCTCATTCGTTAAAGACTGCTCAGGGAATTGTTACTGCAGACGCTGATGTAGCTAATGAGTTTGAAAGTTTTTCAGTAACATCCCATTTGAAACTACTGAGTCACTTAACTCTTCGCCTATCATCGCGTCAAATCTTCTTAAAACGAATGTTCAGACTTGTAATAATGTATTTGAGTTTAGGTACATTAATGCAAATGTAATATTAAAAACTTTTAAAGAAATAAAAATAAAAACTACAGAGGATTTATGGGGCATGTCAGTAAGACTATGTAGTTCCTTAATAGATACATTAGCACCATACTTAGCCTGTATATTTAATGCTTGCATTGATCATGGCGTATTTCCTGATCTCATGAAGCACAGTAAAATTATACCTTTTTAAAGCTGGCGATAAAACCGATCCCAGTAACTTTAGGCCAGTATCTGTACTACCAGTTTTGAGCAAAGTTTTGAGAAAATTATACTTAATCAAATGCTCCTACATTTCAATCTCAATAAATTACTACATGATCAACAATTCGGTTTTACGAAAGGGCGCTCGACAACCGACGCTGCTGTTAAGCTCCTGCAACATATTTATGGTGCTTGGGAGGAGTCGCAGGATGTCATAGGGGTGTTCTGCGATTTGTCCAAGGCGTTTGATTGCGTTGATCATGAGACACTGTTGTTGAAACTGGACCATTACGGTATAAGAGGAAAAGCACTTGATTTGGTTCAATCTTATCTCGGAGGTAGGACGCAGAGAGTGCAGATAAATGGTGTGAAGTCACTGGGTTCTACTGTCAAAATTGGTGTACCGCAAGGATCAATTTTAGGACCGTTCCTATTTTTAGTGTACATAAACGACTTGCCCTTCATGGTACAGAATCAAGCCAAGATAGTGCTTTTGCTGATGATACTTCTTTAATATTTAAAGTGGATAGAAAGGCTGTAAATATTGACGAAGTAAACGGCGCACTAGATCAGGTTAATAAATGGTTTACGTCAAACAATTTAGTACTGAATTCTAAAAAAACTAAATGTATTAAATTCTCTTTGCCTAATGTGAAAAGTATTAAACACGATGTTGTTCTTAAGAATGAAAAGCTTGATTATGTTACTGAAACAGTTTTCTTGGGGATTACACTCGACGCAACAGTTCAATGGGATCCACATATACTAGCACTGGCTAGTAAACTTAGCTCTGCGGCTTACGCTGTTCGAAAAATTCGGCAATTGACTGATGTTGCTACGGCCAGGCTTGTATATTTTAGTTACTTTCACAGCATAATGTCCTACGGACTTTTGTTATGGGGTCAAGCCGCTAACATAGAAACTATCTTTGTGTTACAGAAAAGGGCAATAAGAGCAATATATAAACTGCGAAGTCATGAATCCCTAAGAGAATTGTTTAAAGAAATTGGCATTCTTACGCTTCCCTCGCAGTACATATTTGATAATATAATGTATGTGCGCAAGAATTCCAGTTCATATTTAAGAAACTCAGATATTCATTGTCGTAATACGAGAAATAAAAATAAAATTGTACCGCCACAAACCAGATTAAGTAAGATCAGTAAATCATATATGGGTAACTGTATACGCTACTATAATAAAATTCCAGAGGAAATTCTAAAGTTAAATGAGAGGCAATTTAAACTTAAAGTAAAGAATACTTTATGTTCGAAAGCGTATTATAAGACAGAACATTATTTGAAAGATAAAGATGTCTGGTCAGTAGGAACAGTTGCTCCAACGCAATGCAAGAGATAGGCATTATTTAAAAATAAACATGACATATATTTTAGTGGATATACCTTTACTTTTATGATATGTAAATTGACATGTATGGTGGTTAAATTTGACATTTTCATATTATTCTTTAATTTTATTATTTTTTTGACATGTATTTTTTACATTTACTGTAAATCTACTATTTTTCTTTTTTGCTATGTTATTTAATTGCTAAAATGTTTAAAGTACATTTTAAAGACAAAACAGTTAGAATAATCTACTGTAATTTTTATTTTTATTTTGTGAGCCGTTTTTGGCTATTCTATTAATTTATTTTCTAAGTTAGCTAGGGTAGCTTAGGGCCTAAGAATATTGTAGATTTTAGAATAGGTGCACTTCTGGGCAGGTTTTTGGGCGGTTTTCCTGTCCAGGGGGTCCGGCTAACCATACAAATGTAACTCCTTTTTAAAATTTTGACAGAATGTTATTCCATTTAATTGTCATTCATTGAGGCATAAAGTTGCATGCTGTGTGGTTAGCCTGGCCAGCCCCGAGGCAGTGCCTTTATTTTTATTTTTTTATCCCGCCTGAGCCGCGTTTAGAGTAGGAACTCAAATTGTTATAAAAAAGAGAAAATTTTGCATTAGAAATTTTCTCTTTTTTAAGATTGTATTAGAATATGACTTTCTTTAAGAGAATCTTGTAAGAAATAAATTATTGAATTTTGAATTTTGAATTTTTGTCATGTTCGAATAATTAATCGATAAGTCGATCAAAGTCAACACTGTTACATCACTACATCCGCTGTGACGTCATTTGTTTTGATTCCATTTCCACCCCTGTACATTATCGGTCCGGGCCCGTATTTCAAGACCATCCATCCATCATGGCGTACAATGATCTGCTGTACAATACGCTGCCGTGCCTTAACCTGCTGTGCATTGAGTATGTCGTGCATTGTGGTTCCCCGCTTTGCTTTTCCACAGATCAACAACATGAAGACAGACAGGAGTCAGGACAGACAGAATGACAGCATCAAAAAACAGTGTTGCCAGATGATCGTCAGCCTTTCTCCCCAAAAAACCTGGACCGAAAATCCCCTAAAAATCGTTTTTTCAAGCAAAATCTCCAAAATACCATAACCATAACAGCCACAACAGTGCACTGCTGGACATGGGCCTTCCCATAGTCTAATAAAACATGGTCTTTCCTTCCCAGAGAAACACAAGACAACGTCACTTAGTATTGCCACTTTATTTCAATAAAATACGTTATGGGGTAAATTCAATCTCAGAACAATGGGTTAAAATATTTTATAATTTAGATTTACGTGTGTATTAACTTGAACTTTACAACAACACTTCAATTGTATTTATTAGTTAACAGTATCATAAATGATTTACAAAAAACATCATAAGAGTGGGTAATTCTGGTAACCCACAAGCATGATGACGTAGTCTTGTGTTGGTCACGTGGTTCACGAGTCTCGGAAAGAAATACCAGGCGGAGTATCTTATTATACCATGGGCCTTCCCTTATCGGGGGGTATTGCCATACTCACCACGCTTGGCAGGCGGATTGGCGAGCGCAGTGCAAAGATGTTACATTTTACAGGGAACGCTGCTGCCCATTCCCTGGATGAATATCCCTTAGTCGCTTTTTACGACACCCACGGGTAGGATTGGGGTGATGCTATTCTAAGCCGGCATCACACGGCATTCCAAAATACATTAAATTGAAAATATCGACACAAAAAAGTAAGATGATTCTCACCCATCAACATCCTCTCAAATTGCCTCGAAATTAGGAAAATCGATGCAAAAATCACGTCATGGAAAGCGAAATCCTCTTGTCTAAAACCCCCTACCCCATTTTTTCCACCAACAATCCCTCTCTAAAGATATTTTCTCCCCAATGCTTTCAAAACACCCAAATTTAGGGGAATTTCTTCGAATCTGGCATCACTATCAAAAATGACATAAAAGTGTTGCCGGCACTCGACCACAAAAAGATCCAATATCTAGCTCGACAGGATCCGATTGGATTACCCAGAAGAGGTGTTTTTTTTTCTTTTGAGATATTTTACCTTGTTTTTGTAAAACGTTTCCTACATTCTTACAAAATTACTTATAATTTTTACCGAGTTCCTTTGTTTTGGTTAAACCAGATTTGTCGTTTGGCTGGCGTGCTACGTGTAGTGTAGGTACGTTGTACTGTTCCACGTGTCTTAAATGATGGACCAATGATGGACGCACCAAGTCACTCTCGCTCGGTCACATCACACCGCTGGCTGAAGGTCTAACACGCTGTCTGAAGGATAATGAATGAGTTTCACTATAGCAACAATATATTTATTTAATTATATTCGCTTCAACTCAAAACAGCTTCTTAGCATCTGCAGGACATTTTCTAGATCAACGTTTCACAAGACGTAGTATTATAATTAATTAACATACCTACAGTCAGTACCTATGTATTTTCTCACTCATTACCTACAATTTTATTGTTCATCTCCATCAGTTGTGGTCTCCTGCCTGATAAAACATAATCATAATAATACTACAAATACAAACCGGAAATAATTTTAGAAGACAGTTACTACAAAATCTACTGGGACAGGACAATATTGACAGATAGAACAGTTCATTACAATAGACCAGATATCACCTTACACGACAAACACAACAATACAGTTTACCTTATAGACATAGCTATAACCAACACACACAACATCCAGACAAGTTAGCAAAATACCAGGACCTTGCAATACAAATTAAAAGTCAGTGGCGTGCTGACACTGTTCACACCGTCCCCATCGTGCTCTCCTCTACCGGAATCATTCCCAAAACTCTTGCTAACAGTCTAAAAGTCTTGAATATATCTTCAAAACTCACATACTCCCTACAGAAAGCCACAGTGCTCAACACCTGTCGTACAACGCGAAAGTTCCTGACGTCGTCGACAATCACCTCCAGCTCAGAACCCTCTGCCATACTTGGTTAAGGTCCGTATGGCAGAGTAAAATCGTCTTGTAAAAGAAGAGAAAAATAAAAAGATATCTAAATAATGATAATAATTTGTCCATCCATCTCCATACACTCAACCAAACAGTTGAAAAGCACAAGAGTTCCACACGCCTCTATACCTTGCGTTCGTGGACTATTCCAAGGCTTTCGACAGTCTCACACACTCGGCGATATTTACAGCTCTTCGCGAGCAAGGGATAGAAGAGACGTATATTAAGCTCTAAACTGTTTACATCATCTCTGGAAGAAGTGTTTAGAAGCTTGTCGGTACTTTGGGAATCTAAGGGCATTATCGTCGATAAAAAGCGATTGACCAATCTCCGTTTCGCCGACGATATTGTTCTGTTCGCTAACACGGCAACGGAACTCGAGCATATGCTTCAAAGTTTGAGTGTGGCAAGCCTTGAGGTTGGATTTCAAATAAACAGGACCAAGACACAGCTAATGACCAATAGCACGAAACGTAGGGTACAGGTTGATGGGCAGACAATACATTATGTTGATGAGTACTTATATCTAGGCCAGATTGTCTCTTTCAGCAACAGGCAAGGGAAAGAAATCGATCGTCGCATTGAAAATGCCTGGAAAAGCTTCTGGTCGCTTGAAACATTTCTTAAGGGCGAATTGTCCATGTCCCTTAAAAGAAAACTCATCAACATGTGTATACTGCCTATCCTAACCTACGGTGCACAAACTTGGTCACTAAGTGAGAGTCAAAACTCAAGGTTTGCCAAAGAGCGATGGAGCGGAGCATCCTCGGCGTCAAACGCGAAACACAACACTCAGACCCAAGACAGGCATTACCGACGTAGGCAGCAAAACCGCCAAATTAAAATGGGAGTGGGCCGGTCATGTTCGCCGAATGCGCCCAGATCGACGGGCTAAAGTCGTCACTGACCATTGGGTACCTCAAGGCGCCGAGGTAGACCCCGAAAACGATGGCGTGACGATCTTGATGCCTATCATAAGCAAATTAATGGACTGAGTTCGCTTTGGACCGGAAAGAGTGGAAGACCGCAGGGGAGGCCTTTACCCAGCAGTGGGATCTAGTAGGCTAAATATAAAAATAAATAATTTGTCCTGCATATTCTGCGAGAAGAGTATCTTTCAGGATGTTATCAATGATTTCTTTTGGGATATCCATTTTCAAATAATAATAAAAAATGTATGACTGTGCTTGTTCAAGTCTGCCCAGTCGACTGTTTTGGGAACGGGTCGTAAAAAGCTTTTCCCTACGGCCGAGAAGACTATAACGACTCGTAATAGTCTTCTTGGCCGTAGGGAAAAGCTTTTTAGGCGAGGCCTACAGGGCGTTGAGTCGCTACCCGCGAAGACGAGCAGGTCATGGGGTAGGGGGCCGTGGTGGGTGTGGGAACACTCCACCACGGCCCGAAGGGTCAGATTAAGGCCCGAGTGCGGCTGGACAGAACCAGCCACAGAAGGATCAGCAGTACCGCCAGCGAGTCGCCTGCCGGATGGGACCCCAATGCCCGGGGAGGCCCAGCGAGCGCCTTCTAGCTGGCGGTAGAAGACGAAACATACGGGGAGCCGGTGAGCCTGACCCGAAGAGCTTCGGGCCCGCGTCAGCCGGCTAGTCAAGTCAGGTGGTCACTAAGTCAGCGAGGTCAATCCTGTCAGTCAAGGTCAGTCCGGTGTGTCAGTACGCTCGCGGGGATACGGTTTCCAATCAGGAGGGCGCGCGCGCATGCCGGAGCGGCGTACGTCAGGCGACTCCTGATGCACCCTTTGTACACGCCAAGCCTCATGCGCAACGGGAGCCTCGACGGAAGGATGGGACGGAGCAAAGCAGTGGCAGCCTCTGTTTGCCCGATCACGTGCTTGGCTATGGACATGTTACTGTCTATGGACACACCCAGGTATTTAGCCTTTGTGGACCACCCGATCTCCTCTCCATGGAGCCTCAGTTTCGAGGGATCTCTTCGACCACGCCTTACGATGATCGCTTGAGTCTTACCCACGTTGACTGTCAGTCTCCATTTCGCCAGCCAGGCTGGGAAGGCTAGAAAAATGCAGAGTCGTCGGCATAGAGCGCAAGCTTAGTATCACCCTCAACCGGGATGTCATCCGTGTACCTGGCTGTAAAGTAAATTTTAGAATAGGTGCACTTCTGGGCAGGTTTTTGGAGTATTTTCCTGTCCAGGGGGTCCGGCTAACTATACACATGTAACACCTTTTTTTAAAAGATTGATAGAATGTATTTCCACTTAATTGTCATTCATTAAAGCATGTGGATACATGCTGTGTGGTTAGCCCGGCCAGCCCCGAGGCAGTGCCTTTATTTTTATTTTTTTATCCCGCCCGAGCCGCGTTTAGAGTAGGAGCACAAATTGTTATAAAAAAGAGAAAATTTTGCACTAAAATATTTGGCATACTATTTGGAATATTTTGCACACTAGATTTGATTTTAAATACTTTTTAACACAATTCTACACAATTTGTGAAGTACTGACACGTATGTTCTGCTTATATAGCAATACCACCACCAACCGTGGTAGTTTTGTAATACTGTAACCCACCGCCCACCGCGGCATTTTTTTGGTACGGTATCTAAATAAATATTTATCTATTGTTGAATTATAGAGAAAGCTCGCTTTTTTCAATAAACTGTCGGAGCGGAAGATGGTATTGGTGTTAACATAAAAGCCATTGTTCCCAAAACAGCAATTATAAAAAGGAAGGTTGGCGGAATCGTTAAAAGGAAAAAAAGGGTCTTTACAACTTCCAGTTATTTCAAACAAAGTTAATTTTGTTGCTGGTTTGTTTGCGGCTGTATGGTTACCAACCCCAAACAGAAAAACTTTTCTTTTTCTGTAACCTTAAGGTACCACCGTATCCGTTATAGTTTTCATGGTAACTTCTGATTGTAAACTATATTCAATATAATAATGACTTTAACGGGTCTTATCGCGATAGTTTTTTAGGTAAATAAGCGATTTACCTGGAAACTCGACGTTTCGACTGGGTTTCACCACTCGTGGTCGCGAGCAGACTGAAGTAGCAGCGAGTTGTCATCAGGGCGGTGGATCCAGGTAAATCGCTTATTTACCTAAAAAACTATCGCGATAAGACCCGTTAAAGTCATTATTATGTGTGAAAGTAATCGCGAGTGCTTTAAAAGTTATATATTCAATATTTTTATTATATTTTATAGCATTCAGCTGGAACAAATTAGGTATGGGTCAAAAACGCAAAAAGGGTTAAAAGCAAATATCTGGAGACAGCAACACTCTAGTGACTTTGGTTCAAAGAAACCTCCCCTCAGTTTTAAAAGACCTATTCAAAGACACCCTATTCAATAATAACAGAAAAAATTAAACTAATTAATTTGGGATTAAAATTTTAAAGTAATTTCACTTGTATGCTCCAAAAAACGTTTGATATGATTTTTCCTCAACATTTCTAAATTTGGGTCAACACGATCTATCTTCACACCCAATTTCATGTCGAAAACTTTAAAACTGACGAAGATATTATGAGGGCGCGGCATACAGACCGACATACAGACTTGACGAAATAGTAACCGTGTTATTACAAAAAAATTTAGACATGGTTTAAGTATTTTGAACACTGTCTAAACGCGCAATTAACTTTTTATAATTGCACATTTTTCATAAATTTTCTTTTGTCAAAACCTGTGCGTCGACACGCGTGCGCTTCTCGTGTAGACGTACACGCCATGTGGGGTCTCCGGTTTATGCTAGCCTGGTGGATGCAGTACCTATGCGTGCGTGTAATGTATGGTCGTGCATTTTAAATGGATGTGTGGCGTATGCACCTAAACTCCACAGACGCAACTCGACGCACAGGTGCATCCGGGTTGACATATCATAACATCACTATAAAGCGAGCCACACACAGCCTCCCGCGTACCGGTTGTAATGTATGAAAAGCCCGCACACTGCTTGCGTATGTGTGCGCGTAATCACGTGCGCAGCGCGGTGTGCTATGTCTCGCATGGTCCCGAAAAATACAACATCATAGCTATGCGCGTGATGACGTGCACGTCACGCATACAGAGGCGGTATGTGGTGCCCTTAAATTACAACACCAATGCCATGGCATGAGACGCGCGTTGATTGCGACGGATCCAATCTGTGATTGATGATAACTGCTCTTACCTATCAGTTTTTTCGTAGTTCTTTCCGATTAACTCTCATGCTTTCTATCATTGCGGATATGTTTGGTCGGACTTGAAAAATAAAAAGGTATTTTTAATGTTTTGGGTAATTTTTAAGCTCGAAATAAGGATCCGCCAAGAATCCAATCAGGCCCCCATGCCCGCATAAGATACGAAGTGACGTCCAAAGATCCGCGCCGGCAACACTGATAGATAATAATGCACAATAATATTACCATAAGAAATGAAACTCCTTTGTCTGGGCCCGAAAAGCCGCGCTTTAAATACCTACTTCCCCCCTCAACCCGTAACGCCCCGCGCGCTCCCGCACTTTAGGGCTGTCACGTGCTAATAGTTTTATTCCAAACTAGCGGCTCGCCAAGCAATTGCATGACTTTCGGCGTAGTTTGTTTACACACCTACGCGCCATAGGATGAAAAATCGTGCAAATGCAATTATTTTAAAAGATTTGCGATGAATAAGAATTTGTTTGTTACCATAATCAGCTAACAATAACTTAGACACCTACCTACCTTAGGTACCTTAGGTAAGTAGGTATGTCGGGTTAGAAAACTGAACTGAAACTATGTACTTAGTAGGTACCGACGTGAGTAAAAATAGGAGAACACAAAACCAATACGTATCTATTAAGAATGGTAGGTACCTATTTACTGTACCTAGAACCTTTGCTCATCTTTAGGCAAATTAAAAAAAATGAGACGGAGAGTCATCCTCGCATTACTTTTATAGCCATAAGCAATAGTCATTCGGAAAAGCTAAACATTTCCGAAAAAACAAAATTGACCCGCGCGACGAACGCTCACGCGGCGAAGCGCACTCCCGGCCGAATTGCTCGCACTGCGAGCGCCAGACGGTAGGCAAATATAATGACCTTGAGCGCGTCTGGAGCGGGAGTGTCACCTCTAGGTGTGTTTACTCTTATGCAATATACTGCTAAGCATACTGGCCGACGACACTGGTATTAAATAAATATTAAAGACGTTCGGTCAGTAGGTAGTTGAAACGGGGAAATGTAGGTACCTATCTTAACTCCTTAACTCACCAAAAACATTCTTAAAAAATTAGCCAAGTCTCGATTGAGCTGCTTATTTATCTCTAAAAAGTCATGAAATCTAGACTATCTAGGCTAGGTATTTTTTTCAAAGATGTTTTTGTAGAAGCATACCTACCATAAAGCTAAGCTTTTTGCTTTGAAGTCATATCATAACTAACTGTATCTCTATAGTTTAGCTGGGCTCCCAAACCTTCGATTATCCTAGATTTTATAGTTTTCCTTTTATGTGGTCATTAGCCGTGTGATGCCGGTGTAGAATAGCATCATCCCAATTCTACCCGTGGGTGTCGTAAAAACCGACTAAGGAATATGCATCCAGGGAATGGACAGCAGCATTCCCTGAAAATACAACATCATAAACTGCGCTCGCTAAACCTGCCTAGCGTGGTGAGTACCTACCTACCTATGGCAGGCCCAAGTCCAGCTGTGGACTGTTGTGGCTGTTATGGTTGGTGAGTGTCTGTCGAAAATGCGAATGTTACGTGGCAAGCAGACTAAATATGTTTTTAAAAACTATTTTTATCAAATAAATATAAGGTCCTATTAAATTCACTGCAAATATTTTAAGGGCATGCGTAAATATGTATAAGAAAAACATCTAAGGCATTTTAAAAAAAATCTACACGCTAGATTTTTTTTTTCATTTTCAAACAAACTTTTTAATTAATTATGTGAACAACCTTTGACTGACCCGACTGACGTTCCGCCATGTAAACATGATTCTCTTACACGGCACGCACACTAACAACCAACCAATCACAGCACGGCGCGTTTGGCGCGTAATTTAAATTCATCGAAGTGTGTGTTTCTAGGACTAACAGGGTGCACTTTTTGCGTTTCGCTTTTTTTTAGTTAAATGCAATTTTCTCGAAAACTAGCGTGTAGATTTCTTTAAAAATTTGCCTAGTACATGCTTATATTTTATTTGATCTGCACCTAAAATATTTGCAGTGAATTTAATAGGACCTTATATAACAAGAAAATAAGAGATAGAAACGGAATGGAGCACGGATTGAGACTGACTGTGTAAGGGATGGAGCAGGGCTTTTTATAACAGATCATTAATTAATGTACAACTTAACTAATGGAGTCAACATTAAATGGTTACAAAGTTCGTGAGAGTTTGTAACTAATGAGTAGGTAAACAATAATGATAATGATGATTTACTTAAATGGGTGATTCGCAAAACACACCATTTTTTTGTTCATGAGACATAAAAAGCAGAAACGTGGATAAATATCTGTTTTTACGTAATGAGATTATAGTATTTCATTGAAACTTTCAACCTGCGGACGGTGAATTTTCTGATATATCGATTAATATTTATTTTAAATTTTTTAACACCCTAAAGTACGTTTCGGTGGTCTGTTCAAAACCCACTTTAGCAAGTTTAGAATGTGAAAAATAAATGTTAAACACATGGTATTTCCCTTTTTAAACTTTAACACGATTCAAAATATCTTGAAGATTGGTTTTTGAGTTGGCCATTAAATTATGTTTAGCCACTTTCATTTTATTTTCCGTTCGTATATGTTACAAAGATTGCGCGTCTCATCGGTGGTACAAAAAAAGACCCACTAAAAGTGATTTTTTTTCTTGTGCTCAAATCCAATAGAACTCGGTTCATTCTATTCAGAATTTTGAAAACAGCTGACTTTCATTTGTGATTGCTGTTTGTAATTTGAGTGCAAAATTATAGTTGATTCGCACAAAAATTGATTTCTGGCAAACCTCGTAGGGTCTATTCGGTGACCGACATAAAATGTAAGTAAATGATTTCATAAATCATGTATACCAATTTGTTTGTAAATTTTATTGATATCTTTACAAAAATGTTGGTTTTTCCTATAAAATCTTAAAAATGTGAAATCTCCGTCCACCTGCGAACGAAAATTCCGTTCGGTGGTCATCTTTTCGGAAGTCACTTTTGGTAACCGAAAAGACGCTTGGTCACCGAAAAGATCTTTTAGTGCATATTCTGTTTAAATTATTTAAAATGATAATTTTTTTTATCATATAATGACTGTTAGTGAACAGTATAACGTATGTTTTGTTAAAATTCCACCTGTTCTCATATTATAATCGAGATAAGATTGGTAGATAGTAGTCTGGGAAGAGATGCGGCCCTTCTATGCATTTTAGTAAAGTTGTGGTGGCAAGCCTGTTTTTCTTCGCGTGATTCTTCGGCCTTTGCTGGTACAGGGTAGTAAGCAAGAAGCAGAATATTTTCAATCGCATTCTCCGACTCCGAGTTGGTTACAAAGCTTGGCCTTAGAATACGCCAAAACTGAGGCGTGTGAACAATCTGCACAACCAAGCTTGCGACTGCAAACTCTTCATCGATGCAACATCTTCTCACGGTTGTCACAGGGGGTGGTTTACTAAGGCTCTTCTCAAAATCTTGAAGGCCTTTGACAAGACAAGTTTTCTCAGCAAACTTCTTCCTTATGGCAGCCCAGTTCATTTTTGTTGTTGGGATTGTCTTCGGCTGATTTTCCAACTTAATGGCCAGGTTTCTGTAGGAGTCTGTTATCAAATCACTAAGACTTTCTGCTGCTCATCAATGTGCTTCTTTGCGTGTGCGTTTAATAGTACCGTCTAAGCCCCAAGCTCACCAACAGCTGATGATACTACGATTACTTAACGGGTACGTTAACAAATAACCGGTGACTGACGGGGCGGCGATTTTCTTGGTGTTCACAAACACTTTTAGGACGTCGGTCTACCAACCGAGCGTTTTTGAATGAAACTTTTATGAAAGACCCAAAAGTTTAAAGCGACCACGTAAAATTGACATCCGTTTCCTTGTTGTTACTATTAACAAGAGCAGCGTTCAAACGTGGTAGCGTAACCTTTTTATACTACAAAATTAAAATGTATCCTTTGCCTAAGCATCTGGACATAGAGCAGGTACTTATTATTTTTAGCAGCATGCGAGTCTGCCAAATTCAAAGATTAAAAACAAAAAACTTTACACTCACTCAAGGGTGCAGTAGCGCCACGGGGGACATCGTAAAAGTTTTTTGTGGACCAAATTTCGGGCGCGCAGTGCAAGACAATAGGGAAGAACCATTTTTTGTTAAAGATTTGGGGCTAACCGTAAGATAATGGACGAAATGAGGATGTTTAAGTAAATCGCCAAGTTAAGGCCACTTGACAGTCTTTAAATGGTGGTTAGGGTTTGGTGAACAGTAAAAATTAATTTAAACATGGAATTAGATATCATCGACCGATTATAAATTTAACAGCTGCTGTCGATGAACACCAGCCTTAGAGTGATACTTGCCGTAAGCAAAACAGTTGGAGATGAAATGCCTTCGTCTGTTAACGAAAGCCAGTGAAGAGAGAATAAGTTTGACCTTAAGCCAACCAACTCCTAATGAGGTGATGACAATCTGGTCTTATGCAATGCCAACAAAATGCCAGCGTATCGTTGTTTCAACCCTAAAAATAATCCTCTTGAATTGGCATCTACTTTTCGAGATGCATCTGTTCCTGCCCCTGAATAGCTTGATCCCCAAGGCATAGATCCCTCATCAAACCAAACTCAAACGGTGGCTACGAACAGGGAATCTTGAACAGAGTGAGGGATACCTTACACCTGAACAGCTTAAACCTCTTTGATAAAGGATCCTGCATTTACTATACCAGTTACGTCAGAAAATGGCATAGTTGACTAGAGGGTTATTGGCGACGATTAAGCATTTGGTTATGACCTACCATACTTCATAATTTTACTCACACTACCTTGTTTCGCCAGCTCACTTCCACCACCAGCCTCTTTCACCATCGGTCTATCTTTATGCACGCATTTCATGGCACTTGTGCCTGGTTGCAATCCCACCAATTCAGTCGGATTAAGATTTTTCTACTGGCTTTCAATGTATGCCTTGCTGGAACACATTACCTGCACCTGTGTTTTTGAAAGCACCTTTACAATCCTAATGTCTCCAGGCTGAGAGACTTTTTCCGTCTTCGTTCGCATCATCATCATACAGACCGGTCACTCTTGTGTCCAATGTACGTAATTTTGGACTACCGAAAAGTTGTCTTTTCGGTGGTCTTTAATATTTTTCAACTATTCTTACCTTTTATAAACATTTTTAGGTTCTATAACTGTTAATTTTATTTTGTTAATTTTCTTTTATTTCAATTATTTCATAAAAGAGACTAATAAGAGTACATTTTTCCATAAAAAGTCTTTTTGGTAGTCATTGAGACTTTTCGGTGGTAACAAAAAAATAATTATTTGTTATAATATCTGAGTTTAAGGCAAACGATCTCATAAATTATATTCCTAAGGAAAGATTTTTTATTTTACATCGAACCACGTTAAAATATTGGTAATATTTAATTTTTTTTATTTTTCAAATTTTCAATCCCTTAAATGCGAATGGCCCAAATACATTTAAAAATGGATTGGCAAACATTGTGTTTGAATTAAGTGAAATGGAAGTCCGACAAGTTCGTGCGCGACCTCCCTGCGGGGTACAGACGGTCGGGGGGCGAGGAAGCACGTCATTTTAATATGACGTCCGGCGCGGATGCGCGCGTCTCCCTTCCCCGCTACATACACCTCCCGCTTCCCGCTGACATCCCCCCCCCCCAACGTCTGTCACCCCTAAGGAAGGTCGCGCACGAACTTGTCGGACGTAATTTGACCTATATTTATCTTAGATCTATGCCTATAACATAACACCTCCTCCATAGAACAAAGATTGGGGGTGAGCGCCCGATCTTTGGGAGAGTGTTGGTGACGGGTTGTCATCTTCGTCCTCGGAGGCAGTTGGCTGCTCCACGACACGAGTAGGTAAAGTCGTCATCGGAATCGCCAATGTAGTTGATCGTCTTCTGTTTGACCTATCGAAGCAATTATTAAAAATTTGGATGCAGCCCGAGGTTGGTCGCCGACCTCTGCTGATGAATACATTAGGACAGCGGTTGCATATTTTTATAAGTATGTAGGTGAGCATGATGAATCCTAGACTGAAGTAGATCCAAGAGAAACTGTGACTATGTCTTTGGATGAAACTTGCTTTTTATTTTGTCCAGTTCGTCGTTATATTTGTCCAGATGTTTTTTGATTTGCTTCAGCGAGTCTAACGGAATTTCGTTGATCGAGATGTGTACTAGTTTTGGGTTCGTCATTGTTTTAATTTCTTCAAAACAGTCGTCAGTTCGAATGTCTGGAACAGTTATTGGGAATGTTATATTTTTCTCTGTAGTGTAATATGCTGTGATTGTGCTGTAGCCTAGTGTGAAGTTTGCAACGAGCAGGCAGCGTGATGATTCCGGATTCTTTAAGTTGGTGGTGAGAGACTTCGTTGTCTGTCACATTGAAATGACAAGATTAAAACTAACTAAGATTAATAAAAATTGTAGAGCTTGTAATTGTAACTAAAATCCTACCGTCTGCGCCAAAACTGTTACGTGGCAAGCAGACTAAATACAAGGTGTTCCAAAGGAAATACATTAAATTGGAGACGTTGTGTAGACCATTGTACTGAACAACTTCCATTATGGCACCAAGTTTGAATTCTTAACAATTAAGAAGTTAAAATTTTCATACAAAGTAAATGCCTACATTTACTACAACCATTATGTATTACCCCTTATCCAAAATTGCAACCTTTCAATTTTAACTTGTTGGATTTGAATCTTCGAAAAAGTTTGGAACATAGTTGTCCGTCTTAAATTTAAACGAAAACTTAAGATAAAAGATCTCTTTCTTGGTGTCAACTTTATTCTATTGCCGCCTCACACTAAAAACTTCTTTTGACTTAGAGCACCCATAGAGACGCAAAGACAAAGGGCCAATCAGAGAACCCAGTAGAGTCTGTAGTGTCAGTTGTGTCAGTTTTTGACGAACATGACATTTGACCTTGGTCTACGCCACAACTGTTGCCTTGGCAACTAAATTACCGCCAAAACCGTTGCCTTGGCAACAGTTGTGGCGGTAATTTCAAAAGTTATCCAAGTCGGCAACATGACATAAATAAAGGTCATAATCAATAAAGCTCCTTTCATAATGTGGCACTCAATTAAATTTAACAAATTTAAGTTGCTGATTACTTCTAAACGAGGAGTTTTCATAACTTGGCCCCATAATGAAAATTGTTCGGTTCGATGGCCTACACAACGTCTCCAATTTAATGTATTTACATTGGAACACCTGTATGTTTCTAAAAACTATTTTATTAAACCACTAAAATATAACATGAAAATAAGAGATAGAAACGGAATGGAGCACGGATTGAGACTGACTGTGTAAGAAGGGATGGAGCAGGGCTATTTATGATTATAACAGATCATTAACTATTGTACCTACAACTTAACTAATGGAGTCAACAAAGTTCGTGAGAGTTTGTAACTAATGAGTAAACAATAATGATATTGATGATTTACTTAAATACATTTAGAAATGGATTGTTTTTAAAAGGTGTCAGAAAAGGCCTCACTAAAATTTGTATAAAGTTTGCGTGAAAAACGTTCGTTCTGTCCGCGCCGCCGGCGCAAATGGTCGCTCGACGGCGCGCGGTTTCTGTAACAGCCGCCGCCGATCGTAAACATCTAACGACCGGGGCGGCGGCGGCGGTGTCTGCCTAAGTACCTCGTAGGTTCGGTAGTAAATAGGAAGTTAGGAGGTTATATAGGAGGTGGTAGGAGTTTGCAGAAGATTTACTCGGCCCTATTTCAGATTTTCCGGAGATTTTCGCGATTGGCACTTGTTACATATATAAATTAGGTTGTTTCACAAACTAGGAAAACGGCGCGCGGTGCGCCTTACCAGATGGCTCAGCTTGTTGACTTTAACTGGAAATAACAGGAATCTCAGGGGAACGGGGAAGTCAAGGTAACTAAGAAGGTGGTTGATACGAACGTCAAATTTCTTGGATTTAAAATTGGCTCAAAATCATTGCTAGAGTCTGGCCAGCGAGTCTTTGGACACGGAAATGGCGCCAATTTTAAAAATCTTTCACATGTTAACACTGAAAAACTACAATAAAACAATTTTGATACTTACTATTTTTTTGTTTTCTGCTCTTTAGTTTGTGTTTCCCTTGCCTACCGGTATGTATGTATGATGTATCTACCGGGAGTAACAGAAAGGGTATAACAAGCCGAAAGGAGGTCAAGGTACCTACTCATGAAACTGAACAACTTTTCCCATTAAACATGGGTCGATATATGAAAAAAAAATTTGGACCTCCCATACAAAATCGCAGATGCTGATTCAGCTGATTGATTTACTCTGAGAGGTCCAAATTTTTTTTCATATTTCGTCTCATGTTCCATGTTATACCCTTTCTGTTACTCCCGGTAGATACATCATACATACATACCGGTAGGCAAGGTAAACACAAACTAAAGAGCAGAAAACAAAAAAATAGTAAGTATCAAAATTGTTTTATTGTAGTTTTTCAGTTTTAACATGTTGCCATTTGAAATATTTGAATTATTTGACGTCCAAAGACTCGCTGGCCAGACTCTAGTACTGAACTGAGTGAGCCATCTGTACTGTATAGGCGCCCCGCGAATACCGTATACGCGTATACTAGCTAGGAGTTTGAATGAAACACAGTGCATCTTATAAAATATAATTATATTATAAAGATCAACAACATGGTTTACCTACTAGTCTTGACTTTATTTTACTTACTTAAATTAGAAGTCTTTTCTTAATAACAAAACAACAACAATTTTAATTTTCTTCTCTGATACCTATCTTGTTGTCGCACTGTCGCATGTGGTTCTGTGTACGTCCCAGTCAGTGCGCTGAAACAACAAGAATAATAATTTAAAATTGTAATCCCGTCTGCCGTAATTTCAAAGTTAAATTTTACGTTTAAAAGCCACCATTTCGAATTTATGAATTTTTATTAAAGCCAGTGTCATTGGACCAATGTCTTTGACACTGACATTGACTAATTCAATGATACCTATATTAGACTCAAATCTATAGTCCTGCAAGTTCGTGCGCGACCCTCCCTAGGGGTAACAGACGTTGGGAGGGGAGATGTCAGCGGGTAGCGGGAGGTGTAGCGGGGAAGGGAAACGCGCGCATCCGCGCCGCACGTCATATTAAAATGACGTGCTTACTCGCCCCCCAACCGTCTGTACCCCGCAGGAAGGTCGCGCACGAACCTGACGGACTATAGAGGCACAATTTAGATTTCTATTCTTAATTTGATGTTTCATCTATAACATTTCCTATTCTACACGTAACTGTCAAACTCAAATGACAGCATTATAATCTCTAAAATACTTAAAATAAGTGACAGCGCTAAACTTAGCTTTAGCCGATTAGTGCTATTCCACGGCGCACAAATTTAAGCATTTTAAAAATTAAAAACTGCTAAGATCGCTAATCTTAGCGGCCACTAAAAAGGTCCCTCTTAAAAATAATACTGTAAAAACATCTCAAAATGGGTGGAATTTGGAGTGATCTGTGTAATTATTGGTCACATCAGAAAGTTCAAGAGTGGAAAAAAGGTGATCGGGAGGATTTAGAGTGTCACCGGGAAGGAAAGTTCAAGAGTGGCAACAGATTTAGGCGCAAACTCCACCAAAAAGACGAGGGCATAGGACGAATGACAGTTGACAGACAAGTGATCGTCAAATATTCTTCTTCGTTTTTGACGCTAGCTGTCATGGATGCGACGCTTTGGCGACGCTTGTGTGTGCCTTTGTCAATACTTTTTCGTACATTTTGTATGGAAACGTCGCGATGTCAAACGTCAAGCGTCATGCCCTACGCCCTGTGTCCTTTCCTTGTCCTCTCTGTGGAGCTTGGGGCTTAATCCCTGGAAACCCGGTGGCTCCCAAGAGAGCTATCGATTTTGAACCCTACTAGGTAATAGAGTGGCACCGGGTCAGAATGTTTTTGAATGTGGGGCCGGGTTGTTAGGTTCTTAAGTGGTGGAACAGAAAGATTTTGAGTGTCACCGAAAATAGAAATATTTTTACCAGTTACAGATTTTTTCATTTATTACTAAAAAAAAAATATTTTTATTGCAACACTGAATTTAATAACGTCAAAATCAAATTAGGGTACGTTGGGGTAAGTTCGGCCGAGGTGTAAGACCGTACGAGTTGATTTTCGGCGAATTAAGCAATAGTAATTGACTAGCGAGAATTGGCGAACAAAAAAATAGCTTCATGCACAATTTACCAGTTATAAAAAATATTGCTTAATTCGACGAAAATTCAACTCGTACGGTCTTACACCTTGGCCGAACTTACCCCAACGTACTATATAGTCCTGTCAAAAACCTTTGTTTTGTGGAATAGACCTGCCTAAAACTCCTAAATTGACAGCTTTAAATTTAGCGATTATAGCTTTAGAAATCTAAAGCGTCTAAATTGTAGAATTGAGTCTATTACCTGTGAATCTAACAATCTAACGGATGGGAAGAACCTCAGAGAGGTACGTCAACATCCACCGAGCTGTTTGGGCTATATACTTACCTACGATAAAAATGATTAAAACATCAGTCTTTCTGATGCAGTCGAGTAAAGAAAATATCTAATCATACTCAGAAAGCAAAGATTGATTTTTTGAAGACATGTAAGGGGGCACAACTGTTAGCTATAGCTACAGAGTAAAAACCGACCAAACGCGTGTCAGATACGCCCACAGGTTTTTAGGGTTTCGTAGTCTACTAGAAACCCTTATCATTTCATCAAGACTGTCGGTCAGTCTGTGTGTCTGTCTGTCTGTCCGTTCGTCCGTCCGTCCGTCTGTCTGTTTGTCTGTCTGTCTGTCTGTATGCCGCGCCCTCATATCTTCGTCAGTTTAAGATCTATCGACATTAAATTTGGTGAAAAGATAGATGGTATTATGATGGTATTGACCCAAATATAGAAATGTTGAGAAAAAAATATTTCAAATGTTTTTTGGACCCCATACAAGTGAAAGGGGGGCAAGTTTTTTTTTTCTCCTGAAATATTAAGTAGGGTATCGTTGAATAATAGGTCTTTTAAAACTAAGGCGAGGTTTCTTTGAAACAAAGTCACTAAATTGTTTCAGTCTCAAGATTTGCTTTTAAAAGGGACGTTTTTGACCCATAATTTGTTTCAGCTGTAACTTCTAAGTTCTAAAGTAAAAAAATATGGAATATAGGTTACAATTTGAAGTTACCATGGAAACGATTTCGATATTTGTTTCAAAATTTTAGCGTTTGTATTTTAGAAGTTACAGCTGGAACAAATAATGGCTCAAAAACGCCCCTTTTAAAAGCAAATATCTCGAGACAGAACGTTTAAGTGACTTTGTTTCAAGACCTATTCAACGATACCCGATAACGATAGTAGATTTGTTTATTTATTTATTATTTTATGTTATTAATAAGAGTGAGACTTCAAGTATTTAGATAACATTTTAAAGTACCTTTGTTTACCTGCACACAACATATCCTCTGGGTATCTCAAAGGTTGACTGGAAGAGATCCCTTAATGGCATAAATCCGCCTTTGTGGCATATATATAATTACTGTTTTAAAAATATTGTAAATTAAGTTTTAAGGTACAATAAAGTGAATACATACATACATACATACATACCCTACTCAATTATTACAAGAAATATTACAATTAGCCACACAGTGCATAACGCCCAATTCGCAAATTGTCTACAACGTATGGTTCATACTCTGACTGAGAGGACTACCTAAGCCGCTAAAAAATTTACTTTACCTGACATTCTAGACTGCAGTAGTACTTCCTGTAACAGCCATTGCACATTTTCCTAGTCTTGCTGCCGCAAACGTAGCAAAATCCTTCTTTTAAGTATTGCACACCAGGATTTAAGGACGTCACATGTGTTATAATCGGCGAGGGAAGCATGGAAGTGTCATCGGTTCCGTCCTTAGTCTGGAAACCAATGCAAGTGTTATTTGGGTATCTAATAGACATAATATGATACATTATTTTATTTAGCGATAGCGCAACATATGTCTTTTCATTTAATTTAATTTCATTTATTAAAATAAAACAATTAAATCAGGAAAGACCTTCAATTACGTTGGGGAATCAAAAATGTCTTCTTACATTCATCTGTACCAGTAGTCATCATATCCTCATTTACAAGTTTTTTTTCCATGCACCCCTTTATACCGGGAGTAACAAAAAGTGGTAGTAGGTAAATCGATCGGCTGTTCGGCGATTTTGTATAGGGGCCCAAATTTATTTCTCATATTCCGACCCATGTTCCATGGGGAAAAGTGTTCAGTTTCAAGAGCACTTTAACTTTCGACTTAAAGTTATACCCTCTTTGTTACTTCCTGTATAATTTATACATCTTTATTTTTGAGCTATCCTCATTTCACTACCACTACATCCGTCCACATTCATTCCGTACTCCGCAATCCTCCTGATTACATGTCCATAACATAGATCCTTCTCATTTCATTTATCTATCACTGGCGCTAATTTCAAGTTTGCTTTTATTCGACGTACCTATTTTATTAAAAAACAATATAATATGATAAAGTATACAATTACCGTTTCAGAAGAACTGTTGAAGTTTAGTGGACTCATAAAGCCACTATCTGTCGACCCTGATCTTGCCATCTCCAGGACTTGATGATCGGGCTGTATGACTGGTTGCGGTGGTACCATTGGTTTTGGATCAATAGATCCAATATAACCAGATGTGCCTTGCTGCCAAGGCGCATTACCAGAGATTTGGTAGGAAGTTTGAGGAACATTATTCTGTACATAAGAATTGCTTCCCAAACTCTGTTGGGACGATGGTTGGCCTTGCTGAATGAAAATCTGATTTACTTGGTTATAATTTTGAATAGTTTGTTCAACAGGAGCTATTGTATTTTGGTTGCCTCGATTGCTTTGTATATTCGAATTATTTAGAAAATGTTGCTGTGTCATATTTTGTTGTAGCTGCTGTGAATACATTTGATTATTCGGGCGGGTTCGCTGTGTCTCTTCGTAACTCGGAGGAGCCAAAGGCATTTCAGCCCTAGTATGTGTATTTACCATTGTAGGTTTCATTTGATGATACGGCAGACATATACTAACTTGCCTACCGGGAGGACCCTTTGAAAATATTTCAATTGTTAACGGATTTTCAGTTCTGTTATGCGGCATATATTTTGCTTTGTTAGGACTTAAATTAGGATCCTGAACACTTCTATTACTTTGCATTTGTGAAAGGTTTGATTTCGGAAGACAACCGGCATTATAGTTCAAGCTTTGATTTCTTTGCGGCGCCGGCATTGAAGTTGTATTATATTCTACACGACCGTTTAATAATCTATACAAACTACTTTCTTTACTTTGATGCTGATTATTTTGACTTCCATATTGTGGCAGCTGGCTATGTCTGTTCATATCTTCAACCGAAGAATGTCCTTCATTAGCAGCAATATTTGGTCTTGCAGACATTTCATGATGATAATTGTTCACAAACCTATTCATTTCGTTAACCACATTTTGCTGTGAAGTGTTTACACAGGCGTTCCAACCTTTTTCCATGGGTTGAACCATTGGGCCTGTATTTGCCACCGGTTGAACCATTGGGCCTGTATTTGCCACCGGTTGAACCATTGGGCCTGTATTTGTGAACTGTTTTGGGGGCGATCTCAATTGCTGGTTAAGTAGGGGAAAGTTTTGAGGTGTTCTTGCACTGGTTACCACATTAGATTCAGTTTCAATCGGCATACTGTTCAAACTTATTTTTTTTTGTTTTGTCCACTCTAGTAGTTCAAGAAAAACTGGAGCAACTTGAGTTTCCAAACATAGCATAAATTTTTTTGATGCAGCTAATTTAACGGTATCATTTAAAAATTTACCAGTAAAGAATACATTATCTTTTTGGGGCAGTATGATAGAGTCTACAGTGCAAAACGATAAATTAAAGAAGTGGTATTTAATACGAAGAAAGTTATTCCAAGCCTTCACAGTTTCTGGACAATTTTTAGGTTTCTTGTCTTTAAAGGCAGCATACTTAACGTAAGCATCAATTATGAGTATTAAATGCTTTGATACACTTTGTAATAACTTTGTTATACAAGTCATTTCTGTGTTGTTTTCTGAGTTTTCAGTATCTTCAGCCGCGTTAAGCGCATTATCTTTTGTATCCATTGTTTTTGGTTGAGGCGCTGACATTCCTTCACCAGGGAATTCATAATCGTTACGGCTGCTTTTATTTTCTGAAACTCTGGAATATTTATTAGATTCATAATTTGTATCTTCCTCTAGCTTTCTTTTAGTATTAACATTTATATTAGGATTTTTGACCACATCATTAGTAGGAACCGTGGCTCTATCATTTGGAAAGGGCTCTGTGCTTGATTCATTACATATTTCTAATCCTTTCGGGATGTCATCATCCAGATACTTCTTTTCTTCTTTCACCTCATAGTAATTGCATTTTGTGTTTGATAAAGGTTCATTAATAACTTTTTTACTATCATTAACGTTTATCTTTTCAGATTCTTCGTTTTTTTTGGTAATTGGACTTAAGTCGTTTTCTGTTTTAATGTATGTTTCATCATGCGACGTAATTATTTTATTTGAATTGTCGTCAGTTTTGTTTTCTTCGTCGCTAGTATTCTCTTGATTGATGTCAATATCTGCTGTAGAAAATTCTTCTTCTTCTTCTTCAAATATGATGTTTACTTCAACTGGAGTACTAAAGTCGAAGCCAGCTAGCTGCTCAACAAAACTGTCTGTAACAAAATGAGGTAAGAAGGTATTATTTAGGTAATTTTATGTTTATTGTTCTAAATGATAAAGCTAATATTATTTTTAAACGTTTAAAATAAGTAAGAGTCATTCACTTCCCGACATACTATAGGACAAACTTTAAATAAGTACCTACTACTTTATGTGCTATGTACAGTTATATACAGTTGCTAGGAAAAGTAATGCTTTTCTTCAAACCACAAGCTCTGTAGGTACCTATAATAGTTCATGCTGCTGCTTTATAATGGGGGTATTGGAATGCGAATGTTGGTTCCTTGGCCACAATACCCGACCAGGCGGGTAGCCTACACTTTCCCTCCTTCTCGGCCAACTGGCCTCATCACTCGACGTGACGGACAAGGGACAATGCAACCCCTATACAACGTGTTACAAAACAACCAATAAATCTCCCATACAAAGTGAGTTCATTTTGTATGGGAAGTCCAAATATTTTTTTCATATTTCGACCCATGTTCCATGGGGAAAGTTGTTCAGTTTCATGAGTACCTTGACCTCCTTTCAGCTTTATTGGTTGTTTTGTAACACCCAGTAAACGTAGCCAGATCATCATTAGCAAACACTGCTGTCACAGCATCTCCAGCACTTATGCGGCATCATCCCTGTCTCCACCTGTCATCACACACCTTGCAGTAGGCGGGTGAAAAACTCTGACACCAGGGTTCGTCGGGTCGTTGGACGACTTGGTGTCCCACTCGAAGAAGAAGAAGAAGATCACACAATGAAGACCTAGAGCCAGTCATCAGCACCTACATAGGCTACCTGCAGCAATCACTGTCAGAGTACCACGTTCCAGTATTCTGCTCGCCTATGCATCGCCTACTCTGCCGATCGCTATATAGTATACGTTATGTTAGGATGGGCCAGTCGGTCCACTGGTCACTTCGATCAACGCATCTTCCGTCCCAAGCCTGGTCACAACGTACGGTCAGGCCGCTAGTCTAACCTTCGCTCCTCAGTCGTCGCTCGGCCAACTCATCATCACTCCTCCTAAAGACTCTGTGAAAACCGTGCCAATTACTGGAATTGATTCGTAGGTCAGTAAAGGGCTTTGTTATATGAGATATCAAAGGTTAGGAACAGTAACTGACACCAGCATATATAGACACGGCACACCACACGACGCGCTATGTCGCGTTCTGAATCTAATGGAACCACATAACAGAGGAGCCATGGGTCTGGTCTGTGAAAGGAACTCAGTACTTTTCCTAACACTAAAATATTTTATAATTAATAAGATAATTAGTACTAATTATAATGATTTTTACCTTCACTCATTTTAGAAATACTGCAGCTTCGGAAAACTATCTGAAACAAAGAAATGGATTTAAAATAAGAGGTATGGATTCTGTAAAATAAAATATGCATATGTAAAACTGTGAAGCCTTCCGTGCGATGCTGGCTTAAAATACCATCACCCAATTTCTACCCGTGGATGTCGTAAAAAGCAAAGCAACTGAGGGATAATCATCCAGGGAATGGGCAGCAGCGTTTCCTGGAAATGCGACATCTTGCACTGTCAATCGTGGTGGTGAGTAATGCAATTTCCCCCGATGTGTGGCAGTGTGGCAATGGACTTTGGAAGCCTTATCAAACTTTTAAGTGTAACCAAAGGTGTAACGCACAGTAGGGACATATATATATATAAGTGAAATCTGGGCGCACAGTGTCACGGTGTGAAGTTTAGCAGATAACTCTTGCGAATTATTTGATAAAGCCTTTGGTACCGACCGACTTAAACCTGTGTCTGTGTCTCTAAACTCATCAAAGAGGATAAAACGAGCGTTTTCTTCGTTCTCATAAGATCTTAACGTGAAGATATTGGGACCTATATGCATAGGTAAGTACGAGTACATACTTCAGCCCAAAAGATTGCAATCAAGACGAACTGCACATTCTTCTTCTTTTGGAGTGGGACGCCATTGAAAAATCCGAAGAATTCAGCCTTCTCCTCGTGTGTGAATTGGTATTTGTATTTTAGTTATGATTATGAGGATATAGGTAATTTCAATTTCTTGTTTTTATGGAATGAGTGAGGCTAAAATATGTCGATGAAAAGCAACAAAGCGACTTGTCAAAACTGTTGTTGACAAACGTTTGAAGTTTCAGGCTTCTGTCTACTCAAGACTCAAGCAGTGTCTACTCTGTTAATCTATGCTAATGTTCGTTTCAGGTGTTATAGTATAGTAGGTTAGAATTTCTATACAAAAAAATTTTGGGAGTTCCCGTGCGTGTTTCAGGTCGGTTCCGCTTTGGAAACGAATCTTTAGGCTATTCTTTAGCTATTCCGAGCCGGGGCCTTGCTAGCATACTTACAAAAAAAAAAAATGGCAGCCATTTCAAACTTTTTTTATTGGCCAAAATTTTGTTATTTTGTAATAATTCAAAAATGGTAAGAGCTACAAATAACTATTGTATGGAAGATATGTTAAGCGTAAATTTCTGCATATGAATGTTATCAATAACTTTTTCATAATCCAATAGTTTGCGAGAAAAACGTAGCACAACATGGCAGTTTTTGCTGAAAACTCACAAATTCGAAAGTATAAAGTAAGTAGTAAAGTTGGGGATTAAGAGTCACTCGCAAGGCTTGTTTACCGGTACGAATTTCGAACCGGTATCAGCGCAAGTACATAAGGAGCGTTTCTTTACGGTTTGGCTCTATCTTAACCTAAATAAACCGGTTTTCTTGAGAGATCGAAATTATAAAGGTTCAGCATCAATATACCGGTTTATAGAGGTTTTTACAGGTTTTTGCGAACACTCTTTGATTATCGCCGACAACTATATTTAAAAGGCATGTATTTAACGCGGCGACAAATTGATACGATTCCGGATCTTAAAAAAGCTGAAAATGGATAGTAAATAAACTACTTTGGCGACTAATTTGAGGTAGCATCTTAACTAGAAAGCGGCGGCTTTTTGATGAGTTTTGAGGTTTTATTTTAAATTTATCTGGCAGTGATTTACTTTTGTGGCAATTGAATTTCTTCTAAGGCGACAAATTGTTGGCGGATAAAAAAGGTAAAATAGGCTTTCATAAATTCGAAAATGGGGTTGTCTATAAACTTGACTAAGGTCTGAAATAAATACAAACAAGATCTTTAAAAAAATACTTTTGGTTACATTTGCAGGGATCCAAATAAACCAAATTGTGACATGCTAAAAAACTATTCTTGGTCTATTAATTTTTCTAGACCATCTTATTTATTACTTTCCTCTTTTAAATGAACTTTAAATGAACCTACCTACTTTGAGTAACGAGATTTACCTACGATACTCACGTAAGTATTGTAGGCAACTCTAGGTACTCAAACATAAGTATTGTTGCTAAATCTAGGTAGGTACTTAAGTAGGTAGGTTTATTTATTTCAGCTTTAAACTTATTTTTTATTTATTTAAACAGCGTGTAAAAAAAGGCCTAAAATTCGATTTCATTGTCTTTTTTTTATAAATTTTCATTCAATACACAAAATATGTCATTTACTTAATAATCACGAAAACGAATATTATACAAATATAAAAAAAATCTTTCATCCACCGCTTGCTATTGGCTAGAAACGCGCTCAATGCCCCGCTCCGCAGCCCCCGCACAGCTCGGACACACGAGCACATTTGCCGCTATTTTCAAGATTCTTCACTGGCAACTATTATAGTTGCCAGTGAAGAATGTTTGCTTGCAGCACTGCAGGTCTCGTATCTCAAACAGACTTTTGCTTATCTTCTGTGAGAGGCAAGCCCCTCGACCCCCCGTGTTGGTGCTTGCAGCAGGCCTCGTTTCCCAAACAGACGTTTGCTTATATTTTTTCTGTAAGAGGGCAAGCCCCCTCAACCCCCCGTGTTGGTGCTTGCAGCAGGTCTCGTATCTCAAAAAGACTTTTGCTAATCTTTTTTCTGTGAGGGAGGCAAGCCCCCCTAGATCCCTCCTGTTGGCAGGGGTACGTTCATCGACGCCTCTTTTTTCGTTCTTTCGTAGAACTTTAATACTATGACGTAGCTGAACGTGCACTTTACGAAAAACTAGCGGCCCGCCCAGCGGTTTCACCCGCTGCTACTTACCTGTTTCCCCGTAGAAATTGGATCTTTGCCATTACCGTATCTCTTATAGTTTAGATGGGATGCTGGGGGTATACATCAGGTACTCCAGACCCTCGTGACCATGACCAGCAGAAGTGGCCCGTCATGCTGAATAACTTATACTTTGAAACCATTACCCTATCACTTATCAGATGATGGTGGTCTGCATCAGGTACTCCAGATCCTCGATAACTATGTGCCAGCAGAAGTGGCCCGTCATGCTGAAAAACTTTTTCTATGAAGCCATGACCGTATCACTTATAGTTTAGATGGGATGCTGGTGGTCTTCATCAGGTACTCCAGATTCTCGATGACCATGTGCAAGCAGAAACGGCCCGTCATTGTGAACAACTTTTTCTATGAAGCCATGACCGTATCACTTTTAGTTTAGATGGGATGCTGGTGGTCTTCATCAGGTACTCCAGATCCTCGATGACCATGTGCCAGCAGAAGCGACCCGTCATGGTGAACAACTTTTTCTATGAAGCCATGACCGTATCTCTTATAGTTTAGATGGGATGCTGGTGGTCTTCATCAGGTACTCCAGATCCTCGATGACCATGTGCCAGCAGTAGCGGCCCGTCATGGTGAACAACTTTTTCTATGAAGCCATGACCGTATCTCTTATAGTTTAGATGGGATGCTGGTGGTCTTCATCAGGTACTCCAGATCCTCGATGACCATGTGCCAGCAGAAGCGGCCCGTCATGGTAAACAACTTTTTGTATGAAGCCATGACCGTATCTCCTATAGTTTAGATGGGATGCTGGTGGTCTTCATCAGGTTTTCCAGATCCTCGAGGGCTATCAAAAAGTAGTCCATGTCCATCTTTAATATGCTAGTAATATTAGTGCCAAATTTCGCGAAGATCAGTAAAGAGATTTGGCTAATTTGGGTAATATCCGCTGTATTTCCCGCTTTTCCTGCTGATAACCGTTTTCCCGTGGGAATGAGGAATTTTCCCGTGATAAAAAGTAGCCTATGTTACTCAGGAATGTTGTAACTTTCTAATGGTGAAAGAATTTTGGAAATCGGTCCAGTAGTTTCGGAGTTTATCGATTACATACATACAAAAAAACAAACAAACAAACAAACAAAAAAACAAACAAAGGTTTCCTCTTTATTATATTAGTGTAGACTAAAGTATGGAACTGACAGCTGTCAGTATAAAAGTTTTACGAAAGAGTTATACCAAACGGAGCTGTGATCGCGCCACTTTAGGTCTCCTTCCCCAAACAGACTTTTGCTTATCTTTTTTTCTGTAAGGCAAGCCCCCCTCAACCCCCCGTGTTGGCGCTTGCAGCTGGTCTCATTTCCCAAACAGTCGTTTTCTTATCTTTTTCTGTGAGGAATCCAATAGCTTGGTAAATCATTTTTAACTGGCAAGTCATTTTATATGTAGTATCTATGTATTATCTATTAATAATCTTGGTAAAACAATTTTACAGCCCTGTTATTTCTGTACGTAGTATGTATGTATTTGTAGGATCCAATATGTGTTGGTACTTGCAGCAGGCTTCGTTTCCCAAACAGACGTTTGCTTATATTTTTTCTGTAAGAGGGCAAGCCCCCTCAACCCCCCGTGTTGGTGCTTGCAGCAGGTCTCGTATCTCAAAAAGACTTTTGCTTATCTTTTTTCTGTGAGGGAGGCAAGCCCCCCTAGATCCCTCCTGTTGGCAGGGGTACGTTCATCGACGCCTCTTTTTTCGTTCTTTCGTAGAACTTTTATACTATGACGTAGCTGACCGTGCACTTTACGAAAAACTAAAGTATGGAACTGACAGCTGTCAGTATAAAAGTTTTACGAAAGAGTTATACCAAACGGAGCTGTGATCGCGCCACTTTAGGTCTCCTTCCCCAAACAGACTTTTGCTTATCTTTTTTTCTGTAAGGCAAGCCCCCCTCAACCCCCCGTGTTGGCGCTTGCAGCAGGTCTCGTTTCCCAAACAGACGTTTGCTCATCTTTTATCTGTGTTGGGGGGCAAGACCCCTCAACTAAACCCCCCCGTGTTGGCGCTTGCAGCTGGTCTCGTTTCCCAAACAGACGTTTGCTCATCTTTTATCTGTGTTGGGGGCCAAGACCCCTCAACTCAACCCCCCCGTGTTGGCGCTTGCAGCAGATTTCGTTTCCCAAACAGACGTTTGCTCATCTTTTATCTGTGTTGGGGGCCAAGACCCCTCAACTCAACCCCCCGTGTTGGCGCTTGCAGCAGATTTCGTTTCCCAAACAGACTTTTGCTTATCTTTTATCTGTGTTGGGGGGCAAGACCCCTTAATCCCCTGTGCTGGCGTTTGCAGCAGATTTCGTTTTCCAAACAGACTTTTGCTTATCTTTTATCTGTGTTGGGAGGCAATACCCCTCAACCCCCCGAGTTGGCGCTTGCAGGAGATTTCGTTTCCCAAACAGACTTTTGCTTATCTTTTATCTGTGTTGGGGGGCAAGACCCCTCAACCCCCCGTTTTGGCGCTTGCAGCTGGTTAAAAGTCTCGTTTCCGAAACACTCGTTTTCTTATCTTTTTGTGTAAGGAATCCAATAGCTTGGTTAGTCATTTAAACTGGCAAGTCTGTATTTGGGGGTCTAATAATCTTGGTAAAACAATTTTATATCCGTATTATTTTTGTAGCTAGGTAGTATGTATTTTGTATGTATTTGTAGGATCCAATATCTTGTTTGTAATATGTATGTATTTTTAAATCCAATATCTTGGAAAAAAAATTACATTGGCACGTAATTTTTTGACGTACATGTGCATCAATTTCGGCTTAGTTACTCGCCAAGAGATGTCGCTGTTAGTATCCTTAAACGCGAATCGGCTCAGTCGCGCCACCTTTTTCAAAAATATTAGTAGGAATGAGACATTTATCCGTGGAAAAAAGTAGCCTATATGTTATTCTAGATACTCTACTATATTTGGGCAAAATTTCATATCAATCTAATGAGCCGTTTTTGCTTGATGTCGTAACGTAAACACACAAACGTCCGCCTTTATAACATTAGTAGGAAGTAGGATCATACCTTGATGTCCAATTTTATTCACACACTTTACGATGTTGTCACTTGAGTGCAATGGTAGAATAATAAAAAAGTTGAAACGCGCCCGCGCTGCCCGTGACGTAACATGTGCAGTGCTGGCTTAAACCGGTTTATTTAGGTTTTTGAAGCGGTCCCGCCCCCAATATGCTCCGAGCGATTTCTTTTCGAAAAACCGGTAATAACCTTTATTAACCGGTTTATTTTAAACCGGTTTCAAGCCTTGGTCACTCGCTGTGTGGGTAGACCATGCTACAATATCCTGCCTGATATTTAGTAACAAGCTTTCCGCCCAGCGGTTTTACTCGCTGATATATTTTGAAGTAAACAAGTTAATTTTATACAAATTTTCGTCCTCTGTTTTACCACTTTAAGTGATAAATTTTTTGGAATCCTTTCTTGATATTAATTAAGATTATTCAAATAACCTCTGTGCAAAATTTCAGGGTCCTAGGTCCAGTAGTATTGCCTGTGCGTGGTATACAATTTGTATGAAAAAAGTAGAGTTTGTTCGTTGTTGCCACATTTTGTACTTTTTTGCTATCCTAACAGGACCTTGGGTCAGAATTATTAAAGAACAGCCTCAAGAGATTGCAAAAAAATAAAAATTTGGCAACTACGAACAAATTTAATATTTTTTTTACAAATTGTAAATCTATGCACAGGCAATACCACTGGACCTAGGTTCTTAAAATTTTGCGCAGAGGTTATTTTGGTTGGGTGAAATAACACCAGGAAAGGAATTTAAGAAAATCATCTCATAAGGTGGTAAAACTCAGGGTGTAAATTGGCAAAAAATTTGCTTGTTTACTTGAAAATATATTAGCGGGTAAAACCTCTGGACAGAAAGCTTGTTACTAAGTATCAGTCAGGATACCGTAGCAAGGTCTACCCACACAGTAAGTAATTCTTAATCCCCAACTTCACTACTTAATTCATATTTAAGATTTGGTGAGTTTTTAGAAAAAACTGCCATGTATTAAAGCGTTTTTTTCGCAAACTATTAGATTATCAAAAACGTTATTAGAGCAAGGTTGTGCAGAAATTTACGCGTAACATTTCTTCTATACAATGTTCATTTATAGCACTTACCAGTTTTGAGTTATTACAAAATAACTAAATTTTGGCCAATAAAAAAAGTTTGAAATGGCTGCCATTTTTTTTTGTAAGTATGCTAGCAAGGCCCCGGCTCGGAATAGCTAAAGAATAGCCTAAAGATTCGTTTCCAAGGCGGGGCCAAACTTTTACACGCGCGGGAACTCTCACTTAAGCGATCTTGCGTACTAGTAGGTATAGTCTCGGTTACATGGTCGTCAAAATCCGCGGAGCCATTTGGGCTGTAGTCCGTGTAAACGAATTTCGGGATCTAGACACACGGTAGTGTGTCCGCCAAGTTCGAGCAAAAAAAGCGACACACCGGCCGTGGGTTATATTACACGAACCATTTCGGGCCAAGTTCGACCCACCTATAACTCAAAATCTATTTTATCTACGCATATGAAATTTCTAGTATCTGTCGAGATCTACTTACTTATGTAAAATACAAAATTTCATTAATGTACCTATTGTAGGTCTTGAGATATTGACGTCAGAAAATCGCTATTTTTACTATACACTCACTGACTGACTGACTGACTCACTCATCAAAAACCTAGACCACTTCCAATGGTCGTATTGACTTGAAATTTGGCATGGAGGTAGGTCTTTAGGTCAAGGTAAAGGAAAAAAATCTGAAAATGGCCAAGTGTGAGTCGGTTTTAAAAATAATGAAGGTGTAAATTCATACCCCTAAGGAACTAAAACAAAAAAATTATCTATATCTTCCAATCGTCGTACCGACCTAAAATTTGTTACGTAGGTTTGTATTTAGTCAAAGGAAAGTATAAATGAGATTTTTCGCAGTTTGGAAATAAGAATCTACTTTCCAAACTGCGGAAAATCAAGTGTGCATTCCTGTAACTATTTTTAACTGAGGTCTGTGTATGGAACTTGGTACTTATTTAGATCTCACTTCTTTTATAGGCGAAGCATTCCAATATTATCGAACTTGGCAGCCTTTCACATTTATGTTTTGGGTGGGATACATACGCACATAAATACATACTCTCGAGGCAGTCGGGTAAAAATAGCAGACATATTGTGGCCCTGGGTGCCCTGGGTCGGAAATCATCGGCTCAAAGTAAGTATTGGCGGGCGCCCAATACTGAGTGTCGACTACAAGATCGTCCTTGCTACAAGGAACCGTCTCTACACTCACACACACATCTACGCCGTCGTTAACGCGCGATCTCGAACCGTCTCGAACCGTTTCGAACCGGGTAGCAGCAAGTGTCAACAGCTTTCGGTGCGAGCGGATGGCACAATGATGACATTGATGACTCTCAAGTTGTTATAATATTGAATGAAAGTTTGATATAATATTAATGTACCTACCTACAGATGGAAAAAGTAACAACCCTAGAGCGTATGTATAAATGACCGGGAAAACGGCCGAGCGTAAATTCTAGCTCTATTTTGTGTCATTGGTCCCAAAATTATTAGCACTTTGTTATTATTATAATAATTTTTTAAGAAATACATAGGTATCCTACAAAAAAAAAGTCATGCGAAAGTTAGCCAGACCGTTTAAATTAGCATAATCTGGCTGACAGTCCGACTTGACGAAATGATGTGTTGTTGTAATAGACTACATAACTCTAAAAAAACGTTATGCCTGACGTTTATTGGAAGTTGTTGAGGAATACAATATGTAGTTAATATGTTGTTGTAATATGTTGAGGAGTAGAAGTGGTCGCCATGGCCGAAACCGGCCGTAAAGATCATCATCATCATGTAGGCTACCTAGATACCTAAAATAAAAAATACGAGCGAGCAAGGTCCACAGTCGGTATCATGGGAAAGATGTTTAGTTTCATGGGTTGAGCCACAGAATACCTACATAATACCTACCTAGTACCTGAAAGGTATTTATTTGAGCTTAGCGTTTTCCGTAAGTACCTAGGTCGTTTTGTTCAGAACCTGCCTGTATCTTCGAGCATTTCCGTCCCGTTCCGGCCTGTATAATAGTAGGTAGCAAGCTACCTACTTACCTAGCCATTATGGTAACAGTTCGCACGTTCATTCTCGCTGTTATCGCGTTTGCTAATATTAATTGGCTAGGTACTAGGTAGGTATGTACTATTACCATTGCCGGCCGACCGACAGGCAACGATTTGGCATACTAGGAACCTAAATTGCTTGATTTGCTGGTGCTTATCGTAAACCAGCAAGGTAAGGTAATCGCTAGCGCCAATCCAGAGAGCCGGCTTCGAGCGAACGCGAAAAGAAGGGGCGAGCTGGCCTTCTTTCTGTAAATTCTCTATTTTGTGCTTTTATGTAGGATGCTTTCCTAAGTTAGGTAAGTATAGCCCAGTACGGCTAGCTTTACGTGTTTCAAAAATATTAAAGTCGATGGTTTTCTGCTCATAGTTTCTGGACCATTCATTGATCGGAATTTATTAATTTGTGCCATTTTAGGAGTAAGGAAACATACTTTCGTTATCAGTGGAAATAGCCTTAGCGGATCGCTGGCCGAAATGTATGGAACATGCTGCACCTGAGAGAAGAGTTCTGTAATTTGGTACACTTAATCTTTAGAGTCAATGAATCGATTTGACCCGTAGTACACAATTTTAAAAAAATTCTATGAGGAGTAATGACGTCATCTTTTTTTTGTATGGGAAAAAAAAATTATTTGTTCCAAAACCTATTGTGTGTGGTATCAAATGAAAGGCCTTGCTAAGCCGATTCTAAAAATATATGACATTATTATATTTAAGTCACTTGTATAATATTAAATAGGAAATAATTGTCGAAACATGCCACGTTTGGGCTTCTCCAGGTATGATACGGTTGAATCATTACTTATGAAATATACGTAATATAATGTGTAAAATCCTCATCTCTAACCTCAAGAAAGGTACTACGGATTTTTCGTCTTTAAGTATTTATTTTTGAATTTTAAAGTTACTGAAATTTATGAATACATACTAAGTTGAAATTTGGCATCGAAAGTTCAATTTTGGTTACCGAGAGTGATAAAAATAAAGCCAGATGTGATTTTAATTATATGTACATCATATTCGTTTTGCAAAAATAACATGTTATGTGCTTCGGAGGGCACGGTTAACCCTCGGCCCCATCGCAGTCGCTCTCTATGAATAATTAGACGGCGGCGGTCGGTCAGGGTCGATAGATAGGGGCTGAATAGTAACCATGGTTCATCGGGTCGTTCGTAGACTCAGTGTCCCACTTGACAGAACAAGATTTATCTACACTAATATAATAAAGAGGAAAACTTTGTTTTTTTGTTTTTTTGTTTGTTTGTTTGTTTGTATGTAATCGATAAACTCCGAAACTACTGGACCGATTTCCAAAATTCTTTCACTATTAGAAAGCTACAACATCCCTGAGTAACATAGGCTACTTTTTACCACGAGAAAATTCCTCATTCCTACGGGAAAACGGTTAGCAGCAGGAAAACGGGGAAATAAAGCAGATATTACCCAAATTAGCCAAACCGCTTTACCGATCCTCGCGAATTTTGGCACTGTTATTACTATCATATAAAAGACGGACATGGTCAGCCCTCGAGGATCTGGAGTACCTGATGAAGACCACCAGCATCCCATATAAACTACTAGCGGCCCGCCCAGCGGTTTCACCCGCTGCTACTTACCTGTTTCCCCGTAGAAATTGGATCTTTGCCATTACCGTATCTCTTATAGTTTAGATGGGATGCTGGGGGTCTACATCGGGTACTCCAGACCCTCGTGACCATGACCAGCAGAAGTGGCCCGTCATGCTGTATAACTTAGGTATACTTTGAAACCATTACCCTATCACTTATCAGATGATGGTGGTCTGCATCAGGTACTCCAGATCCTCGATAACTATGTGCCAGCAGAAGCGGCCCGTCATGGTGAACAACTTTTTCTATGAAGCCATGACCGTATCACTTATAGTTTAGATGGGATGCTGGTGGTCTTCATCAGGTACTTCAGATTCTCAATGACCATGTGCCAGCAGAAACGGCCCGTCATTGTGAACAACTTTTTCTATGAAGCCATGACCGTATCCCTTTTAGTTTAGATGGGATGCTGGTGGTCTTCATCAGGTACTCCAGATCCTCGATGACCATGTGCCAGCAGAAGCGCCCCGTCATGGTGAACAACTTTTTCTATGAAGCCATGACCGTATCTCTTATAGTTTAGATGGGATGCTGGTGGTCTTCATCAGGTATTCCAGATCCTCGATGAACATGTGCCAGCAGAAGCGGCCCGTCATGGTAAACAACTTTTTGTATGAAGCCATGACCGTATCTCCTATAGTTGAGATGGGATGCTGGTGGTCTTCATCAGGTACTCCAGATCCTCGATGACCATGTGCCAGCAGAAGCGGCCCGTCAAGGTAAACAACTTTTGTATGAAGCCATGACCGTATCTCCTATAGTTTAGACGGGATGCTGGTGATCTTCATCAGGTTCTTCAGATCCTCGAGGGCTGTCAAAAAGTAGTCCATGTCCATCTTTAATATGCTAGTAATATTAGTGCCAAATTTCGCGAAGATCGGTAAAGAGATTTGGCTAATTTGGGTAATATCCGCTGTATTTCCCGGTTTTCCTGCTGATAACCGTTTTCCCATGGGAATGAGGAATTTTCCCGTGATAAAAAGTTGCCTATGTTACTCAGGAATGTTGTAGCTTTCTAATGGTGAAAGAATTTTGGAAATCGGTCAAGTAGTTTCGGAGTTTATCGATTACATACATACAAAAAAACAAACAAACAAACAAAAAAACAAACAAAGGTTTCCTCTTTATTATATTAGTGTAGATAAGAGATACGGTCATGGCTTCATAGAAAAAGTTGTTCACCATGACGGGCCGCTTCTGCTGGTACATGGTCATCGAGGATCTGGAGTACCTGATGTAGACCACAAGCATCCCATCTAAACTATAAGAGATAGGGTAATGGTTTCAAAGTAAAAGTTATTCAGCACGACAGGCTGCTTCTGCTGGCACATGGTCACGAGGGTCTGGAGTACCTACCTGATGTAGACAACCAGCTTCTCATCTAAACTATAAAAGATTCGGTAATGGCTTCAAAGTTAAAGTTATTCAGCATGACGGGCCGCTTCTGCTCGCACATGGTCACGAGGGTCTGGAGTACCTGATGTAGACCACCAGCACCCCATCTAAACTTTATTAGACTCGGTAATGGCTTCAAAGTTAAAGTTATTCAGCATGACGGGCCGCTTCTACTGGCATATGGTCACGAGGGTCTGGAGTGCCTGATGTAGACCACCAGCATCCCATCAAAACTATAAGAGATACGGTAATGGCTTCAAAGTTAAAGTTATTCGCCATGACAGGCCGCCTCTGCTGGCACATGGTCATGATGAGTAACTTCTGCTAGAATGGATTAATGGACTTTTTACTACGGGCAAAGATCCCATTTCTACGGGAAAACAGGTAAATAGCAGCGAGTGAAACCGCTGGGCGGGCCGCTAGTTAATTATAAGATGATAAATACAGATGCGAGAGGAGTTTTGGTTCATATTTATAATTTTCATTTGTCTATACACACATTATTCCCACACCAGCATCCATACATTTATTCCCAGGGTATCCATCACCTTCATTAGCTATTTGCCAGCAGAAATGTCCCGCCATGCTAAATATTCTTTTTCTTGAGGCCATATGTATATCTCATGTACCTATTTAAGCTGGGCTATTTTTGGTACTCCTGATGGTCTACATCAGGTTTTCAAAACCTTTGATTTCTAATTGCTAGCAGGAGGGCCCATTCAAGCTGAATTATTTTTCTTCGGGGACGTATATGTATCTCCTGTAGTTCTCCAAACCTTCGATTTATATTTTCCAGCAGACACGTCCCATCGCGCTAAACAATTTTCGCTTTGGGACTATATAATATGTGTCTCCTGTAGTTTAGCTGGGCTCTTGGAGGTGCACCTGGTGGTCCACATAAGGTTCTCCAAACCTTCGATCTATGTTTGCCAGCAGGAGCATTCCATGATGCTAAACAATTCTTGCTTTGGTTCCATAAATGTATTTCCCATTGTTTAGCTGGGCTCGTGGTTGTGCTTCTAGTGGTACACATCTGGTACTCCAGTCCCTCAAGTGGAGAAAAAAAGTAGCCTTTACCTTCTTCAATGCGATAGCAATCTTAGTACCAAATTTTATCAAAATCCGTTCAGTAGTTTTTCAGGATGCTGTCACATACAAACATCTAAACGGAAAAAATATGTAAAAACTTTTGAAACGTGTTTTGTTATCAATTTCAAGAATTCGCTGACAATTCATTTTCCAATATCTTTTATGTACATTCTTTCGACCCTCTACAACTTTATTAATAGGTAAGTATAGATTCCGTTAATTTTGCCGGTGTGTATATAATGTGTGTATAGAGAAATGATCACCTTAACCATCAATCGAAAACTTCTCTGGCATTTGTATTTATCATCCTATTATTAATAAATCTTGTTCTGAAAAGTGAAACACCGAGTCTACGAACGACCCGATGAACCATGGTTACTATTCAGCCCTTAACTGACGACCCTGACGGACCGCCGCCGTCTTATTATTCATAGAGAGCGACTGCTATGGGGCCGAGGGTTAACCGTGCCCTCCGAAGCACATAACATTCTTTTTGCAAAACGAATATGATGTGATGTACATAATAATATGATTGTAATCTCAACTGGCTATATTTTTATCATTCTCGGTGTCCAAAATTGAACTTTCGATGCCAAATTTCAACTAAGTGTGTTTTCATAAATTTCTGTAACTTTAAAATTCAAAAAAAAATACTTTAAGACGAAAAATCCGTAGTACCTTTCTTGAAGTTAGAGATGAGGATCTTACACATTATATTACGTATATTTCATAAGAAATGATTCAACCGTATCATACCTGGAGAAGCCCAAACGTGGCATGTTTCGAGAATTATTTCCTATTTAATTTTATACAAGTGACTTAAATATAATAGTGTGATATATTTTTAGAATCGGCTTAGCAAGGCCTTTCATTCGATACCACACACGATAGGTTTTGGAACAAAATTTTTTTTTTTCCCATACAAAAAAAAGATGACGTCATTACTCCTCATAGGATTTTTTCAAAATTGTGTACTACGGGTCAAATCGATTCATTTGCCCTAAAGATTAAGTGTACCAAATTTCAGAACTCTTCTCTCAGGTGCAGCATGTTTTGAACTACCGCTAGGACTAAAAAGCGATTCAAACTCGGGATTCAAACAAGGTTTTTACATTGTGTTAACTGTCACAGAGACAATACTGGTAAACTTTTTAGTATTTTGCTGTAGGTACCTATCTACATACTTAAAATTAATGAGCTGCCATAAGTACATTGACTCGAAAATTTACGGAAGCGTAAAAAATGGCACAAAATTAAATATGTGCTTTATAGACACAAATTGCACAATCGCACAAAAAATAAGCTACTTTAGAATTTTTGTAAGTTACGCCCTCAAAAATGCCAGCCGTAGCCCGTACCGGACTAGTAGGTAGGTAGGCCAACAAGAACAGGTGTAGATAGGTAGGTATGTATGTTTATTTTAATACTTATAATTATAACTTTTTAACATTCACACAGACACATTGCAGGCTGAACCAACAAGAACTTACCTACCTACCTTTACCTTTACAGTCATCATAACCATAACAGTCCACTGCTAGACATGGGCCTCCCCCGTATTGAGGGGTATTGCCATACTCACCACTCATCATCACGCTTGGCAGGCGGATTGGCGAGCGCAGTGCAAGATGTTCCATAATTCACAGGGAACGCTACTGCTCATTCCCTGGATAATTATCCCTTAGTCACTTTTTACGGGTAGAATAATTGGGGTGATGCTATTCTTACCGGCATCACGCGGCACCTGATTGTCTGAAAAGCAAGAAATTCCGTGCTCCGGATGATGGGCACGTTAACCCTTAAGTGCATACAGTATCAAAAATGATACCAGGTATTTAAATTAAATTTTTATTAAATATATAATTCCAATAAATCACAAAAAATAAATACAAGCTCTTGACATATTACTTAACAAATAAAAAATGTTTGCTGTATGAATTTAGGAAGTATTTAGTAAAAAAAAATTTTTTTTTGTGAATTATACACCAGATTTGCCAAACAACGGCATACATTCTCAAAGTTGACTATTTTTTGTAAAAATCGCCAATAATTCACCAATCCAGATAGAAACTCAAAATAAAAAAGAGTATGTCAAATATAAAACGTACTAAAATTTAACTTTTATTTTTTTTGGATTTATTTATTTATTTTATTTTTATAAACAAAAATCAAAACCGCTATTTCTAGGATAATAGTAGAAAAATATTGAAAAAAAGCAAAAAAAATTTTTTTTATTATTTTTCCCACATTTTATACACTTTTTTCTATAAAATACAGAAATGATCCCGGACCTAAAGTATGGAAAAAGTGGTTTCAGTTAAATCGGATGAAATTTTGGTATGTTATAGGTTTTGATCATCTGAACAAAAGATTATACGGGACCAAATTCCTAGGTTTAATGGTTTTTGAAATAACCGCGATATTTCGTTTTAATCATTACGTACGCGGTTGAACCACTCCACGACGCGCGGAGTGTTATACCGAAGTGCGACACACGCAAGCGCGCCGGACAGAAGTGTGAAAAGGTAGTCTAGACCGACGCAATGATGTGCGAAAATACTCTAGCCCGACGTACACTAGTGCGATATTGCTAAAGTCCGAATAATCTTGACTGTGACAGTGTGGGGCAAGGTCGGACAGGGTGGGGTAAGGTGGGACAGGGTGTGGGCATGATGGTACAGGGTGGGGCAAGGTGAGGCATGGTGGGGAAAGGTGGGGCAGGATGGGTCAACGTGTGACAGGGTGGGACAAGGTGCGGCATTGTTGATCTTGCCTTACCTTGACCCCAACTTGCCCCACAATGTTCCACCTTGCCACACACTGCCCCACTTTGTCCCACCTTGCCCCACCCTGTACTATCATGCCAAACTCGTAAGTATAATGGTTTTCGAAATAATTACGTTTAATTATTTCATGAGGGCAGGACAGACTAGTGCTAGTACACGTAGTCACGCACGTGATCACGTTCGTGCACCACTGTCACGCCGGGCTATGGATATCAGCCGCGCACGCAACGCGATGGACCTGTTGCGTAGTGTTGTAAAAAGTTCAGTTCTTTATTTGGGCCCATTGTGTCTAATTCGCAAACTGTCCAGTGCGTCAGATAAACTAATTCGCAGCAAAAATTGTTGGCCCCAAGTAACAAGTAATAGGTGTGGTAAGGTGGAGTAGAGTGAGGCAAGGTGGGCCATGGTGCGCCAAGGTGGGACAGGATGGGGCAAGGTGGGACAGGATGGGGCAAGGTGGGAGAAGGCGGGGCCGGATGGGGTATGGAGGGACAATGGTGGGGCAAGGTAGGGCAGGGTGGGACAAGGTGGGACATGGTGGGGCAAGGTGGGAAGGGTGAGGCAAGGTGGGACAAGGTAGTGCAAGGTGGGGCATAGTGGGGCAAGGTGGGGCATGGTGAGGCAAGGTGGGTCAGGGTGAGGCAAGATCAACAACGCGGCACCTTGCCCCACCCTTTCCCACATTGACCCATCCTGCCCCACCTTTCCCCACCATGCCCCACATTGTTCCACCTTGCCCCACTATGCCCCACCTTACCCCACGTTGCCCCACCCTGTCCCACCTTACCGCATTCTGTCTGACCTTGCCCCACCCTGTCACAGTCAAGATTATTCGGACTTTAGCAATATCGCACCAGTGTACGTCGGGCTAGAGAACTTTCGCACTATTGTGCGTCGAGCAAGAGTACTTTCGCACTTCAATCCGTCGGGCTAAAGTACTGTTGCACATCAGTCCGTCGGTCTAGAGTACCGTCGCACTTCATATTATACTCCGCGCGGGGTGTAGTGGTGCAACCGCCTAAGTAATGATTAAAACGAAATAACGCTATTATTTTGAAAACCATTAAACCTAGGAGTTTGGTCCAATACAATCTTTTGTTCAGATGATCGAAACCTATAACATACCAAAATTTCATCCGATTTAACTGAAACCACTTTTTCCATACTTTAGGTCCGGGATCATTTGATTAGGATTGGGAAAATCATGCATTTAAGGGTTAAGCCGTCGCGTCGGTCCCGGTTGCTGTCTATGCCATGTCAGAGGCCACTAGAAAAATCCTGTATCGCGGATTCCGAAGAAAAAATGCGCATTGGTTATTTGGTGTGTTATGATGATGAATGTGTGTGTGTGTGTGTGTGTTTTATTGTAATTAATTACGTGTAGAACAACCGCAAAAGCCAATTACGCACAGCAAGTCAGTCAGCACACATACCTACATACAGGTCATGAACTTTTTCGCGTACCTACTGCTGTAGGTAGGTAAGTACTTACCTACATTAGCTAAAACAAGTTATTTTGTTTTATTGCTGTACAAAACAACAAAACGGATTATTTTAGGTACATAGGGTAGGTACTTAAGTTATTAATTATTATTAAGTAGGTAGGTATACAGTGTTCGCCCGGGTTGGGTGGGCTTAACACACACAACTTATTTTATTTATTACCTTGTAGTGCAAAGTAGGTAGGTACCTATGTATTTGCAAACACGTTGCGATTTGCCGTCTGCCTTCCTTTCACTCAGGGACCGGCCGGGCGGGACATAAACATTTTGTAGGTACCAACAGGCTTGTTTACAAGTTATTAGTCGCAAGTCCAGGATTGTTCACAAGTAGGTAGGTAGATTTCATATTCACAAAACAGATCCATAAATGATACAAACACAACACACAGCCGCGTCAACAGGTTACTTTCTTGCTTGTTTCCGAAACAACAAAAAGTTACACTTGTTTATTTTATCACAAAGCGTGCGAAGCCGGCCGCTGCGCGCGGGAAACTGATTGGATGAATGAATGAGCTGGTTGAATGGTTGCAAGAACGCGAGCGAACTTCAGCGAGCGGAGGAACGAAAGCTACTGCCTACTGAGCTTCTGCTAAGCCAATATAAACTTTAAGACTATTGCGACAAGAGCGAATGAACAGAAGCATGCTACCACTATGCTACCGAGACCGTCGGCCATAGAGCCATAGTAGATGGTAGGGTAGGGGGAGGGGGAGTGATGCGAATGCGCATTATTTATACCTACCTAGTATAAATGGCGGCGGCGGCGTTTCCATAAGTATATGCGCCTTCGCCTTGCCTTACAGTAGGTAGTGTAGGTACCTACGGTCTTTCGAATAGGCCATACAAAGAAGAATAGACCAGAGACCTAATGTGGACCGTAGGCATTTATATGTTGTTGTTTTAAAAATTCATCCATCAGGATAGGCAATGGTACTAGCCATACAGCCTAGTCTTTTATTAGTTCTTTCTGTTATCTTTTCAAAAATAAGGCATTAAATGCCAATTCTTCTATAGTTCATTTCTTATTTCCAATAAAAACAAGGCAAAAATGCCATTTCTTCTATACAACCTGTTACACAACTAACCAAAAAAAAGAATATTTTTTATTATCATCAGTCGATAAAATAATCACATCACTAGTCTAGGTCAGGTGCTACACTACCTGGCGAACAAAGTCCGCTTCGGCATACATTGCTGGTTGACTTAGTTTCTTGTATTGATGACATTCATGTGATAGCCAGCAATGTAGACCGAACTGCGCTTCGCCGCGTCGGTAACTTCATTTGAACTTTGAGCTGTCAAAATTAGTGCTGCGATGCCACGATTAAAAATAAGTGTAATTTAATAAAAAAATGTTTTTTTCATAGTTTTCAAAAACGATACTACGGCTCTAATTTTTTGTTAATTGACTCTTTGCAACGGACCTTTCCACACCCTTTCAGCTTTATTGGTTGTTTTGTAACACGTTGTATATTCTTGTGTAATTTTCAGGTTCATAAAATTCCATGTCCGGGTTAAATCCATGTCAAAGCTCTCCAACCGTGGAGATAATAAAGTCAAATATTGGATTAAAAGTGGCAGGGTTCGATAGAAGTTCTTGAAGCGAAGGCGGGATACTGTCTTTGTAAATATCTTGCAGCTTGTCAATTAATAAAATTCGGTTAATATTTAAAGCAGGACAGTTGAAAAATATATGTTCCAGCGTTTGATTTTCATTTAGAGAGCAATCTGTACATAAAGGTGAGTTAATAATTTTCATGCGGTGTAGATGGGCTTTAAATTTACAATGACCAAATCGTAACCTGCATATTTGTGTGAAGAATCTTCTTTTTATAAAGGTATTATTCATAACGAACCAGGGTTTCTCTCCAAGATTCTTATTGATTGCAGCATACCATGCACCTTTTTCTTGTATTATAATTTGATGTTGATTTATCCAGCTTTGTCTAATTTCCTCTTGAATCAATGGGATTAAATCTCTCCATGGAACTGACATTCTTCTGGGTTGTCCAATTAAGCTATTGTTTATTGTTCTGGCAAGGTAGTCAGCTGTTTCATTACCTGACACACCTTTATGTGCTGGAGACCATAAAAATTCAATTGAAACATTGGCGTTGTATAGTGTTTGCCACAGCTGTTTAATTTTATAAATAATATAATTTGTACTCAGAGTGTTATTCTTTAAAGCTGATAAAACTGACATACTGTCACTAATAATAAGCCATTTAGGGAAAGAGTGATTTAAATTGTTTATATATTCTAAAGCGGCTTGAATTGCTGCAGCTTCTGCCGTAAATATACTGCAGGTTTTGGTAGTTTATATCCATTTCCTGTCTTCAAGGCACTGTGATAGTATGCAAGAGAGACACCAGTATCAGTTTTGAGCCATCAGTGTAAATATGCTGGTATTGTGGCCATAATGATAGTTTCTCATATAGCTCTTCTCTAGTTCTAATGGAGTTATCTATAACTATATTCATATTGCAAAATTTGCTTTCAAAAGTTCCTTCGTAACATGCCAACTTGTCAGATTTGTGAATGTTATGCCTTTCATTATAAACTTTTATTTCAGAATAATCAAGCAGAATAAAGGGGAATTTAATTGAAGTAGATGCAGAGGCCAAAGTTTGATTTTCAGCGATTTTCTCTAATAAGGAATGGTGAGTAAAAGAAAATAATTTCAGTAGAAATCTAAATTTGAGATATTTAAATCTTAACATCAATGGAGGTATATTGCATTCAACTTGCATAGAAACAATAGGTGTTGTTTTCATTGCACCTGTTATTAAACGTAAATTTTTATTCTGTAAAGTTTCTAACTTTTAACCAAAATAGGATTGGAAGCATAACAAAGAAAACTATATTCAAAGTGGGAACGTACCACAGACTTATATAACATAAGTAAAACTTTAGGATCAGCCCCCATGATGTTCTAGCGAGGATTTAAGAATATTAAAAGCTCTAGAAGCTCTATCTGACACATAACTTACATGCTTATTCCATGATAAATTTCTAGTAAAAATTACTCCAAGAAATTTTGCTTCATCTTCTACTGGCAATAAGCTACCATCATAATATATATGAGATATTAAAAGTCTAGATCTACTAAAGATCACAACTTTAGTTTTCTCTAGACTAACACTTAAATGTAAATAATCAAAGTATGTTTTTAATCTTTCTAATGCTAAATTTAATTTGATTTCTGTTGCTTGCATGTTAGACCCAATACAATATATAGCTAAATCATCAGCAAATTGTAAATTTCTTACTTCGGTACCCAGTATACTATTTAATTTATTAATATACAAGATGAACAGCAAAGGACTTAAAATTCCACCTTGACAAACACCTAAATATGACGATTGTGGTCCATATAAATTATTTTTAAACTTGACATATACTTGCCTACCATTTAAAAAGTTGAATATCCAACTAATTAATTTTCCAGGTAAACCTAACAACTGTAACTCCGCAGCAAGCACATGGTGATTAACATTATTGAAGGCTCCAACAATATCAAAGAAGACACAAACAACAAATTTATTAAATGAGAAGGAATGATGAATGTCAAGAAAGAGATTATTCAAACTTTCGATTGCAGAGTGACCACGTCTAAAACCAAACTGATTTGGAGGTAATAACATATTAGATTCAATAAAAAATTCCAGTCTTTGTTTTAGTATTTGTTCAAAAACTTTACCTATACAGGATGTTAATGCTATAGGTCGATAAGAATTACAATTATCCGCATCTTTACCAGGTTTCAAAACTGGAATTAAACAATCAACCTTCCATTCAGTGGGAATTATGTCATTAGACCAAAGAAAGTTAAATATGTCCAAAATCATTTTTACTTGACAATGAAAGATTTTTAATAACTTATATGGAATATGATCTAAACCAAAACAGTATCTCTTCTAGAGCTAAGTGCACTAATAAATTCATTTAAAGTAAAAGGTGTAATTAAATAATCATTACCACCAGTGACTGGAGAGTTAACAGTAGTAGTGACAATATTTGGAGAAACGGTTGTGTACTTATTTAAAAATGCTGGTATCCAATCTGTGTTAGAAGACCGTATCACATTACATTCAGAAAAGATTTATTAAACATGCGCATTGTTTTCCATATTACAGACAGAGGTGTTTGCCGGTTAAATGTTTCACACAAAGCCATCCATGAAGCTTCTCTTTCCCTTTTAATGGTAAGTTTTTAATAGCTTGTTGTTTTTAAAATAGATATAATTTTCTAATGTTGGGTCATTTTAAATTGAATGTAAGCAGCTTTAGAATTATTTACTGCTAAAGTGCAGGCATTATTCCACCAAGGCAAACATGGTCTTTTCCTACGTGTTAAATTTGGCTGCACTGAATTATTTCTGGTTGTGGGATTAGCCTCAAATGCACAATTTAGTAGTAAAGAGCAGAGATTAGAATAGGATTCCTGGGGTCGTTCAAAGTCAAAGTTAAAAGTAGTTAATTTGTCACTAACTATTTCTTGATATTTTTCCAATCGACATTTGAAAAATTTGGACGGATGTAATTTCCTTGATTTAAATTGGAATTGTTAATTCTATTTACAGAACCAAGGATACTAGTAACAGTGGGAAGATGATAACTCCCATTGGATCATCATGAACTGACCAGCTACAACGTAATGATAATGAGGAAGAAACGAGAGTAAGATCCAATGCATTTTGTTTACACACATGTGAACCCACAGTAGTTGCTTGGCCGTCATTAAGGAGACATAAATTATTATCATCAATCACATCTTGCAAAATTATACCACGCGCATCAGTTGACGTGCAACCCCACGAAGTACTGTGTGCATTGAAATCCCCAGCCATAATAAGAGGCCCCGGTACAGATTTAATCAAACTATCAAGACGGGAATAAGTAAAGTTGGAAGGAGAAGCCAACGTGGGACTATAGAAACTAATTATTGTAATAATTTCATTGTTGAAATGTAACTGAACTGCCAAATTTTGTAATGAGTTATCAGAATGTGTGTTTAACAAATTGTAACGCAAATTATTTTGTATTAATATAGCAACACCATTGTGTTTAGTACCTATATCTAATCTTTCGATGTTAAAACCTTTAATTTTAATTTTTTTCCCTGGTTTTAACCAGGTTTCAGAAATAAGTGCTACATGAATATTATTATTATATAAAAAATAAGTAAAAGCATGTAAATTACTAGACAAACTTTGAGCATTCCATTGAACAATATTTAACTGATCCATAAATTAGAATTTACTTAGTTTTATGGTCTGTGGTTTTATTGATACTGAATGAATCAAGTAAAGCGCTTTTATACTTTGAGTAGAGATTGGGATGGGATTTTCAGCATCTTTACTAGCGGAAATAATTTTTATAATTGAAGAAATCAGAAGATTCATGAATTGTTCCGATTTAAACAATTGTTGAACTGGGTCTACTTTACTTTTTAGTGGGGAAGTTTTGTTATTAAAAACTTCAGAATACGAGGCCCTGCGCATCTGAACTTTTATCTCCTCTGCTTTTGAATTTTCACTGGGCATGATTTGGCAATTGCAACATGTTTTCCTTTGCAGTGAACACAGACTGCTTCTTCTGGCCGTTTTACGCAATCTTTATAATTGTGAGAATCACCGCAGATTGAGCACCTCTGGGCGTTTTACAGAATTTACCAATGTGCCCAAAGCGCAGGCATCGCAGGCATTGGCTCACAGGAGGCGTATATGGCCTTACTTCGAAATACCAGCTGTTAATATCCACATAATCAGGAAGTACTGCACTAGCAAAAGTTATCGATACCGCTTGTGTTGGTACCAAGCAGGAGTTACCTTCGTCGTCTTTGGAACGTCGCATGAATCGGCGTACAGATACAACATTTCTGCAACTAGAAATTCCATCATATATTTTTTTGTTGCTCATGTATGTTGGAACGTTTGTTATTACCCCTGTCACTTCCGTTAATCTTGCTGGAATAGTCGCCCTCAACTTTAGCTCTTTTTGAGACTTGAGATTATTAAGAGCTGCATTTGCTAACCCTGGTCGCTCAAATATAACCGCTATTTTGTAACGATTGATTCTTTTCAATTGCTTGATACCTTTGTTACTAAGCTTCAATGCGCTTCCCAAGCCCATCAAGTCCCTCTCACCTATCGACGTCTTGTCGTCCGCGCTCTCGTAAATTACTATATATTCGAACTCACCGCCATCCTCCGGATACTGACGAATGTAGTTTTCCGTTTTGTATGGCTTGTATTTGTCTACATCGTCGTCGCCCGCATCATCGCTCATAGCGGGGTCCTCTCCTTCGCTTACCTCTCCGCCATCGTTTCCCTTTTTACGTTTGCCTTTGCGACCCATGGCTGGGCAGCAAAGCTGTGTTGCTTTTTTATTGCACTATTAGAATATAAGTTACTAGCAGCCCGCCCAGCGGTTTCACCCGCTGCTACTTACCTGTTTTCCCGTAGAAATTGGATCTTTGCCCGTAGTAAAAAGTCCATTACTCCGATCCTGCAGAGATAAATGTGCGAGCAGAAGCGGCCCGTCATGCTGAATAACTTTTACTTTGAAGCCATTACCGTATCTCTTATTGTTTACCTATATGGGATGCTGGTGGTCTACATCAGGTACTCCAGAACCTCGTGACCATATGCCAGCAGAAGCGGCCCGTCATGGTGAATAACTTTTACTTTGAGGCTTTTACCGTATCTCTTATAGTTTAGATGGGATGCTGGTGGTCTACATCAGGTACTCCAGACCCTCGTGACCATTTGCCAGCAGAAGCGGCCCGTCATGCTGAATAACTTTTACTTTGAAGCCATTATCGTATCTCTTATAGTGTATATGGGATGCTGGTGGTCTACATCAGGTACTCCAGATCCTCGATGACCATGTGCCAGCAGAAGCAGCCTGCCATGCTGAGTAACTTTTACTTAAAAACCATTACCGTATCTCTTATAGTTTAGATGGGATGCTGGTGATGTTCATCAGGTACTCCAGATCCTCGATGACCATGTGCCAGCAGAAGCGGCCCGTCATGATGCACAACTTTTTCTATGAAGTCATGGCCGTATCTCTTATAGTTTAGATGGGATGCTGGTGGTCTTCATCAGGTACTCCAGATCCTCGATGACCATGTGCCAGCAGAAGCGGCCCGTCATGGTGAACAACTTTTTCTATGAAGCCATGACCGTATCTTTTATAGTTTAGATGGGATGCTGGTGGTCTTCATCAGGTACTCGTACTCCAGATCCTCGAGGGCTGACAAAAAGTAGTCCATGTACATCTTTACTATGCTAGTTATATCAGTGCCAAATTTCGCGAAGATCGGTAAAGCGGTTTGGCTTATTTGGGTAATATCCGCTGTATTTCCCGCTTTTCCTGCTGCTAACCATTTTCCCGTGGAAATGAGGAATTTTCCCGTGGTAAAAAGTAGCCTATGTTACTCAGGAATGTTGTAGCTTTCTAATGGTGAAAGAATTTTCGAAATCGGTCCAGTAGTTTCGGAGTTTATCGATTACATACATACAAAAAAACAAACAAAGTTTTCCTCTTTATTATATTAGTGTAGACTAGTAATTAGATTTACTAAGAAATTATCAATTTATTCTGCAAAAAGCAATTTTAAAATTTTCTTTGAAAAATTTTCACCCTCTTGATTCAAATTCCCGCCAAAGAAAATCGGCATTTATATGATTTTGACAGTTGTCAAATATAGCATATTCTAACGACACCGTCGCGTCGTCCTATACTTAGTGCGAGTGAGAAAGTATGACCTTCAGCCGCCAATGACAATGACCCCTTTGTTTATTGAATCGTGGATTGGCATTGGCGTTTTAGTACCGTCATTCGAATAGGCCATATTTGATAGCTGTCAAAATCATGTTAATACTATGACATAAGGTCTATTTTTCTTTGATGACATGTTTCCTAGTATGGGTTTGACAAGAGGTCAAATATGACCTATTCGAAGGACCATAGCCAATATTTTCTTTGTTTCCTACCTACCTTACCTACACCTCAGATTACTAACACCCGCGTTTGCTCTAAAACTGCGAAATTCGCATTTTTCAGATTTCCTATTCTACCTAAGTAGGAACTTAGGTACCTGCCTAGCTAACTTCGTTTACTTTATTAGTAGGTACATGTAGCTGATTAAGTTACCTACAATTAAATTAAAATAAAATGTTGTGTGCTTTGACTTCACGTTTTCTTTAAAGTAGGTGGTTTGGGTATAACCTAACATTTTACATTATTAATCACACAGAACTGGTTGCCGGGCAAAAACTTGTTTATGACCTATTACCTAATTAATTAATATCATTAAATCTTAATTAGATAGGTACCTACTTACCTAATGAGGATTTTTGGACGGTCAGCTACACGAGTCCGAACTAGATGGCACTGTTAAATTTCATGGATTAATTGTCAACTGTCAAATTTTCACCACCATGACATGACAGCTCACACGAAACATATTATCTAATGTTGCCGCTTTCTCAACTGTAAGTCCTTTTAAAGTATAAAAGCTATATCCTCGATATGAGGTATCTACGAAAAATAAGCGGTTTTATAAATTATGGTTTATTTTTCTTAATTAATGATATTATTTCCACAATAGGTAGGTAGGATAAAACAAAAATTATTTAATATTAATTTACTACCTCTACATAAAGGAAATCACTATTGTGTATTTCCATGGTTCGACATCAGCGCCACCTACTAGAAACCTTAAAAACTTCCCATTTTTAAATTACACTTCTTTTTACGATAAAAGTTAGTGTAGGTAGGTACTTAAAGTACCTACCTACAAAGTTGTCTAGAAATTAGTAGTTTATTATAAATTTATTCATGTTTACCTACTCTGTTTATCATATCATATTATATTAGTCACTGTGGCTGACAGGATGTTGACGTGATTAGGTATTTCTAATCGGACCTATATATAAGTGATCTGGGTTTCTAATTTCGATAGCTAAACTCTGTCCTCTCAACTCAACTCGAGACTGTGCAACTGGGCTGAAATATCGGATAATTCCAATACAATAATAATGTATAGTGGAAATAACCCCGGTCAGATATTTTAGAATAGTTAATACTAGTCCGTAGGCGTCGACCGTAGATAATCAAACTAACAAATTGATAGAGATGACAAGTAGTAGACATATATGCGATCAAGACAGCGAGATAGATAAAGAACCAAATAGACAAGAAAGAAATGAAAACTGATCGACTGAAAACAGAGAAAAAGATCGATTGAAAACAAACATACATTTGATACATAGACAGAGAACACTAAGAGACAGGCAGTAAAGATAATGTTACAAATAGTAAAGGCAGATATATACCTAGAAATGGAAAATTGTAAAACAGACATTGAATACCAAAGACAATAATGACGCGAAGGAAGACAATGGAAACAAACAATGAAGATGTTACGGGCAATTTGATAAGTCCGGGCACTATTAATAGTGACCGGTCAGTATTAATAATGCCCGACCTAATTGGGCAATGTGATTAAAAAAACAAGATTAATTACTTTTCCCGGTCAGTATGAATAATTCCCACCCTACCTTGAGCAAAGTAATAAAAATAAAGAACTGTAATGTATTTTTTTTATTAAATGAAGTTAAACTTACATTATTTCAAGGATAAATTATCAAAAAACAAAGTTTTGAACATAGGTAGAAGTTGAATAATAAACAGTTAAAAATGTATAACATTAGTAGCTACTTACTATTTATTCATACAATTACTTAAGAGAAAAGTTATTAAAAATAATTGAAACATGAAAGTAAAAAATAAACAGTTAAAAATGAAATATTATCAGAAGTTGCCTACTTTTTTTAAATAAAAATATTACTTTGGTATTTTAATTGGTAAATGAAGTTAAACTTACATTATTTTCATTAAAGTTATCAATTAATTTGAACATGTGAGTTAAAAAGAAATGTAATAATATCAGTAGCACTATTTTTGATAAAAGTATTAGATACTTCAATAGTAAAAAAATTAGTAGTCTAAGAATTTATTACATGGACCACGAGCACTCGGGCACTATTAATACTGACCGGTCCAAGTGATTAATTAATCACTTTGCCCTACGTTTTTGGGCACTATTAATAATGACCGGTCAGTATTAATAGTGCCCGATTAATCATGTTGCCCGTAACAAAGATAAAGGGACAGACAATGAAGACATAGAGATAGACAATGAAGACAGAGAAACAGACAATGAAGATAGAGAGACAGGCAATGAATACAGAGAGACAGACAATGAAGACTAAGAGACAGATAATAAAGACAGAGAGACCGTCAATGAAGACAGAGAGACCGTCAATGAAGACAGAGAGACAGACAATGAAGACTAAGAGACAGGTAATAAAGACAGAGAGACCGACAATGAAGACAGAGAGACAGACAATGAAGACAGAGAGACCGACAATGAAGACAGATAGACCAACAATGAAGGCAGAGACACCGCCAATGAAGACAGAGAAAGAAATAAAAAAGACAAAGAGACTGACAATGAAGACAGAGAAACCGACAATAAAGACAGAGTGGCCGACAATGAAGACAGAGAGAACGACAATGAAGACAGAGAGACCGCCAATGAAGACAGAGAGATCGCCAATGAAGACAGAGAGACTGACAATGAAGACAGAGAAAGAAATAATGAAGACAGAGAGACCAACAATAAAGACAGAGAGACCGACAATGAAGACAGAGAAAGAAATAATGAAGACAGAGAGACCGACAATGAAGACAGAGAAACCGACAATAAAGACAGAGTGACCGACAATGAAGACAAAGAGAACGACAATGAAGACAGAGAGACCGTCAATGAAGACAGAGAGACCGCCAATGAAGACAGAGAGACTAACAATGAAGACAGAGAAAGAAATAATTAAGACAGGGAGACCAACAATGAAGACAGATAGACCGACAATGAAGATAAAGAAACAGTTAATGAAGACAGGGAGGCAGACAATAATGACAGAGAGAAAAATAATTATGGCAGAGTGACAGACAACGAAGACAGATTGACAGGCAATGAAGACAGAGAGACAGACAATAAAGACAGAGAGACCGATAATGAAGACAGAGAGACAAACAATGAAGACAGAGGGACCATCAATGAAGACAGAAAGACAAACATTGGTGACAGGGAGTCAGACAATAAAGAGTCAGGCAATGGAAACAGAGAGACCGACAATGGAGACAACGAGACAGTCAATGAAGATAGAGAGAAAAATAATGATGGCAAAGTGGCAGACAATGAAGGCAGATTGACAGACAATGAAAACAGAGAGACAGACAATAAAGACAGAGAGACCGACAATACAGACAGAGAGACAACCAATTAAGTCACAAAAACCGTCAATGAAGACAGAGAGACAAACATTGGAGACAGAGAGTCAGACAATAAAATCAGAGATACAGACATTGGGAACAAAGAGACCGACAATAAAGACAGAAAGACCGACAATGAAAACAGAGAGACCGACAATGAAGACAGAGAGACAGACAATGGAAACAGAGAGACAGACAATGGAGACAACGAGACAGACAATGGAGACAGGGAGACCGACAACGATGACATAGAGAAATGTTGGCAGAGTGACAGACAACGAAGACAGATTGACAGGCAATGAAAACAGCGAGACAGGCAACGAATACCGAAGACAATAAAGATTTGAATAAACAGAGAATATCGACAGTAAAAGACAATCGAGACAGACAGACAATGAAGACAGAGATACAGATAATGGTGACAGAGATACATACAATGCAGACAGAGAGACAGAGAAACAGACGTTGAAAACAGGGAAACGGACATTTAAGGGTATGCTAAATAAAGCCATGTACGAATTCATACGTAGTTTTAACTTAGCATCTTACCTTTTGAAAATGTTCTTCTTCTGAACCAGCATACTGTGTGTGTGCTAAATATAAAGCAACAAAGTTGCATTTATACATTGTTGCGCGTCACGGTATACTCCATAATGTCACGCAAAATTATGTTTGAAGAAAATACACGTTCCCGCGAAACGCTTGAACCACAAATTAGTTAAACGGCCGCGGGGCACTTGGACAATGTTGCACTTTTACGATTTTTTAAAGCTTTTAGCTTAGCATAATATTTTAGCGTTATATTATGAACCATACGCCTTTCTTTTGTACGTTACATTGTTTATCCAAGTGTCGTGTGTTCGAGTCCCACCAGACATTATTGCACCAGACAAAAACATTTGTTTTGTGTTTAGTCTGAGTTTTTTTCTATATATTATGAAACTTATGTATTAATTTACAGAAAATAAGTATGTGAGGGAGTATTATTAAGCACTTAGGTAGTTGTCTTCTTTAAAGCATAGGCAAATCTAAATATAAGGTTGTCTAAATTCCTATGATACCTTAGCTTAGCTTTGCTTATATAGTTTAGGGCTAGATAATGCTGTGTCTCGAGTCTCAATATATATAGGGTGTTCTGCAGAACGTCGAACATACGGAAAAGGGTGTTAATACTCGTGATTCTGAACAACTTTTACTATGGCGCTACCTGCGAATTCGCAAAAAAATATTTGAATTTTCCATAGAAAAATTCATACCTAGTCGGCAAAGATGTATGGAACACCTAAAATTTTTTATGCTAATTCGCATGTGGCCTCATAGTAAAAGTTGTTCAGAATCATGATTAGAAACACTCTTTTTCGTATGTCCAACGTTCTGCCTAACACCCTGTATTTATTACTCCGCCTAATATGTACCTAATACGAAAATATTTTTAACTTATGAAACAGAAAACAGACAGTAATTTGGTGATTTCTGATCTTCAATTGTGGGACATCGATTTCTGATTCACGTTATATTAGGGGACAATCTGTTAGAACTTAGAAACTTTTATTATTTCATCATGTCTGTCTGACCTGACCGTCATGTTCTTTTCCAGTTTTGAAGGATGACATGGTGCTGGTAGGATTCAGACGAGACAATAGCCAATTACATAGTGGGATTTCTTTTTGTAATAGGTATTTTAACTAAATATTTCTTTTTGCGTTTACAAAAGGAGAGTCGTAAAATACCAATAAGCCGGGACGGCAGCCTTTTAAGTTTCTTTCTACCTGCTCCTGTAGAGAGTATGGTAAGAGTTTTTGTCGACATAACACCCAAGAACATTAATTTCAAAATAATAATAAAAATGTCAGGACAGCGACGGACTGGTTTTATTTCCTTTGTTTGACTTGCTATCTTGCTATTTCTTTCTATACGTACCTGTCTACCTAAACCGTGGTATTTAGGTACTGTACAGGTCTCTACCTGCGCAGGAGTTTGGAGTTTTTTGTGGAGTAATTAATTATGATTTATGACAAAAAGTATTTTTAATAAGGAAAAACGGGTTCTTTGTAATATTTAGGCACTATTTTAAAACTAAATTTACCAGTGAGAAAATGCAAAAGCGTGGATCACCTTTTTTTTCCCGGCTGCCTCAGAAGGAGGGTTACGTTTTTCGAGAGTATGTATGTGGGTGTTTATGTATGTTTGTGGGTATGTAGGTAGGTATTTACGTAGACAAGAAAAATCTTTTTCACGGACTACAGCTCAAACCGCTTTGTGGATTTGGAATGAGGCGTCGTTAGATTCGTCTCAGTAGCGCGAGTGACACTGGCTTTATAAAATGGCATATAGGTAGGTACCTAACTTTTAAACATGGAAACAACGTTTAAAATTACCGCAGTCGGGTTTTGTTTAAGGGCCTGCCGCGATGTTGTAAGTGTCTGTCCCTTTCTAAGGGACATAGATAGGTAAGAGTATTATTGCAAATCACTATTTTACCCATATTCATATCAAAGACGCTAACCTGCGCAGGTAGAGACCTGTAAATACCACGGTGCCGGTAAGTAGGTACACAGAGAAATAGCATAATAGCATGTCAAACAAAGAAAACAAAGCAAGTCCATCACTGACCTGACATTTTCTTGGGTGTTAAGTTAGTTACCTATAACAAAAGCTCTTACCATACCCATCTAAAACTTTACAACTGCCGGCTTAGTTTTACGACAGCCCTTTGTAAACGCAAAAAGTTTAGAATACATAGAGGTAGGTATATTACAAAAATAAATCCCGCCCTGAAATTCTCTCGTGGCGTTTCCAATGTAATTTTAAAATCCTACCCATGGAAAAGACAAAAACGAGGCACAGAATAGAAGGACACAGGCAGAGAATTTACGAAATGATTCCTAAAGGTTTCTAATAGATTGTCCCTAAAAAGAAATCGGTGTCTCTCACACGATAGAAGTAAATTAATTCATGTTATATTTAGAAAACACGTGTTATACAGACTATACCGTCTGGTGAAATCGAACCCACACCTCTTGGCAGTGTTCCCAAACTAAGAAATAAATTTTGGTAGTTTCTCAGTAGAAAAATAGGTAAAATTCCTTTTCTACAACTCGCGAAAAATTTCAATCAACAAACGATCCGAAACCATAAGAATAAATAATAACATGCCTAAACCACCCTAAACTGCATTGTAAATGCGCGCGACGACGGTGATGGCGAACGAAATGCGTGCGCCGCGTCGCGGTTATTATAACATAACTCGGCAGTTTTGAGAAAAAAAAATAAAGATATATTTTCTTTGATTCAATAGAAACGTGGTCACTTTAGTTACGATACGACCTATTAAGTAAAAATATTTAAGGTGGATCGTTTTCCATACAAAAGTTAAATGGAGTTAAGTCTTTAAATGAGACAAAAATATGAATAAAGAACTTGATGGGAAGTCCAGTGCTTCTATAATATTTTAGTAAATTAAAACAAATATTTTTATAACCATCAGATTTGTCTGAAAAACCGTTTCGCCACTTTATGAACATAGATGGAGCTACTGCTGCAATAAACACGTTTAATTATTTTGTGGAGAAAATACTTAATATTTTTTTACCATAAGTAGTTTTGCGACAAATTTACGTGTGCTTTCATTATTTTACACAAAGTTTATTCGATAAAATTGTCGTTTAACTCGGTTGAAGTTCAGATTTTCGTTTGTAAGGCGTCACGATGTGCCTTAAGAGAAAACAAAAATCTAACCCGGCAGTTTTAAGAAAAATAAAATAAAAATAAGTATTTTTTCTTTGGCTTAATACAAACGTGTCTACCCTAGTTAAGATAAATGACTTCTCATCTATACATGTTTAAGAGAAAATAAAAATCTAACCTGGCAGTTCTGAGAAAAGATTTTTTATTTCCGATGCAATACAAACGTGGTCACCCTTGTATTGTAAGGATAGGTAACCTCTACACGTTTAAGAAAAATATCTGACACTATAGAAATCGAGAAATAAATAAAACCTCTTATCTAAATGCCTAACAGAAAATAAAAATCTGACCTGGTGATTCTGAGGTGGTTCAGAAAATCTGGCAGTTTTGAGAATAAAAATATGTATTCCTTGATGTAACGTGTAACGTGGTCACCCTAGTTAGGATATGTCACTTTTTATTTATACAAAAAGATCAGCCATGGTAGTTGAAAATAATATGATAGGATTATCCCTTGCTAACTCGTTATGCACCAAATATCCACGAAGAAAACAAAAGTTCACAACTGATTTTCTCAATACTCACTGAATTAATTTTGATGCGCTTTACACGAAGGCATAGATAAGATATCGAAATCAAAATAGGTATCGTAACATTGTCGATATATCGTCATAGCCCAAGTCCCATACAATCGCCGCCCTGTCTCCTTTAAGTCGTTAATTTTTTACTTTTGTACTATGTAAGCAAAGAATAAATAGGTACCTACTATTGCAGTTTGCAGGAAATTTAATGTAGTCGATTCAAATAGGTACTGATACCATTGAGTTATTATTATTCATTTTAACTCGATGACTGATACTGACCTAAGTACATACACAGGATCTCCACAGGATGTTATGTCCAGTTCGGCTTCAGTTCAGACCTTATCAATATGACGTGCATGTAATCGATGGTCGTTATAGAAATTATTTCACTTAATTACTTATGTACCTACTTAATTACTTTTAAGGAAGTCGGGTATAAAATTTTTAAAACACTGCCCGTGTTAGGTTAGGTATATTTTTTTTGGAAAACTTGCATAATTTACACTACAAACAGGATTATTTCAGGCTGCCAAGCTCTGCCAATCAATTAGAAACAAGAAGATCCGTAGACGAACCAAGGTAACCGACATAGCTAAGAGAGTCAGTAAGCTGAAGTGGCAATCAGGGAGCAGGAGAGTTCTCGAGTGGAGACCACGCACTACCGGCAGACGCAGCGTGACAGCCCCCCGCGAAATGGACAGACGATCTGGTCAAGTCCGCGGGAAATGCTGGATGCAGGCCGCTTCTAATTAAAGACAAGGTGGTAATATTTAGGGGAGGCCTATGTTTAGCAGTGGACGTCCTATGGCTGATATGATGATGATGATGAAGCTCTGCCAAGCGTATTGGCCAAGATACGCTTGCAGTATTTTGCAGGTTACGACTGAGCCGCAGTAGCCCACTTGGTAGTGGCGTTATCGGCAGTAGGAACTTACAGATGCTATTAAAAGTTGCCAAATTAAATTTTTGCAATATTTCCAAAAACAAGAAGGTTCCGTTCCGATTTTTAACAAAGCGCGCTTATAAAGCGCCCAAATCTTTCCTGGTACAGCGCGTTTAGACGTACAAGTGATTTTTAATCTTCATACCCTCCCCATAAGTTCGAAACCTAAAAAAGAACATAACAATAACACGGGTATCCTAGCCGACCCAGTATATTTTTTGTACGGAATCCGAGGAGCAGTTATTGATGTTTGACCAATTGAATTGAAACAGTTATTTGACTGTTAGCGGATTCGTTTTGAATAGGTAAAAACTGGCGAAGAGCGTGTCAGACACGCCCACGAATAGGGTTTCGTAGTCAACGTTCAAATATCAGGTTTTTCAGTTTTTTATGATTGTCCTCAAACGTCTGTATCAGACTATTCATTCAGCGTCTGAGGCAAGATTTTTCATGGCTGTATACCTAAGCCGATACGGGCGGCATGGCTTTTTACACGCTCTCCACAAACACTGCGTTGCCTGGGACGCAATTCTGCAAAACAATACCCTACTCAATATTACAGGAGATTTTTTTTGCCTCCCTTTTACTTGTATGGAAAACGACTATGGGTCCAAAAACATTTTGTTAAGTTTTTTCTTAACAATTCCATATATCAAATTTCATATCGATGGCTATAAAACTCACGAAGATATGAGAGTGCGGCATACAGACAGACAGACTTGACGAAATGATAAGGGTTTCAAGTGGACTACGAAACCCTAAAAAGGTACACAAATCGGCAGTTTCGCGGTTTCAAAATCTCCCAATTTAGGATACCTAAGTACCTACATTATATCACAAAGTGGGTAGGTAAGGGAGACCGAGGGGTGTTGGATCATTTTTAACATTTTGCTTCGTAACACAAAATTCTGTAAAGATAAATCGTTTTTGTTTACACCAATCGATAGCAAATTTCATTAGCTTTCAAATGATATACATGTTATAAATATATAAACCCTTTAATAAAAACTCAACTTTAGTCGAGCAAGTCATTTTGATCCAACACCCCTCATACCAAGGGGTGATGGATCAGGTACATAGGGGTGTTGGATCATTTTATGTTAATGTCATTTCAATAAAGGCTTACTTGATAATTGAAGTGTATTTACTAAAAATTAGCCAAACAATTAAGTGTGAAGAATTATCTAGGGGCACGGTAGTGCCCCCTCCAAGTCGAGCCAAGCGAAGCGCGAGGGCATTAACTACCTTTTCTTGAAGTGCTTTGTCGTTTTTTTGAACTCTCATAACTTTAGTTTTCGATATACCAGATCGATCAAATCCTCAGGATATCTTGTAGTAGATAGTAACCTTATTAAACATGCAAATTTTTTATTACATAGCTTTAATACTTTTGAATTTATGGATATCTAAAAAAAACGCCGATTTCTTTACTCACTGGCACACTCACTCACTGATGGATGATGGTCATCAAAATGTTCGGTTACAACCTGAAGTGAAATTTGGTAAAAATTATAGTGAAAATGAAAGTGAAAGTGAAAACGAAAGTGCAAGTAAAAGTCGGAGAGTCGGAGTCCGAGTCCGAGTCCGAGTCCGAGTCCGAGTCCGAGTCCGAGTCCGAGTCCGAGTCCGAGTCCGAGTCCGAGTCCGAGTCTGAGTCTGAGTCTGAGTCTGAGTCTGAGTCTGAGTCTGAGTCTGAGTCTGAGTCTGAGTCTGAGTCTGAGTCTGAGTCTGAGTCTGAGACCGAGTCTGAGTCTGAGTCTGAGTCTGAGTCGAGTCTGAGTCTGAGTCTGAGTCTGAGTCTGAGTCTGAGTCTGAGTCTGAGTCTGAGTCTGAGTCTGAGTCTGAGTCTGAGTCTGAGTCTGAGTCTGAGTCTGAGTCTGAGTCTGAGTCTGAGTCGAGTCGAGTCTGAGTCTGAGTCTGAGTCTGAGTCTGAGTCTGAGTCTGAGTCTGAGTCTGAGTCTGAGTCTGAGTCTGAGTCTGAGTCTGAGTCTGAGTCTGAGTCTGAGTCTGAGTCTGAGTCTGAGTCTGAGTCTGAGTCTGAGTCTGAGTCTGAGTCTGAGTCTGAGTCTGAGTCTGAGTCTGAGTCTGAGTCTGAGTCTGAGTCTGAGTCTGAGTCTGAGTCTGAGTCTGAGTCTGAGTCGAGTCTGAGTCTGAGTCTGAGTCTGAGTCTGAGTCTGAGTCTGAGTCTGAGTCTGAGTCTGAGTCTGAGTCTGAGTCTGAGTCTGAGTCTGAGTCTGAGTCTGAGTCTGAGTCTGAGTCTGAGTCTGAGTCTGAGTCTGAGTCTGAGTCTGAGTCTGAGTCTGAGTCTGAGTCTGAGTCTGAGTCTGAGTCTGAGTCGAGTCTGAGTCTGAGTCTGAGTCTGAGTCTGAGTCTGAGTCTGAGTCTGAGTCTGAGTCTGAGTCTGAGTCTGAGTCTGAGTCTGAGTCTGAGTCTGAGTCGAGTCTGAGTCTGAGTCTGAGTCTGAGTCTGAGTCTGAGTCTGAGTCTGAGTCTGAGTCTGAGTCTGAGTCGAGTCGAGTCCGAGTCCGAGTCCGAGTCCGAGTCCGAGTCCGAGTCCGAGTCCGAGTCCGAGTCCGAGTCCGAGTCCGAGTCCGAGTCCGAGTCCGAGCCCGAGCCCGAGCCCGAGTCGGACTGTTGACCGAGTCCGAGTTGGACTGTTGACCGACACGCGTAGTGTTCGTGTACTTCTATTAAATTAACCATACAAAATTTTACCGAGGTGTGTTGGATCGGCTTGATCCAACAGCCCTCGGTACGAAAAATCGTGCCAGTTTGAAAAAAAAATTAAACTGAGATAAAACCACAGAGAACCAAGACGTACAGACGGCTATATGAGTTATCTGACCCCCCTTACAAAATTGGTAGGTTCGTAGGTAATTTCGTTCTTACTGCTATTGTAACAAAGAATATAATGAATTGCGGGTATAAGAGTGGTTTGAATTAGGAAATAAACAGAAGAGGGCGCCACTGAACCATGAGTAATGCTTGCTTATAGCATGGACGGATAATACATCTTATGTTGTGAATATACGGGTGATATTAACCTAGCATACTTGTTCACAAATGGTAAGTCTATAAAGTATCCCTTAATTTCACAAGTTTTGAGCATGTTAATGTGGTGTAGTGGTCAGAGTAGTGGACTACTTGCGGAGAGGAAAATAGTGAACTGACACCATGGTTCGATACTCACCACGATTGCTTAATTTTAGTTTTTTGTTTTTTATTATAATAAGTGTTTGTGGGATGTTGGTGGGATGATTAAGGTGATATGATACGATAAGTCTGTGCGGTTAAAGAATAGGCGTGGGAAAAAAGTGAACTATACATTTCATCATAGATTTTTGACATCTTTTATTACCTACTGAGGGACAGAAGTGCCTTACTTTGCCATAGCCATTCTTTTACCGCACATTTTTGGGGGCAATAAAATAAGCAAAACAATGAAAAGATCTTGTAAAAAACAGTTTATTACCAAAATAAACAGATATGTATAGTTAATAAGGTAAATACCTACTTACTTCATATGCCTAATAGAAATACTATGATTAACGTTATTTTATGGTTGCGTTATAAATAGTTGACCTTTTCTAACGATACTTGATAAAATGAATCTACCTCATTAAAACCTTGTTTACATCTAATAATATTATGCAGACTGCAGTGAATTAACATGTCATATGTCATAACATAACAATAACATCACTGCTAGCTAACATTACTTATGTTAAACAAGTTTAATAGATTTTGTGAGTAGGTATTTACATCAAACAATCAAAAACATAGAGGCTTGAGGGGGAAATACGGTAAAAAGAAATATAAACCACTTTGATAAATCAAACGCCACCAGGGTGGGGGTTAATATCGTAGTGATCCACCTGCTTTATCGACGATTTGCTCCAGACGACCAGGCATACCATTCACCATGTTCCAGCAGTGATCACGTCCTCTCATGAAATCCCAGGTCGATGTTACGACTGCAGCCAAATTTTCTTTATTTCTTACTTCAGTAGGGTCCCAATTAAGGTCATCAGACCCCATAAATTTTCTATGGGGTTGAGATCGGGACTTTTGGATGGCCAATCTATTACATGAATGCCTTCCTGCTCCTCTAACCATTGACGAACAATGTGTGCACGATGTATAGAGCAATTATCTTGGACAAAATAAATTTCTTGAGTTGGGTAGGCGATACGCACTGATGGCAACATAACATCCCTGAGTATTTCTATATATTCACGGCTATTAAAGTGAGCACCCACCTCTATCAGCTCACCAGGTCCCATGGACGACATCCAGCCCCAATAGCCTAAAGAAATCCTCCCGCTCGTTCTACAAGGTAACATGCAAGATTCTTCATATCGTTGACCTTTCTTTCGCCATAAGATTTGTTTTCCGTCTTTGTCTGATTTAAATACCTTCTCGTCTGTGAAAATCACGACGTTATTAATCCAATCAAAATTCTGATACGTTTGTGCAAATCTAACCCTTGCTTGGCGGTGTGCAGGTGATAACTTAATCTTCCGGGCTGGTTTATATGTTTTAAATCCAGCGGCATGCAAATGATGTCTAACTGTTTGCACAGAAACTCCATGGCTTACTGCAGTGGATCGTGTAGTTGCAAATGGGTGCTCCTGATGCTGTGCAACAATAGCCCGATGCCGCTCCGATTGATCAGTAAACATTATGGGTTTTGGACCAGTACGGTTTCGCTGCACACTCCTGTTTCACCGTAACGGCGTATCCAAAGCTTTACGGTATTTCTCTGTAAAAAAGGATGGACACATAAATAATGTAATCTATCACCTTACTTATAAACTTTCCCATTTTTAAATAAACGCATAAGGTAGATCACAATAGCAAACAAAGAATATGATAATGAATGATAAATAACGGTTTTCATAATTAGAAACTACTTACCGCTATATTGAGCTCACGAGCAATCTTTTGATGGGAGTATTATCTTCATACAAAAATATAATCTTATATTTTTGATAATCGGTCAAACGCGACATGATTTAGAAGTTAAACCAATAAACAGTTAGAATAATTAGAATTTGAATAATAGGTAAGTAAATGAAAAATACAGCTCAAGTAGTCACTGTCGAAACGTAGACTGATCATTTTAGTTTATCGTTTTTAAAAGTAACTATTACACTATAGGTCCTGCATACATTGCTGGCTGGTTATCTTAACTATTCGTTAATCTGTGTCCGGAGTGAGTTTATTGTAAAGATAACCAGCAATGTATGCCGGACAGTGCACGGTATTCAGTCTGGTTTAATAGCTAAAGTAGTCTTAACGCATCAAAAACTCTGAATATACCCACATCATTGAAACATTACTTGAGACGCAAAATAAGTCGGGGAAGAACGCTATGCAAAAATTCACGACCCCATACGTCAGGTCAATTGGCCTAGCGGCCTGCTGAGCGCTCGTGACACCTGAGGACTCGAGTTCAAATCTCAGCGTAAATCAAAAAACAAGCTATTGCTTTTTTCTTTTTCATCAAGTCTGACTTGAGCATTTCTGTGTCGGAACGGATAAACAGAATCTAACTGCCAATTGAACTACTGAGAAATAAAGGCCATATTCGAATGTTTGTTTTAAATCGTTGGGGGTCAGGTAACTGCTATCAGCGTCTGTACCAGTGGTACCATTTGAATCCTTAATTTGTAAGGTTTCATTTCGTATCAATCTTTAATGAAAATATAAAAGCACCTCCAAAATATTAGACTGTCAAAAAACAGCAGAAAACTTACTTTTGTCGATTTTTTTGACGATGATCCAATAAAAACAAAATAGCGCGCGATTGGTCGGGGACGCTAACTAAGGGGTCAACAAGGGGCAGAAATAGGCACACTTGCATTGTAGTCTGCTCGCTAACGGTTCTACTTTTCGAGAAAACAAAGCTGATCCAACACCCCTCTGATCCAATTCCCCTCGGTCTCCCCTACCTATCTAATTATTGGCTGGATGTTGTACCTAAGTAAGTATTAGGTAAGTAGGTAGATACATAATATGTCAATTTCACTTTCTATCCTATGCTTTTCCTTTCGGAAGAGATGTGACGTAAAAAAGCGATAGAGGGGTAAAATCAAGGGGTAAAATGGTACCTAAATATAAAAAGACTCTTTGTGCGGTTTAAGGTAGTAGCGGTTTTCTATAATATCTCGTAGAACACTGATATTATCGAAAAGTTTTCTTATACGTTGTTGGGCATTTAGGTAGGTAGGTAGGTGATTGACTACAAAACAATACTGGCCTTGTGACTGTAGGCTAGCCAATACTTACTTTGTGACTGTAGTGAGGCGAGTCTTGCTCCGATTCTATGGGAATTCTCTAAAAACTATAAATATACTTAGGTACCTACGTATCTATTGTTTTATTGACTGCAGTAAACTTTTGTTGTGAAACTTTCGAAATCAGCAACATCACATTTGGGATCCAGATGTGAGTAGTTTAGTTCCCACGTTTCGTCCAAATTTGCCCATTTTAAAGATTTTTTTGAAGGACTGTTATTTATTGCAACCTTTGTTTTTTTTTTCGTCCCTGTTTTTGTTCTTTCTTGTAAGTGTCTACTAGGGCCGTATTGATTAGGTAACACATGTTTGTCGTAAATTGCAGCAAAGCGATAGGATATTTGGTGATAAATTATGCTAAGAGCCCTTGGCCAAGTAGAGCCCCAAGTGTTTTTTTTTGTGTATGTAGATTCGGCTTTTCTTAGAAAGGATCATGTTGACGAAAGCAAGCAAGGTAGAAGAGCAGTAGGTATATACCTACTCATGAATGAAAAAAATAGTAAGTAGGTTAGTTTAGTAGGTACCTTCATTTTTTGGGTTCCTATTCCTAGGTAGGTATATGACGTAAAATTCCGTGGGTCTCACGAGGCTATGTTTATATTCGTAGTTCGTATATTAGTACTTAGTTGTACTTAGTTTTTCCAAAGGAGAATGCCCATTTCTGGTCTAAGAAATTGTCTCGCCTCAAAATGAAAATTAAAGCAATATGTAATATCCCTCATTCTAATGCAGAATAGCTATGGCAATCGTTGTACAAAACAGGGAAACTAACTTAATTTTTAAGGTCATTCTACCGTTAGGTATTTTTACCAAAGATTTTACTGGGGTGTAAACCTTTTTTGCTCTGTTTGCTTCGGTATAACTAACGATAACGATTTTAGAACGAAATATTCGATATACAGCCAAACTTCAGCACTTTTGTCTCTTCCGATACCCAACTTTAACATTCAATAACTTCAGAACTCCTGTCATAATTAAATTATTTTCAGTTAAAAATGTTAATCAATAATTAGACTTAATAATTATTTAATTTTGGCTTTGAGGCGAGGCCTCCAAAAAGTGAGGCAAGCAATAGACGAACATCCATACTAGAGTAGGCATGATTCTTTTAGATTTTTAATTAGAAAACCCTCAGAGTGCGAGTCATTCACGCACTTGGCAAACTGTAATGTTTGAAATTCGTAGATACGTATTGCTTGCACATACGTTATACTTACAAAGAGATGTCAGAAGAGATTAAAAAAGATACAACATACGTTTTCCTTGTCCATTAAAATGACAAGTGTACACAATCTGTCGGCGGCCTAATCGCTGATACAACAACTTGTGGCCGGCTAACGACGGTAAATAGCCGCCACTAATTTTGCTAATAACTTCACGGGGATTAAGGGCCTCGCACACGGTGAAGACACTATTACCTATTTTATTTATCTGCATAGGTACATACATACATCATTCGACCCTACATTAGGATTTTCGCGATTGGCACTTGTTACATAGCCAGGGTTGCTAATATCAAAAATCTCAATGTAACTAAATATCAAATCAGCAAAATCTGATAAAGAACCTCATATGATTCTGAGACAATTTAAAAAAAAAAAAAAACATGGGAATTTGTTCTGTTTGGTGGTCGGACCTGTACTGGAGTGACTCGGAGACCTTCAGGTAACTTAGAAGAAAATATTATTATTATTGTACGTTTCACCGTGTGCGACGCCCTTTAGTGTAAATGTTTGTATTTTCCATTTTCATGTCTCCTAATGTAGCAGAGTAGAAGTTTCAGTAGATTTTCAGTCGAAAGCCGCCCGGCGGCGAGATCAGACGGTTTTCCGGCCGGGAAAAGCGGACGTTTTCCGTAACGACAACGAGATCGGGAAAATTTTCACGTGTCTTCATAGGAAACTATTCGGAAAAGTGATAAAACTTTTTGTTTTAGAGAAATTCTTTTACCTATTTTACTGAAATATGAGAAAACAGTTAGTTCAGCAGCTAGGGGTTTAATTTTTAGTTAATTTGGGAGTAGAGATAGCCTAAATAGGAAGCAAGAATTTGGAAAAGTGTTGAAACTTGTTCTTTTAGAGAATTTCATTTATCTAATTTTCAGAAATGTGAGAAAAAGTTAGTTCAGAACCTTCTATTTCAATGTTTAAGACAAAGTTGGTAAAATTAAATTCAAAACGTATCTACCTAGGTACTCAATTACTTCGTTAACATCTCATCTAGCTCGACACAAATTTTTCTAGTTACAAGATTCAATAAGTACCTACTTTTACAAACTTTTTCAAACAGTTTTAATGCATACCAACGAGTAAGAAGAGTGTCTAAGGAATAACCAGTGCAAACTAGTTATTGGCCTTGATTCTGATAGGTTACTTCACTAGCTGATTTTCAGCGTTTTTTTTTGCGATAGTAGAAAAATAAAAGAAAAGAAAATGTTACATTTGTTGATTGAGATTTTATGAAGTAGTTGCCTAATTTAAGGAATCCTATATCATCTAAGCACGCAAACTATTGAAATAATAATTGAATACGATTTTTGTCTTAAATCTGCCAGAATCGTGAGCAAAAATCACGTGATAGTTATTCAATAAAAAACAAGATTGAAATACTTATTTGTAGAAGAATAAATATGTGTTTTTATTTCCTTTCATTCTCTTAGACTCTCTTAATTGACGTGCAATTAGCAAAATCTGCTCATTAAACTCGCATTGTAAGCGATTTACATCACGTGTTATTTGTTTATGACGCATGACATAGACTTAAAGAATTTAAAATTGCACGTTTAAGAGAATAAATGATATATTGTCTACCTATTGGGTAAAATTTTACATGATACCGATAACTCGGGACGTCTTGGGGCGAAACAGGTCAAATAAAGAAAAAAAATTTGAACCTCTCACACATAAAGAAAAAATTTCAAATGTGTGGGAGTAACAACATTTTAAAATTGGCGTTGTTATACAGATTCATGGGCTGGGTTACCCATTACAATATTTACAGCAGATTTGTTTACACCCTGTATACAATGCCTAAACATTCACTGAAGTGCACTGAAGTGCACTGCAGGTGTTAGGCCTAAGGGATATTTGTCGTACTCTCCACGCTTGGCATTGGCACAGGCATGTGTGGGTACACCTTAGGTTTAAGTTCCAATTTCAGAGATCAATTTAGAATAGTTTCCTTTAACAAATGAACGAAAAACAATTTTATCTTGACCTCTAGAATAGCCTTGGCTCTTGCAACATTTGAAGTAATCTGAGACATGATTTGATGCCTTTACGCATCGAAAAATGTACCGCATACCTAATCTTGATCAAATATTCACATTTGTTTGAAGAGATCAGCAAATCTTTCATTTATGATTATGTTATGACACAGGTATAAGCAAGATAAAATGTAGATCTAAATTTTATCTTATCGTTTGCTAAACTATACTGTTCCTGATTTCTCATATTTCAGCCAGAAGATAGTCATCTAAATAGGTGTAAAACGTTCTCTAAAATGTATAAGGTTAAATTTAATTAAGTAGGTACAAATATTTTAAGGCTGTGTTCTACTCACAAAACTGAACAACTATTATTTAAACTTTTTTTTGAAACATGAAAGTGACTAACTTTATCAACATTTTTGGTTTGACAAACTTCTTTTTCATATTTCGAAGGAAAGTTTCTAATGAAAGTTGTTCAGTTTTGTGAGAACACTAGGTACACCCTTAAAATATTTGTACTTAATTAAATTTAACTTACTAGTTATAACTGATTGTGAGTGATAAGATAAAATAAAAACCATCAGTGACTATCTGCAGTTGGTCCTTGATATTATAGATCCTGAAATGGTCTTGGAAGGATGAACCGGAAGGGTAAGTTAGTAACAACAATCCTTTACTTGTTGAATTGTTTAGTGAGTTGAACAAACTTGAAGGATATTCAAAGATTTTGAGAGGCTTTTGGCTGTCCTTACACGTGGCGAAAGATATTATAGTATCTAACGGCTTAAATGTTGTGTGCATTGTTAGTGCTCTATGCGGCATCATAAAACTTTTATTGTTAGCGGCCCTGTCTGCCTTCTCCTAGCTTTTTCTCGCTATTCTGTACAATGATTCTTTTACGAGCTCTGCCTGCGCGTAAAACATCTGTGATTTAATTATAGAACTCGCAACAAAATTAAAATAAAAAATCATTCGAAAAAATATCCGTGTGCGGACAGGATCGGTAAAATATCGCAAAATCGTGTGGCACATTTTTTTCGTTTATTTTGTTCTTACTAAATAATAACAAGAAATATTAAAAGATGTCACTAAACCCAAAAAGGTTAGTCTTGACATCATATGAGTGTGAGAACAACATGTGCATCACCCGTATCCTGCCGTGATCAAGAATGCATTGAAACTGAACTAAAATTGCATTGCCTGTTGCTGAAATTTGACTAGTGACCGATACACGCGCCGTCTCCATAATTTATGCCGATACTGAAAAAGGACAGGCACAACTCTCCCCAGCTGATAAAAAAGAGCCTTCCATACAATACAATACAAAATGCTTTATTTGCACAAAACACAAAAACGATATAACATACAGCATATACAAGAAAAAAATCAGTACAATATAGGCGGCCTTATTGCTAGAGTAGCAATTTCTACCAGGCAACCTTTGGGTGATGGACAGAATGTGTACGGTGAAGCGGGATAGTGCATAGGTACATACATCTACATATACTAATAAACTACTTTACATACAAATACATACATTATATAAGATAAAATAAACTAATATATAATTATAAGATAAACTAATACATAAAGGTATATGGAATAAGGATATCAATAGGAACAAAAGAAAAACAATCAGAAGAACACAGATATATAACAAGTTACCAACCAGATATTTAAATCAGCTTACTTAAGATTAGGAGAGGCAAGAAAGTGTTTTTTAATTCTCTCCTTAAAAGATGCGAGTGACGGTGACCGTTGAATCTCTTCCGGCAAAGAATTCCACAGCTTGATAGCTCGCACTGTGAAAGACTTCGCATAAAAGTCGGTCCTGTGGGAAGGAAGGTTGAGCTTAAGGGAATCGCTGGCACGTAGATAGCGAGCCAACGTCGAGGAGTGGAAGATAAAGCGCTCTTTGAGGTAAGGAGGAGTATGAGGAAGGAAAAGAATAGAATAAAGAAGGGAGAGAATATGGCAGTCCCTCCTTAGGGAAATGGGCAACCACCTAAGCTGGGACCTATAGGCAGAAACATGGTCAAACTTCCGCAAACCAAAAATAAACCTAATGCAAAGATTTTGCAGACGCTCCAGTTTGTTTACCAGCTCAACTGTTAGGTCTGGATAACACATGTCCGCATAATCCAGAATCGGCAATAGAAGCGTGTGTGCATACAACGATTTAGTCTTCTTCTTCTTCTTATCGTATCAATGTTTCTTTCTCAACTTTATTCGTACAATAAACTTACTAAACCAGTAACTGCCAGTGCTTAGCTACATACAGCTACCGATGCTGGATTGGCCGCATTTGGGAGGACCGATTTAGTGATCGGAGTTAGGTACCTCTACGTCTTGGTAGACTCCGCAGTGTCAGCACTTCGTGCGAAGGCCAACCAACAGTCATCATTTTCAATGTGCACGTAGATGGAAATAGCAGATTCATTTCGTTATGGTCACGTCCTTCCGCCTGACACCTAGTGCTTCGATTGTGATGACGTAGGTGAAATTATCACGTCCTGAATGATGCTAAGTCATCTCATCAGTGTTCGTGAGATCAGAGACTTCCGCATTGCTCTAAGTACCTACCTGTACTGTAGGGAATGCAATGATTCGATAAACATCAGCACGTTCCAAGCCCAATTGAGGCAAACGGAAGTGCGCCTAGATATTTCGAGATTTTCGAGGCAAGGCGATAGCCGATATCCGACCACAAAACAGATCCAATGTGATCCTACTGGATTGGATAAATCCAATTAAAGTTCAGAGCCGTCTCGCACCGATAACAGACAATTTGATGTGATAATAAGTTGTTCATACGAGTTGATTCCGAGTTCGTGAGTAAAGAATTTACGCTCAAAGTTTTGCACTAACTGAGTTTGGTGCGTCAATCTACCGCGTCTTGAAAGAAATCTTCTGAATACAGGGTGTTAATTTAAATGCATGCCTTAGCTTCAGGATAGGTTTAGTATCGATAAAGGAAGGATGCCGTAAAATATTAATAAAATCCAAGACACATTTTTTTTTACTTGGTTGACATTTGATTTAAATGCCTATATCTCAGCCAAAATTCGTTCAATCTCAAAGTTGTTTTAATGAAAGTACTTGTATGGGCACTCTCTAAACAACAACATCGCCAAAAACTGATTAAAAAAAAGTTTGACTAAATCCGAAAAGATCCGAATCCGAACTATTTTATATTTTTGCATCTTCTTTTTGTTCGAGTGGGACACCAAATTGCCCAACGACCCAATGAACCCCTTTGCATCCAAGACAAGTTCGTTATTTGTTAATTTAGTGCGTGAGAGGTTTTTTTATTGGTACAGCACAATAACCTACCATTTAAGGGGCCGCAAGGGTCTTACTGGTCTTATTCGAGTCTGATGAATGAACATTACCTAAGCATAAAATTGATCCCTTAAATGGTAAGTTGATGTGCTGCTGATAGTACCCTACCACCAAAAAATGTCTCACGCTCTAAACATGACTTTATCATAGGTCTTGGAGAAACTATGAATCTACGAGATATTATAGGTATCTTTGAATCAAATATCTTTTTCCTATTTGTTATTTTATTTGATACACGATTATGTTCATCTCATATACCTATTTATTTGACACCGCGCACCTATGTACAAGATATACCTAATTAGATAATTCTGTCAACAACCAAGACATTTTATAATACACTTCCCATCAGAAAAATCGAGACGCTTTGCAACTTTACGTTTTGTACGGATCACATTATCTGAGACATATGTTTATTTTGGAATGAATATCTAATGTCTTCTAATAGTGAATATTACGAGGTTTCTAAATCATAATATCAACCTTCTTTATTCAACTTTCAATTTCATATACTTAAGATTTTGTTCAACTATGAGAACGAAAGTGTTTCGATTTTTTTGATGGGGAGTATATCTTTGAATCAAATTTATTTTTCCTATTCGTAATTTTATTCGATACTTACTAAGGTTTTATGTAATATTGTCGAATATTGTGTCAAAATCTAAGAAATTAATCTTTGAATAAAATAAATGTCTTTTTCATTTTATTTGATACATGATTGTTTTATGTACTTATTTGACACCCTGCAAATATGTACAAACATGATATAATATTACGGAAGCTATCTGTCAACATCCAAGAGATTTTATAATATCTTTTATCTTTGCGACAAATAGGTATATCTACAAACTTCTTGGCCAATTTATTCGATCCTCGATTATGTCTTAAGTGCTTATTTGACACCTGACAACTAATGTCCAAGATATACGGAAGCTTATGGAAGCTATCTGCCAACATCCAAGATATTTTATGATCGATTTTATCTTTATATCAAATATCTGTTTGTCCTATTTGTCATCAACCAACACATTATTTGCCATTTTTGAGTCAGTAGATAAATACCTGTTACGATTACTTATAATCATTATACGGGGTGTTAGGGACGGTGTAACGAAAACTTTGCAGGCGTGCTCAGACCATGAAACTGAACAACTTTTACTATGGAGCCAATGGAGGGAAACGAAAAAAATTTTCCGACCTCCCATACAAAGTCAGTCATCTGATCGTGAATTTTGTATGGGAGGTAGGAAAAATTTTTTCGTTTCCCACCATTGGCTCCGTAGTAAAAGTTGTTCAGTTTGATGGTCTGATCATGCCTGCAAAGTTTTCGGTACACCGTCCCTAACACCCTGTATATAATAAAACTAAGTTGATAAAATGTACGTGCCGATAATAGTAGTTTATGCAACTGCCTAATAATGAGAGGCTTTAGGATGAGAGTGTCTGTTTATCACACGAGGCGCAGCCGAGTGTGATAATAGTTTGACACGAGCATTCTAAAGCCTAATTATTTGCAGTTGCATACACTATTTTATCTACACTCTACAAGAAAAACTATGAAAAATAATTCAAACCTCCGCACTGCACTATGGCGATTGCAAGCCTATCTACTGAACCACCAACTGAACGACTTTTATACATAAGTAACTTTTTAACTAAACGTTAAAATGGAGGCTCATAAAAACTGAACAACTTTTAAAATTAAATAGCATTTATCGGTGAATTTTAATTCGAAAAATGATTTGAAGCAAAGATTTAATAATAAATAAGTCCTCATAATTTCAAGTGTCGTCCCATTCTTTGATTGTGTCGTGACATTTGTTTTTTTTTTTATTATCTGACTGCTAAATGTCGATATCATAAAGTCAGAAAAAAGTACTTTATGACATCGACATTTTACTTTAAATGATATCGTAATTTTTTTTTTAAAGGCTGAATGGCTGTAAAGCAGTTGCTTATACATTTGCTTTCGAATTTGTAATAGGAACATTATGTATGAAGTGTAGATAAAACTTTAAAAGGATTCCCGGTACGTTAAAGGGACTTATATTGTGCAATAGCCCTTTATCTCCCCTCGAACAAGAAAGTTCCCGTTTTAACTTAAAGGGCGTATTTTTAAAGAGATAAGGGCTCATCAATCCCTCAAGTAGTGGCGCCATCTATTGTCGAGTAGTCGAACTCTACCGTTCGTAATTGTTTCAAAAATTTTGAATTCACTTGCAATGTATTGATTTTTTTTTATTAGACCAAACAGATAATACCGCGAGTGAAACTGCGGACGGAAAGCTAGTAAGTAATAACTTATAATGTTTTATGTAGATATTTATTTGACATCCTGTACATATGCACATCCTGTACATCAAGAAATACTTAAGTAGCGAAAGTTGTCTGACAAAATTCAAGAGATTTTATACTTATATGTCATCACTATGAATCTAATCATTATAATCGATACACGATTATATTATGTTTTATCTACATAGACAATTATTTGACACCCTACAACTAGGTACGTACAAGACATAAGTACCTACTCATTGAAAATCATCCTACCTAGTACATACATATTATTTATTAATATGTAATTTGACATAGGAGTTTAATTTTTCTTATGGATACCTATGAATGACAAGTTTATTATAACCTGACGAACATATTTTAGCGAGCGGTTATAGGGAAGCAGTAGCTAGTTTTGGATCATTTTGCCCACAGAGCCGACTACTTACGACACAGGCAGATCTGTAGTAGCATTTTGACTTACGCCACCGGACTATGTTCCTGTACCTAGTCTAATAATAGAAATAGCTAAGGTAGGTACCTACTAGGGTTTCTGATTTCCCGACCTTTTTTATTTCCCGGACACCAAAACTCCCGACCTCTTTTTTCCCGGGAATTCCCGGGAAGTCGGGAATTTAATTTTCCTCGTTATAAAGCATAAAAATTATTTTAAAATTAAACAAAAAAAATAGTAATCAATAATACATACAGTTTAATTAGTCTCTCTTCGTAAATTACCTAAAATAATACCTTCTATGCTACAATAATTGGAATAAATATTGTGGTTATGATCTGCGAGTTCATAATTTAAGAATTTATGAGAATAATGCACAACTGTGAGTAAATGAAAATACCAAAAATAATCAATACAATCCAGTTTTTCATGTTTATTTGCTCAATCGGGTATCCCAACAAGTGGGCCTCAAGATGAATATGGACAAGACGAAAGTCATGGTCAACTCTCATGTGGCGCCCACCCCAATATCAGTAGGGAGCTCGATACTCGAAATGGTGGACAAATACGTCTATCTAGGACAAACAGTCCAACTAGGAAGATCTAACTTTAAGAAAGATGTCACTCGGCGAAACCAGCTCGGCTGGGCAGCATTCGGGAAGTTACGCAGCGTCTTCACGTCAAAAATTCCTCAGTGTCTCAAGACGAAAGTGTTTGAACAGTGTGTCATGCCAGTGATGCTGATGACCTACGGTACCGAGACGTGGTCTCTAACTGCCGGCCTCCTAAATAGACTAGGAGTCACTCAGCGAGCTATGGAGAGAGCTATTCTCGGTTTTTACATACGTGATCGAATCAGAAACTAGAAGAACCGTAGATGAACCAAGTAAACCGACATAGCTAAGAGAGTTAGTAAGGGACTGATAATCGATGGAGCAGGAGAGTTCTTGAGTGGAGACCACGTACCGGCAGGCGCAGCGTAGGACAGCCCCCCGCGAGATGGACAGACGATTTGGTCAAGTCCACGGGGAAATGCTGGATGCAGGCCGCTTCTAATCGGCCAAGGTGGAAATATTTAGGGGAGGCCTATGTTCAGCAGTAGACGTCCTATGGCTGATATGATGATGATGATGATTTCCCTATTTATTCCATTAATCAGTTATGAAATCAAGAGTACACTATTAAGTTTTAATATAATTTAAGGCTGATATTTCAATCACCACACAACACTTTTGCACTAGGGGCACCGACACAATCAATGCGGTCAAATTTTTCCGAATGACTGATCTAAACAAACAAAACACGGACGGGGCGGGAGGTAGTAAAAGTGGAGAGAGCAAATACACATATATTTTTTTAATAAGTAACACTGAGTTATACCGAAATTATCGTCAAAATAATAATTTTATTTTTTCTACTTTATTTCCCGAATTCCCGGGAAATCGATCCTTTTTTTCCCGTCCCGACAAAGGCCAAATTTCCCGGGAATTCCCGCCTCGGGAATTCCCGCTGAGAAACCCTAGTACCTACCTATGTAAATACCTATGCACGTGCTTGTAATTCAAGCAATTCTTATACAGATGGTTAGCGAGTTGAAGAAGGTTATTATAAGATGCCATCTTGCAAATTGATCTGTCACGAACAGTACACCTTACAGAAATGGACTTCACGTTCCTACATAAACAAACAAACGAATCGTAATTACATAGGTAGTTATATTTATTTAAATATACCTACCTGCGGGGCATGAAAAACAATTCGAGTTGTTAGATTGCCTATTATAAATATTAGGGAAATAAAAGCTTTCATCTTCCATATAGGAATATGTACGAAAATGTACCAGTAAACTAAATACGGGACTTACTTTTTTTATACCTAGCCTGTTCGATGTCCCGCTGCAGGGCAAAGGCCCTTTTCACGCCATCCATCTCGGTCTTGGACCTCCGAAACTCCGAAGAAAGGCTTCCACTTTGAAGCCTGTATTAAGTAGGTATGTGAAAAGCAACCCTATTAGTATAAACAGGGTGTTAATTTAAATGCGCGCCATAGCTTCAGAGTAGGTTAAGTATCGATTAAAGATGCCGTAAAAAATTGAAAAAAAATCCGGTTTTTTTTTTCAGAATTATTCAACACATATTTTTTTGGATAATCAATTTTTGGCACTGTTGTTGTGTAGACAGTGCCCATACAAGTACTTTCGTCTAAACAACTTCGAGATTGAACGAATTTCGGCTGAGATATAGGCATTTGAATCAAATGTCAGCCAAGTAAAAAAACATTGACTGGTATTTTTTTCAATATTTTTTACGGCATCCTTTATCGATACTTAACCTACCCTGAAGCTATGAGACGCATTTAAATTAACCAAATTAACACCCCCATCAGATTACCCCTTCACAGATTTGTTGAAGTCTAGGCTCCTAAGTCCAATGCACTCAGGAACATAAATTATTTAATAAATAAAGATCCTAAATAAAGATTTGTTGAAAATTACTACTACTTAGCTTAACGGCATCTAGAAGACTGCATTAGGTATGGGCACCTAATGTAGTCTTAAAGGGTAATGCAGACTATTACGGGCCACTTAGCTAGAGACATCATTTCATTCGGGTAGCCGTACGTAATAGCTCTTAGTACTGTGGGTGAAATTGCATGTATGTAGGCACCATTTCATAAGGGTCATATTGGCTCGCACCGTTTCCAGTAGGTAGCAATAGAAACGGAACTGTAGTCAATATTGACAATGGCCGGCATTTGCAAACGGCTTCGCCTCTCGCATGGGAAAATTCGGCCAACGGCGAAATGAGTTAAAAATAAGTTTATTGCTAATTACAAGTAAATTATTCTCTATCTGATGGGATGACGTCCGGATAAACAAACAGTGACACTCTTTATACTATGGTGACGGGGCGTCAGCGTCGTAAGGGTTAAGGGGATCCTCTATTCTATTTTTTTTGTGGATCTTCTTTTTCTCGTGTCGATCGCTTTACAAAAAAAAAGTAAATTTATTATTAATACAACCATCTTGTGTTAATGTACAATTACAAACTTACGTGCTAACTATATACAGACGTTATGCATTAAACAAAATAATCCTTAGGTATATTATAATGTTCGGAGTCAGATGGCTGTGATTGTCGAAATACACTGTCCAAACTTGTACCTATCCTTTTTTCTACTTTTTAATTCTATCAAAACTGCAGAAACAATCAATACCCACAGAATATAGTGATAGTACTATAATTGTAGGTAACAACAAACTGTAGGGTGCCACTGCAAAACAATATCTTTGATGCTACTGACATCCTTAACGCATCTCGTATGGTGGTCGCAAGGTTGAGGTCGCTGGTGCATGGTTTGCATAAAAATGTCCTGAGATGTGCACAGCCATGGTATAATAAGATACTCCGCTTCCATTCTGAGACTCGTGAACCACGTGACTGACACTTGCCTACGTCATCATGCTTGTGGGTTACCAGAATTACCCACTCTTATGATTTTTTCTGTAAATCATATAAGATACTGTTAACTAATAAATACAATTTAAGTGTTGTTGTAAAGTTTAAGTTAATACACACGTAAATCTAAATTATAAAATTACTAAAAAATATTTTTATTCATTTTTCTGAGATTGATGTTACCCCATAACATATTTTATTGAAATAAAGTGGTAGTGACGTAGGCAAGTGTCACTCTGGGAATGTAAGACCATGTTTTATTAGACTATGTGCACAGCGTAAAGCGTATTTTATTTTATTGAATTATTAAATATAGCTGCTACGTACGTATCTAATTAATTAAGGGCATATTGTTCAGCCTGCCCCGCTGTTTGCTCGCCTACAGTGTAAATATTGAAGCGGTTTCTGAACTTTTTTATTTAAACCTACGTTTTCAGTATTCACATGCCTTTGTTCCAATTCGACCGCTAAAATATAAATTCCAGTTACCTAACTACTACAGGCAGTACATTAACCTGCCTTAGCTACCGTTTTAAGGGATCATTGTAGAGTGGACTAGTTTAAGTTAATCCCTAGGCTTATACTGCTTATACGCTGCTGATGGTTAAGTACCCAAGTATGGAAATACAATCTGATAGGGGGAGGCCTATGTCCAGCAGCGGACTCTTGTGGCTGTTGAGAAAAGAATGATTTGAAAATGGGAAAGCCTCAATTTTTTTTTGTGTAAAAGTACGTGCTAGGTGCCTCACCACATTTTATATTGATTTGATTACTATTTAATGTGATAAATTTCCAAACTTCTAAATATCGAATGATCTGGATGGTATGTAAACCAAAATAGGTATGTATTTACCTAATTACTACTTAATTAATGATTATTTGCGGTTGCTATGGAATGTTATATATTTTTGTAATAATTACATTTTAATTATCTTTATTTTGTATAAATAGGTACTCACTTTTGTAACCTACGCTACGAGTCAGTACTGCACAGTCACAGACAGTTACTCACTCTCAGTTTATGCTTTAGTTTAAGCACAGTATAATTAATAGTACTTCTCAAGTCTTACAAATCAATAAATTTAAGAAGTTTATAAAAAGTGTTTACCTACTTGTACCACCCTGCTGTGACCCGACATAACATACGCAGAAATATAATGAAATAGGTATTAAAACGTTAATACTTTAAAAAAACATGAATTAATAAATGTCAAGCTAAGACGAGTTATATCAACGCTCGCTGCAGAAGTAGTCGCTTGTTCATTGTGTTGGCTGGTATTTAAGCATCCGATTACTCAATGAAGTCGTTTGTAAGGTGTCATTGGCACTGCATTTCTTATTACTGCCGTCCTTTATTCTTGTTGGTTCATTGATCTGAATCGCTCATTGTTTTTTTTATCGTTGATTGTCTTTAGATTAAGGTCACCTTCCTGGTGGTCATTGTAAATTTTTATGTGTGATTGACTGGTGACTGGACTAAAGGTACAAATAAAGGATGGGTTATGTAGAAAATGAACTCATTTAAACTTGTACTTTCTTTATTAAAGTTTTCATGGTAGATAAAAGTGGAAATTGTAGGTTAGGTAGGTACAATACAATACCTACTAACCTATGTTCTCTTGTTATGGATATTGCAAAACAATATGACCTCCCTTTGATTGTAAATTCTGTTTACATGATCTGTGTGACCATTGCGGCTAATCTTGATAAAGACAGACCTAAGCCAGACATCTCTGTGTCCCATACGAAAGAGAGAATGGACGCATTTTCTACCTTACGTGATTATGATGTAAATTGTGACGTCCTACCCTTGTTTTTATTCTCTTAGTTTGGGACTTTGGGACACCGAGTCGACGAACTATCCGTTGAACCCTACTTTTCCTATTAGTCATCCGGAGAACCTTCAAGCTAATGATAAAGCGGTCAGCGTTGCTAAATACTGGTCAAATAAAATTTAAAGTTTGTTGCACGTCGAATGAAAGAAAAAGAAGCCTTCTAGCAACACGTGAGAAGATACACGTGTGACGGATGTAATCCTTCAAGAGTTCTTGAAGGCTGGGCCAGCCCTACTAGGTCGCAGGACAAATCTGTAGTTATATCTACTGTATTATACAACGTGCTACAGAACTACGAATTAAGCCGAAAGGATGTCAAGGTACTCATGAAACTGAACTACTTAGCCCACCCACAGAACATGTATCGAAATAAGAAATAAAAATTTGGACCTCCCATAGTAACTCAAATCAGCTGATTGGCAATTTTGTATGGGAGGACCAAAACTTTTTTTTATATTTCGACCCATTGTTCCAAGATGAAAATTGTTTAGTTTCATGGGTATTAGTACCTTGGCTTGGCTTTATTTGTTGTTTTGTGACACCCAGTATACAGGGTTATTTTTAGTCAGTGCGCAAACTTTGCAGGATATATGGGGCCATACTTTAATATTTTAAGGGCGTGTTCTACTCACGACGCCGAATATTTATTAACCTTCCTATACCCGCGCCAATATTTGTGACACCTATACCCGCGCACGGTCTCACAGACCGAACTTTTAAAACCTCAATTCTTACGATTTTTCTAAGAAAGACAATATTAATAAAGTTGGACATTAAAAGTAAAGGATATAATGAAAAAGTATGTATCATATAATCGCTATGTTTTTAATTACTTATTAGACTATCCGTTTTATACAAAACACTCAGAGATTTTTCGTATTTACTACAAAAACAGAACCAAAACATTTCTTTCGTCTAAAGAACAAAAATAAACCTCTAAATTTCATAAAACATTTATGATGCTATTAGAAAATCACAGACTGACACAGTTTTCAGTCTCACCATAACATTCAGGACATACCATAATAGCATGTTCCAAACAAAAGTATTTTTTGCAAGTGGCACAGTTATACCGCGGTTTTCTCTCATCTCTTCTTGCTGTTCGTTTGTTTGTTCTTCTCGAATTTCCGCTTGCGGCCGGCGGGGAGACGTTCACGTGGCAATGGCCACTCTAACGTGGTGTCGGACGCCACCTGCGACAACAGGTGGGGCGATGGGTGGTCACTCTGGTGAGCGACATGATTGTCTGGTTCCGTTGTCCAGGAAAAACTTCACGCCGCGCCGAGGTCGATCCAGCCGGGTGATTCCCCGTTGATGGAGGCCCTGTCAGTACCCGTCAGCCAGCGGCGGCTCGCTACATCTAGAGAGTCGTGTCCGGTAGTTGGCTGCCTCATCCTTCTTGCGAGGCGGTCCCGAGGCAGGTCATATTTAGTAAGCAGCGGTAGCCGGGCGTTTCTGGGATTGTGTCCACGATCCTAACTACTCGACGAGGAGCAATGGATGTGGACAGGTGAAGGCCACGTCAGGCTATGCAGGACAGCACCACCCTGAGCAGCCTATCTGGGTCCCAGAGCCTCCAGTCCGCCCCTGGCGGCCATGACCCCGCCGTATGACGAGATCAGACGCTGGAGGCTCTTTTCGACGATTGAGGTCGCTTCCGCCCCCGTGCGGAGCGCGACCTGGACCTCAGTAAGGGTCCTGATTGCGTTGATCAGGACCTTTCTGTTTTCTTTTAGGACGGCTGCTCGTGCGCTCTCTTGTCTTGGAGCCCGTTGCTCCGGCTTCTCCTCCTGATGTGAACCCTGAGGGGTGGCGACCAGATCCCACGGACCCGTAGGTGGCTCTTCGCGTGCTTGGCCCGGTGCCTGCACGTCCTGGGGGCGCAGAACTGTATTCTTCGAACAATTCTTCCATTCTGGCGTAGAATATAAACTGTAAAATAATAATATAGGTTAAGATACGACACAATATATAAGACACAATGAATAACTCAAAGAAAAAACGAGTAAACAATGTAAATAAAAAGTTTATACTTGCCCAAAATGTTACACCTTTACCCGCGTCGGTCTCACGGACCGATTGGCGCCTAGTATGCGCATACGTGAGTTCCCTACAAGCGCGTGGTGACCACTGACATAAAACTACTCACAAATCCGGCAGCTAGCAAAAGACTCGACTCGGTATCGTTTTTGTGTTATAAGATAAATTCTTAAAAATATTCTGTCGGTCTCACAGACCAACGCGCGGGTATAGGAAGGTTAATTAAAAGTTTTCTTCGAATTATGAAAAAAAGGTATTGACCTCCCATACAAACATTTTGAAAAAGTGGAGTATTATACTTTTTTCATATTTCAACGAAAAGTTTCAAATAAAAGTTGTTAAATTTTGTGTGACCGAACCAAGACAGAACCCAATATTTGTATTTTATGAAATGTAACCTAAACATAGAGTTATATTTAGGTATTCCATTCAAATATTGTATCGTTTTATTAACAAATGTTTAATCAGTCAGAAACGTGAATAGGTTCTACGTTTCAATGTTAATACGAGTACAAAATTTAATTAATGTGTACCTGTAATAGCATTTCTGAACGTTGTGATTAATGAGTGAAATCATGAGTTACCGGAAATGCAACCTAATTTACTGGAAGGTTTTAATTAATTATGTAACGTCACATTTTGTGTCCATCCATACCAAACCAAATATTTGGGATTTACCAAAATCCATCTAAAATCTGACATGTCTGTCAAACGAGATTCTACCTTTTAGGAAGGTTTCTCCTGTGGAATTCATAGGTTTATACCTATGGTTTATACGATGTGCTACAAATTTAGTCTAATAGTTAAGATGGACAAATATATCGAAAATCAAGGTATTTTATGATAACTAGTCGGTAATATGGTCGTTACTCAATATTTATTCAATAAATTATTATAGTTTAGCTTCATCTAGAATTTTCTCCAATATCCTTTCTACCGCGGTTCTGTCATTGGCGCAGTCGGTAGGATAGTCAAGTCCTAAAAGGTGCAAAGTCAACAGTGTTTGCGAGATTTGGGCCTTCCGCTTAGCTATTTAACGTACATAACAATTTAGTTTTATTATTTGATATTATTTTCGACCCAGTAAAAAAATCTGAATAATATCTGTAGTAGGTATTAGGTTGTTCAACTCTCAAAAAAGGTACATATTTTTGTGAAATCGTTGGAGCCGTTTCCGAGATCCCGTCCCTTGGTCGTTTCAAGAATAAAGTAGATAGATATCCTACATTGGCGACCCTGCTAATATTCCAGCTACGAACGAAAATAGAAAACAATGTGTGATTTTCCTCAATTAAGACGGATTTTCTGTTCACTGTTCACACACTGTCTATTAGATTACCTTCTATATAGTGAAAGGTTCAAACAGTTCCCTAAATAACACTTAATAGTGTTAAAAGCTGGGCAAATTTGTTTGTCGAGTGTCCGTGGTTTAGGGGTATATTTGTTGGGCGTAGTTGGGTCAGAAATAGGCCTTTTCGCCAGAACAAATATTACACAACTAAATTGATCTTTTTCTAATTTCGGGTTGTGTAATGTGCGTGAGGACGTTAACCTCATCGTTGACTGATAAACCCCTGTATCAAAGGGCTAAACCGTCTTTGATTGTTTGTAATTCCACCAAAACGTGACCTCCAAAAGCATACCGAGTCTCGCATTTCCCGAGTCGTACGAATTGTATATCTTTATGAGTATTTACTAGCAAAGGTAACTAGCAGCTCTTGCTCCGACACATGTACGCCAACATGGAAAAAGTTCACCACTGTAAGGGAGACCGAGGGGTGTTGGATAATTTTTTACATTTTGCTTCGTAATGCACAAAATTCTGTAAAGATAAATCGTTTTTGTTTACACCAATCGATAGCAAATTTCATTAGCTTTCAAATGGTATACACATTAGAAATATAAGGACCGAGGGGTGATGGATCAGGTACAGAGGGGTGTTGGATCATTTTATGTTAATGTCATTCCAATAAAGGTTTACTTGAAAATTGAAGTGTAGTTACAAAAAAATTGCCAAATATTTAAGTGTGAAGAATTATCTAGTCGAGCCAAGTGAAGCGCGAGGGCATTTACTACCTTTCCTCGAAGTGCTTACTCGTTTTTTTGAACTCTCATAACTTTAGTTTTCGATATACCAGATCAATCAAATCCTCATGATATCTTGTAAATAGTAACATTATTAACACGTTGCCTGCCACTACGAGTATACTCGTAGCTAATATTTCTTACGGCATTTGCCACCATACAAAATGGTATGTACGAGTATACTCGTAATTGGCAAGGGAGCCTAGTACAGACTACGAGTTAACTCGTAGTGTGGCAATTAATTATGGTTTTTGTGTTACACTGCCAACTACGAGTATAATCGTAATAAATTTTGGGTGAAAAACAGGGTAACTCTTAGCCCTGTTCATTTGCATAAGAAGGCAAGACGCATCGCGTGAGTTTCGGCCCACGTGGTACTTCGGTTGCGATCGTAAAGGGCGCTACACACCGGACCCGTATGCGTAACGACGTGATTCGCATCTTTGAGATATACATACATAATGAGTTTCAAATATAAAACGATTGTATATCTTATGGTTAAAAAAAACTGAAGATAATGCTAGACACTAATGGTGATAATGAAATATATATTATTTAGAACGCCTACCACAAAAAAGCAGAAACCAATAAACCCATGTCGTACCTATGTGTCGCAGTACGATGGCAGAATCAGGATTTTGGCCAAAAGCCAGCATATGGCAAAATTGTAGACATCCTTAGGCCATCATCCTAAGCTGATCCAGGTTTCTGGCCAAAATCCTAGGATCTTTTGGCTTTTCTTTAATTTCTATGGCTTTTTTTTCATTTTGGGGGAACGAGGAGTGGAGATGTACGGTATGCACCTCCCTCTGGTCTGTTAGGGGTGATGTTGGATACCCTGAAGGCGTTGGACACCCTGAAAGCGTTGGACACCCTGAAAGCGTTTGACACCCTGAAGGCGTTGGACACCCAATAAGCGTTGGACACCCTGAAGGGCGGGGGCGTGGGGGGACGTCAGACAGCCTAAACAGCAGGATTGCCTCGGGCGCCCTGGAAAGTAGGGGAGAGCATCAGACAACACAAATAGGATGTACCACTGGACACTCTGGAGAATCGAAGGTAGCGTCGGACACCCTGGAAGACAGGGGATAGCGTCGGACTCCTATAAAATCCAACGCCCATCATCTTTCATCCTCCAGAGTGTACGAAGCTACCCACGCACTGCAGGGCGTCCGACGCTACCTACCACCCTCAAGGAAGTCTAATCCTACCTCCTGCCTTTCAGGGTGTCTGACGCCACCTTCAACCCTCCAGGGATGTCATGGATGGGAAGGGGTAGCGTCGGACCTACTATTACGTTACAAAGTAGCGTCGGTCGCCCTGGAGGGCGTGGATAGCGTCAGACACTCAAGAGTATAAAAGGTGGCGGGCGTTGGTTTTCCTGGGCGTCCGACGCTACCCCCTGCAGTTCAGGGCATCCCTGGACGGTTGGAAGTAGCAGCAAAACTCTACGATTTTGACCAACAACCTGAATCAGCATAGGACGATGGTCGAAGGAAGTCTTCGATTTTTGCCATAATATGCCGACTTTTACCCAAAAACCTAGAATTTAGGCCAAAATCCTAATTTTTCCATCGTACAGCGACATATGCACCAAGGAAAAAATCGCAGGGAAACGATTTATTACTGTCCAGTTTGCCCCAAAAAACCTGCTCTATGCGTAGAAAATTGTTTCAAAATATTTCACTTATTCATGTTTTCAACCTTATGTATTTGAAAAAATAATTATGTAACTTTTTATCTGATAAAAGTATGTTGTACTTCCAATGCCAAACTATTTTATTCCGCCCTCCACCCACTGCCAATCCTAAAAATCTAGTTAGTAATCTCATAGAAACTTCTACGACTATACTCGTAGGTGGCACTGGTTGCCAGATTAGCTACTACGAATATACTCGTATTTGGCAGGGAACGTGTTAAACATGCAAATTTTTAATTACATAGCTTTAATACTTTTGAATTTATGGATATCTAAAAAAACGCCGATTCACTCACTCACTAAAACCTGAAGTGTTAGAAAGCTGAAATTTGGTAAAAGTGATAGTGAAAACGAAAGTGCAAGTAAAAGTCGGAGAGTCCGAGTCCGAGTCCGAGTCCGAGTCCGAGTCCGAGTCCGAGTCCGAGTCCGAGTCCGAGTCCGAGTCCGAGTCCGAGTCCGAGTCTGAGTCTGAGTCTGAGTCTGAGTCTGAGTCTGAGTCTGAGTCTGAGTCTGAGTCTGAGTCTGAGTCTGAGTCCGAGTCCGAGTCCGAGTCCGAGTCCGAGTCCGAGTCGAGTCCGAGTCCGAGTCCGAGTCCGAGTCCGAGTCCGAGTCCGAGTCCGAGTCCGAGTCCGAGTCCGAGTCCGAAGAAAATGAAGATGAGGATGAGGATGAGAATGATACCAAATTATTAATAACATATTCGGTTACAAGTCACAGCGCGTGGTGCCTCTGAACACCTACTTACACCCGGCCGGCACAACATGCGTAGTGTTCGTGTACGTCTATTAAATTAACCATACAAAATTTTACCGAGGTGTGTTGGATCGGCCTGATCCAACACCCCTCGGTACGAAAAATCGTGCCAGCTTGAAAAAGAAATTAAACTGAGATAAAACCACAGAGAACCAAGACGTACCAGTGGTACCATTTGAATCCTTAATTTGTAAGGTTTCATATCGTATCAATCTTAAATTAAAATATAAAAGCACCTCCAAAATATTAGACTGTCAAAAAACAGCAGAAAACTTAGGTACTTTTGTCGATTTTTTTGACGATGATTCAATAAAAACAAAATGGCGCGCGATTGCTCAGGGACGCTAACTAAGGGGTCAACAAGGGGCAGAAATAGGCAAAACTGCATTGTAGTCTGCTCGCTAACGGTTCTACTTTTCGAGAAAACAAAGCTGATCCAACACCCCTTTGATCCAATTCCCCTCGGTCTCCCCTACCCAGCCAGCAGACTTACCTACTTTTATGTATTTTAATTTTTCACTATATAAAGTTCCGAATACGTAAGTACAGGCATACAGCGAAATATTTTTTATCGCCTAAGCCTCTTTTAATGGTAAGTCAGCGAACAACCATTTGCAATGCAAAATATGGTACCTACTTACCTATAACAAACCGAGACTAAACCCAACCAAACCGAACGACCTCCAATAAATATTTTCGAACTTCGGATAATTTCATGGTTAGTAAATCTCCTTGTGTATCAAAATATAGAACTTGACATTGGCGAGATAATAATGAAACATAATCAAAACGACAAAAAAAAAAAAAACGTAATATACTCTCAAAAGGGACAAAGGTATACTGGGTGTTACAAAACAACCAATAAAGCTGAAAGGAGGTCAAGGTACTCGTAAAACTGAACAACTTTTCCTATGGAACATGGGTCGAAAGATGAAAAAAAAAAATTGGGCCTCCCATACAGAATGAACTCCATTTGTATGGGTGTTTTTATGGGTCGTTTTGTAACACGTTGTATATAAGGTGTTATTAAATTCACTGCAAATATTTTAGGGGCAGATTAAATAAAATATAAGCACTAGGCAAATTTTTAAAGAAATCTACACGCCAGTTTTCGAGAAAAATGCATTTAACTAAAAAAACACACAACGAGTGTGCACCCTGTTTGTCCTTGAAACACACACTTCGATGAATTTAAATTACGCGGCAAAAAAAGGTGCTGTGATTGGTTGGTTGTTAGTGTGCGTGCCGTGTAAGTGAATCCTGTCTACGTGGCGGAACGTCAGTCGGGTCAGTTAAAGGGTGTTCACATAATTAATTAAAAAGTTTGTTTGAAAATGAAAAAAAAATCTAGCGTGTAGATTTTTTTTAAAATGCCTTAGATGTTTTTCTTATACATATTTACGCATGCCCTTAAAATATTTGCAGTGAATTTAATAGAAGTAATCTGTGCTCTCAAACGTGTTCTATACATATAATTACATCTGTGGTGTTCTCCTAAACAAAAGTCTCAAAAAAGTTGAAAAATCTTAGAAAAATGCACAAAATCCACAAAAAAACGTTTAGCAAGCAAATGCAAAGAATAACAATTAGTATTGACGTACCTACGTGCACGAAAATTTGCAGTACCTATATAAGTTGAAACATGAAAATAAATCGAAGACAAATCGAAATACTGAAATGAAATACCTACGAAGGAAACCATAGCAGGAAACACGCCAGTTTTGTTTGCGTATGTACCATCTCTATGACTGGAAATTGAAACTTGATATTGGCCAAAACATGACGAAACACAACACCACAAAACAAGAAATTCAATTCCAACTTTTGTTTCGACTTTCGTCTCACAATTTAGGTAGATGATGATTGATGAATGATCGTCTCGCTAACGTTAACGAGACTTTTTCATCTAAGTACTTACCCATTTATCGTTTTATCCAGTCGTTTTCCATACCAGTGACTATTTATTCAGAAGAATAATAGTTCTCGCTGGCGCCCGAAAGAGCTAGCTAGCTAGCTACTTGGTGTCTCTGACTTATATGAGGTCCTATTAAATTCACTGCAAACATTTTCAGGTTATTTTCTACTCGTGAAACTGAACAACTTTTCTAGGTAACATTTTTCCGAAATATGAAAATAAAATTTGGACCTTCCATACAAGCCGACACATGTTTTGAACGTTTTTGTATGGGAGGTCCAAAATATCTACCTATTCATATTTCGGAAAATTGTTACTGAGAAAAGTTGTTCAGTTTCACAAGTAGAACATACACTGAAATTTATTTGCAGTTAATTTAATATGACCTTATAGAAATCACATTATTTGGGCTTCACGGCATATCGAAGAGCTTTTTAGAACTTGCTAAATTTTCTGCCGCAGGCAGGATTTGAAACTGCGACTTTCACCATCAGTAAGAACGGCTCTATCAAATGGGTTACCGTGGCTCAATCGTTGCCTGCGAAAGTTTCCAAGTGTTTCTTATTGATGGTCTGCCTACTACCGCAGTTGTCCCGTGGCGGTCGTGTAGAAAACTTTCTACGAAAACAAACAATTTGTCGAGTAATAAGATACCTACGTTGGTTGATAAAAAGAATTTGCATATTATGCAAACGGCGCGCGTCAATTTCCGGGACATTTGCACTGATTAATAAACAGTAGAGTTAGCAGTCAATGTTGTGTATGAAAGTCTACTCACTTTGAATAGCTTTACTAAAAGTTTTCTTCCTTTCCAGAGCTCCCGCGCGTAGTGATCCTCCTGGGCCTTGCGACGGCGGTGGCTCCAGGCCCGCAGACCCTGGAGTCCAGGCCTCTGAGCGTGGAGGTGCACGACCACGCGCGACCATGCTCCCTAATGGACTGGAAGGATGGCGCGGAATGCCAGCGCACGGACTTCAGGCTGACGTGCCGACGCGGGATAGCTACGGAGTATACTCGATTATCCAAGTGAGTGTTGGGTTGCTTCCTGAGTAGATTAACTGCAAACCCTGCAAAATTCTTAGATAACTGTTAATACTGATACCCTCTTCTGGGTTGCGGTCGTAAAAGTGGACATCGTAAAAGGCAACTAAGGGATAAATCCAAGGAATGCTTATAGGTACCTACCTACAGCACCTTGCGCTACGTTCGCCAATCCGCCTGCCAAGGGTGTGGAGAGTATGACTTTTCCCTTGATTGGAGAAGGCATATGTCCAGCAGTAGACTGTAGGTATTTGCGGTCGTGTCGTATGACATGAGGATATAAAGTTACACTGCAAGGCGAAGGAGAGTGCCATCGCAGCAAATAAGTGCTCAGATACTCGTAGGTTTTAAACGAACCGAATACTACGAGATCCGAAAGGAGTACCCAGCGAGTTGTCCATTAGACAGTTAAATGTAGCGTATCTGACATTGGATATCCACGTACGTACTTCGAAGAACTTAACTAAATTAACGCTAGGTACTTAGTTTTATTTTTATCTTCAATACACAAGCACTTAGCATAAAATGTTTTTGTCGTCGCGAAATTCGCTAACTCTTCCTTAACCACGCAATGGATTAGCTATTAGCTTAAACGACCCTCAAATATTTGTCAAACGTGGTGACACCCCGCAAGGGACAAAGGTGTGATTTAAGTATGTATAGGTCATGGTATAGGTACCTTTCAGTGTTCGATAAACCTCTTTTTAATTAGTAATGTCAACATCAACGGTCAACATACGTTTCAAGGAAATTGTAGGTAATTTATGTGTGCGGGCGCAATATAGCAAAACACTTGGGGCCCTAAGCGCACAAGTAAGTACATAAATTATTACTTTTATTGCTGTTAACGTATTTGTCTTGCTTGAGGGTAATGACCTGCTATGCTATGCATTTAAGTACTCTAATTCGAGCTACAATCTTACTTAGCATAAAAAGTGCATAGCTGCAAGACTTGCAATTTGAAATTCTGTATGATATCGGTCACTGACCTAACGTTGCCTAATGTGACATAAAAAGTTGGACAAACACATACCTACCTATACATACAAATACCTTCATACTTTATACCTTGCGGGAAAGAAAGAGTTTAACCATAAATTAGGAAAACGGTGATGACTTAAAGAATGCCGCTGGTAGTACCTAACTGGATAGCAATAAACGATCGTGCCTTGTAGCGTGTTACTGGGGAGGCCTATGTCCAGCAGTGGACTGCTATGGACTGATGTAATGTTATTATTATGATGACCCATATGGTCAGAAATGCTGTAGGTACTATGCTATTTACTTATAAACCAAGGTCCAAAAAACATCCCTTGCCGAAACTTTCTGTAATTAAACCAAAATGAAACATATTTCTCTTCAAAGGAAGTCGTGGCACGTGATATTGAAATCAAACGTTTCGACTTTGTTAGAAATATTTTTTGTAAAAAGATCATAAACGTGAGTTCTTTGTGTTCCGAAGAATCGTGCTTCTATTTTCGTCCTTTAGTACTCGTTTAATTACTTGTTACAGGCTTCGCTTTCTAGGAAAATGTAGAGGTGAATGCTAATGCTCACCTATATTATATTACATACCTCTACATACATACTAATTATGTTATTTTAATCATAAACTTATATACAACCTCCTAGATAGGAAAGCCGGAAAATAAATAATTAATGCCTTTAGCACTTGTGTGCTACAAAATCCAATCAATTCGTGATACAAAAATAACTTCTAAAACATGTCTGTTTCGTTTTCCTTATTTAAAAAATACGTTCTTGCGCTATACCATCGTCAATTTTATTCATATTCTAGACACGCGTAGCTATCGTAGCTAGGTCAATAATTTGTCATCCAAACATTTCGAAGAACTGTAGCAACTGCTACGACTATGGCTGCATTGATGAATGCCTACGAGAGGCTACAAAATAAAACACAGTCTCTTTTGTAAAGGTGCAAGTTCGTTTGGTGCGGTCGATCGCAGCGGCGCGCGGATGCGGCCATACGGCTATAGAAGTAAGTGCAACAAGTCCGCGCGCGACCTTCCTTAGGGGTGACAGACGAAAGGGGAGGGGAGGTATCCAAGACGTCAGCGGGTAGCGGGAGGTGTAGCGGGGAAGGGACACGCGCGTCATATTAGAATGATGTGCTTCCTCGCCCCTCCACCGTCTGTACCCCGCAGGAAGGTCGCACACGAAGTTGTCGCACTATACTATAGTGCCTATAGCATAAATAAAAGTGTATGGCGCCGCGTTCGAGGTGTGTGACACGCTTGCGCCATACACTTTCACAATGCGGTACGACTATAGCCGCATCGGCCGCACGCGACAGTCGCATAAGCGATCGGCCGCACCTGACGAACTTGCACCTTAAGAATTTTGTACCAGTATTTTTGCAGTCACAGTACGAAGCTTCTACAAACAAATGGGACCAACGCGATCGATTTTTATTTACGGCAGCATTGGCAGGGATTTTTTTTAATCCCCTTGTTGCTACTGCCGACTGTGGTGGTATCACAGGGACTTATATTCCGTAGTACTGCTTGTATAAAAGAGAAATAAAGGATTATATTATTCAATTCAGTATTCAACATATTTCAGTATTGGAAATCATTTTTACATTATTTTGACAAACGAAAGCTAAATTCTGGATTTATGTATGCTGTGCGAATACATAATCCTTGATTTACGTACGTGCTGGATTATTGGGATACAAATCAGTTTTTTTTATGTAGCCTCTTCTATGTCTCACTCCCACTCTGTCTCCTACCTACTCCCACTTAATGAGCTTAGCATGGAGAAATGTATGCTTTAATGCAAACAGATAACCAGTTCAAAAACGATAATAATTATATTATAACCTAAAAAGAAAAAAACACGTAAGATAGGTAATTGTGTGGGCTTCCGCGCAAAACTAATATGTAACATCCGTGGTTCATGCGCTATTTTAGCGCTGCGTAACGCAATGATTAAGAATTTCCACCATATTCCCGTAGAAAAACGGTTTATGTCAAACGGTTTGACAGACGCATTCCGTCGACGCAACAACGAACGTAACGTCTGATTCCCGCTTTAATGTCGACAAACTGCCTTCTTCGCCCAAGACGCCCATATTTATATTATTAGCATCATGCGATAAAATTGATTGAATTTTGGCTAGCAAACCAGTTTTTATGTAAATGAAATTAAAACTTAAATTACTTCGATTAATTTTGTTTGGAACAAATTACCATTCAATTACGTTGCGTACTCAATTACTTCCTTAATTTACACAAATTACGTATTTTCAATGAAAAATCTCTTCATCCAGTGCTACGTGAAAATATGAATAGATGATTTTTGCCTTTTGACTTTTTCGCGGAAATCTTTGGTATTTGAAAGCACGTGCAGTAACGAAAATTTAATTACCTAACGAAGAGGGACAAAAAATTCATAGTCTTTAATAAAGTTTTTTATTAATAAAAAGATTGGCCTCCACTCGGGAAATAAAGTACACCGCAGGAAATGTAGGTGAAAAAAAAGCTGCGTGAATTTTTCTAATTTTTGGATATGTTACGTATCATAGCGTATTTGAAAAAATATGTGAGGGGCAAACACTTTCTATGTCTGGTTTTGGAGATAATGGCGTTTATGTAGACGACTTCCCATACAAATTGCAAAATTCACCTGTTTTCAAATAAGTCGATTTTTGACACTCCCAAAATTAGCGCTGTCACTTTCTGTCAAATTACCTATAGAAAAAGAAAGGAGGTATCGTAAGTTCCGTTCCGTTTTTCGACCTAGGGCTTTCCTTGGGGTTTACTCAGTTTCATGAACCTTTAACCTTTAAAATATTTGCAGTTGATTTTTTTACATCCTGTACATCTACCTAATATTTCTGTCATAGATAAATTTCACAACACATTCATTCATTTCATTCACACACACTCTAATCAAATCGCACCTACCCTTGACGTTACAACGACGTACCTATGTGTAATACGAGTGCAGCATTAGTATAGTCGTAGCAAGAGTCGTAGCAGACTTCCGTTCGCGGAATCGGTTTACACAGTTTCAGAATGCGCCTCCAGTAGTGAGAAATTGAGAATGTGTTAAACTTCGAATGATCGGATTGCCGCTTTTCAACTTCCCCGGAAATTCACAAATAGAAATATCAACGTTACATACCTACGACAGATATTACCATGTCTGTTGTCGGCTTAGGTTGTCGGATATTATGTCGGAATGGTAGAAAATCGCGCGTAAAGTGTAGCAAGTACTGACATTCTTAAATCAGTTATTTTTAACAAAATATAGTGTCTTTGAAGGGCGTAGATTTATTTAGGGTATGGATCATAGTCTAATTGCTTTTAATAGTATTAATTTTTTATAGTCTTCAGATATGATTCAGAAAAAAAAAAAGATATAACGACAGAGATGATAATAGTCGAAAACTTTACGTTTTCTTCAAAGACCAGTGCAGTGACGTCATTATACACACCCCGCCCCTGACTGAATTCCTTTCTAAATGGTTTTCTGCTCCATAAATTGAAAATGAAAAGATTGAAAAATTCATTAGCGACCGCCGGGACTTGAACCTGGAACCGTGGGGTGCCGTCCCACCTTTCTGCCAACTAAGCTACGGGCGCCTTCTCCTTTTCAATTTATGAAACAAATATAGCACTGTGAGTGCATTGAAAATCCCAATATATTAGTTTTCTTCTTGTTTAACAGCTATGAAATCACCGAGTTCCTGGTGGTGGAGTGGCCAGGCGACTGCTTCAACGTGGGCCGGCTGCGGCTGCGGTTCCCTGAGCTGCGTCACCTCCAGCTCCTCAACTGCACCAAGCTGAGGACCTTCAAGGGGCGCTTCGACGAGAACAGCAAAGTCGAAGTGAGTGTTAATATATCTACTTGTCGATGAAGTATCGTCACTCGAATAAGCCAATTCTGGCAGCTGTCAAACTATAGAAATTGCATCAGATGGCTACATATAGGTCAAACCCATATAAGAAGGAAGACACGTCAACTAAGAAACATTCTTAGACTACTTACTACAATGAGCAACCGTTCCATTGAAATTGGCAAAATCCGTCTCAACTCTTGTTATGTGACGCCATATAAAGAAAAACGTAATCTTGTCAGCTATCAAATACGGCTGATTCGCGCGGCGATATTGTAACAGCTATGAAATAACCGAACTCCTGGTGGATGAGTGTCCTGATGCTGCGGTTCTCTGAACTGCGTCACCTCCAGCTCCTCAACTGCACCAAGCTGAGGACCTTCAAGGGGCGCTTCGACGAGAGCAGCAAAATCGAAGTGAGTGTTGATATCTGCTTGTCTAAAGTAGGTATCTGCTCTCAAATAAGCCAATGTTAGCAGCTGTCAAACCATAGAAGTCGCATCATACGGCTACATATCAATGGGTCAAACGGTCAACTCCTTATTAGAAGGAAGACATGTGTAAAAAGAAACATAGATCTTATATCATAGCATTAAACCTCTACATAATGAGCGAACGGCACATTGCCATTGGCAAAATACGTCCCGAGATATAAACAAGAAACCAGATTTTGACAGCTGCTAAATATGGCTTATTCGAGCGGCGATACTGTAACGGCTATGAAATCACGGAGCTACTTGTGGTGGAGTGGCCAGGCGACTGCTTCAACGTAGGCCGGCTGTGGCTGCAGTTCCCTGAGCTGCGTCACCTCCAGCTCCTCAACTGCACCAAGCTGAGGACCTTCAAGGGACGCTTCGATGAGAACAGCAAAGTGGAAATGAGTGTCGTTAACTTCTTAGAATATCTGCTCTCGAATAAGCCAATCATGGCAGCTGTCAAACCATAGAAATCTCATCCTACGGCTACATATCAATGGGCCAAACCCTTATTAGAAGGAAGACATATCTAAGAAGAAACATAGACCTTTATGTCATAGTCATAGAATTAAACTATTAAACAATGAGCAAACGGTCCATTGACATTGGCAAAATACGTCCCGACTCCTGAAATGTGACGCCATACAAAGAGAATTGAGATTTCGATAGCTGCCAAATATGGCTTATTTGAGCGGCTATACTGTAAGAGCTATGAAAGCACGAAACTCCTGGTGGTGGAGTGGCCAGGCGACTGCTTCAACGTGGGCCGGCTCCAGCTCCTCAACTGCACCAAGCTGAGGACCTTCAAGGGACGCTTCGATGAGAACAGCAAAGTGGAAGTGAGTGTTGATATCTGCTTGTCGATAAAGTATCGCCTCTCAAACAAGCCAATGATGGCAGATGTCAAACCATAGAAATCGCATCAGACTTCTATATATCAATGGGTCAAACTCTTAAGAAGAAAGACATGTCAACAAAGAAATATGGCTATTAAGTATTTCATATCATTAAACCTCTATTTAAAGAGCGAACGGTACCTTGTCATTGGCAAAATACGTCTCGACTCCTGATATAAGACGCCATAATAAGAAAACATGATTTCGATAAGATTTTGACAGCTACCAGATTCGGCTTATTCGAGCGGCGATACTGTAACAGCTATGAAATCACGGAGCTGCTGGTGGTGGAGTGGCCAGGCGACTGCTTCAACGTGGGCCGGCTGCGGCTGCGGTTCCCTGAGCTGCGTCACCTCCAGCTCCTCAACTGCACCAAGCTGAGAACCTTCAAGCAGGGTTGCCAGACGTACGAGAAATCTCGTAACATTACGAGATTTAGAGTGTCTGTACGAGATTCAAGATTAACACAAATCTCGTACTCTTTTTTACGAGATTTTAACAAGTCTTATTATAGACAGTGTAAATTGTACATTTTACGCTTCCGAAAGCGCTAAAGGCCCAAACAGTAAAGGTAATTGCGTAAATTTCAAACCATCAAATGAAATGTACGCCAGAATGACAGCTGAAAAGCTATAAGGTAAAAAGAAAGATGATTTTACTACTATACCTGATGTCGCATACTAAAATAAAAAATAGGATTTTAAATTGTTTTGTTTTGAATTTAACAGCCCCAAGCGGAAAGAACATGACAACCTAAGTTACATAGTACAGTAAATAGCATAAAATCATTAATTTTCTTTAAAGTTTCTTTAAATTTACGCTTTTACGAGATTTATGTTGAAATTACGAGATTTTTGGCAAACCTGGTACGAGAAAAAGAAATTGTCATCTGGCAACCCTGCCTTCAAGGGACGCTTCGATGAGAACAGCAAAGTGGAAGTGAGTGTTGATATCTGCTTGTCTAAAGTATCTGCTCTCGAATAAGCCAATGATGGCAGATGTCAAACCATAGAAGTCGCATCATACGGCTACATATCCATGGGTCAAACACTTATTAGAAGGAAGACATGTCTAAGAAGAAACATATACCTTAATATGACATAATATGTCATAGTCATAGAATTAAACTATTAAACAATGAGCAAACGGTCCATGGACATTGACAAAATACGTCTCGAACTCCGTATTTATATGGAGTCTCATACCATCTCGATATGAGTCGCCATATAAAAAAAAACAAGATTTTGACAGCTGCCAAATATGGCTTATTCAAGTGCAGCTATGAAATCACGGAGCTGCTGGTGGTGGAGTGGCCAGGTGACTGCTTCAACGTGGGCCGGCTGCGGCTGCGGTTCCCTGAGCTGCGTCACCTCCAGCTCCTCAACTGCACCAAGCTGAGGACCTTCAAGGGACGCTTCGACGAGAACAGCAAAGTATTTGCTTGTCGATAAAGCATCGTCACTCGAATAAGTCAATTCTGGCAGCTGTCAAACCTAACTAGAAGACATGTCGACAAAGAAAGGTAGGCTTTATGTCATACATAGCATTAAACCTCTACATGATCAGCGGAAGCCGGAAGGTACATTGACATTGGCAAAATACATCTAGACTCCTGAATGTGACACCATATAAAGAAAAACGTGATTTTGACAGTTGCCAAATTTGGCTTATTCGAGCGGCAATACTGTAAAAGCTATGAAATCACGGAGCTTCTGGTGGTGGAGTGGCCAGGGGACTGCTTTAACGTGGGCCGGCTGCGGCTGCGGTTCCCTGAGCTGCGTCACCTCCAGCTCCTCAACTGCACCAAGCTGAGGTTACCGTCAGAATCGCTGGTCGCCTGTGGCTTCTGGTGTGGAGAATTTGTTTAATAATTGCTAACATATTGCTAGTATTTGCTAGCTTTCCTAATTAATTGCTAGCTATGATAAATGCGGAGTTACTCGAAAAATATTTTGACCAGTCATTCTGACATCAGAATGGCTGGTTGCTTTCTTGCACACAATTAAAGACTAACATTTCCTCGAAATGATAAATACTAAAAATTGCTACTATATTGCTAGTTACTGGAATTACAGTATATAACAGCATTTGTGCAGTGGATAACAAAGTACGAGTTGATAATAAATGTGTGAAAGGAAAGTGCCTGATCCGTGGAAAAAGCAATGTTTTATTCCGCCACTATTGCTAATTCCACTGGTCAGGCACTTTAACTTCACACAATTCTTTATCAACTCGTATTTTGTTATCCACTGCATGTATGCAGTTATATATTGTAATCCCAGTAACTAGCAATAAAGTAGCAATTATTAGTATTAATCATTTCGAGAAAATGTAGTTTTTAATTGTGTGCAGGAAAGCAACCAGCAAATCTGATGTCAGAATGGCTGGTCAAAATATTTTTCGTGTACCTCTGCATTTATCATAGCTAGCAATTAATTAGGAAAGCTAGCAAATACTAGCAATATGATAGCAATTATTAAACAAATTCTCCACACCAGAAGCCACAGGCGACCAGCGATTCTGACGGTAACAAGCTGAGGACCTTCAAGGGACGCTTCGATGAGAGCAGCAAAGTGGAAGTGAGTGTTGATATCTGCTTGTCGATAAAGCATCGTCACTCGAATAAGTCAATTCAGGCAGCTGTCAAACCCATTCTAGCAGACATATCAACAAAGAAACATAGACTTTATGTCATAGCATTAAACCTTTACATGATGAGCGGAGTTAAATGTGGCGCCATATAAGAAAACAAGATTTTGACAGCTGGCAAATACGGCTTTTTCGTGCGGCGATACTGTAACAGCTATGAAATAACCGAACTCTTGGTGGTGGGGTAGCTATTATGCGGTTCCCTGAGCTGCGTCACCTCCAGCTCCTCAACTGCACCAAGCTGAGGACCTTCAAGGGACGCTTCGATGAGAACAGCAAAGTCGAAGTGAGTGTTGATATCTTCAAGTATCGCCACTCGAATAAGCCAATTCTGGCAGCGGTCAAACCGATACCAGAAGACATAGGTATCAACAAAGAAACAGAGACCTCATGTCACAGCATTAAACCTCTACATAATGAGCGAACGGCACATTGCCATTGGCAAAATACGTCTCGACATCTGAAATGTGATATGTGATGCCATATAAAAAAAAACAAGATTTTGACAGCTACTAAATACGACTTATTCGAGCGGTGATACTGTAATAGCTGCAAAATAACGGAGCTTCTGGTGGTGGAGTGGCCAGGCGACTGCTTCAACGTGGGCCGGCTGCGGCTGCGGTTCCCTGAGCTGCGTCACCTCCAGCTCCTCAACTGCACCAAGCTGAGGACCTTCAAGGGACGCTTCGACGAGAACAGCAAAGTGGAACTGAGTGTTGATATCTGCTTGTCCCAGGGAGGCTTTTTCAAATCGTCACTTGAATAAGTCAATTTTGGCAGCTGTCAATCCTGTACTAGTAGATATGTCAACAAAGATAAATAGACCTTCTATCATTGCATTAACATGTTCATGACAGCTGGCAAATACCGCCTATTCGAGTGGCGATACCTTAGCAGCTATGAAATAACCAAGCTCCTGGTGGTGGAGTGGCCAGGCGACTGCTTCAACGTGGGCCGGCTGCGGCTGCGGTTCCCTGAGCTGCGTCACCTCCAGCTCCTCAACTGCACCAAGCTGAGGACCTTCAAGGGACGCTTCGATGAGAACAGCAAAGTGGAAGTGAGTGTTGAAATCTGCTTGTCCCAGGGAGGCTTGTCCCAGGGAGGCTTGTCCAAATCGTCACTCGAACAAGCCAATTCTGGCAGCGGTCGAACCGACACCAGAAGACATAGGTAGGTATCAACAAAGAAACATAGACCTCATGTCACAGCATTAAACCTCTACATAATTAACGGAAGGTACCTTGACAATGGCAAAATACGTCACGGCTCCCTAAATGTGACGCCATTTAAAAAAAAAACATCGTTTTGACAATTGCCAAATATGGCTTATTCGAGCGGCGATACTGTAACAGTTATGGAATAACCCAGCTTCTGGTGGTGGAGTGGCCAGGCGACTGCTTCAACGTGGGCCGGCTGCGGCTGCGGTTCCCTGAGCTGCGTCACCTCCAGCTCCTCAACTGCACCAAGCTGAGGACCTTCAAGGGACGCTTCGATGAGAACAGCAAAGTGGAAGTGAGTGTTGATATCTGCTTGTCTAAAGTATCTGCTCTCGAATAAGCCAATGATGGCAGCTGTCAAACCATAGAAATCGCATCAGATGGCTACATATCAATGGATCAAACCCTTATTAGAAGGAAGACACTTAAACGAAGAAACATGGATTTTATGTTATAGCATCAAAACTTTATATGATGAGTGGAAGGTACATTGACATTGGCAAAATACGTCTCGACTTCTGAAATGCGACACCATATAAAAAGAAAACAAGATTTTGACAGGTGCTAAATATGGACTGTTTGAGTGGCGATATTGTAACAGCTGCAAAATAACCAAACTCCTGGTGGTGGAGTGGCCAGGCGATTGCTTCAACGTGGGCCGGCTGCGGCTGCGGTTCCCTGAGCTGCGTCACCTCCAGCTCCTCAACTGCAACAAGCTGAGGACCTTCAAGGGGCGCTTCGATGAGAACAGCAAAGTCGAAGTGAGTGTTGGTTGATATCTGCTTGTCGATAAAGGTCACTCGAATAAGCCAATGTTAGCAGCTGTCAAACCATAGAAATCGCATCAGACAGCTACATATCAGTGGGTCAAACTCTTAAGAAGGAAGACATGTCAACAAAGAAACATAGACTTTATGTCATAGCATTAAGCCTCTACATAATGAGCGAACGGCACATTGCCATTGGTAAAATACGTCCCGACTCCTGAAATGTGAAGCCATATAAACAAAACACAAGATTTTGACAGTTGGCAAATACGGCTTATTCGAGCTCGAGCGACGATACTGTAACAGTTATGGAATAACCCAGCTGCTGGTGGTGGAGTGGCCAGGCGACTGCTTCAACGTGGGCCGGCTGCGGCTGCGGTTCCCTGAGCTGCGTCACCTCCAGCTCCTCAACTGCACCAAGCTGAGGACCTTCAAGGGACGCTTCGACGAGAACAGCAAAGTGGAAGTGAGTGTTGATATCTTCAAGTATCGCCACTAGAATAAGTCAATTCTGGCAGCTATCAAACCCATACAACAAAGAAAAAATCACTTTATGTCATAGTATTAAGCCTCTCCATGATGAGCTGAAGGTAAAATACGTCCCTGCTCCTGAAATGGGACGCCATTTATAAAAAGCAAGATATTGACAGCTGCCAAATATGGCTTATTTGAGCGGCGATATTGTAACTGCTATGAAATAACCGAACTCTTGGTGGTGGGGTAGCTATTATTTAGTTTCCTGAGCTGCGTCACCTCCAGCTCCTCAACTGCACCAAGCTGAGGACCTTCAAGGGACGCTTCGACGAGAACAGCAAAGTGGAAGTGAGTGCTGATATCTGCTTGTCTAAAGTGCTCTCGAATAAGCCAATGATGGCAGCTGTCAAACCATAAAAGTCGCATCATACGGCTACATATCAATGGGTCAAACCCGTTTGTCAAACCCTTATTAGAAGGAAGACATATCTAAGAAGAAACATAGACCTTTATGTCATAGTCATAGAATTAAACTATTGAACAATGAGCAAACGGTCCATTGACATGGGCAAGATACGTCTCGACTCCTGATATGTGACGCTATATAAAAACCAAACAAGATTTTGACAGCTGCCAAATATGGCTTATTCGAGTGCAGCAATGAAATCACGGAGCTGCTGGTGGTGGAGTGGCCAGGCGACTGCTTCAACGTGGGCCGGCTGCGGCTGCGGTTCCCTGAGCTGCGTCACCTCCAGCTCCTCAACTGCACCAAGCTGAGGACCTTCAAGGGGCGCTTCGATGAGAACAGCAAAGTGGAAGTGAGTGTTGATATCTGCTTGTCGATAAAGCATCGTCACTTGAATAAGCCAATTCTGGCAGCTATCAAACCATATAAATCCCATCAGATGGCTACATATCAATAGGTCAAACCCATATTAGAAGGAAGACTCTTCAACGAAAAAACATAGATTTTATGTCATAGCATTAAACCTCTACATGATGAGCGGAAGGTACCTTAACATTGGAAAAATACGTCTTGAATCCTGATATGTGACGCCATTTATAATAAACAAGATTTTGACAGCTGCCAAATTTGGCTTAGTCGAGCGGCGATATTGTAACAGTTATGGAATAACGCAGCTGCTGGTGGTGGAGTGGCCAGGCGACTGCTTCAACGTGGGCCGGCTGCGGCTGCGGTTCCCTGAGCTGCGTCACCTCCAGCTCCTCAACTGCACCAAGCTGAGGACCTTCAAGGGACGCTTCGATGAGAACAGCAAAGTGGAAGTGAGTGTTGATATCTGCTTGTCTCAGGGAGGCTTGTCCAAATCGTCACTCGAATAAGCCAAATTTTGGCAGCTGTCAATCCTGTACTAGAAGATATGTCAACAAAGATAAATAGACCTTCTATCATAGCATTCACATGATCATGACAGCTGGTAAATACGGCTTATTCGAGCGGAGATACTGTAACAGCTATAAAATCACGGAGCCGCTGGTGGTGGAGTAGCCAGGTGACTGCTTCAACGTGGGCCGGCTGCGGCTGCGGTTCCTGCGGACCTTCAAGGGACGCTTCGATGAGAACAGCAAAGTCGAAGTTAGTAATATGTTTACAGGTCGTCGATTCGTTGGTTAATTTTCTGGGTGTGTTGTAATCGCCAAACTGATCAACTTTTCTCAGGAACATTATTTCGAAATATTATTCTTTTCTTAGAAATATGTTCAGAACGTTTCTTTGTATGGGAGGTGCAAAGAAGAAAAAGCTGTTCAGTTACTGTAGCTGTTCAGAAACAGTAGATTAAACACATTAAAACGAAATTAAAGGACGGGAAATCCGTCCCTCAAACCGCAATTAAAGTTGCCGAAAAGTCTGAAAATGGGGTTGGAAAAGCTCTATAAAGGTCAGTACTAAAGGGTAGCCTTTTCAAAAGCGAGCAGGTTGTCAAGTTTTATTTAATCCTCTTTGAGTCTTCACGTGTCTGAATTGGTACTGCACGATATTGCAGTTAATGTGGCATATTTCGATGTATAATATCTGGCAACTGACTGCAGCTAAAGTATAATTACTTCGTACTGTTTCATACAACTCTTTTGGTCATGTCATCGTTGCATGTCAGTAACGAACACCGGACCGACAAAAGCGTTTTCCGGGAACCCCAGTTTTGTATTATTTATACAAAAGCCGATCATGCTCAATTATAAATAAAATACTGACTATATTGGCTTTCATGGTGTGACATGCTCGTATCATGCGGCCGAACAAAATTGATTGAATGTTCGTTAGCACACATTTATTGTAGGTAATTTGTTGAATTCCGTTTGGTTCAGTTTACGCAAACGCTAAATTGTTTCATTAATGATGTCTTTTCATTGGTAAATCACTCCATTCCTTTAGTAAGTATGAATGGACTGTAATGAATTTTGCCTTTTAATTCCTTCTGAATCACGGTAAATCCTTCGTTTAAATAGCAATCAAACTTGCCAAGCCGAAAATTCTGGAAATGAGGTTGAAAAAGACAGCCCAGACAGCCAATGTCTTTAAGAAACGAAACTCGAGAGAACTCGTTTAATTGTTGTCAATTTCAAATTAGGAGTTGGAAATTCGTTTCTGAGTGGTTACCCGCAAAACCGGTTTTGGAAACTGCCCTTTATCCTTAACTTCCATCTCAATTATTGTGTAGGACTTTCAGTTGGCAAACAACCCGAGGAACACTGACCAACATAAAATACCTTTACAAGTCACTATTTTAGTTTAATGTCCATATCCATACTGAGAGAGTTTGTTAGTGTCTGTTTCTGTGTGTGTGTGTGTGTGTGTGTGTGTGTTTGTATGTTCGTTATTGTTACCTCCACGCTGAAACTTGACGGAGTGTTGTGATGTTATTTGCTTTGCTACACAAATAGAGTTATAACATGGAATAGCACATGAAACACCTTTTACCCTGGGAAAAAATGTCATTCCCGTCAAGTCAAGGAAAACGTAAAAAGTAATAGCTGCGGACGAAATCGTAGTTCGGAGAACGAGTATTTACTTAATGAAAGCAACTGAAATAAAAAGTTTGCAAAGAAACCCTTCAACCACATTCCGCCGAAACTCAAAGAAAAAGGCACTGGAAAAAGGTACAAGAGAGACCAGACACTTATAAGAAAAGTTTCTGAAAAGAGGGTAGGTACTCATAAAACCCACTTTATAGTCTAGCAAAGGCAGGGAGAGCTAGAACGATAAATAAAGGGAAATAAGATAAAATTGTAGAGAAAAATTTAAAGATAACTAAAACGATGTGGTAAAATGACAAGTAGAGTATTAAAAAATAAAAACCCGACTGCGGTAGTTTCAAAGTTGTATTTTGCGTTTTAAGTCCGCCATTGTGAATTTATGAAATCTAGACACACGGCAGTGTGTCCGCCAAGTTCGAGCGACACACCGGCCGTGGGTTATATTACACGAACCATTTCGGGCCAAGTTCGACCCACCTATAACTCAAAATCTATTTTATCTACGCATATGAAATTTCTAGTATCTGTTGAGATCTACTTACTCATCTAAAATACAAAATTTCATTAATGTACCTATTGTAGGTCTTGAGATATTGACGTCAGAAAATCGCTATTTTTACTATACACTCACTGACTGACTGACTGACTGACTGACTGACTGACTGACTGACTGACTCACTCATCAAAAACCTAGACCACTTCCAGTGGTTGTATTGACTTGAAATTTGGCATGGAGGTAGGTCTTTAGGTCAAGGTAAAGGAAAAAATCTGAAAATGGCCAAGTGTGAGTCGGTTTTAAAAATAATGAAGGTGTAAATTCATACCCCTAAGGAACTAATACAAAAAAATTATCTATATCTTCCAATGGTCGTACCGACCTAAAATTGCAACCGACCGAAAACCTTACAAAAATAAATGAAATCCCACCCAAAACATAAATGTGAAAGGCTGCCAAGTTCGACAATATTGGAATGCTTCGCCTATAAAAGAAGTGAGATCTAAATAAGTACCAAGTTCCATACACAGACCTCAGTTAAAATTGAAACCTACTTTTTAATGAAATAACTTGGCAAGTTTTAATAGAAAATTATATACTTGACTCATTGCGTTTTGTAGGTTTATAAATAAGAAAGTGTGTGAAAACTTGCCAAGTTATATCATTAAAAAGTAGGTTTCAATTTTAACTGAGGTCTGTGTATGGAACTTGGTACTTATTTAGATCTCACTTCTTTTATAGGCGAAGCATTCCAATATTGTCGAACTTGGCAGCCTTTCACATTTATGTTTTGGGTGGGATTTTAATATACTTGGCCAGTGTCACTCGCGCAGCTAAGACAAATCTAACAACACCTCATCATATTGTCAAGATCCGCTCAACCGTTTGAACTGTAGGCTGAAATGCCCATGAAAAATTATTTCTTGTTTACACACACACACATACAATATACATCCCTCTAAAACCATAACCGTTCTAACAAGACATTCGGGTGAAAATAGTAAGTAGCAGAGTAAATAAAATTGAACTGAGTGTTCGAATCAGTTCAAATGAAAATGTAAAAGACAACTAGCTTTCTACGCTGCCGATCCTGCCCTGTCGATACCTATATTTACCCGACTGTCTCAGAAGGAAGGTTATGTTTTTCGAGAGTATGTATGTATGTAAGTATGTATGTATGTATGTAAGTATGTATGTATGTATGTATGTGGACAGGAAAATTCTTTTTCACGGGCTACAGCCTAAACGGATAGTTGGATTTTGACATATGAGATGTCGTTAGATTCGTCTCAGCAGCGTGAGTGACACTGGCTATATTAAAAAATTATAGATTTAGGATGGCGAATTTATACAGCAAAATACTACTTCAAAATTACCGCTGTCGGGTTTTTTGTTTTTTAACACATCTACTTGTTTTCCCCGTGAATTGAGATGTTCACCTGAGCACCTGACTGACTTTTATACAGTCTGAAACTTGGCTGAACCAGGACAGGCTGGTGGTCAGGATTTTTATTTCGTTGTGTTCTAAGGACAGCCCCGCGAATACTAATAGGGGTATATGCAGGCCATGAAAATGAACAATATATCAGGAAACGACAAAAAAAAAACAACCTTCCACACAAAATTACGATCAGCTGACTGCATTTACTACGGGAAGTAAAATATATTTCCTGAAAATTTTCGTATGGGAAATTGATCAGTTTCATGGTCTGAATGCATCCTATAAGTATTGGGAGGGTAGGCTGTCCTTTACACTGTGTAAAAGCGTAAGGATAAATGCGTGAGTGAAACCGCAGGCCCGAAGCTAGTTCCATATTTGATATTAGGTATCAAAGGAAATTGTTGACATTCTTTCCCTCTGTGTCGTACATCCCACATGAGATCCCACAACGTTCATTGCTAAAAATAAAAACGTTATCATCACTGAAACTTTTTCAATTTTGCACATTTTTAATTACGTCCACCGTCCACCTCAAACTTTTCCAATTTGTAGTAAAGTTTTGCGGAAATATCTACCTACTTTAAAAAATGATTATTTGTCAACCTTTTGCTTATATTTTACGGTTCAAGTGTAGCCGACTAGACATCGTAAACTCCGTAAGTTTCTTATTAGGAAGTAAACTACTAAATAAGTACTGATAGCATTATAGGCTCTTTGGAAGAATTATAATTGCATTTTAATTTCTTATTCACCTAAGAAAAAAAAGGTTTTTTTTTTTTATAAAAAGTTGATTATAAAGGTAATGAAATGAGCCTGGCTGTCATGATTTTCGAGATTGGTTCTCTGAGTCTTATCTGAGTCTTTAGTTTTCGGGAGCGTAAAAATCACACTTTCTCTATACTTACTTTGTTACCTACTTACTTACCTATAGTAGGGATTATTTTAGTACACTATCTATCTACCTACTTCTATTCGACTTATTAAAAAGGGTCTAAATAGTTCAGACGCACATTTTTTAAAAACTTACTGTACTACGGTACTTACTTACTTACTTACGGTACTTTCGGCTAATCTTTGGTAGCATGTTGGTAGCATAATCAAATAACGCATAACTGAGTGTATCTTGCCACTGAAACGATAATTTTTCAACAGAAAATAACAATGCGGGGACTGGCTTCGCTACACAGAGTGCCATCGGAACTGGTGGCTGAGATGCTGGAGCTTCAGGAGTTGGATCTCCGCAGCAATGGACTGAGGCACATGGACGCGCGGCTGCTGCGCGCACCTGCCAACCTGCAGCGAGTGTATCTTGGAGGTAAGCAGGGTGCCATCAGACTGATTGAGATGCTGGAGCTTCAGGAGTTGGATCTCCACAGCAATGGACTGAGGCACATGGACGCGCGGTTACTGCGGGCGCCAGCCAACCTGCAGCGCGTGTATCTTGGAGGTAAGCAGGGTGCCATCAGACTGATTAAGATGCTGCATCTTCAGAAGGTCGATCAGCAATGGACTGAGGCACATGGACGCGCGGCTGCTGCGCGCGAAAGCCAACCTGCAGCGCGTGTATCTTGGAGGTAAGAAGGGTGCCATCAGACTGATTGAGATGCTGGAACTTCAGGAGTTGGATCTCCGCAGCAATGTACTGAGGCACATGGACGCGCGGCTGCTGCGGGCGCCAGCCAGCCTGCAGCGCGTGTATCTTGGAGGTAAGCAGGGTGCCATCAGACTGTTTGAGATGCTGTATCTTCAGGAGTTCGATCTCTGCAGCAATGGACTGAGGCACATGGACGCGCGGCTGCTGCGCGCGCCAGCCAACCTGCAGCGAGTGTATCTTGGAGGTAAGAAGGGTGCCATCAGACTGACTGAGATACGGCATCTTCAGAAGGTCAACCAGCAATGGACTGAGACACATGGATACTGCGGGCGCCAGCCAGCCTGAAGCGCGTGTTTCTTGGAGGTAAGCAGGGTGCCATCAGACTGTTTGAGATGCTGGAGCTTCAGGAGTTGGATCTCCGCAGCAATGGACTGAGACACATGGACGCGCGGCTGCTGCGGGCGCCAGCCAACCTGCAGCGAGTGTATCTTGGAGGTAAGCAGGGTGTCATCAGACTGATTAAGATGCTGTATCTTCAGGAGTTGGATCTCCGCAGCAACGGACTGAGGCACATGGACGCGCGGTGACTACGAGCGCCAGCCAACCTGCAGCGCGTGTATCTTGGAGGTAAGCAGGGTGCCATTAGACTGACTGAGATGCTGCATCTTCAGAAGGTCGATCAGCAATGGACTGAGGCACATAGACGTGCGGCTACTGTGGGCGCCAGCCAGCCTGTGGCGCGTGTATCTTGGAGGTAAGCAGGGTGCCATCAGACTGATTAAGATGCTGGATCTTCAGGAGTTGGATCTCCGCAGCAATAGACTGAGGCACATGGACGCGCGGCTACTGCGGGCGCCAGCCAACCTGCAGAGAGTGTATCTTGGAGGTAAGCTGGGTGCCATGACATCAGACATAGAAGCTGAGATTCTTGAGGTGCAAAGAGCTTCAGAAGTGTAGATCTCCGCAGCAATTGGCTGAATGCACATGGACGTGCGGTGACTACGGGTGCCAGCCAACCTGCAGCGCGTGTATCTTGGAGGTAAGCAGGGTGTCATCAGACTGTTTGAGGTGCTGGAACTACAGGAGTTGGATCTCCGCAGCAATGGACTGAGGCACATGGACGCGTGGCTGCTGCGCGCGCCAGCCAACCTGCAGCGCGTGTATCTTGGAGGTAAGCAGCCATCAGACCTGGTGGCTGAGATGCTGGAGCTTCAGGAGTTGGATCTCCGCAGCAATGGACTGAGGCACATGGACGCGCGGCTGCTGCGCGCGCCAACCAACCTGCAGCGCGTGTATCTTGGAGGTAAGCAGGGTGCCATCAGACTGATGGAGATGCTGGATCTTCAGGAGTTGGATCTGCGCAGCAATGGACTGAGGCACATGGACGCGCGGCTGCTGCGGGCGACAGCCAACCTGCAGCGCGTGTATCTTGGGAGGTAAGAAGGGTGCCATCAGACTGTTTGAGATGCTGGATCTTCAGGAGTTGGATCTGCGCAGCAATGGACTGAGGCACATGGACGCGCGGCTGCTGCGGGCGCCAGCCAACCTGCAGCGAGTGTATCTTGGAGGTAAGTGGGGTGCCATGACATTAGACAAAGTAGCTGAGATTCTTGAGCTGCAAAGAGCTTCAGGAGTGTAGATCTCCGCAGCAATGGACTGAGGCACATCGACGCGTGGCTACTGCGGGCGCCAGCCAACCTGCAGCGCGTGTATCTTGGAGGTAAGCAGGGTGCCATCAGACTGATTGAGATGCTGGAGCTTCAGGAGTTGGATCTCCGCAGCAATGGACTGAGACACATGGACGCGCGGCTACTACGCGCGCCAGCCAACCTGCAGCGCGTGTATCTTGGAGGTAAGCAGCCATCGGAACTGGTGGCTGAGATGCTGGAGCTTCAGGAGTTGGATCTGCGCAGCAATGGACTGAGGCACATGGACGCGCGGCTACTGCGGGCGCCAGCCAGCCTGCAGCGCGTGTATCTTGGAGGTAAGCAGCCATCAGACCTGGTGGCTAGAATGCTGGAGCTTCAGGAGTTGGATCTCCGCAGCAATGGACTGAGGCACATGGATGCGCGGCTACTGCGGGCGCCAGCCAACCTGCAGCGCGTGTATCTTGGAGGTAAGCAGGGTGCCATCGGAACTGGTGGCTGAGATGCTGGAGCTTCAGGAGTTGGATCTGCGCAGCAATGGACTGAGGCACATGGACGCGCGGTTGCTGCGGGCGCCAGCCAACCTGCAGCGCGTGTATCTTGGAGGTAAGCAGGGTGCCATTAGACTGACTGAGATACTGCATCTTCAGAAGGTTGCTCAGCAATGGACTGAGGCACATCGACGCGTGGCTGCAGCGTGTGTATCTTGGAGGTAAGCAGCCATCAGACCTGGTGACTGAAATGCAGGGTCTCCGCAGCAATGGACTGAGGCACATGGACGCGCGGCTGCTGCGTGCGCCAGCCAACCTGCAGCGAGTGTATCTTGGAGGTAAGTAGCTATCAAACGTGGTAGTGAAGATGCTGGACATAAAAGATTTGGATCTTCGCAGCAATGGTCTGAGGCACATCGACGCGGTAATAAGGGTGCCATTAGACTGACTGAGATGTTGTATCTTTAGAAGGTCGATCAGCAATGGTCTGAGGCACATGGACGGCTTGTGGCGCGTGTATCTTGGAGGTAAGCAGCCATACGAACACGATACGATTAATAGAGGTTCCTTTCGTTAATGATAATTTTTTGTGGCATTTTTTGCCTACTTGATTAATAGAGGTAACTTGATATAAAATAATCTCTTGCTGCAAATATGGCGATTGCCCGAAAAGCAAGGCCGTTATTTTTTATGAACTGTTTTTGTCAACATAATTTATTTGCCTGGTCACTTTGCGCTGGTTCCCACGAACTAAAGGTCTTTTTTTCTTTTTGTCCATGCGTTGACAAAAAATATCGTAGGAACTCTACCTGCATCGAAATGTAGATAACAAAAAAAGCATTGCTTTCTAGGAATTATTAAACGAGCTGTAATAAATCTTTATTGATATCCGACCCATGTCAATGTAATGTGGCAATAATGTCTAGACACATAACTTTACGTTATCTGCGTAATCGCATGGGCGAAAACATAAAAAATCTTTAAGCTCGTGGGAATCTGCGCAAATTCACCTGCCATATAAATTATGTTGACCAGAAACCGTTTATAAAAACCTCTATAAATCAAGTAGACAAAAAATGCAACAAAAGATTATCATTTACGAAAGGAACCTCTATTGATCAAGATACCTGCATAGTCTAAAAACGTTGGCGACCCGTGAGGTATGCATGGAGACAATGCACATTCAGTACATGGATAAGACTGTATGTTTTTAGTACCTATTATATGTACAATGTACATACATTGCATGTACTTTAGCATATACACTGTAGTAATCCTTGACCGTGCGGCGGTACAGTATTGGTAAAAAAAAGAATTAAGATCATGCACCTTCTTTTGAGAGTTCATAGTACATTGCATTGTACTTTATGTAAATGAAAATAGTAATTATGCTGAACCATATTATTTTACGGCAAATATGTCAATAAGCATTCAATATATTAGGTAAATTACTACAGCATTTTTTTTTTATTTGCGAAATGGACTCAGCACACAATTTTCGAAAATAGCCGTTTGGTCGAATTGGCCGTGGGGAATGTAGTATTTATTACTCTTACGAAAAAAAAAACAGCAACCTGATATGACCAGTTTCAGACATGAAGCTTTTTTAAGATTGATAAGATAACTCATAAAATATGGGGTGAAATTTTACTAGTGACCGGTAATGAAAACTTTTTTTAAATTTGTTTTTTCGATTTTCGACCTATTTTCCTTGGGGAAAGTTGTTCCTTGTCACTAGCCGGTTCTAAGTTTTCGCTATCGGTTACTAGTAAAATTTCATCCTATATTGTGACTTAAAAATGTATCTCATTCATCACGTGAAATTACAATTATTCCTACTAATTCGTATAATACTGCAGACGGAAATAATTTTGGTGTTTCACGGACATGAACAGACATTCTCAGTGAATCTTCACATAACGGATTGGTAAAACAAGCCAGATCGCCGAAGTCGTCACTTAACTCAATGGGTGAGTATGCCGTGTGGTGCCGGCTTAGAGTAGCATCACCCCAATTCTAATTTATATCGTAATTAATAAATAACTAAGGGGTAATTATCCAGGGAATAGATAGCAGCGTTCCATGTAAATGTAACATCTTGCACTGCGTTCGTCAACCCGCCTGCCAAGCATAGTGGGTATCTACGGCAATACCCCCCGACAGGGGGAGGCCCATAAAACTTGTCATAGCAGGATGCTGATTGTTTATATTTGGGTAAGAGTGTTAAATACTACATTTCCTTAAAATTTCAGCCGATTGGACCGAACGGATTTTTTCGAACATTGTGCGCGGTAGGGTTTTCTAATACCCGACCAATGTAGATACGCGGGTATCGCATAATTTTTTTTTTATACCCGAGTATACCCGGGTACCCTCGAAATTTTTAAGTAAAAATGGGTTGTTAATTGAGAAAATAATATTTAAAAGTTAACTCCATTTATAGAGTTAAGTTAACTCTCTTCAGGTTGTGAAAGTGGGAATAATGTAGTAACATAAGACAAACAAAACAGGTATACGTAAATACTTCAATCAGTCTTACTTTGCATTCGTTTCTTTTCAACTCGCTTTTAACAGTTTTCACGAGGGAGTAAGAAATTTCTCCGTGGTAAAAGGTATCCATACTATACAACTCCAAATTTCTCTTTTTTACAATGACTAATCCATTTCTGCGTATTGTAATGAATGACTATCAATAAGTGATATTTGTATATCCTATTTTGAATAAAAATTTTTGACTTTGACTTTGACTTTGACTTTGAGAATAAAAGTAACCTAACTTTCTAAAGGTACTTAAAAGAAATCTTGAAATCGTACGCGCAGGTTTAGAGAAAATTCGTTACAAGCCTACATAAATACTCATTGAAAATAATGCAATTATTCCCCCTTAATAATATACCGTAGAAAACTAGATATATGAAGTCGATTTGTTAAAACAAATAATATTTTCAAACTATAACTAAATCCTTTAATATTTTATACCCTTTTGTTTGTATTACATCAGTCTATACTATATCTCTTTCTTGAGTACACGGATAGGCACGTCGTTTGTACCTGGGTACCATAAGTCTAAAAAAACCGGGTATAACCGGGTATACCCCGGTAGAAACCCCTAGTGTGCGGGTTCCTTTATCTGATGACTCGATCTTTTTTAGAGCCATCTGGATTTTTGAGCTAGTTCCCATACAAGTATACTACTCTTCAATGAGAAACTGTCCAGAGCAACTTTATAAAAAAAGAAGGCGCGCTCCATCCCCATGTAGATATATGGCGATAGACAGCGTCATCTATATTTTTGTCTTCAATAATCTGGCCCTGGACACTACTGGACAGACCCTCAATCAAGGTGTGTAAGGCTCAACGTTAGCGACACTAGCGCCACTCAGTGAAAAAAATTCACTGACTGAATACGCAAGTGATTGAGAAACCACATTATGAATTACCGACAATAACTAACACCAAAGAATTTTTAGAATCAGTAAAACCTTGGAAAAACTGTGCACTTTAGTTATGTAAGCCGAAATTGCTAAAAGTGGCCACTTTTAGCAATTTCGGCTTACATAACTCATGGATACCAATTTTTATACATTTAATTAGATTTATTTATTCTTTGTGGTTAGTTATTGTCGGCAATTCATAAATTGGGCTCCAGATGACCAGCGTGTTCAGCCAGGGATTTTTTTCCTGTTTGGGGGCAGTGTTAGATTGAGTTATTATCAGAGTTCTTTTAGGCTGCTGTAATACTGAAACTACACTAAATATTTAAGTCATTAAAATTAACTGCTTCTTGTTTTACTTTTTTTATCTTATACGAGTTGTAGATCTGAAAAAGGAATATTAAACGTGAAAAATATTTTCAAACTTCAAAGAATCCGAATGTTTCTTAATCAAAGTTTAGAACAACATGCAACAATAACGATTCCTGGAGCCCGTTTATTGAAAGCGATGGACCGTATAAAAACCTTTCGCAAAAACTTCGTGGGCCGTTCCTGAAAACAAGTACCTACCTAGGTATACATCAGATGTTTTTCGACGAGCGTTTTTCAGATTATTCTCAGAAAAACTCAAAGGCGAGTAAAAGTTACACAAGATTTATAGATTTCCGACGAAAAAAGAATGTAGAACGTTTGATATTTAACTGAAATAAATACTTGATTTCCAAACATGCCTACCTATGAATAGGAAAGGTTAAATAGGTCTGAACTCAAATAAGTCTTTACAGATGGCTCACTCAGTACTAGCGACGATTATGACGGTTACTGACTATTACAGAAATGAACTGGAAACTCAGAGGAACTCAAATTAACTAAGAAGATGGTTGCCACGAATGTCATTTAAAATTGGCTCAATCGTATTACGTTCTTTGATCAGATTTAACAGTATTGTGCCCTCGTATTTGACAGTAGCAACCCTGGCTATGTTACAAGTGACAACAGCGAAATTCATATATATGGTCGAGTCATCCTTCTGTAAACTCTCTATTTTGTCGTCTGAACGTGACCTGAACCTTTGAACCGTGAATTTAACCTTTTATGCCCTTGCTAGTGATTTAAACATCTTACGTAAGATTCAGGAGTTTAATGTAAGTTTACCTTACCGTAAGTTTATGTTGATTCTCAAACAATAATTCAATACCAATTTTTCAATCCAAGTTACCTACTTTATAAAGACAAATTCAAATGGAGATTCATAAAAACTGAACAACTTAAAAAAATAAACAAATTTTTTGGGTAAATTTTAATTCGAAAAGTAATTTTAAGCACAGAATCTATACATATAATAAAACAGTAACAAGTATAAAGTCTGTACATGAAATAGATTCAAAAAAGGATTTTTGTTTTGGATTATGTTTAAGATAAAGATCTCAAAACAATAGCAAAAAAAATTTTTGTCTGTTTGTCTGTCTGTCTGTCTGTCTGTCTGTCTGTCTGTCTGTCTGTCTGTTTGGTTGTTATTCTTTAACGCAAAAAGTACTGATCAGATTGTTACCAAATTTTGTATCGTGGTAGCTTATTACTCGGGTCAACATTTAGGACACATTTTACTTCGGGAAAATCTCTCATTCCCACGGGAAAACGCAGCAAAGTTTTTTACAGTCTATCTTATTGAGTGGGGTATCGTTGAATAGGTCTTTCAAAAATAAGTGCAGGTTTCTTAGAAATAAAATCGATTAAATGTTTCTGTCTCGAGATATTTCCTTCTAATGATTAATTTGTAGTACATGTTTGCTTTGAGAAAATTAGTATGAAAACCTTCGTGGATACGAATGCTTGGTAGATTAAAAGTTAGGTGTAGTGTCTTTGTGGGTATTGTTGGTGGTATGTTATGTTGCCGTGTGATGCCGGCTTAGAATGTCATCACCCCATATCTTTCCCGTGGGTGTCGTAAGAGGCGACTAAGGGATAAATTCATCCAGGGGTTCATTCACTGGATGAATTTCGCAATAGCATTTCAACATCTTGCATTGTGCTCACCAACCCGCCTGCCAAGCGTGGTGAGTATGGCACATAATACCCCCCCACTAGAGGGAGGACCATGTTTAGTTAGTGGACTTTATTGTGGCTGTTATAAGAATGTTATGGTAGTAACAAGAGAGTGAAACGTGAAAATAACAGCAAGAGCTACAGATGAGTCAGTGTTTTCGATACCAGGTTAAATAGTTGCTGATGCCCGAAAACGAGCATAACTAACTACATACAAAGTATGTATTTAATTTAATAATTAGGTACGTGTTGTCAATTACAAGAGAAATGTTGGTGTTAGCCTTTTTCCTACCATGTAAGTGATAATACCGTGATACGTGTATGAACGTAACGTGTTATATAGGTAAATTATCACATTATTGACTGAGATTTTGTTATTTGTTTAGGTAGTTCTAACGTTTTAACGTTATATTGCCGCAAGTTTGTTTTAACCGCCGTATTATAAGTACATTACGTCTAACTGTCTCTCAAAAACGCGGCTGTTTACATTGCAAAGGGTCATCGATAAGGCAATATAAACTGATAATGACATGTAAAGAAAATAAACCTTTGAGTGTGTATGTGTGCGTAGTCGTTTCTCTTCTTCTAATACTTAAAGTTAATTTGAAAGCTGTTATTTGGCCAAATTGGCTATAGATTTGGTGCAAACTAAAATATAACATCAATTAATGAAAATTCAGACTTTCTGCTCATAATAACTAGAAAGAGAGACTAGAAAAAAAAACTATACCCCAGAGTAATATGTCTGTTTCAGCCAGGGGTACCCTATTATATCTCAGCTTCTGGATCGACAGTTTGGATGTGGTATACGAGTACTCGACTCCGGTTTCCCGAGCTCCTGTCTATGTTTAAGTACCTTCCAGTAGAATCTTAGAACCTGTGTTACTGTCTCAAACTCACCACATTCCTTTTCACTGCTGTTCCTACTTCCCTTCTCTCCTAGATCCAACAAAAGCATCTCGCTCCTGCAAAATCTGTTTCGGCGAAAAACCCAATGCAGATAGTGCGAATGGGCTTGGTGGACTCGGCGACTCAGCAAGGCAAATTGGACAACCTAGGGCGAAGGTAGAGGGCGCTTGCAGTTACTGTCGGCCAGACACTGCATCCGACCTCTTCGTCAGTCGCAGCGGTTTTCCGTTCCACTGAATCGAGGAGGAGGACGACTAAGTGCTTGCACTTGCGTTTGCGCAAACGTCTGTGCACCTTAATATATCCTGTTCAACTGACCTAATGGACTACGATGTAGGATATAAAATCACCAATATCCGAATCAGTGTCGACTTGATTAGTAGTAGAAGTGGTCGCCATGGCCAAAATCGGTCGGAGAGATAATTATTTGGGAAGTGTACCTAAGTGTCCGAAAGGGTGTCAGTCTAACGATTCTAGCATTTTATAGAAATATCGGTTATAAGTAAACCATTATATTATAGCAAGCTTAACAAAAGTTTGCTAAGGTGATGAGCTTAATTCGTTCCTTTGAGTGCTACAAGAAGCATGGATGTAAAACTTTCGAAAATAACAGGCTATATTTCCTTGCCCTCTAACCCAAAACGCGATGTAAGTCCCGGCTAAACCCTTAGTGCAATAGAGCAGTCACACAATCACCATCCTGGTAAATATAAGTTAGCAAAGAACATGATCAACACGATTACCAAGTCATCGCAAGCGCCGCACTAAGTCTCGGGCTTCCAAGATTGTGTCAAAGATCTTTTAATCCTGGGGATACTCATATTCATACTCATATACTTATTGATTTTTCTTCAAACGGTACAATAATATCCTAGATTAGGAGGTATATCGTTTCACATTTGATGTCATTTGTAGGCACAGCATGCATGAGTAGAGCTGATTACCCGTCTGCGAACACCGCAGGCATCCCATCCTCAGAAACTTGACTTAGCCCTAGCCACACATTTAACTTGTGGCTGATTTCAAAATCACCGATTAACAGTGTAACAACATGTAGATATAAATTAACTAACACAAAGCCCCTATCCACTTGCGTACGAAGTCGCGGGCACCAGCTAGTTAAGAATAAATAAGTACTAATAATTTGCAGCCCCGGCCTCGTCCCGTCAGGGTGACATTTGTTTTATTTTTCATAGTCTTATTGCTGGCACAGGAAATAAAAAGCGCCATATTTGTTTCAATTTCCCAAAAAGAATTGCATAATGAAAATATTCGTTTTATTGCTGAGAGAGAGAATGGCGTAAACTACTATAAGACAGACACCATTTAAATATTAAGAGGCTGAATGCTTTAAAGCAGTTGCTAATAATAATGCTTTAAAGAATAGGTACTATATGCTTGTACTTGGGGAAGCTAGAAAAGGTGAACCTATCAAGAAAAAAATGGAGGACTTTTTCCATTCGCCATCCGCTACTCATACCTGCTTACTTGTTTTTTTATTGACGGGTATGATGGCTGTAATATTTGATTTAGATTCTAGGTTGGACAAGATCCGAACTGACGATACAATTTGTTTTTATCGAAAATTGAGATATTTTTCTAAATTTATCACGCCCTTTCATTGCTTCAATAAGTTGAATGTTCAGATAAAATCGAGATGATTTGAATTTTATATTCAAGTCTTCTGTACAATTTTACGGTTGTACCTGTTATATTTCTGATTGAATGTTTTCCTTCTTATTCCTATAATTTATTTTTAAATTGTCGAATGTTTTCCATTTTGCGCTTTCGTTTAAGGTCCATTTATTTACGTTTAAATTGAATGGAATAAGAATATATTATAAAAAAGCTATATTTAGTTCGTGGTTTTATAAAGGCTTTTGATAAAACACGTCTATTTTCATGAGCCAAGTAACACCGATGCTAAGCATTCGTATGATTCGCTGAATTGCTATTAAGGGTTATTTAAGACCAGGGATGTAACTTAAGTAACAAAAAATCGATAAAATATAAAACGATTTTAAAATAAACGATGCTTTAAATTATTTTACGCAATAATAACTTTCACCACATAATTTTCGATTTAAAGAAAAGAACATCATAACAATATTACAAGAATCAAGAGACCTAATAAAAGGTGTCATGTATTTTTATTAATATTACACAAGACCCGAAATTTGCCGGGTGGTAGCGCCTAAGAATTTTGCCACCCCTATTCTACTCAGGGTGTTTGGTAAAAGGCGACGTAGAGTTTTTGACTTTGGCTACAATATCTGCCGACTATATGGCAACAACCGTTTGGTGGCGGTAATACCACCTAAGATAGCATTCCTAAAGAGGGTTGACGTCAGGCTGGTCGTAAAATTATACCAAAACTTGTAGAGCCGACCCGAAGTAGGTAATTGGGATAAGTAAGGCAGGAAAATGATGACCTGAAATAATTCGTTGGTGCAAATAAATGCCACACAATTATTTAAAATTGCATATACATAATCCATACTAATATTATAAATTCGAAAGTAACTCTGTCTGTCTGTCTGTCTGTCATTCTGTCTGCTACGCTTTCACGCCTAAACCACAGAACCGATTTTGATGAAATTTGGCCCAGAGATTGCTCATACACCGAGAACGGACATAGGCTACTTTTTCTTTCACTTGAGGGTCTGGAGTACCTGATGCAGACCATCAGAATCACCACCAGCAGCCCAGCTAAACTATAGGAGATACAGATATGACTCCAAAGCAAAAGTTGTTCTGCTTGATGGGACGCTTCTGCTGGTGAAAAGACATAGAAGGTTTAGAGTACCTCATGTAGACCTCCAGGTGCACCAACAGGAGCCCAGCCAAACTATAAGTGATTCAGATATGACTCCAAAGCAAAAGTTGTTCAGCTTGATATGACGCTTCTGCTAACGAAAAGACATCGAAGGTTTGGAGTATCTGATGTAGACCACCAGGTGCACCACCAGCAGCCCAGCTAAACTAAAGGAAATACAGATATGACTCCAAAGCAAAAGTTGTTCTGCTTGATGGGACGCTTCTGCTGGTGAAAAGACATAGAAGGTTTGGAGTACCTCATGTAGACCACCAGGTGCACCAACAGGAGCCCAGGCAAACTATAAGTTCAGATATGACTCCAAAGCAAAAGTTGTTCAGCTTGATGTGACGCTTCTGCTAACGAAAAGACATCGAAGGTTTGGAGTATCTGATGTAGACCACCAGGTGCACCAACAGGAGCCCAGGTAAACTATAGGAGATGCAGATATGACTCGAAAACAAAGGTTGTTCAGCCTGATGGGACGCTTCTGCTGGCGGAAAGACATCGAAGGTTTGGAGTATCTTATGTAGACAACCAGGTGCACCAACAGAAGCCCAGGTAAACTATAGGAGATACAGATATGACTCTTAAGCAAAAGTTGTTCGGCTTGATGGGGCGCTACTGCTGGCAAATAGAAATTAAAGGTTTGTGGTACCTGACGTAGACCACCAGGTGCACCAACAGGAGCCCAACTAAACTATAGGAGATATTGAAATGGCCCAAAAGCAAAAGTTGTTCAGTATGATGGAACGCATCTGCTGGCATCTGTTGGTAATGCGATTATGTTTTGAGAAAAGTAGTACCAACAATATTAGCGTGATGAATATCCAGAGTTTAATTTTTAGGATACTGGTGTGGAAATAAGAATTTTGCAAAGGTGTAAGGAATGAAACGAAACGAAGTTCGCGGGTACCAGCTAGTCGATTATAAAAAATCGATAATTTTAGAAAAAACGACGTTGTTTTAATAATCAATTATTTTTTCACATCCCTATTTAAGACTATTGACTAGAGTGTTTTATTGCTGTTCCGAGAATCGATAAGCATTTGAAACATAATCAATACTCCTTTGAAGGGGCATTATGATTGGAACTGTATCGGATATTAAAGACTTACGACCGGGAATCTCATAAACACCGTCTTTGTTTACTTCCGCTTTGATAGAATTTGTACATACAGGCCATCAAAACAAGCCCAATTTGACATTTGTCAAGCGCTGCAACGTGGATTACTCTACTACAGCTTCTGGGCCGCGACCATAGCATACAGTGTCCAATCGAAATCCTAAGAGGAGCTTTTCGCTACCTGCCGTTATGGCATACCTACCTCTACCTAACCTACATTGCTGGTTCTGGTATGGGCGCTATTATAATATAATGAACTAAATATATCCACACATACGGCACGGTACGGTATGTACAGAGCTTTAACCAAAGAAATGTTTCTTGTGCCACCGAATTATTTTGAGACAACTGCTAAATTGGGCTTTATAAATTGGATCGACTGTATATTATGTTCCACGTGTGTTTGGTGAGGGTTTCTTTTATTTCTGGTAGAATTATATTCTGTTAATATTTTATATGGTTACTGTACTTATTTACACAAGTAAACAAAAAGTAAAGTTTTGTAAGGAGCTTGCTGTAAGAAGCTTTCCTTAAATGCCATTTGTAAATAGCTACCAAACTCCGTGTGCACCTTTTAACTATTTAAAAGCACTTCAACTTAAACAGCTAACTATGGCTGGTGCTGGGCCGCTCCCAATTGGGGGGGTGTCTGCTATTTGCGGATTGGGGACCGCAGTGCAAGGTCTTGTAGTCACAGGAAACGCTGCTGTTCTCGTATTTACGATATTTACATGGGTGGAAATGAGGCTGTACTTTGTTACTACCCGGGAAATGTAAAAAGTACGAAAGTCCTAAACAAATATTTTCCTGAAAACTTTTCTCTACAATTGTTAATTAAGTTGAAATTTTATGTTAAATGTAATGCGGTTGAATTAGGTAGGTAGGTATACTGGTGGAGCCTAATTCATGATTGGCGGAGTCTTGCTAGTACCTACCAATGTACAGACGACATTGGCTATATAAGTATTTTGAACGGTTAAATACATTATAAAAAAAAACTTAGTCTGCCGAGCCCTAAGATTAAAAATAATATAATTCAACGACAAATATGTAAAAAAATCAAGAAATTCCTTCATTTTCTAATCTTTACCTTACAAATTGTCCTTGATTGCTGTTTGCGTAGAAGGCCGATGTCTTGACAAACCCGGGCAACTACGGAGCTTTCAAAATTCAAGTCTCAGTCATTTCATTCATTCGTTCAGATTCGTTCATTCATTGTGTTATCCGGTATTGTTCTGCTTAGTCTCTCTAATCAATTCCGGGTGTAGCTCCCTACTTCCGTTCAATGGCTAACAACTTTATTCAAGTATACAATTCCCAGTGCTCTCATTTGCATAGCTGCTGCATCTACCAGCTGTTCATTGTATTGCATGGTATCCACTTGACTATCCACGTTCTCGTGAACGAATGAATACTGAGTAACATTTCAGTAAGCAAACTTGACATGGTGATTCCTCTTATCAATATTAAACAACTTTTTTGCTATTTCAGCGTCTTACAACTTTTACTACGTAAGCGTCTGGGCGTCTACCTAGCGACCGATGTTCCATAGAAAAAGAAATACTTACTTGCTATTTTTCGCTATCTCTTAAGTGAGCCCTTGCTAGATAGTGCCTTTTCACTCTTGACTTGAAAAGGCTCAAGGTATGGTATTCCGGAAACAGACATTCCGGCAGGGAATTCCACTTCCTAACCGTTCGCATGATGAAAGTTGAAGCAAATCGCTTCGTGCTAGAGAGACGTTCCTATATCAACTACGTAAGGGTGGAATTCCAGTGGGTGGTGGGTGATTGATTTCAAATATTGTATACTATCTCTGCTCTGAAGGTAGAAGCTATGAAACGGTTCTTGGAACAGTAACCGACTGACTTATCAGGCGTAGCTTGCGATTTCATCAAATTTGCCTTTAGGTGCCGTAATTATATAGGGTGAAATTTTACTAGTGACCGATAGCGAAAACTCAAAACCGGCTGGTGATAAGGAACAACTTTCCCCAAGGAACATAGGTCGAAATACGAATTTTTTTTTTACCTCCCGTAGTAACTCAAATCAGCTGATCGGCAATTTTGTATGGGAGGTCCAAATTTTTTTTTCGTATTTCGACCTATGTTCCTTGGGGAAAGTTGTTCCTTATCACCAGCCGGTTTTGAGTTTTCGCTATCGGTCACTAGTAAAATTTCACCCTATATTACTGAACTTTTCGGAAATTAAAACTTGTATTAATTTCTCCTGACTTGACAACTCATCATGGATACTAGCTAGCTACGTAACAAATTAGTTCTATGAAGGAAAAGTAAACTATTTTGGTTTTGCCTAAGCAGCATTTAAGGAAAACCCCGAATATTCGTTAGTATATTTTTATACAAAATGGCATTTTTGTTTTTAGTCCTATGAACATTGTTATCGATAGGTATTAGGTACTACAGGGTACCCTGGAAACCCTGTTGTTTAAAATTCAAAGCAGTAGATAGCAGTAAAAGCAGCTACATTTTAGTATGTAGCTTAGAATAGCAGCACGCTTTTAGTGAAACGAAATTCCAGAATGACATTTTGGATATTGGCTTTCCTTGCAAAGAGGAAAACATCGCCCTCCTAAAAATCTCATGTTTGTAAAGTCAAATATTTTGTGGTAAAATAAAAATTTAAAAGAATCTTTTGCAAAGGACGTAGTTTGTTTTTATTTATGTGCCTACCGAAGCACAGATACAGACAGTGCAGACTGATTTTCCGAAAAAGAGCTAGTTCAGTGCTTCGGTAGGATTTTTCCCGGTCTGATTTGTAAATCAGCCTGGGAAAAATAACGAAATGATATAAACACTTTTGTGAGTGCCCACCGAGAATCGAACCCGAAAACTTTGCGGGGCAGGCATCACTCTACCACTGCGCCAAATCCGCCGGTCGTACCTACTAATAAGAAATTAATAGGAAATGATGAGTATTTTATTCCTTGTCCTACCTATGTTACTTCCACGTGACAACACCACTATATTACCCTGATCTTCTGGGAATATTGACACACTTCCTTTCCTAGTAGTTGTTATTCCAAAATATAAGGTCCCATTAAATTCACAGCAAATATTTTAGGGGCAGATGAAATAAAATATAAGCATGTACGAGTACTAGGTAAATAAAAAAAAAATAAAAAAACACAAAACGAAAAATGTGCACCCTGTTTGTCCTAGAAACACACCACTAAGGCTACTTCGATGAATTTAACTTACGCGCCAAAAAAAGTTGCTGTGATTGGTTGGTTGTTACTGTGCATGCCGTGTTGGTAAGTGGTAAGTGAATCCTGTTTACGTGGCGGAACGTCAGTCGGGTCAGTCAAAGGATGTTCACATAATTAATTAAAAAGTTTGTCTGAAAATAAAATAAAAATCTAGCGTGTCGATTTTTTTTAATATGCCTTAGATGTTTTTCTTATACATGTCGGAGTGTTATTAAAGGCAGAGAGAGAGCACACGCATGACGCGCGTGCGCATACACACGTAAAGGGAAAACGGGGCGCGACTGCCGCCACCGACATCAGAATCGAGAAGCTTCTCATCAATGGCCGACTATCTATCACAACACAACCTCCATCAAGATTACACCACTGTGTTACCTGGGCGTGTAACAAACGAAGTCAGGATCAAGACTACATCGTGGGCGTGTATTTTCAATATTCAACCAACTCAACCAAGTGTGACACCTTTCTCACAATCACCAATCAGTATCTCAAACTCCGGGCATGATCAACCACATGCTATTAACCGTTGTAGTCTACTTTTTTAAGAAGGAAACATTAGTACCAAAGTACGAAGGAAGACCTCTCTTGTTATTGGGAAATAGTACCGTTTCGAGCTAATAGCTCTCGTCAGGTGCAGTTCAACTACACGACGCATACGACAGAAGACGTATCGCCCCAATAATATCATGTGTCTCTGTCATTCTCTATCTTCAATCATTATCAATCACTTTGCAATAATCTCCATCACACTATATCTACCATCAACATCACATTCTAAAATATCATGGTCACCCTTCACATTTTTCATCACAAATTCAACTTGACTGCCATACTACTTTGATCGATTTTAGCACTGAATGTTTGACAACAACCCGTCTGCTTGTTTTATTTCACAATATCTAACTAGCTGTTAGAAACTCATAAAAGGAACAACGTAAGAGACAATCTCATCGTTAGGAAAACACACGTAGTAACTATGTAGCAACATCATCAAACCTGACGCCTTCCTGGCTCGTTACAGTTTATCAGCTGCAAGGAAAACACATTACCGAGTAGCATAACACACAAATGAATGCCAAACTATAAGGAAAGATTGGAAAGATCTCACCAAACTGGACTTCACAATCATTGTCCAAGGACACTTGTTCGCCGGTGCATTTTCATCATTTTTACCGCCGTTCTCAAGCGGCCCGCGCTGAACCGTGATCGCATACCGCTTCCAATCATTTTTGCCTCATCATGAGACCGATGAACATGATTTTCACAGCAAAACACAATAAATTAGCACTACACAAAAACACCAACCACTGACTGTTTTACCGGGAACCATGACAGTCGTGACAGTTATCTTTTTCAATCTAAGAATTCTCACTCGGGAAAGGCTAAAGCCCATACAGCCTTCAAAATCCATACAGCCATCCCGACATACATATTTACGCGTGCCCTTAAAATATTTGCAGTGAATTTAATAGGACCTTATATTGTTTGGACAAGCATAGATTCGTGAGCTATGTTATTTAGGTGTCTATTATGTGCTACTGTGCCCTTCGTGATTTTATCTCACCATCTCTGCTACAATCGTATGAAAGAAAAGCTCTCTTGTAAAAATCAACGTTCACACTTTGTTTTGTATTATTACCATTTGACTCCTCCCGAGGTAATTATACATTCTGTAAGATGAGAAGGTGGTTCCTTTTACCCAAAACTTTCAAAAACAAACTGATCAGTTAGCTGACACAAACCATAATATTTTCTTTCTTTGCACAGCTATTACTTACTCATTATCATTACAATAAAACGGTTTAAACGACACTCTCAATGTTCGTAGTCGCTTTCCAGTGTGATGCCGGTTTAGAATGTCATCACCCCATACCAATCCCTGGATGAATTTCGCAATCGCATTGCAACATCTTGCATTTGCTCACCAACCCGCTTGCTAAGCGTGGTGAGTATGGCAAATACCCCCAACTAGGGGGTAAGCACATGTTCAGTAGTGGACTACATTGTGGCTGTTTTATCAGGAAAATAAAATTCTAGAATTCCTATTGCTTTAGTAATGAGGTGGCAAGGCAACAAGGTAAATGTAATTCACTATTCCTTCCAGTACACTGAAGTTGTTTGTGCTGTGGTATATTTTTTTGTATGTAAGTATCTACGAGTGATAGGCACTTACTTGCGTATTGTTTCCGCGCAATATGTTGGTAAAATTATTCGATGTTTGACACCCAGTAACCATTGTCGTAAATACTTCCCGCCGCCGCGTTCGTGTCCCCGCGCGTTTCCATGACTACGCTCTAGAGGGGTGAGACGCGGGACGCGAGAGGGGAAACTCGCGCCCGCGCCGCGCCGGCCGCTCCGCCGCCGACGCCATGTTTGTTCGGGTGTTCGTTTGTCTGCCGCCGACTGCAGAGCTCTCGCTTACGCGTATTTTCACATTCTTATTAGAATCGTATTACATCGTGTTCAAATAGTGTTAATTTTCGTAAACCCTGAGATATAAACAATAAACATTCATTAAACTACCTCGCCGTGTTTGAATTTGTGATAAATTCCCCAAACCAAATTCCGCGCGCGAGAAATGGCTGCCCAACGCGGTGCCGCAGCCCGCGGTTAAAACAAAAATTGTGTAAATAGTGCTCTGTAGTGACTTGTGCAGTTTTGTGACTGATAGATAATAATCATGGCCCCTCCTAAAACGAGGTCCCAATCAGACACCACGGACTCAACGGATGTGCAGGATCCTGTCGATGCGGGAGCATCGCCCAGCATCTCCATGTCTCAAGACGCCCTGGCGTCACTGGTAGCCACCATACAGCAGTCTAACGCTGAAATCTATGAGCGCATGTTCGAGCGCCTGTCGTCCGCAGCGACTTCCCCCGTCCAGCAGGCGAGCACGCCGCCGCCGCTGAGTTCCTCAACGGGAGAGAAAACAGGCAACTTCGCTCGATGCACGGCAAGATTTTCTGGGGCTCCAGGTGAAAACGTGGAAACCTTCATAGATGCCATCGAGGCCTACAAGGAATGTTCACTCGTCACTGATGATGTGGCCATCAAGGGTATGTCTATGCTCCTCACCCATGACGCGGCGACGTGGTGGCAAAGCATCCGCGCCGAAGTCGATAGTTGGTTGGAGGTCACTATGTACCTACGAGAAGCATACGGCGATCGCCGCAGCGAGGATCGCATCTACAGAGAATTCTTCAACTTGGTTCAAGGTGACGAGCGAACGGATATTTACGTCGCGAAGGCGCGAGCCCTATTATCTCACCTACCCAAGGACGATCTGTCAGAGAAGGTCCAGTTAGATATGGTTTACACCAACCTACATAGACGCATACGAAAAAGATTGCGCAGAGAAGACGTAGATACGTTTCTCGGTCTTCTTAGAGATGCCCGTATTATAGAAGATAATATCTACGAGTCGCCATCGCATGTTCAAACAAGTTCGCAGTACATTGCAACTCACACGAAGCGCAATGCGTCTAATATGCCTACGCAACCAGCAATGTTCGGCACACGTGCACCGAAGCCGCATAGCAACAACATCGCAACCTACGCGACGCCGCGCGGTGAGGCCACGCCTCCCGCGCCACACAGCGCGAGCGCGCCGCTCGCCCATTGGCGCGGTGCGCGCGCGACACCGTTCCCGCCGCGCGCTCAACCCGGCGCGCCTGTCGGCGCGCGCGCGCCGCAGCAAGTACCGCGCGCGCCCACCGCCGCCGCCGCAGCGCCGCCGGCACACGACTACGAGCGAGATGTCAACAGAGTACCTAAACAGCGCCCCTTCTGTGTCTACTGTAAGCACTATGGACATCTACGTGACACGTGCCGTAAGTTGATGGACAGAGGTGAGTCAGCTGATATACCTACTTCTAACGCGTTCGTACCTATTTCGTGTTATCAGTGTGGTTCGAAAAACGTTACTCGCGAAAACTGTAAACTTTGCAACGGTGAACAAAAGTTTTATAGCGTGCGTGCTGAAAGCATAGAATCCAAACTAGTACAAAAGTGTCGTGAACGTGATAGCGTTAATACCTACACCTGTAGTTTACCGTTCATTGACCTCTGTGACGAATCTGATCTTGTGTCTGCAAATGTTTACAAATATTCATGTGATCGTGATCGACGGTACAGTCAGCCTAAAAATATTTCCGTAATTCCAGATCCGGATTTGATTTCTTATAAAGATTGCTGCCGCGAATTATTTTCGAACGATGATGACTTGTACAGTCGACCACACAAATGTTATGATTGTTTTTCTGAAAATAATTTATACCTAAACCGCTTATACAGTGTGTCTCAAAAGAGTTGTGTTACTCCTTATTTAATTGATTACAAAAACTGCTGTCGAGAATTATTCTCAAGTAACACAAAGTACAGAGTAGCACAAAAGTGTTACGATTTAATCGATTTTTCGTGTTATGAAAATTTTTATGATCATTATGTGTCTGATGATACTTCTTATGTTACTCAGAATGTTTCGAATGATATTACTGTGTGTGTTAATGTTTGTACCGATGACGCGCACGCCGGTGAGAGCTCCGAGTCTAAAGCCGAACCCGTTTTACGTCAAATTTTCGATGTCGCGATTTTGGGATCGTCGGGAACCGCTTTAGTTGACCCCGGGGCCAAAAGTTGTATCGCGGGCCATACACTGTACACACTCCTCCTCAGTGAAGGTCACCCCCCTTGAACCGGCGCGCCGTAATGTGAAACTTGCCGACGGACTTGTTCGTATGATGGACGTGTTTATGACTACTCTTGATGTGCACTTAGAAGAGAAAGTGATTCGTTTACCCTTTCTTATATTTCCTGAGGCACAAAACAATGAGACGTTGCTCGGCATGGATTTCATGTTTAAAGCCAAAATTATCAATGATTATGATCGGAAATGTTGGTATTTCTCCGATAATCCACAGGTACAACATCCAATGCGTTTTGAGCCACTTTCCTTGCCAGATCTTTCTTGTTGTTCCGCTGAAGTACTCAGGGATGACGAAGGTACATTCTTAGATCCACCTGACCGGAGCCTGCTGGCGCAGCTCTTGGCTGACAATATGGACATCTTCCAGCCAGGGGGAGACCCCACACCTTTTTGCTGAGCACCATATTGACACAGGTGAGCACCCTCCTATAGCTGTACCTCCGTATCGTTTGACCCCTGCTAAAAAGGAACTTATGCGTCAAGAAATTGAAAAGATGCTGCAAGATGACGTCATTGAAGAATGTGAATCGGCTTGGTGTTCCCCTGCTCTTCTGATTCCCAAGCCCAATGGCAGTATCCGCTTCTGCGTGGATTATAGACGCCTAAATGCCGTCACCAAGACGGACCATTATCCGATGCCGTTAATAGACGAGTTGCTCCAGTCTACCAAGAGGAACTGCTTCATGAGCACCTTGGACTTGCGTTCAGGATATTGGCAGGTAGCAGTGAACGAACAAGACAGGGACAAGACCGCTTTCATCAGCCCGCTAGGTACTTTTCGCTTCAAGCGCATGCCATTTGGCCTCAAAAACGCGCCTTCTACGTTTCAGCGGCTGATTGACAGAATGCGTTCCTGCTCTTCGTTGTCGAATGTGACTATCCTAGCCTATCTGGACGACCTGTTGATCATTTCTGAGGGCTTCCAGCAGCACGTAGCAGACCTCCGCGCAGTATTCAACCGTCTCCGCGAATTCAACCTGAAGGTGAATCGAGAAAAGTGTGTTTTTGCCAGGGAAAGTGTCAAATACCTGGGACACGTCATTACGCAAGAGGGCGTCTCACCCGATCCGGCCAAGGTTCAGGCGGTACTGGACATGAAGGAGCCAAGCAACTTGAAGCACCTGCGGACATTTTTACAAACTTGCTCCTGGTTTCGCAAGTTTATCCCGAACTTCTCCTCTGTAGCCGAGCCTCTTACAAGGCTAACAAGGAAGAGCCAGACCTGGACCTGGGGTTCAGCTCAGATAACTGCTTTTAACGAGCTGAAGCGTCTCCTTACCTCAGCGCCAATATTGATCCAGGCTGACTTTAATCGTCCCTTCATCTTGCGCACCGACGCGAGCTCATACGCGATCGGTGGAGTTTTACTACAGGGGGGAGGACAAAGAGGAACGACCCATCGAATATGCCAGCCGCTTACTCACTTCGGCTGAGCGTAACTATTCCACTACGGAGCGAGAAGCCTTAGCCGTAGTGTGGGCCGTTGAGCGTTTTAGATGTTACTTAGATGGACATCCGGTGATTGTCGGTAGCGACCACCAACCTCTTCGCTGGTTACTGACGTTGAAGTCCCCTACCGGACGCTTGGTAAGGTGGGCTCTCAAACTCCAGTCGTTCGACATCCAGTACCAGTACACCCCAGGGGAAAGCAAATGTAGTGGCAGATACGCTCAGCAGGCCGTTTTGTTCCGAGGAAACTCGAGATGGCTGTGGCGTATGCTCAGTCGTAGTAGACTTACCCACTAAGAAACCTGAAGAATTGAGACAGGAACAGCTTGCAGACCCTGAGGTGGAGAAGATCATCAAAGAGGTGGAAGGTTCAGACGACGTGGCTGCTCGTAGATGGTCGGAGCGTGGCTACCTGATGGAGCGTGGAGTACTTTACCGCTTAAATCCAGATTCTGAGAGCGAGACTCCTCAGCTAGTCATTCCCATCAGTCTTCGTCCTGAGATCCTGAAAGAGTGCCACGATTCGCCGCTTGCTGGACATCCTGGAATAGACCGGACTTACCTGAAGATCTCTCAATCTTACTTCTTCCCTGGAATGCGAAGAATCATCACGGAGTACGTCAAAGCCTGTGTAGACTGTCAAAGGTACAAGGCTACAAATGAAAAGCCTCCAGGCCTTCTTCAGACACCCGTGATGCAACAACGAAACGAGGTTTTAGCCATAGACTTATTCGGACCCTTGCCTGAAGGTGAGAACGGCGAGAGATGGATTCTTCTCGTGGAAGACACCGCCACACGTTGGGTGGAACTTTATGCCCTTCAGGAAGCGACCGCTGAAGCCTGCGCACGTACTCTTATCGAGGAATACTTCCTCAGGTACGGTTTTCCACGCAGAGTAACCTCGGACAATGGAGTCCAGTTCGTTGGAGCAGTGATGCAACAATGCATGTTCATCCTGGGAATCAAACAAAATCTCGTGCCACTTTATCATCCCGAGGCTAATCCCGCAGAGCGAAAGAATCGGGACCTGAAGGTCCAACTCGCTCAACTCGTTGAGAATGATCATACCTCCTGGCCGAAGAAAATTGCAGTCATTCGTTTCGCTATGAATAGCGCTGTCTGTCGTACCACAGGTACTACTCCTGCGTTTCTTACATTCGCCAGAGAGATGAGGTCTCCCATCGAAACTAGCTTCGATCTTCGAGCTATCCTCGACAAAGAGAACTTTGTTCCACAGATCACTCCTTACCTGAGGTCTTTCCTCAACTCTTTATCTGCTGTCCGAGAACGGGTTGAGAAACAGCAAGATAAATCCAAGGAAGTTGCTGACCAGTCTCGCCGCCCAGGCCGAGCCTATGAGGTAGGAGACCTGGTTCTTGTGAAAACTCACGTCCTTAGCCAGGCCAGCAAAGGCCTGACCTCGAAATTCATCCCTAAACGCGATGGGCCTTATCAGATTTCTCAAAAAGGTCAGTCCTACGACCTATGTTATTTCGCCCATCGACAAGCCTGATGACTGCCTGGGCAAGTATCACGCCCAGGACCTCACTCCGTTCATAGACAGTGGTGATGCTTCTTCTACTCCACCACAACCAGTTGTACCGAAACGACGACGCGGACGTCCGAAGCATCCTGATAACGAGCTAGTACAGGAACGAGGGCGTTCTCCTGCACTAGAGGGGGAGTCTGTCGTAAATACTTCCCGCCGCCGCGTTCGTGTCCCCGCGCGTTTCCATGACTACGCTCTAGAGGGGTGAGACGCGGGACGCGAGAGGGGAAACTCGCGCCCGCGCCGCGCCGGCCGCTCCGCCGCCGACGCCATGTTTGTTCGGGTGTTCGTTTGTCTGCCGCCGACTGCAGAGCTCTCGCTTACGCGTATTTTCACATTCTTATTAGAATCGTATTACATCGTGTTCAAATAGTGTTAATTTTCGTAAACCCTGAGATATAAACAATAAACATTCATTAAACTACCTCGCCGTGTTTGAATTTGTGATAAATTCCCCAAACCAAATTCCGCGCGCGAGACCATAACTAAAGTACCTAACCTACATAAGTAGTTAGAAGTGGTGCCGAGTGAGTCGAAGTGTACAATGCCGACAATCGATATCTAAAACACTATTCACTCGGCAACTGTGATCGGTATTTGATACTGTAATACAACTCGTACGAGAACTCTGCACCTCGTGGATGACTATCGAAATTGGCCACTTATCACGCGCCAACAAACATGACACGACTGACTGGATAGTCAGAACAACCAATGAACTTTGATGGACATCCATTGAAGTGCAAAGTTATTGGAATGGGTAGTAGGTAGGTAGTAGGTATGCAAGTTTTAAAGCATAGCAATAATCTATACTGTGGCTGTAAATCAAATTACGACGTCACTCTTTGTGTGGGAGGTCCAACTTTTTTCATTTGTTTAATGTTCCCTTGGGAAAGATTATGATTCCCTTTATATTACGCCTCGTTGATTTGCTCTAGGTTGTAATTTAATTATGTCTAAAATTTTTTAGGATCTGAATCAATGGATTGGAATATTGCCAAAATATAGCTTAGATGAAACTTTCCTTTCGTAGTAGCTCTAAGTAGAGACATTAGGAATAGTTCAAATTACTAGTTATTTCCACTTAATCAGATTACCTACTTAAAAACAAACACATCAATTCACCAAATACAGTGTTTACCAATCCAGTTCTAAATGTCTGTAAGTAAGTAAGTAAATCATTAATATCATTATTGATTTGTTAAATGAACTTTGTTAAATGGTTACAAAGTTCGTGATATTTTCTAACTAATGACACCATTAATTAAGTTGTTCGTTAGTAAATGATCTGTTATAAATACCTACCCCTGTTCCATTCCTCAGTAGTCAGTCTCGATCCGGTCTCCATCCCGTTTCTACTATAACAAGAAATTTTTAAGCAGACAAAATGTATTTTTAAAAGCTATTTTATTTAATCACTATAAATTATAAGAGATTCGATTTAGAAATGAAAGAGGGGCTTAGAAGAGGGGTATTTATAACAGATCATTCGAGAGAACTAATATACAACTTAACTAACGGTGTCAACATTAAATGGTTACAAAGTTCGTGAGAGTTTCTAACTAATGAGCAAACAATAATGACACATAATAATGATTTGCTTTAGATTGGTAGGTAAACTTTTTAATTAATTAATGTGCTTGCATTAAGTAATCCGATTAAATGGAAAGAAATAGTAATTTGACCTATACCTAAGGTCTCTTCTTAGAGATATGCCTAAAACATTACATAACAATAGGCATTTATGTAATAAGTAATAATATCAAGTCAAATAAACACAGGCTGGAAGGAAGTAGAATGGTAGTGAAAAAACAGATAAAAATAATATTAATTATCCTATTTGCGTATTCAGATAACGTTACTATTAATTAGCTTACCTTCGTTCAACCAAACAAATTAAAATTTGGGCCAAGTAAGGGCTTTTAATTGCAAACGCAGCTGCATGAATTGAATTTACTTGTTGAAATGAATTAGACCATTTGGGTCTCTCTATACTCTTTGTTTCATAATTGTGCCTACCCCACTCTGTACCTATCTATACTATAGGTACGTCGAAAATTTTGTAACGAGAGCACGTATTTTATGATCCCGAAACTGTCGTTACGAACGTTCGATCCGTGAAATACATATACCTACCTACGACCAAAAATATATGAATATAGCTAAGTACTCGCCTACTACGAAGGAACATACCAAAGATCTTTTATTTATTCTTGAAACTTACACTAGCAGCTAATCATGATTCTGAACAACTTTTACGATGGGGCCACACGCGAAATTCAAAAAAAATTTTGGTTCGCCATACATTTTTGCCGAGTAGGTATGAATTTTTCAATGGAACATCCTTTTTTTTTTGCAAATTCGCAGGGGGCCCCATAGTAAAAATTGCTCAGAATCGTAAGTAGAATCAAACTGCAAATTTACCTGGGTGATAAAAAAAAATTACCCTGCTACTTACTCTTTGTAAATGTAATTTCCAAATAATGTCCAGCGGATGCTAGAAACTTATTTTCCTTTGTAACGAAGCTATCAGAACGAAGAAGAACATTGAAATTTAACATTCAATGTTTACACAACCTAGGATCGGTTCTACATTTCTAGTTCGCTTCGAAAACGCAAATGTACTAGTTACTACGCCAAGGTTGAGGTCGTCGAGATAAAAATATCATAAAAATCAAATTTATAATGATATCAAGGTTTATACTACGTTGCAAATGACACTTATCTTACATAGCGAGTTTAAAAATGTTATGGGTAAGATTAATTGAAAAGTTTTCACATTTTCGTCCCATGCGGCAAAAACAAACTCTTTTGAAATTATTACTTTCTATCATTGTGTGTACTGTATTACTTATATAAATTCATATTTATAATTTTTTTGTAGGTATATTATATATAGTTATAAATAAGTTAGCATAGATAAGTTAGGATATGTATTATAGAAGTATTTTGTAAAATTTTGTTGCACCCGTTTCAATCTCTATATTTTCTGCTGTTTCCTCATTGCCTGGTTGCCTGGAAGAAATAGCTACATTAGCTATAAGGCCGCCAATTGTACAATGTGTTTTTATTTCTGGCTGTTTTTGTAATATTCTTTCCTTTTGTGCAATAATGTATATTTTATCTTTATCTTTATTTTTATCTTTATTAATTGAAAAGTTGGAATTAGTCGTAGCGGTAGTTCCAAACGTGCTGCACCTGAGAGAAGAGTTCTGAAATTTGGTACACTTAATCTTTAGGGTAAAGGAATCGATTTGACCCGTAGTACACAATTTAAAAAAAAAACCTGCGAGGAGTTATGACGTCATCTTCTTTTTGTATAGGAAAAATACTTTTTGTTTTTAAACCTATCGTGCGTGGTATCAAATGAAAGGTCTTCCTAACCCGATTCTAAAAATATATCACAATATTATATTTAAGTCATTTGTTTCAAATTAAATATGAAATAATTTTCGAAACATGCCAAGTTTGGGCTCCTCCAGATATAGTACGGCTGAATCATTGCTTATAAAATATATGTGATATGACGTGCAATATCCTCATTTCCAACATCAAGAAAAGGTACTACAGATTTTCTTTCATAAAGTATTTTTTTCGAATATTTTTTTAGATTAAGGCCCGTATTAATAAATCGCACTCAATAGCGGTCTCAGCTGATACGCACTTAAGTTGTGAACATTATCTTAAGATCGTCACTTATTAATAAACCGTCATCAAGTGCGTATCAACTTGCGGAATTTATAAACTCCTTAAATTTACACTTAGACTCGATTAAATCATACAAAAATATTGTTATCACTGGTGACATAAACATCGATTTAATTTGCACTAACTCTGATAATGTGACGGAGCGCAATAATAGAATCAATTATTTAACAGTTTTATCTATGCACGGTATTTCACCAGGCCACTTGTTTAAAACAAGAGATGACAGTTGTCTAGATCATTTCATGATGAAGTTGGATAAAAGAGTATGTAGTGCTTTTATAGCTGTTCTAAATACGTCAATTACAGACCATCAGACACTACTTCTCAGCCTTACTTATAACTCGAGCAGAGTCTCTATTGTAAAATCCAAAACGGTAGTAGATTTTGAGGGTGCAGCAAGGTCTTTGCAAACTCTCAATCTTCAAGAATTATTTTCTATTATTAATCCAAATGTTTTTGCTGCCCTTTTAATAAATAAACTTATGAGTTCCCTCATCCAAAATACAAAAATACTCAATATTCCCTCATCGCGGCGTTTTATCAAACCTTGGATGACGGAAGGAATTTTAAGGTGTATCAGAAACCGAAATGATATGCAAAGAAGACTCAAAGACGACCCAAACAACGAAACACTAAAAATTACATTTAGAAGGTACAGAAATTTCTGTACTAACCTTATAAAGAAAGTAAAACGAAAATATGAACGTGATAAACTGGCCAAAAGCACTAAGGATAATAGAACATTATGGAACACCATCAATGACCTAACTCAATTTAAATCAAATAGGACAACAAATGCAGAATTACTTGAAACATGTACAACGCCGGCTGAATCCGTAAACCTCGTAAATAACTACTTTTCGAACGTTGGGAGATCTCTGGCTACTGACATTCTAGCAAACAAAACTAGTAATTCTACCATTACAAATCAGTTGACTCCTGTAGCTTCTTCTTTTGTGTTGCTGGAGACAGACAATGCTGAAGTCGAACGAATATTAATGGCACTTGATTCTAATAGTTCACCAGGCTGGGACAATATTCCTACAAAATTTTTAAAAGATATAAAGCTCATAATAGTTCCCATCATCAGTCATTTAGCAAATTTGTGCTTTAATAGCGGCGTATTTCCGGACACATTGAAACAATCTGTTGTTATACCGGTGCACAAGAGTGGAGACAAGCGCGATGTCATTAATTATAGGCCAATTTCGATTTTGCCAGCTATCTCGAAAATTTTGGAGAAACTCATTAATAACAGACTTATAAGTTATCTTAATAAGTATAATATCTTAGCGGACTCCCAGTACGGGTTTAGGAAAGGTAAGTCTACCGAAGATGCTGTTAGTGCCTTAACATCTGTTATTGTGAGTAAACTAGATACTGGTAAGAAATGTATTACTGTATTTCTAGACCTGAAGAAGGCCTTCGACACCGTGTCTGTTCCCACTCTTGTGTCCAAACTTGAGCAAATCGGCATTCGAGGTACACAACTTGATTTGTTTAAAAGTTACCTAACAAATCGTAAACAACGAATAAAGATAGGAACTCACGTCAGTGAGGATGCTAACATCAGCTTTGGGGTCCCCCAAGGCAGCGTGCTGGGTCCTACGCTGTTCTTGATTTATATTAATGAATTATGTAACATGAAAATTGACGGAGGACACATTTTCTCTTATGCTGACGACACAGCAATAGTTTTCTATGGCAACTCCTGGGAAGAAGTTCAGACATTTGCTGAAGCAGGACTGTCAAAGGTATCAAACTGGTTGAGTGTAAATCTTCTTACACTAAATACATTAAAAACTAACTATATATGTTTCACTATATACAACTCATCACAACCACAATCCTCGTTTATTATCAAAATTCACAATTGTAGTAATGAAGGGCTAACAGATTGCAACTGTCCTACTATAAACAAAGTTAAAAAAACCAAATACCTGGGGATTGCTCTAGATCAAAGGTTGTCGTGGTACGAACACCTAGACCTAATATCAGCCAGAACTAGAAAACTAATCTGGGTTTTCAAAAATCTGAGATTTATAGCAGACAAAGAACTATTAAACAGAGTGTATATTGCCTTGGCTCAGTCTGTATTGTCTTATTGTATACCTATTTGGGGAGGTGCATCTAAAACAAAATTTAAAGAACTGGAAAGAGCGCAACGTGCACTTTTGAAGGTTATGTACTTCAAATCGTATAGATTCCCTACTTCAAGTTTGTATACATTGTGTGACGTACTCACTGTGAGGAAATTGTACATAATGTATGCTATCCTAAAATTACACAAGTCTCTGGTCTTTGATCCTGACACTCAAAAAAGAAGAAGAAAGTATAAAGTTGTAACTACTTTAGCAGTCAAAACTACTTTCGCAGCTAAACAATATATTAGGCAATCATCTTTCCTTTACAATAAATTAAATAAGACATTGAAAATCTATCCTTTGACATATTACGAATGTAAAAAAGCCCTATTGAAATGGTTAAAAACTCTAAACTACGACGAAACAGAAGAATTGTTGGAGATAATGACCTGAGGTGACGTCTATTTTTGCATTGCGGTACAATTACAACTCATATAATACACATAATATATTACTTACATGCTTATAACATGCTTATACTTGCACAACACACAACACACTCACACACACACACACACACACACACACATACAACTTGGCTGGTTTTAATAAAATAGTATATAAGTTTTTGTTATTCAATTTAAATTTCATTTACATTTAAGTCTGAGGAAGAGCGGGGCCTTCTAATACAAGTATTGCATACTTAAAAGAAGTGCACCAACATAATGTTCACTGTTTGTTATTTTTGTGAATGAAATAAATCATTTTTATTTTTATTATTTATTTATTAACTGAGATCGCTCTTGAGATGTTTTTGGTTTGGATACTAGACCACAGACAAAGTACTAGTTTTTAAACTTACGTTTTGTTTTTGCTGTATTAGTCGATTAGAACATTTAAGAACATTTAGGAACATTAGTCAAAATATACGGATAAAAATGTAAATAACAAAATATTTGAACAAAATATTTAGATATAAAGTTAATTTATAATGTTTTAAATAATTTTTGATGATATTTTTAGTTGCAAGCTTACGAGTTTTACGATAACGAGTGTTACGATCTTCTTGGTAAAGATGGAAACAAAACCTATGAAACAAAACGCTGAGAAAATGAGTTGTCTATCTGTCACGTCATGTCAATCAACGTTTGTTTTGAATTTTTCGGTGCTGTGTTTTTGTATCCATTTGAACCATTGAACAAACAAATAATTATAAATGAAATTATTGTTTGTTGAGACAAAAATCGACCGCCATCGAACAAAAAATAGAAAGGAGTGGCAACATCGAATGCCCCTGGTAGAGTGCCCTAAACCAGTAGCGTGGAGGATGAGCAAGACCATTCGCAAACAGCACCAAGGCTTATGGTTGAGATTCATGGTGCAATTGATTCGGGCGTATATTTTATATCCTAGGCAGGTATCTAGTATGTGTATTCCAGTAATAGTAAATAGTTGTTATTTAATTTACATATTACTTAATTCATAGCCTGGTTAGCACATTGCAGACCGAAGTCTGAACCATATATGATTGTCTGTAAAAAGGTTTCTGGCTACTGTCTCTGATAGCAGCAGTCGTTAGAAAACCATGTTATAGGCCTACTTACTAGTAGTAGCAGATACCAGGTTTTGTCTGGTCATACTTCGGCTACGTGTCCAACACGACAGAAAAAGAAGTAGTATCAAAAAGTACAATCTAATTTGCTTATTTTTACTAGTGTCAAGGCTGTAATGTAATGAAATAATACCTATATCACACTTGCAAAGCCTTAATTACATAATTATCTATTTGTTCAATATAATTACAAGTACAAGGCATTATTAATTTGTAACTAATAATTATCTATTGCAGATTCTGAAGAAGTTCTATTGGAAGTTCTATTGGACGCTGAAAGTAACTAGCTCGAAATTTATGGTCGTAGCAGTGGAGACTGAGGAAGCTTTGTATTAGCATATTATTTTTTTGTCTTTCTTTGTAATGAGGGCTGAATTAGACATTCTTATTTATTTATTTAACTAAGGAATTCAAATTACTGGCATAGTAATAAAAGTCTGGTATTTGATATTGATTATAGTATTTTTATTTACCATTTTCTTCAAATACCTATAAATACATGGATCTTCTGAAGAAGGCTTTAGGCTCATATCATACAAGCGTTTGGCGAGCGTAACCGCCGCGCGTCCACAATGATTTCGCCTCCGTTCCGCGTCTGCTCGCAACACCCTTGTGAGAAATGAGCCATATAGGTATCGGCACAATGTAGGGTATTCGTTGTTGCCTTCGTCTTCCAGTAAACATAGCCTGTGTGTATAGCACGAAAACTGAATGAGAAAGCCTCTCAACCTCAACCAACTGGTTCCAAACAAAATAATCTTCACGTTCCCATATAAGTTTTAGGCAAGCAATGGATATCTGGCAACAATATATCTTCATTAAACATGATAAAAGTGAATTTCTGACACAATATCCTCAAAATCCATTTTAATCCATAGAAACTGCGCAAAAATCAACAAAAAACATGATCTTAAGTGAAGGTTTGACAGCACTCAAAAAATCAGCTCTTGAGCTCTATCTCAAGACCGCACCTAAGTGCTGAGATAGACCTTATTAATAATAATAATAAATCCTTTTATTTCAGGCAACTAGGCCCATATAAAATAAAATAAAACTATACAATATCACTTACAATCTAACACAAATACTATAAATACACTACAATAACATGACTTAATAAGCTACGTAGGCACTTTCCGTGACAGCGACTCACGTTGCGCAGGGGGCCGATAGCGCCTAAATACGACTCCCTGTGGCCAGTAATCTGTTCGCATGAATTCACACACGTATTTGCGGGGAACCGTCAAAACAAAGGACCTAAAATTTGTTGAAATTTTAGATTCCAGCTTCCGGATTCCCAGCGTCATACCGGTGTCGATTCGTGAAGGATCTCGGCGTAGATTTGCCATCTGCTCCAGATGCTGTAAGATGTCCTCCGGTGTCGTCTTATTGTCTAGCCGGGACACATACAGCTGTGCGATGGGTTCGGCAGCCTTGAGGGATGTTGAGGCTGCAGTAACGGTGCCGCGTTTATTGCGGTTGCGACGAAGTTGACGCTTCCTGGGTTCTACCAGTATGTAGCCATCCTCGTCAACAATCGCTTTAGACGCGACATGTTGCTCTTCAACCGCAGGTTTTGCCGTCTGCTTCCCCTTTTGTGTGACGGGAGGCGCAGGCTGTCGCTTGCGGCGAGTGCGGCGAGTCTTCCGCGGCGGCTCTTCCTTTTGCTTCCCGGGAATAAAAGGAGCAGCATCGGGATGCAGCGCAGGCTCGGGGCGGGGCGTTGAAGGTGGCGGGATGTTATTGTCCCTCTTCCTATCAGCTGCGGGGTCGCTGACCCGCAGTACATCGGCGGCAGTTGCACGGCTCGCAGAATTGATGACGGGTGAGGTTTCGTGTTGCACGGTGTCGCCGCTACGTAAAGTCACGTTGAACGCGGCTGGCGGAGTTGCTGACGCGGTGTTTTGCCCTCGCAACGAGGTCAATTCGCGTCGCAGCTCGGTGTTCACTTGCTCAGAAACCTCTAATTTCCTTTTGATGTCTGTGACGTCAGCCTTCAGAAGCAGGATATCCTTCAGCAACCTTAATATGGCGTCACTCACTTGAGATGACGTTCCTAAGTTAGATATTAAGTTCAGTCTATTAATTAAAGCAGCAACTTAAGATCGATCTTAAGTGTGATCTCAAAGTTGAGTACGATTTATAAATACGGGCCTTAGTGTACCAAATTTCATAACTCTTCTCTTAGGCGCAGCATGTTTCATACATTTGCCTTTCGAGCCAGTAGGACTAAATTAAGAAATGGATAGGTACCCAGAATTCAGCTGTCAGAAATTCTCATTGAATTTTGTCGGCGAACGGCATCTTCCGTATGGTTTCAGCTGCAATCATAACTTGGTACATACCTACCAACCTAAAACATATCCTACATCCCTTGCAATAAAATAGAATAACTAGCTATTATTTACTTATACCTACTTACATATTAAGCATTACAATGTAAAGCTCCGGCATGTTATCACACGATAAGCTTTCTCAGACACTAAATAACATCGCCCAGCTAATAGGTACATAGCATACATAAGTAATAAACCATGTAAGAAAATATTTTATTGTCACGCCTCCTATGTTGATAAGTCAGATGGCTTTCTTTACCATAGACATAGAAACGATAGACGAACATAGTGTGCAAAAGAGAAGAAAATGATTTATGGAAACTCAGTAAGATAGAAAAGAATAGCGAACCTTATGTCACTGTAACCTGTTTTGTATGACAGATCGTCCCAATTCAACCCGCTGGTTTTTACTTGTACATTATTTTGGTGTTTTATTCAGAAATCCTGATTTATTTTTATAATTTGATTAGTGTGCAACGATGGTTATGTATTCAGGATGCGAATTTGATGCGAATCTTCACATTTACTCGGAAAACTGCACATTTTACAGGTAAATTCTCAGGAAGTCGTCACTGGGATTACACGTGAATTTTTTGTTTAAATGTGCCTTTTTTGTAAGTAAAATAATAAAATACGCAAATCCTTATATTTCCTTTCGTATTTTCGATATGTAAAAGTGTATTAGTTAGTAATTTTCATAATATTTGGGGATAAAATAATTTCGCAATTAGGCCAGGGATTGACTGCAATTTATCGACAAAGTTATCGATAGTTACCTAGAGGTACCTTACATACTTTGAATAGTATGACAACAAAAAATATGCAAATTTTAAAGATTCGCTAAATAGTTACTTGAACAATTCAGACATAGTTTTTTACAAATACATATAACGTTATTTTCAACTACATCCAACAGATACACTTTAAAGTAAGGCCAGCCAGACGAGATAAAAAGTGTAAACAAATCTAAAAGAGACAGCTGACATTATCCCATATGACAAATAAGGACAGATTGTAATAACTGTCACCGAGTCATACAAAAGTTGTTTACATTAATTATCTCGTTTCGTTGGCCATACTTTAGATCCAGTTATTAGAGATCGACTCGGTGACTCATGCGAAATACTTATTAATACCTATTATTTTCAGGGTCGTATTAACGAGAGATTCGCATCATCGTACGTAAACCGTGACTTAGGCCCGTATTTATAAATCGCACTCAATACCGCACTCAATAGCGGTCTCAGTTGATACGCTATTAAGTTGTGATCATTATCTTAAGATCGTCACATATTAATAAACCGTCATCAAGTGCGTATCAACTGAGATCCCTCTTGAGTGTATGAACTTAAGATGTTTTAGGTTTGGATACTAGACCACAGACAAAGTACTATTTTTTAAACTTACGTTTTGTTTTTGCTGTATTACTTGATTAGAACATTTGAGAACATTTAGGAACATTAATCAAAAATAGGGATAAAAATGTAAGTAGTCACATTTGAACAAAATATTCAGATATAAAATTAATTGATTATGTTTTAAATGATTTTTGATGTTATTTTTAGTTGCAAGCTTACGAGTTTTACGATAACAAGTGTTACGATCTTTTTGGTAAAGATGGAAACAAAACCTATGAAACAAAACGCTGACTGAGTTGTCTATCTGTCACGTCATGTCAATCAACGTTTGTTTTGATTTTTCGGTCCTGTGTCCCTGTATACATTTGAACAAACAGTTAATTTTAAATGAAATCATTGTTTGTTCAGACATAAATAGACCGCCATCAAACAAAGAATAGAAAAGAGTGGCAACATCGAATGCCCCTAGTAGAGTGCCCTTAACCAGTATCACTGAGGATGACCAAGACCATTATTTCGCAAACAGCACCAAGGCTTATGGTTGAAATTCATGGTGCCATTGATTCGGGAGCCTATTTTATATCCTAGGCAGGTATGTAGTATGTGTATTCCAGTAATAGTAAGTAGTTGTTATTTAATTTATATATTAAGTACTTAATTCATGGTCTGGTTAGGACATCGCAGACCGAAGTCTGAACCATATATAATTGTCTGTAAAAAAGGGTTCTGGCTACTGTCTCTGATGGCAGCGGTGGTTAGAAAACCATGTTATAGGCCTATTTACTAGTAGGTAGTAGTAGATACCAGGTTTTGTCTGGTCATACTTCGGCTGCGTGTCCCACACGACAGAAGAAGAAGTAATATCAAAAAGTACAAAAGTATATTATGAATTTGAATACAATCTAAAGGCTGTAATGTAATGTAATGTAATACCTATATCACACTTGCAAAGCCTTAATTACATAATTTAATTACAAATACAAAGCATTATTAATTTGTAATTATCTATTGCAGATTCTAAAGAAGTTCTATTGGACGCTGAAAGTAACCAGCCCAAAATATATGGTCTAAGTAGCAGGGGAGACTGGAGAAGCTTTGTATTAGCTATATTATTTTTTGTCTTTCTTTGTAATGAGAGCTTAATTAGACATTCTTATTTATTTGTTTAACTAAGGGCTTCAAATTACTGGCATAGTTATAATAAAAGTCTGGTATTTGATATTGATTATAGTACTTTTATTTACCATTTTCTTCAAATACCTATAAAGACATGGATCTTCTGGAGGAGGTATTAGGCCTATATCACACAAGCGTTTGGCGAACGTAACCACCGCGCGTCCGCAACGGATTCGCCACCGTTCCGTGTCTGCTAGCAACACCCTTGTGAGAAATAAGCCATATAGGTATCGGCACAATGTAGGGTATCCGTTGTCGCCTTTGTCTTCCAGTAAACATAGCCTGTGTGTGTGTACATCACGAAAACTGAATGGGAAAGCCTCTCAACCAACCAACTGATTCCAAACAAAATAATCTTCACGTTTCCATAAGTTTTAGGCACGCAATGGATATCTGGCAACAATATATCTTCATTAAACGTGATAAAAGTGAATTTCTTACACAATATCCTCAAAATCCATTTTAATCCGTAGAAACTGCGCAAAAATCAACAAAAATCATGATCTCAAGTGAAGGTTTGACAGCACTCAAAAAATCAGCTCTTGAACTCCATCTCAAGACCGCACCTAAGTGCTGAGATAGATTTATTAATATGGCTTTACTCACTTGAGATGACGTTCCTAAGTTAGATCTTAAGTTCAGTCTATTAATTAAAGCAGCAACTTAAGATCGATCTTAAGTGTGATCTCAAAGTTGAGTGCGATTTATAAATACGGGCCTTAGGCCCATCTACGTCTCAACATTGAAGGATGAAGAAAGATGTGTTTGACCACCGGCGATCACTTGTCTGACAGATGTCATACTATTTCTGGTTTCGCACGTCTTATTTGTGAAGATAGCGCCTATTGACCAGGATTCTTACGAACAACCTTCTCAGCAAATTCTATAAAGAAACCTACGTAGGAAATACGCTGACTGCAAAAAAGGAAATGACCCGCCGCAGCAAAGAAAGCATTATGTCAACATTTCAATTGAACAAATAAATAAAGTTGAAATATTCATACCATTTTTTATTTGAAATTATCGATAACCCTCCAAATTGAATAATGTACATCACTAGCTGAGGCAAGCGCGTCAAAACCAAAATTGGTCACGCGAGATCGAGCTGTCAGTTGGTCTATAAACGCTAGTTTATATATATAAGTCTATGTTCTTTACAGTCATGCTTTTGCATAGACATAGAAACGATAGACGAACATAGTGTGCAAAAGAGAAGAAAATGATTTATGGAAACTCAGTAAGATAGAAAAGAATAGCGAACCTTATGTCACTGTAACCTGTTTTGTATGACAGATCGTCCCAATTCAACCCGCTGGTTTTTACTTGTACATTATTTTGGTGTTTTTTTCAGAAATCCTGATTTATTTTTATAATTTGATTAGTGTGCAACGATGGTTATGTATTCAGGATGCGAATTTGATGCGATTCTTCACATTTACCCGGAAAACTGCACATTTTACAGGTAAATTCTCAGAAAGTCGTCACTGGGATTACACGTGAATTTTTTGTTTAAATGTGCCTGTTTTTGTAAGTAAAATAATAAAATACGCAAATCCTTATATTTCCTTTCGTATTTTCGATATGTAAAAGTGTATTAGTTAGTAATTTTCATAATATTTGGGGATAAAATAATTTCGCAATTAGGCCAGGGATTGACTGCAATTTATCGACAAAGTTATCGATAGTTACCTAGAGGTACCTTACATACTTTGAATAGTATGACAACAAAAAATATGCAAATTTTAAAGATTCGCTAAATAGTTACTTGAACAATTCAGACATAGTTTTTTACAAATACATATAACATTATTTTCAACTACATCCAACAGATACACTTTAAAGTAAGGCCAGCCAGACGAGATAAAAAGTGTAAACAAATCTAAAAGAGACAGCTGACATTATCCCATATGACAAATAAGGACAGATTGTAATAACTGTCACCGAGTCATACAAAAGTTGTTTACATTAATTATCGTTTCGTTGACCATACTTTAGATCCAGTTATTAGAGATCGACTCGGTGACTCATGCGAAATAATTATTAATACCTATTATTTTCAGGGTCGTATTAACGAGAGATTCGCATCATCGTACGTAAACCGTGACATAGGCCCATCTACGTCTCAACATTGAAGGATGAAGAAAGATGTGTTTGACCACCGGCGATCACTTGTCTGACAGATGTCATTCTATTTCTGGTTTCGCACGTCTTATTTGTGAAGATAGCGCCTATTGACCAGGATTCTTACGAACAACCTTCTCAGCAAATTCTATAAAGAAACCTACGTAGGAAATACGCTGACTGCAAAAAAGGAAATGACCCGCCGCAGCAAAGAAAGCATTATGTCAACATTTCAATTGAACAAATAAATAAATAAAGTTGAAATCTTCATACCATTTTTTATTTGAAATTATCGATAACCCTCCAAATTGAATAATGTACATCACTAGCTGAGGTAAGCGCGCCAAAACCAAAATTGGTCACGCGAGATCGAGCTGTCAGTTGGTCTATAAACGCTAGTTTATATATATAAGTCTATGTGCTTTTGAGATACTTCCTACTAGCGCCATCTTCAGCCGCTCTCGGAATTAACATATCAAAAACACACCTATGTAACAAACCATGTATATAATAAGAAAGGAGGTGTGGTCAAGATGGCTTATCCTTACGGTAACGCTTTTGATATACTATCTAGTGCTGCTATCAGCGGTCGTTTTACGAGCTAACATCTCAAAAAACCAGATTTTTGACTAATTTTATTAAATTAGATAAATAAGTAAATAACCAAGTTACGGGCATGCGTAACTCTTAGATATTAATCATTTTTCATTATCTTTTAGAATTAAGTTGATTTATTATTGTATAATCATTTTTTGAATTTATTTCATTTTTGCTACTTTTTGTTTTGCCTTTTTTCAGTTGATAATCGTTAGTTTACAGTAAAATCAGTAGTTTCTAATCATTTTATACGTTTTTCTGATCCTTATGACAACCTATTACTTAGTCTAGGAAGCCTAGAACCTAGTTTTTCAGGCGTTGTAAATATTTTCACTTTTTATATTTTTACGTATTATTTTAGATTCTTATCTTAGTTCTTAGTTTCTAGTGCATAAAGACATATCACTAATAAATTGGACGATAGATTAAGTTTTTGCCAAACTTTGTACTTTAAACTTTAATTAGAGCAATATCGCCCATATCTGGGGAACGTATCATCATATACCACCTTAATACACCTATTCTACACATTTAGTACATAAGTTATATGACCTAGAACCTCTAGGTTCCGAAATAAACACTAAAACCTAGTTATAATTTGATGTGATATGCAAAATGTGTCCATTTATCGTCCAATAAAACGAAACCTGTATTACTTAGATGTTTAAGATTTTTTACCTTGATACCTAATGTTATTATGTACCTACTTATGTAAAAGTTTTTATTGAAGATTATTTTGATATACGGTAAAACGTTGAACAATGGCAAGTTCGTAGAGAAAATTGGTTGCAATTTAATTTCGAAATTGGGGGCGGGGCGCGGCTCTCTTTAAAGTAAGGCTCGTTAGTATATAAGGAAATTGGAATTTTCAAACGACAAGTTTTACAAGTTTACACGGTTCTAAGAAGAAAATTCCAGTTTCCAGCTAGACGTGGGAGTTCAAGAGGAAAGCGGCTAATCCAGTATCTTGCCATTGTCTGCGTTGCGCCAACCAAACTGAAAAAAAGAAGAAGTTTTATTTTACAACTAAATAGAATCCTCTAAATTCGCGTAAAAGTTACCCCTCGAAAAGTGACCGCTGCGGGCCGGTTTGTCTCACCCGTGTTGCGTGCTGGCACCTTCTGTGCTGGACATAAAAATCACACAAAAGTTATTTAAATAGTTTCTATACTTGTGCTACGGTACTGACCACTGAACTGGCACCGTTTGTGCTACTTACCTGTGTATCAACTGTGAAGTGCGTTTACCTAAGATTTAGGACTTAGGACCTAGGTCTTGGGTAGTGTTAGTGCAGTTGGTACCAGGTCGTTGGAGCTTGACGAGCTGCAAATTTAGATAATCTACAAGCCTATAGGTAGGTAGGTTGTATGTGCTAGGGTAAATAAAGGTGTTTCTAATTAGATTCGTTTCTAGGAAGAACTAAGCTGGGAGATCAAAAACAAATTATTCTTGTCGTGTTTATTACTTACTCGAAAACTGAGGAAAGTCGGGTAACATACCTAACCTACTTACCTCAAATAAAATGTATAGAATCTAATAATAGTAGTTTATGCAACTGCCTAATAATGAGGGGCTGTAGGATGTGAGTGTCTGTTTATCACACGAGGCGCAGCCGAGTGTGATAATAGTTTGACACGAGCATTCTAAAGCCTAATTATATGCAGTTGCATACACTATTTTATCTACACTCTACAAGAAAAACTATGAAAAATAATTCAAACCTCCGCACTGCACTATGGCGATTGCAAGCCTATCTACTGAACCACCAACTGAACGACTTTTGTACGTAAGTAACTTTTTAACTAAACGTTAAAATGGAGGCATCTATCGGTGAATTTTAATTTGAAAAATGATTTGAAGCAAAGATTTAATAATAAATAAGTCCTCATAATTTCAAGTGTCGTCCCGCCCGGGTGACTCATTTGACTTACTGTTGGCCAGTGTCAAATTGGAACAGATTACAATTTGGTATGCGGGTCAATTGGTTTATTTTTTTTTCAATTACTAGAAATCGAGTTACTTTATGTAGCTGCCAGTAGTATGAAAGTTTTTTTTTAAAGGCTGTATATTAGTATTGCAGTTCATTACGTTCGTACTTTCGCTTCTGTAAAACGAATATTACGAAATGAGTGTAGATAATAGTTATTTGTTCAACAAGAAAGCAAAGTTGATTTTTGCTGCGAGTGCTAATTTTGAAACCCGAGGTAGCGAAGGATACTAAAATTGAATCACGAGCGTAGCGAGTGATTCAAAAGTAGTATCCTGAGCTCAATGAGGGATTCAAAAGCACGAGTTGTAAATGTGTTTGCTTTCGTGTGGTACACACAACTTTTCACCTCTGCCAGTAAGAAAATTATGTTTTTAAGGTTTTGTTCAGCGAAGGGTGTGACTATACTGCCTAGAATTTTGTTAATCCCGCCAAACAAATTTTCAAAGATACGTTCAGAAATTTTACAAAATGTCAATATTTAGAAGTTTTCGTTCTGAAATCTTCGCCTTTATTACGACTAGTTTTTGAAATCTTTAGTGTTAAATTAGATGTTCGAAATTCAAATTACTTTTCTCCACTACTTTTCTCAACAAGTTGAGAAATGTGATTTGAATTTCGAACGATGGTTAAAGACGACCTTTGCCGACTAAATTTTCGCAGCCAAATAGTTATTTTCAAGCTGGTGAGGTGAAAAAACATTTTCAATTCTCATACTACTAGGTATCTTACACAGCGAGTTGCAAAAAGTGACGGGTAAGATTAATTGAAAAATTGGAATTAAGAAATGGACACCCAGGTGTCGGATTCTCTCATTGAATCTAGATTACAAGCCTGGTAGGTATGCGCTGGGGTAGGTATAAGTATATATAAAGGTTTTTCTAATGAGATTCATTTCTAGGAAGAATTAGGCTGGGAGATCAAAAACAAATTATTCTTGTCGTATTTATTATCTACTCGAAAACTGAGGAAAGTCGGGTTACGGGTACCATACCTACACATTTTGATATCTACTTACCTCAATATGTACCTACCTATAGAATCTAAAAAAATAATTTTCAATGCGATACGAGTCTAGGGACAGACGGAAAGACAAACAAACAATCAGACAGACGCTCAGCGAAGTCTCAGTAACAAGGTCCCGTTTCGACGTTTCAGGTACGGTACTCTATCTTCGTGTCGGACACCGAGTCGTGTAACGACCCGATAAACCCAGGTGTCAGAGTTTTTCAACCGCCTACTGCAAGTAGCAGGCCTCTGACATGGTTGTGTAACGACCGCCATCATAGACAGTAACCGGGACCGATGGCTTAACGTGCCTATCCGAAGCACGGAATCATCTTACTTTTCGGATGGTTCAGCCTGCAATGCCCTAACCAGACTGGGAACACATTCACAAAGTGATAACTATCAACTTTGTGACTGACCCCACCGGGAATTGAACCCGGAACCTTCTGCGTGGCAGGCAGTCATACTAACCACTGCGCCACCTCGGCTGTCAGTGGAGAGATACAGTACGGCACCCTGAAAACTGACGTCACCTTTTGTCCCACTCCGTTTAGTAGACTAATCTAATATTCCCTGAAATAATACGCATGCACACATCAAGCCATTATCCCTTATGGGGTTTCGCAACGTCTAACAAATATTTGAGGGGCGTTTCAGAAAAAATAATGAGAATAAACATTCGATAAAGCAGTTTCAGTTTATCCCTTAAAGGATAACTGAAAGTGCCGAATATAATACCTATCTAGAAATTTTTAGGGTTCTGTACTCAAAGGGTAAATTCAGAGATTAGTTTCTGTTGCCGCTATAACATCAAATACTAAAAGTTAGAATAAATTAATATTAAATGAGTTATATAAAAAAAAAACGTGCTTTTATAGCTGGATTTATCGTTTCGGAGGTTGTATCTCATGAACGGTACTAATTACATAATTAAAATTTCCAGACAACATTTATTACTATTGATGACTAAAAAGCAGCATAAAATTAATATTTTAAAGAGGCTCCAATAAAATAAAGTAATTTTTATAATATATTTTGGTTTGGAACCTTTCGTACGCGAGTTTGACTTGTACTAGGCCGTTTTATTTTTAATATAGAAACCACTTACTACTTGTATACTTGTTATAGATAACAAATGGGACTGCAGCGACGGCGGACTGGACTGGCTGGCCATGGAGCGAGAGAACGGCACAGTCAAGTCGAAGATCGTCGACTACCATCAGCTCATGTGCCATCAGCAGCTGTACCGAGGGAAGCCACTGCATAAAGTCATGGACATCATACGGGTGAGCAGTTTTTCACATAGCGTTTATACTAGAAGCTATATAGATTGGCTGGCCATGGGTCGAGAGAACGGTACAGTGAAGATGAAGATCGTAGACTATCACCAGCTCATGTGCCATCAACAGCTCTACAGAGGAAAGCCCCAGTGCATAAAGTCATGGACATCACACGGGTGAGCAGTTGTCTACAATAGACATAACTAGATTGACAGGCTCGAGGGAACCGATCAGTGAAGACGAAGATCGCGGACTACCACCAGCTCATGTGCCACCAGCAGCTCTACAGAGGAAAGCCACTGCATAAAGTCATGGACATCATACGGGTGAGCAGTTTTCTACAATAGATATACCTAACTAGATTCATTGTCTCGAGAGAACGGTACAGTGAAGAATAAGATCGCGGACCACCACTAGCTTATGTGACACCAGAAGCCCCTGCATAAAGTCATGGACATCATACGGGTGAGCAGTTGTCTGCATTAGATATAACTAGATTCATTGTCTCTAGAGAACGGTACAGTGAAGAATAAGATCGTTTACTCGAATAAGATCTGACTATAACACCAGAAGCCACTGCATAAAGTCATGGACATCATACGGGTGAGCAAGTTTATACATAGCGAAGAAGCTATGCATATCTAATGTTTTCAATTCTATTCGATGAAAACTTTAAATGTACCTACTTTATACATATGCATTTAGATGTAGGTATATAACTGGCGCACATATAGATAGAACATATCCTGAATGGGCAAAATTATATCTAGCCTCTCTATGTTATTATTACTATGACATTTGACTAGGATGTCAACAATAATGTTACCAATTCGGGATATGTTCCTGATCTATCTGCGCCAGTTATACCCATACCTACCTATCTAGTTGTAAACAAAAAGGATAATGATAGATAATGACAATTTATTGAGTAATTGCGGTTTGTATGAGCACACATAATTTGTGGTTAAAGATAATCATGTTTAATAGAGATAAATTTATCTTATTTGCTCGGAAATATAGTAATTATACCTATACGTGTTAAATGACATGACACCGTGTTTGTACATTCGACGTTCCGTTGGTTTTGTAGGTATGATTACAAGAATAACATAAGCAGGTAGGTGGATTATGTTAAGAAATAAAATAAGTAGGTACAAGGTGTCTCAAAAGAAAGTTCACATTTTAATCTTTTTTAAAAAGAAAAGTCAGCATTATAGTTTTTTAAAATTATATATTGAAGTAGGTACACTAGTTTACCTACTTCACTTTAAGAGCGCAACGGTTTACATTCGGACGATGTTTGGGTTTTTTTTAAATAACATCGTCCGAATGTAAACCGTTGCGCTCTTGGCATTCATTTAGTCGGGCACTAAAATTGCAAATAAAACTAAGACGTTTCTTTTAAAAAAAGATTTATTTCTTTTTAAAACACCTTGTACTTACCTATGTAAGTACATAAGTAGGTATACATACCTACTCACTGGTGTTATTGCAAAACCTCTAGTTCCTTTTCTGTACAGAAAAGTACGTCCATTGAGAGACACGGAAAGTCAGTCGGCCAGTAAAAAAAAATGAAATTGAAATAAGGCAAGGTAAAGAAAGTTGCATTTTGTTCTACATTTCTCGGAACAGAACATTTTATTGAATCCATGGCACTCAGCGGAGGAGGGCCGTGGAAGCTGCTCTGATATTGACAGTTTACTCTCGCAAACAGCACGGTCCATCAGGTCTGTCGCGCGCATAAACTGTAAAAGATTTCATAACGATCGTTTATTTCGTTTCTGGCTAAGACTTTTTAATATTACAGTGGTCATGAAAACAAAGGAAAAACTACCACGAGCGTCCCGGCCGGTAAATCTTTTAAGAGCCTTATCTATCACACAAGCGGTTTGCGAGCGGATGCGTAGCGGAGCGGACGCGCGGCGTAGGCATACCGGTGGTATTTGTACCAAACCAATACATAGCAAATACGCACACGCTAGCAAAGTATTGTGTGATAATGATAAGGCTTTTAATAAGCTTAGATAAAGAAAATGGAATTTATCTTTTCTCGGAACATGACATTTATATATGGCTATAAGCGAAGGTGTAGAACTGTGGAGGCGGCTCTGATATTGACAGTTCTGTCTCGCGCAAAAACTGTTAAAGATATATAAAGTACCTACTTAAATTATTTTATTCCATTCCTATCTATTACTTTTTAATATTGCAGAGATATTGAGAATTACATGCATTTTTTTCCGGGCTAACATTTCTCATTCAAGATCAAGAGGCAGTAAAAGTACCCAGGTACTTTGAGTGGCTGCCGCGAAGATTTAAAAAGGTTGGATCCTTGAAAAAACTTTTTACTTTTTTGGCCCTTAACGAGCACTCGCACAAACTTAAGAGGCTGAGATTGATTATTTTTACTAAAAGGTCATTATTTAAATTTGTTTTACCTTGGGTAAGTTTATGTAGGTACCTATCTTAAATTCCACATTATTTTAGCCAATTAAATAATAATAGTGTTACAAAATAAGACGTTCATTGGTTATCAAGATATTGGGCTGGATATCCGTTAGGTTAGGACTAATAATAAGGCACCTACATATAAGTAGTGTGAAATTTTACTAGTGACCGATAGCAAAAACTCAGAACCGGCTGCTATTTTACTAGTGACTGATAGCGAAAAGTCAGAACCGGCTAGTGATAAGGAACAACTTTTCCCAAGGAACATAGGTCGAAATACAAACTGGCCGATCAGCTGATTTCAGTTACTATGGGAGCTCCAAATTTTTTTTTTATATTTCGACCTATGTTCCTTGGGGAAAGTTGTTCCTTATCACTAGCCGGTTCTGACTTTTCGCTATCAGTCACTAGTAAAATTTTACCCTATATAAGTAAATACCTACCTAAGTATGCATTTATCAGTAACAAACAACCTATAGACAAAATAACAAGTAAGACAACACTATAGCTTCTCTTCTTACATTTTTAATAATAAGTAGAACCTACTACAGAACCATGTTTGAGCCTGAATTCCAGTATCGCATTTCAAACATGCGTATCTACACTTCATACCTAATCAGGGGCGTGCAGTCCATAAAGGCATAAAAGCACTGCCTACCCTGCCATTTTCACCCGCTAATAAGAATTCAATTTATTTAAGAACAATAATGTAACGTAAAATGGAACGCAATAAATGCCGTCTTACTTTTGCGCCTTTATTTCGCGCTACTAATCCCCGCTTAACTCTCAAGTACGATATGTCATTCAAAATAAGTGGACTCGATCGCTGCCTCATGAACTCGCCCGATACCTCTAGTATGAATGTGTGAAATTAGCGTAAATACACTGTAAGTGTGAGCTCTCCGCACTCACACAAAGCTGAAAAATGTTAAGTAGTGTGCGTGAAAAGGCAGCACCTGTACCACAGAATATAATATATTTGTAGCATTTTCGGCAACATTCCATTTGCATACGCTAAACAAAACGCAAAACAAAGCAACTAAACGCAATTAAAAAGTAAAATGACCATAGACAACCGCTCGCTACGTGCATGGGGGGTTTTGGCGCGTATAATCCGACCGATTTGTTGATACCTTTGTTTCAAACATTTATTAAGGAAATGAGATTCATTCAGGATTGAAAGTATTTTATTATGATTTAGGTTAGAAAATGCAAAATATTGTTTGTTTACATAATATTGTTTTCGTTGTTGTTTTATGCTGAAAAAAGTAGCAATTATAGATATTTTATAACGTATTATTAAATGTGCTTGACTAATAACGGTGTGATATTTGTTAAAAACAAGTTGTCTGAAAACAACTGATGTAGTAATGAAATGACTATGTTTACAAAAAGTTGAGACACCCGTTTCTGTAACTTTTAAAGTAAATTTTTAATGTGTAAGTGTGATGCGATGATGATAGAGGCAGATTGTACAATTTGGATGGAAAAAGCGCTCAGAAAAGGTAACACGACTTTAATTCATTCAACTTCTTACGACAGATGCGGCTGACTGGTATTGTTAGTGTGCATAGTTTATTTATTTTGTTGCAATGCACCGCACCGCACATAGTCGCAATTTGATGCGGCGACGACATGTGCCATAATGAAATCCAGTTTTTGCATGGGATGGTTTCTTATGAATCCGGTAAAACGTGCAGTGGAAAAAGATGCGGTGCGTATAAGATCCGCCTCGGTTCATATCTACTGCCTACCCAGAGATGAAACCCTGTGCACGCCACTGTACCTAATACTTACCCAGAGTTCGTTGCATGTCGGCTTCATATTTGGGGTTTGTAGCTTGCGGGTGAAGTGGTTAATCAAATAACCGACATTCAGTGTTGCCAGATATACGGATTTGTCCGTATTTATACGGATTTTAGAAGTCCAATCAGGGTTAGTCATATCTACGGATTTTTATACGGATTTATTACATCTTAGACCCATACAGGCTCCATTGGTGCAAAAGTAGGCATTACGCTGGCATCAGAGCTAAATCAAAATGATATCATAGCTTTCAAGTTACACTGTCTTAATTTTTATATTGAAGGAGCGAAGCAAATAAAAATGGGTTACAACTTCAATGTTAGCTTCATATTTAACAAATCGGTATCAGTATGTTGAACTTAAGAGTACTGAAAATGGATTTGAGAAGATCTACAAAAGTAAATTAATTTCTGTCAAGAGAGGGGTCCCTCAGGGTTCAGTCCTAGGGCCAATTCTGTTTAATATTTTCACTAATGATCTGATTGACTATATAAATAACAACTTACGGAATATAAACTTAACTCTGTATGCAGATGACACCAATGCCATAATATCAGCAAACAGTCCGCAAGAACTACAAACTGAAGCAAATAAAGCCTTGTCCTGCTTTCACCAGTGGTTTACAGAAAATAATTTGATTTTAAATACATCAAAGACCAAAGCTCTTCTGTTTAAATCTACAGCAAGAAACAAAGAAGTCATACAAATTATGTTAAACGGTTCCAAAGTTGATTGCATTTCCACAGTAGGGTTCCTGGGCGTGCATTTGGATTCATACCTAAACTGGAAAGAAGAACTGGCGGCAATCGAATCCAAAATTAGTTCAGCTTGCTACGCCTTAAGAACTTTGCGGGAAGTTATATCGGTAGAACAGCTAAGAGTCGTATATTTTGCTTTAGTAGAGTCACGTCTTAGATACAGTATTCAGTTCTGGGGAAATAGTTATTATTATAATATCAGAAAAGCTTTTGTTATACAAAAGCGAGCCATTCGGACAATCATGCGTATTCCACAATGGCAGTCTTGTAGACAGCACTTTGTTGAACTACGAATATTAACAGTGCCCTGCCTTTACATACTTGTGTTATTAACTAACCTTGTGAAGCGACTGGATAGATTTGAAACCATTGAACAAACGCAATCTCGCCTAACTACCCGCAGAAAAGACATGAAGAACATTATTAAACCAAAACTTAGGGTTGTAAGTCATAGCGTAAGATGCCAGGCCATAACTATGTTTAATCACCTGCCTATAGAATTTAAATCTATATGTAATTATAAAATTTTCAAGATCCGCCTTAAGAACTGGCTATTAGATAAGAGCTTTTACTGTATTGAAGAATTTGTAAACAATTGAATACTTACTGCGTTAAATCTTATATAATATATTTTTTATTTTATCTCGTATTTTAGTAATAACTCAAAATAGGCAATGTAGTATAATTTTAGAAAATGAGAGTAGATTTATAATAATAATAGGCAATTGAATTTAACTTTTTATAACGAATGTGTTTAATTTAATTTATTTTAATCTTGACATTTTGAATTTAATTATTTTCTAAACTAATTTCCGAATGTATTTAATTTATTTTAAATTTTAGTTGACATTTTTTAGTTTATTTATTATGTATAAGGTACTAATTTCCAACACAAATGTATTTGTTAAGGAATTAAATAAATGAAATATATGAAATGAATGACAATGTTATGATAAAAATGGAATTTTTGAGTCCAGACATAGTTGCATCAAGACAAATTTAATCTCTCGTAGATGCTGCTCTGCTCTTTCCACATATAATTAATGCCGAAAATGTTCCAGATTTAGACTTATTTCTCATAATTTCTCTCACAAATTACAATACGGATTTTATACGGATTTTGTAAGGGTAAAATACGGAATTTCCATGCTCTTCATAATAATATGGCAACACTGCGGACATTGTTAGTCAGTCAGTTAGCGAACAATGAAAATCACTGGACGATTCTGATCTGTATAGGGTAATTGGGCTTCAAAGCCCCAAACAAACCCTCGCGGAACGTGAGGACGCGGTATTTTGATTGGTACAAATTGTCAGCGATGAAGTTACGTTTAGCTTTATTAGACTATGCGTTTAGCCACGTACCGCGGCAGTTCTGCTAAAGTTTGCATGTGTACCTAAAGTATCAACCACAGAGTTGGCAACACATCGGCTTTTTTTATAACTAGCACTAAATTTCCGCCTACTTGAGTCAAATGTCACCGTGAAATTACAAACACCGCTAGATTATAATATTTCTCACTTAATTACAATGTCGAAATATTGTGAAATACACACAACGTAAACGGAAATTACGAGTAAACGCGGGTATACCCGCGGTCATCATGTTTTTTAATGTTTTGATATTCTTTTATTTGTTTTGGGCTAGATGGCGCTGTGTGTCTCGTCCAGGGATAATTATTTATTAATTATTTATTATTATTAATTTAATTAATTAATTATTAGGGATAATTAATTAATTAATTATTCTTGCCTTGATGAGTGTGACCTGTGCGACTAATGAAAAATTGCCTCTTTACTTCTGGCCCAACCTTTAAATTATCATTTTCAGACATTAGAATACACTTCTATGCATCATTTACAACTTTTTTTGTGGTTTATCTCTAAATGAACTTCTTATAATTAGTTTTATTTAGCACAGCTTTGTTTTAATTGAAAGTCGCACTAAACCGTCTTTACCTTTCAACCTATGTGGTATGGGTAACAAGATATGTTACTTCTCACATCATCACTTCCTTTCGTCGTTGTTTTGAAATAAATTCCGAGAACTTGCCTTGAAGTGCCAACATGACATATGATATGACCTACACCTACAAAGCTGATAAGACGGTTTGCGTCTGGTTTCAAATGAGAAACATAAGAGCTATGTTTTTGTTACACGTACGTGTTTGTGTTAAAAAAGGTACCCACTAAATCAAATTTCGTCAACACAAGCATATAGAAGTAGGTAGGTGAAAGCTTAGCTTGTACCTCTATTATAAAGAGGCAGTAAAAAGAACAAGTGGTAGGTATCTTGTTTTAAACAAGAACAAGAAAGGTCGTGCAATGCAAGTGAATTTGAGGAAAAGCGTCCATTTTATAACTCAAACCGAAAATGAAATCCTACAATAATCTGTTCATGGTCGCCATGACGTATAAAATTGTGTGAGAATTTTGTTTCCACGTTCCGAAGTTATGCATTTTTTTTAACATAGTTATATTTTTACAGACAGTGCGCCTAACCTGCCCGGAGCCTTGCACTTGCGCGATGACGCACGTGGTGTCAGACCGGGCTGGTGGTATCATACCACTCATCACTGTCAATTGTTCTTCGCTGGGCCTCAGTGAACCACCGGAGAGTCTACCACCGAGTACCACCACCCTCCGCCTAGAGGGCAACAAGGTAACATGGTACGATAACTTTTTCAATGTTAGTTAGTATTTGTTGTCGTATAACATAGTGCTCCTCGCTGTTAATTGTTCTGCGCTGGGCCTCAGTGAACCACCGGAGAGTCTACCACCGAGTACCACCACCCTCCGTCTCGAGGGCAACATGGTAACATGGTACGATAACTTTTTCAATGTTAGTTAGTATTTGTTGTCGTATAACATAGTGCTCCTCGCTGTTAATTGTTCTGCGCTGGGCCTCAGTGAACCACCGGAGAGTCTACCACCGAGTACCACCACCCTCCGCCTCGAGGGCAACAAGGTAACATGGTACGATAACTTTTTCAATGTTAGTTAGTATTTGTTGTCGTATAACATAGTTCGGATTAAAGTCCCTTTTTCGCTGAGACTCAGTGAACCATTGACCCTACAGCCATCCGTCTTGGGGGCAACAAGGTAACATGGTACGATAACTTTTTCAATGTTAGTTAGTATTTGTTGTCGTATAACATAGTGCTCATAACTGTTTATTGTTCTGCGCTGGGTCTCAGTGAACCACCCGAGAGTCTACCACCGAGTACCACCACCCTCCGCCTAGAGGGCAACAAGGTAACATGGTACGATAACTTTTTCAATGTTAGTTAGTATTTGTTGTCGTATAACATAGTGCTCCTCGCTGTTAATTGTTCTACGCTGGGCCTCAGTGAACCGCCGGAGAGTCTACCACCGAGTACCACCACCCTCCGCCTAGAGGGCAACAAGGTAACATGGTACGATAACTTTTTCAATGTTAGTTAGTATTTGTTGTCGTATAACATAGTCTCATCAAGTCGCTTGTTCTGCGCTGGGCCTCAGTGAACCACCGGAGAGTCTACCACCGAGTACCACCACCCTCCGCCTCGAGGGCAACAAGGTAACATGGTACGATAACTTTTTCAATGTTAGTTAGTATTTGTTGTCGTATAACATAGTTCTCATCAAAGTCGCTTGTTCTACGCTGCGCCTCAGTGAATCACCAGCGACCCTACAGCCATTCGTCTCGAGGTCAAGAAGGTAACATGGTACGATGACTTTTTCAATGTTAGTTAGTTTTTGTTGTCGTATAACATAGTTCTCATCAAAGTCGCTTGTTCTGCGCTGCGCCTCAGTGAAACGCCCGACACTTTACCACCCAGTAAAACCACTATCTAATTTGAGAATCTTTTATAAAGTAACAATAACAATGCACTTTTGTATTTTATCGCTGAGTTTGCTGATCGTCAATCTCAAATTTTCTATTTTCAACTTCTGAGAACCACCCAAGTTTCTATTGTCCAGCGAAGTCTTAGCGAGGACCGAAGCACGACACGAGGCAAAATTTGGCTTTCAAAGTGTTACATGAATTGTGTTGAGTTTTCATTGATAGAGCATTTATCTCTATATTGATGGTTCTTAGAAATTCCTACTCCCACTTTGATAAATAAAATATAGTAGATTATGGAAAGTAATTATTAAAGATCCAACTACTTCTTACTGACCGAAGTAAAAATATTTATTTCGTCGATCCGGGGGCAAAGGTCCTTGTAATGCTCGCTGCGTTCCCGCGTTGAATCTCTATGACCTGTCTAATCGAATGAAGTTAATTCATGAACGTATCAAGATATTTCACTATCGAAAGGTCCTTTTTAGGATTGTTTGACTTGTCATTTTATCTACTTACATATTTATAACTTAACATTTCTTTACATCCTCATAAGTGCATTATAAAAAGAGAGTTAAATAAATTGTTTGAAGCATTAAGTTCAACTAAGAAGCAAGACAAAGAAATTAATTTTCGGATAGTTTTGAGCTTTTAAAATTTATCCAAATCCAACACCAGCTAAAAGAATACCTAGGTACTTACATTGTTAAAAAAATAATTACAAAAACTTAATAACAAATATCTTTCAGAATATTTCAAAATTACCTAATTCCATTGTCTGGTATATAACATAATAATATCGTAATAAGTAATTATTACGCCCTTTGAGAATGAAACAAGGGTTACTAAATATTGTGTATTTTATATGTTGTACAGGTTATAACATAAACTACTTATATTCTAACGAGATGAGGATATTGAAGATAGATCTACCGACTCGCAATTTTCTAATGATCGCAGATGTGTATAGGATGAAAGCCGATGAAAAAGGTCAGGTAGAAACCCTTCTTTACATAATAATATACTTTCAAATAGAAGTGTTAAGTACCTACCTATAAAACCTTGGATTACAGATAAAGCTGGTCATAGTATCCGCTACAGGACTAGGACCGGATCTTCCGCTGTGTAGGTAACACGCACGAGTAATCGTATTCCAGCATTTTAATTAAAACGGATGAAAGGCCCTACGAGGACCGCGTGTATGAAAAAAGCCAACCTATGATAAAAAATATAAGGTCCTATTAAATTCACTGCAAATATTTTAGGGGCAGATCAAATAAAATATAAGCATGTACTAGGCAATTTTTTTAAGAAATCTACACGCTGGTTTTCGAGAAATTTGCATTTAACTAAAAAAAAAAACGAAATTGTGCACCCTGTTTTGTTTGTCCTAGAAACACATCATAAAACGCTACTTCGATGAATTTAATTTACGCGCCAAAAGAAGATGGCTGTGATTGGTTGGTTGTTAGTGTGCGTGCCGTGTAAATGAATCCTGTCTACGTGGCGGAACGTCAGTCAGGTCAGTCAAAGGATGTTCACGTAATTAATAAAAAGTTTATTTTAAAATGAAAAAAAAAAAACGGCCAAGAGCGTGTCAGGCACGCCCACGGATATGGTTTCGTAGTCAACGTCTACATATCAGGTTTTTCAGCGTAACAAAGTTAATTTTGTTGCTGATTTGTTTGCAGCTGTATGGTTACCAACCGCAGATAGAAAATCTTTTATTTTTTCTGAAATCTTAAGTGGTACAATATCCGTTATAGTTTTCATGGTAACTTCATATTCTAGGCAATATTCAATTTTTTTTTCAAATTTTTGCCTTTTTTACTTTTTAAGTTGCAGCTGGAACAAATTAAGGGTAAAAAAAACGCACCCTTTAAAAGCAAATATCTTGAGACAGAAACATTTTAGTGACTTTGTTTTAAAGAAAACTTCCTTAAGTTTTAAAAGACCTATTCAACGATACCCTACTCAATATTACAGAAAAAAAAGGACTACGAAACCCTAAAAAGAATATCTAGCGTGCCGATTTTTTTTTTAAATGCCTTAGATGTGTTTCTTATACATATTTACGCATGCCCTTAAAATATTTGCAGTGAATTTAATAGGACCTTATATAGTTAGCAAGTATGTTGAGACTAATTGCATATTTTATATAAAACATTGTTGCTTCCTGTTAGAATTTCATAAATGATTCATAACTAATCTTTATTTTACGCGTGCATCTTGCATAATAAGCAGGTAGGTATAGGCACGACTGCTCTTAATTACTTTGCTGACTTGTCATACATAACAGTTTCCTTTATGCAAATTGCATTATATTGCATTCTGAAGTATCAATTTCGTATCCCACGTGTGTGCTTAACGTGCAACAATGTGCTTATCGTGCACTTCATTGAAAAGGCTCCACTTTGCTCCAAAATACAATTCCTTTCATAGAGTATTGCTTTTATTTTATGTTTAAAGGCTAAAACAAACAGGGTACAATTTTTGGATTGTTCGTCAACTTCTGAATCTGGATTTTTTCCCTAAACTGGATATTTTTTTAAATTATATGCTTTTAGTATTGAGTAAGTCACATCTACAGTTCCACTAAATCTTGTGTAATCAAGTGTGAAGCTTTACATAAATTAAACTTTATTACCTATTTTAACCTACTTTAATACCTTTCGGAAATGAGTTTTGTCATGGTCACGCCTGATTATAATAAGCCCAAACATTAACCTTGTTAAGACATTGTACTTAGTAAGGAAAATTCCAGAAACAGCAATAAAACATGTTTTTTATGTGACTTAGCCGAAGTTTATAGCTGCAACCAGGGATGTAAAAATAACGATTTTTTAAATAATCGATGTTTCTTAAAAAAAAAGATTAAGTTTAAGGAGTAGAATTAATCGATATAAAAAAATTGATTGCGGTGTGCCGTGTCTCATACCGGTCCCATAACTCATAACTCATAACTCATTTATTGGTAATAAATAAAATATATTACATGTCAATTGTCACTTTCTTATCAAAATACATAACATATAGTTATTCATTTAAATTACATTTATATCAAATATATAACATAAAAAACAATTTCCAAGGTCAAACATATTACTCGTCAAATGTCACTTTCTTATCAAAATACATAACATTTAGTTATTCATTTAAATTACATTATATTTTATATTAAATATATAACATAAAAAATAATTTCCAAGGTCAATAACCTACCGTACCATGTAGGTACTGATTCACAGTGTAGAATGCCCTCTCGACCAGCCACTGTTTTAGCTTATATTTAAAGGTGGTAAGTGATGTGGCCTCTGTAATACTCGATGGAAGCTTATATTATAATAAGTTGGCCCTATAAATACAACGTCATAGCGCTTGTGATGACGTGCACGTCACGCATACGGAGGCGGTGTGTGGCGCTCATTACTGTATTTTCCATTTTGCTTTCTGGACATGGGCAACGTGAATAAACCACGCTCTAATAATTTTTATGGTAAAAGAATATCGGAATATATTGTTCCCGACTTAATGAATAAGCTACCTTTAGACGTTAAAAACAAAATAACTCCCCAAAATTGTGCCAAAATATTAAAGCAGGAAATAACTTATCTTGACTTTTAAAATTGTTGTTTACTGCTGCCGCGTTTGGTCACCCTGTATAGATTTAGCAACAAAACCAGTTTGCACGGGTGGAGCGTCCGCACGCAGTCAATATCTAAATACTTGATAGTTGTTATTGTAACTTATTTGGTACTGGTGTGAAAAGGATGGGAGATCCTAGGATTTTTTGTTTAAAATATGTTTATGTTTATATTGTAAAGTGAAGTGATGTGTTGTTGTCAAACCCAATCGGGTTTAACGACACTTATATGTATACCTGTATCTGTTTTTGTAATTAAATAAATAAATGAAAAAAAAATGAAATGAATGATTATGAAACAGATTATAATACGCCTGATTTAAATGACCCCACACTTCAACACTGCCTCGTAGTATGTACCTACCTACTTACTAAGTTTTTTTTTCAGTTTACTGAGAAACAATATTAATAAAAATGTTTTATAGACAAATGAACGGAATGGAACTGCCCGAATTTGAGTAGGCAGTATTACTGCAAAGTGTCGTAATTAGATAGTCTGCTCTTGCATGCAAAGTTTTCAGCATGCCATTCCTTACGTGAAGAGGCAGCAAAACATAGTTTGTATACTCGTAAGTTGTGGTTGAGGAGTTTAAGATTCCAGCCTAAGCCTGCTCTAAGGAACAAGCTCCAAAGAATAGACACGAGACGCGACGCGCAACTTGACGTCTGTCAGACAAGCGATCGTCAGCCGTTATTGATGGGACGCGCGTCTGACGTGTGTAGCTTTGTTTCTTCTGTTTCATACACTTTAAATTAAAGCGGTTTCAAGCGTCGCGAAGTCGCACGTCTCACGTGTCCGACGATCACCTGTTTGACAGATGCCGTCTTACGTCTCACGTCTGTGCGTCTTGCGCCTAATAGATAGGTATTTCCCTTTAAGCCGGGTTGACACGATACAAGTTGACTCGGACCGAGTGCTCTCGGATCATGCTCTGCTCACTGTCAGTGTCCATTAGGCTTTATAATGTTTAAAGGTCTGTTACAGAATAATTGATATTGACAATTTAATCTTTATTAGTGATCTGTCAAGCGGATTCAACGGCTACTGAATCACGTTTGACAGTGGGAATTATTAATTTTTCCGTCGTAAAAAATAGTCGATATTACTTTCGGATAAAAAGTAGCTGTCTATGAGGCTCTACAGGGAGTAACAAAAAGGGTATAACAAGCCGAAAGGAGGTCAAGAAACTCATGAAACTGAAAAATTTAAAACATGGATCGAAATATGAAAAACATATGTGGACGTCCCATAGGCCCCATAGCCTAAATCTATTAGGTGATCGGTGATTTTAAACGGGAGATTCAATTAAAAAAAAAAGCTTTCGACCACGTTCCATTGGGAAAGTTGTTCGGTTTCATGAGTGCCTTGACCTTTTTTCGGCCTATTAAACCCTTTTTGTTACTCACGCTAATGATTTTGAATATTGTTCAGTAGTTAAGAGACTATCGATTGTGTAAATAGAAACAAGTTTGAATAGGTTAGAAAGTGTTTCAAATAGTCAAATAACTAGGCATTTAGAAACATTTCCAGACTTTAGGATTAAATTTCTGACCGTTTCCTGATGTTTTAACAGATATTTTGAGGTTTACTAAACTATTTTCTAGCAGACATGTGATAAAACCGTGGTCTGCACACCGCTGAAGGGAATTGGGATGATAGAAGGAATTTAATTATATTTTCAAAGTATCAAAAACGTACGTACAATTTCTGTGATATTCAGAATATCCGTAAAATTAAGTTCACAAAGGAAATACTGTCCTTATTTCCGCTTTGTTCTGATTTTGATCTCTTTGACAACGTATTTTGATAATGGAGCGAAGGCTGTTTATTTCAAAGGGGAGTTAGCCGATCTTAAAAATGTATCACATTTGACTTTTTCACCATTCGTGATTACTTTCACGTGTTTTGAGTAATAAACTGGGTCTATCCCGATAGTGTTTAGGTAAATATGAATAATTTATCAGTATTGCAACTCTGTTGTCGCTTGAGTTGTGGTCGCGGGTCAACTGACGACGTCCCATCCCAGCGAGATCTGGGATATCTACAGGTAAATTACTTATTTATTTATTTTTATTTAACAATTTATTGTACACAGATAAATGCAAACAAACATGTTATAAAAAATATTAGTACAATAGGCACTGCTTATTATTAATCATCTTCATGAACTGTTTTCAAATATTATCGCGAACGACCCAGTTTAATACATAAAATATCACATTTTGAGCTACGTAATAAAATTAATAACTGAAATGGAAAATCTGTGTCAAATCTGTATTGATTTTTGCGGATCTGAATATAAATGCATGCATAGTAGATGTAAGGAACGTCCCTGGTTTGTTTATCTCTAGGATATTAGGGACTAACTCTTCTAGTCCATCCGCTATCATAGTGTCATCATGACCAGCCTAAGTGAGAGGCCAAGTTATGCTGGTCGAGTGGTATCTAAGTATTGTGACCAGCGTCACCGCTTAGGCTGATCATGAAATGACACTATAATGATAGATAACGGACCTTTTGGAGAAACCTGGACCTTACCGCAATATCCTGAAATTCTATTTTGAAAATCGGCTCTAGCTTCCAAAAAGAACCGATCGGTGTACTAATACTATTAATAATCCCTGTCGTTCTCTTTTTAGATCTCCTCAATACGAAGCATAATCCAGAACCCACACTATCACAAGCTGAAGGATCTGTACCTGGACAACAACAGTCTGCCCACCGTCAAGGAGCTGGATGGCTCCGAGTGGTTCACCACCTTCCGAGTCCTCAGTCTGAGAGGAAACATGCTCAGGCAGGTGGGTATAGTGCTTAGTAGTGGCTGTGGGTACGGTCCAGATTACTTCCGGGTAGACACTAGAACCGCCTGTGTAAGTCTTATACGCGCGGCATACTGTCTAACCAAGCCTGAGATTGACTACCGTACCGTCAATAAACAAACCTAGAGATAAAAGCCCCTAAGGCCCCTAATCATTGACAGTCGTAGGCGCACAAGTTAACCCAATGCTGGACATGAACCTCTTGTATTTGCCATACTACTGATTTTGCTTGGCGTGCGTGCTGTGAGTAGATAATGCAAAATGTTACATTCACAAGGAACACTGACCATTCCCCCTTATTCTCGCTTATATGTTGTAAATATTGTTACTTTAATTCATACAACTTTGTAACACAGTACCTATCTACTATGTCCATTACCTTCTTGACTCTACACACTCCATAGCCTTCATCATTTTCCTGCCCTTATCCCAATTACCTGGGGTCGGCGCAACACATTTTGTTGAACACAAAATCGTGTTGCAAAAGGATTTGGCTTAATTTTACGACCGGCCGCCTGCCTGACGTCAACCCTCCTTGGGAATGCTTTTGTGGTGGATTAACCGCCACCATACGGTTTGCCCTGGCTGTTTGTGTCGGGTTTATCCCTCGGTCGCCTCTTACGACCCCCACGGGAAGAGAGGGGGTGGTGCTATTCTACTCTGCCGGCACCCCACGGAATCTGCCGGCACCACGCGGAATCTGCCGGCACCACACAGAATCTGCCGGCACCACACGGAATCTGCCGGCACCACACCCAATAGCCTTCATCTATCACATTTTTTTTAATTTCATCATTTGTCGTTCCATATCACGAAATTCGTTTCATTTTCTTCACTCATTTAAAGTTCTCCAAGTGAGTTGCAACTGAAGTTCGTGAAACTAAGTAACAAGAAATGTAGCTCAAGTGCCTCAACGAATTTCGGCCATATAGGTATACTTCTCATAAAAAAAATCGAGACACTTTCGTTTTCAGACTTAAATAAACTATGAAATCTATGTAATTAAAAGTTGAATTTAGAACATTGACACCAGGATTTAGATACCTCGTAATACACACTATTGAATGATATTACACATTAAATCCTAAATAAATATATTTCTTAGATAATGTGATTCGTAAAAAACGTAAACTTGCTAGGTGTCTCGATTTTTCTGATGGGAAGTGTATATCCAGTTTCCAATGAAATATATCATCACTATTTCCCTTTCTGAACCCCAAGTAGGTATAATCAGTACCTATCAGCGCCGACGACGTGAGCGGCCCAAGGCCTAGCATCTTTATTACCAAACCAATTTAAAAACCTACCAACTGGTTCCAATTACCAAACCTAACTGGTTATTTATTACCTTTTGGTAGGTACTGCGCCCTTGAAGATACGCCCTTGTAGGTACCTACGTTAATTATTGCGTATCTCATGTCATTCATGACGTTTACTAAATTTTATTAGGCGTAGAACCATACGTAAATCGCAATTCTTATATACCTCTACAACCAGAGATAATAAAATAACTCATGTTATATTTTGGTCGATTCAATTAATTTGTGGGTGGTAATCTTATCTGGCATTTTATACTTTATTATTTCGTCCCACTTGATAGCAAACATCGGAACGAGCTTTTTCTATTTATTTTATTTCATTCGTTATGTTGTTGTAATTATGTCGGCTTAGCCCTTTGTAGTGCTATGTAGGTACGTACGAGTACTTACTAATAGGTACTTTATTGTTTCTAATCTTGATTTCCATAACGCAACTTATTGCTATTCGTAAGGAGTAATAGCACAAACCTTATTTAATATAATTTGTAATAGGACAAACAAACTTACTAGTATAGTATGTATGGGATTTATTTTTCTATAGCCTCTACCATGCCAAAACAATCAGCCTAATAATTCACAAAATAGGCTTGCAACGTAATGAATTATATATTTTATTCGTTATGTACTTATGTGGGACACCAAGTCGGGCTGAATGATTCTCAATCTTAAGTCAGATGTGGTGTAAGTGTCCGTTTTTACAGCCGTTTACATTCTGCCTACCCCGCAAGACATATAGGCGTGATATATGTATATAGGGTGTATTTTTATTAGTGGCGGATCCGTTAAGGGTGTGTTCTGTCAATGAAACTGAACAACTTTCCCCAAGGAACATAGGTCGAAATATGAAAAAAAAATTTGGCCCTCCCATACAAATTGACCCGGCCGGCCAACACACTTAGTATGGGAAGAGACCAAATTTTTTTTTTCGTTTTTCGACCTATGTTCCTTGGGGAAAGTTGTTCAGTTTCATTGACAGAACACACCCTTAACGGATCCGCCACTAATAAAAATACACCCTATATATGTTACAGGCAAAACCCTTAACCAGTCAATAACGTTATTGACTGGAAAAACCAGTCAATAACGATATTGCCTAAGGGCCTCAGTCAAAACCCTTATTGACTGGTTTTATCTATTAAAAGCAGTCAATAACGATATTGACTGACGTGCCCAGTCAAAACCCTTAATAGGTACTTCTGCCCCGGTAGCAGCAACCTAAACTGGCTGGCTGACTGTCTCGATCGCCGGTTGTTATTCCTGAGGACATGCCCATGTCGCAGACGGCTCTTCACTATCTAATGCTGACATTAGCGTATACGTGGCTTCACCTCCTAGATGTCATAGACTTCACGACGGTGGTTGTTAGGCTCCCGCCTAGTTCAATCGGCGAGCGAGGCTGTAGGCTTTCTTCTAGCTGCGACCATCTAACGGTCCTGATGGTGATCTCAGACCAGCCAGGCAGTCTAGGTTGCTACCACCGGGTCGGACGTAGCTATTAAGGGTTTAAAAAAAAATCTAACGGTCCTGATGGTTACTATGCAGTAACCATTGCGTTGCGGTGAGTTTATGTGCGATGCGGCGGGTAGCACTGCGTTGCGGTGAGTTTATGTGCAGTGCGGCGGAAATCAGTGCGGTGCGGAGAGTTTCGGTGCGCGATGCGGTGGGTATCACTGGGTTGCGGTGTGTTTATGTGCAATGCGGCGGAAAGCAGTTCGGTGCGGAGAGTTTCAGTGTTCGATGCGGCGGGTAGCACTGAATTGCGGTGAGTTTATGTGCTTTGCGGTGGAAAGCAGTGAGGTGCGGGAAGTATTGTTGTGTGTTGCGGCGGGTAGCACTGCGTTGCGGTGAGTTTATGTACAGTGCGGCGGAAATCAGTGCGGTGCGGAGAGTTCGGTGCGCGATGCGGTGGGTATCACTGGGTTGCGGTGTGTTTATGTGCAATGCGGCGGAAAGCAGTTCGGTGCGGAGAGTTTCAGTGTTCGATGCGGCGGGTAGCACTGAATTGCGGTGAGTTTATGTGCTTTGCGGTGGAAAGCAGTGAGGTGCGGGAAGTATTGTTGTGTGTTGCGGCGGGTAGCACTGCGTTGCGGTGAGTTTATGTGCAGTGCGGCGGAAATCAGTGCGGTGCGGAGAGTTTCGGTGCGCGATGCGGTGGGTATCACTGGGTTGCGGTGTGTTTATGTGCAATGCGGCGGAAAGCAGTTCGGTGCGGAGAGTTTCAGTGTTGGATGCGGCGGGTAGCACTGAATTGCGGTGAGTTTATGTGCTTTGCGGTGGAAAGCAGTGAGGTGCGGAAGTATTGTTGTGTGTTGCGGCGGGTAGCGCTGAATTGCGGTGAGTTTATGTGCTTTGCGGCGGAAAGCAGTGCGGTGCGGGAAGTATTGTTGTGTGTTGCGGCGGGTAGCGCTGAATTGCGGTGAGTTTATATGCTTTGCGGCGGAAAGCAGTGCGGTGCGGAAGTTTTGTTGTGTGTAACGGCGGGTAGCGCTGAATTGCGGTGAGCTTATGTGCTTTGCGGCGGAAAGCAGTGCGGTGCGGGAAGTTTTGTTGTGTAATGCGGCGGGTAGCGCTGAAGTATATGTGCTATGCGGCGAAAAGCAGTGCGGTGCGGAGAGTTTCGATGTGCGATGCGGCGAGTAGCACTGATTTGCGGTGAGATTATGAGCGATGTGCGGTTAGTTTAGATGCGATGCGGCGGGTAGCAGTACGGTGCGGTGAGCTACGGTGCGGTGCGGCGGGTAGGAGTGGTTACTGCATAGTAACCGTCAGGATCGATATATATTTTTTTAAATAAGATAGGCTCGCATTTGTCTGCTATCTCACCAGCTGATAAAAGGAGTAATCCTAGTCAGCGACGCGATCCCCGGAGGTGGAATTGGGATAATCAGGTCGTGGGGCGATTGTGCACGCTCACTGGAATGCATCTTATAGAAGATAGAAGATGGAGTCAGTCAGAGTGAAAGTCTACTGTTTCGCTCGCCGGTGGCACTGAGCCCGAGTCCTCGAGTAACCGGGTGGTCTATGACTTCTGGGAGGGGAGGCCACGTATTTGCTGCCGTCAACATAAGTGAAGAGCCGTCTACGACTTGGGCATGTCCTTATGGAATAACAACCGGCGATCGAGACAGTAGACTTCCACTCTGGCAGCGACCATCTAACGGTTCTGATGGTGATCTAAGACCAACCAGGACATACCTATTAAGGGTTTTGACTAGGCACGTCAGTCAATAACGTTATTGACTGATTTTATTAGACAAAATCAGTCAATAAGGGTTTTGACTGAGTACCTTAGGCAATAACGTTATTGACTGGTTTTGCCAGTCATTAACGTTATTGACTGGTTAAGGGTTTTGACTGTAACATATATATACCTATATACATACTATCTATATGATACCTATCTATATCTATATGATAGTTCAGGTAAAATGCCTTGCACAACGCCTTGCTACTTGTTTCTATATCCTAAGATGCTTTGAAATTGCTCTCTGTTTCAGATCCCCGTGTATGCTTTTGACAAAGCTATGCAGGGGAACAACGACATAATGCACATGTACCTCGGTGACAACCCTTGGCGGTGCGACTGCCATTTCGTCCCGAGGTTCCAGAACCTTCTGCTCAAGTACAAGCGGGTCATCGCAGATCTGCCCGACATACGGTGCTCTAAGAGCGACGATAAGAAAATTTCTTTAGCAAGGGTAAGCTTTAAACAGATTCCTCATATTTTCCATAGGTGACAACCCTTGGCGGTGCGACTGCCATTTCGTCCCGAGGTTCCAGAACTTTCTGCTCAAGTACAAGCGGGTCATCGCAAACCTGCCTGACATACGGTGCTCTAAGAGCGACTATAAGAAAATTTCTTTAGCGAGGGTAAGCTTGAGACAGATTCCTCAAAGTATTTTCCATAGGGGACCCCTTGGCGGTGTGACTACTATTTTGTCCCGAGGTTCCAGAACCTTCTGCTCAAGTACAAGCGGGTCATTGCAGATCTGCCTGACATACGGTGCTCTGAGAGCGACGATAAGAAAATTTCTTTAGCAAGGGTAAGATTCAAACAGCTATACATAATGGTACTTGCCATCGATGACAACCTGTCTTGGCAGTGTGACTGCTATTTCGTCCCGAGTTTCCGGAACCTTCTGCTCAAGGGACCTTCACAACGGGGTCATCGCAGACCTTCCTGACATACGGTGCTCTAAGCTTGACACAGATTCCTCAAAGTATTTTCCAAAGGAGACAACCCTTGGCGGTGCGACTGCCATTTCGTCCCGAGGTTCCAGAACCTTCTGCTCAAGTACAAGCGGGTCATTGCAGACCTGCCTGACATACGCTGCTCTAAAGGAGACAACCATAGGCACTGCGACTGCCATTTCGTCCCGAGGTTCCAGAAACTTTATTATTAGGAAAGAGTCTTTAGCGAGGGTAGGCTTATAGTAGCTATTTCTCAAAATAAGTTAATGCCTTATATCTTCATAGTGGTTTTTAAATTCATCTCTTGATACTTGCTGGTCAGGTCCTCGGAGAGACGAGAGTCTGAAATAAAACTAACTATGGATGTAAAGGAAACGATTTAAGACTTGAAAATTGAATGTAAAATTTAATGAAACATATTTGTAAGTGAATTTGCTTCAAGTTTCAATTGAATTTTATCTGGCGTTAGATAGCGGTTTCATTAAAGTTTAGAGATCGCGTGACCTTTGATAAAGTATTTTGAGATATTGAAAAATTTGGACTGGCGTCTGAAAGTTCGCGACTCGACTGGCTGATAAGATATTAACATTTAATGACATTGAGACATTAAATACCATGGATAATTAGATGGTAGGTTGGGTACATTACCCCATGTTCAATGATCTATTGCTCAATACTACAGCAGCACCTCAACCTATCCATTAAATATACCACCATACAGATAATTTTGGTATGGTAAATGTATGGAAAAACAAGACGTAAACTTGGTTCACGATAACGAGCTAGTACTAAATTGTCATTTGCCCCATTTACTCACATGCAAAAACGTGTATCTGACTTGTGGTGAATAGAGTATAGGTAGCACCGTTTTTCTGCGGTAGACCCAGTGAAAAAATTGGAAGTAACAAGGAAAGTTCTAGTTGTCTAGGTAACCAGGTTTCCTGTAAAGTTTCTTAGTTCGCGGTTCAAGTTTCAGTCCGTGATAAGTTTTGCTTTCTCTTGTATAATAATGAGAAGTTTTCCCGTCTTGGTGGTCTCGTGGTCAACTCGTAAAGTTTCTTACTCTATTATGATGATACCTTCACTAACTAGATCGCTTGTAATTGGAGAAAGAAAGAAGAAGGAAGAAGTAAAGGAGGAGTCTTTACAAAGAGTAAGTAGGTGGCGGATTCGAGTTCTTTCTATTTAACTAAAACTGCTTTCTTTAGAGAGAAGCAATAGTTCAGTTAAGCGATCTTGCGTATCTTTTGAAGTCCGCAAGGCTGCTGGTGTGCCGTAAGCAGGACCGAACTTAGCGACTAAAGAAGTTGTTTTGAGTAGTTTGGTCGAGAATCGATCCTTATTTGATTTTGCATGTGAGCAATTAAAAAGGTAATTGTAGAGCCACCGGGTACACTTCGCTGTACATAACATACTTTGGTAAATACATAAGACGCGAATGCCATAAGGCACAATCTCCCATTTCGCCATCCAATCACTATCAGCCGCCCTGTTTACCCTCTTTAAGTCATCTCCCTGGATTGGTGTAAATAATGTGACAATGACGAAGACATGATGTAACTTTCGATATGACCTGTCTCTTGATCCATTGCCAATTACATTAACTGTTAAAGATGATGACGACCTTTTGCCGTCCATTTTGTTCATTTTTAATTAGATAAACGTGCGTCACGTGGTGTTTAGAAGATTAAAAAAACTATGAATTAATTTAGATAAATTGTTTTCGATTCCATAACTGTTTGTCAGAAATCTGCAAAACAAAACCTGGAAACCAGCAAAACAGGTAGGTAAACTAGCTAAGCAATTAGCCAAGAATATTATATTCACGTCATTAATTTGTTGTTTCAGCGATTTCATGTAGGGCGTGTATTAAATTACTTGCGCAGATAGTTTCAACTTAGTAAGTGAAACTTAATTTTCTTGAGTAAGTAATTTAATTATTAATTAGGCAACTCTGCTAAGTAAAATTAATATCTGTTGTAATGAGGGGTCGCAGCGAGGTAATCGGAAGTAAAGTACCTACTTTTGCAAATGCTACGGGTTTATTGTGGGTTTAGGGTTGGTTGCAAATTACTACTTTAAGTACTAGAGCTGAGACTAAGACTGAACTGAAACTGATTCGTAGGTGACAAGAATGAGTATTTATCCTATACATACCGAAGTATAAATTAATAAATAATTGGCGCGACGCAACGCGCAACATGACATCTGTCAGACAAGCGATCACCAGCCGTTATCGATGCGACGCGCGTCTCACGTATGTAACTTTGTCTCTCTGTTTCATACATTTTATACGGCAACGGTTTCTATATGAAATGTATGAAACAGATAAGACAAATAATTATGTACTCCCAATTCCATTTATAGGTTTTTTATGGGGCATTGCCGTGCCGTTTGTGTTGATATATTTTACTCGTGAAAAAGTTTACCTATTCGCCGGACGATTTATTTGTGAACAACTTTTTCCCCAACTCTGTGTATGAGTGAATTTAATTAAATCACACTGAAAATCTACTGTGTTAATTCATACGTGATATTCTGTATGCTCTAGTTGGCTGCAGGCCTGATTAAATTAACCAATTTAATTAACTATGTTACACATAACGTTTTTCAGTGTGTGAGAGGAGGAGAGGAAATAAATTTTGTTTCTTTTTTCAGCTATGTTACTGTTTTAATCAACGTATAACAAAAAGGTTGTTAGAGCATTGAATATGAACAACAAACCCCAAGAACGAAGTAAAAATATAATTTAGCCCTCCCACACAAAATTATTCAACACTAGTGGTTTAGTCATGAGTACCTTTTTTAGGGTTTCGTAGTCTACTAGAAACCCTTTTCATTTCGTCAAGTCTGTTAGTCTGTAGGTATGCCTCACGCTCGCCTCAATAACTTCGTCAGTTTAAGGCGTTCCGTTCTCCATACAAAAGTTCAATGGAGTTATGTCTGTAAAGGAGACACAATTCTGATTAAAAAACTTGATGGGCAGTCCCGTAGGTACACAGCGCTACTCCAAACAAATTGAAATATTATAATCTCCAATAAAAATAATTATAAATCATCATCTTCCTGCCCTTATCCCAATTACTTGAGGTCGGCGCAACACGTTTTGTTGAACACAAAATCGTGTTGCAAAAGGATTTAGCTGAATTTTACGACCGGCCGCCTACCAGACATCAACCCTCCTTGGGAACGCTTTTGTGGTGGATTAACCGCCACCATACGGTTGGCCCTGGCTGTTTGGGTCGGGTCTATCCCTCGGTCGCCTCTTACGACCCCCACGGGAAGAGAGGGGGTGGTGCTATTCTACTCTGCCGGCACCACACGGCACAAACTCCAATAAAAAAAATCTCCAATAAAAATAAATCTGTTATGAAAATATAATCATGTGGTTTAGTCATTTTGTACTAGAATCAATTTTAAGAATTATAATAATTTTAATGGAAATAAAAATATTTTCAGTCGTTTCGTCTACCCCTGTGTGGCTCATTCATAATGTTTCTGTAGGTACATAACATTTCCGCAAAACGCTAAAAAGAATTTTGAAACCATCACATTTCCCCGTAATAACCGATTCGCCACTTTACGAAAATAGATGGAGCTACTGCTGCAATAAATACATTTAATTTGATTGCGCAGTAAATACCAAAGTAAATACCCTCTTCTCTGTGGCGCCATTTTTTATAGGTAGGACGAGCGAATACTTATTATCTTTTAACCTAGTAGTTTTGCTACAAATGTACGTGTGCCTTCATCATTTCACATGAAGGTTTTCAAAAATTTGCTCTGTAACTTATGTCTAACCCGACTAAAGTGCAGCTTTTCGTTCGTATGACGTAACGATTCACCTTATGACCAAAATTACGTCTTTGTTTGAAAATGGATTGCATTGACTAAAAATAAAATTTATTAATGTTGCCTAAATTTGGCAAGAAACATACGTAGGTAACGTCCGTTTGTGCGTGCATTGTTTCTGCACTGCGTAACGCATGCGTTAGGATTAATGATATCAATAAGATCAATATAGGTTAGATAGGACAATATGAATTTCGACCCTATTGTCATACGGTTTATGTGAAACTCTTTGACAGATGCATAGCGTTGTGCGATGCGCAGCGTAGACATAATTAACCCTTTCAATGTGTTGCGTGTAATCAATGGGGATTTATTGGATTTTACTCATATGTAGAGGACCTACCATTACATTAGCCCTCAACTTTCATAAGCTCTGATTTTACGATGATTTTTTCACCCGGCTGCCTCAGAAAGAGAGTTATGTTTATTGAGTATGTTAGCAAGTAGGTAAGGTATGTATGTCAGTTTGTATGTATGTGGACAAGTAAATTTCGCGCGCTACAGCGCGCTATATTTTTCACGCGCTACAGCCTAGACGGATATTGACATACTTATGAAGTGTGGTTAGATTCGTCTCAGCAGCGCGAGTGACACTGGCTATAGGTATTAAAATTTCATAAATTCAATAATATGGCGGATTTTAAACACACATTATAATTTTGTAATTCCCGCAGGTGGGTGTTCGTTTATTAATAATTCTGCTTGTTGTATTAAATGTCCCTCCATTCCCCCAAGTTCTCTAAGACTTAGGTACAGTTTAACAGTCTTAATCCAAAGAGGATTAGTAAGTAAGCTAATAAATAGCAGCTATTTTGCTTACCTACTAACTTTTGTTTGTTAGTTTGCCTTAAACACCGTAATTCTGCCAGACTTGTGCTTACAGAATAGATTATCGTTGTTTTCTTAGGAATTAAGTAACTACAAACAAACCTACTTGTTTTTGTTTATTTACAAACAAACTTTTCTTTGATTCTGAATTTATCTAATCTAATCTAATACCTAGCAAGAACTGAATGACTGATCTCGAAAACGCCTTCAACAATTTTCTCGTATCTAGGGGTTTTCGGGGGCGATAAATCGATCTAGACAGATATAATATAAAAACATGTTTTTTCAACCTTTTTTTGTCAGTTGTTTTAAAAATAACAAAACCGAGCGAGCTCGGTACATCAACTAGTAAAATAAATCTGAAATGGACCTTTTTTAATTCTATGTTATTTGAGAAACATATTGAAAACATGGTTTCTTATAATACCTCGAGTATGTACAGCTAAGTTTGTTATGTAAACTAGCTTGTGAGCAATGCAAAGATTTAGCGTAGATACGAGCAAATAGCGACATTGTTATACCTACTGTTCTTGAAATCCACTTAATAGGCTGTTGAAATGGATTTTGGAGTTGGCTAAGTAACAGCTAAGTCACAAAATAGAGAGTTTACAGAAGGATCACTCTACCTACCCTTTTTAGCATCTTCGCGATTGTCACTTGTGACATAGCCAGGGTTGCATACTGTCCAAAATTTCAAAGTAGAAGAATATCAAAATAGCAAAATGTCAAAGTGGTAAAATATACCGCAAGAAAAAATGAAATAGGTATAGCTTAATCTGATAAAAGAACATAATATGATTCTGACCTAATTTTAATGCAAGATATATGGCGTTCATAGCTACTAGGATTTTCTTAGTTACCTTGAGTGCCTCTGAAATTACAGATCAATCCAATAAGCGTAAAAGCGCTAATAATGAGTGAGCCATCTGTAAGGCGCCCGCGCGTCGTCTCCCGAATTTGTGGCTAGATGTCCACTTGAAGCCGTTGACTGATATAGTGGTTTGTTCCATACCAATATGTTCAAGTGTTCTTCAAGTAGCACAAGGGGTTTTACATGGTTACTTCCTTTGAATTTCTACAACTTTACTGATGACAGATGGATGTAAGTGTTATACTTACAACGTAACAATTTAGTCTCTTAAATATAACACCCTCTTGGTTTTTCAAAAACTCCGTCTATGAGGAGTTAAAATTCTGATAACAGAAACACATACGACACGTTAATAAATAAGTTTTGACTAGCGCACCAATATAGCGTGAAATACTAGTGACCGATAGCGAAAACTCAGAAGCGGCTGGTGATAACGAACAACTTTCCTCAAGGAACATAGGTTGAAATATGAAAAATATGAAATTGCGCCTCCCATACTAGCTTAAATAAGCTGATCGGCTAGGTATTTTGTATGGGTGCTCCATTTTTTTTTTCATATTTCGACCTATGTTCCTAGGGGGAAATTGTTCTTTATATCACCAGCCGGTTCTGTGTTTTCGCTATCGGTCACTAGTAAAATTTATGAGACACATGCCTAAATAGTCGAGATGGGCGATATCATAATATTTGTAAGCACTCTAGTTCCACTGGTTTGGTTTGTTCTACCAGTATATTGGTGCATCAGACCCGACCCGACCCGACAGACATGCTCCCGTTTCAGCTTAGCGGTTTGTTCGCTTCTCCAATTAAATATGTGCCCATCTTCGTTAAAGCATTGTTGGAAGGAAACACATCTTCTCTTCTAAAGCATTCAATTCAATATTAGATAAGAGGTACCACCGATATGGGGAGATTCATGCCCGGCAGTATATTGTAATCAATCACAGATTCATGCCCGGCAGTATATTGTAATCACAGACACTCTCTTGATCTGTGATTGTAATATAGTACCTAGAATACCAAAAAGTTGAACCTTTTGTGTTTCCTCAGCGCCCAGCCTTTAGTAAGTTTGTCGAAGAGTCCAAAAAAAGTTTCGTCGTAAAATTGATAGTCCAAGGTTTTCCAACCAGAAGCCCCAATAACCACTCATTGACCACTCTAGTATATCTTCCTACCGGCATAGGACGAAGGTACTTAACTGAAACTTACGTATAGTTAAAAGGCATCTGTTGGAAAACTAGAAGACATGGCTCTTGAAGCGCAGCTCTAATGAATTGCATTTTCCGTCAGCGTAGTCACATTATTTCCTTTGACGATGAAAAGTACACTTAATAGAAAGGTGAACTTCTCATCTCAGTCAATTTAGCCTGCTACCTATTTGTTTATTTCTAGGAAAGTAATTTGATAAGCCTTCTCCGTAGTGACCTAGTATTTTTCCGACTTCGTATTCATGAGACTTTGAGTTTTTTTATGTAGCCTTTTTAATGTCCAGTAGTGGGCAGATTTTCAGAGTCTATGAGAACAAAAAATATTGTTAATTGCTTGAAAATTGAAATCTAAACAGATTTTGGCGCTCTCATTGTGATTTCGCCGTTGTCTAGTTTTTTGTTAAGTTTTACTCAGCGTGGTAAGAAGGTAATATACCTACGGTAATAACAATCAATTGGGAGAGACCTATGTCATGCACTGGACTTCAGCTGTGGGTGTTGTAGTAGATTTAAAAATATGTGATACGTAGTTTGGCTACCCTATAAGAATGAAAAAAACAAGATACAATTAAAAAAAGGTTTTCAGATTCACTTAAGAACGGCGGTTTGAATAAGCCATATTTGACAGCTGTCAAACCCATAGTCGGAAGACATGTCAACAAAAAAAACTAGATCTATGCTATGATATTGCAAGAATATTATTTTGACAGCTGTCAAATATGGCCTACTCGAACGGCCGTACCGTAACGTACCTACACGTGAACAAAGCGTTACACTGTTTTTCTTCCCTTATTTTCCTGTAATAATCGCATGGCTGATCGATTTTCTCATCAGCGGCCTTGATTGCTTCCTATCGCCATGGAGATATCATTTCACTTCCGCTAAAACCCCTGATATTTTCCTATCAGCCAATTTTCTACCCTCGTCGGATTAGCACCCACTCCAACCGACTTACTTATACCTTGGTAGGTACTTTATGTTATATGTATCTTCGATGCTGTTGTTTGTAATCAAGACATAGGGTGACCTGTCCATCAATGAGCCACCTTTTATTCGGAGTCTCGTAACTTTTTTTATTTTTCATCCTTATAGTTATAAAATTCTGCTGTTAGATAGACAATTTTATTAGGTATCATTTTTCCTTACACAGTTTTCGAATAAATACGAAAGTTTTTTTTAGGAAAATGGTTTTTCGAAAAAATGGGAATTGGTTCATTGAGTACAAGTATGGTTTTCAATGAGTTAGTCAAAATTACATTATGAGTCACGGTTAGCATCAGATTAACTAAAAGGTTTACTTTTAAAATTTGGGTTAAATTTATTGAATAAAATGGAAAGCATTTTGAATACAAGTATTTAAAACGGTAACATTTTGTTAATTTTTTTTTTTTTTGTTGAACTGAAACAAATTAAATTGTGATTTTTTTTAAGTTCAAATCTATTAACACATGAGCTTTAATTTTTTTACTCTGTTTATAAGCTGGCTTTTGTTAACAATAATTTATAATCACATTGCCATTTTTGACAATATTTTTTTTACAAAATTTTATCATACGTAATATTAGGCTCATAGTGTACCACATATATTTGGCTCATTGTTGAACAAGGCTGACTGCCTTTGACGAAATGATCCAATTATCAGGACAAAAATATTACCAAGCAAAGTATTATAAACGTAATTAGACTGCGAAATATATGCTTATTGTCCCGATATATAAACGATTTGCTTATTATGTTACTACAAAAATTTTAAAAAGTGCTGAACATAATTTTTTTGTATCACTTTTTTGGGGGAAAACTTATTAAAGTTGCACCAAAAGTGTATCTCACGTGCTACTCTCCAGGGAGGTAATGTAAAGGGTAAGGAGTAAACTGTTTTTGCACAATCAGGCAACGTCGCGTTTCAGAAATATTGCCAAGACTCATTGTGTACCACTGGATCATTGATGGACAGGTCACCCTACTGCCTTATTATAAGAAAAGCACAAACTTACTTTTTTGGCGCTAAACAAGATGAAAAAAAATGTGGCTATTAAGGGATAAACCAGATCATGAAACTGAAAAGCTTGCCCCCAAGGAAATAGGTGGAAATAAGTAAAAAAAAATGGACCTCCCATTTAGAACGTGGCTAGATATTATCTACCAACCAGCTGACCGAGTCAATTTGTATGGGAGGTCCAAACATTTACTTTTTCATAAACAATATACAGGGAGTAACAGGAAGGGTATAACAAGCAGAAAGGAGGCCAAGGTACTCATAAAACTGAGCAACTTTCCCCATGGACCATGGGTCGAAATTTAAAAAAAAACCGCCAAGAGCGTGTCAGACGCTCTTCTATACCCTTTCTGTTACTCCCGGAATATTATCGTGTAAATATGGTCCAAATTTTATATTCCATCCTTGGAAAGTTGTTCAGTATTATGGGCTGATTCACCACTTTGAATATGTGCAGTTGTTTTTTACACCTTTTAGATTATACCCTCCTGCCTAACACCCGTGGCCGGACACACGCAAAAGCTTGTAGGTAGAGCTTTCAACCCTATTTAAAAGGACTTTGGGTTACAAATTGTAAAAATCCTCGAAGAGTCTGGTCGTTACAAAAGTTCTGTTCCATGTTGAAATAATAAAAACCGACCAAGAACGTGTCTGACACGCCCACAAATAGGGTTTCGTAGTCAATGTTTAAATACAGGTTTTTCAGCATTACAAAGTTAATTTGTTTGCTGGTTTGCTCTCAGCTGTATGGTACCAACCGCAAATAGTATTTTTCTTAGTACTTTAGGTAGTATAGTATCCGTTATAGTTTTCATGAAAAACTTCAGATTAAGATCTATATTCCATATTTTATTGCGTTAATACTTTAGGACTTACAGCTGGAACAAATTATGGCTCAAAAACGCCTCTCAACTTATCAATTCAACGATACCCTATTCAATATTACAGGAGAAAAACTTTTTTTGCCCCCCTTTCATTGGGTATATGGGAAGTCCAAAAAGCATGTGTTATAACTTTTTTTCATCATTTCAAAATTACAATGACTCATTTCTAAATTAGGGAAATCTTTATACCAAATATGGTGTCGATAGCTCTAAAACTGAAGAATTTATGACAGACAGTCAGACATACAGACTGACTTGACCAAATAATAAGGGTTTTTTAGGGACTACGAAACCCTAAAAAATGAAATTCTTTCGCAGAATACCAGAAAGACCTTTTATTCGGTTCTGTTAGCTTGTTAACTTTATAGACATTCCAGGCAAATTACTTACCTACTACAAAGCATTTTTCCTCTGTGCGCATCTTTGTTTCTCTTCTTTCTAGTTTGCTCTCAATTTGCAATGTTTGTAAGTAAGAAAATACTTATGAAAGAAAGTCATTTGATTCTATTTTTTTCAACATGAATAGGTTTGTGCATCGACAGGGCAGCCTATTAGCAAGTCTGTGTATTATTATTATTATCATACGTGGGACGTGTGGGACTAACTGGAACTTGTGATACCGGCTAAAAGTGTCGTTTCAGGGCATTTATGTGTATTTCAATTTTAGGTAACAGGCTGTCACTATATGGATACTGGGTTTTTCTGGTACGACCCTCAATTTGTCTGACGTGGCGATTGCAACTGCCTCTACATATTCTGCTATGGATTATCAATACACACCTAGTATAAAATGATGTCGGTGTTTGATTCCGAAGCTGATCTTAGCGCAGTGGAAGCAAATTAAAGTTATCTTAAAATCTAAAACTAAATGGTCGATCAGCCTCGGAACAACATTTGACTACGATTCGTAGTGCTCTTTACTATAGCTAAATAAAATAAATTTAATGAGAGAATTTTTGTTCCGGAAAGTTTCCGGCCGAGAAATTTTTGCTGCGACGGCTCTCTCACAATGTCCTACTAATATTTAACTGCACCACCACAGCTCATATCTAAAATAAATATACCAAGTTCCGGTTGTACTAAAGGTCATCAGGGTGGTGACCTCCACGTAATGTTGCTAAATCACGGTAATGAACGTACTTATACAGGACCTAGCAGCGATTTGCTTACCGTGCGAATTATGACGCCGCCGTTTCCTTGTAAGTCTAGTTTTTGACAGGAAAAAAGGTATCAGGTTTTGAGGAAGACATTTGGATTGGATTTAGATACTAGACTTACTGCACCCGGACACCAGCTCGTGTGGCATTCCGTCCCTCCGTCAATTTTGGTTTCACCTTAGTTTTCACAAGCACTTGGGTTCACTATTGTTCATAGTTCGACATCGAATAATGTTTTAACACACTAATAACAAAGATTTCTCCCGCACACTACTGGTTGCGACAGCAATGAGTTTGCTGTACAAAACGCAAAACTAAAAGATTTCTCCCGCATGAGAATTCCACACAATTAAAACATAGGATTAACTTCCACACTGGACAGGGAACTCTTCCCTGGTGGTCAAAGCACACACGAAATAATAAAACCCAGACTACTTAAAATAAGTGTCTAACACCGGACGCGCGAGTGACTAAAAGTAAGGTTATTTTTGCCGGCGGCCGCGTGGTATCGAACCGACTGAACGAACAACGGAAAAAAAGATGGCGTCGGCCGACTAGCTGGCGTCAGTCACAGGCCACGGTCTGTCAGACGAAAATGGCGCGAAACAACAAAACGCGCATATGTTACGAAACTAAACATTCACCCGCCCCGGACCGACCCATCGGTCCGCTCAATGCATGGCAGGCGTGATAATGTAGCTACTGCTCGCTTAAGAACTGAATCCCCCACCTGAACTTCTGCAACTCGAGGAGTGCCATCACTACCCGGAAACAGGTTGAGAATGCGCCCCCGGCGCCAACGCAGTGGCGGTAGGTTGGCATCCTTAACCAGAACGAGATCCCCAATGCAGGGGGGTTCAGTCCTGTCCGTCCACTTAAGGCGTTGCTGCAGAATGTGTAAGTACTCAAGCGACCAACGCTTCCAAAAGTTTTGAGTCATTTGCTGCAACAACTGATAACGCGACAAACGATTGCTATTCACCTCCGTATAGGGATATTCCGGCAAGGCGTTAAGTGGGCGGCCAATTAAGAAATGCCCTGGCGTCAGGGCCTCCAAATCATTTGGGTCCGAGCTGAGCGGACACAAAGGACGCGAATTGAGTACAGCCTCAATTTTACAAAACACGGTCGCCAGCTCCTCGAAAGTCAAAATTGTTAACCCTACAACGCGCAACAAATGCGTCTTAGCGGACTTTACAACCGCTTCAAAAATACCACCCCAGTGAGGGCACGCTGGTGGATCGAACACCCAGGCAATGCCCTGACGGGAGAGGCCCGTGCTGATGGCTTCTTCGTTCTCCCGTAAGAACGTTACAATTTCTTTCATACACCGATCAGCACCCTTAAAGTTGGTACCACAATCCGACCTGATCAGCGCTGGTCGCCCTCGTCGCGACGTAAATCTCTCCAGCGCTGCCAAAAAGGCCTCCGTAGAAAGGTCGGCCACGAGCTCCAAGTGGATGGCCTTGGTGGCTAGGCACACGAATACGCACAAGTACGCCTTTATAGACTTTGCGTTCCGCAGGCGTGATGCCTTTACCATGAAAGGGCCTGCGAAATCCGTTCCCTCACCTGCAAACGTCCAGGCCTCCGTCACCCGGTCCGGTGGAAGATCTCCCATCTGTGGCTGCATTGTGGCTGCCTTCAAACGGTAACAAGGCAAGCACCTAAACACAACGCTACGTACCGTTCGTCGTCCCGATAAGATCCAGAACTCGCGCTGTAGAATGGCCAATAGCGCATTACAGCCCGCGTGCGAGTTTTTCTCATGACGATCCCTGACTAATAGCTCAACTAAGGGTCCCTTTTTTGGAAGTAACAGTGGATGCCGAGCCGAAAAGGGCAGGCTAGCGTTCCGAAGTCTGCCTCCAACCCTGAGCATACCTTGCTCATCCAAGAATGGGTTGAGGCAAACAATTCCTCCCTTCAGCTTTCCACGTCCATCCCTGAGCAGCCTGACCTCCTCTTCAAAATGTTCCGCCTGGACGACTCTAACTAATGAGCATAGAGCCGCATTCCGTTCCGCAGGCGAGAGGACAGGTGTAAAGTTCCGTTCTGCTTGAGGCTTCCTGCAGTTGTTCACGAACCGTTTGATCCAACCTGTCACCCCAAGAAGTTTGTCGAGGGAGCTATACCGTTCCAGCAAGAAAGCTGGGTTAGGCTTCGGTACGAGTTGCCCCACGTTCACTCGCAAACCTCGATCAGGTGGCCCAAGCGGCGCCCTGCACTCGTTGAATGGCCATTCCTGCGGCGACTCAGTCAGCCATTGAGGTCCCCACCACAGTGGGTGACTCACCAAATCAGGGGCCCGGCACCCGCGCGATGCGCAGTCCGCTGGGTTCCATTCTCCCGGTACGTGCCTCCACACTAACGGAGTTTCCGACCCCGTAATTTGTGACACCCGATTTGCCACGAAAACCTCAAGTGTATGTACCGACGTCTGCAACCAGCACAGAACTATCCGACTGTCAGTCCACGCGTACACCGTTTCATCCAAGTTGATGGTACCACGCAGATTGCAGGTTACATGATTTAGCAAGCGCGCTAGAAGAGCTGCCCCTGCCAATTCCAATTTGGGGATGGTCCATCTAGTTCTGACTGGTGCCACCTTACTTTTGGCCATAACCAGACGCACGTGCACAGTTCCCGTTGAACTTGCTGTCCGAAGGTATACAGCTGCCGCGTACCCTCGCTCCGAGGCGTCACAAAACCCATGTAGGGTAGCCTTACATCCCACCGATGGGACTAACTTGCGGGGTATCGCGATGTGCACAATCCCTGGTAAGGTGGTCACAAACTTGAGCCAATCCTTCAACAACTCTCCGGAGAGTTGGTCGTCCCATCCTAAGTTGGCTAGCCACAATCTTTGTAAAAAGCACTTCGCCATGAACGTAACCGGGGCGATCCATCCGTTAGGATCGAACGTTCTAGCGATTGTCGACAGTACCGACCGCTTAGTCCAAGTTTTCTCCAAAGGTCGGGCTCGATCTTGTACGTGAATACGTCATGCGTTGGCCTATATTGCACCCCGAGGATGCCCAACGTGTTTGGATTGTCCGGGTTCTCAAAGAGGTGCGGGTCCTGATGGAACTCGCCTGGCAAACCAGCCAGGAGCTCTGGGCAACTGGACAACCATTTCCGCAACTCGTAACCTCCTGAACCCATGATCGCGATCAACTCGTCTCGTAGAATTAGCGCCTGCTCCACGCTATCAGCACCCGTGCAGATATCGTCCACGTAGACGTCGCGATCCAGTACTGCTGCGGCTCGAGGGTATCTTACCCTTTCCTGTGCGGCCAACTCTCGCAGCGTACGTACTGCCAAATACGGACTTGGCTTAAGTCCATACGTCACCGTGTTAAGTTCGTATGTGACCATCGGCTCATCTGGGCTCTCACGCCACAAAATCAGCTGATACCGACGGTCATCCGGATGTATCATGGTTTGGCGAAACATCATTTTGACGTCTGCGACGAACGCTACCTGGTGCAAACGAAAGTCTGTGAGAATGTCCACAATGTCCCGGTTCAATTTAGGACCCGCGTGCAAACATTGGTTCACAGACACACCATTCGAGGTAGGAGCAGAACCGTCAAACACCACCCGTATTTTCGCCTCAGGTGACTTCAAGACAGCCAGGTGTGGAATGTAATAATGCTCGACACACCTCCAATTCAGGCTGGACACCGACATGTGGCCCAATTGAATATATTCCCGCATGAATTCTATATACTTCTGCCGAAGTGCTGGGTCTCGCCTCATCTTCCGCTCCATTCCGAGTAGTCTCCGTTCCGCGAGCTGTCGCGAACTACCTAAAGCGGGGCGGTTTGGGAGAAAAGGTAGCCTGGTCACGAATCTGCCTGACGGGCATCTCGCAGTGTTGTATTGATAGAACAACTCGCACTCGTCATCCTCTGGCTTCCGTCTGTCCGCCGTGGGCGCTCTTCAGACTCCCAAAACCTCTGCAGCACCTCTGACAGCACACTACCATAGAGGACCGTATCCCTTCTGGTAGGTCCTGAGGTCTCCAAACTGGGCCGAAAACAACATACCCCTGTGGTATCTACGGCCACCAAACCAGCTTCCTGGAGTACCTTCTTCCTACCGCACCATAATCTCCCGAGGACGTCTGACCCGAGAAGTACGTCCACCGTACCAGGAGTATCAAAATCAGGATCAGCTAACTCCAACCCTGTGGTTAACCCTCGTACCGTTGGTGGTAACCTAACCTGAGGAGTTTCCCAACTACTTCATCCAGCACCACGGCTGAGACTTGATAGCTGACCCTGTACATGTGCTACCTAATGCGAACTCAAAGTTCGTCTGACCCCGAATGTCAGGCACATTTAGGCCCCCGATGCCTACAGCTTCATCCTCACTTGGCTGTACATTTAGGCCTAGCCTACTCACCAGCTTACTCGATACAATACATCCCTGAGCCCCTGTATCCAGTAGGGCTCTTACTTGAATGGTCCGGCCACCGTATCCCCATACCCAAATCTTAGCCGTTGGCAAAAGTACCGTGATTGGACGGGAGCCGAAGCTGATGAGTAGGCGGCGATTACCTAGCGGGAATCTAAACGCGGTGAGGCCGCGTCCCGCGGGGTATCCTCGCTACCCAAACCTGTGTATGGGTCCCACTCCTGCTGGTAGGGAGGTCTGCCCATAAAGGCCATGGCTGGAGTTCTATAGTACCCCGACGGCAAACGTCCGTACCGAGGTTGCGCCTGTAGCCGCGGGTACTCAGGCATAGGCGGAGGCATGCGTGGGTCTTGAGACCCAACCAGGTGGCTCAAGCCCGCAGAATACTGCATGTACCCTGGTGGCTGCCTAGTGCTCCCCTGACACCCGCCCGTTTGATCCCGTACCTGGGATGGGTGTCCTTGGCCATGTTCCCGTGTCGTTCCTCCCCAATCCGGCACCTGCTGCCGTGGTGGAGATCGTCCCCACGTCCGTTGGTAAGTGGGCTCCGACTGTTGACGTCCCCCTGCCTGTCCCTGTGACTGATGCGGAGGTGGGCTCCTCCTTGGAGGGGGTGGGGAGCGTTGCTCCCTCCCTTGGTGGGCAGGCTCCCTTCGCTGACCCGATCCAGCGCTGCCCCGGCGCCTCCGGAGCGATTCATGCAGAGCAGCGGATGGTGTGCACCCTGGCAGTACCTACAGTTGGTGCTTGAAGGGCACTCGCACCTGATGCGGCCCCAGGCACCGAAAACACCAACGCCTCTGCTGTGCCACACCCCGTCTCCTCTGAACCCGCTGCGCAGCAAACTCCTGACACGCTGTCACCCCGTGGCCTGTCTCCTGCAGTAGGCACACCCTGATTCCAATGCGGTGTTGTACCGCCTGGGTTGCCTACTGTTGCCTCCTCGCGCCGGTGCACCCGGCCGTTCCGGGTGGCGAGGGCAGAGGTCTCCTTGCGTGGGGCTTCACCAGCCTGGACGTCCACTCGCCTGCTTTCGGCCTCGGGGAACGACTTCAGATCCTCGTAGGTCGGGAGGTGGTCCGAGGACTTGCCCCATGTAGCTGCTCGAATCGAGCGACCATTTCGCTCGGCAGGCGGCGAAGCACTGTGTGGACCAAGATATAACCGTAGCCCGCCACTGGCAAACCCTGTCGCTCTAGTGCGCTGACCGCGACACTGACTGGGTGGAAGATTTTCTCGCGGAGGTCCGTACCTCGCGTTATGGTTGGTATTGACAGCCACTGGTCTAACAGCCTGTCTACAATCAGGCGCTTGTTTCGATACCGGTCGGTAAGGATCTTCCACGCCACCTCATAATTGCTATCCGAGACCGCCAAATGCGTCAGCAATTCATGAGGCTCTCCTTGTAGCCTGGACATCAGCTGAGCCATCTTGTACGCTGGCGTTATGTCCGTCCGTGTGTGGACCACGCTGCTATACAGGTCCTCAAACGCCGGCCAGTCGGCGTAATCGCCTGCAAAGACTGGAACCGTAACAGGCGGAAGAGGCACCTGTAATCCTTGTCCCACTTTACCACGGAATGGCTTTTCCTTTCCGTCACGTCGCCTAGATATGTCCGCAGCTGCCTGCTCAATGTCCTGTGCCAGCTCCAAGCACTGGCTTACATCGCCCTCGACCAGCTCCTTATCTTCAGGGTTAGGAGCTTCCTCAAGGAGCATGAGGCACTCTGTGAGGTGTTCCGACACAACCTAACCCGTTCATCTGCCTGTAGTGCACTTTTCAAGAGCGCGTCCTCCCGGTCCTCGCGGCCGATCATTGCCGCTGTGGTAGTAAACCAACTTAATTCTGTCTTTATAGCAGCCTTATACCTGGCGATCGAGGGAGCCATGGTACCAACTTTTACACACTCGACTTAATAAAAACGAAAACCAATAAACAAATACCACAAAATAAATGTTAGTTGACTGGCCTAGACCTTACCGATAAGGTACCGTTCACTAGGCAAACAATACAGTCACAAAAAAAAACCGAAACAATATTTTCCAAAATTAATAAAATATGTGGGTAATATAAAAAACACGCTTAATACCAAATTACGGCTAACTATGTTGCAATAAAGCAACCACGCTCTGCTACCAAAAAATGTTTGATTCCGAAGCTGATCTTAGCGCAGTGGAAGCAAATTAAAGTTATCTTAAAATCTAAAACTAAATGGTCGATCAGCCTCGGAACAACATTTGACTACGATTCGTAGTGCTCTTTACTATAGCTAAATAAAATAAATTTAATGAGAGAATTTTTGTTCCGGAAAGTTTCCGGCCGAGAAATTTTTGCTGCGACGGCTCTCTCACAATGTCCTACTAATATTTAACTGCACCACCACAGCTCATATCTAAAATAAATATACCAAGTTCCGGTTGTACTAAAGGTCATCAGGGTGGTGACCTCCACGTAATGTTGCTAAATCACGGTAATGAACGTACTTATACAGGACCTAGCAGCGATTTGCTTACCGTGCGAATTATGACGCCGCCGTTTCCTTGTAAGTCTAGTTTTTGACAGGAAAAAAGGTATCAGGTTTTGAGGAAGACATTTGGATTGGATTTAGATACTAGACTTACTGCACCCGGACACCAGCTCGTGTGGCATTCCGTCCCTCCGTCAATTTTGGTTTCACCTTAGTTTTCACAAGCACTTGGGTTCACTATTGTTCATAGTTCGACATCGAATAATGTTTTAACACACTAATAACAAAGACTTCTCCCGCACACTACTGGTTGCGACAGCAATGAGTTTGCTGTACAAAACGCAAAACTAAAAGATTTCTCCCGCATGAGAATTCCACACAATTAAAACATAGGATTAACTTCCACACTGGACAGGGAACTCTTCCCTGGTGGTCAAAGCACACACGAAATAATAAAACCCAGACTACTTAAAATATGTGTCTAACACCGGACGCGCGAGTGACTAAAAGTAAGGTTATTTTTGCCGGCGGCCGCGTGGTATCGAACCGACTGAACGAACAACGGAAAAAAAGATGGCGTCGGCCGACTAGCTGGCGTCAGTCACAGGCCACGGTCTGTCAGACGAAAATGGCGCGAAACAACAAAACGCGCATATGTTACGAAACTAAACAGTCGGTTTTTGCGTTTCTCTACTGTGGAATTCGCTAACTCCTCCTTAATCACGCAACGGATTTTAAAGTATTTTTTGTAATAGATAGAGTGATTCAAGAGGAAGTTTTACAGAAGCCTTTTTGCTGCGGTGAAATAGGTGAAATAGGGAAAACGAGTTGCAGCGGGTGAGACCGCTAACAGGCTGCTAGTAGCGTAATCTTAGAGTATATAATAATTTAAGCAAGCTATAGAGACCTAAAAAGTTAGAACTGTCAGCATTAGTCTGGGCGCAACCTCTCTGTCTGTCAGTAGCAATACGCCAGTGACAGCACTACTGAACCTCTATAGCTTCTCATACATTTTGACGTCTGTATCTAGGGAGCAACTGCTTACGCTTTGACAGTACGCCACGGGGCCTAATGCGCACTCTTTAGCTTGCTTTTATATACTCTAAGAGCGTAATAAATACATGTTTATACCAATAGAAACTCAAAGATAAGGCAGCAGCAATACGTAGGCTATAAATACCATCGTGGTATTTAGCTCTAACCCCGGCTATAATGTTTACCTTAATCCTACTTTACCGTACCTATTTTACTTCAGCACGTAGTAGGTAGGTAAATAAATACAAATGGAAATAAATTGCTTGCAAATTTAACAAAAGGTCAAACCTCTGCGTAGATTCTGTTATGAAACAAAATAAAGCTGATGCTGTTCTTGGTTACATATATAATACAATCTTATAGCGAATCTATTTCAGGAAACAGGACTGCATTATTCACATAGACCGAAAATAACTAAAATTAAAAAAAAAACTTGTTAGGTATCAAGTATCAATGCTTGGAAATTAGATTGTTTTCAGAGTCAAAGAAAATAGAAAACCTGTCTGTCTCAAGTAATTGTCTAAGTATTATACCTATGCTTATCGTATCCACAGACAGCGTAAAATATACATGTTAAGGTACATCCAACGCCCACACGCGACGCGTCCCGCTAAGACCTGTCAAATTGTTGGTATGGTAGTACCTAGGGTTGCAAAATTACGTAATTTTACCGAAAACGCGGGTAAAATACGTGTATTTTACGGTAATTTAATTTATATAAATGACGGTAAAATTACCGGCTACTTATGTATAAGTAGTGTTGCAGGGCCATCGCAATCTAAAAAGTTAGTAAAAGCCGCGACAGCGCAATACATCGAATAGGCCATATTTGACAGCTGTCAAAATCATGTTAATGCTATGACATGAGGTCTTTTTTTCGTTGACATGTTTCCTAGTACGGGTTCGACAGCTGTCAAATATGGCCTATGCGTATGATGTATGGGTTTAAACTGGTTCCATCTGTTACACGGACTCGGAATCTTGTAGTAGTAGAGCTATTATATATTCTGTGGTAGTAGTTTAATCCGTTTCTTACCTAATCTTACCGTATTTTACCGTAAAATATAATATTTTACGTAAAATATCGTATTTTACCGAAAGTTACGAAAGTAATTTTAACGCTTTGCATCCCTAGTAGTACCTATGTACCTAAGTGACGTCCGTACCCTCAGAGAGGTAGAGTCTTCATTGTGTTTTATACTTATCCATACAAACCAGTGGTAGAGATCAATATTTCAGCGATAAAACTGTTTTTGTTTTTAGTTTAAGTTCTTCGTTATGTTTTTGTGTTTTGGATGTGCAATAAAAGTAATTTTTTAATTAGCCATCCTAATCACATGGATACCGAGAGATAAAATGCCAATTTTACGTGCATATTTCGTTTTCATGTCCTTTTAGAACGCGGCTAGCTACCCGACTGCCACAGGAAGGTTGTATTGTGTTTTTCGAGAATATCTATGTAGGTATGTAGATATGTATGTAGCCAGAAATTCGTATTCACGGGCTACAGCCCAAACGGCTGGGTGAATCTTGACATGTGATGTGGCGTAAGATCCGTTTCAGTAGCGTGAGTGACCTGGCTACATTAAAAAAATCATAAATGCAAGATGGCGGTTTTTTATCGCAAAATACAACTTTGAAATAACCGCAGTAGGGTTTATGTTTTTAATAGTTTTATAATACATCTGCTTGTTCAAAAGTACCTGCTTATGTACCATTTTTTTTGTTACAGATTAGTACGTTGCCGCTCGGTGACGTCTGCAAGAAAGAAGACGAGCCGGCTATTAGTCGTACAAACATAGTAAACATAGTTCTATCGATAATAATTATACTAGTTTTAGGTCGGTTCCTGTATGACTGGCACAGTTTTAAAACAACTGGCAAATTGCCTTTATTTTCTAGGGTAATGCCATGAGGGTGATTAGGAGAAAAAAATGTTGATTTGAAATTGGTTATGTGGTTATGCAGGCAGTAACAAAAAAGGTAGGCATAAAAAATTTGGATCTTGGTAAATTAGTTCGTTGATCGGCGATTTTGTACGGGATTAACCATTCTTTTTTTCTTTTTTGACCCTTGTTCCATTGCAAAAGTTGTTCAGTTCCATGAGTAATTCGGCTTCATTGTTATTCCTTTTTTGTTACTCCCTGTATAAGTAAGTCCTTTAGCTTAATTTTACAAAGATGAGATCCATGAAAGTTACAAATCATGCATTTCATAATAAACAGCATAAGATCATAAATAATATGAAATACTTATCTCATATTTTTCATAAAAGTCAGACACGCCCACAAATAGGGTTTCGTAATCAACGTTAACATATTATTTAATATCAGATATTTCAGAGTTACACAGTTAATTCTGTTGCTGTTTTGTTTGCAGCTGTATGGTTACAAACCGCAAAATGAAAAACTTTATTATTTCCGTAATCTTAAGTGCAACAGTATCCGTTATAGTTTTCATGGTTACTTCAAATTGAGAAGTATGTTCCATATTTGTTGCAAATTTTTAGAGTGTTTAGTTTAGAAGTTACAGCTGGAACAAATTATGGCTCATAACACCCCTTTTAAAAGCAATCATCTCCAGACATTTTAGTGACTTTGTTCTAAACAAACCTCCCCTTAGTTAAAAGACCTATTCAACGATACCCTATTCGATATACCAGGAGAAAAAAAATTTTGCCCCCCCTTCCACATGTACAGAAAGGGGGCCCAAAAACCATATGATATAATTTTTTCTCAACATTTGTACATTTTTCTAGTAGACTAAAAAACCCTAAAACGCAGAAATTTTATCCAAGCTATTATAGGAAAAAGCATATTTTGGGCTCTTAATAACTCATCGTGTAGATTACAACATAATTTAATTCGTGCCATACATACCTACTTGTATTTACATATTCTGGCTCGTTTAAATGTAGGATGGTACTGAATGACTCACTTTCCCGAGAACGCTAAATCTCGTCAGAATCAAATTCTACATTTTTTTTATCAAACGTCTACCTACATTCAGATTAAACTAAATGTAAAGGACCAAAGTTAAAAGCCTAAAACAATATTGGACCAAAAATACAAAAAAATCTGCTGTCCGAATAACTTTCTAATTTAGGAGTCAAATTTTTTTAGGCTTGGATTTTGGTTCTTAGGGAAAGCTGTTCTTTTTAACTTATTTACGGGAAAGTGGGTCGTTCAGCACCATCGGTATACTTACCTACCCACATCAAGATTTGGAATAGATCTTTGTACAATGTTGTATAGATGAAAAATGTGTAATTTTATGATGTGATACTTCTAAATGTGATTTAGATTTAGATACTTACTTGATGTTGATTGCATTTTATAATATGAGGTCCAATTCTTTGTAACTATTTTTGGTACGTTATTCATTCCAAAATCTAACTTAGTAGATAGATACTTAGATAATATTTTAGTAAGTAAGTAGAGTGTACGTACGTACGTTGTTGAAAGATAATTTAAACAAAAATAATAAAATCGATTACAAACGAGTAAATTATTGTCTTTTTTTCCTAGGGATTCATACGATCTTTTACTAAGTGGATTCAAGTTTTAAAAAGGGAAGGGCTGACTTACAAAAATTGGCATTTGGTAGTAGCAATATAATTTGACCCGATGAATTTTATCTCTAACTGACCCCCGATCAAAAGTTTCTATTGTGTTCATCTTTTGTTTCATTCTACCGTCATATTTTCTTCTATAATGCTCTCGCTAAACCAAACTGGACCAAATTATATTTCCTAAACTATACGGGTGTAAATGATAGCTCACCTAATACTGATAGGGTGCACTCAGACCACGAAACTGAACAACTTCCCGTAAGAAAAAAAATCAGAAGACCTAAAATTTTTTTTGTCTCCCATAAACAATTCACTCCACTAAACTACAACTAAAAAAGTACAAGTAGGTATAAGTCAAGGATAGGAACAACAAAAATCAAAACTTCTCAAATTAAAATAGTTATCGTAGGCGCGACTATCTTCTACTCGCGAAGTTTACGTCTCATACAAAATCACGATTAGCTGACTGCGCTTACTATGGCGTTTACCATAAACGCAGTCAGCTGATCGTAATTTTGTATGGGAGGCCAAAATTTTTTATACTTTTCCTTATAATCTTACGGGAAGTTGTTGAGTGCAATGGTCTAAATGCACCCTATCAGTATTCAGTGAGCTGTCCCATACACCCCGTATATACCTACTAAGGTGATGCCTAAACTTCATCTCCAAGGAATAACTATTAATAAATTACTAAGAAATAGCAAGTAAGTGTTAGGAAAGTTACTTTGCCTTAAACTTATCATATCGCATAGGAGTTAATGTGGCAATCAAAATCACTCTTGTTACCGTCAAGTATACTTATGTTTAGCGACAAGCAGGAGCTAAGCAGAATCTACTAGAACACGCGATTTCTCGAGAAAAGTTAATTAACTTAGCAACGTTGATTATCAACGGGTTGATCTCGAAGTTTCCAGTTTAGATCAAAGACAGATCGAAACTACGTCGCCGTCATTTGCCATGGATATGGTTTCACGTGATAGCAGCCGAGTAGAGGTAAATTGTTTATTTTCACTACAAAAGAAATACTGGGTGATTTTGTCAGGCTGCAAACTTTGGAGGGTGTTTATACCGGGAGTAACAGAAAGGGTATTACAAGCCGAAAGGAGGTCAAGGTACTCATGAAACTGAACAACTTTCCCCATGGAACATGGGTCGAAATATGAAAAAAATTATTGGACCTCCCATACAAAATTGCCGACCAGCTGATTGATTTACTATGGGAAGTCCAATTTTTCATATTTCGACCCATTTTCCATAGGGAAAGTAGTTCAGTTTCATGAGTACCTTGACCTCCTTTCGGCTTGATATACCCTTTCTGTTACTCCCTGTATAGTCTATTTTGGCACAAATTAGGGAGACGGCGCGCAGGACGCCACAGCTGGTGGCTCACCATTCAGTACTGCCGAAGATTTTGACGCTTACTGAAACGAACTGGAATCTCAGAGGAACTGAAGGTAACTAAGAAGTTGCCAAGAAATTGAAATCGTTCTCGTATTGAATCTTGAAATCCTGGCTTTGTAACAAGTGATAATCGCGAATATCCTAAGTAGTGTTGAGTAATCCTTCTAGTAACTCTCTATTTTGTGAGATTGGCAGTCTTTATTATCACTATAGGTAACTTTTTAAGCACTCGCGATTTCTTTAACATTATAATGGTTACTTAATTAGTATCACCATTCACCACCTATCACATCATCATTATTAGCTAAGTTTGCCGTAATATCAACCTGTACCCAGGCAAATTCTCACTCTCACTTTTAAATATTCCTATATGAATAATATAATAATATAATTTATCCTATTCTTACAAGAAATTCGAAATCGAATCTTCAACAGCTAGCAGGCAGTTCTATCAATATCTGGTAAGTTTTGTACGGCTGCTCTGCCCATTCTCAAGTATTTTTAGGGTTCCGTACCTCAAAAGGTAAAAACGGAACCCCTATAGGATCACTTTGTTGTCCGTCCGTCTGTCTGTCATTCTGTCAACACCCTTTATCTCGGGAACGCGTAAAGATAATGAGTTGAAATTAAAACCGTATACTCAAGCAAGTCTATGAACGCTAGTAGTTGTGAAAAAATCAAGCACCTAACCTCAAGTTAAAATAACCGGCCAAGAGCATGTCAGACACGCCCACAAATAGGGTTTCGTAGTCAACGTTTAATACCAACGTTGAATATCAGGTTTTTCAGCATTACAAACTTAATTTTGTTGCTAGTTTGTTAGCAGCAGTAATGATGACCAACCGCAAATAGAAAAACTCATTTTTTTCTGAAACCTTTAAGGGTACAATATCTATATTCCATTGTAAGCTATATTCCATATTTATTTCAAATGTTTAGCGTTTATACCTACTTTAGAAGTTACAGCTGGAACAAATTATGGATCAAAAACGCCCTTTTTAAAAGCAAATATCTCGTGACAGAAACATTTTAGTGACTTTGTTTCAAAGAAACCTCACCTTAATTTTAAAAGACCTATTCAACGATACCCTACTCAATATTACAGAAGAAAATTTTTTTGATTTTTCCCCCCTTTCACTTGTATGGGAGGGGGTCCAAAAAACATATTTTATTATAATTTTTTCTTAACATTTCTATATTTCCTTTGGGTCAACACGATCTATTTTCTCACCAAATTTCATGTCGAATTTCTCTCAAGGTAATCAAAACTCAGAGGGTACTTCCCGTAGACCTAGAACAATAAAATTTGGCATGTAGCTTCGTTTTGGAGTATTAAGGAAAAACACTATAAATTATCATTTTCATAAATATATGGTTTTTATGGGGGTCGAAAATAACAAAATTTAAGAAATTTGGCTAGTTGTCCAAATAGGTTTAACAACTCGGTGGACGAGTCCAACTCGCATTTGGCCTGTTTTTTTTTATTTGATATAAAAAATGTGGAATAAATTTGAAACTGCGTCCATACGGACTACTGGTGCGAATCTGCGAGGCATCGGTCTCATGAGTGTCTTACGACAACTCGGTATGAGTTTCGTCCTCTACGATAAGCTTCTTGTACCCAAGCGGGGCAATCGCTAAACTTTATGTAGCTTAGTTCAGTTTTTACGCTGAACTAGTGAAAGAGAACGAAAGACGAAAAGTATATTTGCAAAATAAGTAGGCAACTGTTTCGATTTCAGTTCATCTCTTCAGGTAAGGAAGTGACCTTACGACAGTTGGAATTTGTAACTGCGTCCATACGGACTGCTGGTGCGAATCTGCGAGGCATCGGTCTCATGAGTGTCTTACGACAACTCGGTATGAGTTTCGTCCTCTACGATAAGCTTCTTGTACCCAAGCGGGGCAATCGCTAAAGACGAATGCCCATTTGTGGGCTATGATTTTTCATTGCCTCAAGGTGATACCAATATTAAAATTATCTTTACATTTAATCTTTGCTGTTTTGCATGTGTAAGTATTTATAGCACGGGTAATACGATTTTATTTATTACTAAATCTTGTATTGATTGGTCATGAAACTAGGAAATCAATCAAACACGCGCTAGAAAGCACAAGGAGTTTTATTATCTAAGCAACTCATATAATCAGCCAAGTAATGTATTGTATGTACCTATTTGACCAGATTCTTTTTGGTTACAAAATGACACAAAAATGACGTGAATTATTTACTGTCTCTAGTTGACGTTTGTTTGTCCTTGTTATAAGTCATAAATCATAAAATAATATTTCAATCTGTAGGTATAGTTATTTCCATTGACCAATTTTTGAAGAATATGACACAAATATGGCCATTAAGTCCTTGCCAAACATGTTTCTTAAGAGTTTATTTAGTTAAGTACCTACATGTTTCGCATGCAAACACTTTTCCAATGGTCAACCTAGTGGCGTCACGGATGGTATCCCTTTCGTAGGCATAATTTTTTTTCCACTAATATGTTTTAGCATAACATGTTTCGCATAATTTTTTTTCGCCTACCATTGCTTTGACATAATAGTTTCTTGCCATAATATTTATCTTGGCATAATCATATTTTCGACTATTGTATTTTATACTAACAATATTTTGGCATAATAGCTTTTGTAATAATTTTTTTGGACTAATATAATATATTTTTTATTAAGTTCAAATGGAAGGAAATGTAAGTCAGCTTAGTATTTTTTAAGATATATTAGGTTAAATTAGGTCAGTTTAGGTTAGGTTAGGTTAGGTTAGGTTATTTTTATACAATTTAGGGGTTCTTCTAATGCATCAGATTTTTATGCCTATTTTGATTATGGATATGACAATTTATGGTTTTGTATTTTAGGCCTATGTACTATTATGGCAATATTTTTTGTGCGTAAAGAAATTATGCCTAAACTGTTATGCGTACATGAATTATGCGTAAGTATTATTAGTTTAAATTACAGTGTGCCAAAATATATTATGCCAATTATTTTTATGCAAATGGATAGAGAACCGTCACGGATACCTACCTCCAAATCAGGTAATTACCTATGTTAGATCAGCGATGGCTATGAAAGGGATGAAATCAGAGTATGGGCGGCAACATTCCCCGTAAATACGCTGAGCTCGCCAATCCGCCTGCCGAGCGTGGTGTGGTGATGGAAGTAACGTCCCTCAAATTGCTGTGTTTGCTGATGGAAATCTACGGAGGCACAATTGATTCTGGATATTTATACCTACCTAATATTATACGTATTGATCTAAATATTACCAGCAATCATGTGCTGCCAAGCGTGCCGCAAAATCAAGGCACCCGCATGGTTTATAATGTAAAAGAGATATAATATTTATTTTGTTTGTGCATTTTAGGTCTCAAGGATGGAACGTGTACTAAGTGCAGCTTGTTATAATAGTGCTGCAACCAGCTGCAACAAGGAAAACGATACGACGACCCTTATACTGCTATGAGGCTATGACATGGTTGTGTGACGACCGCCGCCGTCTGAGCCCGGAAACTTCACGCCGCAGACAGTTGCACTACCACTGCATCATATCAATCAACCAACAAGTGGAAATAAAATAAAACTTCTTTTTGCATTATTTATTGTACATTTTACTTGCTATTCTATCTACCCAGCAGTTAGAAGGTAAATAGTACACCTGGCAATAAAATAAAACTATTTTTATGCATTATTGTATTTTACTTGCTATGCTATTTACCCAGCAGTTAGGAGGTAAATAGTAGGTAATGAAAGATAGAGCCCTTTCACACATGAGATTTGCTCCGGCGATTTTTCGGTGGAAAGCGATCGCGACGAGGACGCGACGGTACGCGGCGACTAGCGGCATACACGCAGCTAGATGTCGCTGCAATATGCGTTCTCGCGGTAAACAAAGCGGTAAATACAAAGTGGGATGGTTGGCATTTAATTCACAAAATGGACTTTTATGAGAAGCACGCGTGATAACGTGGCGATCGAAAAATCGCGATGATAACGCTGCGTGCATGCTGCGATGCGAGCGACAGCTGCTTGCTGCGATCACGTTCCGTCGAGTTGGTAATAGCCGGAAAAAATCGCCTGTGTGAAAGGGCTGTTCGTCACTTAGGCTCAGAAGGAAATTCTGCAAGTGCCGTCTTTTGAAATTATCTCATATGTTTACACTGTTTCCATTATCCAGTAGGTTTCCCTGCTATTTAAGGGAATCTAAAATGCACGTGTTAAATGTCAAAGTGTTAAATAATGAGATCAATCTGTTTTTAGGTTATGTATTATTTTAATAAATAACTTTGTATACCGGGTTTTTATAGAAAAGAAAAACTGGAGGTAAATAAGTGGTTATTTATTTTCCATTTAGAACTACTTCAGCTTTGAGGCATTTTAGACGGTAGTCCTTTGCCCCGTGGGCAATCTTCTTTATGTAGCTTAGTTCAGTTTTTACGCTGAACTAGTGAAAGAGAACGAAAGACGAAAAGTATATTTGCAAAATAAGTTTAGCGTTTAGTTTATTACTTTGTTGTTCTCTGATAAATCTTGCTATATGACACAAAATTGACGAATACATTTTTTTATGTAAGTAGGTACGTATCGTGTCTGTAATCTTGCTCAAGCAGGGATTATTTACATGGTTGGTTTCGGGTATCAGATTTCTACAAGTTTGAGATTTTTAAATTCGCGTTGCATCAAATCAATCCGTGGGAATCCTATAAAAATCTCTCATTATAATTAAATATCATAAGTAGATGAGTGAGTACCTTACCTACCCTGCATCCACCTTGAGTATCTTATACTCTTTTTCCGTGTGTATCGTAGATAAGTACCTACCTTATATATGTCGCAGGAATGTAGCGAAATCCGGTAATTCGCGAAATCCCTAGGCCCTTCGCGAAGAGCCGGATAATAGCGAAATGCATCGATTTATACGTACATTTCCCGGAAATCTGCGAATTCGTTATTTGCATGGACATAAATCCAGGAAAACTGCGTATAAGGCGACACGCGGCTACGAAGCCGCCTACGCACCTGCTACGAAAGGTTCCATATGCTGATCAGGTGGTTCAGCCTGCAATTGCCTACTCATTCATGACCATGACCATGCCTAGACTATGACCATGACCATGACTAGACCATGATGACCATTACCATGACCATTACCATGACCATTACCATGACCATTACCATGACCATTACCATGACCATTACCATGACCATTACCATGACCATTACCATGACCATTACCATGACCATTACCATGACCATTACCATGACCATTACCATGACCATTACCATGACCATTACCATGACCATTACCATGACCATTACCATGACCATGACCATTACCATGACCATTACCATGACCATTACCATGACCATTACCATGACCATTACCATGACCATTACCATGACCATTACCATGACCATTACCATGACCATTACCATGACCATTACCATGACCATTACCATGACCATTACCATGACCATTACCATGACCATTACCATGACCATTACCATGACCATTACCATGACCATTACCATGACCATTACCATGACCATTACCATGACCATTACCATGACCATTACCATGACCATTACCATGACCATTACCATGACCATTACCATGACCATTACCATGACCATTACCATGACCATTACCATGACCATTACCATGACCATTACCATGACCATTACCATGACCATTACCATGACCATTACCATGACCATTACTGTTTAGTTTCGTATCAAATACGCGCGGTGCGATTTGCGTCTCGAGTCATTTCTTTTTGAGCGGACGGCGCTGGCAACACTGTTTGTCCTTGTCCCGTCCTGTGGCCGTGCGCTCGCATCGTTGATGCGAATTTTAATTATAAATGGTGTAATTTAGTGTGCTTTCGGTTTTCTCGTGTGGTTTTCCCTGTTCGGTGGGGAAGTGAACCAAGTGGATTTGGTTCCGGCGCTTTGATTGAGAATCACGCGGCCGCCGGCAAAATATAACCTCACTTTTCGTCGCTCGCGTCGCGGCTGCCGATAGCCACATATTTTTAATTGTTTTCTTGATTGGGGGCCAACGGGGCCGATTTCTCATTCGGAGAGAAATCTTTTAGTTATTTTTGTGTTAAAAACATTATGTGATGTCGAACTGTGAACTATAGTGAATACCAAGGAAAGGATTTCGAGAACAAGCGGATGTTCCAGTGCAGTGAGTTTAGGTTATTCGCTATTCCTGTGCTCCTCAAATATCCTGAATACCTGATTCCTGTCATACCTAAACTCACAAAGAAACGGCGTCATAATTCGCACGGTAAGCAATTCGCTGTTAGGTTCTGTATTGCAGTGATTTAGCAACATTACGTGGAGGTCACCACCCTGATGACCTTTGGTACAACCGGAACTTGGTACATATACTTTAGACATGAGCTGCGATAGTGCAGTAGAATATTAGTCATATTGTAGGAAATTAAGGGCCGTTGCAGACGGATCCCAGAATTTCTCGGCCGGAAATTTTCCGGAACGAAAATTTTCTCATTAAATTTATTTTATTTAGCTATAGTAAGGAGCACTACGAATCGTAGTCAAATGTTGTTCCGAGGCTGATCGACCATTTAGTTTTAGAATTTAAGATAACTTTAATTTGCTTCCACTGCGCTAAGATCAGCTTCGGAATCAAACAATTACCATGACCATTACCATGACCATTACCATGACCATTACCATGACCATTACCATGACCATTACCATGACCATTACCATGACCATTACCATGACCATTACCATGACCATTACCATGACCATTACCATGACCATTACCATGACCATTACCATGACCATTACCATGACCATTACCATGACCATTACCATGACCATTACCATGACCATTACCATGACCATTACCATGACCATTACCATGACCATTACCATGACCATTACATGGTAATAATTACCATATAACTGTGTAATTACTGTGTAATTACCGTGTAATTACCATGACCATTACATGGTAATAATTACCAATGTAATTACCAATGTAATTACCATGTAATTACCATGTAATTACCGTGTAATTACCGTGTAATTACCATGTAATTACCGTGTAATAACTGTGTAATTACCGTGTAATTACCGTGTTATTACCGTGGTACATTGTAATTATATGGTAATTATTACCATGTAATGGTCATGGTAATCGTCATGGTAATGGTCATGGTAATTACACGGTAATTACATGGTAATTACACGGTAATTACACGGTAATTACACAGTAATTACACGGTAATTACATGGTAATTACATTGTAATTATATGGTAATTATTACCATGTAATGGTCATGGTAGTGGTCATGGTAATGGTCATGGTAATCGTCATGGTAATGGTCATGGTAATGTTCATGGTAATGGTCATGGTAATGGTCATGGTAATAGTCATGGTAATGGTCATGGTAATGGTCATGGTAATGGTCATGGTAATGGTCATGGTAATGGTCATGGTAATGGTCATGGTAATGGTCATGGTAATGGTCATGGTAATGGTCATGGTAATGGTCATGGTAATGGTCATGGTAATGGTCATGGTAATGGTCATGGTAATGGTCATGGTAATGGTCATGGTAATGGTCATGGTAATGGTCATGGTAATGGTCATGGTAATGGTCATGGTAATGGTCATAATGGTCATAATAATGGTCATGGTAATGGTCATGGTAATGGTCATGGTAATGGTCATGGTAATGGTCATGGTAATGGTCATGGTAATGGTCATGGTAATGGTCATGGTAATGGTCATAATAATGGGTAATGGTCATGGTAATGGTATGGTCATGGTAATGGTCATGGTAATGGTCATGGTAATGGTCATGGTAATGGTCATGGTAATGGTCATGGTAATGGTCATCATGGTCTAGTCATGGTCATGGTCATAGTCTAGGCATGGTCATGGTCATGAACGAGTAGGCAATTGCAGGCTGAACCACCTGATCAGCATATGGAACCTTTCGTAGCAGGTGCGTAGGCGACTTCGTAGCCGCGTGTCGCCTTATACGCAGTTTTCCTGGATTTATGTCCATGCAAATAACGAATTCGCAGATTTCCGGGAAATGTGCGTATAAATCGATGCATTTCGCTATTATCCGGCTCTTCGCGAAGGGCCTAGGGATTTCGCGAATTACCGGATTTCGCTACATTCCTGCGACATATATAAGGACAAGAAAATTTATTTTCGCGGTCTACAGCTGCAGTCCAAACAGGTAAACGCTGTCGGGTTTTTCTTCAGTAGGTACATAGTAGGTATAAAATAAAGTCGCTTTCTGCGTTTCTCTGTCTGTCATACATAAAAGTCGCTCCTCCTAAACCGGCAAACCGCGTACCGCTAACAAATTTTGTGGAAGTTTTTTGTAAGAGTGAGTGAGTTGTTGAATCAAAATGAGTAGAAAAAATTATAAATGCTAAGAAATTTCCCTTGCAAAAATATGTTGCGGCGAGTGAAACCGCTAACGAGCCGCTAGGTTTTAAAAATAAATTATCCTTACTCAAAATATACGATTTTGCGACTCTCTAACTCCAACTTAGTTGTCTAACTACCCGATGAATGAAGCAGCACCATCTATTTTTTCATTAAATCTTTTTCAGGCGCCACCTCTTGGCAATCTTGTGAATCACGTCAAGACTGCTCAGCTACCCGTAGCTTCTATGGTTTTTATGCAACGCAGCGTTTGATAAGTCACATAGAAAGAAGTTCAACATTGTTTTGCTAGATGGCGCGTAAAGGAATAAGAAGCATTAATTTGGAATTAAACCTTCATCAATGTAAAAATGTCACACACAAAACGTAAATTAAATTTGTCATTCATACGTCAAATACACTTCCCATCAGAAAAATCGAAACACCTCGGTTTTTCTTGTTTTTGGCCGAATTAAACACCAAAAAGTATTGTTTGCATTAAAAAAATTATATGACTGTATAGCTGGCAGTTTTGTCTTTTCAGTGTGTATAAAAAAAATCAAAATTCAAAATTGGAACCCCACCTGTTTGTTCTGCAAATGAGATGACTGACTGAGACACGTTTGCAGTTTGCGCCTTTTAACGATTCATAACATTTTCAACATTAAAATTTTGAGCTTGTCTTATCTTATCTTAAAAGTTTTGTTTTTTTAATTGTTTACTGTGACTTTGGATCGCCTGAAAAAAGTTAGATTTTATCTGAATCATGGGTATTTTGCCCGTAGAAGCCGCCCAAGTGGTGACATTGCCAAATTTTGGACTTGGTCATCGTTTTGTGGCTGAATGTTTGCATTTAAGCCTCACCTTTGTTCATAAAGCTTACAAACGCTATCAGAAGACTGGTCTGTTTACGCGACGTTCAGAATCTGTCGGAAATTGGGTCAGTTCTGACCGACATGATCGAATTAATGTTATGAGCTCTTTGCTAAATCGACACTTTAGCGCTTTTCAGCTGCGGCAAAAGCTATCAAATGTACAAAAGGTGTCTGAAAGTGGCTCTACAATCAGAAGAAGATTACAGGAACGTAGAATGGTACCGCAAAAGCCATAAAACGAGTCCAAATCAACTGCAGACAATTGTAACGTTGCAGTTACATATTCTTACTAATTTAACTTAAACACCTAAAGTGTTCTAATTAAACCTAATTACAAACCTAATACCTTAGTAACAAAATAATTTCATAGTAGGATATTATCAAATCTGAAATCGTCACTGTTTACAAATTCCAAGTCGAGATGCGGCTATAATACTCAGGCCGTCGAGTTCTTTGTTAACCGATCGGCGTCAGTAGATGCCAGGTACCACATTCCAGCCTTTGTCTAAAACATGGCGTGATATTTTAAGCAAGCTGATTGGTCAAGACGGCCCTTAACAACCGCCGGGTCCACATTCGGAAACTATCGACATGTTTCGGCTGTCTCCGTGCCTTTGTGTCGGAGCTACGGTTGACCGCTACTGGCCATTCCGAAAATCTCGCCTCACGCACTAGGACGTGACGCGCTCCCATAAACAAATAAAACCGTTATCGTAAAGACGCCGGTAACGTACCTCGACATCGGCACGTTATTGCCATAGTTTTATATAGTTATTACGCGCAACAGGAAACCCCAATTGGGGGATTACCTTCGGGTTTGTTACCCACGGAACTGTTACCCTACGGGTTAAGAAACATCCAGAAGAATATCTCCGCTACGCACTACACCCATGACGGTGGACTTTCCGAAGTGAAGACGCTTCCTGCAGTACCAGCTCACTATTAGTTGCGACTGCGAGACCTCTACACTGAAGTGAAGACCCAGCCGCCTGTCGACCTTCTTCGCCAGGGAGTACCGTTCTACGCCAGCGAAAACAGACTACTTAGGCCGTACCTACCGCGACCCTTCCGGTTGTTTTATTTGATATTTGAATAAAATCTTTGTAACTGATGACGAGTACCTCTCTTATTTTTATCCACTTAGGGTCACCCGTCACATTGGCGCCCTTTAACGTGGTATACAAGAGTCTGTTTTTGCTGTGTAGTAGTAGTTGTGTGTTAAGTGTTCTTTTGTTTTGTGTTTGTGAAACGTTATTTTTGGTTGCCGTCAGCTAGGTGTACACTGCATTTATTTTTTGGTTTGTTTCTTATTGTAAAGTCTAAGTTAAAATTTTTGTTTTTGTTTTTTTTTAACGAATGTATTTTTACGTTTTTTCCCCGTGTGGTACCGGGTACGAATAGTACCACCCCTTTTCAATCCGAGGGTGCCGTAAGAACCGGCAGAGGAAACTTGTCGTCGAAGTCACCACCAAATTCTTCACGTCATATTTTTTTTTATTTCTTCTCTCTGTCTCAATTTTTTTGTTACGCACAGCAGCTGTATTTTAATTATACACTGTACTGTTGGTGTACACACTAGCTGAATTTTATGTTTTGTTTTTCTTTTTGGTTTTGTGTTGTGTTTTTACATTTTCAGATTTTTAATTTTAAATCAACCATAACGTTATTTAGTTAGTCTTCTGTAACAGAACGGAGTAGGGACACTTGATCAACACTTACGTTAATTGAGAGGCTACACATTTTTATTTTTCTCTTTTAAACAATCTCATTTTTTCCTATAACTATGGAATACCCAGTAAAATTTTTATCGTTACAAAGACGGAATTAGAATACGAGGTGCTCATTAGAGGCAGCGAGCCTGGTTCGACGGTTATTGAATTGCGTAAACAAATCGTGGACTTGGGTCCCAAATTTCCTTCAGAGGATATTACAGACAGTCCCTTAGAAATTGAGGAAGATTTAAAGGGTATTTCCGATGTTTTAACGAAGATAAAGTTACTTCTTGATGCTCCTTTGGAAAAAGACGTCAGTTCGTGTCCAAAATTTATTGCACCACCTATATCATCGTTTTAACAGGTTAAGTCCTGATGAGAGTACACTTTCTGCTCATAATGCTTGCTTACGGAGTATCAGTCTCTGTTCACTCGGTACAATGCAGCTGTAGAAGCACCAGTAGAGGACAAAATAATTACACCTATCGCAAACATAAACTTAGATCAACACTCGTCTATGCGACCTTTAAATATTAACGTTTCATGCGAGCGTGCTATAGCTGGCGAACTCACTAAGATTAAGTTCGACGGGAAGTCGTGTGTTCGCTCCTTTATTCAGCGAATTACGGAATTTCGCAAAGCTAGGGATATCTCATCATCGAAATTGTTGTCTTATGCAACAGAGATTTTCACGGGTGACGCTTTGCATTGGTTCCGTGGTCTTGACGGTCAGGATGACAGTTCTGATTGGGATGCCTTACTTACTCGTCTAAAAAAAGATTTCGATCAAACAGATTACGATTACCGGCTGCTCTCGGAAATACGTGCTAGAACTCAGGGTGAAAATGAGAATATTACCATATATCTCTCTATTATGTCCGGACTATTTTCGCGTTTATCTTCCGAATTGTCCAACGAGGATAAATTAGAAATCCTCCTCCATAACATTAAACCATGTTATGCTAGTACATTAGCATCGGCAACTACAATCCCAGATATTGACACCTTGAGGTCTCTTTGCCGTAATTATGAGAACATCCATGCTCGCCTTGCTAATTATAAGGAACCACCAAGACCTTCGTCAGAAACATTGGCACCGGAGTACGCTTACAATGGTCATTCATCTAATAGGTCTCATAACTCAAATCAAAATTACAAACCAAGTTCTAATGTTGGTAATAATTATGATAGAAACAGGTCTTACCCAAACTACAGAGCAAATGTAAATAAGCTAAACCCTAATAATTATGTACATGCTCTGCACACTTCAAATGCAAAACCTAAATTTTGCCCACGGTGTCGTGATAACACACACCATTTACGCCAGTGCACGGCAGATAGGAGTAAAATAATCTGTTTCGTATGTGGTGAGGTCGGTTACAAGACCCCATCGTGCCCTAAATGTAATACTAGTAAACATAGCCCTCCGTCAAAAACTAGTGGGACTGCAGAATTGTAACACCGGAATAAAAAAAAATAAGTCAGACAGTGAAGATTGGTCTAAATGGTTACAAACTATAAAATTTTATTTCAATTCTTATAAAGTGTGTACAATTCTGCAGGATCAACCAACTGATGATCCCCGTCCGTATGCGACCATATACGTTAACCACATTTCTATGTTAGGTCTATTGGATACCGGTGCAGTAGTAACAATTATAGGTAACAATAGGCATATTGATCTTGAAAAGCAAGGTTTTAAACTACAACAAGGCCAAAGTCTTACTGTAACCGCTGCTGGTGGCCAACGTATGCATAGTATTGGTCATATGATTTTACCCGCCAAATTTGAAGGTACCACCCGTTTAATAGAGGCATTCGTTGTGCCTGACATAAAAATAGATCTCATCTTGGGCATTGATTTCTGGCTCGCAAAATAGCGCGCATTAACTTTGCAAGTGAGCACCTAAATTGATCGTATACCTAGTGGATCAATTTCCTCTTTTCTGCTGAGTGTAGAATTACGCTGAATGGTGACCACGGAAGCACTATGGTTTACAGAAGGGATTAAAAATGCTTTACACAATGCTGCATTGATAAAAAGGTCAGTTATGGTGACAGTTCGTGAACGGTTTGGGAAGGAATCAGCGCCGACGGCATGACAGATTTTGTCTTCGTGTCTGCAGTTGATTTGGGCCCGTTTCCTGGCTAATGCGGTACCAGTCTACGTTCTTTTAACCTTCTTTTGATTGTAGGGCCACTTTCAGACACCTTTTGTACATTTGATAGCTTTTGCCGCAGTTGAAAAGTGCTAAGGCTTCGATTTTGCAAAGAACTCATAACATTAATTCGATCATGTCGGTCAGAACTGACCCAATTTCCGACAGATTCTGAACGTCGCGTAAACAGACCAGTCTTCTTGCGTTTGTAAGCTTAATGAACAGAGGTGAGGCTTAAATGCAAACATTCAGCCACAAAACGATGACCAAGTCCAAAATTTGGCAATGTCACCACTTGGGCGGCTTCTACGGGCAAAATACCCATGATTCAGATAAAATCTAACTTTTTTCAGGCGATCCAAAGTCACAGTAAACAATTAAAAAAACAAAACTTTTAAGATAAGATAAGACAAGCTCAAAATTTTAATGTTGAAAATGTTATGAATCGTTAAAAGGCGCAAACTGCAAACGTGTCTCAGTCAGTCATCTCATTTACAGAACAAACAGGTGGGGTTCCAATTTTGAATTTTGAATTTTTTTATACACACTGAAAAGACAAAACTGCCAGCTACACAGTCATATAATTTTTTTAATGCAAACAATACTTTTTGGTGTTTAATTCGGCCAAAAACAAGAAAAACCGAGGTGTTTCGATTTTTCTGATGGGAAGTGTAGATCAAACTATCCAACATCAAACGATAATTTTTGTATGATTTTTTCACATTTTTGTCATCAATGTTTCATATTTGAAATATTGTTTGAAATGAAATTTAGTCTGTTTTGCTTATGCATCACACAAATTAATTAATTATGAAGTAGTGAGGCTCACGCAGTTTAACCCGCGAGTAAACACTCAATGTTCAGTTACAACAGTGAGTGGAACTACACATTTGCACCAACCATCTGACCGAGTCGTCTCTATCTCCGAGGACTTCTCTGTTGAGGTAGGCTCGGTATACTTATTAGAAAAAATATGTCCCTGAATGCACGATTTCCAAACTATGCCTAAAGGTACACCTTTGAACGTAGTCTACAGACGAAGGAGTAGCTCACCAGACAAAGATAACCGTTTCAACTTGCAACGTTTTGCTGAACATTCAAAAATCAAAGAACAAAATTTTGAAATATCTTCAAAGCCAGAAAAGACAATAAATACCCCAGCCAGACAAAGCAATCATTTTGACGCATTCAATCATATTGCACAAGATATCAAAGATAGCCACAGCAGAGAAAATGCTGTCACTGAAAAATTTGCTACTGAGTTGCAATATTTGAATCAAAAGTTGGAAGCAGATATCACCAAATTAAAGACTGCTTATGAAAATTTACTGTCGAAAATGCCTGAGATAACCGAAGCTTCTAAACGCTCCGATGTATAATTTATATATTCTTGTGGATGGAGGAAAATTCTCAATATTTTTTATGAAGTATACTCAAATTAGCCCCAGAATCTTAGTCTTCACTGCATTTGCATAGCTAGAGATTTTTAGAATGACACGTAGAGTAAAAATAAAAGTAAATCCTTTTAAAAGAACTCGTACGCTCACTCCTACAAAATACAAGCAAGGTCCCGCTGGTGAGAAGACTGCAAACAACATTACTTCTCCTGTAAGTCAAAATAGAATTGTAAAAACTAAACCTCATAAGTTTCTTAAAAACATCAAAAACATTTTTCGGAAGTCACAGTCAATAAAGTAAATGGAAATGGGTTTTGGAAAGGCTACACCACCAGTTGTTACAAGAAGAGAACCTATAGTATGTGATAAAAAGTCGAAAATTGTGAAAATGTGGAATTACATTAAAATGCTTAGTTCAATTCGTGTTAAAATAAACGTGTCATACAAACCTGAATACGTGGAACCCAAATAGAGTCTTTCAAGCTATAATAAGTTAGGTATTGGCACAAAATGTAAAATATTGTCGTACTGGTTTTTATTCAATAAAGTTATGGGATGGAATGTAAAATTTTCTGTCAATTTTAACTTGTTTACAGTAATGAATTTGATAATTTGAATCCTTCAGGACCAAAATGTTGAATTCCTAAAATGTTGAATTCTCAAAATGTTGAATTCCCAAAATGTTGAACTTAGTTTCCTATAAAGTTGAATTCCTAAAATGTTGAACTTTTCAAAATGTTGAACGAAATTTTTCTAAGTGTCGAATAGTCTTCATACAGTTTTTACTATAGGTTTTCCCAAAATGTTGAATGTAATTTTTCTATGTCCCAAATGGTCTTGATACTGTTTTTACTATAGGATTTCCCAAAATGTTGAATGTGTGATTTTTCTAAGTCTTTGACTCCCACGACGAGCTCTAAATATTACGTGACAGCTGTCCAACTTGTTACTCTTTTATCTCGTAAACTATGCATGCTGGACTCCTACTTTCTTTGAAGAAGTTGTAGGTCTTGGCAAGACCTACATTTTATGTGACAGCTGTCAAACTTGTAACTCATTTATCTCGTAAACTATGCATCCTGGACTCCTAGTTTCTTTAAAGAAGTTGTAGGTCTTGGCAAGACCAACATTCTATGTGACAGCTGTCAAACTTGTTACTCATTTATCTCGAAAACATTACCTGCTAGACTCCTAGTTTCTTTGAAGAAGTTGTAGGTATTAGCAAGACCAACATTTTATGTGACAGCTGTCAAACTTGTTACTCATTTATCTCGAAAACTTTACCTGCTAGACTCCTAGTTTCTTTGAAGAAGTTGTAGGTCTTGGCAATACCTACAACATCTTCAAAGAAACTAGGAGTCCAGGATGCATGTTTTACGAGATAAATGAGTAACAAGTTTGACAGCTGTCACATAAAATGTAGGTCTTGCTAATACCTACAACTTCTTCAAAGAAACTAGGAGTCTAGCAGGTAATGTTTTCGAGATAAATGAGTAACAAGTTTGACAGCTGTCACATAGAATGTTGGTCTTGCCAAGACCTACAACTTCTTTAAAGAAACTAGGAGTCCAGGATGCATAGTTTACGAGATAAATGAGTAACAAGTTTGACAGCTGTCACATAAAATGTAGGTCTTGCCAAGCCCTACAACTTCTTCAAAGAAACTAGGAGTCCAGGATGCATATTTTCCGAGATAAATGAGTAACAAGTTTGACAGCTGTCACATAAAATGTTGGTCTTGCTAATACCTACAACTTCTTCAAAGAAACTAGGAGTCCAGGATGCATATTTTCCGAGATAAATGAGTAACAAGTTTGACAGCTGTCACATAAAATGTTGGTCTTGCTAATACCTACAACTTCTTCAAAGAAACTAGGAGTCCAGGATGCATAGTTTACGAGATAAATGAGTAACAAGTTTGACAGCTGTCACATACAATGTTGGTCTTGCTAATAACTACAACTTCTTCAAAGAAACTAGGAGTCCAGGATGCATAGTTTACGACATAAATGAGTAACAAGTTTGACAGCTGTCACATACAATGTAGGTCACTAAACATGAGTGTCAAATACTTATAAAAATTACACTTTCAACATTTTGGGAAATCCTATATTAGAAACAGTATGAAGACCATTTAGGACTTTGAAAAATTTTGTTCAACATTTTGGGAAAACCTATAGTAGAAACAGTATGAAGACCACTTGGGACTTAGAAAAATTTTTATTCAACATTATGAGAATTCAACATTTTGGGAATTCGCACAATGTTGAATTTTTTCAACATTTTAGGAATTCAACATTTTGAGAATTCAACATTTTAGGAATTCAACATTTTGGTCCTAAAGGATTTGAATATATATGTTCCAATAGATGTTTTTATTTGAACTTGTGACAACGACGAGAAATTTCGCAGTATTGTTACAGAATAAAATTCTAGTCTGGTAGTTGGCGGAAATTCGCCAAGTGTAGGTATTCCGGATTGTGCACAAATAAGCTGAACTCGTTTCCGTCATTTGGGTCGCGTCATTTCCTATCCACATTCTCCTTACTCTGGACGGGAGCAAATTTATTGCAAGGAAACTGGAGGAACGTTTGATCATCGCGATTCCTTTCACTGCAGCGACAATAGCTTCAGTAGTAAATTCAATAGTTTCACTAGCAAGCTACCAATATTCCACACAAATGTATAAAGGATTGCTCAGGCATCTGTGTAATTGTTGCCGTATTTTGTGAAGAATATTTGTCTATGAATGTACTAAAATTCAATATATATTTTACTCATTTTAGAATTTTCTTTTGTACTGTGCTCTGCTATTATATACTCGTAAAAGCCCAAATTAACACCTTTGTGGGTAATTATATCTGCTTGTAGGCGATATGATAGCACTGTGAGTGCATTAAAATCCCAATAGATGGATTAAGCAAGCTTCATCATATGGTTTGAATTCCACTCATAATGTGGACTAACCATATAGTAAGTTCTAAACACTTTCTATAGATGTCGCTGGATCGTCGCTTCAAGACGAGCATCAAGAGATAGAAAATTTGGCATCCATCGGCAGGTACATCGATAGCTCAGTGGCAGAGCGGTGGGGCGTTTACCCACGCGGCCCGGGTTCGATTCCCGGTCGATGTATGACATTTTTTCTATTTCTTATTTTCACTTGTGAGCACTGTGAGTGCATTAAAATCCCAATAGATGATAATACCTTCTTGGCTTTGAAATGTGAGGTCTCTAGGTATGTCTTATTTATAACTAGAGGCCTGCCTTTCAAAGCCAAGCATTAAACACACATCTGTTGCTATTTCCACACGAGCATGATTGTGAGAGCTCACAGCAATAAAGGACAAAATTTTAAATAAGATTAGTGAAGGGAGGCAGGTGGACGCTGCGTACAGCGATTTCCCGAATTTTTTGACAAAATTAATCACTTTATTATAATTATTTAGCTATAACTTAGACTACTGTTGTTCTCATAGGTACGAATTGTTGTGTAAGCAAGTGCTAATTGCAAGCTCAGCGTCGTCAGAACTAGCAACGCTGCCACTCCTCCATGATTTATCTCATACAAGGAGATTTATTAGCTCCGGTTTATTTGAGTTCTTCTACCGGGTTACAAATAACGACCCTCTACTTTGGCTGATGATTTATGACATGAAATAAAATGAATAGAATCGATAAATGAACAAGCCTAATTACTAAAAAAATTAGTTAATCCGAGAATTTAGAAAAACTAAAATCGGGTTTGGCCTAGATAACATATACTTACATACATACATACCTACTCTCCATAAACATCTGAGGCATTTGGGTAAAAATTTCACTTACGCAAACGTTTTTGAATATGTGCTGAATATCTTCAAACATTACGTGGTGGGTAAATGAAATGCGCGATGTGATGTGACAATACTCAACATACAAGTAGGTAATATTTCGACGAGGAACACTCGGTAAAGTAGCTGTCAGTAGGAAAGATATATCACTTGCCAACCATTTATTGGCAGACCAGCAGATTCAATTACTTGAGCTGAATTTGATACGCGTTTCGAGTTATTAGCTCTATTAGCATACTGTAGAATTTGGACAGGGATACGGGATACAGGGGTACAGGGATACAGGCAGCATAAGCAGCGTAATTGATGCAAGTTCCCTGACCTGACATCCTCACGATCCCTTAGTCCTGGATTGAAGAACTATGGGCACTCCAAATCAAATTTTGATTTGCCGCGATACGTAAAGTAGGTATTGATCCCACAAATGCGTCCCTATGTTGCATTATGAATCTCTGGGTCCACACAATCACGGCCTTTCCCTAATTATTTGCGACACAATCGTAACGAAATTCCAACCGTATTATATTCCTAGCAAGTTCTTACCCACCGTCAACTAATCAGATAATAAGACATTTGTCACAATCGAGCATAAAATACCAGTAAATCGAGTTTGGGCGGCGATATATCACAGCCATGGCAGAGCTGAGTCGGCGAGAGGCTGTGATAATGACGTCATGGGTCATGTCATGAAACTATCGATAAATCGGCGTATATTGATAAGTCGACCTTGATGAGATTGTCGAAGTCATGAAAAATATTGTTTTCTGAAGTATTACCCTAAGTTCTATAATAGCTTACCCAGCCACTATTATTGAACACAATACCAACTTTCAGTTTGGCCAGTAACATAAATGAAGCCAGTATCACGTTTTGCTCAGTTTTAGTGTTTCGACACACTAGGGACCGAAATTAAGCGACGGAATTCGGCGCAGTCAAGCCAGCAATGTTATGAATGAGATGTCGCCCTAACTACGTCGAATCGCCGAATTTCGATCCTAAGTAATTTGGCGTAATTTCAACGCTTAGGTATAGTGTGTCATCCCAACGCAAAAGGCAGAACAATGGAGGGAACGGAATTCAGCCGCCGAATTTCGGTTGCGTGATTTCGGTTGTAATGTGTCTAGGCCGGCTAGGCTTTGCTCGGTAAAAGGATCGTGTATTTTTGGCTATACAGGCTATCGATATCGATAATGAGACTTCGACATATCGGTAGAGCGTTGCATCTCTAGCATGGTTATCCCCATCATCCCCCTATGCAGTGCTCGAGTCGACGGGCTCACAATACCTTCATTATGCCCAGCAGCCAACAGCTTGCTTACCATTGTGGCTGGCTAATGGAAATAGGCAGACTAGGCTGGATGGGCTGGGCTCGGTAAAAACGGTCGTGTGTTTCTGGCTAAACTGAAAATGCATTGCGATTACGTCGATAGTAATATTGAAACTCATTCATATTCCACACAAAATGTTATTAAGATAATTATTTTGTAATTTCCCATACGATGCCGTCTAAGAACAACATCCCCCAATTTTACCGTAGGTGTCGTGAATATAAGCGATAAGGGACCATTTCATCTAAGGATTGGGCGGCAGAGTTTCCAACAGAATAAATGTAACATCTCTCTAGACATGCGCTCACTAATGCGCTTGCCAAGGGTGGTTAGTATGGCAATACCCAGTAGGTACCCCCTAGGTTGCCATAAGTACTAACTTATGTCCAGCATTGACTGTTGTGGCTATTGAAGGTGAAGAAATCTTATGTCTCTATCTCTTAGTGAAGTAATATAGACACAAACTGAGTTATGCATCTAGCAAGCGCTCTAGACTTTGTATTGTAACGAAACCGATCGCCGCGTGGCTAGAAATAGAATATCTATATTTTACCCCTTTTACCATAGTGTCTGGAGCAGTAATTCTACAATCTACATGCTAAATGGAAGCGGGAAAGCCGGCGAGACGACTGTTTTCTATTTTTGCGGCAAGTTGCGGATTCAGTAAGCGATCTAAGTGGTTTGTGGCGAACTGTCGGACTATGGCGAAAGTTTGGGCAAAAATAGTGGCACATTAGAAAAAAAAAATGTTTTTTTTTTTTAAGAGTTGTGCCTTAACTTGGCCTTAACTAAGTCCTGCATTGTTTCATTGATCATCAGATGAAACTACATAGGGCCTTACCACAAAAAAGTTAGACCAGTGTTGAACGCGCGTCTAGCGTTTTTTTTGTATGAAGTTTTATTTTAGACACGCGTTCAACACTGGTCTAACTTTTTTGTGGTAAGGCCCAAAATGTCTTAGAGCAATGCACTGCGTAAGTTACCTATTTTTACCTAGGCACGAGGGGTGGTTGATAAGTTATTTGCCCACTCAATCTATGAATGAAGAGTTTGTTTGTCTGTTTTTTTACATGATATGGTACTCAATTTATGAATTTTATTCGCTTTAAAAAAACCGTTAAGTTGCATTCTGTCAACAATATATGGCCCGGCGCAAGGACAGCAGCTGTTACTATTTCCACCTATTTCTGTGTTAAATATACACAAAATAGTTGCCTACTGGTAGCTATATTTACTATTCCTTGCTACAGGTTACAAGTTTCAGCCATCGTCCATTTGAAAATAACTGACAGCTTGCCTACTACTTTACCGGAGCACGCGTCTACATCTAAAAGTTTTTGAACGTGGTAATGTTTTATAGAGTCTGAAAAGTTTAAAAGCAGTCTGGAACTCAGGAACATTGGTGGATGGCGGTTATTTTTCAAACCAGATTGCTCAAGTCATGGTTCGAATCGTAACTAAGTAACTACTTTCAGCATTTTCACATTATGATTTATTTAGGTATAGAAGAAATTAATAGCACAGATGTAAAAATAAAATAGTTACTTGGTGAGCGCATTTTTATAAAAATCTTTTTCAGTCAGCCAATCGATCACAGTGTCCGTCATTGGTACGGTTGATTTGAAGCTAGATATTATGCATATTATTTTGTCATTGGTATAGTACAAAAATCAAAATCCAGAACACAAAGCCAGTCATACTTTCCATGACCGGCGGGTAGGTATAGGTATAACTTAAAAATAGATAACACACAAAGAGTGCTAAAAAGACAGACTTATTGCTATACACTACAAAGTACTTTAATATTCAATCTTACTTTTTAGTAAGTAAGTATTCGAATTTCTTCGTATAATTTATTTTTATTAATACCTCAATGTTTATACTGTTGAGCAGATTGTAAAATTTTCAGTCATGTCTTTAAGTAAACCCACAGACCAATTAGCCTAATGGACTACGCTACTATAAATATACGAGTAACTTGAATGTCGTTAAACTACCTGTGCTTTGCAAAATATCTCAAACAGCAAAAGAAAAGTTGGAACCTACTGCAAACGCATAAATTCTATAAGTTATTTCCAAAAACTGCTTTTAAATTTTGCCGGCTGGTCATAAAGCATTGAGAAATTCTTTTGCTACATGATTTTGTGCTATAACAAAACATGTTGCGCCGACCTCAAATGATTTGAGTTAAGGGCAAGCAGATGATGATCATGATGACTGCTATTAAAATTCTAATAGCATAAAACCAATCATGCAGTTGTCAAGCCCGAACCAGAAGTTTTTTATTCCGATAGTAGGGAGGTTGCATAAGAACGAAACCTTCAATTAGAAAAAAAAGCGGCCAAGAGCGTGTCAGACCCGCTCACTAATAGGGTTTCGTAGTCAGTCAACGTTTAAGTATCTTTCAGCGTTACAAAGTTAATTTTGTTGCTCGTTTGTTTGCATGTATGGTTGCCAACCGCAAATTGGATTTTTTTAATATTTCTTTAATCTTAGGTGGTACAGTATTCGTTATAGTTTTCATGGTATGGTACAGTATTCGTTATAGTTTTCATGGTAACTTCATATTAAGAACTATATTCCATATTTTTTTCAAATTTTTAACATGCATACTTTAGAAGTTACAGCTGGAACAAATTATGGCTCAAAAACGCCCCTTTTAAAAGCAAATATCTCGAGACAGAAACATTTTAGAGAATTTGTTTCAAAAAAACCTCCCCTTAGTTTTAAAAGACCTATTCAACGATACCCTACTCAATATTACAGACGGAAAAAATTTTTTTTGCTCCTTTCACATGTATGGGAAGGGGGTCCAAAAATAAATAAAAATATTTTTTCTCAACATTTCTAAATTTGGGTCAACACGGTCTATCTTCACACTAAATTGATGTCGATTGCTCTAAAACTGACGAAGTTATGAGGGCGCGGCATACAGACAGACAGACAGACAGACAGACTTACCGTAATAATAAGGGTTTCTAGTAGACTACGAAACCCTAAAAAACCCTTAGAGAAACGGTTTCACGTTGTATTTCAGATTCTTCAATGCAAAGTCCTCCAGGACTCATTGTACGACTAGATTCTGCTCATCAGGGATATTTTCAAGGCGGCAATGAAGCGAATCTTTATTTATACAAGTCTGTGGTAAGCCCCTTCAGCTTTAGCACTCAGGTGGAAGTTATAATGCACTTTGAGTTAACTTTACAGATATGAACAAGTTTTAACAGGCGTTCGGCGGAGTTGTTTTATTACTTATTACCATCTTATGGCAACGTCGTAAAGAACGCTCCCTTAACATGGTCTTTACACAGTGTATTGAGTTACGAAGACTTTATCAGAAACTTGATCACAGAATGCATTGAATGTGTTAATTTTTAGCACCTGTAGTCTATTTCTCACAAGAAATTATGGTGTCCCAATTGAAGAAGGAAAAGAAAATATATCTGTGGAATTGGAACTCACAAATCTTGGTGGTAAAAATTAAGAATCAAGTCACACTAGAGCGCACCAGTTTCACAATCAATAAAAAAAAACTGTAATGGTGGCTGAAGATTTTATAGCCTCGTAGCACAAGGACGCTGCTTTTACTATTTTCATAAATATAAACAGTTTCGAAAATTCAGCTGCTGTAAAAGTAGCATCTGTACATAGTCTAGACGAAATCTGTGACGCTAGGACGAAGCTGGTTTCTGAAAGACTGGATCCCGACTGGATGCGATTACGCGGGAAATCGACGTAATGGCCCGGAATGAGAAAGCTGGGGAAAATTGCACATCTACATACTTGGTTGCCATCACACATGCCAATAAACGTTGCGGTATTTGACAGTTTCATGGAATAATATTTTGCAAACGACAGCCCCCAATTTTACACATACGACTACATTTACTCGTTTTGCTTGACTGGCAAATACAGCAAATCGTGCGACACGTGTGTAAACCTTTTGTGCTCGTCTCGCCTGCATTGGCTTCGCAAAATTTAAACGAATTTAGGATGAACGAAAAATATCGCATCATTTACCAGCAAGCTTATCAGTTCTGGGTTAGCCGCATGACTGATTAGCCACCTAAAATAAAGATAAACTACTTAAACTAAAAAATTAAGTTTCTGCCACAATTCGGCATTTTGCAGAAAAAAAACCTGTATTGAAGTTGGTTAAGAATGCTGGGAATCCTCGTAAATTCTTTGCGCGTAATACACATTTTCATAGGCACATATTTGGAGTTCATATTCGGGCTAATATATCTCAATGTGTGTACTTGGGGTCCGAGCCGAGACCGAGCTGACTTGGGTTGATTGATGGAGTAGGACATAGGTAATGTCGAATCAGTAATCAATCAGCCATCCCAGCCAGCCAAGTATATTGATGGTAATGAGCTAATAGACATTTCAGTCATTCCGATTCGTAAAGCTGGAGAAAGAGTGATTGTTATTTTATTTTTATATGGCTAGAGCTACTGATTTAGGGCAGAAGAAAGAGTATCAATGCACAAATTAGGAAGCAAATTAAACGAGATATGAACAAGACTACACTGCAGATGGCTCTTTACAGATGGCTCTCTCAGTACTTACTAACAACAATTTCACACTTACTGTTTCTGACGTCAACTGGAATGAACTGCAATCTCAGAGGAACTCAAGGTAACTAAGAAGGTGGTTGCCACTATCGTCATTTTCTTGCATTGGAAATCGGCTCAAAATCATATTACGTTCTTGTGTCAGATTTTTCTGTATTTCGTCCTTGTATTGAATCTAGCATCTCTGGCTACATAGCAAGTGACAATCGCGAAAATCATAAATAGGGTCGAGTGATACTTCTAGTTCTATTCAGTTGCAGTAGGTTTGCAGTGTCAATTTTGTATTGGTGACTGCGGAACACAATCCAGGTTATAAACGCCGCGGGCTACACCCGTTTGCCGCTTTATTGTCTAACTGTCCACCGAAATTGCGGTCGTATTGAGATGAACTGAATCACGTTTCATACATTATCAGTATCACGTCCGGCGTCCTCCCTCAGGGATGCCACATGTTGCTTCTGAATATTCATTTGCAGCCTCTCTGCGGTCTCATATCAGAATCGGTTCTTTGTAGATCGTAGTTTGTCGTCTGGAAGAGCAATTTGGATTTCAGAAGCGACTGGCTCCGAGGACTGGCCTCAAACGAAAAAAGAGGAAATAAAACAAACTTTCAATGCCCACATTTTCCTAATAATATGATCGTGTTTCTATACCCTGCAGTGGGTGGATGTGGGCTGATGATGATGAAAGTTACTGCGTTCTCTGCTACTCTAAGAAAATATTAAAACTCATCCAGACCAAAGTCCAGTTTTGTTGTATTTAAAGAATACTTTCTCATTGGTTTTAATTTTGTTTCCAAGCTATCGTCCTAAAGTCGTACTAATGTCAAAGGATTTAGATTATTGGATTAAATAAGGATTAAAACGCAAAAGTGTTTATTTACATTCTGAGTCTTACTTGGAGAGCTATTTCACAAACTTACAAAATTACCTCACGATTTTAATCTAACTATCTAACGCGTATTTTCGTCATGTTTATAGTTAATACTATGGATACGTGAGGCTTGTAGTTTCAGAGACATTAATTAAAGATGCTGCCAACGCAAGAAGGCGCATCTCCCAGATTCTCCGAGATTAGACAGGCAGCTAGTGTTGTCAGTCTTCAAGCTGAAATAGACGAAATAAACAAGGACTTAAAGAACTAATAAATTTAAACAGTAAGTAAAGAATCTATAGAACTATTGCTGAATATGGTAATTTTTAGGTGTGAATCCAAATCAAAAACAAAAAATATAGTTATATTGGTTTTGTGATTTTCTTCCAGATTTGGTACATAACTTATCAGCCACCCCTCGTAGACTTGATGCGAAGTTATCTGGAATATCAAGTATCCTCAAATTTCATTGGAGTGGTTTACTAATCTTAATCTATTAGTATAATCAAATACAAACTTTTATCATTTAATCCTTTTATCTGTCTGAATAGACATATCTAAGTATGCACACTTTTCTAACCATTGAAACTGTTTTCTCTCATTTCCTTTCCAAATTATGATATGAACAATGGGTAAAATATAAGGCCGGTTGCACTATTATATAGGGTGTTTGGAAGCTGGGCGCAAAGCCTTCAAGGGGTCAAGGTACTCATAAAACTGAACAACTTTCCCCATGAAACATGGGTCGATGTAACCAACACTGCACCTTACATTATGTATTTCATAATCCAGATTTTTTAAAAAGCTGACACCTTATACGCTTAATGTATGGTTAGCACATAGTTTACGTTGATTTGGCAACTGTCATCATAACATAACACACAAAGAGTTATGAAAATGTGAAAAAAAAAATATTCCACATGAATCACTTTCGGAGCTGCGGCCAATTGATATAGATCAAGTGTTAACTTATGGATCACAAATCAACTGGTTTGAAAATAGGCTAAGATTCTTACGAGTACGTAGAAAACTACTTCTATTAGTAAGTATTACCCCCTAAAGCTAGTTATTGTACTTAGGTAGCGTAGCAAGTGCATTACTCGACTTACACAATGCAGTTAGTGTTGAGTGGCTACTTAATTCGACACTAGACTGTACTTGACTACCCCTATACTGCTTTTAGGCGGTCGTGAGGCGTCAAGTAACATGGCTATACAGCATAACGTGTGCTGCTATTTGGTCAGTAAGTTTCTGTTATAATGCTGTTTTGCAATATTTGTAGTGTGGTTATTTGTGCTCGGTTATAATATTTTCCACAGATAAACAATGTTCACTGTGTGTAAATGCAACATCTTGCATTACGCTTGCCAATCAGCCTTTCAAGTGTGGTGAGTATTGCAAATATTCCCCATCGGCGAAGGCCCATTTCTAGTTACCACAGAAGATTTTTGTTGCTGTTAAAGTTAACCTATGGACCGATTTGCTCAGATTTTTACAACTAACTACAATACTACTTTTACCAGCAAGAATTACCCTTTAAAGCTAGTTATAGTACTTAGGTAGCAAGTGCATTACTCGACTTACACAATGCAGTTAGTGTTGAGTGGCTACTTAATTCGACACTAGACTGTACTTGACTACCCCTATACGGCTTCTAGGCGGTCGTGAGGCGTCAAGTAACATGGCTATACAGCATAACGTGTGCTGCTATTTGGTCAGTAAGTTGCTGTTATGATGCTGTACTGCGATGTTTGTAGTGCGGTTATTTGTGTTTGGTTATAATATTGTCCCGTGGGGTGTAGGGTTAAAATTGCGTCATCCTAATCCTACCCTTGGGCCTTGGGTGTCGTGGAAAGCTACTACAGATAGTCATCCTGGGAATATGCAGCAGTGTTCCCTGTGTGTGAATGCAACATCTTGCACTGCGCTTGCTTATCCACCTGCCAAGTAAGTAGTACATTAAGTATGGCAAGATTCTTACAAGTACCTACCAGACTACTTTCACCAGCAAGAATTACCTTACCCACCCTTTAAAGCTAGTTATAGTACTTTGGTAGCGAGCGTAGCAAGTGCATTACTCGACTTACACAATGCAGTTAGTGTTGAGTGGCTACTTAATTCGACACTAGACTGTACTTGACTACCCTATACGGCTTCTAGACGGTCGTGAGGCGTCAAGTAACATGGCTATACAGCATAACGTGTGTTGCTATTTGGTCAGTAAGTTGCTGTTATGATGCTGCTTTGGGATATTTGTATGGTGTGCGTTAGTGAGGTTATATTTTACACTGACTTCGAAAGAGGAGGTTTAATTAGACTCGTTTGTAAAATGCAAATCACCAGTGTGGTGACGGTTTAGAATAGTGTCGCGTCGCCTCATCCCATTTTTACTTACGTGTGGGTGTCGTAAAAAGCGACTAAAGGTAAATGGTTTATTCTTAGAAAGGATAAAATTTGATCCGAATGTGCAGTAGCGTGCCGTATCCGAATGTATTATTTATATGTATCACTCAACTTAGGTAGGTAGTCAAAGAATTTGATAAATTAATTAATTGGTCATCTTCCTCCTTTTGTCAAGTCGAAAAGTAAAGTTCGGTATAAATTATCAGAAGAGGCGATCGATGTTCAAGTTTTACGAGTTAGCGCGATTTTATGGTAAGTTCACGCTGTTCTATTTGACTTTGATTGATTTTCAATTGCAATTTTATGGGTTTTCACAAGGAATATTGAAACTTACGGCTTTTGAATCGCGGTTTGATTGGTTGTCGAGGGATAAAACAACAAAGTAGTTCCTAGTTCGTCTCTGTTTGATTTCAAAAGAGTGTAGAGTCTAGGTATCGTGTTCTATTTTTAGTTGCGTGATTTGTGGATAAATATAGTACTTAATTTTTTACAAATAAACATAATTCAATGTAATTTTATGACTTTCGTCAGAATTACTGTGGTGAACCAGTCCATGAAACTGATCAACTTTCGCCAACGATTGTGTGGGAGGATCAAATCTTTTATCATACTTTGGGAAAGTTGTTCAGTTTCATGGGCTGATTCCAAGCTGGTTCCCTCTTGTGACAAATAACCAGTAATAATCATCACCTTCCTGGCCTTTACCCAACAAGCTATAGGTATATAGTCAATTAAACGGAGAAAACACACGATGCACAATTTTTCAACGTAAATTACCCTCATTTTCTCTATAAAGCGGATGGAAAAAATTTCATTAGCTTTTTAAACGGAAAATGTAAATGCATCGTTAATATTAATGCGAGGGTAAGTATTCTAGAAGCTGACTGTACAAGGGTTTGCTGTAAATATAACTTCAACTGACTTTCATAAAGTGCTACTATTTTCACTTATTAGGTCTTAGGGGCAGTGTACCGAAAACTTTGCAGGCATGATCAGACAATGAAACTGAACAACTTTAACTATGAATCGTTTTGTAATGAAACAAAAAAAAAATGATCATAGGTATCATTATCATTGACAAGAGGATGTAAAATTCCACCTAACCTACCCATTCAAAGGTTCAACTAATTTTTGTATTTGTGTGAAAACCCAATACAAGTTAGTCCCTTAAATGGGTAGCTTGATGTGCTGGTGATAGTAGGTAATCTGTGGGATTTAATAAAATCTTACTTGCTTTCTCTCCTCTGACCAGGAAAATGATTATTGATTCGCAGAGCTTTATCGCCTCCGGCTTTCGTTTGTAACGAAAGAATTATTTATTAATTTTATTGCGAGACCAAGCAATAATTTATTTTGTTGATGTTAATAAGCAGATAGATTTCTTTACAAGAAAGCTCGGAAAGAAAGGTTTTTAATCTCCGGTAGGTCCCTCTTTTAATTACTACGTACGTAATCGTTGGTACGTAACTATATATCATGGAGGGAGGAATTATAATCCTAGAATTTGTTACGATACAAGCGTCTACGACGTCGTAGCAACATGCTACGATTAAGATTTGACTACTTGACTCCCTATAGTAATGGCGTTGCTATGAAATAACTTCTTTCTATGTGAAATGTTTGCTAAACTGCTTAGCAACTAGATATTAGCAGTATTTAAGCATTATTTTCTAACGAAACCAGCCATATCTTTTTCGGCGTGAAAACAGGCCTCCACTTTGGACACTCCTCATTAATTCGGAATTTCACCATTTCCCATCAAAGCAATTGTTGTCTTTGAACTCATTCATTTGATGTCGGTGATTTCCCTGATTTGTCGTCGAAGAACGACGAATCGTTAGCTTCAAAGAGGCAGCGATCTGTTTGGGCATGCCAATTTATTATGAAAGTTTTTCGAGATAATCATGAATTATTTACTGAAATTTTGTGATCTTACTTTGTAAGTTTATCGGGTTGTTGGCCGTATAACCTTCACTAATTCAGTGAAGTTTTGCGTTTATGATACTGCAATATTTAATACGTAAGAGACACATTTTTCCCTTAAAAATACCAGTGCTAAGTATATTAAATTATTCGAAAACTATTTATCTCTTGTGTGTTAAGAGTTGATGTGCTCATGATGTAAAGTAAAAGTGTATTAAAATCTTGTTTTTAAAGTGTTGTAAAATTGTTTTTTAGGTAAGATCTCGGCAAATGTACAGAATACCATTTTCTTCCGATCGTATGTAGGTACGTAATTTGTTTCTTTTTCATAATAATAACTATAAGTTACGTTCATACAATTGGTATGACTTTCTTACTTGGAAGGCTACCTTAAAGATCCCGCCCTATTCCTTGGCTAGGCTGTGAAGAAATGGATATTTCTATGAAGTAAATAGAGAAAATAATAATGCCATACGATAAATATTTACGGATCGAAGTAAAGTTAGGTATATTTTGTTCAATAGACTCAAGAATACGGTTCTATGAATTATGGGCATGGCGGGCATGGCTTATGAGGTTGGGCAATGCCTTGTCTGTCTGTTTTCTATGGTCTATGGTCTGTTTAGACTAAAGAGAGACTTTATTCCAACTTAAAACCTCTTTTAAAAATGCAGCCTTTGACATTTAATTCTGTTTTTGTTTATAGGTATATAACCTAAAATATTAAATTTATTTTTGTATTTTTTGTAAGAATACATAAATATCTTTAGTTCACATAGGCAAAGTAAAATATAAAATGGAAACTGAACGCAGAACTGCAATGGACGATGCAGTTATGAGCGCAATTCTCGAGCTCTTTGTAAATAGCACAGATGGTAAGTACTTATCAGATTTCTATAAAAATAACTGGCTATGAACATAAATTTAGAGTTACTTTGAAACATTGGATATCTCATAGGTCCTAGAGATACTCATGGTTTTGAGAAAGGCACGATTTTGTTGCTAAAATCATCTCCTAGCTTTAGCTAAGGCAACTAAGAAAGCTGGCTACCAGAACCTTGCCATAACTAAGATAACGAATCAAGCCGTGTGACGCCAGTTTAGAATAGCATCATCCCATATTTTCGCGTCGGTGTCGTAAGAGGCGACTAAGGGATTTGATAGTTGATGTGTATTGGTATTGCAGTTTTAGGCGACAGGCTGACAACCTGTCATTATGGTGATGCATAGTCTGCTGAATGACTCTCAAAATTTGTCAGACGTGGTGTAAATAGCCGCTTTTACACTCTGCCTACCCCGCAAGGGATATAGCCGTGATGTATGTATGTATGTTAGACAATGAAACGAAGAGAAAAGTGCTTTTATTCTCTGCATTGATAAGCATGCCTGTGTCACGCGTCGTAAAAGGCGAAACTAAAACAACCTACGCCTCGAACAAAGAGTAGTGCACAGAGCGGACACCCCATAAATAACGTTGTCATAAACTACACTTCCCATCAGAAAAATCGAAACGCTTTGCAACTTTACGTTTTGTACGGACCACATCGTCCGAGACATAATATGTTTATTTTGGAATGAATGTCTAATGTCGTTTAATAGTGAGTGTTACGAGGTTTCTAGATCATAAAATCAATGTTCTTTATTTAACTTTTAGTTTCATATATTTAATATTTTCTTTCACTATGAAAACGAAAGTGTCTCGATTTTTTTGATGAGGAGTATATTATATTATAACACTTGTTTCATTCGGGCTTTGAAACCTTAGATAGGTCGTAGGAATCGCATGGTTTTGTGAAATGCAAAATTTTGTGGATTTATCATTTCCTAGGTTTAGCTAAAATAACTAGAGAATCAGAACTAAGATAACGAAGAAAAAAGTGCTTTTATTTTCTGCATTCGTAAAAGGCGAAACTAAAACAATCTAAGCCTCGAACAAAGAGTAGTGCACAGATCGGACACCCCTTATATAACGTTGTCATAAACTATTATAATAACACGTGGTTGCATCCGGGCTTTGAAACCTTAGATAGGTCATAGGAATCGTACGGTTTTGTGTAAGGCAAAATTTTGTGGCTTTATCATTTCCTAGGTTTAGCTAAAATAACTAGAGAATCAGAACTAAGATAACGAAGAAAAAAGTGCCTTTCATTTTCTGCATTCGTAAAAGGTTAAACTAAAACAATCTAGCCTCGAACAAAGAGTATTGCACAGAGCGGACACCCCATAAATAACGTTGTCATAAACTATTATAACACGTGGTTGCATCCGGGCTTTGAAACCTTAGATAGGTCATAGGAATTGCATGGTTTTGTGGAAGGCAAAATTTTGTGGCTTTATCATTTCCTAGGTATAGCTAAAATAATTAGAGAATCAGAACTAAGATAACGAAGAAAAAGTGCTTTCATTTTCTGCATTCGTAAAAGGCGAAACTAAAACAATCTAAGCCTCGAACAAAGAGTAGTGCACAGAGCGGCCACCCCATAAATAACGTTGTCATAAACTATTATAACACGTGGTTGCATCCGGACTTTGAAACCTTAGATAGGTCATAGGAATCGCATGGTTTTGTGGAAGGCAAAATTTTTAGGCTTTATCATTTCCTAGGTTTAGCTAAAATAACTAGAGAATCAGAACTAAGATAACGAAGAAAAAAATGCTTTCATTTTCTGCATTCGTAAAAGGCGAAACTAAAACAATCTAGCCTCGAACAAAGAGTATTGCACAGAGCGGACACCCCATAAACAACGTTGTCATAAACTATTATAACACGTGGTTGCATCCGGGCGGGCGAGCGCAGCGGATGGCGCGGGCGCTCGCGAAGACGCGTCACTTCCGGCGGAAGCGGGCCGCGCGCCACCGGACGCGGCGCCGCTGCTCTGCACTGACGGGGGTGAGCAGAACCGACACTTTACTGTAGATTATTGTTGGATTAGCTATTCATTTAGTTGCCTATGGTGATATCAGAGCTGTTGTTTAGCTTGTGGGCATAATATATTAGAAAACATAGACTGTAAAGTAGAATGCAAGCCTCACCACGGCGGAAGCGGGTCGCACGCCAGGCACAGATGATAGTGTTGCAGGCAGGCTTCACTTTAATAGATTATTAAAGATTATCATTTATTTAGTTTAGGGAAACTTAATATTCAGTCGTCTCGTAGCATGTAGGTGTATCAAAAAGTTGTACTCACACATAGTCTTAAGGGTTTATTTAGTAAACCCATAAAATATTATGTTGCGTGGTCTCCAAGTTTGATTTCCAAACCTTACAGACTATGTTTTGATAGAGGAGATAGACGAAATCTTTTTGCATACGTTATATTATGCTTTGATTTATAAAGATACCTTGTAAATTCAATCATGTATCATGAAAATAATAACCAGAAATCGTAACAAAATACAGGTGTAAAAAACTAACTGCAAATATTTTGACGGGTGAGTCAGCCCATGGAACTGAATAACTCTCGCCTAGGAACATAAACCGAAATAAAAAAATACAATTAAAATTTCCATACAAACGTAAGCAAAAGCTGAGCGACAGAGCGAGTCAATTTGTATGGGAGGTCCAAATTCTTTTTTCACTTTCCGACCTAGTTTCTTGGTGAAAGTTGTTAATTGTCATATGCAGGTGCACTGGTGCACCTCTAATCTTTATGAATATTTGCTGTTAATTTTTTACTCCTTACAACTTACTGCAAACGTATAGTTGGTCTGCTCGATAAGTAATCTTTGGTGGATGTGGATGGTCGATCTAATTCCAGGGCGAGTTAGCGATTTATTATCGACTTACTCGAACCGCGGCTGATGCCGTCGGATGTGATAGTTTATAGTTGTAGCAACTCCTATGTCCTTGTCCTTTCGGTAATGTCGGGTAAAGTACGGAAGAATCACATATAATAGCATCACCATATTTTTGCACCTGGGCGTTGTAAACAGCAGCGGGGTGAATACAGGGCATGGGCAGCAACGTTCTTTGTATTTCGTGTGATGCCAATTTAGAATAATATCACCCCATTTCTGTATCAACCCAATTCTTCTCGTGGGTGTCACATAAAGCAGCTAAGGGATAATTTATCCAGGACTAATTATTCTTTTGCGCTGCGCTCCCCAATCCGATGATCCTGAATCCGCTTGATGAGCACCTATGACAATACCTCGATATTATTAGGTTCATGTCCAGCTGTGGTATTTTGTGGCTGTTAAATAAACACGCTGCAATATGTGAACTCTGTGCTTCCGCAATTTCAATTTATTATTTTCCATAACTCCTTACTTTAAAGGCACGGCCACACCAGCTGTCGGCAAGTTAACATGTGTTAATTCGCCATGTCATTGCCACGACACAATTTTGCAACGCAAATTTATAGTACCATCAATAACAGTGCAGGACTCCTGATGGGTGAATGACCTCTCCATATTAATGATGGATCAAGCCCGAATTGAAAATTGTGGTGGATACTTATGTTATGCTATCTCATCACCAGCAAATCCATCTACCAACAATTTAGGGGATCAACTTATGCTAGTTTTTATTGGTATTCGTATGAAAACCAGTATAAGTCCCTTAAAGGGTAGGTGGATTTACTCTTTTTCAAAAACTTCGTCCATGATGGGTTTAATTACAAAATAACGCCATCAAGAGCGTTCGAATAATCAGCTTTTCTTTCACTCAATTTCAAACCTGTGTGGAAAAATGTTTCAGCAAAATCCGTTAGGGTGTGAAAAGTCAGGCTTACTTTGCATTGTGTATGTAAGTATTCCACAAAGACCTTTTAATTGTTAGACACTACTTTCGATTGAGGATAAGACAGTAGGTAATCGGACGAATGGTATTTACGTACCTAAACGAGGTCAAGCCTAATTAAATTCAGGATCGTACCCTTTTAAAGACAGGTAGGTATTTACAGTGAAGTAGATAACATTTACATGAGAGGAAGTGACTTTACTGTTTTAGCCCGGAGGCTATCAAACCGACACCTGACTATATCATCATACATAAGAGACAAGTTTTCTTCATTGCTCTGGCCTTTGGACGAAAAATGCGCGTTGCTCCAAGCCTCAGGCCGTATTCCAAAAAAGAAAAAACGACGGCCAAAAATGATTGGTCTTTGTGAGGCCATGGAAACTGCTTGCTCATGCTCCATTATGGAAAATAAATAAACCGTAAAGCTGAAATTATTTCAACTCTTAAACGGAGGTAGCCGCCCATGAGTCGGCAACTTCAAAGGGCTATTGGAACAATAGTTTCAGCCGTTTTGTTTTATTTACATATCGATAAATGAAAATTTTATTTGTATTTGGAACTGAAATAGAAGCCAAATTGTGAGTCATAATTTAAAATATGGATATAGATATAACTAACGAGGGGCATGTAGGAAGTACGAATATGTGGGTGAAAGTTAAAGTATGATTTTTTTTCGATTGTGCTAGTGTACACTAAAAATAATGAAAATACAGAAAGCATTACTTACTTAAATATTGTACAATCCGCTCATGGTTTATCAAATCTTGGTCAATTTAGCTCGGCTAACACAATTTCAGCTCTCTCAGTTGGACTAAGTTGCAACAGACGTCTTAAGTCTGGACAGAATATCTGGACGTATCTAGTATTCTGATTCCAGCCATCTCACAGCTGGGATCACGTTGCATATCCTGCGGGCTTAGGAAGGTAATTGAAATTATGCTCTCTATGGATCCATTCCATAGATACAGATTGTACCTGTTGTGTATCTGTGTTTCGTTTGATATTATAAGTGAATTAGTGCACAAAGAGCTACGTTTTGTGATCGAACTAACCTCCAAAATTAACATTTGAAAGTAGTTCGAAAAACTGTAACTTACACTATTTGTTGGTATGAGAAATCTGAAATTCCAAATCCAAACATTTATTCCTCAAAACTCAAAGGTCATATCACGTGCGTATCACAAACGCTCGTGTATGACGCAAAATGTACCATCATCGAGGCACATCGAGGTTTGAATGCAAAAAACGGTCGACAATTTATTCGGGGCCGGGTTGGGCATCACTAATCGGCCTCATCAATCAGCCGCCTGCGATCGGATCAACTGACGGACACCCCCGCCCCGCACACCCTTTCACACCCGCTTACTCCCCTTTTATACAAACGGGCTGCAACTTGGTCGCTTCAATTATGCATTATCAACAGCCACGATAGTTTACTGCCTCTGGACATATGCCTCTCCCTTTTGGTTGCTACAAATGAGTCGATAAATTAAATGTCCTCTTTTCAATAGGTTCCACTAAGCTTGGCTTGGGTTCACAAAATAGTTGGGACATTTATTTAGGCATAATACCTACATATTTTGCACCATTATCACTAATGGAAAGTCACCAAAGTTTTATGCATGATGGCTCCGTTCATGCATAAAATTGAAAATTGTCTATGGTTTCCGCGCGGTGTAGAGATATGTCTAGTCGCGGGCGCCGCGCGGCGCGAGTCGCATCTTAGCACATGTAGATAAAACTCGCGCGGCGTAGAGATAGAGCGCGACAAAGCGAAGTCGCGCTGCATATACTAGCCCTGCTGGGGTCATTCCGATGATTCAGTGTCTCTTAGCCTGTTGTTCTAAGGTGCATCTTGCTATGCTGAACGAAACCAATGGGGAGTGTAGTGCATTCGGTGTTTTTCAGATTTTATGATCAAACGCAATTGGGTTTTCGTACCTATTTGAAAATGTAGCATAATCATATCAGATTGCAGTCGGTCTGTAAAGACCCAGACCCCGTACGATTCCCATGGGTTCTTTTTCAAACGATTTCGGGGTTTTTTTGGATTCGCTTTTCCGTATGCGGTGGATTAGAGACGTAGCACGTAGGTACAAAATGCGTAAATACTTGCTTTGTATTGTGCCTTTGTTAAATATTGAGAAATGGAATCCTTTTCATACATATAAAAAGAGTTTCATAACTTCTTTTAATTTTTCTTAGATCACGTCATCAGCTTCAGTACTTCAGTGATTTTAGAGTTTTCAAAGTAATTTACAATTGTTTTGCCCACTGCAATAAAGTAAGCCTACAAAGAAGGCTCTGGCACTCAATATCACCAAAACAAAGAAGCTCATCAAAAATTTTAAACCAAAGATAGGAACTCGTGGCACCATTGGTTACCTATGGTGATCGTTCTGGTATTTTTTTCTTACCCCAAGTCTTGGAATAGTTATTGGAGGACTATCTGAATATTCTGATACTCGAGTTGTTAAACAGTCTAACTAAATGTAACGATCATTTTCAAGCTAGTAGTTTAGCTACTCATATCAATTGAAATGGTTACCCTACTACCTACTTCATTTTCGAAGCTATAATAAAACAAATTAGTACTTAAGCTATAGTTATAAGCTCTTTTTCATAATTTTAATTCGTACAGTTGCAGATTTAAAACAGTGAAGTAGTTGAATGTTTAATTCTTTATTAGTTTTATTTAAAGAACCTGTAGAGCTAGATACATAATCCTAAGGCATAATACCAAGGCACAAACTAGTTATAAAACCGAGAAGCAAAAAATTTGTGTAATAGGTATGCATATTTTACATTATTACAAAAGAAAGTATCTGAACACGCACTGTGTGGTTTTGAAGACTTACTTTTTTATAACTGGCTTTCACTAGGTACTTTCTATTTTTCTGTGTAAAGTATAGGCACAGAATATATAATAGTAGTATAGGCATATATTATCCATCACCTGTACTCTGTAGTTTGCATATCGTCTGAAAATATTGCCAACGTATGGTGAAATTTATGTCGTTTAGATAGGGTTCAAATCAATTTTATGCGAAACAATCCAGCATCCGGCGTCAGATGCTGACGCGGGTTCCGTACCCAAATTGATTTACCCACATCCGTAAATGTCATGGTTTTTCCCTTCACAATTCACACAGTTCTGTAACGGTAGAAGTGCGAAACAGTAATAGTTTAGGAAATATAATTTGCTTATTTTAGCTAAACGAGAGCCCAGACAGAGCACAATAAAACAAAATTTAAGGCTGTAACAGAAAAAAAGATGAGCACAATAGAACCTCATAATTAAAACAACAAATAAGTTAAATACAACTAAAATATTTACTAAACTATAATTGTTATTCAAAGTATACCTTTCGCGCTTCAGATACCTATTACGGATTGATAGTGTAAAAAGATCATGAAATAGGGTTTACGTAATTATATAGGTTAGTGAGGACCTAACTGCCGCTAGCTACGTTAGTAGAGGCTGGACACTAAAAACAGTATTTTCGGTATTCAGCAGTGTGAAATATCATCTTGATAATTTTAAGTTTGCATTACGAGCGTTTTTGTTTAAATGTTCAACAATCGCTTTGTATGACTTGCTGCGTATAGTCTTTACTGTGGCTTTGCTTGCCCATGTGTAGATATAAATTTTAAATGCTATTCTGTGGTCGATTCTCCAACACAAGTAGAGGGGGAATGTGTTGTTTGATAGTAATTTTGTTTGTGTACGACCCATATCCATTTTACTAGGGAAGAAACGAAAGGATTTTATTGTACTTTCCTTATTTTATTATTCAAAATAACATCTGAAACTTCCACACTTGTAGTTCTGTGAAATATTGTATTATAAAATGTTCTGATTTTTATTAAGATGTCTCTTTAAATACGTCTCGAGAAACATTCAAACTTGTTTTTTGTTGCAGAGAAAGTGATTTTATCAAGTTATATCACTCTATTACGACAATGTATACAGCTAGCTGAAAAAGTTAATAACGTTGTAGCTTAGAAAGTGTCTAGAATAATAAATTTATATTTTATAGAAAAGATATTTTATTTTCTTAAATTGTTTTCAATAACAACGTTAAACCCAACGCAAAAGAGGTTTTCTTTTACAAAAAAGAAACGCATTGATATTATTCTTTTGATAATTTTAACGGGCTCAGCAAAATATTTTCCAACAAATTCAATTGAATATCAATGCAAATAAGATTTCGGTCCTTCCGTTCTTTACATCAATTCGTATCCATACATTTATACCCTCATTAAAATGCCATGGCAAGGCGTTAATATCCCCGAAGGCGCAATGGCCAAATATTACGGAGCTGAAGTTTATGCTTCGAGGCGGAGTCGTTTGATAGCCAAGGAATATTCCTGTTTCGACCAAATTTGTATTCAAATCGACGATAAATTAAAGGCGTGTATTTTTTTTTGTTGCACTTTGGTGAAATCCATAGCGAGTGATAGCATGGCAATATGGCATACCTATCTCGACAAAAGTTCGGGTATACGTTTATGTTTTAGAACCAGTAACGGTCTAAGGCACGGCGCAGACAAGGGACGGCCCAGGGGCGCCAGACAAGATGGAGCGCCACGAGACATTTTATTTGTTTAATTACCTAGATAAAAGCATCAGGTCATTCGTCTCCTGAATGAACAATTGGACATAAAAATAGATGGAGCAAGTAGGAATACGCCGCGGCGTCGAGTGGACCGAATGCGGGGAATGCCCGCGCCCGGGGAAATGACACGGCCGAAATGATGGAAGCCTCTCTGCCGCGCATTTTAAACCTGTTTAGATTGGTTGCTTTTCTAATATTTTGCGATATACTTACCTACCTAGATAAATGCATCAGGTCATTTGTCACCTCATTAACCAAAACGACAAAAAAATTGATAGAGCAAGTAGGAATATGCCGCGGTGTCGAGTGGACCGAATGCGGGGAATGCCCGCGCCCGGGGAAATGACACGGCCGAAATGACGGAAGCGTCTCTGCCACGCAATTTGATGCCCGTTTAGAATGGTTCGCCGAACGCTCCCTTGCCAATATTTAGCGATATACAGTGCGATTCTCGATAATGTTCATTATACGTTCTGTGGTCAACGGCATGGCGGCGGTGATAGCACTTACAATAGCATTTCCGAAAAGGTTGACATCAGGCAGGCGGCCGGTCATAAAACTTAGCCAAATCATTTTGCTACATGATTTTGTTTTGTAATAAAACATATTATTGCTGCTAGGCGCGCTATAGACATACAACTGATCAAGTTCACAAAGTTAGTAACCTTTTTTCCAGATAAATGGTCTCCATACAAACTTTCCTGGTCACTATTTGGTCAGCAACAAAATATGTAACGAAAGAAAGTTCAGTTTGGCGTCTAAGATACGCATTGAGCAATGAGCCCCTAAGTGATTTAAGTGACTATGACCCTTTTTTCTGCATCTGAGAGCAAGGAAAGATTTTTTGTTCTCAGCTATAACAATACTTACGTATTTCAAAACCGAACTGTCTAACCGGCCAACAAAAATCCCATTCAGTAGGTACCTACTTACAGCACCTGACCCGAAATTTTGGCTCTACACCCTCAAGTAGAGCTTGGCATCTATACATAAGTATTAAGTATTGATCTGAAAATATGCCATCAACCTATATCAGGTTATTATACCTACTAATTATTTATCTCTATCCTATCACACACAACAGTACAACATGGACAATTAAATTAATTATTCTAATCCCCATGGTCTACCCTGTAATACTCGTAATTACGCGCGAATGTGTGTGTATTAGGTAAATGATGATGTTCGCGTAAATATAGGGCAGATCTATCAATTTCTATTGGTCTATTGGTCATGGTCAATTCAAACAATATTTTGTTGTATTATGTTTCATTTCATCACAGGCGTTTTATTAGAATGGGTATTTACAAAGATGATTAGGAATTTTGAATCAAAAATCTGCCATGAATTTCTCATTCATTACCCAAACGCAAAAAAGAATTTCACGTAATGAATTGAACAATAGACATTTTCCAGTTAAGTATTTCATTGAAACGAATTTCTTAAAATCACTTTTCCGAATCAGACAATAGGCGCTCTTCTTATGAAATACGTATCAAAGAGGCTGTAATGTAACCCGTAATTACCTCGTAGGGTCAGGTGGGCATTCGTGGGATTGAAAGGGCAAGAAAGAGCCCTTTTATCCTTCAGCTCCTTGATTTTCCGCTGAAGAACAAAGCCCACCCTAAATGAGACCTTCGGATTCTTCACTTTGATTCCCACTAAGATAGGGCTACTGAAAAAATATGTAACATACCACCTGCAATTTCACTGTGTAGTATGTAAAATTCCTTCGCCTATTTGTTTTGGCAGTTAGGTAAATGGAACCTACAATATGTCGGTAAGACCTATTATCTACCTAAACAAGTGAAAAAAATATATATATTCATAAACTCAGGACAGCTAAGAACATTCCGTTCCGTTTGCCGTGTGATGTTGGCTTAGAATAGCATCACCCCAATTCTACCCGTGGATGTCGTAAAAAGCGACTAAAGGATAATCATCCAGCCAGGGAATGGGCAGCAGCGTTCCCTGTCAATGCAACATCTTGCACTGCGCTCGCCAATCCGCCTGCCAAGCGTGGTGAGTATGGCAATACCCCCCGATAGGGGGAGGCCCATACAGTTACATACGCGGCCGAAAGGGACTGTAGCTGTTATAGTAAGAACATTCCACAGTTAAATCTTCATCTATCACTGATAAGTGTATCCAAATCAGACTAGTGGTTTTGTAGATAATTTGTAACACTGGTTTGCACAAACATTTACTGGCAATTTGTTTGTGTTATATATCTATGTAGAAACAGAAACATGTAGGTACCAATTAAATCCTAATATATCACTGAAAACTGCATCAAAACCCAACCGGTGGTTCTGGAGATAATTAGTAACGTAGCTTTGAACAAATACACACACAAACATTCTCTCACCCCGTACTATACCGTCTCTGTTCCGTATAGGATAAAAAGCATGATATCAAATAAGAACAATTTAGATATAGTCTATCTATACATATAATAAAACAGTAACAAGTATAAAGTCTGTACATGAAATAGATTCAAAAAAGGATTTTTGTTTTGGATTATGTTTAAGATAAAGATCTCAAAACAATAGCAAAAAAAATTTTTGTCTGTTTGTCTGTCTGTCTGTCTGTCTGTCTGTCTGTCTGTCTGTCTGTCTGTTTGGTTGTTATTCTTTATAGCAAAAAGTACTGATCAGATTGTTACCAAATTTTGTATCGTGGTAGCTTATTACTCGGGTCAACATTTAGGACACATTTTACTTCGGGAAAATCTCTCATTCCCACGGGAAAACGCAGCAAAGTTTTTTACAGTCTATCTTATTGAGTGGGGTATCGTTGAATAGGTCTTTCAAAAATAAGTGCAGGTTTCTTAGAAATAAAATCGATTAAATGTTTCTGTCTCGAGATATTTCCTTCTAATGATTAATTTGTAGTACATGTTTGCTTTGAGAAAATTAGTATGAAAACCTTCGTGGATACGAATGCTTGGTAGATTAAAAGTTAGGTGTAGTGTCTTTGTGGGTATTGTTGGTGGTATGTTATGTTGCCGTGTGATGCCGGCTTAGAATGTCATCACCCCATATCTTTCCCGTGGGTGTCGTAAGAGGCGACTAAGGGATAAATTCATCCAGGGTTCATTCACTGGATGAATTTCATAATAGCATTTCAACATCTTGCATTGTGCTCACCAACCCGCCTGCCAAGCGTGGTGAGTATGGCACATAATACCCCCCCCCACTAGAGGGAGGACCATGTTTAGTTAGTGGACTTTATTGTGGCTGTTATAAGAATGTTATGGTAGTAACAAGAGAGTGAAACGTGAAAATAACAGCAAGAGCTACAGATGAGTCAGTGTTTTCGATACCAGGTTAAATAGTTGCTGATGCCCGAAAACGAGCATAACTAACTACATACAAAGTATGTATTTAATTTAATAATTAGGTACGTGTTGTCAATTACAAGAGAAATGTTGGTGTTAGCCTTTTTCCTACCATGTAAGTGATAATACCGTGATACGTGTATGAACGTAACGTGTTATATAGGTAAATTATCACATTATTGACTGAGATTTTGTTATTTGTTTAGGTAGTTCTAACGTTTTAACGTTATATTGCCGCAAGTTTGTTTTAACCGCCGTATTATAAGTACATTACGTCTAACTGTCTCTCAAAAACGCGGCTGTTTACATTGCAAAGGGTCATCGATAAGGCAATATAAACTGATAATGACATGTAAAGAAAATAAACCTTTGAGTGTGTATGTGTGCGTAGTCGTTTCTCTTCTTCTAATACTTAAAGTTAATTTGAAAGCTGTTATTTGGCCAAATTGGCTATAGATTTGGTGCAAACTAAAATATAACATCAATTAATGAAAATTCAGACTTTCTGCTCATAATAACTAGAAAGAGAGACTAGAAAAAAAAACTATACCCCAGAGTAATATGTCTGTTTCAGCCAGGGGTACCCTATTATATCTCAGCTTCTGGATCGACAGTTTGGATGTGGTATACGAGTACTCGACTCCGGTTTCCCGAGCTCCTGTCTATGTTTAAGTACCTTCCAGTAGAATCTTAGAACCTGTGTTACTGTCTCAAACTCACCACATTCCTTTTCACTGCTGTTCCTACTTTCCCTTCTCTCCTAGATCCAACAAAAGCATCTCGCTCCTGCAAAATCTGTTTCGGCGAAAAACCCAATGCAGATAGTGCGAATGGGCTTGGTGGACTCGGCGACTCAGCAAGGCAAATTGGACAACCTAGGGCGAAGGTAGAGGGCGCTTGCAGTTACTGTCGGCCAGACACTGCATCCGACCTCTTCGTCAGTCGCAGCGGTTTTCCGTTCCACTGAATCGAGGAGGAGGACGACTAAGTGCTTGCACTTGCGTTTGCGCAAACGTCTGTGCACCTTAATATATCCTGTTCAACTGACCTAATGGACTACGATGTAGGATATAAAATCACCAATATCCGAATCAGTGTCGACTTGATTAGTAGTAGAAGTGGTCGCCATGGCCAAAATCGGTCGGAGAGATAATTATTTGGGAAGTGTACCTAAGTGTCCGAAAGGGTGTCAGTCTAACGATTCTAGCATTTTATAGAAATATCGGTTATAAGTAAACCATTATATTATAGCAAGCTTAACAAAAGTTTGCTAAGGTGATGAGCTTAATTCGTTCCTTTGAGTGCTACAAGAAGCATGGATGTAAAACTTTCGAAAATAACAGGCTATATTTCCTTGCCCTCTAACCCAAAACGCGATGTAAGTCCCGGCTAAACCCTTAGTGCAATAGAGCAGTCACACAATCACCATCCTGGTAAATATAAGTTAGCAAAGAACATGATCAACACGATTACCAAGTCATCGCAAGCGCCGCACTAAGTCTCGGGCTTCCAAGATTGTGTCAAAGATCTTTTAATCCTGGGGATACTCATATTCATACTCATATACTTATTGATTTTTCTTCAAACGGTACAATAATATCCTAGATTAGGAGGTATATCGTTTCACATTTGATGTCATTTGTAGGCACAGCATGCATGAGTAGAGCTGATTACCCGTCTGCGAACACCGCAGGCATCCCATCCTCAGAAACTTGACTTAGCCCTAGCCACACATTTAACTTGTGGCTGATTTCAAAATCACCGATTAACAGTGTAACAACATGTAGATATAAATTAACTAACACAAAGCCCCTATCCACTTGCGTACGAAGTCGCGGGCACCAGCTAGTTGTAAATAAAACTCTTGTAGTACTCCTTTCACTTACCTATATCAAAGGTAGATATTTATAAAACCCGCCTAAAAAGTTCATTAAAGCATCTGGGACACTTGCTAGAATACTAAATATGCTGAGTTTAAACTTGGGTCTACCTATTTACCATTTGGATGTAGGTGCTCAAAGTAAACCTACCATTCTTGCCACACAAAGCGCCTCGGCCACCCGCCTAACCTAAATTCGCCTTACTCCTAACAAGAAAGGTAAAATAACTCAGATTTAACGGAGCAGAAGATATTATAAGCTACTCGTACTGTATTATGAGAAATGATGAATCGGGAAAAAGTTTAGCTGAGTTTCGACCTTATAGCGTCGAAAAAGCTTTGCGTTGCTGGCTGTTACTCACAATTTGTATTTCATTGCTGCTTTAGATTCCATGACCACTGATATGCAAATAGAAAACTCGGCAATATGGATCGAAATATTGAATTTCGCCGCATTGGCAAATGTGGGAACCACCTCGGGACCCAAGAATGCACTCAAGTGTTTCTTTATGGCAGAACTTGTGCGAATTTTTGAAATATCGATCCAAATTCTGTTAGGAACTTGGAGCATTTAGAAATTGGATGTTATGGTATATGGCCTCATATAAAGTTGAATTTATTAGAATGGTGTTTGTTATTAAAGACAGTTATTAATTTTGTAATGCGCACCTCCACAATAAAGAAACAGACAACGCCTAGGTATGTAACTTGGGACGATAATGTTTAGTTTCGTAGGTTTCAACCCTTTTTTGACACATTTGCTTCAATCGCTCACATAAAAGCAAAAATCATAGCTGAAAAGCTTACAAGAAACGAAAACTACCCCTCTCATTTCGTACCAGCATACCTCACCTCCTTTTGCCGACTTCCCATTACCGTTGCGACAAAGAAAGGAGCCGCGGAAAGGAAAGGAGTGTGCAGTGCATGAACGCGGTATGAACTGTGTGAATAGAAACAAAAGCCCGTGACAAATATTTGTCCCCCGCTGTCCGTCGCACATCCTTTGAAAGTCTGGAAGCGTATTTCTTGACGCTCGTATAACAGACATCAGGTAGGTTTTGGTATACAGGGAGTAACGGAAAGGGTATAACAAGCCGAAAGGAGGTCAAGGTACTCAGGACCTCCTTTCGGCTTGTTATACCCTTTCCGTTACTTGCGGTATATTTTTAAACATGCGTGAATTTGAAGTATAACTTGTCTTGTCGCTTATCGAAAAAATTGTTCAGTTTTTTTAATTTTAACTATTTTTTATGTTTAATTTATTTCTCCCTTCATGTCGCAACGTGATAAAGCATTTTTGGTTTATTCGGCCTCTGAAAACTAAACTTTTCGTTATGTTTTGATACAGAAATAGCTTTTCAAGCAATACTTTTATTGCGTTTAACACTCTTACAAATAGGAAAGATAACTACATCTCTTGAACCGTGAACCCATCGTCGTGTCATAGCCGGGTAAACCTGCGCTTCCAATACCTATACGAACATTCCCCGATACTTCATACTTACCTATGAATGAAACCTCTGTAAGTCTCACTTAAATATTTAATACGAGACTTTTACGTTAAGAAACAAAATTCACTAGTGTCTGGTGTTTATGTCAGAGGCCTGCCTAGATGTAGTAGGTGGTTGTAAAATTCGGACACCAGGTTTCATCTGATCGTTGGTCGACTCGATGTTCAACATGAAGAAAGAAATAGAGCTAATATGTGGTGTTGATTTTACAGCACGAACGGCTAAATCAATCGTTAACTTTTGTGGTTACAATGACGTGATAGAGTACCTACCTACACAAATGAGTGGCTATGTTATTTTTTATTTATTTGTCTAACCACTTTTACACACTTGGATGGTACGTCTTCTCCAATAATAGCTTGATCCATTAGCATCATATCGTACAAGATTCAAAGCCTCTCATGGGTTTAATTCACGGTTTACTTACTAAGCCTTGCCTAAGTAAACAAACAACCAACGTCTTTTTATAATCGCGAAATGAAATTCGTTTTCATACACCCAAAATTAACGATGAATAACGTTTTTTTTGTGCATTTTGAATGCCAGTTGAGCGATATGCTGTTTTAGTGTTATGTAAATTTCGGCATACCTATGCATTGGCTTTACTAGGGATATAAAAGAAAACAATAGAAAATCATGTTAATAAAGACAAAGATTGATTATAGGTAAATGTAGGTAACTAAATGGCCCATTCTCCTAAAGCCATGGAAAATTCTAACTTCCATGTCTTTTTTTAATTTTAGATTTTTTGGAAAATATTATACAGTTTATCAAAGTTTTCTTCATTTCTAAGATAGAATTTAAAAGGCCCGGTTTTCGGACCACTGGTTCAAGAGTTATTTGATGTCCACTATTTGCGAACATGGACGTTAGAGAATTCCGTGGCTTATTTTCTTTATGTAAATAATGAAAAAATTAAAGTGTATTTTAAATATAAAACTAGTAAGTAATGTTGTTTAGAGCTTATACAAGGTATTTTAGTGAAAATATATATAACATATGACTATCAATAACGGAAAAAATGGAAGGCCACTATTTTTTGACATGGAAGTTAGATGTCCACTACTTGGTACGTCGGAAAACTAAACAAAATACGTTTTATTTCTTTATACAAGATGTAAAAAAAATCAACTACAAATACTTTAAGGGGTGAATTAGCCCGTGAAACTGAACAACTTTCCTCGAGGAGCATAGGTCGAGATGTGGAAAACAATTTTGAACCTCCCATACAATTTTGGACTCCCTCGGGCGGCTGCTACAATTTGTATTGTCCCACCATTATTATTATTTTCACATTACGACCTACGTTCCTTCCTACGCCTCATAATATTTGCAGGTGATTTTTTTTCACATTGTATAACGTTTATTTCGTATGTGATATCGGCGGCTCAACAGACAGATATGCTAGTTCCTGCGGTGTGTTATTCAAAACTTTAATACTAAAAATATTTAAAAAAAACTATTAAGAGAAACAATGGCACCAAAGTTTTCGCAAGGCACCTGTCTATTGGGCAGAGCCGGCTGGCTGACAAAGCTGAAGACGGAGGATGGCAGCGTGGTATCCATGCAAAGAGAGGTACTGTGGAGATCAAAATGTTCTGTGGACAGCTGTACACTTCAGTCGCAAAACCTGTTATTAGCTCAACAGACCCTAGAGCAAAGCTTACCGACAACAGTGTCTAGACCTCGGTATAGACCGAGGATGACCGGATATCAGCTTGTACGAGATTAAGATAGCCCTTGAACAGCTCAAAAACAACAACGTGCCGGGCGAGGACGGAATCATATCAGAGCTACTAAAAGCGGGTGAAACACCAGTACTTAAAGTCTTTCAGAATCTCTTTTACTTTGTCTTGTTAGGAGGTGTGACGCCAGAAGTATGAAACAGAAGCGATATTATATACTACAGGTATATCGAAGTGTTGAAATATTCATAAACGAAGAAAGAAACGCCACAATGTCAGTTCGAATACAAGATCAGACCACAGCGGCAAGTCCATTGCACAGGGGTGTAAGACAAGGAGATATATTATCTCAGAAGCTCTTCACCAATGCGATGGAAGATGCCTTGAAGCTCCTGGAATGGGATGAACTTAACATCAATAACAATAGCGAAAACATCACTTAGCAAAATGCTACAGGACTTTAATCGAGGTTTCCCAACAAGTGGACCTCAAGTTGAATATGGACACGACGAAAGTCATGGCCAACTCTCATGTAACGCCCACCCCAATATCGGTAGACACTCAAAGTGGTGGACAAATACGTCTGTCTAGGACAAACAGTCCAACTAGGAAGATCTTGAGAAGGAAGTCACTCGGCGAATCCAGCTCGGCTGGGCACCTCCGGTAAGTAACGCAGCGTCTTCACGTCCAAAATTCCTCGCTGTCTCGAGACGAAAGTTTTTGAACAGTGTGTCATGCCAGTGATAACCTACGGTGCGCAGACATGGTAGCTAACTGTCGGCCTCCTAAATAGAGTAGGAGTCACTCAGTGAGCTATGGAGAGCTATGCTCGGTGTTTCTCTTCGTGATCGAATCAGAAACGAGAAGATCCGTAGACGAACTAAGGTAACCAACATAGCTAAAAGAGTCAGCAAGCTGAAGTGCCAATGAGCAGGCTACAATACTCGAAGGACTTATAATCGGTGGAGGAGCGGCGGCCCGCGGCAGGGAAATGCCGGATACAGGCCGCTTCTAATCGGTCAAGGTGGAAGTATTTAGTGGAGTCCGATGTTCAGTAGTATACGTCCTATGGCTAATTATGATGTCGATGACATAAAAAGTATGAATTATTTTGGAAAACTTGCAAACGCGATAGTGGACAAGATATATTTGCTAAATTCGCAGGCTCGATTAGAACCGCGGTAGCCCAGTTGGTAGTGGCGTCAGCAGTACAGAAGGCCGTAGGTTCAAATCCTACCTGCGGTGGAAAATTTGCAAGTTTTCCTAAAATTGTAGGCATACCTAACACGTGTTTTAAAATTTGGTATTCAAGTATGGATTACTTTCACAAAATTTTCCATTAAGACACGCATTGGATTAAATTAAGAAAAATATATATCATTTAAAATCTTTGTCCAACAGTGGGGCCAAAAATTTAATCATTCTCTAACGTCCATGTCATTTTGTAACGTCCATGTCACCGCGAAACATGGAAAGATATGGAAAAAAGGACATGGACGTTAGAACGAAAGTTTATTTTGCGGTTTACGAAAAAACTATAAGACCATACTTTTTACAATACCGCCTCTTGTTTTAAGCATAACAAAGGTATCAACCAGAAAAATATCAGTATTTCCCGATAACTGAATACTTAGTTATCGATGAGCATGGAAGTTAGGTGGGTACTGAACCAAATCGTAAATGTGGAAATTACCTTCGCCAGCAAAAATGCAGCAGCGAGGCACGTGCTTCTTTTACGATATTGTCGGCTGTACTATCCGCTACTCATGTGTAAATAAACTAGACAGATAGCTTTCACCGTAACGAAAATATGAATGAGAAGGTAGCGCGAGGAAATTTTAGCCTGAATCAGGCTTCAACGCTAAAAACCATGTTTAAAAATAAATTCTGGCGTCTTTTACTTTTAAAAACATCTCGCAAGATAGAAAATATAACTAGTTAGAAGATAAGAATGATTAACATGATATTACCCTGATATTTTAGGATCTATAACAGTTTATCTGTCACAAAGTAGCAAAGTTCCTCGCCATGGACGTTAGAGAATGAATGTTTGACAGGAATTTTACAAAAAACTGTCAATATATTTGAGTATTTAAATGTATGACCATGTGTAAGACAAACTGAAGTATTTTATAAAAAAAAATTATAACCCTCTTCCCACAGGAAGCTGCACTTTTTCAGCGGAATGTGTAAAAAATGCGGGCGATGAGAATGTACCAAATATATTGAAGTTGTTTGACAGGGACCAGACTGGTAAGCCTTTCCGGGGTTATTGACTGAGTTTTGCGAATGGGTTTGCTGTCCCTAGTCGAATCTCGCCAAAACCCATTCGAAAGGCTTTTTAAAGCGCTATTGTAAGGCTATCGAAATTCTTGCGAAACCCCTTCAAACCACTAACCATATTGAAAGGGTAACCCTTTCGGCTTTCACTTAAATTTAATCCCTAAAGTGTGACTCATACGGACTATTATTGCTCGCGCACCACAAGACGGCGAGCTGGTCCGTTAAAGCTCCGAAGTTGCCGCGAAGCCGCATTTTGCTCAACTTGCGAATGATTTCATCAGGGACCAGACTGGTAAGCCTTTCCGGGGTTATTGATTGGGTTTTGCGAATGGGTTTGCTGTCCCTAGTCGAATCTCGCCAAAACCCATTCGAAAGGCTTTTTAAAGCGCTATTGTAAGGCTATCGAAATCCTTGCGAAACCCCTTCAAACCACTAACCATATTGAAAGGGTTACCCTTTCGGCTTTCACATAAATTTAATCCCTAAAGTGTGACTTATACGGACTATTATTGCTCGCGCACCACAAGACGGCGAGCGGGTCCGTCAAAGCTCCGAAGTTGCCGCGAAGCCGCATTTTGCTCAACTTGCGAATGATTTCATTGTAGTGCGTGCGCACGAAACCCCTATGAAGCGCTTTTTAAAGGGTTTTAGCAAAGGGTTACCCTTTCGATAAACTTAAAGCAAATGAATGGGTTATCAGTTGAAGTGGTAAGTCGTTTAACTGGGAGTGTTGAATCATTGGGTTTAAAAATTAAGCGCTTCGTCGATAAAGCGCTTAGCGGGTCCCTGGATTTCATTGTAGTGCGTGCGCACGAAACCCCTATGAAGCGCTTTTTAAAGGGTTTTAGCAAGGGATTACCCTTTCGATAAACTTAAAGCAAATGAATGGGTTACCAGTTGAAGTGGTAAGTCGTTTAACTGGGAGTGTTGAATCACGGGGTTTAAAAATTAAGCGCTTCATCGATAAAACGCTTAGCGGGTCCCTGGTTTGACCGTGGAAAGTCCCCAAATTGTATTGAAATTCAAACATTATTAATCCTTGCGTACACAAATCTAAGATCGACATTGTCAAACGTGCCTTATCGGCCCCCAAGGTCCCGGCGTGAATCTGGGAGCCACCGTCGATAATTTCCACCTAATTGATCATGTCAACTCCCCAGCGACAGCGCCAGGTGATCCATCAATAATGCCCATTATTTTCAACGAAAATTCTACGCAAGCTCCACAGAGTAGACGTGAGACGTAAGACGCTAGCTACATAGAGTAGACGTGAGACGTCTGATGACATCTGTCAGACAAGTGATCGTCAGCCGTCATCGATGCAAGGCGCGTCTCACGTGTGTGGCTTTTGCTCATCTGTTTCATATAGATATTTTATATGGAAACGGCTTCAACGTCTGACGTCTTTCATCAAATGTGTGGAGCTAGAGCCTGAGATAAACTTTTGAATATAATGATATCTACTATACATTAGAAATAAGTGTGCCAAATTTCAAGTCTCTGGCTCTAAGGGTCCGGCCGGCACGTCGATACCAAACTGTCATCCCCCTCTTTTACCCAAATCTGAGATCTACATTGTCAAACGTGCCTTATCAGCCCCCAAGGTCCCGGCGTGAATCTGGGAGCCGCCGTCGATAATTTTCACCTAATTGATCATGTCAACTCCCTGGCGACAGCGCCAGGTGATCCATCAATAATGACCATTATTTTCAACGAAAATTCTACGCAAGCTCCACAGAGTAGTCGTGAGACAAAGACGCTAGCTACATAGAGTAGACGTGAGACGTCAGTTGACGAGCCGCGTTTAGAGTGGGAACACAAATTGTTATACAAAAGAGAAAATTTTGCACTATATATTTTCTCTTTTTTAAGTTTGAATTAGAGTGTGACTGTAAATTCCTGCTGAGAAATAAAACTTTTTGATTTTTGATTGATTTCTGTCAGACAAATGACAGAAAATGATCGACAGCCGTTATCGATGCAAGGCGCGTCTCACGTGTGTGGCTTTGGCTCATCTGTTTCATATATTTTATACCTAATGGAAACGGCTTCAAAGTCTCATGTCTTTCATCAAATGTATGGAGCTGAGCCTGAGATAAACTTTTGAATATAATGATATCTACTATACATTAGAAATAAGTGTGTCAAATTTCAAGTCTCTGGCTCTAAGGGTCCGGCCGGCACGTCGATACCAAACTGTCATCCCCCTCTTTTACCCAAATCTAAGATCTACATTGTCAAACGTGCCTTATCGGCCCCCAAGGTCCCGGCGTGAATCTGGGAGCCGCCGTCGATAATTTCCACCTAATTGATCATGTCAACTCCCCAGCGACAGCGCCAGGTGATCCATCAATAATGCCCATTATTTTCAACGAAAATTCTACGGCGCAAGCTCCACAGAGTAGACGTGTGACGAGAGACGTAAGGCGCTACTAGCCGTTTCACAAAAGAAAGGGAATATAAACGTCGGCGGTTACATAAGAGGGAGGAAGAAAGCATGAACGCCCTTTGCATGTAAGAGCCTTAGTTCGAGTGAGAAAGCATGAACTCCGGCCGCTATATATATTCCCTTTCTTTTGTGAAACGGGTAGTAGCTCCACAGAGTAGACGTGATACGTAAGATGACATCTGTCAGACAAGTGATCGTCAGCCGTCATCGATGCAAGGCGCGTTTAATGTGTGTGGCTTTGGCTCATATGTTTTATATGGAAACGGCTTCAACGTCTCATGTCTGACATCAAATCGTCTCTCGCATCACTAACTGCCTTAACTGACATAAAGGAAGTAACTGAGCTAAGACTACCTACGTATATGATTTTTTATGCTTTATTATGTCATCAAGTGTCGCACCTCTCAGTATTACCGTTCTTGAGATATACATATTTAGAAATGTCGCATCTACAGAAACAATTCATTTTTATTTTTACTAAATGACGTAAGTATCATACGACTATTAGAAATGATAAAAAAATATTTTGATTTTCTTTTATCAGAGACGTATGTAACTTAAGTCATTTAGTGGTGTAATATTATTTCAGTTCAAAGCATTTGAGACTATTTAAAATAAGTTTACTATGCAAAACCAGTTGTTATCTACCAAGTCTTAGGGATCATTACATGATTTACCGTCAATAACCTAGGTTTCTTTAAGGGATTTTGCCATTTTATACTACAGGCCACAGGTACAATACAGAAAAAGGAAGAAAATATTTAATTTTTTTGTTGTTTTATAGGGAATACCAATAAAAGTGATAAGATAAGGTACCTATACTGAGACATTATTGAACTACCTTCAAATTATAATTAAACTAGTTTCGATATTCCTATTTCAAAGTAAAGCTAAAGGAATTCAAAAAGGAATATGTTTCAATTACACATCCAATGGAATAGATACGTGCTCACTGGATTAGACAGTGTATATGAGAAATATAGAAAAATAATCAACAAATGTCGTCGCAATAAATGAATTATTTATGAAACAAATCTTCTCAAGGCAGGGCCGAAGAAATTCAACTCCTACATCTGACAGCAAGTGACGTCCGAAGTCAGCATACCCACAGTGCTGCATAATAAATAACCAAGGTTAAACTGTGGCTTGCGGACCAATTTGAAGGTGTATTCGAAATGGAACCATCTGGACCCTTGCCTATCTTAGACCCTAGCCTACGTATAGAACCATCTATAACAGAACTAACTTATACAAGCACCAGAGTAGGACAAGCTATCAAAGAAATAAAAACTGACTCATCGACTGGACCCGACGAAATTCCTGCAATATTACTTCAGAAATGTAATCTAATTGATGTTCTTGTAGATATCATGCAAATCTCATATGATACTGGAATGTTGCCACCACTGTAGAAGACAGCAAAAACCCATATTCAAAAATCAGACAAATTGGACCCTGCTAACTACAGACCAATTAGCCTAACAAGCGTCATATGTAAGGTCATGGAAAAGGTGATAGTTAAGCACATCAGAAACTTCTTACAGGAACACAGCATAATAAGCAACCAACAGCATGGTTTCTGCCCACGCCGTTCCACCGTTCCAACTTGCTATCGTGTTTGGACTCCTGGACTGAGAGCTTCAATAACAAAGATCCAATCGACGTCATATACCTGGATTACGAAAAGGCTTTTGACAAAGTTCCACACACAAATTCACACGACTTCTGCAGAAGCTACAGTTTGTCGGGAATCGGGATCCGCGGAAAGCTTCTTCAATGGATTGAGGCGTTCCTTCGAGAGAGAACCTTCCGTGTAAGAATTGGAGACACAGTTTTGGAGCAATGACAAATTAAGAGCGGGGTTCCTCAAGAATCTGTACTGGGCCCTGTGCTCCACATCATATTCTCCTTCGACCTACCACGTTGTCTTCAATCCAATGTGAGCATTTTTGCCGATGATACGAACATCTTCGCGAACACTTTACTGGACTATAATCACTTCCAAGCAGACCTTGATGGAATAACAGGTTGGTCGAAAGAACGGCTAATTAAGCTTAATGCTGGGAAATGCACAGTCTTACACATAGGCAGCAAGAATCCTAGGCTTGGCTACAAACTGAATGGCGTTGAGCTGGTCAAAGTCAAGATACAAACAAACATAGGAGGCAAAATTGATCTGAAATAGTCTGACCACATTGAAAGTGTTGTGAAAAGAGCCCCAGATTTATAAGCCTCATAAGGAAAGCCTTCGGTACCTTAACTTTAGAAATGGTTGTAAAAATCCATAAAACCTATGTAAGACCTATATTAGAGTACGCATTTCAAGTATGGAGTCCATACTTTGTGAAAGACATCGACCTGCTGGAAAGAGTCCAGCGTAGGTTCACAAAAGTACCTAGACAGCTTAGAAAGTTGTCCTATGAGGATAGACTGAAACGACTAAATAACGCTCTTAAGGACCGCAGAGAACATGGTGATTTGATTGAAACCTTCAAAATCATTATGACCTGCAAAACTTTGACAGTTTGTTTTATCGCTTGTAACTTACGAGGTCACTCACTAAAGCTAACCAATACAAGAGCACACAACAATCCTCGCAAGCACTTTCTGAGCAATAGGGTGGTGGAGGCATGAAACAGGCTACCAGAGCATGTGGTGTCTGCAGAAAACACAAACCACTTTAAAACCAGATTGGACAAATTAAACTCCACTGGGAAATTTAAAAATAATAATAATAATAATATTGCAGGGCAGCTTTGGGAAGCTGTTCGTGAGTTGGCGCTACCACGGACCCTAAGTACTCCTGGGTTACCCTTTGTGGGAGCCCGCCTCTGTCTTGCTTAAACTGGCCGGGCAGAGTGGAGTCGTAAGAGTTTTTCAACTCGAGGGTGGAAGTGTTAAAGGCATAAAGCCGCGAGTAATAAAGCTGACGGGAGAAATCCCTGAACTTGAAAGTGCAGCACACCTCTCTACAACCTTGCTACCCGTAGGGCAGCTTGTGACGAGCTGTTGGGGAGTAGCGTCCCCACGGACCCCAGAAACCCCCGAGAGTGTAGACTGGCCGTCTCCGGCTCGCCGGAGTGGACCCCAAGGCCAGGACTTTCACCTCTGGCTTGCCTTAGTTGGCCGGCCAGAGTGGGGCCGCTAGAGTTCAAGCCGGAGCTTGGACTCAAGGGGTGGAAGTGAAACATACGTAAGTCGCGAGTTGGTGTATGTTCTGGCCCTTGCCCAGGACCTCTACGCAGAAAGCGGTATACACCTCTCGACACCCCTCAGTCGCCCGCGCCAGTGTGGCGTCCCAGGGCATCACGCACTACGCGTAACAGTCCTTCAGTGGAGGCCCACTTAGCGGGCGGCGAGTCACCGTCTGCCGAGATTATTTAGATTGAGACATTTGATTTGGCAGGCGTCCCATCGTCTCAATCAATATCCCAGCAACTGGTCCAGCAAGTTCCTCCCCATAGCCCTAGTAATCCGACCCTCACCTGCAATAGTCCTTGCATCAGGCGGGTGCTGGCTCTGGGTGTACTCTGTAGTGCAGACAGAGCGAGTATCCGCTTGGTGTACACATCCATCACAACACATTATTTGGTACAAAAAGCTTCTGTGCTGTTGGCTTCGGCCCCACACATGCTTCAAAGGACCGGGTCCCTGTGGACCCGGGATTCGGTAACGTACCAACATAATAAATTATTGACTAATAAAGATAAATAAAAAAAAAAACGATAAACAATCAGGAAATGCTAAACTAACTATAAGTAGTTCTTTTATTTTAGTTTCACTTTCAGTTTTCTCGAAATAATCTGTTAATCTACTAGAAAAGATGACTCAACTACAAAATTTTATCCGTACTAAGAAAAACAAAGTTATCACGAAGTGTCACATCTGTTTCGGTCATAAAAATCATTAAGAAATGTAAATATTTAATAATAGCGGTCAATATATTAAAAAACTAGATTTTTTTTGCAACATAAATGTACCTTTAATTTTCTGATAGCACGCGCTAATCAAAAGTTGTGGAGTGGAATCTGAAACCCAAAACCGCAAAAGGGTTGCCCTGAACATTTTACTGATTGCTAGTTGAGTCAGTTTGTGATGGGAGGGACGAAATGTATGGAGCTAGAGCGTAAGATAACATATGTCAGACAAGTGATCGTCAACCGTCATCGCCGTCATCGATGCGATGCGCGTCTCACGTGTGTAGATTTGTCTCTTCTATTTCACAAATTTTATATGAAAACGGTTTTAAGCGTCTCATATCTCACGTCTAATGTGTCACTTCTCATATCTCACGTCTACTCTTTGGAGCTGGCGCCTACAACTTTCGTGATCAAGTAAGAAAATGTCCAATAATTTTCCATTCTAATTTTTGATGTGGCGTAAAATGGTGAAAACTTTTGGGTTGTCACTGGCCAATGATTTTTGAAATAAAAGTCTAGAGAATACAACTTACAAATAGGCACGCCTCAAAGTTAAAGTTTCATTGAAACGTTTAAGCTGAAAGTTTATGAGAAACAGTAAGTTTCTTAGAAATTTACAAACTTTGTTAATAAAGGCTTATTAGCACTTGTTTTAGTGCGATCAAAAGAAAAGTTTTTAGTCGTCTAAAGTCTGAAACAAAAGACTTTTTGTAGTTTTTCATTCTCGTTTCTATTATTAGTTGCCTATCAGAAAAGATTTTCAAAGTTTTAGAAAGTTTTAAATCAAGAGACAGAATTAAATGAATGAGTAAAATTTTCAGTTTAGTTAGATCACAGAAACAAAATTATACTTACTAAAAGAAGTCTTTGAAAATGAAAATTTACAAGCGATTACTAAGTACTTATCTTTCAAAGTTTGATTCATATTTTTAGGTTGGTAGGTAATAATAAGAGTAATTACCTACCTTACTTTCCTTACCTATGCGTGTGCGTGCATATTTCTTCAGACTTACCTTTACTTTAGTCTACATCCATCTAAACAAGAGAAACTTTGCCACAAAAGGTCTCAAATTACTCATTCTTGACCTTTCTAACAAAGCGAAGCAATCAAAAATGTAGCCAAAATGTGTACAAAATATACTTACTAAAGATAGAACTCTTTGAAAACCTAAATTTACAAGCCAGTACTAACGTACTTACTACAGTATGATTTAAACCTTACCCTTCATACGTATTCTTGTACGTGAATATTTCGTCATACTGAAGTCAGATTTACTTACTTTTACTTTTGGTGACTTTTGTCTATATCCGCCTAAACCAGAAACTTTGCCACAAAAGGTCTCAAAATACTCATTCTTGACCTTTCTAACAAAGCGAAGCAATCGAAACTGTAGCCCCAACGCAGTGTTGGAAATAAGCCGAAAATTTCTCTGTTCCAATTTTGTCGCAGAAATTTTGCACACGTCGGTATGTCGCTACACAAATTGGCCCCAAATAAGTGGGTTGGCCGCGGTTATCGAAAATTCAACTCCATACCCGTATTCCGAGCTGTGCAGCCAAACAGCATCGGAAGCTGAAAGCGGCTAGCCAGTTTGTTTTTCGTTGCATTTTTATGTGGGACGACACGGACTAATCAAAAATTCATAATTAAAGTATGCTTTATTATTGTTAGCCACTGATTAGACACATTTTTATTGTATAGAAAGAAGAAAAGCGACCGTAATTTCTTCGGTTTAATCCAGTGTGATCCCGCCCTTTTACTGACCCAGATTCTTATCCATCTCACTGACTGAATCCATTCCATGAACGTACCTGGACTGGAAATGGTCATTTTCATACAAAAAATCAATACTTACCATCCTAGAAAATCCAGGTTTCCTGGAACATGCCGCATACCTAGGAAGCTAGATTCGTTTTGTTTGGGAAGATGCGGCTTGAATTTTAAATATTTGTATGAAACTCGGAATACGATTTGTTTTAGCTTGATTTTAAAGCGCTAACAAATTCAATTTAAATAAATACCTTATATAGTATTCTAAGAATGCCTAACAATAATGTTAAAAGTCCATTCATTTTCTAACACAAACAATAAAAAAAACCTCTCATTTTATAATTCAGTCACCTCGACTTACCCACAGGGTGTTGAACTCTATGGGTAACTTGACTAGTTGGCCATTCACTTATTAAGAGTAACCAGCATACCTTAGGTGAACCTCAACATTACGATCAACAAGTCCTACCTAATGTAATGAGCCTTTGTTTTTCTTCACTGTGTTATTGACACGACACGATAGTTTTTCCAATAAACTTGTCATATCGATATTAGTATAAGCTACCGGTCGATAAACTTTACGAGGTGTATGACCCATCTAATGGAAAACGTGACGTATCAAAATGATCATTCAACCTGATTTTGAAGGGTGACTATGGTTTACTTGTTTAGAGGAACAACATTGAACTAAAGTGTTGACTAAGTCAAACATAAGACAACGCATCGAATGATTCGCTTAAATTTAAAGCCACTAACAATATTTAACTTCCTACTCATCAAGTCATGACACATAACTAAAAAAAAAATTAGCATCATTCTGAAAAAATCCATAAAACGTGGTTTACCTTCCGCAACTCCGAAAACCTATACCTACCGAAATATTATCAGCCTATTCTGTGACAATTTGAGCGCAACGACGTCGACGACGCAATGCATTGATAGCGCGCGCCCTTTAGTCACGTGATAAAGCCACGATTTAACTACAGGCATTCACGGTAACTAATACCTACGATAACTCAATTCTTGTATTACTCAAGAAAATTGTCCTCATTTTCCCTAAAACATGGCGAACGTAGCGAAACCCCGAAAAACTATACCTAAATATCGGCCTATTCTGTGCGGGCGATAAATCATGGTGACATTTGAGCGGCGACGACGTCGACGACGCGACATCGACAGCGCGCGCCGTCAGTCGCGCGATAACGCGACAAAAACAGGAAAATGCCTCGGGCCACCTCGGGCTGACGATTTTGCTCGTTGCGTATGGAATTTTGAGCGTATACGTGGAAGAAATTCTTTTCTAACTTTTGCCGGTTTTGCAGCGCTGCTGATTATTCTTGACTAGTTTTAGCCAGCGACTTCTTTCAAGAATTTATGAATCTTTAAGAGTAAAATAGGAGACCTACGCTAACTCTCTGCCATCTCTATGTCTGTGGCATTGGTTGTGCTATTTATGTTTGTATTTGTCAATTTTTGAGTAGTAAATTGACTATCAAGCAATTTGTTGCATACATTTTATGTATGCTATGGCATGAGTAAAAATAAATTTTATGTAAAGACTGGTAGACTGCGTAATAGTCGATTTGTCTCATAGTTTGAGTAAACACAAGAGCAGGTGCTTTAGATATTTCTCTGGCGCTCAGTATTTATTAATCCCCCAATATAGATACTATTGCTTTTAGGCGGCCTAATAGTACAAACTATCTATTCAAGAAAACTAATAGGCACTGGCATTATATCCAAGTAAACTCCTATTAACAACTATCGTCAAAGTGATGAGACATTTACTCAACACTCAAAACTAGGTCATTTGACAAAGGTAAACCTGGCTGATATGCTGGTGATATTAGTCGAGTAACATTTGCGATTCGCGTAATGTTCGAATGGGGTGTTTGCCTATTTCACTGATTCCGTTTATACACCCTGTATACACTAGGCAGACTCGATTCTACACTACTGACTAAAATGGTCGACTAAAATTGTTACAGTTACTTCTTAATGACTGCTCCATCTAATCTTGATAGGTAACTATATCGCGTAAAATCATACACAGTTTCTGCTTCAATTCACGTCCTATGCTTTTTTGATAGACAGACAGACAGTCAGACAAAAACATACTTTTAGTTGGCCTGATGGACCAATGTCAAAGAGGGCGGCTGGTAGTAGGTTAATGTATGGCGAAACTGAAGGTTGTGCTTGTCCCATAAGGCTAACCCTGGGAGGCCTACTCTTAGCTGTGTGGCTAGCACCTGCAATAGCCTGATAGGATATGGTGATCCTTGTCAGAAAATTATCCTTTTCTAAACCACTTGCAAAAAACGTATTATTTTTAGCTAGCTGGTTAGAAGGTAACGTGGAATCGAGTCCACTGTATAACCATAACCACCCTATTTACAGTGCACGGCTAATGTGTTTGATTAATGACGTGTGTTTCGGGATTGGGAATCAAATGGCGGTTATTACAGCTGTATTGAAATATCAAGTGGCTATGTTAGTTTTAGAGATTAATTTGTTGCGTTGTATTTTGGTGCTAATTCAGAGTGATTTAAGCAATGGGCTTATTAAAACCAAGATTTTTGATTCAATTTTGTATTTGCTGGAAAGAATGTACAATTTAAGTAAGTAGCAGTTATTAGATATTAGCCTTTAAATTAGAGAAAAGATAGTTCAGCATTTTTCAGTCGCGTAAATTAAAACATGCAAATTTAAAATAATACAAATTCAAATTAATACAATAAATGAAATAAAATATCAATTACACACATGTCATCAAACTCATCAATATAGTCATAGTACTAATTAAAATGTATAAATTCAATATTCTTTTACACTATACCTCCTAATTTTGAACCTTCATTCTGCCACCATCACCAAAATAATTATATTCGACAAAAAGTTGCTTAATAAAGTTTTATGAATAGACACTTGACAGACACACATTGAAAATATATGCAGTGAATTTAAAATGATCCTATATAATATCAAAGGAGAGTCGTTTTGGAGAATAAATTCAGATTCAAACCGCGTTATACCCTTAGGTCCTCAAACTTTTAGCAGAATGAACCCTCAGAGTGTAGAGTAATGGGCAACGTGGGGTAATTTCGTAACCCAAACAGATTTATAAGTCCTTTCCATTTTTATATTTTCTAGACATTCGTATTCAACGCTAAAGCTCGGTAAATTTTACTTTTGATAGAGTTATTCGTAAAATGATAACTTCATATTACACGGTCAATATCTAGTAGGTAATTCGTTCAATTGCTGACCTATAGGATAAGCTAAGAATATTTGTTCGAACTTATAATGTTATTTTTATGAAATTTCCTACCTGCCTGCGTAGGAAATTTAGTTTTAGTATCAATCAAACTTCAATAACAATAAAATCGCTTTCCAATTTATATTGTCGTCGTGGAATTCATACCAGTTCCATACTAGGCCATAGAGTGGAGCTATTTATTTCCAGAGTTTCATACTATCATAAAGCTGTCCCCAACATAAGGCAGTAAAATCATGAACTATGTAATAAGAGCCGACGGTGAATTGCTTTACGTTTTAATACTTGTGAAATACGACTGGTCGGGGGCTAAATTACGATTTTTAATAGGCCGTGATTTATTTTGAGGTGTTGTGGACAAAATTAGGTAATTATTTGCGGTTTTACTGAATTGCTCTACCTACAGGAATCTGGTGAATAGAGTTTAAGACCGTACAAGAAAATACTATAACACGAAATTCAGAACATTACATTCGGGAGAATTTAAGGCACCTTCCTACAATAATCTGTATTCCGGAAAATGTAGTAAATAAAATTACTCTCCAAATTTTAATCAACTAATTATATTTGTTTCATGTTTCTCGGTATAATTTGAATTGAGCGCACACTACATGCGATGACTACCAATTTTCATCACTGAAATATCTGTTCACTCTCAAGCAGCATTCTCGGTAGGTACGCAGATTAAAATTTTAAACAGAACTATAACGGTAAAAGTTGGGCAGAGTGGTAGTTCTACGAATGCAGGTGTATTATAGATAAATAGGTATGTATAGGTGACTGTACATGGGATTACGTGTAACTACGCTTGTGTGTATTGGGAGAGTTTTGAACGCCGATAGGTGTTTCGTAACAGAACTTTATTTCCTAGAAGCGTCGAATCAGAAGAAAACTTTACAGGTATGCTATTGATAGTACCTTATTATTAATATCAACTCATAATGTTCCACGTACCTACATAAGTAACAAAAAAAACTATCTATACATATAATAAAGTTGTAGAGGGTCGAAAGTCTGTACATAGAAGATTTTCCGAAAAAAACTGTTTGGTGATACTTAAAATCGATAACAGAACACGTTTCAGCAGTTTTTAGATTTTTTTTCTGTTTAGATGTTTGTCTGTTTATCTGTTTATTTGTTTATTTGTTTATTTGTTTATTTGTTTATTTGTTTATTATTAAATTCTTTATTGTTCACTATTTAAAATACAATTAAACATACAATTGAAAAACAAAGGCGAGCTTATCTCTATAAGAGATTTCTTCCAGCCAACCTAGCGTGGATTATACGGAGCATTATATATAAATGAACAATTTCCAAATAAAACACAATAAGATAAATAAATAAATCAGAAACATGTTGCAAAAATATATACCTACTAACTAAATTGAATACACATATAAAATAATAATATAAACTAATATATAAACTAATACGATAAACGTTTAAATAATAAGTAGTTTGTACATAAATAAAGTTGTTATAACTGAGATAAATAGTGCTCTTTTAATTTTGTTTTAAATGTAGCAATAGTGGTACATTCTTGTACAGATTTAGGAAGTTTGTTCCACAACTTAGCGGACAGTTTGAAAATTGGTATTTGATCTTGTTAGTGATGCATTGTTTATTTGTTTATTTGTTTATTTGTTTATTTGTTTATTTGTTTATTTGTTTATTTGTTTATTTGTTTATTTGTTTATTTGTTTATTTGTTTATTTGTTTATTTGTTTATTTGTTTATTTGTTTATTTGTTTATTTGTTTATTTGTTTATTTGTTTATTTGTTTATTTGTTTATTTGTTTATTTGTTTATTTGTTTATTTGTTTATTTGTTTATTTGTTTATTTGTTTATTTGTTTATCTGTTTGTATGTGAAAGCATCACGCAAAAACTACTGAACCGATTTTGATGCAAATTATACCAAAATGTTGGTAAAGTTACCGACCAGGTTATAGGCTAAAAAAAATCAACCCCTTAAAGGGGGGGTTGCCACTATACTTAAAATAAGTTTGCACCGAAACCGATATTGCGTTTCGGTAGAGGAAAAAGTTAAGGCCGCTATAGAGGTTTTCACGAAGCCCATACAATTTTCCCTGCCAGACCGCTCGGAGCGTAGTTTTGCGAAAAACATGGGCATGTTTGAATATTTTTTTCAATGATATTATGAACAAAAATAAATATATTTTTCTGCAATTAGATTAAGTACATCTTCTTAAATAACATATATTTTTTTTAAATCTTTACTACTGTTATTTATTCATACAGAAGCTGTTATAATGGCGCATTATTTTGCAAAAATTCGTATATAAAAACGTGGTATTATTCTATATTTCTGAATAAAATTGTAAAATGTTCACTGTAGACTTTGTTCTCAAATAAATACTCTATTTTTTTGTATAATTGATATTTTTTTACAGTGAACCAAAACTCTAAAACTCACGCTTGATTTGAGGTCTTTTCCTGAATTTTGGTTTTGTCGCTTTAGATATCGCTGTTTGTAACATGTTTAAAACCAAAATGCTAATATTTACATTGTACATTTTTTAGATGAAGATATGCTTGATTAAATGTACAAGTAACATATTAATTTTACATAACGGTTTTCGAGAAACTCGCATGTTTATAAAGCCGAATTTTGCAAATTTGCTAGAAAAAATTGAATGCGCTCTTAAGTACCTACGCTACGAGTATAAGATGAAAGAAACAACTGAAATTATTACAAGTTGTGTGTGAACCAGTCAATGAAACTGAACAACTTTCCCCAAGAAACATAGGTAGAAAAATGAAAAAAAAAAATTGACCCTCCTGTACAAACTGACCCGGCCGGCCAACACATTTTGTATAGAAGGATTAGGAGGTACAATTTTTTTTTCATATTTCGACCTATGTTCCTTAGTGAAAGTTGTTCAGTTTCATGGACTGATTCACCCCTTAAAAATTGTATGAGAGCGAATAGGCAGGTTTTTTTATATGATCCTTGGGGAAATTTGTTTAGTTTCTTGAACTGGAACTGGAACTCACCCCTTACTATACAACCTGTTACATAACTAACCAAAAAAAAGAATATTTTTCATTATCATCAGTCGATGAAATAATCACATCACTAGTCTAGGTCAGGTGCTACACTACCTGGCGAACAAAGTCCCCTTCGGCATACATTGCTGGTTGACTTTGTTTTTTGCATTGATGTCATACATGTAATAGCCAGCAATGTAGGCCGAACTGCGTTTCGCCGCGTCAGTAACTTCATTTGAACTTTGAGCTGTCAAAATTAGTGATGCGATGCCACGATTAAAAATAAGTGTAATTTAATAAAAAAATATTTTTTTCGTAGTTTTCAAAAACGATACTACGGCTCTAATTTTTTGTTAATTGACTCTTTGCAACGGACCTTTCCTTCCACTTTCAGCTTTATTGGTTGTTTTGTAACACGTTGTATTTGCAGTTGTTTTTTTACATCCACATTGGACTCGAGATTCGAACAGGTATATAGTATATACCAACATAATAATATAGCAAAATAAAAAACCGGCCAAGAACGTGTCAGACACGACCACAAATAGGGTTTCGTAGTTATAGTACCGTCATTCGAATAGGCCATATTTGACAGCTGCCAAACATATATTAGGAAACATGTCAACAAAGAAAAATAGACCTTATGTCATAGCATTAACATGATTTTGACAGCTGTCAAATATGGCCTGTTCGAATGACGCTACTTATAATCAGGTTAATCAACATTACCTAAGAAATTAATTTTGTTCCTGGTTTGTTTGTAGGTAGGCAAACAAAAATATAAAATCTTTTATTATTTTTAAACTTGAGTGGTTCAGTATCCAATATAGTTTTTAAAGTAACTTCGGATTGAGAAATTGTTCCACATTTTTTTCAAATATTTAGCGTTTATACCTACTTTGGGAGGAGAAAATGTCTCTTTTAAAAGCAAATATCTCGAGGCAGAAACACTTTCATGAATTGATTTAAAAAAATACTTCCCATTTATTTTTGAAAGACATTTTTAACAGTACCCGACTTCATATAGCAGGCGGTTTTTATGCTCCTTTCACATTCAGAAAATAAATGACAGGCGTGAATGAAACTTTTTGTGGTTTTTATCTATGTCATTTGACCATTTTCTCCAAAGCTATATGACGGATTAAATATTTTTTTTTGTATCTATAGCTACCAGAGATATCATCACTTCATCACATCCAATCACATTACAGAAAATCACTTATTCGCGCGCATTCAAAGATGGTAATGGTTACATAACAAAAGCTGTTCAGCATTATGGGTTGCTTTTGCTGGTTCATTAGCCATGGATCTGGAGTACCTGATATACCTACATAGAACACCAGAAGTACTAAAGTGAAAAATCTATACGACTTAATGAGCTGCTTTTGCAGGCTTACTAATTTAGGTACCTTAATAAAAAAAGTGTGCATACCTATACTCTCATAATAAGAAAACAAAAACAGAAGTGAAATAAGCAAATAGAAGACATCGTGGGTCAAGCTAGGCTTGCTCTTTCACATAAAAATAATAAAAAAACATCGGTTTTAATAGTGTTACCAACTATTTATATCATCAAGATGTAACTCAAGAGCAGAGGGGTGGGATGTTCCCTTCATACACAAATAACCACAAATCGGCAGTAGTCAGTCAGTTCCTCCAGGTTATTCCATCATCATCGTCATCGTCATAGCCATCACCATCATCTACTTGCCCTAATCTACCAATCACGCATAAAATACTAACCATGAAACAAAGCAAGAAAATAAGAACATATTAACACACGTGAACGGTACTATTATGTATAAAAATGGCATAAAAATCGTGTTTGTTGTATGAGAGCCGCAACGGCAACAAAAATACAACATCAGTAATTTTTTAAAAAAATATCTGTATAACTATTACGGAATGTGATCAACAGACAGCAAAACAAAGTCTCAGTAATAGAGTACACTTTGGGTACGGAATCTTAAAAATAATTGGCGGGTAATAAAATAAGTAGGTACTAAACAATCAATATCAATATCACACTATCTATTTTAGAAAATGTAATCTGTTAGTGTGTATGACCGACCTCAAAGGAAGAAGAAGATGATGAAGAAGTCAATCAATCTGTATGTGTGTGTAGAATAACTAATTGTGCATGAATCACTCAAAAAGTTTGTAATATTTTTTGATGTTTGGTATGGTGGCAGATAAACGTCCTGATCATATTTTATGATTAGGGAGAACCTTTATCAGTACTGGAGGGCCTGTCTGTCTGCTTACCTGACGGAACATTATAGAGCTCGGCAAAATGAGCTAAGTGATACGAAAATTTCTGTATTGTCTATACCATAAAGGACCCCGCACGATTTGGTCGACAAGGGCCGTCCGGTCAAATTGGCTGAAATTTTAGGGAAACGTAGTACGTAATGCTCTCATCAAAATGTAAAAATATCAGCGAGCGGAAATGACCAGTTTTTGAGATATAGCTATTTTAATTTTGAAGTCACTAAACATACTTTGATGTAAAAACGTAACTCATTAAGGGAAATGTCATATTCTTATTTATTTTTTACGTCCATCTGTATAAAACCAACCCACGAGATAATTATTTCAATTGGAAAAGTGTCTGTTTCGGGTATATTACGCATAATATATCAGCAAGGCAAGCTAGATTGCCTAGCCTAAGCTATACGTGATACAGCAATGTCTCCAAAGTAAAGTTGTTTAGCATTATAGGCCGCTTCTGCTGGCACATGGACACCAGTAGTCTGGAGTTGGAGTAGACTACCAGGACCCCATCTAAACCATGAAATATACAGAAATGCCTTCGTTGCAAAAGCTTTCAGCATGATGGGCCGCTTCTGCCAACAGACTGTTCGTGCGTCGAGGTTCTGGAGTACCTGATGTAGACCACCAGGACCTTAACTATAAGAGATACGGAAATGCTTTCATACCCAAAGTTATACAACATGTTAAACCGTTTTTGATGGCACTTTGATATCAAGAGTCTGGAGATCTTGTTGTAGAACTTGCAATGATCCTATTCCTACGGGAAAACGGCTAAGTAACAGTTCTAGTTATGAATATGTTGACACTTGTGGTTGAACACAACGTTCTACAGTTCATTCCATTCCATGACATGCCCAACTAAAGAATTAGATTTATGGTTGAATGGCGTTGTTTGAATAAAGAGCTAGCTGTGATTTAAATGCCTTATTCACCCAGTTGAATTAGCCAAAGTGGTAACATAACTTTGGGTATGAAAGCATTTCCGTATCTCTTATAGTTAAGATGAGGTCCTGGTGGTCTACATCAGGTACTCCAGAACCTCGACGGACGAACAGTTTGTTGGCAGAAGCGGCCCATCATGCTGAAAGCTTTTGCCACGAAGGCATTTCTGTATATTTTATGGTTTAGATGGGGTCCTGGTAGTCTACTCCAACTCCAGACTACTGGTGTCCATGTGCCAGCAGAAGCGGCCTATAATGCTAAACAACTTTTACTTTGGAGACATTGCTGTATCACGTATAGCTTAGGCTAGGCAATCTAGCTTGCCTTGCTGATATAATATGCGTAATATACCCGAAACAGACACTTTTCCAATTGAAATAATTACTTCGTGGGTTGGTTTTATACAGATGGACGTAAAAAATAAGTAAGAACATGACATTTGCCTTAATGAGCTACGTTTTTACATCTAAGCATGTTTAGTGACTTCAACATTAAAGTAGCTATATCTCAAAAACTGTTCATTTCCGCTCGCTGATATTTTTACATTTTGATGAGAGCATTACGTACTACGTTTCCCTAAAATTTCAGCCAATTTGACCGGACGGCCCTTGTCGAACAAATCGTGCGGGGTCCTTTCCCTTGGCGAAACGAAGTTCGCGGGCAACAGCTATGAGTAATAAATATTGTTAAATATTTAATATGACTTCATCGTTGTTCTTGGATGCAAATTTCGAGAAACTGTGAACATTCGATGTGGCAGCCTTTCGATGTGGCGACTTTTCGATGTGGCAACCATTCGATGAGGCGGACTTTTGATGTTGCGAACTTGCGACCATTCGATTTGGCGGCCTTTCGATGTGGCAACCTTTCGATATTAGATGTGGCCCCTTCATCCCCGTGGTCCACCTCGTGGTCAACCTGGTGGACCGCGGGTAATTCTTTTTTCCCCGTGGTCCACCCTAGTCCACCTGCTATAGGTGGACTCACGGGCAGGTGATTTCCCGATGGTTCACCCGGTTCACGTTATTCCTGAAAGCAACTTTGAATAAATGTTTACACGAATTACATGACAGGTGTCAGCTGTCATACTAAAAAGTCGTTTATATCGGAAACTATGCGTGCTAGACTATTGGTTTCTTTGGGAAAGTTGTAGGCCTTAACGAGATCTACATGACAGGTGTCAGCTGTCAAACTAAAAAGTCGTTTATATCGGAAACTATGCGTGCGAGACTATTGGTTTCTTTGGAAAAGTTGTAGCCTTAACGAGATCTACATGACAGGTGTCAGCTGTCATACTAAAAAGTCGTTTTCGTCGGAAACTATGCGTGTTAGACTATTGGTTTCTTTGGATAAGTTGTAGGCCTTGACGAGATCTACATGACAGGTGTCAGCTGTCATACTAAAAAGTAGTTTAAATCGGAGTTGAAAGCCTGTTGAAGAGCTGAAAGTTGTAGGCCTTTGACAGCTGTTATACAGATTGTAGACCTCGTTAAGGCCTACAACTTTCCCAAAGAAACTAATAGTCTAGCCCGCATATTTTCCGATATAAACGACTTTTTATTATGACAGCTGACACCTGTCATGTAGATCTCGTTAAGGCCTACAACTTTCCCAAAGAAACCAATAGTCTAGCACGCATAGTTTCCGATATAAACGACGTTTTAGTTTGACAGCTGACACCTGTCATGTAGATCTCGTTAAGGCCTACAACTTTCCCAAAGAAACCAATAGTCTAGCCCGCATAGTTTCCGATATAAACGATTTTTTAGTATGACAGCTGACACCTGTCAGGCTGTCATGTAGATCTCGTTAAGGCCTACAACTTTCCCAAAGAAACCAATAGTCTAGCACGCATAGTTTCCGATATGAACGACGTTTTAGTTTGACAGCTGACACCTGTCATGTAGATCTCGTTAAGGCCTACAACTTTTCCAAAGAAACCAATAGTCTAGCACGCATAGTTTCCGATATTAACGACTTTTTAGTATGACAGCTGACACCTGTCATGTAGATCTCGTTAAGGACTACAAAATTTTAACAGATTGTACTTGTTTTTTTGTGAGCTGTACCACCGGTGGACGTATAAAAAAGTGAACATTGATCAAATTCAGAAATTGTCTCCATTAGAAGTGGTGCATACAAAGTGTGGTCGAATCCAGAGCAGGTCATATCTACCTAGATGAAGTCACTTTTGAAAAGGTGGACCACGGGTAATTGAATTTTATTTATTAGCGGTTTTAATTTATTAGGTGGACCACAGGGAAAAAAAACTTACCCGTGGTCCACCAGGTTGACCAGGAGGTGGACCACGGGGATGAAGGGGATGTGCCGACCATTCGATGTGGCAACCTTCCGATGCAGCGTTGTCGATGTTGCGACATTCCATGTAACGACCTTCGATGTTATAATCTGGACCCGAATCAACGAGAGCAATCCAAGACATTTCATAATATACCTTTTATATATAATAGAACAGACAGAACATATCTGCCTATTTGTCCTATTATTTGATAGATACGCTATTATATTTAACGTATGTTTTAACGTTTTGACATCCTACAAGTAAAAGGTAAGGCGCAAACTCCACCAAAAAGACGAAGGGCGTAGGACGTAAGAATGACAGTTGACAGACAAGTAATCGTCAAACATTTGTTATTAATTTTTGACACTAGCTGTCATAGATGCGACGCTTTGGCGACGCTTGGGTGTGCCTTTGTCAATACGTTTTCATACATTTTATATGAAAACCGTTTCCAAGCGTCGCCAAAGCGTCGCGATATCAAACGTCACGCGTCGTAGGGCATGTCCTATGTCCTCTCTGTGGAGCTTGGGGCTTAAACCTCATAAAATTACTTAAAATTGAAATCAGATTTTGCTTAGTTTAAGGAATATGACATGATGATCATGATGGCGTAAATTTTCCGACCTGTTCATATAATTACGTCGCGTTTGGTTGCCGGAAAGCTACTTTATGGTAAATGTATGGATGCTCTCAGTAAGGGTAGCTTTTCCACGTCGTCATCTGGGGTGAAGTAGTCAGTCACCTATATACTAGATAGATTTTCAATAGTAATCATATTTTTTTATACGAGGATACCTTCCTCAGTAACTCGAACAGCTGACTTTCAAATTTCCCCAAGAACCAATGGTCAAAGTATAAAAATCAATGGACCTCCTTCTCCTATCAAAGTCAAAGAAGTTTAAAGTCTTAGCCCTTGACTATCCAGTTTGGATTTGTATCTGTGTCCGATAGGTGTACGGCGATCTAAGCGCCGTTCTCTAGGCACGTTCTCTCCGTTTATCGCGGACACGTTCGGCGACTGTAATAAAAACTTCTCTAAAAATGAAATATTTAATGCCACCCCCGCTTGAGTGCTACCCTGTGCTACCCTCTAAACTACCCTACCTACCTGAGCTGCCCGCCCGATGAACAAACTTGTTTACGTTGTGTTTTTGGTGTAAACTAACGGCTTTACTGCGAATGGTCAACCTTACATTGTAGAAAAAGTTACCTGTACAAACTTTTGGTATGTTTTTAGTTTAGACCAACTTTTGCAAATATTTTTTTTTAAAGTAGAGACATAATTTTCTGATGTCGTTAGTAACACCGTCGAAAGACTTATAATAATTGAATTATAATGTGTACCTACATAATGCTTTGGAGATTTGAGTAATTCAGCCGAAGGCCAGGTTAATACAATTTCCGGCCTCACAAAATTCTCACACACCCTTCTCGCAACCCTCGCAATTAAATATTCTGAAGGCGAGCCCCTGAAAATCTGAGTTGGTTGAAAATTACCGTCTATAAAGTCACCGCAGGAGCCAAATGAAGGCACAACTGGTACAGCACAAACACACACTGGTCAAATATTAATTCAGGTCACATTTGCTACTCTGAATCTCCATGTTTGCAGAGATACAACTTTCCGGCCATCGAATTTAGAATGGTTTACTTTGGGCCCTGTATATTTGACTATTTATGTAAATTGAATCTGACTTGCAAACGTGCTCTGCCACGGGAGCACTAAACATCACACGAGACGCCGAGGTCCCTGAAGCATAATTTAATATTATACGCACGAACGCCATTTTCGATTTTTTATGCGTGTGTTGCTAGAGGCCATAGTTAAAAGCTATAACAATCAATAACATCTTTATACCTAATATTTTATAAATAAAATTCTCTTTTGTTTTACACGACATCTCACTTTTCTTTAAAATACTGTCGGAGACAGATCTATAACATTATTTTCAGGTACTGATTCGGTATACCTTTATTTGCGAAGTGCAGAGGCCAGAACAGACAAACTATTCGCTTGAAAAAATGTCAAAACCGTCTATTTGCAGTTCTTTATTTATTTTCCCGAACACGGCCGTTAAAAAGGGAAAAAGGGAGCGGGAGCTGCAAAAGTGCATTAGTAAAATGGACATGTCCCTTTATTTGTAGGGCAAATAAAGGATAGTGCAATAACGGGCAGCTGAACTTGTCAGCAAACTCAAGGGCGAGGGACGTTTCACATTCCCTTCTATTTAGTAAAGTTATGTGTATAGAACGAGATGGTCTTTGCACTAACAACGAACATTGGCACGTATTCTTATAAACATGTATGAGTTTTTCTTCTGTGATGATCCACATTAAATGTTACCTCTTTATTCATTAAATTAAATTAAATTTAGCTGTCTGATACCCGATACTACATTTTCTATTTATTTTTAAATAATAATAACGAGATTATGTGACATTATTAAGGGCAGTTTATACAAACACAAATCTGATTACACCAAGTTTTTCATCAGTTGAATACAAAATGTTTTCAACAACAAACAAATTCACGGCATCACAAAGCAACGTGTTCAGAATAATTTTGTTCGCGATCAAAAAGTAATGAGGTCCAATTATGCTCGGTTTAATAATTTCTATTCGAGTTTCGAGTATTCGAGTCAGTATTCGAGTTTTCGTTACTTTCGGTCAAACAATGAATATTTCATCGTCTCAATTATTCTTTCATTTGTTTGAGGGATGAATTTCGATTACAAATGTCTCTATATTTGCATACACGAGTTAACAACGGTTTGTTTGAATAGTACATATTTTACACAACGTTTAAATATAAATCGTGGTATAAACGACATAGTTTTTCGAAATCGTTGTATTGACATAAATATTCTGTAACGCAGAATTTACTGTGATGCTCGGTAATATTGATGATCCATGAATAAGTGCATATTTTGCTGGCTCTCCAAAAATAGTACTTACAGTATAATAACGACAATCGTGCTAATTTTGGTATAAATAATAAGCTAAAATATGACATAAGGTATAACCTAATATAGCTGTTATTCAGTAAAACTAATTATCGAATTCCATTATAGGTAAGTACTCTACAAAACAACCACGTTAGTCTAAAAATTCAGAAGGTTCCTAGGTATAGGTCCGAACAAAGTTACTATAATAGTTTGAAATGGCGAGAATTTTTGTAAAGTGATAGAAACACCAATTTTTTGGATAGGTACCTATAGAAGTTTAGGCTCATAAAGTTAACTAATACTTAGTCTCTCTCTCTCTCTCTCTTCGTGTGGGATATTTTGGAAGAGAGATATTTTAAACGATTTTATATCAAGTAGGGAATTTGATATATTTATTCTCAAACATAAAACCGGTGATCAATTGCCGTAACATCCACACAACAATAATATCCAGTATCATCCAAGCTTTCTGGTTCAAGCCATAAAACTTAGAAATTTATTCCTGCGAAGCGCTCTTCCTAGCTCTAGTTGCTTTTATTCTAAACATTTAATTCCCCGGCGCTTGGACAGGGTACGTTTTTCTCCTTTTATTAGATGCAGCATGAAAAAGCTTATTCAGTTCAAATTAAATTGGCTCAATAATCTGAACTGTGCGCTTTGTTCAATGAAGCCCGTCGGGGTGTTATCCGTTCGGGCCGCGGTGGCGAATCAGTGAGCAAATTTTTTCATGTCCATTGCCTTTATAATTCTATGCCTTCAGCCTAGGTTGAAATAATAAAGGCTGAATCACTTATGTTTTGACACGGATTCATGCTGACTACCTATTTTGTTTATCAGTATGTCTGATATTTAGTTACTACCAGTGTCGAGTATGTTATTAAAAGTATGAGTAAGAATTTTTATGTGGAACGTCATAATTTTGTGGTTCTGAGTGTCCTTAGAAAGCAGTGAAGTACTTTTAAATATTTTTTATTTACTATTCATGCATAACGTTAGTATGCTTATTGCTCAATCTGGCTCTGTCTAACAAAAGCATTAACAAACATAAAAAACGTCACCTATTCATACCAGGCGACTATTGGCCGCGACTCGATTAGCTCTCACAAGCCGACGACACGTCCCGTCTGCGTTAATGTGTCTGTGTGCTCAATATGATATTTTTGTGTTTATTATTCTGATCAAAACATCAATGAATATTAAAAACGTCAAATATAAAAAGTGTCCATCAGACCAGAGCTTGGCTCGGTATAAATACCTTAGAAATCACTGTAGACGTCTGTGTAGAGATGCCAAAAGGCGCCACGTACACTCCTCTATAGAAGCTTGCAACCCATCTCAAGTGTGGAAATTCTTAAAAACACTAGGCATTGGCAAAATCTCAGCATCCTCCAATGGCTCAGTGGACCTAAACTTACTTAACCAGCACTTTTCTTCTCCGCCTGTCACATTGGATGATGTTGTCAAGTCTAATACTATCTCCTTCCTCGCTAGTCAACTACTGCCTTCCTGTTCATCTTTTAGCTTCACCCAGATTGCTGAGAGCGATGTTAAGAAGCATATTCAATCTATCACTTCTTCTGCTGTGGGCAATGATAACCTGTGTTCCCGTATGATCTCTCTCATACTTCCCGAACTCTTACCTATACTTACTCATATTTTTAACTACTCCCTGGTAACGAGTTCGTTCCCGTCTGCTTGGAAACGAGCAGATGTTATTCCTCTCCCTAAAAATTCCAATCCTTCCTCATTCTCCGATTTCCGTCCCATTTCTATCCTTCCTTTCCTCTCCAAAGTCCTCGAACACATTGTCCACAAACAACTTGCTTCTTTTATCACATCGCACAGTCTGCTTTCCTCTTTTCAATCTGGTTTTCGACCTGGTCACAGTACGGTGACTGCACTGTTAAAAGTCACGGATGATATTCGCAATGCAATGGACAACAAGTCAGTGACTATCCTTGTATTGCTTGACTTTAGCAGTGCCTTCAATTCCGTGGACTTTGATGTACTTCTCGCCATTCTTCGCACTCTTAACATCTCTTACTCAGCAATCATGTGGTTCGACTCTTATCTTCGCGGTCGTTCGCAGCGGATCCGTTCAGACGAGGCTTCCTCCGACTGGTGTGATCTTGCTGCTGGCGTTCCGCAGGGTGGCGTTCTCTCCCCTCTTCTCTTTTCTATTTTTATCAATACCGTTACAAGTGTAATCTCATCAAACTTCCATCTCTACGCAGACGATCTCCAGCTTTACCGGCATGTTGATGTTGCTGACATCATCAGTGGCATTGAGGATATTAATGTGGACCTAAACAGTATCCTAAACTGGGCTAAATCTTTTGGGCTATTAGTTAACCTAATAAGTCCCAGGCTTTAATTATTGGGAGTCCCTATATGACCCGGCAACTGGACCATGCTACTTTGCCGTCTATTCTATACAATAATATTCCTATCTGCATAACAAATACGGCGAAAAATCTTGGAGTGGTCATTGACAGCAATTTGTCATGGACTTCTCATGTCAACCAAGTTAGTAAAAAGATGCACTTTTCTTTCCACTCACTCAAATGTCTCCAAGGTCTTCTACCCCTCAGCACTAAGATTTCTCTTGCTCAATCTCTTCTTCTGCCTATCCTGGACTACGCCGATTCTTGCTATCTGGATGCCACCGAGGAGCTACTAAATAAGCTTGAGCGCCTTCAAAATCTGTGCATTCGTTTTATATTCGGATTGCGCAAATATGACCATGTGTCTCATTTTCGATCACAGCTCAAGTGGCTCCCTATTCGCTTTCGCAGGAATACTCATGTTCTCTGTACTCTTTATAATATTCTCTATAATCCTTCTTCCCTTCTTACTTACGTGAGCGTTTTACGTTCTTGCGCTCTCAGGACAAACCATGTCGCTCTATTGTCAGGTCGCAACTTGCCATGCCGCACAGTAATACTGACTTCTATTCTTACTCGTTTACGGTGCATGCGGTCAGGCTATGGAATTCCCTACCGCACACTGTGCGGATAGTCCGTCCATCGCTGTATTTAAAAACGTATTAAGGAACATTATCTCACTCTTTCAAATTAATTATTAGTATGTAATATGTATGTATGTATATAATAATATGTATATCTATTTAGTATATATTTAATTTATTCATAGATATTTTTTATTATTATTATAATATGTTTTATGTATTGTATTATAGGTATATATTGCTAGGTTTTATTAGATTGATATATACATTTTATTATTTTATTTCGTACTTTAAAATTGTGCACGTCCCATCCGCATTCCTTATTCTACTACATCTCACTTCCCTAGGTCTGCTGTAAGAAATTTCTTTTTAGAGATAAGCAGTACCTGTTGTGTCTTTTTTCCTGTTGTATTTGTCCTATTACTGTTCTGTGTACAATAAATTGTTAAATAAATAAATAAATAAACGTCGCTTTTTCATACCGGGCGACTATTGGCCGCGACTCCAGCTAAAAAAGGGAGCAACAGCGGTGCATGCAATCAACCATCCCCACTGCGATTAGCTCTCACAAGCCGACGACACGTCCCGTTTGCGTTAATGTGTTTGTATGCGCAGTATGATATTTCTGACGCATCATTGAACTTCAAAAACGCCGCTTACCATACCGGGCGACTATTGGCCGCGACTCCAGCTAAAAAAGAGAGCAACAGCGGTGCATGCAATCAACCATCCCCACTGCGATTAGCTCTTACAAGCCGACGACACGTCCCGTCTGCGTTGTTATGTCTGTGTGCTCAATCTGACACACGCATGCAACTTGTTATTTTTTTCATCAGTTAAAATGATTATTATACACATGCAATGAAGTTAATACTGATGAGTTGCATTGACCAGGTAAATTCAATAGATTCCTTGCTATTCCTTGGGTTTGCGTTACTGTTTCATAACCTACAATTTTCATTATAAATTGTACCTTTTCCAATATTAACTTTGATATCAAAGTTCTTTGTGTTTGCGTTCAAAGATAATAGAATATGAAAGTTCTATCATTAATTCGACATCATGCAGGTAGGTGTAACACAAGTTTTACTTTGTGTCAAAGTACTTAGAATATTCGATGGGGAAAATCGAGCAACTCGTTTCTGAAAGTTATTGAATGCCTCTTTGTGAAATACTATCCGATATTTTCAAAACTAACTAGGCAAGAAGCTCGAAGCACGTACACTACTTCACTTTGTGTGTTATTTTCTTTTCAATGGGAAACCAGCATACATATTTCAACGTCAAAATTTGATAAGAACCAAGCTGAACAACCAGCTTTGTATTGGATAGAAACAGAAACTTTGCCTCTGTAGTAATCTTAGGTATAAAGAAAAAGATTACTACCTAGTATTGTGCTTATTTCAAATTATGACCAGGGTTTATCGGGTCGCCTGTCCACTCGGTTTTCCACAGTTCACAAGATATAGATTTATAACTCAGTTTCTATATAATGTTCCTTTGAAAATATACGACGATACTCTCGTGATGAACGTCTTGGTACTCCGACATCATCATCTTCTTTTCCTTAAGCCGAAGCAGTTGGGGTCGGCGTAACGTGTTTTGTTAGAATACAAAATCGTGTAGCAAAAGGGTTTGGCTGTTTTATGACCGGCCGCCTGCCTGACATCAACCCTCTTTGTGGAATTCTATTGTAGGTGGTATCACCGCCTCCATGTGGTTGACCATAGTCGACAGATATTCGAGGTCAAAAACTCCACATCGGCTTTTACGAAACACCCTGAGTGGAGCCGCTACCGCAGGTACTCACCACACTAAAAGAGAGAGATACTTCTCTCCACGAGGAAGTGAGAAGAATTTTGCGGAATTCTAAATCGTATCAGTTTCAATAAAATTTGGCGAGTGTTCAACATCATCAAGTCGACAAACATAATGCGAAATAACTCCGCAGCGTTCGCTTCAAATTCGGTAAGTAATACTTTAAGCAAACTCCCGCAAAGTTGGCGCTCTGAACAGGTGCCGCTCCGAATACGTACCGATATTTGTGGGACTTAGACTTTATGAGCAGTCTTCGGAGACAGAAAGAAGCCCCCAAGGACTTTTGAAATTAAATCCCATATGAGACAACTTTTTGTAGGGGAGGGTTTTTCGTCAAGAGGATGGTTGATCATAAGGAAATAGTTGTACTGATGATAATGAAGAACTTTTCCCATTTTTAGTCACAAATATAATAAGTGCATTGTATTCACAAAGAAAAAGAAATGGAAAGTCTTGTAAATCGCTTGATATAAAAAAAACCAATTTCAAATTGTAACATTTTAACTTCTTCACAAGTGGAAAAAAATGGCTGGGTGATTGTCATTATAAAAATAAAAAAGTTATCAAGCTTTGTTTATTTGGTATAGCAGTTTGGTAAAGCAGCACGCAAAGTACAAAGATACTTTGCGTGCTGCTTTATATCTTCCAAATTAAAAGGAGACAGCCAATGATATTATATGTAGGTTCTAGAGACAGCTCATTGCCGAGGTCCCCATAATGTTCATGTCGTGTGTGGTTTGAACGGGATAACGAACCGATCGTGGATCGTGCGTGGATCGTCGAACTAAGGCTGAGGCTCTATACTGTAAAAAAATGCTGTCACTATCTTGTTCCCTTGCGGAGCTGTCTAGAGATTGCATGATGTTTCCTATCTCTAATTTCAATATTGGCGGCTGGGTGCACGGCGTGTGCGGTGCGGGCGCGGGCGGTGCACGCGTTTGAACGGGATAACGAACCGAACGTGCTCCCCCGTCTATCAATCGTAATGTTACCAAATAGGCCAAGTGAGGCTAAGGCTGAGGCTCTATACTACATATAAGAAAATGCTGTCATTATCTTGTTCCCTTACGGAGCTGTCTAGAGATTGCATGATGTTTCCTATCTCTAATTTCAATATAGGCAGCTGGGTGCATGGCGTGTGCGGTGCGGGCGCGGGCGTTGCACGCGTTTGAACGGGATAACGAACCGAACGTGCTCCCCCGTCTATCAAACGTAATGTTGCCAAATCGGGATTGGGATGAGGCTCTAGATGCAGGAAAAAAGATTTCGTCTGTCGTCGACTTGTTCATATGAATTTATTGAGAGAATACATTCTGTAAACATAATGTTACCACATCTGGATAGGAATGCGGCTCACTACAGTTTTTTTTTTGTTTTTTTAATCTTTATTTAGGAAAGAAAGCTTTCGCTGAGCAACTATGTCAGCAACGTTAATAGTTTAGGTAATTCTCTGTCAACAATTTTGTATATGAACATCGAGAGATTGCATGCTTTTTCGTTTGCTAGTGAATATAAGGTTTCCGATCACTTCCATAAACCGGGGCTTTGGGTCGACTGCGTCCAATAACTATTTTCTGCTTTTTGATTAGACAAATTAGAGACATGGCGCGTAGTGTACCTACCTTCTCTATTCCACCTCTCAGCAGGCAACCCTATGCAGCAGTTGCCGATACTTTTGCGCCACCTCTAAAACTTTCAACCCTTTCAATTATCGGTATTATAAGGTATGAGTCCCTACTGTAGTAAAGTTCCTTGTAGATACTTTATTCGTAGATATTACCTGATCAACTCGTTTAAATCTCGAGTATATTTCGATAAAATTGGAGCACATGGCAACTCCATCAAACTCTTCATTGATTATTTGACAAATAGTTTTAGCCTAGCTCAGACTAACAGACTAGACTGAAGTTAGGAGTTGGTTACTTCCGAAGCCTTGGGAGGTAAATGGATTAAGTTGTTGTATTGATTCGAGTGAACGTTAGTGCAGTTCTGAACTATCGACGACTCTACTCTCAAGTAGGAGTTTAAACTGCTAATACATTTTGGTTAAATTACTTTTTGGCAGCTCATTATCGAATAGTTACTATAAAAAGAAAGCGAGATCTACATTGTTTTCATTAGGTATATCAAATCGTAACACAAGTACTGTAAGTAGTGTAGGTATGTCAGTCAAACTCATTCTGGGTTATACTTTGGCCCGTTCTTTGGCCACGATCGTACTTATTTACCTATTTTTAAGTGGTTTAGGCATTGTCTAACTTAACAGCACTGCCAACCACCTAATTGATTTACATGACATAGGTTATCCAGTATTTATGTGCCTCCTGTAAAGTCGGTATCATTTTTGACAAATCATATTTAAGTAGTTTTGTGTCAAAAGAAACTTATTATTCTGGTCCAAAGTATTGTTGAAATTTCCTGGAAAACCCGCAGATTGCTAAACACAAAAGCGACTTTATAACGCGGATAGCTCTCATTAGTTCTTTTATGATCCATGCAATATTTTCATAGTGGGAAAAAACGAGCTAGAACTTAATAGCTTGTCTGGGTCGAGAGAATGGTGGGGTTTATTTTAAAAGAACAAAGCTGATTAAATTGCTGTTGGGATGGTCGAGATGCTTCATTGCACTCGCCGGCGCGCTGCGGTTGGAAAGAGGGTGAAAGTAGAGGTGGACTGTGGGACAGGATTTCTTGGAAATTCTCTCTTCGTGTGGGACACCGAGTCGTTCAACGACCCGATGAACCCTGGTGTCAGAGTTTTTCAACCGTCTACTGCAAGAAGCAGGCCTCTGACATGGTTGTGTAACGACCGCCATCATAGACATAAGACAGCAACCGGGACCGACGGCTTAACGCCCACTCCGAAGCAAGGAACCATCTTGCTTTCGAACAATCAGGTGGTTTAGCCTGCAATGTCCTAACTAGACTGGGAACAAATTCACAAAGTGATAATATCAACTTTGTGAGTGATCCCAAAGGGAATTGAACCCGGAACCTTCTGCGTGGCAGGCAGTCATACTAACTACTGCACCACATCGGCTGTCGTCAATAACTTTAGCCATGTGATACTGGCTTGGAATAACATCACACCATTTCTTCCTGGCACCTTGCACTGCGCTTGCTAATCCGCAAACCAAGCATGAAGTACGTAAAATTGGTACTAGGTACTGACAACGCAGTTACTGTAAGTTCATACACAAGGGTATGTATGTTATTTAATAGTGTATGTACTAAAGTTTATTTTAATTGTATATTCATAGTTTATTATTACTTTTATTATTATTTAGAACATTTATGCTAGTTAACTGTTTATCTAAGACACAGGAGTTACTGGTCTTAGTTTGGGAAACAATTTAGCCTCGTAACTGTTTTGTATTTATGTTTATTAATATAGAATTTGAATTCGAACCGCTAAACATTTTACTTTTGTGGGCATTGGTTTCGTAGTAGACTTTATTTTACCAAATGTAGGCGGTATGCCCCGCTTTCATATTTTATGAATCTTAGTACTGTTGATACTTATATTCAAGAAATACAGAGACATGTAAATCTTGAAACTCTGTCCCTTAGTGTAGGTTACCGAGTCGAGACAGTGTCAAAGTTTTGTATTTTGTAATAGTTGGAGAGCCCAGGGGGTAAGTGGCTATCTCATAAGGTACCACGATAGGCTAGGTTTGGATCGTTGACCAAGACTTAAACAAGTCGTATGACCCAGGTCTGCCAGAGCCAATCCTGCCGAAACATAAAAATAATCGATATTTTTCAGAGTCATTTTTTCGTAAAAAATATGTCATAAGGTACCACAATGAAAGTGCTGGCATCAGTTAACCATTGAAAAATTATGTAAAAAAAGCTTGGTCTGCCACTGCGCACCCTGCCGGAAGTGCTTGCCAGACCTCTCCAAAGATGCCCTTCCGACACCCCTAAACTATCTCATCGGGTACCACGACGCGACCACCACAACATAATAGCCAAGATCACTCTGACAATAGATCACAAGGTCTGCCAGGCCTAAAATTGCCGCATCCTAGTGTTTCAGACATTTGAAGTTGTAGGTCCAGTGTATGAAAAATGACCTATATCTTTTTCCCCCCGTGTTTGATTTTCATGGTGCCTTAATACGAAATGCTCTCCATAATGAGGAGCTTCGAGTCATACAGGACAGTTGGGTGGAGGGTTTCAGTATTGAACGCAATCCTGTCAAAAAGTTTGAAATGGAGGTTTGGTCTATGAAAACTGGCCTATATCTTATTCCCCCCGGGTTTGATTCTGATGGCGCCTTAATATGAATTGCTCTCCATAACTAGGAGCTTTGAGTCATATAGGTCAGTGAGGAGGAGGGTCTCTGTATTGTACACAATCCTGTCAAAAAGTGTGAAATTGTAGGTAAAGTGTATGAAAACTGGCCTATATCTTTTCCCCCACTGGTTTGATTTTGATGGTGCATTGGTATGAAATGCTCGTAATGATTAGGAGATTCGATTTGTATAGGTCAATTGAATAGAAGGTCTCTGTTCTGTGCACAATCCTCCTAAATATGAAAATATTCGATAACTTCTGCAGATTTTATCAGTTAAAATTGTCATATCATAAGGAACTCGAATAAAAGTGCTTGCATCAGCTTACCATTGACAAATTATGTTAAAAAAACTTGGTCTGCCACTGCGCACTCTGCCGGAAGTCCTTAGATGAGATAGGTTAGGGGTGTCGGAAGGGTATATTTGGAGGGGTCTCCCAAGGACTTCCGGCAGAGTGCGCAATGGCAGACCAAGTTTTCTTAACTCAATTTATCAATGGTAAGCTGATGCCGGCACTTTTATTCGGGTACCTTATGATATGACAATATTAACGGCAAAAATCTGCAGAACATATCGAATATTTTTATGTTTAGCAGGATTGAGATTTTTTCCGTTAACATTGTCATTTCATAAGGTACCCGAATGACAGTGCCGGCATCAGCTTACCATTGATAAATTGAGTTAAGAAAACTTGGTCTGCCATTGCGCACTCTGCCAGAAGTCCTTGGGAGACCCTCCAAATATACCCTTCCGACACCCTAACCTATCTCATCTAAGGACTTCCGGCAGAGTGCGCAGTGGCAGACCAAGTTTTTTTAACATAATTTGTCAATGGTAAGCTGATGCAAGCACTTTTATTCGAGTTCCTTATGATATGACAATTTTAACTGATAAAATCTGCAGAAGTTATCGAATATTTTCATATTTAGGAGGATTGTGCACAGAACAGAGACCTTCTATTCAATTGACCTATACAAATCGAATCTCCTAATCATTACGAGCATTTCATACCAATGCACCATCAAAATCAAACCAGTGGGGCAAAAGATATAGGCCAGTTTTCATACACTTTACCTACAATTTCACACTTTTTGACAGGATTGTGTACAATACAGAGACCCTCCTCCTCACTGACCTATATGACTCAAAGCTCCTAGTTATGGAGAGCAATTCATATTAAGGCGCCATCAGAATCAAACCCGGGGGGAATAAGATATAGGCCAGTTTTCATAGACCAAACCTCCATTTCAAACTTTTTGACAGGATTGCGTTCAATACTGAAACCCTCCACCCAACTGTCCTGTATGACTCGAAGCTCCTCATTATGGAGAGCATTTCGTATTAAGGCACCATGAAAATCAAACACGGGGGGAAAAAGATATAGGTCTTTTTTCATACACTGGACCTACAACTTCAAATGTCTGAAACACTAGGATGCGGCAATTTTAGGCCTGGCAGACCTTGTGATCTATTGTCAGAGTGATCTTGGCTATTATGTTGTGGTGGTCGCGTCGTGGTACCCGATGAGATAGTTTAGGTGTCGGAAGGGCATCTTGGAGAGGTCTGGCAAGCACTTCCGGCAGGGTGCGCAGTGGCAGACCAAGCTTTTTTTACATAATTTTTCAATGGTTAACTGATGCCAGCACTTTCATTGTGGTACCTTATGACATCTAGACACACGGCAGTGTGTCCGCCAAGTTCGAGCGACACACCGGCCGTGGGTTATATTACACGAACCATTTCGGGCCAAGTTCGACCCACCTATAACTCAAAATCTATTTTATCTACGCATATGAAATTTCTAGTATCTGTTGAGATCTACTTACTCATCTAAAACACAAAATTTCATTAATGTACCTATTGTAGGTCTTGAGATATTGACGTCAGAAAATCGCTATTTTTACTATACACTCACTGACTGACTGACTCACTCACTCATCAAAAACCTAGACCACTTCCAGTGGTTGTATTGACTTGAAATTTGGCATGGAGGTAGGTCTTTAGGTCAAGGTAAAGGAAAAAATCTGAAAATGGCCAAGTGTGAGTCGGTTTTAAAAATAATGAAGGTGTAAATTCATACCCTAAGGAACTAATACAAAAATTATCTATATCTTCCAATGGTCGTACCGACCAAAAATTGCAACCGACCGAAAACCTTACAAAAATAAATGAAATCCCACCCAAAACATAAATGTGAAAGGCTGCGAAGTTCGACAATATTGAATGCTTCGCCTATAAAAGAAGTGAGATCTAAATAAGTACCAAGTTCCATACACAGACCTCAGTTAAAATTGAAACCTACTTTTAATGATATAACTTGGCAAGTTTTAATAGAAAATTATATACTTGACTCATTGCGTTTTGTAGGTTTATAAATAAGAGAGTGTGTGAAAACTTGCCAAGTTATATCATTAAAAAGTAGGTTTCAATTTTAACTGAGGTCTGTGTATGGAACTTGGTACTTATTTAGATCTCACTTCTTTTATAGGCGAAGCATTCCAATATTGTCGAACTTGGCAGCCTTTCACATTTATGTTTTGGGTGGGATATTTTTTACGAAAAAATGACTCTGAAAAATATCGATTATTTTTATGTTTTTTTTTTTTTTTTTTTTTTTTTTATTTATGATGGGCTTACTCTTGACCCCAATCTCACCCTACAGCAGAGATGGGATCTACGGTGGAGCGATGTTTCGGCAGGATTGGCTCTGGCAGACCTGGGTCATACGACTTGTTTAAGTCTTGGTTAACGATCCAAACCTAGCCTATCGTGGTACCTTATGAGATAGCCAATTACCCCCTGGGCTCTCTAACTATAACTCCAAGTAGATACTAGACAATGAAAACCGTTAGGGATTGCCTATTCCTGAAGATAGGGCAGCCACTTATATTTACAGTTACAAGTATTTCTATCGTAAACTATGCCACCATACGCTTCACTCGCGCCAGAGGGGGATTCGGGGTAGAGTAGCACTATCGTTAATTTCTAAGTGCACATAACATGCACACACACCTACTTATACAAATTACTCGTATGCACCGCACCAAAATAACTCGCTATAGTTGTCTTGCCAGAACCTAAAACTATTTAAAGTGGACCTATAACAAAAATAACACTTTGTCTCCTATACTTAATTAAACCTCTTGACCAGATATAGGTATCTTTAAGACAATTGGTATTCATTTTGTTGTCTAATTTGCTAGTAAATGATTAGAGAGGTAAATACTTGTGAGATCTTTGTAAATGTAGTCGTATTCTTAGCACAGGCATTATGTAATGAGGTTAGGTGTCTTAATCAAACGCCGAATAGGGAACAACTGATTTTATTGGTAACCACACGGTACCCTCTTTATATTTCTTAAACTACCTACAACATCTCCCTTCCAATATTTAAGTATTTTAGTTTTAATGTGATACTAGTACAATGCATTTATTCAACATACAAAATATAAAATTAAATTTATTTAATTAAATTATTTATCAAGTTTTAATTACCCTATAAACCTACCTCATCCATCATCTACCTATTCAGTTGAAATAAATATACCTAATATACCTATTCAACCATAATTCTAACATGCAACATTATACAAAATTATTCATAAGGATAATTAACTAATGCATACATTTCATTGAACAATAGGTACATTCTAATTTTCATTTTAGATATATACAAAATCTTTTCTTTAGATATACCTAGGTACCTAATTTTCTTATTCCACCTTGATTTAAGCATGCATAAATTATAATTAATTAATATTATGAAAAATAAGGGTTTCTATTAGAATACGAAACCCTAAAAATATTAACAAAGACCATTAATACTTTAGGTATTCATTGAAATGAACTAAATAAACAACTTTATCATTATAATAATACACAGATTGGCGTTCACAAATATAGGCATAAGTAGTTTAGGTATTTTCTATATATAATATATTCATTTACAAGACAAATTACATAATTTTAATCAAACTCAATGAGTCGTTTAGGTGGATTGATCACCCTGCCACTTCTAGTAACCGTGACACCCTCGGGTACCTGTCGTGGTGGGGGAGGGGTCGGTTGCCGTACCGGCGGCGTCAACGCCCTCGCTGGACTCTGATGATTTTGATTAGGTATCGAGTTTGTGTTGTAATCATCCAAGTCAAGGTATCTATTAGCATTGTATGAATGGACATTAGTAGCAGAGTTAGGTATTTTCATAAGATGCTGACGATTGCGGCGATATAAGCCGCCGTTCTCTGCCCTAACCCAATATGAACGGTTATCTTGAGCTAATTTTACTACTTTTGATTTTAGCCACTCCTTATCACGTTGCATTCGCACATCCTCATTAGGACGTAGGGTTGGCAAATTCCGAGTACCTTTATCATAGTTTTTCTTTTCGTTTTGTGTTTTTGTTTCCCTTTGAGCTCGAACAGCTGGCGCATCCACTGCGGCCGGGCGCAGCGCCTGTGTGGCCGCCGGGAGCCGCGAGCGCAGCCGCCGCCCCATCAACAGCTGCGCCGGCGAGTATTGCTCGCCTGTCAGCGCCGTGTTACGGAAATTTAATAGTGCTAGCTGCCATTCCTCACCACTTTCTCGAGCTTTAGTCACTAAGGCTTTGACTGTGCGTACATTACGCTCTGCGAGCCCATTGGACCGCGGATATAACGGTGAGCTAGTCACATGAATAAATCCCCACGACTCGCTAAACTCTTTAAATTCTTGTGACGAAAATTGGGTTCCGTTGTCACTAACAACCTTCAGCGGTATTCCAAAACGAGAAAAAATATTTTTTAAGACCGCTACCACTGTGGCACTTTGTAAATTCGGCAATAATGCAATCTCAAAGTACTTCGAATAATAGTCAACAACCAATAGATGCTGTTTACCGTTAAATTCAAATATGTCAGTGGCCAACACCTGCCAGGGCAGCTCCGGCACGGGGTGCGGCACTAGCGGCAGGCGCGGGTTGGACGCGCGGTGTCGCTGGCACGTGTCGCAGCGCAGCACCATGCGCTCGATGGCGGCGCCCATGCCCGGCCACCACATCACATCTCGAGCACGCCGCTGGCACTTGTCCACGCCCAAGTGACCCTCGTGTATACGTCGAAGCATCTCTTCACGTATAGACGTTGGTATGATAACCTGGTCATTCCTGAACAAGACACCTTCTACAACATGTAATTCATCGTGGACTTTCCAATATTCCCTTATGTCTTCACTAGTTTCTCTTTTGTTAGTGGGCCAACCGTTGAAGTAATATTGACACACTTTACTCAATAGCTGATCCCTCTCGGTTTCAGTCTTTATCTGGTCTATCATCTGTGGAGTTGCTTCGACATTTTGTATAAGCATGTTTACATGCACCGTGACGTCATCATCGAGCTCACGGTCGGCTTGCCCGGCCGGCTCCACCGCAGCGCGAGACAATGTGTCCGCGATAAATAATAATCGCCCACGTTTGTACTGCAATTTAACACAGTAACTCTGCAGTCTCAACATTAAACGCTGAAGGCGTGCTGGTGTCTCACTCAACTGTTTTTTGAAAATGGCTTCCAGTGGCTTATGGTCGCTTTCTACAGTCACCTCATGATGACCGTAGATATATTGGTGGAATCGCGTGCACCCGAAAACCACTGCAAGCAATTCTTTTTCGATTTGTGCCCAGCGCATTTCAGTAGGCGTGAGCGTGCGCGCAGCATATGCGACGGGCCGCCCGCCCTGCATCAGACACGCGCCCAAGCCCCTTGAGCTGGCGTCTACGGAGACCGTTACTGGTTCGTCTGGAGAGTAAAATTTCAATACTGGCGCACTGCTTATCATGCTTTTCAAGCTCTGAAAAGCGTTATCGTGTACTTGATGCCAATCAAACTCAACTTTTTTGCTCATTAATTCTCTGAGTGGCGCTGCTATTTCAGCATACCGCGGAGTAAATCGAGCTAAATAATTGGTTACACCAAGAAATCTTTCCAACTCCTTCTTGTCACTTGGCGTTGGCATCTTAATTATTGCTTTTACTCGGTCTTCATCTGGTTTCATCCCCTCTCTACTAAACTTGTGACCTAGAAAAGTAATTTCTTCGACCCCAAATATACATTTGTCCTTATTCAGCTTGACCCCATTTTGTTTAGCTCTGCGCAAAACCTCTTGCAGCCTTTCGTCGTGCTCCTGCTTGGTTCTACCCCAAATTAATAAATCGTCGATATAAACTTCTACTCCCTCGGATTTAAATATTTTATACATTTCATTATGAAAAATTTCTGGTGCGCAATTAATACCAAAAGGTAAGCGTAAAAACCTATACCTACCAAAAGGTGTCGAAAATGTACATAGTTTAGAGCTTTCCTCTGTAAGTTTTACCATCCAAAATCCATTTTTGGCGTCGCATTTAGAAAAATACCTAGCATCAGATAAATTACTCGATATTTCTTCTAGCGTTGGTAACTGAAAATGGCTTCGCTTAACTGCCCGGTTTAAATTTCTAGGGTCCAAACATACACGCAGGCTTTTATTAGGCTTTTCTACTACTACTATACTCGATACCCAATCCGTAGGCTCATCTTCCTTTCGAATTATTTGCAATTTTTCCATGTTCTCCAACTCTTTCTTTAATCTAGGACGTAATTTCATAGGTATTTTGCGCGTGGCATTGACGACCGGCGGTACCGACTCATCGATCTGTATATTACACTCATTAGGTAAACAACCAATACCATTAAAAATAGACTCGTCAACAACAACATGGTTCAATGACCTTTGATCGCACCGAGTAATGAGACCCAGCCCTAAACAAGCAGTTAGCCCTAATAAATTATTGCAATTTATATCCAAAACAAAAATCTTTTCTTTGTAATTTTTATTATTAATTTTAAGAACGGCATCAAAATAGCCTAAAACTGGCAACTGCTGTCTGCTGATTTCTCTAAGAACGGTGTTACATTTCTTTAATTTGTTTAGTACAAAACCGGCCTGTAGGTAAGTATTCACCGATATTATTGACGCGTCCGCACCACTGTCTAATTTGAACTTTATTTCACTTCCGTTAACGTTTATGATGGAAAACCACGGATCACACGAACCGTTCGACGAAGATTCAATTGAAATATTGTACATGAGTAACTCACCATAGTCACCATTATCATAGTCCACGCATTCCTCACCGTATGAATCATCCTGTTCCACTATTTCTTGGGTAAAACGCACTCTGCAGCACTTTGCAAAATGACCTACCAAATTGCACCGACGGCACCGAGCCGAACTCGCGGGGCAGCGAGCTCCACTACCATGGAAATACGAACACTTTTCGCACTCACGAGAACCGTTAGGCCTATTATAACTTTCACTTCGCGGGGGTATAAAGCTGCTAGAGGACCCGTGTGGCCCCAGGTGGCGGCCGCCGCGATTCCCTGGCCGCGCTCGCCGGCGGCCCCGAGAGGGCGGTCCACGCGCCACCTGCTCGAGCGAGGCGGCGGCGCCGACGCCGGCTCCGCTGCCGGCAGCGCCCGCTCGCGCCGCGCTCGCCTCACACGCTGCTCCTTGACGTCCAGCTTGCTCCGCCGCACGACCCCACTGAATCGCATCCGCTAGTGTCAACTTCTGTTTAGCTAATAATCTCTCTCGCATCTGATTATCTCTTATCCCTCGAATCAATTGTGTTAGGATAAGACTTTCTTTTAACGCTGCAAACTCACAGTTTTTACTGTTAACCTTCAATTCACCGAGAAATTTATCAAAACTATTATTATTCTGGTATGTTTCGAAAAACTTATGACGTTCGTAGTTGATGTTTTTTGTTGGATCACAATGATTTTCAAATTGAGTGCATAACTTTGTGTAATCTTCCTTGTCATTGTCAGACACATCTAACTCTTCAAAAATTTCTCGTCCGTACTTTCCTATTATGTGCATAAACAGACCACATTTTTCTTTGGAAGGCGCTTTATCCTTGCCTGCAGCGATCAGAAAATAATCAAATGATGATTTCCACTCTTTCCAATTACTAGCTAGGTTGCCATCTTGCTGTAATGGCGCTGGTTGCTGAATCATCGCACTAGCCACGATCTCCGATTTTACTGAGTCCGGCATTGTTAATTATTACGTGCACTACACAACACTGCACACAGATTTGTAGCTACGTATATTTTGACCGATTTCACGAAGGTTCTGTAAACCTGACACCATGTAATGAGGTTAGGTGTCTTAATCAAACGCCGAATAGGGAACAACTGATTTTATTGGTAACCACACGGTACCCTCTTTATATTTCTTAAACTACCTACAACACATTATATTACGCGATCGACTTTCAAGTTTGCAAGAAAAGCACCATGAAACCTTAGCGCACGGAATTCTTTGAAATTGAAACTCATAAAATACCTTTTTTTTCACTAAGCAACAACTTATTCAAATATTTATTATTTGTACTAGTATGGCTAACCAAACAAAGCTTTACTGAAAAATAAACTACACACATTTCCAACCGGTCCGCAATATTTCAAAGTCGCACAAGTTCACGGTGTTTAACCAGTGTTACCAAGATAAGCCATAGATAAGGCTTTGCAGAGCGTACACCCCGTATTTGCTGGAGCCTGGAGCCTGGATGGCTGGAATGAACGCGGGCCGGCCGCACCGCCGCAAACCACGTTAGTTAGAGATCGGCGTGCGAACATTAATCCTATGATCTATGGCGCGCGCCGCACCACTGGGCTTACCACGCATACATTTTGTAGCTAAATAACGTGACGTTGCGGAAAATGTGTTGGCGGCAGTTTGTAGCAAAATAAAGTTTACGTAATTAGCGCGAACAATAAATTTTGCGAACAGCCGAGGCGTCGCTGCCAGGAAGAATGATAGTTGATGTGAGAGCAGAAATGCGCTTCAAACAATGAATGATATTTAAGGGTGGCTACTGTAAAATTATGAGACCAAAAGCATTCCAGAATGTCCTTGAATTTCCATACAAGTATTGGCGTTACGTATTTGCCGATCCATATTAAGTTTTATAACACCAAATTATAAAATATATCGTTTTATTACTTTTTAAATAGTATAGATAAATAAGTACCTAAAATGTTGACAAAAAATCAAATAAAATGTGATGATGTGCAATTTCGTCCACTCCCATCAGTCGATAAAGCATGCAAGTTGAGCGAAGCATAGATCTCAGTCCTTTTAATTCTCTTTTTAGATAGAGCCTCATAATTTTAAGTATTTTCATTCCTTTTATAGATATAACTTCATTATTTTAGGTACTGGTAAAACCATACAACTATGATCCTAGCTTGCAACTATGGTCCAAACAAACCTGCATTTAAAATACATATTTCTCGTGTGTGGTTACAGTAAATAAGTCTGTGTTAACCATACATTAGGGATCCTATATAGTACGCCCCACACAGGAGGAGATAAATGAAAAAAAAAACATACATGTTTGTTCGAACCATAGTTGCAAGCTAGGACCATAGTTGTATGGTTTTACCTTCGAGCAACTCGATCTTCCGTCCCGTTCCGGCCCGGAGGTTTTACGGTATGTCTATTTGAGGTCAAACAAAACGCATGTTCCAATATTCGCGAGCACATGGTGAGCCGTGTCACACGCTTGCGCAAAATGAATGACAATAAAAAATGATTAATGATCACTCAGCTCAACGCACAACAAAATGGCATATGATATTTTATGATGATTTATTACAGCTGTTGAAATAAAAACTTGAATGGAAATGAAATTTGATAATACAAAGAGGCCCCTAAACTTTAGTCTAAGTTGGAATGATGTAGGCTGCTCTTTGCTTTTGATGTTTGTAAAAATATATTTTAGTTTTTTTCTTTCTAGACATGAAGACAAAATGCAATACAATTTTGTTTACGCCGCCGTGACATGAGTTAAAGTTAATAATGAATGAATAAACCAATTTTGAAATACAAATAATACAGTCTGGTATTGCCTATTATAGTCTAAACGTAGGTACTTTCTTACCTATTACTTACTGCGTGCAATTCGGCATCATAGTTTACAGAAGGTTCAATCGACCCTGTTCAGAATTTAAGCGATTGGCATTTGTTACATAGCCAGGGTTGCTACTGCCAACAATCTCAAAGTATAAGACTATCAAAACAGTTAAATCTGCAAATACCTACTTACGTCATATAATTCTGAAATAATTTTAATACAATAAATAGTTCCTGACAACGAATTTCTTAGTTACCTTAACTTCCCCTGAGATTCCGGTTATTTCCAGAGCGACAAAATCGTCGCTAGTACTGAGTGAGCCATCTGTATAGGCACGCAGTTTCCCTAACTTGTGATCATAGGCTTTGATTCGTAGCTGTGAAATGTTTTTATTAGGTCGATAAATTAACTTTTTCTGCTGTACAAAAAAGATCGATAATATCTATACATCGATAAACTCTCACAAAAAGTCCAGGTTTCACATTAATCTCTGAAAAAATCGTCAGGATGCGTTTTACAAGGAACAGGTGAACGAGCACTTAAAGGATTAGGAACCACTGCCCCACGTGTTTATTTATGAATGTGGTTGCGGGCGAGGGGAACTCAATGGTTTAACGCCGCCGGTGCTCAAAAGACAATAAAATTATTTATTTTCCTTTCGCCCCTAAGCGATGCTTTTACACAAACATGTACAACCTGTTTATTATTCACTACGTCGACACCTGACTTTCCTCAAGCTCTAAAAGAAGGAAATCGAAAAAATGCCTTCCCGACTACTACATATTTGTATTGGCACTGACACTGATTGATTGATAGATGAACAAAGAATACTTTTCAAATACATATTTTAATCCAAGCTCTGAGACATAATGAAATTAAAGTAAGGGGTTTGTTTTTTTAAGATGTGCCATTTTTTAAATAGGAATACCATATACCTACTTGTCTCTTTTATAGCCTACGAAATACGCTAAGTTTATAGGCTTAATTTAAGAAAATGCCAATCTGTAAACAAAGAATATGCTGTATTTGGTGAATGCCGAAGTTTTTTTTTCAAGGCTCTTTAGGCTAAACCGTCCGTGGTAAAATTAAGACTGGTAAAAATGTCAATAATGTAGCAAAATGTCAAAGTAGCAAAACGTTACTCAATTATCTCGACTAACCCTCATGTTTGAGTAGAGAGATAGGTGGTCGGGTAAAAGGAATTTTGCCGTTCTTTTTTTTACGACCGGAGTTTGCTGTGTAATTACACTCAAGGAGATCAAAAGCATAATTAAATAAGCGTTTTCACCTAATTAAGTATCTAGAAAAGATAGGCCAAGTGGATGTCAGACCGGAACGGTTGGTGCTTATAAATTATTAAGTAGATACTTAGGATGTAATATTTTTTTATTTTCACTAGTTGGTATTGCCTATTAAATTCGATCTTCTTATTTTGTTAACAGAGTATGAGAAGCACAAACGTTTTGTTTTCGACCTTCGGTTTTAATCGCCTACAATCTTATTGCAGGGTTTACATACATAATAGAAACTACAGTACACACGCGATCTGATTGCAACTCTGAGGAATGTGCTATCGTGACTCAGATGCGTCACGTGACTCAGATGCGTTGCAGGTGGTGCGGTGCAATCCCTCCTCCTCATACCCGAATGCAATCAGCTGTAATATACGATAGCTGCAAAAACGATTTGTATCGAAAGCTACAAGTGTAGGTACTTCTATTAAAACCTGATAAGTTTACAACTCAAGTCACCCTGAAACAATGCAAAAGAGCCTCACCATGCAAATCTGCGCGCACTATGCAGAAGCAATAAGCCGCTAGCAGTAAATTCCCATGCGCCGGAGCTAATGGTGTGGAGTGAAACTGCATAACTTACTGCAATTTTCCCCTACTTACTGCGAGCTACGCGTCATTTGCGTCGCCTCGTCGATCGGCCCGGCCTGGCCTGAGACAGATAATGTAACGGAGCTAAAAAGTACCTAGAACTACCTAGGCATAGTGTGAGCCCACTTAAGTTTAGTTTTCGTTGACTTGGCATGTTTTTTATTTGATTGTTTTACTACTTGATGTTTACTAGCAATTTTGTCGTTAGAGCTCTATGTTGTATATTTGACTATTAGTTTACAGCTGATATGCGTCGTCGCCTCGTCGATTGGCCCGGCCTGGCCTGAGCTAATGTGACAGATAAAGTGGCGGCGCAAATGTTGCGAAGAGGTTGAAGTGTAGGTGGCCCTAAAAGTGAGTGCTTCTTCGTTCGTTGTCCGGGTGTTCCATATGATTAGCAACTAGCAAGCAATGAAAGAAATAAAAGGTTTGGACTCAAACTAACAATACCTAATATTTCTTGTAAACTGCAGATAGAAATGTCACCTAAGAATGTTAGTAATCATATATTGTGCCGCGTCCTCTATATTTTTTTTGAAAATATTTTTACTTAGCAGCCTCTAGAACTAATATCACTTTTCTTTTCAATGAAGAAATATAAAACATAATTTCATGAGATTTCATTGTTAAACTTTTCAGTACTTTAAAGCTTTTTAATGATACTAACTATTCCAAATTCCTTTCCCGTTAACGATTTTTAATCTATTTTCTGAAATTGCTACGCCATAGTGAACGGTGTAAAGTTTAATTTAACCGGAACCGGTACCTGATTGTATTCAAGACTCGCTCGCCACCCTTTTTCAATTCTTTCACGTCGAATATTCAAAGTACCGAGCTTCCTGCCGTTAAATTAATAGTCACATCGCTTGAGAGGCGTTTATACAGAATCTTTTAAATAAAGTCGGTACGTGATGCCGGCGGCGAGGGGTTGCCAAATGGTGTTACAACAGATTTTTGTAATGTTCTGTATTGGTAAGCGAGGTCTGGACTCACGCCAATTCGGTCATCGATTTACAACTCCAGGTTATATATACTTTCTTATTACTTTCCGGCGTCGATGGAACCTAAAAGCTGTTTTTGTTGTGCGTACATGAACAACCAGCAATTTATTTTGAGGTAAACATACGGAATAGCAATTCCGAATATCCCTTACAAATAATCGTGTTTAATATCAGAGATTACGCGAGAAAGAAATTGCTAGCAATAAGTTCTTATAGTGAAGCCAGGTCATTCAAATACTTTCCTGTTTCTGAATGTTTCGTACATTAAGCTCCTAACTTTCTCATTTTAGGCGATAAAACATAATAACAAGCGGAAACAAAAGCATCTGTATTTCGAGTATACAAAAGTTTTGAAGAAGAAACGTAAAATATAAAAATGTAAAGGTTTCCTCTCAGTTTATTGTGAAACTCGAAAAAGTCAAATTAAGTAGGCGTGTTGATGTCAAGAGTTTGGAAACAATTTCGGCGAACAGAAAGTTTTTCAAACACAGAGCAATTTAAGGAAGAGGTGGTGAAGCAAGTAAAATTTAAATTAATAGTGTCTTTATAATGTTTAACGCGTTTAGGATGTTTTTGGGGCTTCCGCGTTTCTGCAGTGCATCCGGCATGTTTGCTGAAGCACATACCGACGGTTTCCACGCGATCATGCGCAAGAAAGTGGCGTCGCTGATGAGCAGAGTACACGGCAGCTCCAACACCATCCTGAAGGCGATCGGAGGTAAGTTCGAGTGTCCAATTGCCAGCCACTGGACGGCGATTTTGGTAGGTTAATTTCATTCATTAAATTATTAATTTTGCTTTTGACATTTTATATTTTCGTTATTAATTTGATTTTGTATTTAATTTAACTTATGACATTTATTGATTCTAATTTAATTTAATTTATTTGTTTTGATTTATACTTAGTTAAAATGGATTATTCAATTCTTATTGTATTATTTTAATGAATGAAATTTCTAATTCTCAATTGATATAATTAATTAATATATATACCTAATCTAACATAGATAATAAGAATTTATACTAATAAAATTATGTAATTAATTAATTATGGAACTAAGTTTTCTGAAATAAACTTTTTGAATTGAATTTGAATTGAATTGAATAATAATATCGGCTATAGTTAGCCGTATGCACCCGGAGCGATGGGCACATTTTGTCATCCATATGGGTCAAAGGGGTAGGCCTCGCAAAAGATGGCGAGATGACCTGGATGCCCACGAAAAAAACTAGTGGGAGGTTGCTAGGGATCAAAATATGTGGCGGAAGTACAGGGAGGCCTTTTATCGGCTGTGGGCTGATAATAAATAAAATAAAAATAATATAAGTAAAGACAAATTAAGTAGGTATGTACCAAGCTAATTCTTCTATGAGAACAATTTTCAGCATATTTTGGAGATTACCATTACCTATATTATTACCCTTGGTACACTATCTCATGGACACACTGCACGCCTACATCTAAAAATCCTGACCCTGTATTTCATTATAAATTCAGTTCACATTAGTGTATGTTATACCTATACCTACCTACTCATCATGTGGTAAGTGCTGACGGCGTTTCAGTTTATGTGTTGTCGATAGTATACAATTTTTGCATTCAATTGGTTAGCTAGTAAAGCTCCATCTATCTTATTTCATGCATTAAGTTAGTAAAGTCGAGGCTTCCTTGTTTCTTTATAAACTAGCTGGCGGCCGGCGGCGTTGTCTATTTGCAGATATTTATTTGGCTTCAGCTGTATCGGTGGAGCGAGGGAGCCAAACGAACACGGCTTCCGTTTTAGAGCTTTCGTTTGAAGCGGTTCGCGATACTAACAAGCTTGATTTTACTGTCTCTTCAAGGAGCTTTTGATAGCTGCATGCAGAATAAGAGAGTAAAAAAACGATAGTTCGTTTGTCTATAGGTAGTAAAACAAGAGGTAACGCTGAATTGTGAAAAAAATAATCTACAACCTGTTTATAACGAAAACTTCTTGAATACCTACAACTTGGTTTTAGATTTACAAAATAATACTTACTAAAAAACAATTAGGTAATGGATATTTACTTACTATACCTACCTACTAACCACACCTACAATACAATGTTCCAAGCAACATGAATCGATACGAATCATCATCATCTTCCTGCTCTTATCCTAATTACTTTGGGTCGGCGCAACATATTATTGTATGAACACAAAATCATGTTGCAAAAGGATTTGGCTTAATTTAACGATCGGCCGCCTGCCTGACGTCAACCCTCTTTGGGAATGCTATCGTTGGTGGTACCACCGGCATCATACGGTTGACCATGGTCGGCAGATATTGAAGCCAAGGTCATAAACTCTACGTCGCCTTTTACGAAACACCCTGAGTATAATAGGGGTGGCAGAATTCTTAGCCGCTACCACTCAGCTACGAATCGATACGAATATCAAACAATAAAATATCCACCCTAGGTCTACTTAATCTGGTTCATATTTCCACTAGATCTATCTCTTTCTGTATCTTGCTGCCTTTTGTTTAGATAAATTAGGTATTTCCCTAATGGAATACTAAGAGAAACAGGCTTGAAATATCGACTTCTATTGATAAAATTAAGTGCTTGCTAAACAAAGAAGCAAAAGATAGGACTCGTTGATAAGATTCAGAAACAAGTTAGTACATGTCTCAAAACAGAAGGCTAAATCCAAATCTGATTCGTGAATTAATCAGGGCAGATAGAGGCACGGTAAAATATCAGCATCATTAATTGAATCACAATATTGCTTGAACAAAACAAAGGCCGCTGCGGATGACAAATTTGTTTCGTCCTCGGGGCGTCAGTTGCTTCGATAACACAGATGCATAACGCTGGACTGGAAATGAGTAATGGTATTTGAAGCCAACATTGTAAATGGCTGGTCGTATCCCTGTTGGAATGTCTATGCTGCATTGCATCTTTGTTTTGTTACGGCCATGCTAATCCGACTAGATGGACCAATAACTTAAAGAGAGCGGCTGGTAGCTGAAAACGGGAGGGATCGTGCCTTGTGGCGTACCCTACTCGAGCCTTATGGCTTATGTTCAACTGTGGACTACTATGGCCTGATGTGATGTGATCATGATGTGATGCGAATGCAAAAATATCCTCCATAATATATAGACCATCTTGCTTCTCGGACAATCAGGTGGTTTAGCCTGCAATATCCTAGCCAGACTAAGAACAAATTACCCCACCGGGAATTGAACCCGGAACCTTCTGCGTCGCACTAACATAGCATGGTCGTACTAACCACTGCGCCACATCGGCTGTCTGTAGCAGACCTCGTTAAATTCGTGTCAAAAATAATAAGAAGTCGTAGTTAAAACTCAATAAAGTCCTTAAATGTAATAAAATACATGAACAGTTTATTTACATCAATACCTACCATATCGTGGAGTTTCATTATTTAATATTCTAACATAAAGCAATTTAGTCAGAGCAATTTAGAAGCCTAAATTTAGTTCATTTCTAATGAAACATTATCTTTGTTTTGCAAAATTTTGATGGGATCTCTCCTTGCGCCCTTCGGATTGCGATACCAAATAATATAAATTGAATCCAAAAGATAAACCGCTTTAAATTATTTTTCTTGATTTGTCAGACGTTTTCAGATTAGACCTACCTACCTTCCTAACTTAGGCATAATTCATGGCTTTTGCGTAGTATTTTGGTGCAAAAAAACATACCTACATACTTACATACCTATATCGCGCCTTTATCCCTTGCGCGGTAGCCAGAGTGTCAACGGTCGTAAAATATGGTTGTTATCGCCATGTCTGACAAATATTTGGGGCCGTTTTAGCTATCGTCTAGGTTTTCAGTCTGTCGCCTAAAATACCTACACCTGTAACTATCGAGACCCTTAGTTGCTTCTTACGACACCCACAGGACAGAAATGTGTCGACTCTTCTAAGCCGGAATCACACGGCATCAACAATGCAGGTTGGAAAAAAATATGTACATTATTGTTCAGCACGTAACGTGTACTGACTAGTCATTATTGAAACGAATATGGCCGTGGTCCACCTCGTGGTCCACCTGGTGGACCACGGGTAATTCTTTTTTCCCCGTGGTCCACCCTAGTCCACCTGCTATAGGTGGACTCACGGGCCGGTGATTTCCCGATGGTTCACCCGGTTCACGTTATTCCTGAAAGCAACTTTGAATAAATGTTTACACTAATTACATGACAGGTGTCAGCTGTCATACTAAAAAGTCGTTTATATCGGAAACTATGCGTGCTAGACTATTGGTTTCTTTGGGAAAGTTGTAGGCCTTGACGAGATCTACATGACAGGTGTCAGCTGTCAAACTAAAAAGTCGTTTATATTGGAAACTATGCGTGCGAGACTATTGGTTTCTTTGGGAAAGTTGTAGGCCTTAACGAGATCTACATGACAGGTGTCAGCTGTCAAACTAAAAAGTAGTTTAAATCGGTAACTATGCATGCTAGACTATTGGTTTCTTTGGAAAAATTGTAGGCCTTAACGAGATCTACGTGACAGGTGTCAGCTGTCATAATAAAAAGTAGTTTAAATCGGTAACTATGCATGCTAGACTATTGGTTTCTTTGGAAAAGTTGTAGGCCTTAACGAGATCTACATGACAGGTGTCAGCTGTCAAACTAAAACGTCGTTTATATCGGAAACTATGCGTGCTAGACTATTGGTTTCTTTGGGAAAGTTGTAGGCCTTAACGAGATCTACATGACAGGTGTCAGCTGTCAAACTAAAACGTCGTTTATATCGGAAACTATGCGTGCTAGACTATTGGTTTCTTTGGGAAAGTTGTAGGCCTTAACGAGATCTACATGACAGGTGTCAGCTGTCAAACTAAAACGTCGTTTATATCGGAAACTATGCGTGCTAGACTATTGGTTTCTTTGGAAAAGTTGTAGCCCTTAACAAGATCTACATGACAGGTGTCAGCTGTCAGACTGAAAAGTCGCTTATATTGGAAACTATGCGTGCTAGACTAATGGTTTCTTTGGAAAAATTGAAAGCCTTAACGAGATCTAAATGACAGGTGTCAGCTGTCATACTAAAAAGTCATTTAAATCGGAGTTGAAAGCCTGTTGAAGAGCTGAAAGTTGTAGGCCTTTGACAGCTGTTATACAGATTGTAGACCTCGTTAAGGCTTACAACTTTCCCAAAGAAACTAATAGTCTAGCACGCATAGTTTCCGATATTAACGACTTTTTAGTATGACAGCTGACACCTGTCATGTAGATCTTGTTAAGGCCTACAACTTTCCCAAAGAAACCAATAGTCTAGCCCGCATAGTTTCCGATATAAACGACTTTTTAGTATGACAGCTGACACCTGTCATGTAGATCTCGTTAAGGCCTACAACTTTTCCAAAGAAACCAATAGTCTAGCACGCATAGTTTCCGATATAAACGACGTTTTAGTTTGACAGCTGACACCTGTCATGTAGATCTCGTTAAGGCCTACAACTTTCCCAAAGAAACCAATAGTCTAGCACGCATAGTTTCCGATATAAACGACGTTTTAGTTTGACAGCTGACACCTGTCATGTAGATCTCGTTAAGGCCTACAACTTTCCCAAAGAAACTAATAGTCTAGCACGCATAGTTTGCGATATAAACGACTTTTTAGTATGACAGCTGACACCTGTCATGTAGATCTCGTTAAGGCCTACAACATTTTAACAGATTGTACTTGTTTTTTTTTGTGAGCTATACCACCGGTGGACGTATAAAAAAGTGAACATTGATCAAATTCAGAAATTGTCTCCATTAGAAGTGGTGTATACAAAGTGTGGTCGAATCCAGAGCAGGTCATATCTACCTAGATGAAGTCACTTTTGAAAAGGTGGACCACGGGTAATAGAATTTTATTTATTAGCGGTTTTAATTTATTAGGTGGACCACAGGGAAAAAAAACTTACCCGTGGTCCACCAGGTGGACCAGGACGTGGACCACGGGGATGAAGGGGACTTTTTGATCATAATATAGAAAAAGTATTACCTACCGATTGAGTTATTTTGTGACTGAGGCCCAATTCGAATGTAGGTAATCTAATATTTAATTACTTTTACGATTTAAAAAACGTACATTCTATTATTAAATTGAAAATGCCTCATTTTTGATCTCGACATGCAATCGAAGTTTATTCGAGTATGGAATCCAAAAACAACAAACGCGAAATTTTTATTTACTCAGTACAAAATACCTGTACAACTTTTTGCTGCTATACGCGTTGTGTGCAAAATAGGTGTACAATATAAATTTTAGTGAAGCATATTTCCAAAGCTTGGTAGCAATTCTAATTTTAACGCAGGGCCAAATTTATGATCCGTGCACGTGTTACGTTACCATTAGCTTATAGAGAAACGCAATAACGTTCGGATTTGGACGATGTGCTTTCATAATTGTTACTCTGTACTTGTTTACTTTATTGGTGAGCGGAAAATTGCTTTAAGTTGCCAACTGTATAACTTTTAAAGCACTCGCGATTACGTTCACACAAATGGTTACTTTAACGGGTCTTATCGCTATAGTTTTTTAGGTAAATAAGCGATTTACCTGGAATCCCGACGTTTTAACTGAGTTACATTAGTCGTGGTCGCGGGCAGACAGGTAAATCGCTTATTTACATAAAAAACTATCGCGATAAGACCGGTTAAAGTAACGATTATGTATGTTCATGTATTTAGTTATGCCTATATAGACCCTAATATGTGAAAACAATCGCGAGTGCTTAAAAAGTAATATGATCTTGTAGAGTTCATTTATTATGTATGACTACGTTTCGTTAAAATAGATTTACTCCAGAAAGTGAAAACTACTTTAAATAATACTAGCTGGTGCCCGCGACTTCGTACGCAAGGTGTTAGAGGCTTTGTGTTAGTTAAATTATATCTACATGCTGTTATACGGTTAATCAGTGATTTTGAAATCAGCCACAAGTTAAATGTGTGGCTAAGGCTGAGTCAAATTTCGTCGGGTGCGCGAACTAAGAAAAGGTCTTCTTCTTCTTCCTTAGAGTGGGATGCCTGCGGTGCTCGCAGACAGGTAATCAATCAGCTCCACTTATTGGCATTTGCTGTGCCTATAAATGGCATCACATGTGAATCTTAAAGATATACTTGTACCATTTGAAGGCAAATAAATAAGTGTATGAGTCTGAATATGAGTATCCCCAGGACTAAAAGATCCTAGACACAATCTTGTAAACCAGAGACTCAGTGCGGCGCTTGCGATGACTTGGTAATCGTGTTGATCATGTTCTTTCAGGATGGTGATTGTGCGACTGTTCTATTGCGCTAAGGGGTTAGCCTGGACTTACATCGCGGTTAGGGTTAGAGGGCAGGGATATAAAGCCTGATTCTTTCGAAAGTTTTACATCCATGCTTTTTGTAGCACTCAAAGGAACGAATTAACCTCATCACCTTAGCTAATTTTGTTAAGCTTTCTATAATTTAATGGTTTAATTGTAACCGATTATTTCTATGAAATCCTAGCATTGTTAGAATGACACCCTTTTAGGCACTTATGACTTAGATACACGTTTCCAAATGATTATCTCTCCGACCGATTTTGGCCATGGTGACCACTTCTACTACTAATCAAGTCGACACTGATTCGCCTGTTGGTGGTTTTGTATCCTACATCGTAGGTCAGTTGCACAGGATATATTAAGGGCCACAAATGTTTGCGCGAACACAAGTTTAGACACAGTCATCCTCCTCCTCGATTCAGTGGAACGGAGAACCGCTGCGACAGACGAAGAGGTCGGATGCAGTGTCTGGCCGACAGTAACTGCAAGCGCCCTCTACCTTCGCCCTAGATTGTCCAGTTGGCTTTACTGAGTCGCCGAGTCCACCAAGCCCATTCGCACTATCTGCATTGGGTTACCTTTTTCGCCGAAACAGATTTTGCAGGAGCGAGCTGCTTAATGCTTGAACCCCTTGATGAATTTGTCCCTTAGTCGCCTCTTACGACACCCACGGGAAAGATATGGAGTGATGTCATTCTAAGCCGGCATAACACGGTAACATAACATATCCATCAACAACACCCACATAGACACTACACCTAACTTTTTAATCTACCAAGCATTCGTATCCACGAAGGTTTTCATACTAATTTTCCCAAAGCAAAGATGTACTACAAATTAATCATTAGAAGGAAATATCTCGAGACAGAAACATTTAATCGATTTTGTTTCTAAGAAACCTGCATTTATTTTTGAAAGACCTATTCAACGATACCCCACTCAATAAGATAGACTGTAAAAAACTTTGCTGCGTTTTCCCGTGGGAATGAGAGATTTTCACGAAGTAAAATGTGTCCTAGATGTTGACCCGGGTAATAAGTTACCTCGATACTAAATTTGGTAACAATCTGCTCAGTACTTTTTGCGTTAAAGAATAACAACCAAACAGACAGACAGACAGACGGACAGACAGACAGACAGACAGACAGACAAACAGACAAAAATTTTTTTAACTGTTGTTTTGAGATCTTTATCTTAAACATAATCCAAAACAAAAATCCTTTTTTGAATCTATTTCATGTACAGACTTGGTACTCGTTACTGTTTTATTATATGTATAGATTGTAATGCATAAGTAAAACTGAGAGCCCTAAATTAAAAGGAGTTGATGAAAGTTTTAAATAACCCTGGTGTCAGAGTTGACCTTGATATAAGATCGTCTATTAAGATTTACTCAACTGAATTATATCTAATTACAATATTTGAGACTCAAGAAGTCTCAACAACGTGTCAGTGATTTACACTAAAGCAAGCCTTAATATTATTAATTAACGTAAAATATCACTAAAATTCCGAGGATTAATGACACGTTGCAATCCAAGCACTCTGCTAAATAGTCAAATAAATCATAGTCACGGCACAGTGTTCCATTTAGGTGACATATTGCATAGTTCATTTTAGAAATAGGTATGATTTGTAGTAAAGTATGGCCAACGAAACGAGATAATTTATGTAAACAACTTTTGTATGATTCGGTGACAGTTATTACAACCTGTCCTTATCTGTCATATGGTAGGTATAATGTCAGCTATCTCTTTTAGATTTGTTTACACTTTTTATCTCGTCTGGTTGGCCTTACTTTAGTAAGTAGATAAAACGACGAAATTATGTTGGCCTTGGATGTTGGCTTGTGATTTAATATTGATAATGAAGTACAAGCTACATTAGAGCAAGTTATAGGTAGAGTACGCGTATTGTACGTCAATCGTACGTAAGCAATACCTACGACAAATGTATTAGAAGTATAGAATAGAGGTTTAATAGTCATGTCACTGTCGTTTTGATACTGATGGACAGAGAGGTAGTGTTCGTACTAATGCAACCACCCGTTCATACCCAGTAAGGTGCACACTTTACTCTACCTTACCATTTAGAAAAAAATGTGCTAGAGTTAATCAGATTCATGATAAAAAAATCTAACACCAGGGTTTATCGAGTAGTAGCGCCTTCGACACTGCTGACCATAGCCTCGTCGCTAATAAACTCGACCATTATTATACTAAAACTATGTAGTACTTTGCGTTGCTCCTTTAAATACCCAGAAACTTCCATCGCTAGCGCACAAATTTGTATTCTCTGCCTGCTCGCAGCATTCCAAGTACTGTCCACGTATCACATTTCAATCTTTGCGGTTCCAACAACAGCGGTTCACCTGGGTTCCGTCGTTCCACCGCTCCGCTGAAATTGGACCCCCCGAAACTCGTAATATCTTTCAAGTTAAACAGCACTATGTAATAGTCCGTAGCGCACGTAGCATCCAGTCTAGATCCACAAAAGGATACGAGGTTCAGGATATATGCAATCTGGAACAGCCTTATAAAAACATTTTGTAATCGTAGGTAAGGTCAGGGTCAAAAGAGCATAGATAGAACCGCCTCAAATGATCCAAAATATCTCTTCAGCTACACTAATTTAGCAAATTATCTATTTTGTATACAACAATGCAGCTAGTTAAACTCAATTAATAAAAGTTAAAGACCTTCGAAATAAAAAAATAATTTGAACCATTTGAGGAGGTCCTAGGTATGCCTTTTTGGCCCCGACCGGACGTAAATACATCCATCAGTAAGAGGCGACAGATAGGTAGGTAGGTATATATAGCGACGAAAGCAAGTACCTATTAACTTCTTTAATCGCAGATTCTGATCGTCTGCTCTCTACTAGTGCTTGTAGAGATTTTATCCATGTTATGAATGTTGTTTCCAGAAAAAGTATTAATTTCTCACAATTAAAGAAAATCCGCTTATTAACTTTCTTCACTTTAGTTCGTATATTTATAAAAAAAAACATCATGACCTTTTGTCATCTAATCATAAGGTGTTGAACCTTTGTTAGACGAGGTGGTTTATAAAATAAAATTCTTTAGTTATACTGAAAGCTACTTTCAGGTTATTATTCTCTTTTCAATTTAGATCTTTTGTCCCTGCTCGATAAGCCCTTTGTATGTTTTGAGGGATTTTGGCATTTGAGCGATTACCTTCAACTCGTAAAACCTTTTTTCTAGAGAGGTACTTTAATCTTTACCTAGGCATTTTTCGTGGCGTAAGTAATAACTTAAAAAATAAAATACTTAGAGGTCTATTGTATTTTTTATTTACGGATTATTTTTACGTAGCAACACATGTTTATTTCAATTTTTTTAGTCTTGCTATTAGGTAGGTGACCCACAAGAATTTGTGAGATACCTACCAATAGTCTGGTTAACTTTTATGAACCAAGCGAAAAGAGATAGATGGGTGTTTACATACCGTATTAGAACTTGCTTTTACTGTAACTACCTTTAACTAACATTAAAGTCAATTTATAATGAGTTTTGATCACGTTCTGCTGAAGTAATTTAAAAATCAGGGTCAGAAATAGTTTATCAGGTAGGTATGCAAATTATTTCGCCATAACTTATGCACATCACTTCTAGGGATCATAAGACCATGTGTTTTAACCCCCAGAAATCCCATCTCGTCCTGCTGCGCTGTAGTTTAATCAGCTTCATTCTTTCCCTGTTATCTGCCTTCACCGTTATCTAACTTAGACACAGACTTTGTTGCAAGTTTTTGTTACTATTCTCTTGTATTATGAAAATGTGATTCTGTAAAAAGAACTGAAAGATATAGTACTTACGTACTTATAAAGCAACTGTACGAACGGACCTCCACTAAAATACTCATATTGTTATTATTCTGAGAAGTAGTTATCTCTTAGATTTCGCTTGAGTTCACAGATAGGTATGATAAAAGGACAAATTACACAATTTTCAGTGTTATCAAATTTAATCACGTCTGAGATGGATGACTTACTTTTCAAGTTTGATGAACACATCTCTACATATTTTAACTACGCTGTGTTATTAAGTGTAATGCCATCGACTTGATATAAGAATAAATTACAGTAATAAGGTACCTATATTATCATGAAATTATACTAACTGATATCAAGTTTATTTGTAAAACTACCTAGTGTTAAAATGTACCTACGATGTGATTGTAATTTGTGATGACCTCTTTTGTGGAAATAAATGGATTGTATATGTATTTGTATTTATACAAATATAGCAGAAACTAAAAAAAATGATACCCGAGCGATGCCTGTTTTATACCTTTTGTGCTAACGTATTCCCCTGTTTTCTTCCCATTTAATGCATATTGAGCTATTAATTTTGTTAAAAGTGTTTTTAGAAAACGTTAAATTCCCGTTAAATAGCATAGAGTTGTGAAAGTTGTGTGCCTAAGCATTTAAGCATCATTTAAAATTCAGGGCACATTGAGTACCTACATTGTTAAGAGGATCATAATTAACATATAAGTCAACAGCAAAAAAAATAAGATAATTATTAAACAAATGTATCGACCAATTTCTAAACAAAAAGATCTTGTATTTTGTTTAAAATTAAACTGTTCTTTTGTACAAAACATAGGTACAGAAAACGTAGAAGTTCTCGCGACAGAATACCGCAGCAAGAAACATTACATTCTCCCGCGTGCGTTCAGACAAGGAGCTTAGTGATTTGGTATAGCGAAATGATTTACTAACTTACTCTGTGTGCCTTTGTTTCACCTCATCATCGAGTTGTTCGAAGTCTCAGCGTAGCTCACGAAAGAAGAAGAAGCTTATAGCATAATTTTCTAGGGGCGCCGTTCATAATACGTTCCACTTGGGACGGTAAAAGTTAGCATATTATTATTAAGACGAATATACTTAAATAACAGATACCTACGTCAATAACAATAAAATACAAGATCATTAATGAACAACTGTAGCGACTTCTAAATAGAAAGGCCTTGTAGGTATTTGTTTAAAATTAAACATAACTGTACTTTTGTACAAAACATAGGTACAGAAAACGTAAAAGTTCCCGCGACAGATTACCGCAGCAAGAAACATTACATTCTACCGCGTGCGTTCAGACAAGGAGCTTAGTAATTTGGTATAGCGAAATCATTTACTAACTTGTTCTGTGTGCCTTTGTTTTACCTCATCGTCGGGTTCATAATATGTTCCACTTGGGACTGTAAAAGTTAGCATATTATTATTAAGAGGAGTATAATTAACAGATACGTCAATAACAATAAAATACAAGATCATTAATGAACAACTGTAGCGACTTCTAAAAAGAAAGGTCTTGTAGGTATTTTGTTTAAAATTAATCTGTTCTTTTGTACAAAGCATAGGTAGGTACAGAAAACGTAGAAGTTCTCGCGACAGAATACCGCAGTAAGAAACATTACATTCTCCCGCGTGCGTTCAGACAAGGAGCTTAGTGATTTGGTATAGCGAAATGATTTACTAACTCGCTCTGTGTGCCTTTGTTTCACCTCTTCATCGGGTTGTTCGTACTCGCAGCGTCCCTCACGAAAGAAGAAGAAGCTTATATCATAATTTTCTACGGGCGTCGTTGATATTGCGTTCCATTTGGGACTGTAAAAGTTAGCATATTATTATTAAGACGAATATACTTAAATAACAGATACCTACGTCAATAACAATAAAATACAAGATCATTAATGAACAACTGTAGCGACTTCTAAATAGAAAGGCCTTGTAGGTATTTGTTTAAAATTAAACATAACTGTACTTTTGTACAAAACATAGGTACAGAAAACGTAAAAGTTCCCGCGACAGATTACCGCAGCAAGAAACATTACATTCTACCGCGTGCGTTCAGACAAGGAGCTTAGTAATTTGGTATAGCGAAATCATTTACTAACTTGTTCTGTGTGCCTTTGTTTTACCTCATCGTCGGGTTCATAATATGTTCCACTTGGGACTGTAAAAGTTAGCATATTATTATTAAGAGGAGTATAATTAACAGATACGTCAATAACAATAAAATACAAGATCATTAATGAACAACTGTAGCGACTTCTAAAAAGAAAGGTCTTGTAGGTATTTTGTTTAAAATTAATCTGTTCTTTTGTACAAAGCATAGGTAGGTACAGAAAACGTAGAAGTTCTCGCGACAGAATACCGCAGTAAGAAACATTACATTCTCCCGCGTGCGTTCAGACAAGGAGCTTAGTGATTTGGTATAGCGAAATGATTTACTAACTCGCTCTGTGTGCCTTTGTTTCACCTCTTCATCGGGTTGTTCGTACTCGCAGCGTCCCTCACGAAAGAAGAAGAAGCTTATATCATAATTTTCTACGGGCGTCGTTGATATTGCGTTCCATTTGGGACTGTAAAAGTTAGCATATATTATTCAAAAGATTATATTTAACAGATACGTCAATAACAATAAAATACAAGATCATTAATGAACAACTGTAGCGACTTCTAAACAGAAAGGTCTTGTAGGTATTTTGTTTAAAATTAAACTGTTTTTTTGTACAAAGTATAAGTACAGAAAACGTAGAAGTTCTCGCGACAGAATACCGCAGCAAGAAACATTACATTCTCCCGCGTGCGTTCAGACAAGGAGCTTAGTGATTTGGTATAGCGAAATGATTTACTAACTTGCTCTGTGTGCCTTTGTTTCACCTCATAATAATTCTCTGGGCGCGCCGTCGAAGTGTGTTCCGCTTGTGTCTAGAAAAGGTTTATTCTAAGATTTTCGTTTAGCTGCGGTGTGGGGTGGGTATGATGATCTCACTGGGTGTTAATTACACAGGCGATGATTATTATTGGTAACACTTTATGGGAATTATAAAGAACAAAACACCTAGTAGGTAATTAGAGACACTCACCGTGATAACAGTTATTTACATAAAAGTTAGGCGCGAGTTAAAATATTCCATACAATTTGACGTTGTCAAGCTTTCTTTCTATCAAATCGGTCCGTCATTGCTTGAAAAATTTAAATAATCATAATCATAAATCATCGCTTATTTTAGTATATTCAAATAATAATGTGTTTCGTGTTTATTTATGAATCACTTTTAAGTCATGATAGTTTATATTTAAACAAAATATAAAAAACTTTAGTATTATAAATAGTAAAAAGAGCTGACAAGTTTCTCGTATCAATCTCGGCAGTAATAAATAAAGTTAACTCGTTCCATTTATTTTGTTCGACATTGATTTCTATTCTATTTCAGCCTATTGCAGTCCACTGCTGGACGTAGGCCTCCCCCAGGGAACGCCATAAGGCACGATCTCCCGTTTTTGCCATCCAGTCGCTACCAGCCGCCTTTTTCAAGTCATCGGTCCATCTGGCCGGAGGGCGTCCAACGCTACGCTTGCCGAGGCGTGGCCTCCACTCGAGAACCCGCTTACTCCACCGTCCGTCGGTTCTACGACAGATGTGGCCAGCCCACTGCCACTTCAGCTTGCTACACTTCCAGACTATGTCCGTCACTTTGGTCTTTTTTCGGATGGCCTCATTCCGGACTTTATCCATTATAGAGATACCAAGCATAGACCTTTCCATAGCTCTCTGAGTGACATGTAGCCGGTGGGCCAGTTTTACTGTCAAGTTCCACGTCTCGGCTCCGTAGGTCATGACTGGTAGGACGCATTGATCGAACACCTTGGTCTTAAGGCATTGTGGCAAAGATGATTCGAGGATGTGACGCAGCTTTCCAAATGCTACCCAACCAAGCTGCACTCTTCTGGTGATTTCAGCCTCAAAGTTGTCTCTTCCCATCTGCAAAGTTTGCCCAAGGTACACGTATTTCTGGACAACTTCAAGGACTACACCTTCGACGGAGACCGGCTCGGGGATTATGTGTTGATTGAACATGACCTTCGTCTTATCCAAGTTCATCCCAAGTCCAACACGTCTCGAGGCAGAGTTAAGACTAGATAGCATTTTTTGCAGGTCCTGCAGCGATTCGGCCATTATGACTATGTCGTCGGCAAAGCGGAGATGCGTGAGACTTTCGCCGTTGACGTTGATGCCCAGTCCATCCCACTGTAGAGTTTTGAAGACATCCTCCAATGCGTTGGTGAAGAGTTTCGGGGATATAACGTCACCCTGTCTTACACCACGGAGCAGTTGGATGGGTCTTGTATTATGGTTTTGTACTTGAACGGACATCGTAGCCATTTGATAAAGGCTTCTCAGCACCTCCACATACCGCCAGTCGACTTGGCACCGCTGCAAGGACTCCAAAACAGCCCAGGTTTCGATAGAGTCGAAGGCTTTTTCGTAGTCCACAAAAGCCATACACAGTGGTTGGTTATACTCCTCTGTCTTCTGTATAACCTGCCTTACAGTATGGATGTGGTCCACGGTACTGAAGCCCTTACGAAACCCGGCCTGTTCCGGTGGCTGAAAGGCGTCAAATCTTGATGCCAGACGATTCGTGACGACTCTCGAGAACAGCTTATAGACGTGGCTCAGAAGTGTGATCGGCCTATAGTTTTTGAGAAGCGTTTTGTCTCCTTTTTTGAAAAACAATGCCACTACACCTCTGCTCCACGCCTTCGGGGTTGTCCCATTGGCTATTACAGAGTTGAAAAGCCTTTTCAGCTCCTCTAGGACAGGTTTTCCACCGGCCTTAAGTAGCTCAGAGGCCACTCCGTCTTCCCCGGGAGCCTTCCCATTCTTAAGCTGTCTGAGAGCCGCCGCGATTTCGTCTATATCTACGTCCGGGAGATCTTCTGTAAAGTGGCGGGAGAGAGGAGCTCTTGGGTCTGGGGTCCCATCAGGTGGAGGCTTTTTCGCATGTGAGGCATACAGATTTCCACATTGACATTGATGCTGACACAATTTTCGTAGGTTTAAAATAAAGGGTAGTTTAATAGATCAAAGTGAAATCGGCCATTATAAATAAATAGATAATGCTAGCTTACGAAATCTAATAGGGAAACTAAAGGTTCAACAAGTTTTGTCCAATAGTTGCGTTGTGTTTTAGCGTTATAGCTATACATATGTTGATGTTTTTATATAAAATGTATTATAAAAGCTAACTTAAGTAGAGGCACCCAGTTATTTCTGATTTGAATGTTAAATGACGAGAGAAAAGCATTCCATCACAAAAGAACATCAAAAACAAAAAAAGAAAGAATTTCGTGACCTTATCCCAAATGACGTCAGTTAACACACATGCCTGAGGTGCTTTATCGCGGATGATATTAAAAAAATGTTCAAGAAAATTCCATTTTTATCTGGTAACACGTGTGTGTTCGTTAAAGAACCTTATTTTGTGACACAAAGGGCCCGTGCTCGGGAATAATGAGGATCTCGCGAGGGCACTTGACGGTGCTCCTTCTATTTCAAACTTGACAGTAGAGCCGCCTTCTCAGAACACCCGACGAGATAAAAAGTGAAATATCCTAATTTTAAGAATATATTGAGAACACTTTCATGAACAACCTACAAGGTTCTTATACGTTGAGATACGAGCTTCTAGTGACTGTATCAAACTCTATCCATGGCGAATAGTTGGGAATGAAATATTTCGTAGGGGGCGTACGTAGCCCATCCATGGGCGTGTGAAATACCACCTGCCTATTTTAGCTCCATTTTATTGCATTTTTACATTTAAAAAAAAATTAATGTTCTTTTTATTGAAAATATTTTGAGTTTGTTCATAACTAGAATAGGTATTCTATTTTATTTCATAGAGTTTTTATTATTATTATTTCAACCTATGTTTCTTAGGGAAAGTTGTTCAGTTTTATGGGCTGATTAATCTCTAAAATATTCGTATTTTTTTTTTCACATCTTGTATAATAAAAATAATCTCGCAATTGTCTAGTTTAAAACACAATAAGTACTACTAGTAGGCAAGATCGCTTAAGTGAGAGTTCCCGTTTTTTCCCGAGTTTGGCCCCGCCTTGGAAACGAATCTTTAGGCTATTCTTTAGCTATTCCGAGCCGGGGCCTTGCTAGCATACTTACAAAAAAAAAATGGCAGCCATTTCAAACTTTTTTTATTGGCCAAAATTTTGTTATTTTGTAATAACTCAAAACTGGTAAGTGCTATAAATGAACATTGTATAGAAGAAATGTTACGCGTAAATTTCTGCACAACCTTGCTCTAAAAACTTTTTTGATAATCTAATAGTTTGCGAAAAAAACGCTTTAATACATGGCAGTTTTTTCTAAAAACTCACCAAATCTAAAATATGAATTAAGTAGTGAAGTTGGGGATTAAGAATTACTTACTGTGTGGGTAGACCTTGCTACGGTATCCTGACTGATACTTAGTAACAAGCTTTCTGCCCAGAGGTTTTACCCGCTAATATATTTTCAAGTAAACAAGCAAATTTTTTGCCAATTTACACCCTGAGTTTTACCACCTTACGAGATGATTTTCTTAAATTCCTTTCCTGGTGTTAATTCACCCAACCAAAATAACCTCTGCGCAAAATTTCAAGAACCTAGGTCCAGTGGTATTGCCTGTGCATAGATTTACAATTTGTAAAAAAAATATTAAATTTGTTCGTAGTTGCCACATTTTTATTTTTTTGCAATTCCTTGAGGCTGTTCTTTAATAGTTCTGACCCAAGGTCCTGTTAGGATAGCAAAAAAGAACAAAATGTAGCAACAACGAACAAACTCTACTTTTTTCATACAAATTGTATACCACGCACAGGCAATACTACTGGACCTAGGACCCTGAAATTTTGCACAGAGGTTATTTGAATAATCTTAATTAATATCAAGAAAGGATTCCAAAAAATTCATCACCTAAGGTGGTAAAACAGAGGACGAAAATTTGTATAAAATTAACTTGTTTACTTCAAAATATATCAGCGGGTAAAACCGCTGGGCGGAAAGCTTGTTACTAAATATCAGGCAGGATATTGTAGCATGGTCTACCCACACAGCGAGTGACTCTTAATCCCCAACTTCACTACTTACTTTATACTTGGGTGGTTCTACGAAGTGGCAAATAAAAATAAATAAATTAAAAATTGTACTTATATTAAGTTTTTTTTGCTTTAAGTACATGTTGGTGTCATACTAACTTTACAAAAATAGTATTACAGATCAATATTCAAAATTAATCGATAAAAATTAAATTTTCACTTTTTGTACGTCGACAAACGTGACACACATGGCGACAGAAGTGATGAATATCACATGTTTAAACATAAACAAAATCGGTACATAAGTAAAAAGTAGTTCTAAACTTTAATTAAACATTATAAGTCATAATGTTTTCAAGCCAACCAGTATCCGACTACTAAATTTCAGTTAAAAAAATATACCAAGAAATGTCGACAGAACTGACATCACTTATGTAGACAATAATAAAAAAAAATCTTCGTCGAGTGATGACGATAACACTCTTAGTCGATGATAGACCTTAATTAGTAAAGCGTTATCATCGCTAGAGGCAGAAAGTGCCAAACTTGGCTTGCGCATAAACAAAGCGAAGACTAAATTGCTAATTGTGGATCGCGAACAAGTCTTGTCCAACTGCAGTCGCCTTAATTCGCTGGACCGCGTCGAGAGCTTCAACTATCTTGGATCTCTAATTACCAATGACGGCAACTGCGACAGAGAAATCATAAGACGTATGGAAAAGCACCAACATCACCAGGCGCACTAAAGTGAGACTTGTCCACGCACTTGTGTTCCCTATTTTCCTATATGGTTCTGAAACATGGACCATCAAAGCCAATATGAAAACAAGAATCGATGCATTTGAGATGTGGCGCTGGCGTAGGATGATGCGTATACCATGGACAGCCTTCAGACGAAACGAGTCCATCATGAATGAGCTAAAAATCTCGGTGCGTTTGTCCGATATCTGCCGATCCCGCATGCTCAAATTCTTCGGCCATATAGCCCGCGCTGGTCCAACGTCCCTTGAAAAACAATTACTCATGGGTAAAGTGGAGGGGAAAAGACGAAGGGGCCGTGTTCCTGCAAGATGGTGTGACCAGACAAATACACATCTGCAACTCCGCCCGCACACCGCAGCTGACAGGAACAAGTGGAGAAGACTATCCCGGCCCATCCATGCTGACAGTGACTGATGGTGGTCACGATCTCCAACCAATGGGGGAACGACTATGATGATGATGATCATCGCTAATGAGAAAGCCCTAACCCAAAATATTTTCACTTTTCTGTTATTCTGATTGAATTATTTGGGGTTCATTCTTGTTAGGTTTTGGCGTGTTGTTGTGGTGTCTGCCTGTCATCAGTAACATCACCGTCGCTTCCAAAGCATATTTTATAAAACCAAAAAACCTGGGAATTCCTGTAAAAATTATGTGGTAAGCAGTAAGCAACAGATAATTAAATCTAGTGATTGTCTTGAAGCCTGTGCTTTAGTGGAACTGATTTACGAGTTTTTTTGGAAAATATTGTTCACCTTGAATAAATTCTTGAGAAACTATGCGAGATAGTTGGTGGAAATAAAACGCAAAGTTAACTTGCAAAGTTATTAATGCCACAAATTATGTATTTTTTGCGACGATGAACCTTTATTTTATAGTGGAAAGTCATTGGTGATGATCCCAAAAAATACTCACGATTTAAGCTACGGGTTTGATGAATTCACCTTTAAGCAGTATATTAAAGACAAGTAGTAAAAAAAAATTAAATCCTTTTTTATCTATTACCGTGCAATTACCCAGAAAAGTCACTTCTGTCGCCAAATATCACTTCTGTCGACAACTTTGTCAACAGGAGTGACGTCGACAGATGTGAGAAATTTTACAATACTGTCACAAAAACAATAAAATACTGAGTTTATATTGAATTCAATCAGTTTTAGAATAAATATCAACGTTTCAAACAAGGCTCAACTCACGAATTATTTTTGATCCGTTGCTTATCTTTTGTATATCCAATTTAGAAGTGACTCGTTAACTTTTACACGGCTGTAGAACTAGTTCTCAAATAATTTTTGGGCCACAATTTAACGCTCAAACGCCATTTTTAGCATTTGTCCTAAGTGAACTATAGTACTGCCATTTTAATCCAAATAAATGATCAAAACTATAAATATTCTTAATTTGAGAGGTAATTTATGAACTGTCGACAGAAGTGACAAGATTTTTATAACGCTTGTAGAATCACTTGTTAATTCTTTTGTCCTGGACATAATTTTTTGTTATTTTAGAAGTGATAAGTTAAGGATATAGAAGTTAATTATCGAGGATCTGTGGTGTCATAATTATATAAGTTAATTTTATAATTGCCGCTAAACCTTAGCCGGGCTCACGCGAACAGTCGACAGGACGTGACATGTCACGTACTGTTAACAAAAAAAAACGGCTAAATTATTACATTATTGGTTCATATTGTTGACTGTCATGTAGAATAAGTAGTAATTTCAATCATTAACAAAAAGTGCCCTTCTGCAAGCGATACTTTTCAATTTATAAGTCGCGAACACAAATTTCATTGCTCTGTAGAATGACCCACTTTCTAATTTGTGAGTTTTCAGCAAAAACTGCCATGTTGTGCTACGTTTTCTCGCAAACTATTGGATTATGAAAAAGTTATTGATAACATTCATATGCAGAAATTTACGCTTAACATATCTTCCATACAATAGTTATTTGTAGCTCTTACCATTTTTGAATTATTACAAAATAACAAAATTTTGCCCAGTGAAAAAAATTTGAAACGGTTGCCATTTTTTTTTGTAAGTAGACCAGCAAATCCCCGGTTTGGCATAGGTAAAGAATAGCCTAAAGATTAGTTTCCAAAGCGGAACCGACCTGGAACACGCACGGGAACTCCCAAATTTTTTTTGTATAGAAATTCTTACCTACTATACGGCGCTCCATTGACTTCAAATATTGTATGTAGGTACCTATACCGCTCGTCTACTATCATTGTTTATAGATACACATTCAATCAGGGAATACAATGGGGGCATATAGTCCACGTTTGTATGATCGTTAATCTTAATCCTGTATTGCGAGGGTCACGGGTCGGCGGATCGGTTCCGAACTCAAATAATAAGTCGAAGGGTATTGGCAGCGGTAATATAGCCGAGAGGAGATTTATTTTCAAATCCTTTACGAGTTGCTTTTCCTTATTTTGTTGGCTGAAGGGTTGCCTGGTTGACTGGCAAGAGGCATAAAGGAAAAGGTACCTTTATCGAAACTCAGATGTGAATGCTAAAAGTAGATACAATTTTTCTACGAAAAAGCTACGGCGTAGCAAGCGTAGCCATACCGTAAGTATATGCTACATAAAAAGTATTATTTTTTGTATTTATGAACTGGTTGTCTACCTTTGTGTAGCTTTATAAACATTTCCATCAATGATGGCTCTAAATCATAATAAATTTTCAACTTTTTTTACCGTGATATTTATAACGTTCAGTTATAGACTGACCAATGAATCAGACAGTTGAGATCAGCTTGGTGTTCACGTTGGTGTCTAACTCCCGATTTGTGGGTTCAGAGTCAAGGCTCCCACCGCCAAACCGCAGAGGCGATGTCAAGCCAATCAAATTGTCAGCGCTAAGCATTCAGGCAGTAGAGCGCAAATGCGCCGCCATCATAGGTATGGCTGGATCAAATCACGTTAACACGCTGGCATATGACTCCCGCTGTTGCGTCATACGGGTTGCGTTATATGTGTGCCTGTTTATGGCTTCGATACCTAACTGAATCTGTTGAATGTTATGCATTGATAATATTACCTACTTACTTAAGTAATGTGCCGAAGTGGTGCAGTGGTTAGTATGACTGCCTGCCACGCAGAAGGTTCCGGGTTTAATTCCCGGTGAGGTCAATCACAAAGTTGATATTTATCACTTTGTGAATTTGTTCCCAGTCTGGCTAGGACATTGCAGGCTGAACCACCTGATTATCCGAGAAGTAAGATAGTTCCGTGCTTCGGATGGGCACGTCAAGCCGTCGGTCCCGGTTGCTGTCGGTCGATGATGGCGGTCGTTACACAACCATGTCAGAGGCCTGCTACTTGTAGTAGGCGGTTGAAAAACTCTGACACCAGAGTTCATCGGGTCGTTGAACGACTCGGTGTCCCACACGAAGAGAAAGACGTAATGTGGTGCACTTTCAGTGTATTACTTAATAGATTAGAGAAAATAAGATGCCTTTCTATTAAATACTGCTTCTGAAGTTAGTTATTTATTGTCATCAGACTGTTTTTATGAAGGTAGCTAATTTTATGTGCCATTGCCCTCATATACTCGTACCTACTGTAAAGAAAAGTTTTCTGTCACACTGAGAGATTGCACATAAATGTCCCACTAATTACAAAACTCTGTCTACGCTCAACAAACATCATTTGGCCATCATTTCGTCTCTGCAGTTATTCGGAGAACTCCGCGCCGTACTGTACTCGAGAACTTATCATTCAAGTGTACTCGAACTTCGCTTATTCTCGTAGGTATCTCTTCAAAGTTGCCACGTACCGTTTTACACAAATGTGTACCTTTATTAAGTGAGAATAGAGTTCAGCTAGAAGCGCAGAGAGGAGGCGGAGGAACATCAGAAGAGGTTTGAGGGTTGTTCAGTGATTGACGGGTCCTATTGTGATTTGTTCGTCTTTTTGCACAACTTCGACTGTGAAATGGTGTTAGCGTCTTCAATGTGTGAGTGGTATCGTTATTATTAATTTTCTATTTCTGTAGGTAAGGTATTTGTAAATACCTACTTGTAATACCTATTCTATGCAAATAAAGAATCTTGAATCATGGACATCGTGAAATATGCACCTCCTTGTAGCAAACGGCAGGATCACTGGCTACTTTTATTCTATGTGTTTCCAAGTTATTGAACTGAAAGTAAGATGGAATTTAAAACGTAATAAAATCTATATTTTTGGAATGCTAAGGTTAAGATATCGAAGGGAAAATAGCAATAGCGAGATAATTCAAACTAATCAAATAAATAAATATCAATAAAACTTCAACAACTTTCCCCCACTTTACTATATACGAAGACTGAATCAGAAAAGGGACATCAGTTGGAAAAAGTGGAGCTGGAGTCCCTTCCAGTACTCTACATCCGTCTATCGATTCGAATCCCAAAGTTCCAAGCACGTTGTAATTCCGATGCACTCTAAGATAACTTTCTAGATCGTGCCGTGAGCCAAACGAGCTGACAAAGTTGGCAAGTCCGCCCTATCCCTACATTGTATCTAACTCAAATATTCGAGCAATCTGCGAAATGAAAGGTGTTTGACGAGTTTATGATCTAACAACAGATTTATATTCCAGGAAGATCATTTGTGTAATATTGGAAAGTAAATTAAGAAATGTATAATTTTGTCGATGTGACTTATAGGTTGCAAATTTTCCATTTTACAAATAAATTATTATGCAAAATGTTTTTGATCAAACGCATCTGGGCAATACATTGTATTTTACTCAAGTATTCGAGCAATCTGTGAAATGACTCAAATGTTCGACCAGTTTACGATCACAACGACAGATGGATATTCCGGGAAGATCGTTTGCGTAACATTGTTAAATTTTACCTGTAGCTTATTGAATAGGTACCTACACTTCTTTCTGGTCGGATTATGTAACTGGTTTTTTAAAAACAAGAATTGTGATGACAGACAGCGGAACTTTTATATGTTGAAAATTACCTGCTTATAGTTTATTATCTGCTTAGAATCTGCTTCTATTTTGAACTAATATTTTCTTTGTTTCTACGTATCTCGTTTCTAGTTAGAATTTGTTTACCTTATTATTATACTCGCAATAAACTTTCTCTTCGTAATAACTACACAGGTTGTTGTTTGTAGGTACAGAGAATAATTTATTCATAGACAAGTATTCATTCGTATAACCAGGTATTCGGTTTCAATTCTCGTACTCGGGGAGATGGAATAATAACAAGTTCCCAAGTCTGCGATTATGCCAGACTGTATCGGATGCCAGTGGAATATGAATCGTAAAATTCATTTGAAATATTGTGTCTCAAAATATTGGAAAACTCTAAGCTTACTGAATGCAGTCCTGATTGTTCGGATTTATCTTCTTAATGCTTTTCGAGAACTATCTACTCGTCTAGCGCTACTGCGTCACTGCTACTTTTTTGTAATGCCATTTGTTTGCCATGATGTTTTCTTGCAGGTAGATACCTACTAAGTTTTAGTAGCCGAAAGTGGGAATTCAAGACCAATTTATTAGTTTGGCGCAGGCATCTAAGTATAGTTCCATGGTTGAACGGGATGCAAATGTAATTTTCTGCAAGTGTGTTAAAGTTATATTATGTCGTTATGGCGTAGATAGTGTTCCATTGTCACCCGACAATTAGTGTTTTAATTACAGATTATGCCGATGATGTGCATTAAGTTATGTATGAACAAGGGTATGAATGAATTTAAATGGCTCACAGTAAACTGTCTTTATTGTTATTTATTATAGCGATGACCTAGTGAATTTCTGTCCAAATTGCATTACCACACTGAAACAATTCACCGTTTCACCAGAGATTCAGTTGCATTTAATTTGGACCAATAGCAATATTGGAAACGTTATCGTTCGTCGCCAGTGAAAGGTGTCGATGCAAATAATCGAAAATAATAATCCGTGTGAGCGTATTCACATTTCACCGAATGAAAGTTGTCTGCGATATTTTTTACGAGTGTATTCACAATAGGAGGCTTTTTGAATGGAGAGCACACTCATGTATCGCGACATGGTGGCGTAATGTGAAAGGCGTATCTCGGAAATCGCTGGTATATGTTTTTTCCGCGCCTTTGTGTTTTTAGTGGATATGTAGAGCTCGTGACTATGGCGGATTTATTTTTATTTTAGTGTAAGCCTGTTGACATAGGCACCACGTAAAAAATATTTTGTTGTTTGGTTTTTAGAACTATCAGTTGTGCTATACATACACACAATAAAATATTTATAGACAGAAAGATTCGCCTGCGGCTAATTATACCTACATAGAAACTACGAAAGTAACAATTGTAACACACTATATTTTTCGATGCTACTCAAACTTCTAACAACTAACCTACTCGTTAAATAATAAAAACACGTACTAAGGCAATGGTATACATAAATAACTAAGTCAGCAATATTTCAAGCCTAAAAAATGGGTCAAGACGTTCAACGACTTCTAAAAGAAAATTTTCTTTTACTTTATGAATTGGATGAAAAGGAATAAGGGTTTCCGATTTCTAAATATTGACAGCTAAATAACCCTTTGATTTACGACCACTAAAGTGTATTCGGGTTTCAAAAAAAGGGGCAATAAGCCAGTGCTCTGAAAAGAGTGTGTCCTAAGATAAGGCCTTTCGGCTTAGAGAGGCCCTTACAAGAGGAGAAAATGAAAAAGTTGCCATCGAGAAATATTGCCGATACAGGCAAACAACGCAAATGGAAAAAAATGTCTCATACGATTACTGAATGGAAGGTAAAAGAAATGCTACTTATAAGTGGGCTTTGCGACAGTATTGCAACAAGTAAATACCTAATACAAACGGTACGCAATAATAATTTATTTGATGACCGTGATGACTCTTTGAGCTGCATAAATAATTTTAACAAGAAGAGTAAAAACATGTGTTAAAATAACTTGTTCCGATAAAGAACGGATCCCGAATTGCCAGCCAACATATTTATTGACATCCTGCTTATATTATGTCATAGATATGATAGACAAGCAAATGATAATATTGCAAATTCAGGTAGAATCCATTCTTTATCTGCGTAAGTTGTAGGTATGACACGAAAAAACAATTTCATCATAATACAGGTATTAGTACAGGTATTATGATTAAGTTTGTTTTTGATTTACATAGGTCTAGGAACGTAAATCAAAAAACATTTTATTTACTGATGTAGGTATTACAATTACCAAGTTTTTTAATTGGAACAGTATGAAATAACTAAAATATTAGATTCCCTAAAACTATCACACTAAAAATGTATTTTATAAAAATCATGTAAGAACAAAATAACAAAACTACCTGTTAGGTCATGTCACGAACCAACACAACATTTCTTGACACGCTAAGCTTCGGCCCGATCCGCGGCGGAACTTCGCACCGAGTGCAGTCAGCCGGCATTTTATAAAATGCGCATGCAAAACTTTCCGTTTTTAATCCGTTCAGGGACAAACTGCAAGCGGCTTTCCGCGGGCTTTGCACTGTCGCGCGTCGCATGCGGATTTCAACGGACAGTTTTGGGCCGCGCTGTGTACAGCGAGGGAGTTTGTTGGTATAGAAGCGCTGTGATTATAATCCAAGTTTAATTTTACACAGCTATTTATAAATGCGCATGCAATACTCTCCGCTTTTAATCCGTTCAGGGACAAACTGCAAGCGGCTTTCCGCGGGCTTTGCACTGTCGCGCGTCGCATGCGGATTTCAACGGACAGTTTTGGGCCGCGGTGTATACAGTAAGGGAGTTTGTTGGTATAGAAGCGCTGTGATTATAATCCAAGTTTAATATTACATAGCCATTTATAAGACTTTCAGTTTTAACCCATCCAGCCATTAAGGAACCTTTGCGAGCAGCTTTTTCTCGAGATTTGTACTGTCGCGCGTCGCATGCGGATTTCAACGGACAGTTTTGGGCCGCGCTGTGTACAGCGAGGGAGTTTGTTGGTATAGAAGCGCTGTGATTATAATCCAAATATAATTTTACTTACATAGCTATTAATTTACTGTTTTTAATCCGTTCAGGGACAAACTGCAAGCGGATTTCCGCGGGCTTTGCACTGTCGCGCGTCGCATGCGGATTTCAACGGACAGTTTTGGGCCGCGCTGTATACGGCGAGGGAGTTTGTTGATATAGAAGCGCTGTGATTATAATCCAAGTCTAATATTACATAGCCATTTATAAGAATTTTAGTTTTAACCCATCCAGCCATCCAGGAACCTTTGCGAGCAGCTTTTTCTCGGGATTTGTACTGTCGCGCGTTGCATGCGGATTTTAATGGACAGTTTTGGGCCGCCGTGTACACAGTAATGGAGTTTGTTGGTATAGAAGCGCTGTGATTATTATTCGCGTTTAAGTTTACATAGCCATCTATAAGACTTTTAGTTTTAACCTATCCAGGCATCCAGGAACCTTTGCGAGTAGCTTTTTTTCGAGATTTGTACTGTTGCGCCTCACATGCGGATTTCAACAGACAGTTTTCGGCCGCGCCGTGTAAAGTGATGAAGTTTGTTGGTATAGAAGCGTTGTAGTTGTAATCCTCTTTAAACTTTATAATTATTATAGAAAATTTGTGCGAAAAGGTTTCAACACAAATGTGTTAGGTTTTTAAACTTAGATTTAACCCTTCGGAGCTCAGCTTTTGATATTTTTTAATGGGGGTTTATTTGTCGTATCCTGCTTCTCTAATTCAGTCACACCCTGTACATAAATAGCCTATGTGACGCATGCCGCATGGAGGCTGACGGCCTCAACTATACAGCGTGGTCTGATTTTATGATTTTACGCCCGGCACGAGCTCGGTTAACCTGCCAATTTATATTCTGTCTTTGAATAAATATTTTCTGCGTTTTGCACCGTTGTTTGTTTGCCAGAGGAATGCTCGGTTTATTCCTGGAATTAAAACGCTAAATTACGAATGTTTAGCGTTCAAGTAATGTACATTTTCTGTTGCAGAAGTTACAGCCATTTGAGTGCTTGTTCAAAGGTAGATTCTTGCTATATAGGTGTAACTGGCGCAGATTAAGAACATATCTCATTTTCTGCGCCATTTTTATAGGTAGGAAGCCTACTCTGTGGCGTCCTATATAGGACTTTGCCACAGACAAGTAAATAGGCAATATTATTGTTTGCCTTTTTATCATATTATACAGGGTGTTAGGGACGGTGTAACGAAAACTTTGCAGGCATGATCAGACCATCAAACTGAACAACTTTTACTATGGAGCCAATGGTGGGAAACGAAAAAAATTTTCCGACCTCCCATACAAAGTCAGTCAGCTGATTGTGAATTTTGTATGGGAGGTCGGAAAATTTTTTTCGTTTCCCACCATTGGCTCCATAGTAAAAGTTGTTCAGTTTCATGGTCTGAGCACGCCTGCAAAGTTTTCGTTACACCGTCCCTAACACCCCGTATGACATTTGAGCAGGATGTCAACAAGTATGTTGCCATTTCGGCATAATATTATGTTCTTCATCCGTATCTGCTTGTTAATTTAAGGTTCGACATTTTTGCTGTTTTCAGTTCACAACAAAGTTTGCTTACATAAAGCCCTTGTCTTTTGTAATGAAAAATGCATTTCAAGAAATCAATAGGTATTTATTTCATATACAATTTTAAAAAAAGTTATACATAGGCCCTTATCCGACTAGGAGACCATAAGCGTTCAGTAGGAGGGTTAATTTGATTCCATTGTGTAGCAAACAACTGAACGTATGTCTATCCGAAACCTATCTGATAAAGCAGTATTATACCGTTACAATAAATGATTCAATTTCCTTTACGCAAGTATCGGATCCACTTAAGTATTATGAAAGTAATAGAACCGGGGGAATAGTTTTCTTGCTGACGCTCCTTTTACGATAATGACAGAAAACGCGGTCCAATATCTATAAAATATTAGAACGTACTTGTCGTAGCCGGATCGGATCGGAACAAACCGGACCGAGCTGGACAAAACTGGAATAAGGACTTTCGCGGAATTGAGTATGGTCTTGAGTTTGTAATGGGCAGTGTATATTATTGGCACCAGGGTTTTATTGGAGTGTTTGTTCGTCGAAATGAAAACAGAAGAGAAACAATGTTTTTTATTGCTGAATTTGCATAATTTAACCGAACCTTGACCAACCCAACCCTTTTTCAATCTTATTTTGTATCTGTTAGGTATTTTTCTACTATAAAAATAAACAAATAAATTACGGTAACTGTGTACTTGCATGACGAAACCATAAAAAATAAGTTTTAAATAAACTAAGTCAATTTTATAAGCAACTCATGCAAAAGATGATATCTAATGGGACTATCTAGGTCACCATTTCACAACATTGAACCATCTTTCAGCTTGGCCCAGCATAAATTAATCAGGATCGCCTGGTAAGTAGGGCATTTATCTTTTGGCACCGTTTTAATCAGGTGTTTCTATACAGCTACCATCTAATCTAGTTTTATAGGCGATGCTTAGAGATACCATTAAAGTTACAAGGGATAACATAAAGTTTATCGAGTTTTGATTATATTTGAAACTGATTTAAAAAATAAACTAGGTTCAAATCTTTACAGAGGAGAAAATTATTACTTTTTTCCACTATAATATCAGTTTGATAGGTATTTTTTAAAATTAGTGGCTTTTTTAAAACAGTCTATTACTCAACTATATAAAGTGGCTTCCATGATTCCAGACTAGAAGTGTCCTTAAAGACAGAGCTTGACGCGACGTGGTGGTGCGCCGTCGAAATGACTGGTATATGAGGCGCGCCCTCCATACCATGATCGACGCTGTCACGTTAACGGCGCACTACGACGCCGCCACACTCGGTCTTTATTTTGACCTTTACGAAGAAATAATGTGCACAACCTGCCTATCTATTACGGTATACCATATTGAACAAGTTATTTGCCGTACTTATCAATTTACCTATTTATATTCATAATACGGTACAATATCCGAAGTTGCCATAGGGGGTATCGATATATTACGGCGTCCCCGTTAATCAGGTATCACTAATGGGCGATCCCGGCTAATCCACTCACACAGGGACGGCGCAGGGTGCCAGCTACTTTTTCTCACTAAGCCCCATAATAAGCCCTTAGTTAGTGCCTGTCTAATAAAGCTGTACACACAAATACATCCCGTCTAAGCGGGGAGATATTCAATGTTTATCAATGGTAAATATTTGTTAATTAGAGACTTTTGGATCAATATCACGAGTAAAATATTAGCACGAGTAAACGTTTTGTCAGTTTTGTTTTTATTTCATTAAACAGTGAGCCGTTTAAGATTTTTGCCCTTTTGAATCCGTAGGACAAACTGTTTTGTAATTCCCCTTACTGAACAAGGTTCTACAACTAAATAAAGATTTTGTGTTCCGTACACATGCGTACACACTTTATCGATTTCGGCGCCTTACAATGTCATCTCGTGTAATTGCTATTACGAAGCGTTTTTTCATTTCTTATGAGTATGTATGAAGTTGTATTAACTAGTGTTTTTAAAAAGTACGGTACCGAGGCAACATTTTCCAATTTTCTTTCTTACGAGGTATTTTCTTGGCTCGCCAACGGGCGGCTCATTTTAAAGTTACATGTAATCAGGTAAGCTGCGGGGCAAGTTTTAATGGTCGCCGCCGACTTCACAAAGCCGCGGTGTTGCGTGGCCAACTTGAGGAAACGAACTCTTTAAGGCGGCTAAGGAAGTCAGTGAAGCTATGTAGTTGTATTGTATGTGCGTCCTTAATTAGAAACAGGGTTATTTTTTGGTCCGGCGCAAGTTTTGCGCTGCTTTTAATTTGGGACCATTTGCAAAATCGCGAGGATACAACCCTGTATCCATGAAAAAAAATGTGTTTAAATGTACGGAACAGCCGGATATAACAAACTTGATAAACAACAACATTCAATAATAACAACACCTACAGGTAGGTACAAATTTCTATTATTTGTCTTTGGCAGTATCTAAGTTGCATTAATATTGGCAAAGTCTACGTCGTAGACTCGTAGCATACTGCTACGAAAGCGCTACGACTCCTTGTTTGATTGAAAGGTTCAAATAATGCTGGATATTTGCGTTGGAGGTTTGTGGCCTAGACTCCAGACTAACATCAACACAGTGACTGCTCATTGCGTGCCTCGTTATCGGCTGTCTAGCACATAAAGCCCCTTTGCAACGTTCCAATATAGGGTGTTATTTTATTAGTGGCGGATCCGTTAAGGGTGTGTTCTGTCAATGAAACTGAACAACTTTCCCCAAGGAACATAGGTCGAAATACGAAAAAAAAATTTGGTCTTCCTATCTAAGTGTGTTGGCCGGGCGGGTCAATTTGTATGGGAGGACCAATTTTTTTTTCAAATTTCGACCTATGTTCCTTGGGGAAAGTTGTTCAGTTTCATTGACAGAACACACCCTTAACGGATCCGCCACTAATATAATTACACCCTATATAATGTGACGCATTGATTTCGAGCTGTAATTCATTTTTTACATGTAACTTGTAATAAGTGCGTTAAAAGACATAACCTAGGCAAGTATGTTGCATTAATATTGGCAAAGCATACGTCGTAGACTCGTAGCAAAGCGCTACGACTACCCTTGTTTGAGTGAAAGGTTCAAATAATGCACGATATTTGCGTTAGAGGTTTGTGGCCTAGACTCCAGACTAACATCAACACAGTGACTGCTCATTGCGCGCCTCGTTATCGGCTGTCTAGCACATAAAGCCCCTTTGCAATTTCCAATATAATGTGAGGCATTGATTTCGAGCTGTTATTCATTTTTTTAATGTAACTTGTAATAAGTACGTTAAAAGACATAACTTACTTGAAGTTGCATTAATATTGGCAAAGTATACCTCGTAGCCTCGTAGCACAGTGCTACGAAAGCGCTACGAATACCCTTGTTTGATTGAAAGGTTCAAATAATGCTCGATATTTGCTTTCGAGGTTTGTGGCCTAGACTCCAGACTAACATCAACACAGTGACTGTTCATTACGTGCCTCGTTATCGGCTGTCTAGCACATAAAGCCCCTTTGCAACGTTCCAATATAGGGTGTAATTTTATTAGTGGCGGATCCGTTAAGAGTGTGTTCTGTCAATGAAACTGAACAACTTTCCCCAAGGAACATAGGTCAAAATACGAAAAAAAATTTTGGCCGTCCCATACTAAGGGTGTTGGCCGGCCGGGTCAATTTGTATGGGAGGGCCAATTTTTTTTTCATCTTTCAAATAATGCACGATATTTGCGTTGGAGGTTTGCGGCCTAGACTCCAGACTAACATCAACACAGTGACTGTTCATTACGTGCCTCGTTATCGGCTGTCTAGCACATAAAGCCCCTATGCGACGTTCCAATATAATGTGAGGTATTGATTTCGAGCTGTAATTCATTTTTTTACATGTAACTTGTAATAAGTGCGTTAAAAGACATAATGCACTACAGTTATCGGCTGTCTAGCACATAAAGCCCCTTTGCAACGTTCCAATATAATGTGAGATATTGATTTCGAGCTGTAATTCATTTTTTTATGTAATTTGTAAAGTGCGTTAAAAGACATAACCTAGGCAAGTAAGTTGCATTAATATTGGCAAAGTAAACGTCGTGGACTCGTAGCACAGTGCTACGAAAGTACTACGAGTAGTCGTAGTACTAATTACTAGTACAAATTTCAATTATTTGTCTATGGTAGTATCTAAGTCGCGTTCATCATGACAGAGTTTACGTCGTAGACTCGTAGCAAGGTGCTACGAAAGCGCTACGACTACCCTTGTTTGATTGAAAGGTTCAAAATATAATTCGAGGTTTGCGGCCTAGACTCCAGACTAACATCAACACAGTGACTGACATTACGTGCCTCGTTATAGGCTGTCTAGCACATAAAGCCCCTTTGCTACGTTCCAATATAACGTGAGGTATTGATTTCGAGCTGTAATTCATTTTTTACATGTTACTTGTAATAAGTGCGGTAAAAGACATAACCTAGGCAAGTAAGTTGCATTAATAATTTGGCAAAGTATACGTCGTAGACTCGTAGCAAAATGCTATGAAAGTACTACGACTACCTCTTGTTTGATTGAAAGGTACATACAGGATGTAAAAAAATTAACTGCAAATATTTTAAGTGGCGAAAGAACCCATGAAACTGAACAACTTTCCCTAAGGAACATAGGTCGAAATATGAAAAAAAAAATTGCACCTCCCATACAAAATATACCAGCCGACTGATACAATTTGTATGGAAGGCCCAATTTTTTTTTCATATTTCGGCCTATGTTCCTTGGGGAAAGTTGTTCAGTTTCATGGGCTGGTTCATCCCTTAAAATATTTGAAGTTGATTTTTTTACACCTTAAATAATGCTGGATATTTGCGTTGGAGGTTTGTGACCTAGACTCCAGACTAACATCAACACAGTGACTGCTCATTGCGTGCCTCGTTATCGGCTGTCTAGCACATAAAGCCCCTTTGCATACATACATACATAAATACATATATCACGCCTTCATCCCTTGCGGGGTAGGCAGAGCGTCAACGGCCGTAAACGTACGGTCGTTATCGCCACCTCTGACACATATTTGAGGGTCGTTTTAGCTATTGTCGTGTATCGCTATAGTGACAGGTTGTCAGCCTGTCGCCTAAAATTGCAATACACATGATACCCTCGAGTCCTTTAGTCGCTTCTTACGACACCCACAGGAAAGAAATGGGGTGATGCTATTCTATGCCGGCATCACACGGCTTGTTTGACTGAAAGGTTCAAATAATGCACGATATTTGCGTTGGAGGTTTGTGGCCTAGACTCCAGACTAACATCAACACAGTGACTGCTCATTGCGTGCCTCGTTATCGGCTGTCTAGCACATAAAGCCCCTTTGCAACGTTCCAATACAACGTGTTACAAAGCAACCCATAAAAACTCCCATACAAAAAGAGTACATTCTGTATGGGAGGTCCATTTTTTTTTTCATATTTTGACCCATGTTCCATAGGGAAAGTTGTTCAATTCTAATAGTACCTTGACCTCCTTTCAGCTTTATTGGTTGTTTTGTAACACCCAGTATAATGTGAGGCATTGATTTCGAGCTGTAATTCATTTTTTTAATGTAGCTTGTAATTAGTGCGTGCATCGTTAATGTTGCCTCCAATAGGGAGAAGATCGCCAATGTTGTAGATTTATTCTTTTGGAAGGCGTACTGTTCACTGTTTATCATTAGAATGACGGATATTACATATTGCTTTCATTTTCGTTTTGAGGCGAGACAATTTCATAGACCAGAAATGGGCAATCTCTTTTCAATTATTTGTCTATGGTAGTATCTAAATTGCACTAATACAAAGTATACGTCGCGGACTCGTAGCACAGTGCTACGAAAGCGCTACGACTACCCTTGTTTGATTGAAAGGTTCAAATAATGCACGATATTTGCGTTGGAGGTTTGTGGCCTAGACTCCAGACTAACATCAACACAGTGACTGCTCATTGCGTGCCTCGTTATCGGCTGTCTAGCACATAAAGCCCCTTTGCAACGTTCCAATACAACGTGTTACAAAACAACCCATAAAATCTCCCATACAAATGAAGTTCAATTTGTATGGGAGGACCAAATTTTTTTTCATATTTCGACCTTTGTTCCATAGGGAAAGTTGTTCAGTTTTACGAGTACCTTGACCTCCTTTCAGCTTAATTGGTTGTTTTGTAACACCCAGTATTTTTTTAATGTAACTTGTAATAAGTGCGTTAAAAGACATAACCTTGGCAAGTAAGTTGCATTAATATTGGCAAAGTATACGTCGTAGACTCGTAGCAAAGTGCTACGAAAGCGCTACGACCACCTCTTATTTGATTTTCTATTTCTATTTCTATTTCAGCCTATTGCAGTCCACTGCTGGACGTAGGCCTCCCCCAGGGAACGCCATAAGGCACGATCTCCCGTTTTTGCCATCCAGTCGCTACCAGCCGCCTTTTTCAAGTCATCGGTCCATCTGGCCGGAGGGCGTCCAACGCTACGCTTGCCGAGGCGTGGCCTCCATTCGAGAACCCGCTTACTCCACCGTCCGTCGGTTCTACGACAGATGTGGCCAGCCCACTGCCACTTCAGCTTGCTACACTTCCAGACTATGTCCGTCACTTTGGTCTTTTTTCGGATGGTCTCATTCCGGACTTTATCCATTATAGAGATACCAAGCATAGACCTTTCCATAGCTCTCTGAGTGACATGTAGCCGGTGGGCCAGTTTTACTGTCAAGTTCCACGTCTCGGCTCCGTAGGTCATGACTGGTAGGACGCATTGATCGAACACCTTGGTCTTAAGGCATTGTGGCAAAGATGATTCGAGGATGTGACGCAGCTTTCCAAATGCTACCCAACCAAGCTGCACTCTTCTGGTGATTTCAGCCTCAAAGTTGTCTCTTCCCATCTGCAAAGTTTGCCCAAGGTACACGTATTTCTGGACAACTTCAAGGACTACACCTTCGACGGAGACCGGCTCGGGGATTATGTGTTGATTGAACATGACCTTCGTCTTATCCAAGTTCATCTCAAGTCCAACACGTCTCGAGGCAGAGTTAAGACTAGATAGCATTTTTTGCAGGTCCTGCAGCGATTCGGCCATTATGACTATGTCGTCGGCAAAGCGGAGATGCGTGAGACTTTCGTCGTTGACGTTGATGCCCAGTCCATCCCACTGTAGAGTTTTGAAGACATCCTCCAATGCGTTGGTGAAGAGTTTCGGGGATATAACGTCACCCTGTCTTACACCACGGAGCAGTTGGATGGGTCTTGTATTATGGTTTTGTACTTGAACGGACATCGTAGCCATTTGATAAAGGCTTCTCAGCACCTCCACATACCGCCAGTCGACTTGGCACCGCTGCAAGGACTCCAAAACAGCCCAGGTTTCGATAGAGTCGAAGGCTTTTTCGTAGTCCACAAAAGCCATACACAGTGGATGGTTATACTCCTCTGTCTTCTGTATAACCTGCCTTACAGTATGGATGTGGTCCACGGTACTGAAGCCCTTACGAAACCCGGCCTGTTCCGGTGGCTGAAAGGCGTCAAATCTTGATGCCAGACGATTCGTGACGACTCTCGAGAACAGCTTATAGACGTGGCTCAGAAGTGTGATCGGCCTATAGTTTTTGAGAAGCGTTTTGTCTCCTTTTTTGAAAAACAATGCCACTACACCTCTGCTCCACGCCTTCGGGGTTGACCCATTGGCTATTATAGAGTTGAAAAGCCTTTTCAGCTCCTCGAGGACAGGTTTTCCACCGGCCTTAAGTAGCTCAGAGGCCACTCCGTCTTCCCCGGGAGCCTTCCCATTCTTAAGCTGTCTTATTTGATTGAAAGGTTCAAATAATGCACGATATTTGCGTTGGAGGTTTGTGGCCTAGACTCCAGACTAACATCAACACAGTGACTGCTCATTGCGTGCCTCGTTATCGGCTGTCTAGCACATAAAGCCCCTTTGCATACATACATATATCACGCCTTCATCCCTTGCGGGGTAGGCAGAGCGTCAACGGCCGTAAACGTACGGTCGTTATCGCCACGTCTGACACATATTTGAGGGTCATTTTAGCTATTGTCGTGTATCGCTATAGTGACAGGTTGTCAGCCTGTCGCCTAAAATTGCAATACACATGATACCCTCGAGTCCTTTAGTCGCTTCTTACGACACCCACAGGAAAGAAATGGGGTGATGCTATTCTAAGCCGTCATCACACGGCTTGTTTGATTAAAAAGTTCAAATAATGCACGATATTTGCGTTGACTCCAGACTAACATCAACACAGTGACTGCTCATTGCGTGCCTCGTTATCGGCTGTCTAGCACATAAAGCCCCTTTGCAACATTCCAATATAATGTGAGGCATTGATTTCGAGCTGTAATTCATATTTTTAATGTAGCTTGTAATAAGTGCGTGCCTAGTTAATGTTGCCTTCTATAGAGAGAAGATCGCCAATGTTGTAGATTTATTCTTTTGGAAGGCGTACTGTTCACTGTTTATCATTAGAATGACGGATATTACATATTGCTTTAATTTTCGTTTTGAGGCGAGACAATTTCATAGTCCAGAAATGGGCAATCTCTTTTCAATTATTTGTCTATGGTAGTATCTAATTTGCATTCATCTTGACAAAGTATACGTCGTAGACTCGTAGCACAGTGCTACGAAAGCACTACGACTACCCTTGTTTGATTGAAAGGTTCATATAATGCACGATATTTGCGTTGGAGGTTTGTGGCCTAGACTCCAGACTAACATCAACACAGTGACTGCTCATTACATGCCTCGTTATCGGCTGTCTAGCACATAAAGCCCCTTTGCAACGTTCCAATATAATGTGAGGCATTGATTTCGAGCTGTAATTCATTTTTTTATGTTACTTTGATATAAGTGCGTGAAAAGACATACTAGGTACCTATATAACCTAAGCAAGTTACTAACATCAAGTCATGTAGAGAATTATAATAGTTTTAGAGGTCAGGAACTAATGTAACTTTTTAAAAAGAAACCCAAAATCACTAATTAAAAATTTAATTAGAAACTAATTAGCTGAATAACAAAATTAGCAAATATGTGACATCAAGCTATCGCACAACCGATCGCAACCGTGTCCCGAGCAGTAGTGAGTACATGGCGGGCTTGCCGCCCGACGTCGCCGCGGCGTGGGTCGCTGGACGACCAGCAATGAACTGCAACACGCTGTCAAACAGGCAAGTCTAGGACAGCTGCTGCCATCTGTTCTTGCACACTCGACAACACGGCCTCTCCTGACAGGAGAACGCCCTCGTTCTCATCAGATGTAGCTCAAGTTGATGGTCCCTTTTGGCCCTCGTCGTAAACAGGGTCAGCTGGCAGCACCTCGTCAGTAGACTCGTCTTTAGATTGGTCTGCACCTAAGTAACAAACAAACACCACACACATTTTCCTTCAGCGAAAGAGTTAAATAATGAACAACAAAATGAACAGAGGCACTACGTGAAGCGTGTTCGAAAACATTGTAAAGAAGCTTTAGTTGACAGTTAGTGGGAGGAAGCACTACGTGAAGCTGTCCCGCATGCTTGCGTATGAGATAGAGGCACGCCGTGAAGCATAACTCACAGCAACAACAACAAAAAAGGAGGAAGCACTTTGTGAAGCTATCCTTTACGAGATAGAGGCACGACGTGAAGCTTATCTCATAGCAACAAAAACACAAAGGAGGAAGCACTTCGTGAAGCTATCCTTTACGAGATAGAGGCACGACGTGAAGCATGTCAACTCTTCTCCCAAAATATGCAGCACAGGTTTCTGTAGACCACCCGTTTTGTCACGAAACCACGGACTCTGCCATATTCCGCGTGATTAGCCGCAAGCATAAGCCAATCGCAGCTTGTAACTTCCGTGTAGAACCGCCTTCGCAGGATGGCCACGCATGCCCCAGTCCAGCTTGCCAATTACTAGTGCCTTTAACACAAAAAAAAAAACTCCGAAAAAAATGTCAGTCACAATCAGGCAGGACGCACCTACAGCTGTTGAAATTTGGTAAGATGCTCAGCGCACCCACACAAACGGTAAAGAATGGAGAATGAAACCATTCAATGAACCAATTAGCCGAGAAGGGCCACCGGCACTCCCTCGTAAGATAATCCAACAACACGGCGAGCTATATTTTCGCACACAAACATTCCCAGACAGGGAAACCAAAATATGGCCCAGAATCAGGTCTACCACATGTTTCCCAGTGATTTATGATGACAAGCAAAACAAACCCCAGAATTTGTTTGTGAAGGCTGATCGCCAAGCCCAAAAACTGGCGAACCTGACCCATACCTTCCGAATGCCAGTGACAAAAAAATTGCTTGAACGCTCTCTGAGCTCAGCCGTACCTGACGATCCGAACTAATACTAATTTCGCGTCCCGAACTTCAGCTTAGCAAAACAAGTATCCATCTTGTGACCAGGTTTTTTACAGAATGCACAAGGCTCTGATTTCGTTGGTGCATGCGATGGTTGGACTGCTTCCGAATTTGAATTTGACGGTTGATTATCAACATGGTCAATCATGTAGCCTGTCTATGTCCTGTCAACCCGCAAGAAAAACACGTCGTATTCTCAATAAATTGTCGCTTCCTAGCATCACAACTTGCGTCATCCCTACCCCGTGATGAGTCGCGCTTTTGAGAATACTGCTTTGAAATACCAGGTTTCACATAAATTGAGAAAAACTCAACTAAATCGTTAGGCATTAATTTCGCATTCGTCGCGGAAGCGCGGATTTGTGGATCTGTTATATCACGAATTATGATTGCACAAATCAACTCCTCACTTAACCCTTTTACAATCCGAAGCCGAAGGAGTGAGCGACGAGCATAGTCTGCGTAAGTGGAGTAATGGTCGGAGTTGGTGCTCATAACTTCGTACAAAATATTTGCCAAGTCGGGCTTTTTAGGACACAATGGTTTGAATTCCTTTTTGAAATTACTCCAACTTCTATCCGACGTTACCCACTCATTCAGCCATTAACCGTGCTTCTCCTTTCAGGCAGTTACCTATGCGGGATAGGCACTCGTTGTCACTCCAATTATTAATCGTTTTTGCACTATCTACTTCCACGCACCAAGATTCAATGTTGTGCAAATTGGGATCGAAATTTGAAATATAAAAAGATTGGCTCGATCTAACCGTACTAATAGAACGAATAGCATCCACTATTCTCTCCGTGTCACTCGATTCAACAGCCGTGAACTGCGCTCGCGAAGTTGAGGGCACCGATGCCGTCTCACCACGTGCACCAACCTCACCACGTGCACAGACCTCACTACCCGTACGACAAAGACCTGGTTCCATCGATAATGGCGGGGTGGCGGCGGTAAAGGTGGCGTCATGACGCCCGTGTCTAACGACGAAGCGGTTACGAATGGTTGCGATTGTAACGGTTGTATACTGCGACCTTGACCCTCTAATGCATTCAAACGCGCCAGAATTTGCTGCATAACCCCGTTATCAGGTGTTCTACTCCTATCACGGTACCGACTACGATGTCTACCAACACTACGTGGTCGTTCCTGGCTTCGATCTCGGCGATTAGACGGCATAGCAAACTCGCGAAAGAATTTGTCACAAATCGCACGTAAATTACAAAGAAAATCACTATTGAAAAGAACAGATTTTACACACGTCAGGAAACGCGAAACGGAAAGGACCGACGTTGTCCTATCGCACTTCTGATTTTAGAGGTCAGGAACTAATGTAACTTTTTAAAAAGAAACCCAAAATCACTAATTAAAAATTTAATTAGAAACTAATTAGCTGAATAACAAAATTAGCAAATATGTGACATCAAGCTATCGCACAACCGATCGCAACCGTGTCCCGAGCAGTAGTGAGTACATGGCGGGCTTGCCGCCCGACGTCGCCGCGGCGTGGGTCGCTGGACGACCAGCAATGAACTGCAACACGCTGTCAAACAGGCAAGTCTAGGACAGCTGCTGCCATCTGTTCTTGCACACTCGACAACAATAGGTTTCACTTTTTTTATTTAAACCTAATCAACACAATAAATAGGTAAATCTCTAACATATCAAAGTGTGTTAGGCTTCACTCTGACAGGGTTCATCGCGTCGTTGGAACACTCGGTAACCCACTAGAAAAGAAGAATATTATTAGGTAAAATTTTTAGTAAGTTCAGAGAAAGCTTGGAAATAACTTTACATGTTAAGTATTTTGTTCAAACAATGGGCCGTTTCAGAAAAACCATGTAGACTATAGTGACAGGTTGTTAGCCTGCCGCCTAAGATTGTAAGACACATGAGACCATGTAGTCATTTAGTTGCTTTTTACTACACTCACGGACTAGAAACGAAAGAACGCTAGTTTCTCAGCCCGAACCACAATTCTAGATGATTTGAAATTGTAGTTACCCTTTCTATTTCAAACATTCGCTACACCATTAACAAAAGTTCATCAACACAAAACCAGAAATTCATCCAGTAAAGTGGTATGAAAGACTAGCTTCATTACCTATTCTTATAAATAATTCCTAGCCAAACAGCTTGGCTCGGGCGGGAAATAGAAGCTGTGGGATCTTGCCATTTTTATAGCTTGCTCTGCTAGCGAGTGAATCCCACATCTGCCGCAATACCATGCGGGTTTTTGCCGGATCCTGTAGTTACGTAAAAAAAAGTTTTTGAAATAAAAACCGGATTGGTATCATGTCACACGTTGTCACTTCAAACTTTTTTAGAAGTTGTCATTTGTTCGGTGGCTGTCACGAACCGTCCGGTTGTCCGGTGCATGTGCAATTCGCCTAATGCAGATGTGGAGGGGAGAGGGGGGGGGACATTATGATGCGACAGTAGCGTCCTCTGCTGGAGTGTGGCAAGCTGGCAGGTTCCTCGTTCCATAGGCGCAAACTCCACCAAAAAGACGAGGGCATAGGACGTAAGAATGACAGTTGACAGACAAGTGATCGTCAAATATTCTTCTTAGTTTTTGACGCTAGCTGTCATGGATGCGACGCTTTGGCGACGCTTTGGCGACGCTTGTGTGCGCCTTTGTCAATACTTTTTCGTACATTTTGTATGGAAACGTCGCGATGTCAAACGTCAAGCGTCATGCCCTACGCCCTATGTCCTTTCCTTGTCCTCTCTGTGGAGCTTGGGGCATAGACGCGTCCTTGAGCAACAAGGGGCAAAAATTATCATGAATCGCGCTCGCGTAAATAAATGTCCTAGACATAAAATAGATACCTAATAAGAACGACAGATTCTAATTTTTTTCTGCTTTTACGTGACAAGTTTGATCTTGATGGAGATCGTATAATAAGGTCTTTGACATAAAATAGCAGTAACATTTTAGCATATTTTTGAGCTTATTTATGCTCCATCAATTAAACATGTCTGAACTTATTTTAAAATTTCTTTTATTATTTTTGCAAAATTTTTAAATGTTTTATTTTATTTAGTCTTCGTTTTTGTATTAAAATATTAATATAAGTTCACCTCTTAAAAGTTAGGTTGATATGTTGCTAAATAGTGCCTGCAAAGAAAAGTGTTGTTGCAGCGTGTAAATCGACATACATAGATTTGATATAATCTTTGATAAATAAATGTATTGCTAGATATCACAACTAGGTATCTAACGTGCCGTTTCCTATATTAATAGTCCCAATAGGTGATATCAAACGCCTCTTAGTTCTCGTAGTGGCTATTGAGAGCGGCTGCTTTGACGCGGTTCTTAAACTTTTTGGCGACCAGCACGTCACCTACCTCTAATGGGTCAACCTATAATGATGTTTCTTATAAACCATTTGAAAACCAGTTTAAGTTCAACTCTTAAAGGTTGATATGTTGCTGATAGTGCCTGCATTGAAAAGTGTCGTTGCAGCGTGTAAATAATCGACATACCTACCTACATAGATTTGATAATAAATAAATAAATAAATATAGCGCCATCTAGGCCCGAACTAAGCAAAGCTTGTACTTTGGGAACTAGATAGCTGATATCAATACTTAAACACTTCTTTTTTTTGTAAATACATACATATTATACATAGCAAACACCCAGACTAAACACAATTTTTTCTAAATTGACTTAACAAATATTTGTGTCGGTGGGGATCGAACCCACGACCCTCGCATCCACTACGCCATCGGGCCAGTCAATAATATAATCTTTGATAAATAAATGTATTCATAGGTATCACAACTAGGTATGTACGTGCCGTATCCTATTAATAGTTCCAATAGGTGATATCAAACGCCTCTTAGTTCTCGTAGTGGCTATTGAGAGCGGCTGCTTTGACCCGGAGAGGTATTCATGAAGTTCTCGACCATGATGCGATGGAGATCACGCTTAGACATTCATTGGCCTAGTTAAGATATCTCTCTGTTGAATGATATCTACACAATCTGTTTATCAATATACATAGTTATTGGCGACACACATTGGATGTCGCAAGTAGTTTTCAGAGTTGAAAACAAAAACTTGTTGAACTAAACCAAGCCTTAGCCGTGTTTTGAGGCCAAAATTAAATAAAATTGTCATACATTTTTGACATTTATGAAAAGTGTCGTTGCAGAGTGCAAATAATCGACATACATAGATTTGATATAACTTTTGATAAATAAATGTATTCATAGGTATCACAAATAGGTATCTACGTGCCGTATCCTATTAATAGTTCCAATAGGTGATATCAAACGCCTCTTAGTTCTCGTAGTGGCTATTGAGAGCGGCTGCTTTGACCCGGAGAGGTATTCATGAAGTTCTCGACCATGATGGAGATCACGCTTAGACATTCATTGGCCTAGTTAAGATATCTCTCTGTTGGATGATATCTAGACAATCTGTTTATCAATATAGGTAGATAGTTATTGACTAAGACGCACATTGGATGTTGCATTAATATTCAGAGTTGAAAACAAAAACTTATTGATAAACTAAACCCAGCCTTAACCGTGTTTTAAGGTTAAAATTGAATACCTTTTGTCATATATTTTTAATGTATACACACATTCAAACCAGATTCATACCTACTTACCTATTTAGATTAAAATTAGCGTTATCAGTTGGTCGGTCAAGATTTGTTTATGTAGTGAAATAGTTTTAGCAATAATTTTTAAATTCATGTTACTTACTTTTTATAGAGATTTGTCTACTTAGGTGAACACGATCGGCATAATTTTCATTACACATATATTGGAAAATATTAATTAAAAACTTAATTAATATATATAGTAATGAAAATAAAGTAACAACCGAAAGACAAACAAAATGGGAATCGGTTTACTTATTGAAATATTATGTTGATACTTCCAGAAATTTAATTGTCGAAGTTCGAATTGAAAAAGTTAAGGGGCGGTTGTGGCAATGTAATATTACAAAATGAGTTCCGTTTCCAGGGAAATTGTAATTATTATATACTAGCTGGTGCCCGCGACTTCGTACGCAAGGTGTTTGAGGCTTTGTGTTAGTTATATTATATCTACATTTTGTTACACTGTTAATGAGTGATTTTGAAATCAACCACAAGTTAAATGTGCGGCTAGGGCTGAGTTAAATTTCTTTGGGTGCGATCTAAGAATATTTCTTTTTCTTCTTCCTTAGGGTGGGATGCCTGTGGTGCTTGCAGACGGGTAATCACCTCCACTCATTGGCATTTGCTGTGCCTTCAAATGACATCGAATGTGAAACGATATACCACCTAATCTAGGATATTATTGTACTACTTGAAGGCAAATAAATAAATATATATTATGAGTATAAATATGAGTATTCCCAGGACTAAAAGATCTTAGACACAATCTTGGAAGCCCGAGACTCAGTGTGCGCTTGCGATGACTTTGTAATCGTTTTGATCATGCTCTTTGCTAACTTTTTTACCAGGATGGTGGTTTAGCCGGGACTTACATCGCGTTTTGGGTTACAGGGCAAGGAAATATAGCCTGATTTCTTCGAAAGTTTTACATCCATGCTTCTTGTAGCACTCAAAGGAACGAATTAAACTCATCACCTTAGTTAATTTTGTTAAGCTTGCTATAATTTAATGGTTTACTTGTAACCGATTATTTCTATAAAATCTTAGCATCGTTAGACTGGCACCCTTTTGGACACTTAGATACACGTTCCCAAATGATTATCTCTCCGACTGATTTTGGCCATGGCGACCACTTCTACTACTAATCAAGTCGACACTGATTCGCCTGTTGGTGGTTTTGTATCCTACATCGTAGTCCATTAGGTCAGTTGCACAGGATATATTAAGGTGCACAGACGTTTGCGCAAACGCAAGTGCAGGCACTTAGTCCTCCTCCTCCTCGATAAAGTGGAACGGAGAACCGCTGCGACTGACGAAGAGTTCGGATGCAGTGGCCGACAGTTACTGCAAGCGCCCTCTACCTTCGCCTTAGGTTGTCCAATTTGCCTTGCTGAGTCGCCGAGTCCACCAAGCCCATTCGCACTATCTGCCATGGGGTTACCTTTTTCACCGAAACAGATTTTGCAGGAGCGAGCTGCTTTTGTTGGATCTAGGAGAGAAGGGAAAGTAGGAACTGGAGTGGAAAGAAATGTGGTGAGTTTGGGACAGGAACACAGGTAGTAAGCTGTAAGATTCTTCTGGAAAGTACTTAAACATAGACAGAAGCTCAGGAAGCCGGAGTCGCGTACTCGTATACCACATCTAAATTTTCGATCCAGAAGCTAAGATATAATAGGGTACCCCTGGCTGAAACAGACATATTACACTGGTGTATAGTTTTTTTTCTAGTTATTATAAGCAGAACGTCTGAATTTTGATTAATTGATGTTATATTTCAGTTTGCACCAAATCTATAGCCAATTTGGCCAAAAAAGCTGCTTTCAATTAACTTTTAGTATTAGAAAAAGAAAAACGACTACGCAGACATACACACCCAAAGGTTTTTTTTCTTTATGTGTCATTATCATTTATATCGCCTTATCGATGACCCGCAGCAATGTAAACAGCCGCTGTTTTTGGAGACAGTTAGACGTAATGTAAAGTACTTATAATACGGCGGATAAAACAAACTTACTGCAATATAACGTTAAGACATTAGAACTACCTAAACAAATAACAAAATCTCAGTCAATAATGTGATAATTTACCTATATAGCACGTTACGTTCATACACATATCACGGTATTATCCCTTGCATGGTAGGAAAAAGGCTAACACCAACATTTCTCTTGTAATTGACAACACGTAGTGTAGTTATGCTCGTTTTCGGGCATTAGCAACTATTTATTCTGGTATCGAAAACACTGGCTCATCTGTAGCTCTTGCTGTTATTTTCACCTTTCACTCTCTTTTACTGCCATAACATTGCTATAACAGCCACAATAAAGTCCACTAACTGAACATAGGCCTCTAGTAGGGGTGTATGTGCCATACTCACCACGATTGGCAGGCGGGTTGGTGAGCGCAATGCAAGATGTTGCAAAGCTATTGCGAAATTCATCCAGGGATTGAACCCCTGGATGAATTTATTCATTAGTCGCCTCTTACGATACCCACGGGAAAGATATGGATGGGGTGATGGCGTTCGAAGCCGGCATCATACGGCAACATAACATAACCTGAACCGATACCCACATAGACACTACACCTAACTTTTTAATCTACCAAGCATTCGTATCCACGAAGGTTATCATCATACTAATTTTCCCAAAGCAAACATGTACTACAAATTAATCATTTAGAAGGAAATATCTCGAGACAGAAACATTTAATCGATTTTGTTTCTAAGAAACCTGCACTTATTTTTAAAAGACCTATTCAACGATACCCCACTCAATAAGATAGACAGTAAAAAGCTTTGCTGCGTTTTCCCGTGGGAATGAGTGATTTTCCCGAAGTAAAATGTATCCTAAATGTTGACCCAATTAATAAGCTACCACGATACAAAATTTGGTAAGAATCTGCTCAGTACTTTTTGCGTTAAAGAATAACAACCAAACAGACAGACAGACAGACAGACAGACAGACAGACAGACAGACAGACAAACAGACAAAAATTTTTTTAGCTATTGTTTTGAGATCTTTATCTTAAACATAATCCAAAACAAAAATCCTTTTTTGAATCTATTTCATGTACAGACTTTTTACTTGTTACTGTTTTATTATATGTATATAGATTATGTTTGTTTTGTGCAATTGGGTTAATATCTGTTTAATATGATATGGTGCAAAATTTCTACTATATAAATTAATTTTGATGTATGTGAAACATCATAGTTAGGTATATTATGTGTTAATTTTAATACACAGTGTTTGGATGATGGGTTTTGCCAGCAACAAAATAGAGACAAAATGTAAAAAAATAAACTATGGAACAGCTGAAAAGTAAACATAACTACAAATTTTGATACAATCTAAATAAGTAATTTAACTTAAACTGATATTTGTATCAGGATACAAGTTTAGACTAATAATTTTCAATGCTCCAAACTTGTTTGAAAGTCAAAGTGTTGCTATACGTCAAACATTATACAGCTGTTTTATAACTCTGATAACAGGGTTAAATAAACAGTTCAGTGGTTTTACTATGTCAGCAAACAAAAGTAATCTATTAATTTAGGCGAGGCTTGTCCTTAAAACCCGGAAATTATTTTCTTGAGTTTTATTACTCTCCCGCAAATAAGGGTAATTTACTTTAGTTCTGTTACCTACTTACCCAACGTTATACCGTAAATTATGTTTTACGAGGAAACGAGATATCACGTAGATTTTTACCGTAATATCTTCTCGAGATTGTATGATACTACTTGGTTTAATTTTATGTAATATAAGTATATCAAAATAGGAATATCGTGTTCATTTCAGCCAAGATGAAAATTATGACTACTTACAACATATTATTATCCTTATTTTTTGTTTATTAGGTACCTGATGTTGTATAATCTTTATAAAATTAAATAAGGTGTAGTGACTATTTTTATAACCTACTAGATATTTAATTGAAACATTACTTTTTACAATCTGTTACGCCAGGGACCCACTTAAAATTACCATGCAAATGAGAAAAACCGAGTATGCACGGCGTATACCGGGTGTTCTGTTATTGCGCGCTCATTAAGTGCGGGCTGATTTTACACACACTCGCCGGATATAACTCCGGCGGCTGCGCACTTAAACGGATTAACTCGGCCGCAGGCGGATTGCGCGCGTAATGCTTGGACCGGGAGCGATAAAAATATACCTTTAGAATGTGCCAGCCACTTCTCTACCCGGGGATACCATGGAATCTATTAAGACGCAAGGTTTTGGTGTCTGTGTGGGAGATTGAGAGGTCCATAGTTTTTAGGGGCATTCCCAAAAAATGCCGCTTACGTTACGCCTTGATTTCCAATATTTTCGGGTAAGACGCAAAGATTTCGTAAATGCAGAATTGGTATGCAATTAAAAACTATAGGTTGTACACATCCAACATCTTTGTATCATATCATAAGCATATGTAGGTATAGTGTCACGTAAGCGGCAAAATGTTTTCGTGAAGTGCCCCTTTAGGTATATTTTGTGTGTTCATTACGAAAATTTGTTCAGTTTCATGGGCTGGTTATATTTAAAAAAATCTTTTTTTCTTTTTGACCTTAAAATTAATGTTAATTTCTGCATATAGGATGTTCGACATCGATTATCTACGTTGTAATGTTTTCCATCTATTGTAGTTTTAGAGTGGTGAGGTAAGGTATGTCAAACAATATTTTGTGATCTAATTTTGCTGAAAAAAACACCAATGGTAGGTATATTCTTAAATTATTATGAATCCGAGTTTATCCTAGTATACCTGTAAAAAAACTATTATCAATTACGGACTTTAGCAGGTTTGCAATCTGGAATGTACCATAGTAAGTACCTACTTATATATAGAATCGAAGCATCAAAACTTAGCTTCCCATTTCCGTAACGTAGCTGCTACGTCGTAGCATATAGCTCCGTTTACTTATTACCTAGGTACTACGAGAGCGTAGCTATTACTTCGAAATCTCGCTTTTACTGCTGCACTAAATGGAAGAAATCGCAAAACATCTAACGAGTTTCCACGGACCAGTTTCAATGGAACACGTAAACTGTATTGAGCTGGATTATTTGATTTAGAGTTGGCGCTCGATAGTGAACTATCGATTTTCTATCGACAGTTTACACTCAAAAATCAAATACAATATTAATCAATAGAATCGATACTTCAAAATGTAGCGATTCTATTGATGTTATCCTATACTATCGAAAGTACCGTTTCAATACAGAACAATTTGAGAATATTCATACTAACGAGTGAAATAATACTTTCGTTCTGTAGTAAAATACTACAGATTGTTTTTAATTCATGTACTGTGCTTATGTCAATAGTATTGCACTTTGTCGATAGTATTGCTACATTTTTAACTATCTATCGATTGTAAAGATATTTTTAACGAAAATTATCGACAGTTTAGCAACACTAATTTGATTCGGTGCTATGTGCGCAGCTCGGTTTTGAAGTGTGCAAACACAGATTAAAACCTTTTGCAGCTGAAAGAAACTTTAAGACGGCTTCTTTGAGAGCGTTCGCCTTTTTTAGATCCTCGTATCGTTACACTGGGATTCCGTTAAGACTGTTGGGGCTTTGTGGCTTTCTTAGGTATAGGAACATTCTTAGTTTTGTGATTGAAACTAATCGTATAGCTCTAGAGTACATAATGTTATAGTAGATCCAAAGAAGAGGTCAATGTTTTTCGGTAGACCTATCTTAAATAAACGGGTTGTAAGGGACAGCTCTCCAAATACTGATAGGGTGCATTTAGATATTTATTTAGGATGGTTTCAGTGCATTCATGAAAATGGATGGAATGGATGGATGGAGGAAACACAAAACATCCACACAAAATTACAATCAGCTGACTGTATTGGAAATAAAAAAAATACGTTTCCTGTAATATTAAGTATGGGTAGTTATTCAGTTTTGTGGTTTGAAAGCACCCTACCAGTATTCGGAGAACTGTCTTTTACTTCTTCTTCTTCTTCTTATTGTGGTTGTGGCTTCAACTTTAAGATCTATAGATTTAGGTAATTATTTCAAATCACGTACAAAAATTGAATCAATTTACTTCCCAAACTCAAGTCTACAAAAGATTTAATATCCTAGATATTTCATTCGATTCGGGCAACCAATCATTTCTGACTCATTGAGTTAAGGCAAAATCAGAATGGTCTCTGGTACGAGAGGTCCAATTTCCTACCATTAACGACCTGTTTGATTTAAGATGACAACCGTCACTTTATGTGCCGTATTGTCACAGTAGAAGTGAGAGACCGTAAACCTCCTTCTTACGAGGAACGAAACGGTCTTCATACACGATTTTATGGCTTTAGTTACACCTACTACTTACCCCATAACATTTGCTGTAAAACGTCGCTGAAAAGCGTATGTTTTTTTGATTGACTCATAAGTGCAGTGATAGAAATTGACAGATAACCCCACAGCTATCGGTTTGACAAATTTTTCTACATAGCCTATAAGACCAATGATATTATATGTAGGTTCTAGGTTGTATACACATAGTAAGATACCTAAATTATATTACAACATAACTCTGTTTGTAGAACTTTGAGGAGCACACGTATTTCACTGACAAATTTTTCATATTATTTTATTAACTCAAGGTATTCTAATAAGACGGCCCGTAGTTTTGTTCAATTTATCTACATTCGGGCCTGAGTTCTTCTAACTTTTATCTCTCAGACGCATTTTGGGAGGTTTCGAATAAAACTTTAAGCCAAGAACTGTTTTCCTAAGACTAATTGGAAGGACATAATTCTTCTCCTGTCGCATAGGATACAAAATATGACATATCGTGGCGATGCTTATAAGTCGATTAGATATTTTTATGACGCCATGTAACTCTTGAAGCATTATTTTTATAGGCTAATATTATCAGGAGCAGTATAACCGAGAGATAAATCCGTTCCAATAGATTTATATGGCATTTTTATTGCCATATCGATATCATATTTTAGTCTACAATAGTGTGTGAGTTATTTTTTGATGAGTAAGTAAAATAAATAATACTACCAGGTAATTTAAGTAAGTTAAGGTAGGTTGGTAGTGTTTTTGAAATAAATACCTAGTTGAACTTGTTTTGGAAACGACTTGTACCTATAAGATCTATCAAACTTAATAAAAACCAAGTATAACCGTAAGGACAAAATTAAGACATGATTTCTGAAATTCAGCTTTATCTGCCTGTTTATATATTAACATCATACATTTACATAACAACAATACGTAGGAAGGTACTTAAATTATCCTTATACATTCACACATAAATACGGGAAAATACAAAAAGAAATGGCGGCGTCTAAAAAGCTTTTCAAAGAGCTTCCAGCATATATCATTAATCTTTACATTACAAATTCATTCGGTAAGAACTCACTCACTCGGATTAAGCAGAATTATAAATGAAGTGTCAAGGAAGCTCGCACAAAAAGTGTGAATGGGGAAAGCCCTAAAAAGCATTTTCATCGACATATGCAAATACACTTAAGCGTAATAGATACTTCATAGGTAGGACTGTAAGTACAAGTACCTACAGACAGGTAGAATATGTACCTAAGTACTTACCACAAACAGTCGGTACAAAATGAATCTAGGTCAGGAGTGGTAGTTTTTTAAGGTTTCAAATATTATCATGTAGAAACATGTGGCCCCCCGCTTGCCTTGTTTTCTAATTTGTGCTAGCTGGGTGCTGAAACGGTTTGGCCAAGTTGTAAATATTCATAAAAAAATTATATAATAATGTTTATTTAGAGCATTTGTTGCATTTATACCTAAACTTATATGTACTTACTTACGTACCTATGTTACCTTATTGCCGTGTGATGCCGCCAATTTTAATTCTAGCCGATAGTATCGTTAAAAGCCACTAAGATAATATAGATAATATATGATCCAATTATCCATAGAATGTAAATGCAACATCGGGCTCTGCGCTTGCCAATCAGCCTGCCAATCTTGGTGAGTATGGCAATACTTCCCGAAAGGGGGAGGCCCATGTCTAGCAGTGGCTGTTATGGATGGATCATCTTCTGGCTTCATCGGATCGCTGGACGAATCGGTGTCCCACATGAAGAGAGAGAGACTCTCTTACTTACATACCTCATCTCTACAAATTGCTTAATAATTTACAATCATTTTGAAATACTTTTCGTCATAAAAAAATTACGCGATTAACCATTTCCTCGACATTAATTTACAATCTGCCATCTATATTCAAAAGAGGTTGAGTACAAAAAGAGGGTAGAGTCTGGCTCGGCAGTCTTTTGTGGCGCGACAAGCTCACAACCGCGACTGACAGACACTCTGTTCCGATTTATATGTAGATAACGAAGAAATGGCTCCAACAATTGATTTTGCAGATGTTCCGAGTTGATAGAAAAAGTTCTTATACTTACTTAGTACCGGTCGATTTGCGTACAATTATTGATAGATTTTGCATGTTACCTATTTATTCATCTATAAATCAAGAAATTTAAACCTAAGCTAACATCGAGATCGTCTTGTGAATTGAAATTTAGAATTCGACTGTACTGCCGTGTCAAAACATTAGACTGTAACTTCAAATTTCAAGTTTTGAGAACGGACACAAAAACATTTTTTTTAGTTTTTGTATGGTTTCTATATGATTTTCGAAGATATTGGAAATAAAATTAAATTATATAGATTTTACGTGTCAAGATTATAGCCATTAAAAAAATTATACTAAAATCATAAAACATACAGAGATACTTAAATAAAACTGTTTTGTCTTAACAACACCTAGAAAAATCTTTGCGATTTGTCAGGACAAAACACTGTACTGTACATTGCAGTGTATTGACTTGACTTGACCCAACTGCGGATGTATTTGAGGTAATGAAACACTGGTTCTAACTATGTTCTGACCTGTACACAAGTTATACATTATAAGATCTTTTTTTGACTGTTCACATAAAATAAAGGTCTCATCAAAACCTACAACTTTCCCAAACAAAACGATTTTAGGATGAATAATTGCCGAGATAAACGAGTTTTTATTTTGACAGCTGTCACATAAAATAAAGGTCTCAACAAGGCCTACAACTTTCCCACACAATTTGATAGTCTAGCTTGAATGTTACCGAGACAAACGAATTTTAGTTTGACAGCTGCCACATAAAATAAAGGTCTTATCAAGGCCTACAACTTTCCCGAACAAACTGATAGTCTAGCTTGAAAGCTTGAATGATTGCCGAGATAAACGAGTTTGACAGCTTTCACATAAAGTAAAGGTCTCATCAAGACCTACGACTTTCCCAAACAATCTGATAGTCTAACTTAAATGATTGCCGAGATAAACAAGTTTTAGTTTGACAGCTGTCACATAAAGTAAAGGTCTCATCAAGACCTACAACTCTCTAGAACAAACTGATAGTCTAACTTGAATGATTGCCGAGATAAACGAGTTTTAGCTTGACAGCTGTCACATAAAATAAAGGTCTTATCAAGGTCTACAACTTACCCGAACAAATTGATAGTCTATCTTGAATGATTGCCGAGATAAACGAGTTTGACAGCTGTCACATAAAGTAAAAGTCTCATCAAGGCCTACAACTTTCCCAAACAAGCTGATTTTCTAGCATGAATGATTGCCGAGATAAACTAGTTTTTAATTTGACAGCTGTAACATGAAATAAATGTCTCATCAAGGCCTACAACTACAACTTTCCTAAACAAACTCATTGTTTAGCATAGCATGAATATTTGCCGAGATAAAAGAGTTTTTAGTTTGACAGCTGTCACATAAAATAAAGGTCTCATCAAGGCCTACAACTTTCCCAAACAAACTGATTGTCTAGCTCAACGGTCTATCTATACAGGTGTAAATAAATCAACTGCAAATAAAGAAACATAGGTCGAAATATGAAAAAAATTGGACCTCCCATACAAATAAAATCGGCCGGCTGGTACATTTTGTATGGGAGGCCCATTTTTTTCATATTTCGACCTATGTTCCTTTGGGAAAGTTGTTCAGTTTCATGGGCTGATTCACCCCTTAAAATATTTGCAGTTGATTTTTTTACACCTGATATAACTAAATACTTAGGAGAGAGCGTGATATCCTCCGCGGCGCGTGCGCGAGTTAGTCAAATCAAAACACTGTAACGGCGAGTACTGTCGCAATTATAGACCTTGACTTTATAGACATAGAGTGTGAAATGAGTTTTGCGGCTCGCGTGTGGCTTTGTCAAATCAAAACACTGCAACGGCGAGTACAGTGTTATGCAATTATACTTCGTTGCTGCATCCGTAGAGATTTAATAAACCATGTAGTACGTTCTTCGTCCTACCGCACCATCACACGTATTTTTAGATATATTTTAAAAGAAAGAATCAAAATCAAGTAAGTATTTTGACTACCGCCGTACTTAGCCTCGCCGTTCTCCAGATGGCGTGGCGCTCGCGTCATTCGTTTTTCGTGTGACGCACCGTCAACGCGTTCCGTAAAAAATAATTATTATTTTTTGTAAAAATAAGTAAAATGTGAAGTTTTAGAAGTGCAACGAAAAAAGGACTAGTGAAAACTTCGATAAACACGACTGGAAATGGATTTGACACGAAAATGGAGGTTAGTTTTTGAAAAAGCCCATGTCTTTGGTTCTTGTCCAAAACATCTTTTGTTATTCCCTCAGTGTCGGCACGGGATGTCGTCCGGAAATTACTGTTGATATTCCCTCAGTGACGGCACGAGAATTCCCTCAGTGGCGGCACGAGATGTCGTCCGGGAATTTCTGTTGGTATTCCCTCAGTGGCGGCACGAGATGTCGTCCGGGAATTTCTGTTGGTATTCCCTCAGTGGCGGCACGAGATGTCGTCCGGGAATCACCGTAGTAAAACCAAGCCGAGAACCTGTCCCTTGTCGATTGCTGCCATTACCGCAATCCAATTTTCATGACGTTTTTCCTCAGTGGTAATACGAGATGTTATCCGGAAATTACTCCTTACTTTCCTATTGTGGTGGCTCGAGATGTCATCCAAGAAGTAAATACATGAAAGGATGTAAATACATGGAACATGAAACTAAAAGCAAGTTATTGAATACTTTCCTAATGTGGTGACACGAGATGTCCTCCAGGAAGTAGATACATGGAACATGATAATATGTGATAATATTAACCACTTACTTACTTGTTTTCCTCTTGCGGTGGCAAGATGTGCAACCCAGAAAGTAAATACATGAAGCATGAAACAAATAGTTGAATGTGTATGAGCTTGTCTTGCGTGGTTTCACGAGATGTTATCCATTAAGTCGCAATGGAAAATGAAACTCAAGAGATTTGGATTTTCTTCGCCTAGATCGTAAGATGACACCAATGCTTACAAGTATGCTGATGAACTCAAACGAACCACTTAAGAATGAACTGCTGTACTGTAAGGAAATGGAGCCTTCATTCTAGCTGGAACCAAGTCAACCTCAAGTAAAATCGTATGTTATTCCAATTATCTTTGATTAAAGGGCTGCTGGTGTTTTCAAAACACATATTAACTTCATTTTTGTAATGGAGAAATGTTCCCGAGGTATGTGTGACTGTCAATGGACTCAAAAATGACTAAAAGCCTTTTCATGAGATCTCTGAACGTTTGTGGGAAGATCCTCATAGGTTTGGCTGCTGATCAGTAAAAGGTAATTGTGCAATTGGCTAAGACCCTATTTTCAGAAACCTATTTCTAAAAACATGGTACTTTAGAAAGGCCAGACAACGTATTTATTGTTTTATTAATAAACAACTCAATAATCTACAACGGACCTGCATATTCTAATAAGAATATCTGAAATTATCTGCATTCTCCTTAATCTGCGTTTTTGTACTGAGTAATGATATATCACATCAGTAAACCTTGTAAACAAAGTTCTTATCAGACTATAAGTCACAATATCAACATTGGTTGACATGACAATGTTTTGTTTGGTGGGTACTCAGAAGAAAAATTTAATAACACAATTCTTAGGAAGACTCGGCGTGTAAATTACTCTGACAAGGCCTTGAAACCAAGGCACAGTCAGCCTTGCTGAGAAAAAAGTCCAACAGCAGCAGGGCGTGCTGCTCTTGCGCAGTCGCGCTTCTACACCACTGCGACGGAAAGGCATCCATCGCCGGCAAACAGCATCACCCCCATTGCCGAACCAAGCGGCCTACTGCAGCCACTAGAGGTACAGAAATGTATTTTCTACATGAAATGTGATTAGATTGTATTCAAAATCTTCTACATGTAGGTATGTTTCCTACTTTTCTTAATTCAAATTCCACAGCACTGCAGTGGACGATTAAGATTCATTCTTAATGTAAATACAAAGCTAAACTAAATATCAACATTTAAGATGTTATATTTTCTTTTGTTTGTACAACTATCACTCATAATAAATAAAATACAACTAAAATCCGTTGAAGTCGTTTTAATTATTTAAGATGTAGTTTCAAAACAAACAATTATTTTGTGTCAAATTATGTGACTTTGCCGATGACACGTACTCATACGCGGCGGAATAGACCTGCTATCTATACCTACCAGCTTAATCTATCTAACTTATGGCTACCTGTTCATGAAATCCAAATTAAAAGAAAATGTTCTTTATTCCTTTGTTATGTTAATCGACCGTTTGAGTCGACGAACGATCCGAATAAATAAGTATCTGCGATTTTGTTTTGATCAACTAGTCAATGTAACAATGATGTTACATGTTTACCATTGTCAGTGGTCAGCTCTGTTCTCTTTTACTAAATAAGCTTGTGCTTACCTACCGAACTGACGCTGTAAAATATAGGCCATTGTGATGTAGATGCCTTGTCATACATATTATGGTGGAAATTATGTATTCTGTACGCTCTAATAATGCGTATAACTGTTGTTTATTCCATCTAAGCTTCGACTTAGTACCAAACGAAAAAAGTATTTTTTATTGGGTCTGGTGTTATTGAAATCTTTAGAGTCTTGAAAATAATTCTCAAAATATTAATTTAAAACAATCTGCCGAAAAATACAATAAACTTTTATGAACTTTTACAAAAATGTGTCAACAAAGCAAACATCAAATTATGAAAATTTGCATAGGTAATATATAGGTATGATTTTACTGATTGCCTGCAGTACGAGTACGAGTAGCTACCTATAGATCCAAGTAGCTATGTTTAACACTTACATACAGTTCCGTAGTTATTACTATCACTCGTAAGTAAAAAACCCGTTAGTGTTAGCTAAGGTTGGTTTTATATACACGAAACCTTTAGAATAATGAAAAGACCACAATATCTGGCCATATTAGAATGTCATACATCTATATAACTGGGATGGTAAAAATAAATTTTGTTTTGGATTAAACTATGTTTAATAGCATGTACCTTTAAATAGACAACCCTATCACGGTTAGGACATTTTCAAATAGAAATCTTTACAGATTTTTCGTTTTTGGCATTGGATTCTGTTCATCTTATACCGGCGAAGTAAGAATAGTTACTAATGAAAATCTGAACTGCCTTCGGGAACTGTAGGTAATGTTTATGTAAGAAAATAAAAGTATTATAGTATTTTTATTTCAGGCATTTATATAACTCAAACTTGGTTTGTTAGTTACCTACATTTAGTACAAGGACGTTAGACTGACCGATAAATAACATACCTACTTTCTTATAACAATTTTGTAGATCCTGTTATTAGAATAGTGGGGTACAATTCTCACATTAGTAACTTAACAAGAAAGATCTTGTACTGATGTACTGCGAGCAAACAAAGTAGGATTTTGTATAACATAACGTCATGTGGATTTGTTTAAACAATATCCACACAGGTTCAGTAAAAACATGCATTTGAAATCGAAATTTTTACTCTAAATGGGATAAGAATATTTTATTCTTACACGCCTTTTCCATATTTTCTAATATAGATCCACCCGTTATCATAATATTGTGTACCTACTTTGTCTGGACTAGACAAAACTTTTGTTTTATCCTTTTTTTATAACCTTGAAGTGTGAGGAATTCAAGATAGCGTTTTTCTAACAATAATCAGAAAAAGATACGGCAGGAGTAGTGATGACATCGTAGGTAATAGATTGAAATCTTAATCCTTTTAACAGCCGTGGTGTTTATTTTGTAAACAAAATAACATCCAAAGATATTTTATGTATTACTACCTGATTTAAGTACTTATCTACTTAAATTGCTTACAAAACAATTAAGTAATAGAGCTAGTTTACATAACATAAAAATAAACGAAGGTCAAAACTTTCTTTGAAAGAAAAATGAACTGAATAATATTTTGAATAATTTGTACCTAACAGATGACATTAGGATTAGGCCTTATCTACGTAGATATCAAAATTTCTAGAACCCTAGTGGGTATTGTTTCAGATCACAATAAAAACATTCAAACAACATCCAAGTGCATTTTTAAAAGACTTTAAACCTTGTAACTTCGTTCCCTATTCACGACAGGACATCGTATTCGAACATTAACACTTTTTGTGATATTAACATAGCTTGCTTTGCTACCACTATAGGTACATGAATTACCCAAAAATATATAACTAAAATCTAGTATTTTAATTTAACTCCGCAATGAGTTCAGTACCTACTGACAGGTTACTTACTTATGCTACGAAAGCCTATCCATAATAGAAAACATTGCATTGACTTAACATTGCATTCGATTATTCTTAAAATAGGTATTTCTTATGATTAATGTCAATTAGCCTTAGCACACGGCTAACTTAACTGTACCTTTCTTTGTTTTGATACCTTTTGATGAGTTTGATCAAGATGAAGCTTTCGAGCATTTGGTGACGTAGATAATAATTGTTTATTCTTAGTACCTACCTACGTATTTTGTATGTGAAGGCGAATACTTAATACAGGTATTACATATTAATTTCGTGTGTAAAGCCTAAAGTTCTTTTCAAATATTCTTGGAAAGTCATTCTGCAATAAGTAGAGCGCTAAACATCTACATGGTTTATTAAATCTCATAGGATGCAGCAACGAAGTATAATTTATGGTTAATTGAACTTACCTAAGTGAACTTCAACCAAAATTATACGAGTTGCTGCATCCGTAGAGATTTAAGATCCCACCCTCCCGTCTTTACTTCGTAAAGCCCTTATTGCTATTGCAGAATGTGCCTTGATTCTCTTACTCTAAAAATAATGACGCGAGCGCCACGCCATCTGGAGAACGGCGAGGCTAAGTACGGCGGTAGTCAAAATACTTACTTGATTTTGATTCTTTCTTTTAAAATATATCTAAAAATACGTGTGATGGTGCGGTAGGACGAAGAACGTACTACATGGTTTATTAAATCTCTACGGATGCAGCAACTCGTATAATTTTGGTTGAAGTTCACTTAGGTAAGTTCAATTAACCATAAATTATAAACTTTAAGTTTTTAGACATAGTGTTTTTTCCATAGCAATATCTTGATAACTATAGTATTTAACAAAAAACAATGTTCTAGGGGAACATGTAGGAGGGGAAGAGATAGCGAATTGGCTTTATAGAAACAAAACACTGTATTGGACTTTACAGTATGTTGTTTTGACACGGCAGTGTAACAGAATACTGTTCTATAAATAAGCGACATCAAACCATTCTTAGGTCTGAGAAAATATCACATCATCACTACCACGTAGGAACCTAGGTATACAAAAACAGGATATCACAAAGACTCCTAAAGAAGAGAAGAAAAGTTTAATAACACCTTGACAACAAACAAGTTATTTGCACTTCAATAAACATAACTAATTAACTAAGTATATTTTTATTATAAAACACTGAACTAACTGGATGTTTGTATCGTCTAGCCATATGGGGCCAGTTACTGGACGTTGACCTTCTCTTCCAATGAAATGGCGACATAAGACGTCTACCTTAGGGGCAAGCTCTATAGAGAAGACGTGAGACGTAAGATGGCATGTGTCAAACGAGTGATCGTCCGACACGTGAGACTTGCGACATCTCAACGCTTGAAAAATGTATGAAACAAATTCGTTTCTATATAAAATGTATGAAACAAAATAACAGCTGACGATCGCTTAGGCTGGGAATCCACCAGAGCTGTGCGAGGTAGCTAAGCGGTGTACGAGGAAAAAATCCACCAATAGAATCACTTCATTTTCCTAGCCTCGCTCAGCTCAGCTCTGGTGGAATAGGGTTTAGCGAAGCGAGACCATTCTACATACAAAACAAGCGAGAAATGTGTGCGAAGGATGAGTTGCGACGAATGTGTAGCGAGGAATGTGTTGCGAGAAATGTGCTGCTAGGAATATGTTGCGAGGTTTCCACTACATCGCATTCCCCCCGCTTAAACATTTCACAGCTTCGTAACGCATCCTAGCACCGCACATTAATGCACATTTTGGCAGCTCCGCTACACATCCTCGTATTAGACATTTACCTCGCACAGCTCTGGTGGAAACCCCTACACATTTCCACAGCATAGCTACACATCCTCGTACGACACATTTTACTCGCACAGCTCTGGTGGATTCTCAGCCTTAGTCTGGCAGATTTAATTTTGCGCGTCTCGTCTATTCTGTGGAGCTTGCACCTCAGCACTACAAGCTCAATGACTTAAGTTTATTTTTGACTCTCACTGTGAAAGTGATTGACCTGCAAAATCGCTTTTTGTACACCTGCTTTAAGCACCAGCTTTGGAGTATCAAAGGCTCACAAATCAAAGAAACCAGCACGACACACGTAGTTAAAAAGTTTTAGAGATGGGAGAGCTGAAATAACAAGATAATTTCGATTCAGACTCGGCTAACGAGTCCGGTATGAAATAAAAGAGGAATAAAACCTGTCTGGTACGCAGGCCTTTGATTCATTACAGTTTTCGATTAGCCTGGAAACGCGCAGTTCGCTTCGGAAATATAACCAGTGTTTGGTCTAGTGTACTGTGTTTTGTTGTACTGTTTTGCATCTGAAGCTGACTGTTCCGTTTGTAACATTGGAATTTATGCACTTTTAGAAAATCATATTACTTGCATCATGTTTCCCACATATGAATTTGTGCTTACCGTATGGATAGGTAATTTTGTAGTACTAGACAGTCGACTCTAATCATTAAAAGTCATTTTTTTTTGTTGTACTTAGTTACACCTTTTACGAACTGTCTTGCATCCATGATTCTGAAGTGTGGAGGGCCCTATCCGAAAAAAATGTAAGTTGATGACACTGTCTTTTGCAAAATTCACAACATACCGCATCCAGTAAGATAAAAATTGTCGAAAGCTCAAGTTAGGGTATCTTATCTGTCTGAAGTACTTTTGCATTTGCTTATCTTATGTTTGCGATCAATATAAAATCTCTGGAATCCAAGAAATAATTTAAATTTTAGAAAATTCCTCCAGACCGTGAATAGTGTAATCATTATCGTTTCTAACTTTCCTTAAAAGGCACCTCACAAAAGGCGCTCTAACTGTATCGATAGTTTTTCAATTTTCTCTCCGTTCTACAAAGTGCTCGCTAAGTCGAGACGACTGCATAAGCCTCGACTGACAACTCAGTCAGTCCCTTTCCAATTTGTGTTCGAATAAATGGAAACGGTGGAATCGCATAAATGAAAACGGTGGAACAAATTGATTTCTCACTCAAACAAAACCATGTGTGTTGGGTTTGCAGACATGTCGTTTTGCCTTTGTTGACGCCCAGGTTCTTTTGACGAGTTTTCCGATTACCATTTAGGAATATTTGTAAATAGAAAAGTTCTGAAATTTACAGAACAGGCAGTAAAAGAAAAATGTTCATCTCATATTAATGCAATAATTAGCAGAAAAGAAAACATAGATTGATTAGTGTTTCCCCTCCGTAATGTTATAAAGGAAATTACGCGCAGTCTTTTATGCACTTGCAAAGTTTCCAAGCACGGTCTTTAAATTTTGGTAATAAATCAAAAAAAGTTGGCGGCGAAAACTGCCAGGGGCATGTATACGCGGGATTTTTCCGGAATAATGTGAAAAAATAAGGGGTCCCTTTGTCCCGCACGTGATCGTCTGGCGGGCATCACGCACGAAGCGTTGCCAACGAAGCGATGACAAATACCTAATTGAATTTTCAGCCGCGATATTGTGACGCTGTCAAAAAGATTTATTTTTATAGATGCGGGAAGCTGTAGCGTGGCCGTTACGTTGTTGCGCTATAGTGCTAAATTGCATTAGCTAAATAATAGTTATTTTTTAATGCTTTGATTTGAACTATAATGTGAGCCAAGTCTTTTTACTCGACTGCCTCAGAAGGTGGGTTATGTTTTTCGAGAGAATGTATGTATGTAGTATGTACGTAGATGTAGTAGTATGTAGTAAAATCGTTTTCACTGGCTACATACAGCCTGTACGGATGGATGGATCTTGACATATTATGAGGTGTCGTTATATCTGCTTGTTTGCTGCTATTTCTGAGATTGCAAACCAAAGTAAAGTCAAGAAAACGTTTTCTCTACAATTTATGCAATCAACTTTGACAGACGTTATTGAGATAATAAAATAAATATAACATGAATATTAACATCGCCAACAGCGAAACCAGTTCTTTGTTGGACATGGAGCTTTTCCTATAGGAGGGTTTGTCAGAATTCCCATATTGAACCCATCTTCTTATTTGATTTCAAGGTCTAATTTGAGCCTTGCGAGTACTGAAGGCTGAACAAAGTCCAGTTTAGATTTATTAGGCTTCTAGTCCTGCCAACCTTGATACATTCAAGGTTTATCATAGAAACCTCTTATTTATTAGTCTGTTTATTTGTTGAATTGATCTCATATATAGTAAATCAATCAGTTGATCGGAAATTTTGAATGGGAGTACCAATTCTTTTTTTATATTTTGAGCCATGATATGGGGAAAGTTGTTCAGTTTCATGAGTACCTTGACCTCTTTTCGGCTTGCTTTACCCTTTTTGTTACTCCCTGTATACATGGATAACAATTCCTTGCCGTTAGCATGTATCTACTAGCGTTTGTACCTCTATAATATGGATGGATAGCCTCACAGTGTAGCTTGCACAAGTTCCTTCAGGCGTTTATTTATTTGCCACCTCCAGGTTGGCGTCACGAGGTAGATACATCTGGATACCGTTACGTCACGCCCTAGAGACCTGCGGTATACGACTCTGATTATCACACCGAATAGTGTTATAAACTGAATTCCCGTTTGAACAAGGAGTTCTATTTTTGAAGTTTCGCGAAAGTCTGCGACTATTTGAGTTGTTTCACACGTTCCGTTCAAGACGTTCAAATCCATTTACTTGACATTAATAACATCAGAGTAATAGAAATTGTGATACAAGTAGTTAAATCAGTCGCTGCTTACTTCCGTCTGCGAAATCGGATTACACAGTTTCAGAAATGGAACTCCTGGTCGAGCTACCGTTCGACCCGCCCGGCTCTTGTCATGGCAGCTCGTATCGTAAACTTTACGACACACGCTTGATACAGGAAGAATAAGCGGTTCGCCTTTCGAAATTGGAAGGAGGAAATATTGAACCAATCAGAAACGGTGAGAGGAGCTGGAGTAATAGAAAGCTATTTTATTGGACACGGTCGCCGAGCACAGTCGTTGAGGTTAGACGTTAGATACCATAAAACCTAAATTGATCCTTGTCGTTTCTATGCTAGATTGTAATGGTTGACTTCTTGACTTTGTCCTCCAGCTACTTCTGACAAAGACGTTGTAAGTAAAGAAAATTAAAACATCGCCAATCGCCACTTCACATGGCTTGCCGGTGGATTTCCTTCAATAGCCCATGCTTTGCATTCTAGGTCAAGTTTGAAGAACAAAATTAGTACTTAATCGTCAAAATAAGTAGACGAACAGAGTCTTTGATTCCCAATTTACTCATATCAATCTAAAGGTGGTACCGAAAGCCCGTTTTTTTCCGAAAATGCTCAACTAAACAGGTCAAACTGTACAACTTTTCCCAAACATCTAAGGTAAAACTATAAAACAAGCAGACAAGTAGTAAAAAAGCAGCTGATCGAGCGATTTCCTATGGGAGGTAATTTTTTAAATGTTTTCACCTATGTTCTTAAGACAAAGTTGTTCAGTTTGACCTGTTAAGCATAGCACTTCAAGAAACTGGGCCGTTTATGACCACCATATTTGGTACAAAAAATTACTTGGTTCCTTTAACCTAAAAACCTTCACTCAGCTTGTAACAAAAGCTAATCCCAAACTACCGACCGGAAAACTAAATTCCTTCTCTCGGATAGCGCTACTTAAAACCGGCCACACGTAGTTACCGTTAAACTAAGTGGTATCAAATGGTATCGCAGTTTGCCCCACACTTGACACGGACGCGATCTCTTTCAATTAACTGGAGAGCCCTTGCTTCGAGTGTATAGGCTTGCGAAGAAATACTCCGGTAGAGAATACTGGATTTCTTTAGACACGGTTCAACTTTGCCTTGAAGTTTACTGTTGAATAGAAAAAAGTTTTACGTGTACAGTCTCTCCTGCTCAATCATGAAAAATCCAAAATGTAAGGTTTAGATTTTTATCTGCCTGTAATATTCTACAGCAATAATTGTAACTTTGCCATTGCATCAACATTTATTAAATCGTACAACATAGTCATTGTCCAGCTTGTTTGTATGAATCACAAGAAAATCGAAACTATAAAAATGGAATTGTTTATGAGTTGGCGTGAGAGACTGTACCATACGAACATAATAATGGTCAAATAGGTTTCAATTTACAATAACTTACAATATCTTGTTGCATCATAATATTCAAAACATTTCGTACGTATTATTGAAAATACGAAAATTTAAACAAGAAGGTGCGAGTACAGCAAATAAACCTTAGCAGGTTTAACAAAAATGTCCAAAAAGTTTAAGAAACATTTATGTGGATGGGAACGTAAAGGACTTAATGTGAAACGTCCCGTCATACAAAAACGTAAAACTGAATTTCAATCGACATAAATATGAGCACTTATTTAAAAAAAGCTTTTTTGAAAATAATATTGGAGGCAGACGCAAATTTCTCGCTAACGGTTAAAAAGTCATGTCATGAGTACTTTTACCACAATAAAATCAAACGTGTTTATTGCAATTATGATTGCAACAGTATCTCCCATCTATTGCTGTAAAATGATGACGTTTTTACTGGAAAATCTTATGGTTAAGAGTACCTTAAGTTATTAATATATAAGTAAACCTATAAACGAGACTTTAAATCAGACTTTTGTCTACTTTTCAGACGGAAATCCAATAAACTTATGTATGGGTACCGTCCCCCCTTAAGAGAAAAAACAGTGTTGACGTGTTGACTTATTAAACAAATATGAAATATCTGCAAGTGAAGATCACAGATAGTTTGTACATAAAGGCATGGATTTACTCTGCAACTCATCATCTGCCTGCCCTTATCCCAATTTATTTGGGGTCTTTGATTTTTTATTTACTCTGCAACTGTCAGTCAGTAAAAACCAATGTTATGCTTATTTTAATAGTAGATAGTTTGCGACATGAAAAGATAACTTGTACCTACGAGTTGAAGTTTAGATAACCACCCACAGTTTCACCTACACAGAATCACGTCTTCCAATAGTTTTATTTACAACTTTCTCATTACACGTCTCCTTTTATTTACAGGGTGTTAATTTAAGTAGGTAGGTTAAGTATCGATTAAGGATGCCGCAAAAAATATTGAAAGATACTTACTCACACTTTTTTTTGTGTCTAGCAAAATCTTTTCTTTTTTGAAAAATTATTTTCTAATACTGTGGTTGTAGAGAGTGCCCGTACAAGTACTTTCGTCTAAACAATTTTGAGATTTAACGAATATCGGCTGAGATATAGGCATTTGAATCAAATGTCAGCCAAGTAAAAAAAAATGCGACTGGGATGTTTTTCAATATTTTTTACGGCATCCTTTATCGATACTAAAGCTACCCTGAAGCTATGGCGCGCAGTTAAATTAACACCCTGTATAGAAGAGGCAGGGTGACTGAACAGCGACCACACGTACCATAGAACACGTGCTCAGATTAGCTGCTAGTTGGAAACGTAACTTTCACAATGAATGCCCCAGGGAAGTAGTAATAGCTATTTATTATACTTTCTTAATTACAGACGCACGTAGATACCTACCTACTTAAAAACTTGATAATCTTGAACTTATATTATCGTGTAAGGTGTGTCTTGTCTATAATCAGCTGTTCCATAGAAAACCCTTACACCCTAGTACTCAAGCAAAACGGAAACAGTTGATTTTATATTCCTGATTTCATAGATGGCCCCATAATAAAAGTTGCCTAGAATCACCAGTACCTATGAATAAATGCCCGCCTGCCGGTATCACACTGTAGAGCAAATAACATAATAAAGTTTTTGCAAGTTAAGTACATTATAGTGAAAACAGTTATATAAATACAACTAGGTTCATATAGTATCCAGGTTACCTGGAATTCAAAAGCTGGCTAGTATTTACTAAGGCTACCATACTTCTATTACGTAGGTAAGTTGAATCCAGAAGTTCTTGTAAAGGATAAAAGCCATATTCTAAAGCTTATATACCTCATTATATCAGAGATATTATGTATACAGACGTTGAATAAATGGTATTTCTCGAACAAAGCAGTAAGTGACACAGTGGAATGTTGAAAATGAGCCTCCTTCTTTGGGGATTTTCGTCATAAGTATTCAGTTTTGTGAGTCGCACAGTGCAATGCAATATGTTGCATTCACAGTGAATTCTGCGATCTATCTCATGGTCACTTTTCGACACCCACGGGTAAACTGACATGGCCCTTTTAAAACCATCACAGACGCAAATCTTATCTTAGCTAAATCCGCAAAAATCGGCTAATTTACCAAACACGAACTTTCCGTATCAGACCACCACCGTAGAGGAAAATTGTAACAAGTCATCGAGTTGTTTAAGTCACATCTTAACGCGCCATTAGGGCCAGATTGCGTGAGCAGCATCCCGGTTATTTGCTTAATGTTCCCGAGAAAAACCAATTTGTACCGTAACGCTGCTCAGCTGTAAGTAGAGTTGTAAGAAGGGAAATCGATATATCGACAACCGAAAATATCGATACATTAATATATCGAAGTGCCACACATATCGGTATCAGAATACATCATACATCAAAATCAATTATGGAATACAAAAGCCCATTAAATACTCAAAAGTGGCTAAAATTATGTTACCTAATTGGCATCACTAATCGTTTTATGTTTAAAAGCTACAAAAGATGCGGTGGCCGACAGTTTGACTAAAAATTTTCAGTATCTTATCATATCATACAACTATAATTCTTAATTACCTAGTTTTATTATTTGTTGAGTTTTAGAAAATATTTATTATACTTACTTATTCTAGTCTAGCATTATTTTGATATGTGATTCATTGGTATATCAGAGTTCTAGGTATCAATGTATTAATATCGACTGAACTAGGTAGATTTATACCGATATCGATGTATCGATATTTGGATTAATTTTTCATCCCTAACTGTAAGGATCAAAGTAGTTTTTAAATGGATCGGTGGACTCCTAAATTTATTTATGACGGTAATATCTGCGCCGGCAGAAATGTTTAAAGTCGTTTGGTTTGAGATGCTTTTCATGGCGGTTGCCAAAATAGCGTTGTTGCACTGTAAAACATAATGAGAGTAGGATGAAGTAATGACTTCCTTTCCATAGAAGGCTTGCATTCATGGGAAATAAAAATAGGTGCAAGCTCCACAGAGTAGACAGAAACGTAAGATCATCTGTCAAACAGGTGATCGTTCGAGACGTGAGAGGTGTGACATCACGACGCTTAAAATCGTTTCCATAAAAGATTTGTGAAACATAAGAAACAAAGCTACACACGTGAGACACACTGAACTGCACAGAATAGTCGCGCGACGCGACACGCAATGTCATATGTCAGACAAGCGATCGTCATCCGTTATCGATGGATGCGCGATTTCATACATTTTAATAGAAACGGTTGTCAAGAGTCGCAATTTCGCACGTGTCACGTCCCCAGTGATCACATTTTTGACAGATGCCATCTTACGAATTACGTTACGGGACACTAGGAATCAAACCTGGGGTTTTTGGAAACTAAGGCGAACGCTCAGACCACAAGACCACGGAAGCAGTTAAGTATCAAACAAAATACGGTTCCATATTCAACAACTCTTTTGGGCAAATATGAATAAGAATTGAACATTTTCGTTATAAAAAGTGGAGTGCAGATCATAAGCTTTCATTGCTATGCTCATCTGCTCGCAGATTGTTTTCGTTTGAAACTGCATTCAGTCCGTGACTCTATTCAAGTTATTGATATGATTGCTGAATGTGAAAAGCGCTGCGGTTATAAGGGTGAATATAGCTTTTATTCGCTCTGAGATGGTTAACTATAAGCAGTAAGATTTAAATCCAGAGGTTGTTAGAAGAGTGAAGATAGATTATTTTTTCGCTTTGTGGATGTTAACTTTGAGCATTAGGTAAGATTTAAATTCAGAGGTTGTGTTTACAATTCCTGTTTAGATAGGGTTGTGGTTATAATTTTGAAGTATTTTTTACTCTTTCACCTTTTCTTCCATTTTTCCTTTAAGATGATACCACAATCTGCTGTGCGTGTTATGATCTCGCACTTAAACATCTAACAATACTATACTGGGTTATTTTTTAGTCAGTGCGCAAACTTTGCAGGGTGTTACTACTCGTGATTCTGAACAACTTTTATTATGGGACCACCTTCGAATTCGCAAAAAAAAATTTGGATGTTCCATAGAAAAATTCATAACTACTCGGCAAAAATGTATGGAACAACCAAATTTTTTTTTTACATTTCGCAGGTGGCCCCATAGTAAAAGTTGTTCAGAATCACGAGCAGAAACAGCCTGCAAAGTTTGCGCACTGACTAAAAAATAACCCTGTATGTAGGTAGTATAGTAACGATGATCATATCTAATCTTCTTCTTCTTAGCGAATCGATTCTGGCGATTACTAAATTTGTTTGATGGCGGAAAAAAATAAATATCTAATCTAATTAATAACACTTTGTTTTATAGCAACGATAATTAAGTTCTTTTTATACCAAGTCAAAGTCTGCGGATATCAATGAATTGACCTGAAACTTTACTGTTGTTTATTAAAAAATGGACAACAAACGCGAATGCTAATAAAGAAAGTTAATACCGCTACATTTGCTTGTGAAAAGCACAGTCAGTGGTTATACTCGTAGAAGGAACGTGAATACTGTTAGTTCTCATGGAGAATCAAAACAGAGAATTTAAAGAACGACAGCTCACCCATTTTGCCGATCATTTGTACCTACACCCTAGGGATACTTTGTTTTTCTGAATTTTTAAAATGAGTTACATACATGGGTCAAACATACTTACGTACATTACATCACACTTACACTATAACACACTACCTACAAAAAAATTGCATTTTGCCGTCCGAAAACACCGAACCACAAATTAGGGAAACGGCGCGCGAGGCGTCTATGTAGATGGCTCACTTAGCACTAGCGACGATTTTGACGCTTACCGACTTTAACCTGGAAATAACCGGAATCTCAGGGAAAGTCAAGGTAACTAAGAAGTTGATTGCCACGAACGTCATATTTCTTGGATTAAAATTGGCGATTTTACTGTTTTCATATTCTTATACTTTGAGATTGTTGACAGTAGTAGTTTTATTATGTTAAGATAGGCTTAAAAACCAAGCGACGCGACAACGACGCGCGTCAAATTTTGACGGCGTCGTTGTCGCTGCGGTCTTGTAGAAAAACCCGACCGCATCCCATACAAACTCTAAGCTTCTCAGCGCGCTGTCAACGTGACGGCGTCGTGGCGCGCCGCAACGACGCCGTCGCTCGGTTTTTCTGGTTCCCCATACAAACCAGTCATTTGACAGCGGCAACGACGCGCGTCTTTGTCGCTGTCGCTTGGTTTTTAAGCCCACCTTTACAAATGACTATCGCGATTATCGTGAACCTTCTGTAAAATCTCTATTTTGTGACAGAACGCTGATGACACTAAATTACTAGCCGGCGCTACAAAACCCAGTTAAAAATCTAGACACTGGCGAAATCATAATGAAAACGCCACAAAACAAGAAACTGAACTGAATATAGACGTATTGGTTTTGCGCGTAAACGACGGCGTGTAGATGTGTGTGTGAGCGTAATAGTGACGTTTCCTTGTAGCCGTCTCTCTGTGTTGAGCGCCTGCCATTACTTACGTTGTGGTTCCACCAACGGGCTCAGTCACGGTTATGAATGAGAGAGATATTAAATGAAAACCAGTGATTTATGGTCAGGTAATGCAAGTTTATTTAATTTTGCTCTTTGTGATTTATTTTTATTTTGCTAAGGTTTTTTTAATAAATGTTTGATCGCAGAAACGTATTAGTTACTTGTAAGTGTTTAACTTTTTACTGTAGAGGTTGGTAGACCGTACTAACCTTAAAGGTAGGTACTAACGAATTGAAAGATGAGGTCAATTTGTACTGCAGTGCTAGAGCCTTTGTATGATCTTGTTTCTTGCCACATATCGTCAGCACTAATTTTAGACTCTGAGCTACATTAGAGTATCCATTCAAATATCGCTTTGAATAAGATAAAACCAAGCAGCTTTGAACATACCCGTGATAAAATATTACTAATGAGTTGTATGATTTTGCGCGTGTGAGACAAACAGACGATGCACACTATAAAATACAATTAGGTATGCTTAAATCAGTTTAAATAAATATCTCCTGTTTCTTAATCTTCGTCGTAAATACCTACCTATTATAGCTTGTTCAATTCGCACTGGGCAATAACGCTACATCTCAATTAGTAGAGCAAGACATCCCGGGCCTCTTTAGCCATGGGAGGTTGGAAATTCGGAGGGCGTGAGGGCCCAGGGGTGTTTTTAATCCCTCTTCAAGTTTCAGTAGGGAGGTGATAGTTGCTATCGAATCACAGGATTACACACAATTTGTATAAACTCGTAACTTGTGTGAAACAAGGCTAAAGCCGTATTTAGGTATTTACTGTCCATCACGGATTAAAACAGACAATTTTAATTTTGTTACTCGTACTAGGAAAATATATTCTAATTCCTAATTAGATTCATCGGTTTCGTTTAACATATGGGGCAACTTGAAGACAGCAAAAACGAAGTTTTACACTAATAACTAGTTTTTAGCTTGCCACTCTTTGCTCATCACAATAATAGTAAATTATTTGTAAAAAACGGATACATTGATAGTCTACTAAACTTACCTATATCAAAAAAGTTGAACATCTCTACTCTACCGACTACCGGAGTCATATTAATGAGGAAATAAGACCAAATTACTAGGCCTATTTCGTTCACAAAGTTAAATTGAATAAAAGTTGGAACCTGTTCTGCTATCTAATGGGAGAAGGTGATTTGATTACACGTCATTATAGATATCATTATCATATCACACAATCAGATTTTTTTCACGCCAACTTTTTATAACAACTGACTTATACTTTGAAGTCCTCTGTACCACAGACATAATAAACCTGGTCTCTATACAGAGGGTACTTGATTCTACAGCCCACATGTAAGATGATCGGGTAATTTATCGACTCTGTATCTCAAATCACAAAAAGAAGTAGGCTGGGCAGAGCTTGCGATACCCATTAGCGGTGTCACTCGCTGCAACCCATTTTCCCACAAAATAACCGCATTTTTTCGGCATGTGTTATGCATAAAAACATTTCTCTATCTATAAAAAAACCTAGCAGCTAGCAGTTTTCATGACAGAGAAACACAAATTGCGTCTTTATTTTATACTATGTATCGATGATTACATTTTATCACAAAAAATATTCTTTCATTCATACTAACTTACTTGCAATTAACTTACATGACACCCCGTTAGTAGAAACCAATAGTAAGGGTTCATTGGGTCGTTTGTGAACTCAAATGTCTCACATTACGAGAATAAATAAAAAGATGGTATGAAATAGATCGTGTTTTTTGTGTCTTTATGAATCCAAAGAATGGATAAACTACTAAACATATCGAGCTCTAACGAGCTGCCCATTTGCGATACTACTGTGCACATTTGTGTTTGGGAAAAACACTATAAATACGAAAAAGCGATAGTGTGAATGTGGGTAATAAAATTAGATTCTACGAAGAAGACAATTTATTATCTACCTACTTACATCATATTTCATTCAAATACTATTCATTCGTAAATATTACCGAAATTCTGTGCTGTTTATTTCGTGGAATAACAATTTCTAAAGTTTTAATAGGTTTAGAAGTTTCTACAATGTTTTCTTTGAGGGTTAAGTTATAATCAAAATGAAGACGAACGTTGGCTCAACCCTTGTAAGATCGATAGCTGTAAAGCAAATAAACATAATATGGCACAAAAGCCAATAATACAGAAATAAACTTCAGAATCGTATTGTGTAGCAAAATAAACAAAAATTGTTTTTCCATGAAATATGCTTTGGCTGTAACCCTTTCAGGATATGATGTGAAATAAAAAGAGGATCAAATTCGGTCCTAAAACAATAAAACCGAATAAAAGCCGTGTTTATCGATCGTAGCCAATTTGCGCAGAACCGATGTTAACTAGCAAAAACTGAAAAAGCGGTAGGTGAATATGCAAAAAATCGGTAGATTTGTAGTAATTTCTTTTTGAGTAATTGGTCTGCGCAAATCGCAAAGACAACGTACAATTGTGAAAATAGTTATCACAAGAAATATATAATTCTTATCCCTAGCATTTCAGACTACCTACCTGATTATTTACTTGTTGTAAGCGCATAAAGTATTTGGATTAGTAACCAGCAAGCGAGGGCATATATTAAAACTGGTGAGTCTAGGTATCTAAACGAACAACTTACAATAGGACCAATCCATCTACTTTAGGCAAAAAAATAGCTGTTCCATAGAAAAACCTGATACCTACAAGCATAATGTATGGAATAGCTGTTTTTTTTTATCGCTGATGCTGCTGATTATTTCACTGATGGCCTCATGGTAAAAGTTGTTCATTTAGATGCCTTAAATGACCAGTTTGAATAATTTCCCCCTTGTCGGCACTACTATAAACAACCTTATTTATATTTTCATTGTTTTGTCGATTTTCTGAATTCAGTGAATCGGTAATTCGGTAGATTAGGGATCAGATCGATGGATACCGATTGTTCGTTAGGTTTGTTAGCCCTCGCGTTCGGTCTAATTTACAGGAGAGATTAAAACCGCGGCTTCACACGTAGCGAGCCATAAATATTGTGCCGCGACTCGAGCACTGGTAGCTGGAAAAGCTCCAAATAGGAATCTCCTGATAACGTCTAGGACTTTGAAATATTAAAATCACCTGGATACATTCTTCCTGCGTTTCGCAAGCTAAAAAGAATTGATGACAATTTTACCAAAGCCTTTTAAACTGTAATTCAGGCTTCGGTTGCCGGAAAAACCCCAAATAGCAATCTCCTGATAACGTCTAGGACTTTGAAATACTAAAATCACCTGGATACATTCTTCCTGTATTTTGCAAGCTAAAAGGAATCAATGACGATTTTACTAAAGCCTTTTAAACTGTATTTCAGGCTTCGGTTGCCGGAAAAACTCCAAATAGGAATCGCCTGATAACGTCTAGGACTTTGAAATATTAAAGTCACCTGGATACATTCTTCCTGAATTGCGCAAGCTAATTGGAAACAATGATGATTTCACCAAAGTTTTTTAAGTCGGTATTTGGACTTCGGTTGCAGGAAAACCTCCAATAAGGAATCTCCTGATAACGTTTACGGATTTAAAAATAAAGAAATCACCTCAACACATCCTTCCAGTAAACTTGAAAATTAACGAAACTTAGGATAATTTTTGTCAATGAATGATAATTTAAGTAATATTTACAGACATTTTAAAATATATTGCTTCAATGAGCTAACATTGATTTTAGTTGCTACTGTATGCAAGGAATTAAGGGAACGAACGCCATGTTGCTTGTTCACGATTATTTTTTTGATACCTACTTAGAGTCATGCCGCTCCCGTATCGGCTTATATAGCCATGAAAAATTTTGCCTCAGACACTGAATAAATCGTCTGTCACAGACGTTAATGAGGCCAATGATGACTTATATAATTTATTCTTAGATTTCCTATTGGACGAAAACCAAAAATTTATATCACGTAGGAACTTAAAGAATCTGTCTATCCAATGATACTTCTACATTGCAACACCCCCCTGCTAACAAGCTTCATAAAATTACCTTCCGTGCTGTACACTGGCACAAATTAATCGTATTCGCGACAAGATTACCCGATATGAATATGCAGAAGGGCGATAACACTCTCCAGACCAGCAAGTTTAACAAAATTTGTCCTCTAGGTACGAGATTAACAGCATCGTCTATTTTATGAAGTAACTTTCGCTGCTCGTTTAAATTATAAATTTTTGTTTAAGATATTTTTTTATACCCATGTGAAATACCGAAAACAAACACTCATAATGTAATTTTTTACACATTTCCCTTTTTTGCAAGATCTCGTGGCTGACTAATATCTAGCCAATGAAACTGAGGTCAATATGACAATACAAAAACTCAGCTCAACCAAACACTCATAATGACTTTTTACGAAATTTTACTTCTCTGCACAAGATCTCGTGGAAAGTCCAGCCAAAGAAACCGAGGATATTTATATGACACTACAAAAACACAGCTCGCATCGCATCCTACAAAATTGCGCCGCAAAAGCACCCCTTGTTTCCAAACATAAAAGGTTGCAATATATTTCCCGCCGTAATAACACGTGTTTTAATTCAATGCGGCGAGCAGTTTTTACTCATTTAAAACGTGCGACGCAATTACCACTATTAATTTGAGTTGCGAAGTAAGGCCGATAAAAGCCAGCTTAATAATAAAGGGTAGGGGGAGGGTTGAGGGAGTGGTTGGTCGGTGGGGAGAAGGCTGTCAAATTTCATGCACTAAAGCTCCAGCAATGGTCTTCCACTCTGACACTGGACAGGTACAGTTCCTGACAAAAGTCGGTGTGGTTGTATGGTAATATTTTTGACTCTAATACCAAATTGTACTACTTATGTTTTATCTTTAAGATTAATTTGAGGAAGGTATTTGAGTCATTATGTCAAATAGAATTGGTCAGCCTAGACCCTGCGTTACCGGGTCTAGCTGTTTCCAGGGTGTGCCGCGGGAAGCTTCTTTCATAAACACAAAAAATAATGGTCAAATGGGGCTTCACAAATTAACCGCGGACCAATTGCGACTGTGGAGCCCCATCTCAATCAACCCACCTGATAACATGCCCTCTTTTGCCCAACACTGTGGAGGGCCTAAACTTGGCGACAGAGAATGTCGTGGCCGTCACATAATACTGGAAAAAGATAATTTAACATGTTTCTATGTGACACGCACGAATTGTCACTGCGCTGCGCAAAACTATAGATATTTTTCTTTTCCATTTACAAGTTTTGTGCATGAGTGTACCCAGCATTCCACCAGACAGGGGCCATTGGTGGCACGCTTTATCTGCACCATACACTGCCTGATAAGAAGCTTACCAACCAAATTTAACAAGAGTCCACGCGCCACCGCCGTCAGCACGAAACCAACCTTTTGTCCTCCACAATAAAGCTTCATTTAGATTATCCAGCCTAGCTGAAAGGGTCACCTGGATGCGAAAAGGCAGGTTTGAGGCGTATATGCACGACGTTGAGGTTTTAGGTGGACGGTGCACAGGGAATATTAATAAAATTAGGAGGTTCAAAAGAAGCTTATTGCAAACAATGAGATGCACAGTGTGTAAAATGAAAATATCTTTCTTTCAGAAAGTCTTTTTTAATTTTAAAAACAGTAAGAATACGAATACGAGACATGTATTATAAACATCGCGGATTTTCAGTCCTGTTCTTGTCCTGTAAACAAATACATCTACCTATTTAAGGGACCAACTTATACGGGTTTTTCGAGGTTTTACTTACTGTTTGGTTACTAAATGGATCCCTTAGAATACGGGCAAGTAAGCGGATAAGTGGATTTTGGTGGAGTACAACAAGAACTGTATTTTATGTTTCCCTTATCTTAATGCCATATGCCTGCCTTATGTAAGTAATTACTCTCTTCTTTTTTCAAGCTAAGTGCATAATGGGATTCATATAAAAACATCGTTCTATCGCTAAAAGGTTGAATAAAAGATAATTACTGTCCATTAAATTTTAATTAAACAATAAAAGATTAATCTTAATGCAATTTTCACGTGATCGTAAAGTGATATTAACTTTTAATTAGTCCCATAAAAATGTGCATTAAGATAATATCAGGGCTTTTGTTTAGGTTTATGTGTGGAAATGCTCATCCTTTTTTATTATATTACAAGATTCTTTTTCACATTTTTTCCATATAGATAACAAAGCTCCCAAAAATATGCGACTACACAAAATTTTCCCGGGATGTAATTTAAAAGAATGAAACCAACACGCGAAAGATTTATTTGGTCATAAAATGTGACAGTTTTCTGCAAATAAACGTCAAACGTCACAATTTCACGAAAAGACTCCACAATGTGGAGGTAGACATTATTAAAACGTCAAGCAGAATGATATCTGTCGACGTCAAATTCATTTTTCGTTCACGAGAGTAAACAAGGAAATTAGAATTGTCATTTTGAGTTCCGGAGATGTCGATTTCAGTATTTGACATTTTGCAGGAGCGAGTTGAGTGGTGATAGTAGCACGGTAAAAAGAGACATCCGGAAAAGGTGTGAAACGCGGGCGAAGAATTTCGACTGAAGTGAGAGTTATACAGGTTTAAAGTACATAATTAATAAAGCAAAACACCAAAGTTATATTTTAAAAAATCATCCCCGTTTTTTATTAAACTAAGTTTTAAATAAGTGAAGTGGTAATCATAATGATAATGCTGGCAACACCATGGTAAACTCTCAGTTTGGCACCGCTAAAAGAGCTCGTATCCGAGCCAGAAACTCTTTAATTAAGGCTCCAGCAGACCAATGCTACGTCGCGTAGATGCAGACGCATGCAACGGTTGTAATGTATGGAGCTGTGTGAAGTGCGCATATACCCGTCATTTTCTGGACTTCTTATTTTAATTGCATTGCGTGCCGTATCCGGTATGCGGGAGCCTTAACGCAGACGGAGCGCAGCGCGGGTGCTTTCGTGCAGTAAATAGTATAGAGATGACAGTGCCCCAAGTCTGCTAAATGAAAATCGTTTCACTTGGATGTCGATGGCTTGTCAGTTGCATGGTTTTGGTCATTTCGTAGTCTGCTAACAGTTTTTAATGGAAAATCACAGTGGCAATAGAATGACAGTTGTGTGTCGCTGGCATTACAATGGCTAAAAATTAGCAGACTTGCGGCCCAGATGTTGCGTTGCGTGCGTACGTCTGTCATCTGACGTCTCCATTCCATTACTGCACGCACGCACGCGTGCTACGTTCGGTCTGCGTTAGCTTTAAGGGCGTGCACTGCGTCGCTGGGACTATCAATGCAAGGACCTGCACTGCTTGAAGTAAGGGCATGCGCTGCTTATGCTTGCCGGTGTGGCAGGGTCTGCGCGACTGCGTAGAAATACACGCTACGCGACGTGACGCGACACAAGGCGACGCGTCCTGTCTGCGGGAGCCTTTACTTTTTCTACCTACTCTACACATGCAACCTCATTAAAAAAACTCCTTAGATGCAAAAAAAATATCCCTCGGTTGTCAAGTAATATGTTTGACAATTGATTTGTTTACTTTGAGCTTTGATAATTATTTTACTTATTTTGTGCGATTTTTATTGTTTATTACATATTTTACCGTTACCTGCAGACCAGGGGATCGTCAATAATAATTACATCAGTAGGTTTTTAGTGATTTATTGTGCTTTTTATCGAATAACATGATTTCTTGTGTTTTTGCCTCTAAATCAGTACAATCCAGTATACAAAATGTGCGAATGAAGTCCTATTTGAATACAGTTTAGGTATTCAATAAAATTCGATGCATAGATAAGTGTAAAATGTTCTAGGGCATTAAAATATACCTATTTATAAAGAATGAAATACAATGTTTGTGTTTGTTTTGGTTTAATGACAGATATGAATGACAGTTTACTTTTTAACATGGATACTTCTGCCATAATACATGAAGGTTTTATAGATACTATGCCGTCATCTAAGAAGGTTCCATATGATTTCGATGGCAATGCAACAAAAATGCATGTTCGTTTCATTTCATTTCATTTTTTGTACGACAATTTGTTTTTATTAAATATAAAAAAAGGAAGATTTTTAGATAAAATTAAAAATATGCTTTAGTAACATTTTAACTAAGCTTTAAAATGATATACTTTTTATATCAGTCGAAATTGAACTCCCGGTAAAAGACGTCACCTTTTGTAGGCATCGGCATTTTTTTTAAGGCGAAATGTAACCATACAAACGAAAAACTGAACTTCAGTAGACTTAAACATGAGATGCGCAACATTTTTTTCAGTATTTTTTATGTGAAATGATGAAGCCACACGTAAATATGTCGCAAATCTACTTATAGTTTAATGATTGTGTGTATAATTCTCCACAATAGAATAAAACGTATTTATTGCAGCAATAGCTCCATCTATTTTCATAAAGTGGCAAACCGGATTTTACAGGGAAATCTGATGGTTAAAAATATTTATACTAATTTGCGAACATGTTTTATAATCACAGAACTTCCCGTCGAGATTTTTATTTAATTTTTTGTCTCTTTTACATACGTAAGTACATTTAACTTTTGTAATGTTTTCATTAGCACTTGTCTGCTATCTCACCTTTGTATGTGATTATGCAGACGATGTTGGAACATCCTTGGTAGTGCATATTATGCACTCTTGCCTTGAAAAGGCCCAAGTTATAATGTTACGGAAACAAATCCGCCGGCAGGGAATTCCACTCCTTAGCCGTTCGCATGATGAAAGTTGAAGCAAATCGCTTCTTCCGAAATTGAGGTATATCGGTAGGTGCATTTTTAAAGTTGAGTTTAATACTCATCCAACAAATAATGTATATTTATTTAACCGAGAAACGCGAAATAAAACTGACATGCCTAGTATCATACCAACAGGCGTTTCGTAGAAACATCGTAGCGGACCAGTACTAGTCGGGTAACCGCGGAAGACAAAAATCCATCGCTGAGAAGGGGTACTTATGCAAAGCTCGTGAACCAGTCGTTAGCGCGTTTTAGGGAACCACTAGCACCATTTGTTATGTGCGGGGCACTACCCCAACGTCTGTTTCCGAGATGTCCCATCGAGGGTTTATGATGGGCAAACTAAACATTGAAATAAACTTTATCTCATCTACAACGAAAAAACAGGTTGATAACCTGCGACCTACAAGCATTGACCATTATTGCTTATCCATCTTTCAGAACTACTGCTACGCTGCTGCTACGCCGTAGCAAATACTTACACCATAATAAAAGATTCGCGTCCTGGAAATTGGAATCATTTTAAAAATGACCATTCTCAAAAGCAAATAAGTAGAAAGTACAATAAAAAATTATAAGATTCGTCGAACATTAAACTTTCTACCATTTGGGGCACCGCCGTAAACTTTGCTGAGCTTTTTAAAGAGAAACATTCAGGTTGTGCTGTGCGTAGGTTCTTGCAAATTAAGCATACCGGTATTCTTGAAACTAATATAACATGTTGGGTCAGATGGTTTGGGTCGGTTCAGTCGGCATCATCTTTACTATTTTTGGTTGTACATAAAATAATTTCCAACAAACCAAAATCTGGTTAATGTTTTCACCACCCAAACTCAAACTGCCGTAATATTGATTTTGATTTAAAAAAAACTAAGTACTGTCCTACCTACAAACTTTCATCGAATCCATCCAATAAGTCCATCTGGTTCTTAAGAACTGCATAATTAATGCTTTTCGTAAATACGTTTTATCCTTATTGAACCGGTATTTTACCCGGTATCGCAGCCTGCCGTACAAAAGCGAGTTCATAAAAAGCCGCAACTCCATTCCGTGTACTGTAATCATCTCTCATTCCCAATTTCTCCAACTTTTTTCATCTCTGTTCACATCTGTTTGGCCGCTTTGTTTGCCGTTCCCCGAATACTTACTGGACTCGAGAATTTTGTTTTATTTTAGGCTTTTGAGACAGAAGTAAAATAAAATGTGTAGAGTTGACCTAGAATAAATTGACATAATATAATTTTTTAAGTTTGGAACACCGAGTCGTCCAGCAACCCGATAAACCTTGGTGTCAGAGTTTTTCTGACGCCTTCATCTTACTAGATAAGTCTCACTATTTGACAAGATAATATAAACGTTGGACTTTAGAATAATGTCATCATTGGCCTCATACGTCTGTGACAGACGATTTATTCAGTGTCTGAGGCAAGATTTTTCATGGCTGTATAAGCCGATACGGGAGCGGCATGACTTTCCGCACGCTCTACAAACGAAGGTGGAATTAGAGACTGGCACATGCATGTTTAGATGTCGTTTTTGCCTTTTGTTTGCGAGACCAGCGAACCAGGCATCGTCGTGAGCTTTACGCCCATCAAACACACGCTTTCTCCATACATCCCTATTCTCAGCAAGCTTCTCCCAGCTTTGATGGTCGATGTCAAACGCAGCCATGTCCCGTTTGGCGCAATCTTTGAAACGTAGCATCGGTCTTCCAACTCCTCTTTTGGCGTTAGCTACGGCGCCAAGCAGGACAAGCCGTGGTAGACGCGAAGGTTCCATGCGGTACACATGCCCTAGCCACCGCAATCGTCTTTGCTTAAGCAAAGCGGTAAAGCTAGGCAGCTGTGCAATTTCTAGAACTCGCTCGTTTGTGACTCTGTCCTGCCAAGTTATATGCAAGATGTTTCTTACGCAGCGCATATGAAATGTGTTGAGTCGACGTTCTTGTTTTGCGTACGAAGTCCAGGTTTCAGCTCCATACAAGAGTATGCTTAGAACGCAAGTTTGGTAAACAATTATCTTGGTTTTTGTGGTCAGGTGTTTATTATTCCATACTCTTGTACTGAGCCTGCCGAACATGGTCGCCGCTTTGCCGATACGAGTATTGATCTCAGCATCGAGGGTGAGATTGTTCGACACAGTCGACCCCAAGTAGCAAAACTTGTCAACTATGTTCAAGGGAACGCCATCGAGCAAAATACGTGGTGTTTCTCCACCTTGAGCTAGCACTACTGTTTTTGGCATTAATGGACATTGAGAACAGAGAACACGCGTGGGAAAACTTATCAACAATGTCTTGAAGCTCACTTTGAGAATTAGCAACGAAGGCTGCATCGTCAGCGAACAAAAGGCTATCGACGAATAAGTCATCGCGGTTACGCTTTGACCTAAGAAGCGAGATATTGTACAGCTTCCCGTCAGCCCTAGTGTGCAGGTGTATACCCTGTTGGTCATCGCCGAAAGCAACTTTAAAAGCAATGAGAAGAAAATACCAAACAGGGTAGGAGCCAACACGCAGCCTTGGCGAACACCTCTACGCATTTCGAACGGCTCGGATGTATTGCCGTTAAAAACAACAGATCCTTTCATGTCCTCGTGGAAGGATTTAATGAGGCTTAGAAGTTTTGGAGGGCACCCGATGTTTAAAAGTGCAGTATAGAGTCCCTCCCTGCTCACGGTGTCGAAGGCTTTGTTAAGGTCGACGAACGCCACAAACAGAGGTGTTTTCTGCTCTCTACACTTTTCCTGCAGTTGGCGAAGTGTAAAGATCATATCTGTTGTGGAACGTTGGGCGCGGAATCCACATTGCGATTCGGGATATACACGATCAGCAAGTTTCTGGAGTCTTATTAAGACTAACCGAGCAAATAATTTACCTACTATACTTAAAGGGATATTCCACGATAACAGTTACAGTCACCGCGGTCACCTTTGCCTTTGTATAGGGTAATGATGTTAGCATCGCGCATATCCTGTGGTATATATCCCGCTTCCCAACATTTACACAACAGATTGTGCAGGATGGGTAATATGCACTTGAGCCTGATAATTTCGGCGTGGGTACCATCGTTTCCAGGTGATTTTCCAATTTTAAGCTGCTTAACAGCCTTGTGGTACTCCCTTATGGTAGGAAGATCATCTAACTCAGTCCAGGTAGCTAGTTTTGGCATGCAATCTGCAGCTTCTGGCATTATGTTCACTGGTTCTGAGTAGAGACCAACATAATGTTCTACCCATCGTTCGAGTTGGCGTTGAGCATCTGTAATAACAGTGCCGTCCGCTTCTTTAAGGGGGCTGTTTTTAGGAAAAGGACCAAGGGCCTTTTAATCCCATCGTAAACACCACCAAAGTTTCCCATATCAGCGCATGATTGAATGCTTTGACAAAGCTCGGTCCAGTATGCATTTGCGAAGTACCGTGATGTGCGTTGTAAAGCTGATTTTGCATTCGATAGGTCGATACGCGTCTTTTCGGATGGGTTAAGGCGATGTTTTAGCGCAGCTTGTCGTTTGGACTCGAGCAGAGGTGTAATGTGTTCGAGATTTTCAGCGAACCAGTCCTGGTTTTTAACTTTCTGATGACCGAAAGCCGTACCGGCTACTTCTGTAAGTAGCTTTTTTACTTTGCCCCATTCCTCCTCTATCGGAGCGTCTACATCCCAGGTGGCAACTTCGTCGCGTACCAGCTCTTCATACTTTTGGACCACCTCATCGTCTCTGGATTTTGGAAGATCGAGCTTCTTCCTACCGGGCAATTTGGATGAGTGGATCTTTTGTGAGCTATAGCAACTTGTGATGCCACCAGGGAGTGGTCTGTGTCACAATCAGCGCTGTGAAATGATCGCGTGTGCAGGGTCTCGCGGAGATTTTTCTTTTTGGTAAGGATAAGGTCCAGTTGATGCCAGTGTCCAGAACGAGGATGTTTCCAGGACACTTTGCGAGTTGATTTGCCTTTAAAGTAGGTATTGGTAACACACAGTAGGTGTTTAGAGCAAAGCTCTAATAAACGTTGGCCGTTTTCATTAAGCTTCCTATACCGTGGTTACCTATACAATCTGGCCAAGCAATGTTGTCCTGTCCGACCCTAGCGTTAAAGTCGCCCAGAATATATAAGCGGTCAGATGGTTTTAACCCGCGTAGAGTCTGGTCGAGCTGGTCATAAAACTGTGTTTTGGCTTCATCTGTTGAGGATAGCGTTGGTGCGTAAGCAGAAATCAGTGATACGTAACCATGGTCCGTATTTAATCGCAGCAACATAATGCGTTCCGAGATGCCGCAAGGAGCCTCTACAGATGTTAAGAGGTCGTTGCGTATAGCAAAGCCAACACCATACTCGCGCACAGCGCTGCTGTCCTTTCCTTTCCAGTAGAATGTATAATGCGTCTCACGCAAGGAACCCTCGTCAGGAGTCTGGTCTCTTGTAAAGCGCAAACAGCAATGTTCAGTCTGTGTAGTTCGGCGTCGATTACGGCAGTTTTACGCAGATCTTGTGCGTCAGTAGAAGAACCTCCACAGGTGTCAGGAGGCCTGTCCTCATAGTACGGACATTCCATGTTGCAAATCGCATGGATAAGCGGGGTTGGTTTTGATGTTTTTATGCCTGTTAGTTGCAGGTGTACAATGTAACGGCGCCGATTGTCCAGTTGAGGCTGGTGCTCTCTACACCTAAAAGAGCAAACCAGCACCGGGGCGGATCAGTACCTTATTGGTCGGGGCTGCCCGACTTGGAGCGGGCGGTAGCTGATCAGTGGGTCTACGATGGACCCTCCCACTGACGGAAGCGACCCTGGCGCCCGCACTTACGCCCATACGTGCAGACTTATAACCGGTCACTGCCACTTCCCGTGTTGTTATCCGCGAGACGCGGGTGAAGTTTCCTCTCCACAGACACTGCGTTGCCTGGGACGCAATTATGGAAAACGCAGGGCTGCCCAGGACCTGCGCCACCCTCTCGGCCTTCCTGGCTGACTCCACAGGAACGACGAGTCGATACGTGCGGAGCCAGGTCGGCTGCAGGAGTCTGCCGCACGATATATATGACTTAATCGCACCTGACGGAGACCCCATTCCGGGTTTAAGTGTGGAGTTTTCCTTCTCCAGGACCCTGATCCACTTGGGTCGGATTTATCCCTCGGTCGGCTCTTACGACCCCCACGGGAAGAGAAGGGGTGGTGCTATTCTACTCTGCCGGCACCACACGGCTACGAATAATGTAAACTAAATAATGTAAACTTAATATTATTGGGTAATGTAAGTATCTCAATATTCTTACTGAGTAGCATTGATGAAAGATACCGTGTCTCGAAATCGTATGCGGTATTTGTCGAAAACGCAGCGACGTACCGTCGTACCGGCGTACCTGGGTGTCGGTACTGATTCGCACCCGCGTCACGTATTGGGACTCTTGCAGCCCTGTTCGACCAATCACCGAGAGCATTTGAGACGGGAATACGTTAAACTGCAAATACAGGATCTTGAAGTGCATTCGCCAATTTATAATCTATACATATTTACGTAGATACATACTAAGGGTAGAAGTATCTTATCGTAGAAGACGAAACTCACAAGAGTTGTCCTAAGCACGGATTGCGAGACTGACGCCTCGCAGATTTGCGTGCTTGAGTCGACTCCATTCTGTCCTAAAAGTATTCGTAGTTTAATATACAGGTATCTACATATTTTAAGTATAAAATGTGTGGTTATGTGGTTATAATTTTTTTATTTACTAGCTAGTGTATTACTATTTACTAGTTAGCGTAGTGCACAGTGTTTTATTTCAAGTTTCTTTAGTTGCCTTTTACGACACCCACGCCTAAAATGGGGTGACGCTATTTTAAACTGGCATCACACATATGAAAGTTATATTATTATAATCTCAAAATTTTAGGCGTAACAGTTTAATTTTTCAGCGCAATTGGGTTGTGCTAACCCAAAACAGTAAATTGTCAATTTGCCAGGCTTGCTGTTTCAGCAGATTGTAACAGTAAACATAATTAACTGGAATGTTATCATGAAGTACTGGATGCATTATTGTTCCGTTAATTGCTTTATAAAATGCATCAACATGCAGTGCAATGCACATCGCTGCACAAATCGAAGTTATATCGTATATTTGGTACTTAATTACGTTCGTCAAGTACCTATGTGATTCAAAGTGCAATCAGAGCTTTTTGTAATCTAGATCATGATTAACTAGCTTACTCCTTCATTGAGTTGGTAGATAAATCAGCTGCTAATCTTCTTACTAACTTTAGGTTTTTACCCAGAAAATTATATTTTTTGCTTTGATTTAAAAATTAATGATGGGGCTTCCATTTCATACCTAAATCCCCGGCTTTAGCTACGTCTGAATAATTTACTTAGATAAGAGATACCTATAAAAGTTTAGCTCCTCGAGTTGAGTTGCTTTAATTAAAAGCTTGGTATTAAGCCTATTGAAATTAATTAATACAGTTACCCTTCTTCATTTCAATAATTGAAATCGGAATAAAACCAGATTGAGTCTCGTCAAGGCACCGTGTTCCGCCTTTTGTATCGCTCTACCGAATTTCTTTATTGAATAAATTTGCCTTCATGGTCCGGTGGTGCACTCTTGTTCTGAACTTTGGGAGTTTGGTTACCATTGGGACTTAGACAGGAACGATTTTGTATACAGCACCTAATGATACTAAATCATTGTAACTAGGTGGTCTTAGAGTATATAGGCTAAAATTTTACTAGGACCGATAGCTAAAACTCAAAACCGGCTGTTAAGAAAGAATAACTTTCCGATATAGTTTGAAATACGAGACTAAATTTTGTGCCTTCTATATAAAATTGCCGATTAATTGATTTAAGTTTCTTTGGGAAGTCATTTTTTTTTTACATATATCTTCCTATGTTCCCTGGGGAATGTTGTTCTTTATCACCAGCCTGTGCTATGTAAGTTTTCGCTATCGGTCACTAGTAAAATTACATCCAGTTAAGCAAGCTCGAGAGTGCACCGACACCTACTCTAAAGCCTAGCTACTTATCAGTTTACAAATAGTCGTTCATTACAATGTTATCGATACTTTTTTTGTTGTGAATATAAAATTCTGTAAGAAAAACTACGTCGCGTGTCAGTTTTTTATTTTCAAGTTGCATGAAACCACAGAACGTAATAGTACAGTACTGATGAAACTTTTTGCTTATTTGCCTACTATTTTCTTTAATTTGCAATCAAAATCAATTAATATTGGATTGTGTAGCTCGTAATAACGATGGTACAGATTGCGGCAGACAGGTTTAATCACTGTTGTTATCGATAGCTATGGGATCACACACGCTCTCACTGTACAATTATAACCTGTGACATCCGAAATTTGCGTCGACATGAACCATGATATCCAATATTTACCCGACCACCTCAGAAGAAAGGATTATTTTTCAGGAGTATGAATAATATTTATATTCAGATTAATAATATACCGGGATTACCAAAAAGGGTATAACAAGCCGAAAGAGGTCAAGGTAATCATGAATTTGAACATGGGTCATGGAAAATGAGTCAAAATATGGGAAAATTAAGCCTTCTATAGAAAAGCTGATCCGCGATTTTGTATAGAAGGTCAGATATTTTTTCGTATTTGACTCATGGGGAAAGTTGTTCAGTTTCATGAGTACCTTGACCTCCTTTTGGCTTGTTGTACCTTTTTTGTTACTCCCTGAAAATTTCGAACTTCCCACAGCATTATGCTTGTTGTACGAGATTCGTTAAACGGTATCCGACATAATGCTGAAAAACCATTTGGAACGTGTGCGAACCGCCTATGCGTTAGTGTAACGTCAGATGACTCGGCAAATGCGAAATTGATGTTCACTGCTAATTTCATCAGAAACGAAACGGCGTTCAAGTTGAGCGAGATTATCGATATTGTGTTCCTCGCTTGTATCAACTTGGATGTTTTTTATCGAGTCACGCTTAGCTATATAAGATCCTACTACATTCACTGCAAATGTTTTAGGGACAGATCAAATAAAATATTTGCATGTACCAGGCAAAATTTTAAAAAAGTACTGCATGCTAGTTTTCGAGAAAATTGCATTTAAGTAAAAACAAAATGAAAAAAGTGCACCCTGTTTGAAACACACCACTAAACGCTACTTCGATGAATTTAATTTACGCGCCAAAAAAAGGTGCTGTGATTGGTTGGTAGTTAGTGTGCGTACCGTGTAAGTGAATCCTGTCTACGCGGCGGAAGATCAGTTGGGTCAGTCAAAGGATGTTCACGTAATTAATTAAAAAGATTGTTTGAAAATGAAAAAGAAAATGTAGCGCATCGTTTTTTTTAAATGCCTTAGATGTTTTTATTAAACATACGCATGCCCTTAAAATATTGGCAGTGAATTTAATAGGACCTTATATATGAATCGGTGATCTACGACGCTGGCTGAAAAGTTTATATGTCGATCACATTTCGCACACATCAATACATGGGGTATTATGATAAAAAATTCCTGAAACGGATCAAACTTTTCTACAATGGTTACTAAACCGGGACTTATCGTGATAGCTTTCTTAGCTTAGCGTAAAAGTACTAGTGAGTGACTGACTTAGCGTAAAAGTACTAGTGAGTGCTTATAAGGTTAAACGTACCAAAGTTAAATGTTCTTAAAAATGTTTAGCACTGAAAGAAAACTGTTTTCTCACTGTTTTTTCTGACACCTTTTATTTTGGTAACGTTAGTACCAAAACCAAGTATCTGTTAATTGTAGTAAAGAAAACAAACACAGGTATTCAAGAACTGATTGTGCAGTTCGTAATCTCAGCAGTACACTTTTTCAATTTATAAACTCGCTCTAGTTATAAAAGTATGAAAATAAAAGTTCTCTGTTGTAGAACGCAACTTGTGTCCAGCAAACCAACAATGTTGTAAGTTGTTCTGGTTAGTAGTAGAAAAAAACTTGTTTGTAATTGTTCATATAAAGTTAAAAAAGAGTATACAATAGGTACACTAAAGTATGGCCATTCGAATAGGCCGTATTTGACAGCTATCGAACCCATATACATAGTTCGACATCTTCGTGCGCGACCTTCCTGCGCGGTACAGACGGTGGGGGGGCGAGGAAGCACGTCATTTTAATATAACGTGCAGCGTGGATGCGCGTGTCTCCCTTCTCCGCTACACTTCCCGCTACCCGCTGACATCTCCCCCCGCAACGTCTGTCACCCCTAGGGAAGGTCGCACACGAACTTGTCGGACTATAGAAGACATTTTAACAGAAAAAACCAGACTTTATGTCATAGCATTAACATGAATTCGACAGCCATCAAATATGGCCTAATCGAACGACCGTACTTAAGAGGATCTGAGATAGTTTCAATGTTTAATTCATTTAACATTATTTGCAATCATCAACCCTAGGCAAGTGATGAGAAATTGAAATAATTAACGTATTATTGACTCCATTTGTCATTTTTGAGCAATATGTCACCCATGTTGTTTTGTATGAAGGCGTGACGAGTTCAATACAAATAAATGGAACTGTCAAAGATATCCTATGTGGCCTCAGATAATCTGGTTGTTTCTTGGCGGAACGGGAAGATGCGTTGCTCAAAGGGTTGTTTCATTATAGCTTGAATTTCGATTAAGCCTATTTTATTTTGCATTTCTCATTCATATCAAACTTCCTTAATTGTATTATAGCCAAGTTTTTATTATTAATAAAATCTTAGCTGTATCAAAATACCCAGTGTGCCGTAGTTTCCCAATTTTCAACTGCATAAACATCGATGGCCGCGCGGTCATTAAAGCCGGTGAAACACGCCAAGTTGTCGACTCCTCAACTCTGCAGAACTTGGCCGCTGCTCTCCGCTTTATAAATGGCAATAATAAATCTCTGTGGCGTTGATTATTTTATATTATCCTAGCAAAATTAAACTAGACCAGGCATGGCAAGCAGTTTCATCAATTTTTCGTGTAAATTGCATTTTCTGTGATAACCGATACGCAAAGATGGTTAAAATTACTCAAAGTGAGGAGTTTTTAGATTAATTCTGACATTCAGGAAGTTATCTTTCAATATAAGTTTTTTATTACGTACTTGAGGGAGAAAGTTATTTGTTGAAAATTATTATAACTGCACAGATTTACAACTCATAAACCTCTGTACAAAACTATTTTACAACAACACTCTAGCTGACATCACGTGTATTTCTGAACTCATTGTATCATTTATTCTGTTTTATGAGTTCACATTTTGTTTTATTGCTTATAGTTACGGCGTATTCTCTGTGAAAGAATCTAGACCGAGAGCTACCCAGCAGAAGGAGGTCGTTTAGCAAAGAAGAAAATGCGATTAAATTAAATTTCCGCCACTAGGAAGTCTCAAAGGGCCGTCCGATCGCCGCAATATCTTAAGCTTGCTCCACAAACACTACACACAGCCTCGGATTGTTCATAGACTTGTCGCTCGATGATGGTCTCTCGATAGACTATCGAATGATTAACGATAGTTCAAAATGCAGCAATATACTCTTGATATTATCTATAGTATCGTTTCACAAGTTTGAAAAACTCCCGATAGTATCCCCGCCAAGATCCCCGCTATTAGTCCCGCTCTTGTCGATAAGTGTAGATGACATTGGATCAGCGTCATCTATCGATGATTTTACTACCTACTTCGTAACAGATTTTTTATAAGTAAAAAAAACTCATGCTATCGATTACCATCATAGCGTATGGCAATCCCCGCTTGGATCGCTTGGTCTAAATGTAGGTTTTTAAGCCAGCTCTTGACTGTATAGAGTTTTTAAAATGAAACACTAATTGTTTGATTCTAACGTACTGAAACGCCAATCTTAGGGGCAATCTCCACAGAATAGACATGGGACGTAACGACGAAACTCTAAAAGAAAACACGACTTAGAAATGCCAATATTTATAAACACTGACAAGAGCAATGACTTTCTAAATGACAGATTAATACTGACTGACTGCTGCATATTGTTTTACGCATAGACTTATATTTTACGTAAAAAAATACAGATAAATGACGCGAGCATGTCAGGGTCAGGCTGTGTGTAGTGTTTTTAAAGGTCCAGAGATAGCGGTCTCCACTCTTCTCGACCGCCTTTGCCTTTTCGTTTACTCGATGCCTTACATAGGAAGACTTTTTTTACATTATTATATTCTCCGCAGACTTAATAATATATTATTGGTAACCAATAAAGGTTACGGTTTGCATGGTTCGTTAGCTATCCTCATGTTACTAAACTGTATCCGTTCTCTTTATATAAGGATTTTGTTGTGGCAAGGTGCTCTCAGACTTCGTGTTGGCAATAGTCGTCAATTAATGTTAACAGCCGACGTTGTGCAGTGGTTAGTACAACTGCCTCCGACGCAGAAGGTTTCGGGTTCAATTCCAGATGGGGTCACTCACAAAGATGATATTTATCATTTTTTGTGAATTTGTTTCAGTCTGGTTAGGACATTACAGGCTGAACCACCTGATGGGCACGTTAAGCCGTCGGTCCCGGTTGCCGTCTATGATCTTGATCATTTAGACGGCGGTCGTTACACAACCATGTCAGAGATCTGCTACTTGCAGTAGGCGGTTAAAAACTCTGACACCAGGGTTCATCGGGTCATTGGACAATTTGGTGTCCTTTGGTCCTTTGGGAAAGCTGTTCAGTTTCACCTATTGAGCTTAGAGTTTTAGGAAATGTCGGCCGTTCGGTAGGTATTTCCCTGTACATGTTAGCATCAAGGGGCGATAATTGATAATTCTGGAAGCTCAATATGAACATAAAATAGTAGTTCTGTCTTAGTATTTTTATATGTTCGGATTATAAGATAAGCAAAAGCAACCCGTATCTTCGAAATGATCAGATCAAATTGAAACCTATTGCTAAACCAATCAACAGTCTTCTTCTTTTCGTGTGGGAAACCGAGTCGTTCAACGACCCGATGAACCCTGGTGTCAGAGTTTTTCAACCGCCTACTGCAAGTAGCAGGCCTCTGACAATCAACAGTAAAAATACGTCAGAAATGACGTGGTAAACCACAAGTAATTCTCGAATAATTTGATAAGGTAAAGTTTTGAGACTAAAAATAATCAATAATAAAAAGAAACTATTTTTTATTTCTCAAGTCACATCCCTACTAACAGTAAAGAATACTATACAGAGCTACCTGCTGTAACACGCAATCAAGGAGAACCTTTTCTTTTAGTAAAGAGCAAAAATTCCACGAGTTTGCATCGTTGGAAGTTTTTATGTTTCGGTTTTATTTTATGAAAGCCATACCTGTAATGATCAAATCAACCTAAAGTAACTTATTACAAATCCAATCAACATTATTTGTCTTGGAAAATGAATCCCAAAATACATACGTCAGAAAAGTAGAGGTTTTTATCCTAGTGCCACAAGGGCCATAATTCTCTGCAGACATTCGGGCCGTCAATTCCCTTGATTTGCAATAAAACTTAACTTTTAACCCCTAATGAAAAAACTTTTGTATATTTCAATTAGGGTTCTTTCAAAAGAGTGTAATTTTCCGACGTTAACGAGCTAAATTTTATCGAAAATTAATTGCTATATCTTCATTGAAAACTCTCCGCTTAAGTTTGATATCTGAAATTTTCGCCTCGAACTTTGACAATGCAATGAAAGTGGGTAATGGGTATCTCCTGGAAATGAAACAGTAAATAAGTAGGTAAACCTACTTATTTTTACCCGACTGCCTCAAGAGCAGGGTTATGTTTTTCGACAGTAGGCAGTACAATTATTTTTCACGGGCGATCAGCCCAAATGGCTTGGTAGATTTAGGCAAATGAGGTGATAATTTAGTTTTATGATGCATCTTAGCAGTGCAAGTGACACTGGCTGTTTTAATTAAGTCAAACTAATTATCCACTTTGCCTATTTTTAAGATATATTTTAGAACGCATATTTTGTTTTGGTATCATCAATACATAGTATAAAGAAAAGTCCCTTCCCGTGTCTGTATGTATGTTTCCTTATATCTTTAAAACCCCTCAACGGATTTTGATGCGGTTTTTTTAAGTATATAGAGTAAGTTAAGGGGCAGGTTTTTAAATATTCTTTACCTCTAATTTTAACCCCCAAAGGGGTAAAAAAGGGGTTAAAAGTTTGTATGGAAAATCATTATTTTTAAATGCGATCTGTTTCAAAATTTGTGATTAGATCAAAGAGCTAAAATAATTAAACACCGTGTTTCAGGGATTTTCGATTCTTAACCCCTTAAGGGGTAAAAAAGGAGTTCAAAGTTTGTACGGAAAAGCGATCTGTTTCAAAATTTGCGATTAGATCAAAAAGCTAAAAAAAGGAAATACATGTTTCAGGGATTTTCTATTTTTAACCCCTAAAAGGGTAAAAAAGGGTTTAAAACTTTGTATGGGAAATCATTATTCTTAAATGCGATCTGTTTCCTGTTTCAAAATTTGTGATTAGATCAAAGAGCTAAAATAATTAAATACGTGTTTCAGGGATTTTCGATTCTTAACCCCTTAAGGGGTAAAAAAGGGGTTAAAAGTTTGTATGGAAAATCTTTATTTAAAAATGCGATCTGTTTCAAAATTTGCGATTAGATCAAAAAGCTAAAAAAAGGAAATACACGTTTCAGGGATTTTCGATTTTTAACCCGTAAAGGGGTAAAAAAGGAAAAATGTCATACATCGACCGGGAATCGAACTCGGGCCGCGTGGGTAAACGCCCCACCGCTCTGCCACTGAGCTATCGATGTACCCGGTCGATGTATGACATTTTTTCTATTTCTTATTTTCACTTGTGAGAATAATATAGCACTGTGAGTGCATTAAAATCCCAATAGATGGGTAAAAAAGGGTTTAAAACTTTGTATGGGAAATCATTATTCTTCAATGGGATCTGTTTCAAAATTTGCGATTAGATCAAAGAGCTGAAAAAATTGAGTACATGTTTCAGGGATTTTCGATTTTAAACCCCTAAAGGGGTAAAAGATGGGTTGCAGCGGGTGAAACTGCTGACGGGCAGCTAGTAAAAATATAAATTATGAAATATTTTATTTCTTATTTGTTAGAGAAGCAATAGTTAGTTACAGTCAAGCTCACGTACGATTAGATATTTGATCCTCCAATGGCCAATGGATAGGAGAACGGTCCAAAGCAAGTCCAAAGTCTAAACTATCGAACCTAGTCCGAGTCTAAACTAATACATATACCTTAAAATAATAATTCACACTGCGCCATCTGACCCCGAACTAAGCAAAGCTTGTACTTTTATGAACTAGATGTTTGTGTCCTGTGGAGATCGAACCCACGACCCCTGGCATAGGAGGCAGGGTAACTATCCGTAATGCCATCGCAACAGTCAGTCAGTCGGAGCTTGACTGTACCACAAAATAGAGAGTTTACAGAAGGATGACTCGATCCTATTTATGATTTTCGCGATTGTCATTTATAACATAGCCAAGGTTGCTACTGTCAGAGTATTAAAATAGCAAAATCTGATGTAAGAACGTAATTATGATTGTGAGACAATTTCAATCCAAGAAGTATGACGTTCGTGGCAGCCATGGTGGCAACGCCATCTTTGAGTTGCTCTTCTTCTTCTTTTCGGGTCAATGGCAATAAAAAACCCAGGTTACAGCTTTTGTGCCCAAAAAGTGGCCACGTCTATAGCATTTTGGTTGGCTTTGAGGAGGTCTTCCTGTGTGCAAGAAGCAAGACAGGTAGGGCATGACATGAGATGTGGCATAGACTGTACGGCGCCACACTCGCACCTATCATCCAGTTGCTCTGAGATTGCAGATCATTCCCAGTAGGAGTCAAAATCGTCGCTAGTACTGAGTGAGCCATCTGTAAAGTCGCCCCGCGTGCCGTCTCTCTAATTTGTGTCTGTACATACAAAGTCCCTCGAATATCGTTCAGGCGTATTGGAAGAACTCCTATTTCTCACCATGCCCGCAACGTTATCAATTTGGCGGCGGCAGCACCGGCCTAGTTTCCACATAACATAGTGTGATGCGACCTTAAATTTTAAACTGAATTTTGTCGTCAACCGCGCTCGACACATGTGTGAAATTTCCAAGCTTAGAAAATAGTGTACGTCGTTGCATTTTGTAACAATTTTCGCTTCAATATAGGCACAATAGGTGCTGTGATGCTGGCTTAGCATAGCATCACCTCGATGCTGCCTGTGGGTGTCATAAAAAACAACTTAAGGATAATCTTCAAATATGTATTTCAAACTGCGCTCCCCAGTCCGCCTGCCAAGCGTGGTGAGTAAGGCATGGCAATACGATCCGATAGGGGAAGACGCATGTCCAGGAGTGCAGGCACCAAGTAAAATAAATTTGTAAGGTAAAGTTTTTTTTTGACGCACTTAATATAAAACAAATGTGACATTTCTACTTGTACTTATTGTAAGGCTCGAACTCCCACAGGGACTTCTGTCATCCATGTGATCGTCTTATCTGTTTCATACATTTTATTATGGAAAGGGTCGGGAAAGGGTTTCAAGCGTCGTGATATCGCACGTATCACGACTCCGTCTCATGTCTTACGTCTCATCTGTGGAGCTAGCGCCTAAGAAGCAAATAGACTAAGGTCTACTGTGAAGAGCTTCAGTTAATTTTTATTCTACTTTTAAATAAACAAGATTAACAACTTATGTAAGTCTACATCACTTGCTCATTTACTCACACGCTTACGGTTGATAAATAACTTGCATGTTTTTAAAACAAACATTTAAACAGTCAGCTATTTATCACTTGGACATAAAAAATTAGCCAAGCGCGAGTCGGACTCGCGCCCGAAGGGTGCCATACCATTGTTTATAAGAATGACATCAATTTTGTTGTAAGAGAGCCCCCCTTAATTTTTATTGTATTATATTTATTAATTTAGTATTTGTTATCATAGCGGCAATAGTAACACACGTCCGTGAAAATATCAACTGTCTTATTGGGTAGTTAGGTTTATGAGACAGCCTGGTGACAGACGGTCAGGCGGACAGACATACTGCGAAGTTTCAGTAATAGGGTTCCATCTTAGTCCTTTGGCTACGACACGTTAAAAAATAACAATCACGTAAACACTTTCATAAACTTAAATCTTACAGCACTACATCTAGCGATATGTAAGATAATTAATTATTTTTATATAGAAGAAAAACGCGCACAATAAAAGGCCTTTGAAAAAATATCTTATGTTAAGAAAAAGGTGCTCTTCTAAGTCGTCAAGGATAAATCTGAAAGCTTCTTTAATTAACAGAAAGTGATTAATCTATTACTGATTGCTATCTAATTACTTTACAATTAATCATAGCAACAAAGCTCGGCTAAGCGAATTTCATAATAGGCACGTATAAGTTAATATACCAAGTAGTAGTGTACACAGCTCAGGATAAACCAAATCCCTTAAATTCAAATCATCGTTAGGTATTACAACTTTAAATCGCTTCTATGTGTACCGCCAGCAGAGTTGTGCGTCGGTGGATATGTGTGAGTAAATCACCATTAGTGTGTACATCATTTACAACCCCAAAAATGCTACTTTCCTCTTCCCACTCGCAGCGCTCTTGTAACTGCCGCGCATGTGTGCGTGCGGCAGCGTGTAGGCACACGCCCGTGAGCTGAGCGTGTCCGTGTGTGTGCGATCCGGGCCTCTCGTAGCTCCGCCAGTGGTGAGCCGTTCGTAGCGGCACTACGACGCGACTACGCTGTAGCACCTTTCGCTCTACGGACAAAAGCGCCGGCTACGTTTCGTGGCGTTTTGTTATTTTTGTTACAATGGTGTATAAATGGGACTCTTTGTGTGTGAAACCGTAGACGATATGTGAAGAATTCTGTGTGTTTGGACGGACAGCTGTTAACTGTTTTTGAACATTAATTTGGAGCATGATGTTACAGATTGGATCTGGTGTTGCGGTAGACTGAATGGGATGTAACTGAGCCGCTACTAGATCTTAGTGTGTAATAAATAGGATGTTCGTAATCCGAGTGACGGTATAATATTAGTGGATATTGCTACCAATAACAGACATTTATATAGCAAGTGAGATGGAATTTCTATTTTGGCGCTACGAGCAGCTGTAAGGTAAATAATTTTTGACCTCTATTTTGTAAGGCGTATAAATAATAATTGTAATTGTATTTTCATTTATAAATAATACTTGTAATTTGAAAAAAGCTTTCGGAATTTAACCAACCTAAATTTTACCTACTACACAATGTCAATTATCTGATTCTATGTAGGTCTTGTGGGTGTATGAATAAATAAAATTGATAAGTAGGTATTTATTGTTGTTTTAATAATGTAAGCATTTTTGTTCTCTTATCTCTATGTTGATAATATGTAATTTACTATGCTTGATTCGGTGAAGATAGCTTTGTATGTAACTAAACCTACCTACTGTTCCAATTATATTCAGTGTGGGGTAATCTACACTATAAAAACTGAACAAATTGACCAAATTCCATAGAAAGAAGCATATTAAACGAAATTAGTATAATAGCGTGATTAATGTATAATTATGTAGCTATAGAATTAGTCCAGAAGGGTAGCAAAAACATGTTCCTTAGGTATAGTTATGCAGATTTTTTAGCACGTTGTACACATCTATACCAAAAAAACAGCTGTTTCTAAGAATACCTCATACCTACTCAAGAAAAATGTATAGAACAGCTGCTTTTTTTTCGTGATTTCGCAGATGGTTCTATAGCAAAAGATGTTTGTTTAGACACTTGGAATCACTGATTTTAATTAATGGTCGCTTTTTCATTCTGTATGACTTTTGATCACAATGCCAGTGCTAATAATGTCAACGACCTTACAGGTCTTATTCAACCTTAGCTTTAAAACAACCTTGGGTGAAATATCGAATGATCCTTTTCCAATCCGGTCTTTCAAACTTTTATGTACCAATTTGAAGTGTAGTTAGAGAATATGCCTTATAGAGAATATTCAGAACCTTAATGTATACAAATACAGGGTGGCCCATTTAGTGACGTCTAAAGACAACATATAAATCCCTTATACTGAGAGGCTTTTCCGTGAGATGCCGGCTTAGAATAGCATCACCCCAATTCTACCCGTGAATGTCGTAAAAAGCGACTAATGGATAATTATCCAGGGAATGGGCAGCAGCGTTTCCTGTAAATGCAACATCTATTACTGCGCTCGCCAATCCGCCTGCCAAGCGTGGTGAGTATGGCAATACCCCCCGTTACGGGGAGGCCCATGTCCAGCAGTGGACTGTTGTGGCTGGTATGGTGGTATACTGAGAGGTATCCGAATCAGCACCAAGAAAGTTCCGCGAGTTTTTGCAGTTTCCGAGCTATTCGACAGTTGTATTGGAAAAATTCGACTGCCACCTAGAATTTTTTTCTTTTTTTAGCTCTGTATTGTGGTTTTTCAATCGTTTCATTTTGCAGCATAATTTTCATGATAATACGTAGGGTGGGCCAAAAGAAGTCATCCCATAGGATGTGCCTCCCATTTTTTTATTAGTCATTAAAATTTACTTCTGTTTTCGGAATTCAATCTTTTGAAGATTTAAAATTTATGTGATTATGTTTTTAAAAAAGACATTGGTCAAATTGCCACCTCCTGAGTCAAATCAAAAACGGTCTCTGAAAACCTCCCTTCTCATGTTAGAACGGCCCCCACTTTTTTTTTATTAAGTTAAAATAAGTTTTGTTATCACTGAATAATCTTTCGAAGATGTGAACTTAATGCTGTAAAATAAAAAATAAAGAAAGCAGTTAGAAATACAAATACAAATACAAATACAAATACAATCCATTTATTTCCACAAAATTAGTATCACAAATTACAATAATCATAGGTACATTTTAATATTAGGCAGTTTTACATAGGAACTTGATATCAGTTAGGTACATTAGTGGAAGAAAGGTGTGGACACAGCATGGCTGATTTTAAGTCCACCCTAAGTCAAAGAATGAAGAAGAAGATCATTTTACATAATGAGTGAAAGTTAATATAGTAAAGACAACTTTAACATGGTAGTATAATTTCATGATAATACATCTTATTTTGTTATTACAATGAGCAAAAGTTAATATAGTAAAGGCAACTTTAACATAGTAGTATAATTTCATGATGATACAGTTTATATTGCTATTAAAACGAGCAAAAGATAATATTATAGCAAAGACAACCTTAAGATATTAGTTTAAATTCAAGATAATACAGCTTATTTTGTTATTACAACGAGCAAAGGAATATATATTATAGAAAATCTTAACACAGTAGTACAATTTCATGATAATACAGTTTGTTTTGTTATTACAACGAGCAAAAGTTAATGTAGTAAAGACAACTTTAACATAGTAGTATAATTCCATGATAATACAATTTATATTGTTATTACAACGAGCAGAAGTTAATATAGTAAAAACAACTTCAACATAGTAGTATAATTTTATGATTATGTAGCTTATGACAATATAGCTTATTTCGTTATTGCAACCTATCATTATAGACACAATTCATATAGGTAAATCTATTCTTAACGGGACACTGAACAGTCTCAAACTGTTTTTGAATATCTAGAAACAAACATTTTAGTTTTCTTTTGAACTGGTTTATAGTTTTTAGGGTTCTTATCGGCGGAGGGATATCATTCCAAATTTTGGCAGCTGCAATGCGAAACGACCCGCGAGCTGCTGCAGTGTGGCACCGCGGCGCTACCAGCAGCAGGGCGTTGACGGCGCGCTGCCTGCGCCCGCCGCCAGCGCCCTGCCGCTGCAGTTTCGCGGCGAGACCAGCCGGTACTCCTGACTGCTGCACTTTGTAGGTGAAGCATGCCAGGTGCACACGCCTGCGGGCCTCCATATTGAGAACGCCTAAGTTATTAAGTACTGGAGTAATACGGTCACGACGACGTACACGTTCACAAAACCTAACGCATGAGTTTCCAACTCCTACTAGTTAGATGCCAACTCCAGACTTGATGCAAGTTGGTGAAAACCAATCCACAGAATTTGGTTTTTGAACCCATTGGTCAGATCTCCAGATCTGACAACGCCAGAATTCATCCAATGGTATTTTTGAAAGCTCAAGATTACAAATTACAGTTTATAAAACTTTCAAGTCCCTGAAGCCACCACAAACGAAAAAAGAACATGGTCAGGAATGTATGGAAATTAGCGTGTTTAAAGTTAAAACGTACGGTAGAGGTGGTAATTTCACTAATGTCTTTTTAGAAACATAATCACATAAATTTGGCATCTTCGAAAGATTGATTTCCGAAAACAGTAGTCGATTTTAATGTCTAATAAAAAAATGGGAGGTGATTCACATAGGGTGATTACTTTTGGCCCACCTTGTACTTTTATTAGCGCAAAAATAAATTCTAGCCTATCAGATACCTCTCAGTATAAGAGATTTATATTTTGTAATTGGACGTCACTAATTTGGCCCACCTGTATACAAGCTTCATGTTTCTGAATATTAAGTAGGTACCCACTGGTTCGCAACGCAACCAAAAAAAAGGTTACTACACTTTTTCACATTAAGTTTATTTCAATGTACATTCACAGGCTTACCCGAGTGACTGACCTCTGTAACTTTGATCGACATGTTTTCAATCCTTTAAGAGTCTTCAATGAGAGCCTGGGAAAAATAATTTATAACCGCACAGCCTACAATAACATCCATTCTACTCCAATTCGCGCTCGCCTTCAATGAAAGTATTATTCTCTACAATATCTGCGGCCTTTGTAGCCGTTACAAAAGGCGTATAGGCCGCGTGCACACAGCCAACGGGAGTACAGCCGACGGTACACGGCGGTACAGATGTACCGGGGCTGCTATGACATTTTCCTCACAATGGAGTAACTAGGGATGTGACTTGAGTAAAGAAAAATCGATTTTTTTATAATCGACTATTTCAGGTCGCAAAAAAATCGATTAAAAATAAATCGATTTTTACTTAAAAAAACATCGATTTTTATTAAATATCGATTTTTTTGTTTTGCACATTAATTTTATCAAAAAAAAAAATGTTAGTTTTATGAAAGAACCGAACTCTTAAATTTAAGACCGAGAAAATTGTGTATAAATAGCCGAAATCTTAAATTTAAGACCGACAAAATCGGGTATGGTGTGTTATAATTCATGCATAATCAAGACGTTCGGTAAAAGAATAGAGGCGAAAAAAAATCGATTTCAATAATGTTGGAAATTTTTTTATTTTATTTTTATTTAATAAAATTTAATTAATCGATTATTTCTACTCTTTTAATTAATCGATTATAATCGATTTTTTTCAAATAAAAATCGATTATTAAAATAATCGATTATTTTTTCACAACCCTGGGAGTAACGGCCGCGTCAAACAATGCGTCTCGTTCCCAATGGAGGCAGTGGCTGGCAGTCAATCGCGGTATCGGTACCTCTGTAAACACGCCGTTGTTCGTGTGCACTGAGCTTTAACGGCCCGTAGGCGAGTAATAGCTGGTATTAATGAAATCTGCAATATGGGGACTGAATTAAGATAAAAGGGATGGACAAAAGGTTAGGGACCTTGTTTTGACACAGTAATTCACAATATGGAGAAATATTATTATGAAGCTGTGTGAAGATAATGTAAGTTTATCATTACTAACGATTCAGAAAAAGTCTGAGACCTTTTACGAGTATGTGGTATTTTTTCTTTGCTACTAATATAAAGTAAAGCGTTGTTATAACTTGTTAAAAAAAACATACTCATAGTTGAGATGGCTGCTCCCTACATTCTCCGCCAAAGGACAGTTGAATGGCGCTCCCTTTCTCACTTAAGTTAACCACTAACTATTAGTACTATCAAATTAAACATCTACACCTATCACAAAACGCATTTTTGTCACAAAACAAACAAATTTTCACTTCACATATTTTATTTGCCAAATAGACATACCTACCTACCTACACTTTCCCAGACCAGTAATATACTTAAAAGCCTCCATCGTATTTTAATTACGAAACCGGTAGGCAAAAACCTGGAAATAAACTTACTTAACTTTACAAAAAAGGAAAACAGCAATATCGGTATCGGCCTGGAGCAAATTGAATTCTCTTTTAAATGTACCAACATGGCATAGATCACTTCTGACATTTTGCCCTTTAAGCATCCAAGCATCCGTTGCTGCTTTTTTCACTGGGGTTACAAAATACCCCAGGGTTGAAACTTTAGGGTTGCTATAGTCTCTGCAACCATGATGCAATCTAAATTTTTATTCATTCGTCTGCAGAACATTCACGTGTTATTTTTTCACTTAAAATCCTTCGAAAACACTACCTGTACTACTGGCTAGGAATGAGCCGCTGTAGCCCAGATGGTAAAGCCATTGCCAGTACAGATGGCGAAGGTCGTTGGTTCAAATCTAGCCTGCTGAGGAAAATATTGCAAGATCAAACATAGTATTTGAGAATGTGGCTAAAGAAAGTGCAGATAAGTTACAAGCGCTTGAATTTCGTTGCCGTGCAGCAATGTAAAGCATTATACAAGTAAAATTCACACTAGCGAGAAAGGCACTACAGCTCTCTGTTTTTTAGTGCCCATATTATGAACTGCTGTTGACCTAGCAACATACAATGGCCAATAATGCTCTACAGAAAAAAGTTACACAATATATTTTTTGACAATGGACTTTTGAAACGTCTAGCACTGATTTGCAGCTTAAATTCCGCGAGTAGGTAGTTTTTCAAATTAATACAAAAAGACGCAGATAATATTTGAGACGGCCACTCACTGCATTCTTCGCCAAATGACAGATGAATGGCCCTCTCTTACTTAAGTTTACTACCAAGTGGGAAAGAGAGCGCTATACATCTGTCATTTGGCAGCGAATGCAACGAGTGGCCGTCTCAACTAATAATCTTAATAATTGGTCCACTACAAACAAAAACATCCTCTGAGATAAAATTCTATTGTAATTCCCCTGAATTGCTTCCCCTTGCTCCTTCACAAAATGCCTTACTAGCTAAAAACGATATATAAACAGTAAATTTGTGTAAAAGCAACGATATTCTACTCATAGCTACTCCAAAGCTTCAAAATAGATTCACACTCAAATTTCCGATGCGACTAGCTCAATTCAATATCCCAGAGTAGTGTGTCCGAGCTCAGATGACATCAGTGATATGATAACAATCGGGTTTTGCAGTGCATCAACTGTACCTACATCGGCTATCAAAATTTTGTGACTGGGCTACCCATTTAATAGATCAATTTATACTGGTTAAATACATAGGAACTGTATAATCAACCAGTGTATGCTGATCTCATAATTAAAAGGCAATATGATGTGTGCCGAAAAATAAAGATTAGTGTAGATCTAGTTGAGATGAGTAATCGGTCAAAAGTTGTTTCACACAAACACAAAGAGAGACACATATCACATTTATATATTTTTAAAGTACACTACGCATCACACCTTTATCCCTTGCCGGGCATAATTTGTTGTGGAGAAATTTGGCACGAGCCTTTATGGAATAACTAATACAGTAAAAATATAAGTCAAAGACTCAAGCATTTTTAAAGAGTAAAGCAGGCAGTAAGCAAGTACCTACCACTTACTTTATCCTGCTATGCTTGGCAGTCCCCGCGACGCGGAAAGCGACCGTAGCTAGATGTCAGCACCGACAAACGACTGCAGGAAATTGGATCGACAACATATTTCGATTTCGAAATTGTCTCTTAGACACCTTATTCCCGTTGTTGTACTTGAAGTAAGAAATGCTGTTTCAATTTCGAGTCTCCGAAGGTTTTCCGATTGTTACGCTCTCGTATTTCTTCGTTCTAAGCAGGGGATTGTTATTTTCTATTGTACGTTGCTCTCGATATACAAAATGATGTAGGTACCTTGGTATTATAGGCGACAAAGTCCTCCTAGTAACATTTAATTTATATTTTCTACATTTCTGTAGTACCATAAGCGAAGCCTACACGTACCTATACCACGCGTTGCCCCGGGCTCAATCACATAACATGTAGCCCCACGCTCTTTGCGGGTAGACTTTGTGACTAATACGCGCAAAGTACATGCCTGTGAAAGTACTAAAATGGTTTAGTTGATACTGTGCTACTATCACTCCAAAATCATTGTTCTGTTTTTTTGCTTGTTCACGAAACCGATGCGAGTCAGGCCCTGTGGGCTTGACGTAAAATATTTCTTTTAATCTCGAGCTACCCTACTACCCTAGTATTAGGTTGGCCTCGTAAAAACTGGTGCGTGACAGTTACAACTTTAATCTTCCCCTTTTATCTGATGTGGGTAAGACCGTTCATAACCTAAATTTTTGTAGCTATGAACTTATTTATGTTTATTTAGCAAATACGTATCCCAACTTTTTTTAATTATAAACATAAAAGTAGGTTTAAATTAATCATCATCTTCGTCTAAATTAGAAGAATGTGCCGACGAACCTACTTTTCATATTTATAAGCTTGATGAGTAGTTAAAAGGCATTTCGGCATCCTTGTTTTTTGTAAAATGAATACTTTGTTACATCATGCTGCGTAAATTTCTATAACAGTCAGATTTAGCTGGAAACACATTTTATCAACGTTTTATTCGGCTAATAAAATTACAAATGGCGGGTACGGGGGCAGTTATTAATAAAGATATAATTTCTACCCGTTACGAGCGCGGATACCATCCGTTAGGCAATTAAACCAGTGGGGCCGTGTCCATCGAGATTAGCATACATAGCCGTTATTTTGAGCTGTGTAACAAGGAAATTATGTTTGTATGTGAATTCTGTTAAAATAGCAGAATACCTGACGTTTATGAATGCTGTGCTAGCTATAGCTAAATTTTCAATGCAGAATGACGCGCACACTGTCGTCTCCCATTTGTAGTTGTGTTTTATGATAGGGAAACTAGTTCTAGCTTATACAATAATTGTGTTCGAATCGTAGCAACAATCAAAATAATTATGCTTGTAGTATTTTCAGATCTTTCCATGCAGTTTTTTCATTCATTTCATGAAGAGGTGATGATGATGATGATGATGATAGTAATCGTAATGAAATTATTAATTAAGTTATCTTACCTCAAAACTGTTGATGAAATGTGAAAACAGAGCAGCTATACAGGGTGGTCCATGGAGTGACGTAAATAATTTTTTTTACATTCTTTACACCCTGGGGTATCTGAAAATACCCCATGTATGTTCCGCGATTTTTTGTATTTTTTCGAGATATGAATTTTTGAAATATTTTTTGGAAAATTTCTGTTGACTTGGTTTTTTTAGTTTTTTGAAGCCTGTAGTTGAGCTAACTGAATAATTTTTTTTTTCAGGACAATTTCTATGATTTGTACTTTCTGTCATAAAATTATTAGCAATCTGGTATCAACGGAACTTATAAAATTTTCATTCAAAAGTAAAAAAAATACTTAGCCGGAATCTTGACTTGATACTTCTTAAATTAATTAAAAATAAAAATTGGCAGCCCTATGATTTCTTATTAATTTCAAAAAATGCACAGGACTCTAAGCTTCCATATCAGTAAAAAAAAGATGTACTTAATTGGCTATTTTTTCTGAAATCGGCCTTTGAAGGTACTCATATGGAAAAATTCTTAGGAATAAGTTGGATCCTACAACAAAGATAATACCTATTTTTATCATTCTCATGTCTAATTAAGATAGTGATTCTCATCAAAAAGTCTAAAATGTTTTGCCTAGGACACCCAAATTTTAGTTTTTTTGACAATTATTTATGTATTTGCTACCTTTAAGTTTGGTGTTTCTGTTCTGACAATCATTTTATGCATTGCTACCTTAAGTTACGCTTTTTAACGTGCAAAAAATAGCTCGGATCAAGAATACTGGTACCTTTTTCACACACACACGATTACAGTTTACTGAAAAGTGTGCCTTAAATCTGTTCAGGTGAGGAATTTCAATTTATTTCGATACGCAAACAATCTAATCTGCCTCTACAAGGGCCTTGTCGATAAGAAAAGTGACAACGTAATGCGATTGTGTGAGGATATCGAAGGTTTTGTGGTCTTCCTCAGCGTGGAAGTTTCTTTTGGCCGCTTCGCAGCGATCGCTCTGTAAAACTTAATACAAGTGATGCACTCCTGCACACTTAATCTACATCTCATCACTAGCACTTCCATCCAGTAATAAATCCATCCAGTAATAAAGCCCTCCAGCGCAGTGCAAGTCGTTGAAGATATTCACAGGGAACGCTGCTGCTCATTGCTTGGATCAATCCCTTAGGCTGCAGTTAGATGACGCGAAAACTTTCTTGCGGCGGCCGCGCGGCGACCGCACGGCGCCCGCGCGGTCGTATTTATTATTAGCTAGTTTAAACTTTATTAACATAACCACAAAGTCCAAACGCGCGGCGTCCGCATGAAAGTTGGCGTCCACCGCGCGTTCATCGCGCGTTCGCCGCGCGTCCACCCCACGTCCGCTGTGCGGTTAGATCGATTCCAGAAAATTGGACTTTGTGGTTAGGTTAATAGAGTTTAAACTAGCGCATAATAAATCCGACAGCGCGGCCGCAAGAAAGTTTTCGCGTCGTCTAACTGCAGCCTAAGAGATTGACCCAAGGAATGAGCAGCAGCGTTCCCTGTGAATATCTTCAACGCCTTGCACTGCGCTGGATGGTTTTATTACTGGCTGGATTTATTACTGGATGGAAGTGCTAGTGATGAGATGCAGATTAGGTGTGCAGGAATGCATCACTTGTATTAAGTTTTTCAGAGAAATGGCTGCGAAGCGGCCAAGAGAAACTTCCACGCTGAGGAAGACCACAAACCCTTCGATATCCTCACACAATCGCATTACATTGTCACTTTTCTTATCGACAAGGCCCAGGCAGATTAGATTGTTTGCGTATCGAAATTGAAATTCTCTCACAGATTTAAGGGACCCTTTTCAGTAAACTGTAATCGTGTGTGTGTGAAAAAGGTACCAGCATTCTTGATCCGAGCTATTGTTTTGCACGTTAAAAAGCGTAACTCAAGGTAGCAATGCATAAATGATTGTCAGAAACACCAAACTTAAAGGTAGCAATGCATAAATAATTGTCAAAAAAACTAAAATTTGGGTGTCCTAGGCAAAACATTTAGACTTTTTGCTGAGAATTACTATCTTAATTAGACCTGAGAATGATAAAAATAGGTATTATCTTTGTTGTAGGATCCAACTTATTCCATTGTACTGCACAAAAAATTATTCAGTTAGCTCAACTACAGGCTTCAAAAAACTAAAAAAACCAAATCAACAGAAATTTTCCAAAAAAATATTTCAAAAATTCATATCTCGTAAAATACAAAAAATCGCGGAACATACTTGGGGTATTTTCGGATACCCCAGGGTGTGAAGAATGTAAAAAAAAACTATTGACGTCACTCCATGGACCACCCTGTATGAATGACGTATAATACTCGTATATCAATGCTGAGTAAATGCAAAAGATACTCTCTTATTACTCAACAACTGAATCACTGATAACAAAGTTGATGATCGTAGACCGATAAAATCTGGAATCAATATTTTAACCGAAGCAGAGCCATCAATTTTTACGAGAGCCACTGCACGTGCTTGTTACTTCGAGGGCCAGTCATTGAATTTTTACCTAGTAATTGGAACTGTTACTACCCGGACTTTAAAAATGTTTTTTTTTTTCTAATATTTAAACCATTATTAGAATCACGATATACTGTATGATTTTCTTAAATTTGCGCCATGTTGTAGATTGGTTGGTACCTTTAACAGAAACCAAATAGTTGTCTTCATTCAAATTTTATACAAGACTAGGTATATTATAGTATATTACATAGTTTCTAACTTGATTAGTTAGTTATATAAGATTATTGTAATCTTTTTCGTAAACAGAATCTACATTTTTGTGTTCAAGTACCGCAACCCATCTTTAAAGCGAGTAAAAACACATATCACTCAAATGAAGATGAATAAAGCACATCCCGTTCCTGTACTTTTATTTTTTCATGGAGACAAATTTGCTTAGCAGCGGGACGTGGCTATAACGGAAAGATACTGTGCTTTTATGACTCTTTATCGCCATGTTAAGCCGTTTACATCCAATGGAGATGGCATTTTCTACTCGATGGTCTTCAACGACCTCTTCAAGTGGTATAGTAGTCCAAATGAAATTGTACTGTAGTTGCAATTCGCTTGAGTTTACGGCATTTTAATGGTTATTCTGATAGTAACGGTCGTGACATTATTTCTCAGGCCTGAAATTCACGTTTTGGTTGGTCCGTAGGAATACGAAAGTGAAAATATAAATCTATTTGTGAAGAAGCAGTCGCGAAATTAAAAATCTTCAACTATGTGACTTTTATTTATACGGAGGGTTCCATCTCTCGACGTACATAACCTTGTAAATAATATCTCAGTGATAGTATCGGTGCATGGTTTCACAAAACTGAATATCGACGTGACGTAAAGAAGGATCTATAAACTTACCTACTTTCACGACATGACGAAGGACGATGCATCACCCTCGATATGAAAGTTTCCCCCAAACGGAAGAACACAAACAGTTTTTACGGCCACAGTTAAATGTTAGCACACAAAATGCCACTCATGACACCGCATTGTGATGTGATTGCTCGTTTTATGGCACCGCACTACCATTTCAGCATGAGGATTGCTGTGGAAAGTCCACTATTGAAACGAGAGGATGAAAATGTTTCATATTAAGAACCAGTCGCGAAGAGTTCATTTGTACCATGTCACTATTCGCCACTGTTGAGCACTGAAACATTACGTAGTTGTAATAATTGTTAGTTTTATCAACTTGGATCGGAAGATAAAAATTAAAAAATGCCCTGAGGCACTGATATAATTATGTCCATAAAGACAACTCGTAAACTACGTACACAAAACACAAAAAAATATAACGTACCCATAGAACAATACACTACAGGTCAGCTAATTTCTAAAAAAGAAATCTCTTACAGCAGACCTAGGGTAGGGAGATGAGGCAGTTGAGATGGTACTTACAACAAAACTTAGAAATGTTGGTCAAAGAAACACCCAATACGATTGGATACATTTAATGGTACGTGCAAAGCTTGACAGAGTTCAACAGTCTGCCCGAAACGATAGTTAACCCAGAAGATCGATCTTCTCGTACAATATCATGATACTGCTATATGAAATAGATATGCTTTCACGAAACCTTAGAATGTGTTTGGAACAGGAAAGTAAACTACAATTGAAATTACTTTTCATTCAAACACAGGTTCTTGACCCAAATCAAAAGCAAGCAGGTAAAAAATTGGGTCACATAAAAACACTAAAACTGAGCTTGCTCACTGCTGCTTTGAAAAGTTTCTGCATTTGTGCAATCTGATGATTTATGAAGTGCTGCTGCCTTGGTAGCAAGTTTGTGAAAATATGGATTTTGAAATGATTTACCTATGAGAAAAATGGAACTAAAAGATAAGAGCAAAACGTACAAGTTGATGCATGGGAATATCCCTTATTTTTTATTTCATAAACATGATTGTTTGTATTTGTTCCTATAACGGCAACATACTTGCGTGAATGTACTCTTCAACTGACATGGCTAATGAGATACAACGCGGCGAAACACGTGCCTACAGTACAGACAGACAAACAACCACATGGACAGAAAAGTTTCATTAATTAATAGAGTTCCATTTCGACTCTTTAAGTACGGAATTCTAAAATGTATGTAGGTATTTTTGGCTCTGCCTACTCCTAAATCATCAACGTCTATCGTCGGTCTCTCGAGCCAAATTTGTCATTCATTCCGGAACGCAGCATCGGGATTCCGATTCATGCCGATGTAGGGCAAGTGGAAAATCTAGATTGACGGCACCAATTACGGTCTACTAGAACTGAGAACGACTGAGTTGAATAGAAACGTTCTTTTATACCAGACGCTTACTGCATTTGCTCGATTTCTAGATATCAATTCGTAATCCAGTTATTTTAAAAGTTATTGCAAGCATTCTAGTTATTTTTGACAGAGTCCTGCTACTTGCAGTAGGCGGTTGAAAAACTCTGACACCAGGGTTCATCGGGTCGTCGACTGGGTGTCCCACTCGAAGAGAGAGAGAGTTATTTTTAAATTCGTTGCTGTTTAAGATTGCAGTATTTTTGGAGCAAAATTGCCCTTTTTTATTCCACTTAGACTAGTCGGGTTGGTCCTATAAAGTCTTAATATCATTAAGACTATATCGTATTTGGACCATGTATCATATCGACCACATATCAAGCAGTCCACATCTCAAAATGCTCAAATCCTAACACAGACTAGATCGTAAAGCGACTAAATAGGAAAACGACCAAGTCGCAAAATGACTAGTATAATCAAGTAGAAAAGTTTTACTAGGTTCTTCAGTGACTTTTACAAGCGTCATATTTTTTACCAAAAACTGTTTTGTTATTATGTTGTTTGTTGTGTTAGAAATGTTGTATTTGCATTCTGCATGCATACACATACTGTTAAAGTTAACTTGAGCTGTGAAATATTCGCCTATGAATTTCTAAATAACATTTCAGACATAAGGTTTAGGTTAGATTTGCTAATAGAAAATATATTACATGTGCTTATGTTATTTTACTCATCATCATCTTCCAGCCCTTATCCCAATTATTTAGGGCCGGCGCAACACGTTTTGTTGAACACAAAATCGTGTTGCAAAGGATTTGGCTTAATTTTACGACCGGCCGCCTACCAGACGTCAACCCTCCTTGGGAATGCTTTTGTGGTGGATTAACCGCCACCATACGGTTAGCCCTGGCTGTTTGGGTCGAGTTTATCCCTCGGTCGCCTCTTACGACCCCCACGGGAAGAGACGGGGTGGTGCTATTCTACTCTGCCGGCACCACACGGCTTTGCCGGCACCACACGGCTTTGCCGGCACCACACGGCTTATGTTTTTTTTTATTATATCTAATAATTATTTTTAATTTTTTTTCTATTTGTTGCACGCAGATCAAAATACCAGATTTTGTTTGCAACTGTACCTAACGAAAAACAAAACACAATGTAGTCATTTTGCGACCTAGGCAGTTTACTACTAGGTCTAGTTACTATTTAGTCAATGAACGATCTAGACCGATAGCTATTCAGTCCAATGGCTATTTAGGTGTTTTAAGTCACTAGTCTTTCTGAGAATAAGACTTTATAGGACCAACCCGACTAGTCACACTACTTAATCTCAAACAAAAATCCATCCAAGTTTGTCGAACGAAACTTATAGAACAAACAAAAGTATTTTTGATTTTTAAATATCATTCCGCCCCTATTCTACATTCGTTCATCGGAAGGGTAGACCGGTCAGTCGATCAATAGATACCGCCGGGGGCTATCTTTCCCCACTTTTCATCAACAAGGCTGATTCAATAGAAAGAGGTCTTAAAACGATTTATTGTTTGTGGGCAAAAGAGATAAGAGAATGAATAGTAATGAGCTTCGTTTTTATGTACAACCGAATCACGAGGATGTAGTTGTGGGCCGACAATGTTAAACTTATGAAGATTGGTTTTTGTGTTTGATTGTAATTTATTAAAATCAAATTATAGACCGAAAATATTATTTCCTTAGTTATACTAAACACAGCTTATGGTCCATTCAAATTCGTTTAATACACGATGAATTACATACCTATACGAACGACAAAAAATGCGCTTCGCGCGCCGTCTCCCTGATTTGGTTTGTAATAGGAACTATAATGACCTTCGAGCATTTCCGTCCCGTTCCGGCCCCGGATAATGACATTGCATTTCATATTAATATGACAAATATCCCATTATACACCCATATATTTAGAAAAACTAATGATTTTTTAAAGGGCTCGGCTAAATGCCAGTCTCGCCATTACTCACAAATTCTCATTGAAAAAAACTCGCCCCTATTGACTCCGTAATTAAAACGTTGGGAGATCTTCTTTTATACAGGCCCCGCACTGTACCGCATGCACCATTTGCATATAAAAAACGATCTTAATTCAAACCGCTATACAATTTTAAGCTTTTAATTTCAGATATCAAATTACTATACAGTAAGTCAAGTTATTCGTGTTTAATGATCGGTGAAATGTATTTTCTTTCATAGGTATTTAAAACCTTTGGTTGGTACTTTTAACAGAGAAAACATCAGTGTTTAGTATAACTTTTAAAAGAAAATTTCGTGTGATGTCTGCATAGAATGGTGTCATAAAAGGTGGTTATGGGACTTGGAAGTTTTCACGTAAAGATTATGGGATGACAACCGGTTAAGACTAGTTATACCTACATAACTTCTGAAATCACCATCAATCGTTTGATAAAAGTATTTGAAACATGTTAATTTCTACTATTCGCGCTCTACCTATTCTATCTATAAACCCCACAAAGGATACAGGCGTGATTTGTGAGTATGTATTTCATAGTAAAATATTGCCTTAGGCAGTGTACTGGACATTTAATACAAATGACCCCCTGGACAGTACACTCCCCTCTTCAATTTGAATGGTAATCAAATGCTATGAATTAACAATGAAAGATTAAATAACAGCACTGTTTGGTCTACTGTGAATAGGTTTTTTTTGTTTAATTTGCAAGGTTATTATAGTAAGTATTCAAAAGTTATTATTAATCTATTTATATTCGTAATAGATATACAAACGCCTACCAATATTGTATGTAATACGAATATTCTGAAGGTGACTGCTTATAATCTTCAAAGGAAAAAAAAATTATACCATCACAGAATGTCATGGCATTATGAAGTACCGGACTACTATAATATCTATAGTTCTTGCTATTAGGTAGTATATCGATGCATGTCACAAAAAAAAGTAAATTAATATTGAAACATACCACCCACACCCCAAATTATTTTGTCATAGCGTGACGTCATTATGTCGAATATTCCATTCAGTTCGAATTAAAAGGGGATTATACTTGCAGTCAACTTGCAGTATGATTATCTATTCAAATGTGTCCCTCGTAGCATGAAATTTAAATAAGATATTATTATGCCATCTGTGCCAAAATATGTGAGAGTTGAAGTGTTATTGTGCTCGCTAAAATGTTAGTTTTTTGATAGGATTTAAACTTAAAATCCTCTAAACTTTTAACATCTTTTATACGGGGTGTTAGGGACGGTGTAAAGAAAACTTTGCAGGCATGATCAGACCATCAAACTGAACAACTTTTACTATGGAGCCAATGGTGGGAAATGAAAAAAAAATTCCGACCTCCCATACAAAGTCAGTCAGCTGATCGTGAATTTACGATCACGATCAGCTGACTAACTTTGTATGGGAAGTCCGAATTTTTTTTCGTCTGAACACGCCTGCAAAGTTTACGTTACACCGTCCCTAACACCTTGCATTTAGTTTTAAACATACTTCAAGTCTATAACACTGTTAAATAGATATTTGAAAATAGATATGATTGAAAAGATGCAAAACAAGTTTTTGAGGCACATGTATAACAAACAATATGGAGTTTACCCTTCTTATCCAATTATATACCCCACTCTATTTTTACTAGGCATGGTCGGTTATATTAAACTAGAAGTGCGTAGAAATCTAGCTCTGGTTTCATTTATTTTTAAAGTTTTCCGCGGTATGATAACTAATCCGTCGATTTTACAAGAGATCGGGTTGATAGTGCCAAACACGAGACTACGACGTGGCCCACGGAGTAGTAGGGTCTTCGCTGTGCCAAAGTGCAGGACCAATGTATTAAAACACGCACCTTTAACAATAGCGTTACAAATAATGAACAAGGTGTCGATTAAAGTAGACATATTTCAATGCTCGTTGGCAGGGTTCACGGAAGCGGTAATAGAGTGTTTGACCTTATAATGAATATTTGTTTTAATTTATAATGACTATTAATAACGGTATGATGAATATTTTATTTGTAATAATGACTTTAATAGCTTATGTAAAAATCAAGTTTAATATGTTTAATAATGATGGAAATGTTATTTATTTATAAATTAGGTTAAGTTTTAGGTGCATTGTCGCCTTGGGTACGCCTGTATGACAATGTGTTTGTATTATTTAGATTGAATAAATTGAAATTGAAATTGAAATTTACCTTTTTAAGATCTTTATTTTTAACAAATTAAACAACAAAAGTAAGACCAAATTTCTATAAGTTTCGTTAATGGTTATTTCAGAATTTCATATCAAAGTGTTCTGTTTTCTTGTAAATTACAGAGAAAAATAAAGATGGTATGGTTCTATCTGAGAGAACAATGCAGTGTTGAAGTGTATTATTTGTATGGCATAGAGAATGTGTAGCATTCTGCTACGAAACTTACCTACGATACTACAACGGCGCTACGGTTACGTCGCTACGATCTAAACTGCAAAGTGAGATCGATAATACTCAAAGTTATTTTATGTATTTTTCAATTTTTAAAGTAAATTTTGTGTCACTAATAGGTAGTCACATTATCACAAATTAACGTACGGCACTTTGGTATAACTATGTCATCTAATGATCGATACTTAACCTACGATATTATCTCCGATTGGAGACTTAGCTTAAACCAGAACTTAAAACCACAAGCAGCCATGTTCTAGTGCCAACAACAAACATCGATTTTGTTTTATTTTTCGTTGCAGCGCTACTAAAATGGGTGCTCGATGTTGTCGCTGGCCTTAATCTCAGCTCGCTTGAAGCAATTATCTACGTGAAATAGTGCCGGTATTAGGGGCACTTACCTCGGACCGGATCAGGCCGGATTACTTCACTGTAAGTAGCCGGACTGGCCGGACCTCCCGCCCGGTTTTGAACACAATCAGCCGTGTACCGAATTGTAATTATAAGGATTATGTGAACAGATTAAAAAGTATTAAAATCGAGTGTGAATAAAAAACTGTGAAGGTTTTGTTTTATATTCTCGTTGAGAGTTTCAATCAGTTCTATTTCTCTTACAATTAAGATAATATTTGCATGTCTCTTTACTTACTCTCAGGCTCAATCTCATGTTTATATTATTTTGAAGCAACTAATAAGCAAAGATGCACCATGATGTATAGTATAATATTGAAACTAAAATCGTGCTGCTTTTTTTCTGACTGCATCACTCTCTCCTAAAAAATACCACATGATATCCCCAAAACCCTGTCTCTGGCAAAGATTTATCCAACCAGCCATCGTAAAAGCATGATAAAGCTCCTCTCTAAAAAAAAAAACTTTATTTATTACCAACGTGAACCTATCTCGGGTTCTGTAAGAGAAATCTCAATGAAATGGTTCCCACTCGGGCCCTTACTTTAAGGATACATGCGTTATAACGCTATAGCAGAATGTTTTCCTAAAATGGCCCGCCCATTTTACAGTATTGACACAGATAATGTAGTATTAAGCCAGTGAGACGATCCCGGCTGGCCCAAGGGAGGTTTTCTAAGACAACGACGCGAAAGAGAAGATTAGAAGCGATGTACACTTATCAAAGGCAATGTTCCCACTAAGAAAGGGGGTGGAAAGGAGCAAAGGAAAGGGGTGGGTGGTTTTCTTTTATTTTTTGTTGGTGATCGAATTTTATACTTTCTAGCACAAGTTTTATGGATATGAATTTAAAATAAAGTAGGTATCGGGGACTATGTGTATTTTAACGTTTTTCTTGGAAGGTAAAAATGGATAATAAACCCTCGCAAAAATTAGACTGAAGATTTTTGTAATAGCTCAAATTCGTATTATAAACAAATAGTAACTAGGTATTCAAAAAAATACTTTTATTTTTTATGAGCTCTTGTCTCGTAGATTATGCACGATTGGATGAGTTTGAAAAGCTTTGAACATTATGTAAAATGATAAATGTCTTATTTTCATAAGCAATGTAAAAATACTCAAACAAGGTATATTATTTATTTTTGAATTGGTTAGCATCTCATTCTGATACTTTTAACGCTCGAAAAAGCTTTAAAGAAAATATTATATTTATTTAGTCGTTTAAATTACGATTGAGTTATTAAAAGATATCACTAAAATGGGAGGAAAAATATAATCTTTTTATTTAATGTTATGTATTTGTCTACATTCCTACACAATATAATCGCAAAACATAAGCGTTATACCATCAAACATCGCGAGCGCGCACATTACTTTCTCTCAGAACCATAAAATATCAAAGCTAACAAGAAAAAACTCAATTTCACGCACAGAAAAGCGTCTAAACAAAGACGGAAATGAGGACAGATGGAGCGCAGTACTCAACGCCAGAAGAACAAGACAAGGATGCTTCAAAATACACGAAATTAATAAACAATGCCGGTCTAGTTACACCCTTTTGGCGTTCGTTCTAAGCCCGACACCATGTGGCGTTGTAAAAACAGACCGAGATGGCAAACCCTGCTGCTGGCCCCCAGTAATCCGGCACACATTTTGAACCCTTCACTCATTTGCATAAGTCCTGTTCTGTCCTGTCCGTCCGGACAAGATGGGTCGTAAACTTTAATAAGACTTGCTGATGGCAGACCACTCAGATTTTATTATGCGTGCGCAGGATTATAATAATTGAAAAGGTTTATGTCTCTGTAATGTGGGATTTACTTTGCGGTTTACCATAAGTAATCCATTTTTGCTTTCTTTTTTCGTTGTTCAATCAAAAACACTGCTTTTAGTTGGTTTGTTTTACAACCTTCACAGATAAAACTACCAATTGTTTTGTACTTGTAGTAGCTTAGCGACGACATATTATTAAGTAAGTAAACACCTTAAAACTCTTCTAGAGCATAACAAGACATGCTAAAAGTTGATAACAAAACTGAAGCATTCACCTTCCTTGGTCTGAAGGGTAATTTAAAAGTCAATATGCACGACTCCTAACAATGAAAAAGCTCTGAACTTTCGAAACTTTATCGATGGAGCATTTTTTCCTCTAAGAAAAATATGAGGGAAAGCTAAAGTTGAAAACATTCTTCATTCTTTCCAAACTACAGCGGGTAGTCTACTTAAGTTGAAGTATGAAGTGGCAAGCGAGGATTCAATTTAACAGAGAACATGATGTAATGTGGAAATATAGTTACCTACTGTAAATGCTTACTCTTTTATGCTGTAGAATTGCAAACATGTTTGTTATTCCATGCAACTCATCTATGCGCAATAAAATATCATGTATGTGTGTGTACAGATGGTTTGTGATTTGTTGAATCTCGTTGGTTTTTTGATAAATCATGAAATTAATTTATAACCCATAAAAAAAAATTACAAGCTAGATTTACAGTCGACCTAAAACCGACCATCTAAAGTTTTATTACCTACGATAGATCACGCAAAGTCTAGGATAGCGGTACAAAAATGGCCACAATTGGCTAAAAAACGGCGTCACGCCACAAGTTCATCCAATAAATATTCTTAACGGCCGCTTCGTAAGGAAACAAATGCTCGAAAACACAATGATAGCTCCCAACAAAACACAATACTGCTCAGGACAAGTGAACCGTACACAACATATTCGGTTTGTTCGCAAAATTTGTGGCTTCCATGTTTTTCTTTGCCCCTTTTTGAATGTTGTTTGTTTTGTAATAGTCGAGTTTATGTTACGCCGGATACCGGTTGCAATTTGAATTCAAACTATGTGAATGTGATGGAATTTGACGTAAGTTTGACTCTGTTCACAGAGCATTTTGTATTGTTTTGTATAGACTACACATTACTAAAAATGCGTTCATTTTTTTTAATTCAAGTTTTCTCGGTATATTTAGCATCCAATTAGCGTTTCCTATAGTAGGTAGGCTCGTTTTATAACAGCTTTGTTTTTTACGGTTTTATTAACGAGTTACTATGTACCTATTAAAAAAGAGTGCCTACCAACACAATATTTGCCTATACTCGCAATGAAAAGAATTAAGTCCATTCATCATCTTTTCCGACCGACAGAAAAAGATAAACAAAAAGTAATGAAGATCATAAATTAGTTGTACCTACACAGGGGACCTAACATGAAAAAATGTTGTATGATAAAACTGTTTTTTGCGTAAAAAGTGAGTCTTCGGTTGAATATTAGCAAATAATATTATATGCGGCATTGATGAAGCACGCTTCGGAAAGCCATATTTCTTAGAAAATTACCCACGCGTAACTTATTCCCCTAATATTAATAAGAGTAAGTTAGCTGGAATAAAGTTGGACGCATATATTTTTCTTCCGTCAGCCAATCTAAGAGAGAGATTATTTATAATTCTAGATCCCTACTCTGTAGAGTTCAAAGAGACGAAGCAATACGAGGAGTGTATTTTGTATTGAACAGTAATATTGCTTTTTATCAGTGGAAAAAAAACCGTACATATTATAGTCTGATTTTTATTCAGATGGACTAAACTGACATTTGGTGGGTTGCCACGTTATTGTATTTAAAAATGGTAAAAAAATAGTGTTGTACCCAAATGATTAAGTTATGTGATTCAAAGATTGTGATTGAATCTTTTTGAAAATAAATTTAGTTAATTTCAATTTTCATTAATTAATTGTTCTAAAAGACAAACTTACTATTTTGTAAAAACAAACAAACTAACTTCATATTTATTTCCTGTCTGACGACCGACCACATTACGTTTTTGTCGTTATTGTTCACCAGTTTCACTAGCATAGTAACTTGTAAAGATTGTTTACCTTATAGGTAAACGTTACAGTCTTCTATCTGACCTACCTACAGATTTTTGAAAATCTGGTGGAAAATGTACGAAAAAGTAAAAAAAAAAGCAATAAATTATCTTAATTACCATTTATTTCTGAAGAATCGGTATCGGAATCCGAATCTGTGACATCATTATATATAATAAAACTAAGTTGATAAAATGTACGTGCCGATAAAACTTAAAAAGGATTCCCGGTACGATAAAGGGACTTATATTGTGCAATAGCCCTTTATCTCCCCTAGAACAAGAAAGTTCCCGTTTTAACTTAAAGGGCGTATTTTTAAAGATATAAGGGCTTTTTCAGTCCCTCAAGTAGTGGCGCCATCTGTTGTCGAGTAGTCGAATTCTACCTCCAGTTCGTGATCTTTGATGCAATCTGTTTCAAAATTGTGGATTTTAAATGCAATGTATTTCAAACTTTTTTATTAGACCAATAAGATAAATACCGTGAGTGAAACCGCGGGCGGAAAGCTAGTTAATAATAAAAGTTTCTGTCACGTTATCAATTAGGTGGTCGAGCTGCATCATTTTGGTCTCTTCCTTTATAACATGATCAATACAGCTCGACCACCGTTCTGGCGTCACCAATTGCAGCCCTTCATTGAAAAACTGTTACAAGTCGGCCATTTTAAAACTTTTATTATTTCTCGCGACATGCCCCTTTACCTGTGCCCATACTAACTATGGGATTCAGTTCGCAGTGGTAAGGGGGCAGTCTTAAAATGGTGACACCGTAAGCTGCAGCGAGCTCATCGACAGCATTTTTTTGGTAAGCAGCAAGTTCTTTTGGGCACTTCTGTATTTTTTGCACAATTGGCGAAGTGCAAAAATGGCAGCCGTTGTTCCCGGCCCGGCATAAACCAGAACTGGTTTTAAGTAATTTCACATTCCACTCGCAATCGTCTTTCTATCACCTTATCCCATACTTTTAACGTATGTGACATGAGCTTTATTCCTCGAAAGTTGCCACAGTCCTGTACATCACCCTTGATACAGCCCCTAACATTTCATAATTTAAAATCTAATTTATAAACTTAATCTAATCATTATAATATAATAAAACTAAGTTGATAAAAATGTACTTGCCGATAAAACTTTTAAAAGGATTTCCGGTACGATTAAGGGACTTATATAGTGCAATAGCCCTTTATCTCCCCTCAAACAAGAAAGTTCCCGTTTTAACTTAAAGGGCGTATTTTTAAAGTTATAAGGGCTTTTTCTATCCCTCAAGTAGTGACGCCATCTATTGTCAAGTAGTCGAACTCCACCGTTCGTGATCTTTGATGCAATCTGTTTCAAAATTTTGGATTTTAAATGCAATGTATTTAAATCATTTTTATTAGACCAAACAGATAATACCGCGAGTGAAACCGTGGGCGGAAAGCTAGTTTTTAAAATAAAATCTAATTTATAAACTTCTTCTTACGGAAAAATCGATAATGACTTGACATCCAGACCTCCTTACACCTAAGGAGAACGCAGCCATGTAGTAACTTTGGTCGTAACTCAGACTTTGACTGGGGAAAAATTCAAATCAACCAGATGTTTTTATAGATAGATAGAACATACACCACAAATGATTAAAACAACAATACAGAAAACTTACAGCTAGAAATAAGCAAAGGCAGCCTTATCACTTGCAGTTGCAGCGATCTCTTCCAGGCAACCTTTACCTTGAAAAAGATAGTTGAACAAGTAGTTGCACAAACAATTTAATTTTATAATTTTATTTACATAAAATAAGAAAAAAATTATGCGTATAAATATAAAATATACGCGTAAATGTAAACTCTTTTACGTAAAATATAGCTATTTATTAACGAAAACAAATACATCAAGGAATCATGTCACTAAAGTTCAAAGAATCAAATGAATGAGTCAAACCACAACACTAGACAAATGATTGCAACATTTTAAAAAAAATAGGTCATTCTTAGCTGTCAGTTGAGTCCATCTGAATAAAAATCAGACATTAGTAAAAAACTCTGTCAATACCGTAGAGTTTAATAATGATGATGATGATCTTTCCGGCCGGTTTCGGCCATGGCGACCACTTCTACTCCTAATCAAGTCGGCGCTGATGCGCTCGTAGGTGGCTATTGTAGCCTATTTTGGCAGTAAACTCCCGTGCACAGTGTGGGCACGTGAGTTTGCCATTGATATAATTGTAGTTAATGGCGGCGGGAGGACGAGCCTTCAGTTCATCGCGTTTAGCGTCAAGGTCTGCTTTACGCTGCTCCTCGAAGTCGCGGATTCGCCTCTTTACAAGACCGCGCCATTCTGGCCGTTGTGCTGCCAAAACCTCAAATTGAGAGGGTTCGATATTGCATCTTTTCATGTGTCTCTTCTGAACATCTTTAAATCGGAGGAGTTGACCGCCATGCTTTCGCTTGCCCTCCTCTAGCTCAGAATAGAAGATGCGCTTCGCCACTCGCTCATCCGCCATCCGGGATACGTGACCGCACCACCGAAGCTGTCGACGCATTAAGTAGGCTTCAATGCCACCAACATTGGCTCGTCTTAGAACTTCGGTGTTTCGCACTCGGTCGGACCATCTGATCTTCATGATGGTGCGAAGGCATTTGAGTGGAATCGATCCAAAGTGCGTATGTGGTGACGATACACACACCAGGTCTCGGAAGAGTACAGAAGGTTTGGCAGCACAATCGCCTTATATACAGATAATTTTGTGGCTAGTTTAAGGTCGTGCGAGCAGAAAACCTTGGAACGCAGCTTCCCAAATGCTGCAGCTGCAGCACTGATTCTGCTATTGATCTCAGCATCAAGGTCACACTTAGCTGTAATAGTGTTCCCCAGATATCGGAACTTGTCAACCTGTTTCAACATATCTTCACCAAGCTTAATTGTCAGTGTCTCACGACCTTGTGTATCCAGGGACATCACTTCCGTCTTTTTGACACTAATCTTAAGGCCGAATTTGCAGCATGCTTGGTGAAAAACGGTCATCAGTTGTTGTAGGCCTTCTGGGGATTCTGCAAGAAAGCACAAGTCATCGGCATACATAATTTCAGTAATAAGTGCATGCGAGACTTTGGTGCGCGCCTTAAGTCTAGCCAAATTGAAAAGACTGCCATCAGTGCGGGAGCGGATGCGGACTCCTTCGGAGACAGCATTTAGGACCTCCTTGACTACTACCGCAAAGTATAAGGCGAACAGTGTGGGCGCTAGAACGCACCCTTGTTTCACCCCACAGGTGACGGGGAAAAAATCAGACTGTTCACCGTCTACAGAGACGCAGCACTGCATATTGTCATGCAGGAGTCTCAGGAGGCGCACAAACTTCTCCGTGCACCCCAGTTTTCCTAGCACCATCCAGAGAGCCTCACGAGGCACACTGTCGAACGCTTTCTCCAGGTCAACAAAGCAGAGGTACAACTGACGACCTTGTTCTCTGCTTTTTTCCTGCAGTTGACGTACCGAGAAAATAGCTTCACATGTGCCTCGGTTTAATAATAAAACACCGTTCGAGCTCTAATCGTTTTCCTTTGTGAACCGTGAATGCTGAAAGCTTTTTGAATCAAGTGTACCGAAATGTACTTGCCCTCATTGTGTAGGAAAATACTGGCAGATAATGTACTTGAGAGCGGCTAAACAACAGGGAACAAAGCGAGCTTTATCGCCCGATCTATCGGCGAGCTGTACAACTTCTACTACGGCACTGTATATTTATCTACCTACTAATCAATGTTCGATAGTTCTTTAAGAAGGAATGTTTATTCAATGACGGTAAGTGTGTTTTTATTGCTAGTACTGCGTCGTTTGTTAATAGCTGTATTTATATACAGAGTCATAAATAAGGAAAATTAAAAACTGCGCACTCCTCTCTACACATTAATACCTATTACCTACAAGTTTCAGAAAAAATCATAACCGGAAAGAGATTCAACATAATTTTTACACCTAATTACCTATAACTCAATTCTTTTGAGCTTTTTGAATCTCCCCTGTGTTCAGACGATGCAAATGGATGAAACGTGTTTTTCACGAAAATTTCCTATAAGATTGTGCAGAATTAATGGTCCCCTAGACTGTTCTAACTTTATTATAATCTCTTCATTGCCCAATCGCGCAGCCAGCCACACGAACCAAATTATACGCGCGACGGAGAAAAGTAGATCGACATTTATCTTGAGGAAAAGTTCGGCTGGCACCGATATATACTTATACGACGATAAAGATATAAAAGTAATCTGTACGAAGTGTGGTGTGGTGACCATATAATTTAGTTGGTATCTTGAAAATTGTCGTAAACGTCGTCACAGCAGCGTGCCAAATTCATAGTGGCCAATGCTTCGTTTTAGTTTAGAATATTTATTGTACTAAAACGCCTATAGAAGTATATCGCACGCTTACAAGGCGATATTGTGGTACGTGAGAGACGAGATAGATATAAAAACAATTTCTACCAAGCTAGTGTGGTGTGGTGCCCACATAATTTTCTGGGTATCATGAAAATCGTCGTAAACTAGAAATTAGGCACAGCAGCGTGCCAAATTAGTAGAGGCCAATGTTCGATACTGGAGGGCCTGCTGCGCTAATTCATATCGCGTAATAAGGTAGCTTATCTATTGTACTAAAATGCCAATATTATGGACGACTATCCTTTTGACACAAAATAATTAGTTTAGAGAAGATTCACTCGACCCTATTTAGGATTTTCGCGATAGTCACTTATATTGCATAGCCAAGGTTACTACTGTCAAAAATCGCAAAGTATAAGAATATCAAAACAGTAAAATCTGATATAAGAACGTCATAATATTGTGGTTCTTAGTCAATTTTAATCCAAGAAATATGACGTCCATGGCAACCATCTTCTTTGTTTTCTTGAGGTCTTCTGCTTCAGTTATATCCTGTTAAAGTCAGTAAGCGTCAAAATCATAGCTAGTACTGAGCGAGGCGCCCCGCTAGCCGTTTTTTCATTTGTGCTTTTGGCAAATCACAGTCACACTAGACAATATTGCGGTTTCAGTAACAGACTCCATACAAAGTTACTCACGTTTGTCATATACGATGACGCATGCCATGGTATCCAGTTTTTGTACAGTATAATATCGTAATAATATATTTTTGTCTGATGCGTATCCGGCAAAACACCTTAAAAACCTTATGGGGTTTAGTTGAAAAATCGCTTTTCTTTTACCTAAGTTACCATCAAAGAAAGTTATTGAAACCCCATACTAGTCTAGGTACTTTTTGGCAAGGGATAAGGTTAACACCAGCTATGTGGATTTTCGGTAGCTGACTCCCGAGGGATCGAACGCTTGGCATTTAGGAAATTTGCATCCGAATAATGTCGACCCAATAGTCAAAGCAGTCGTTTTGTGATACTGTTTGAGTCAGATATTTTATTGTGTATTCGTAAGTCAGTCCTTTAGTAAGAAGGTACAAAAATAATTTCGTTAGCTGAGCATCGTTAACATTAAGCAACCTACTAGGATAATGTATTGAGATTTTTTAATGCACTCACAGTGCTATTATTATTCTCATAAATTGAAAACGAGAAAATTGAAAAATTCATTATAGCGACCGCCGGGACTTGCTGTAAAACTATTACTAGATGTCGCTTAATCGTCGCTTCGAGACGAGCATCAAGTAGTTGAGAAATTCACCAGGGTCCGCTAGGCGCCCGTAGCTCAGTTGGTAGATAGAGCGGTGGGACGGTACCCCACGTTCCCGGGTTCAAGTCCAGGCGGTCGCTAGTGAATTTTTTAACTGGATTGAGGTTATTACCGACACTACAAAAATTTACTTCATACTTTTATTTCACAGTAAATTATACAAGATCAAAGTAGGTAGGAAAAGCATATTAATTCATAAAGTATAACAACCTATGAAACAATTTAAAAAAATTACCGGCACAAGGGCTGTAGCGCCTACAAAAGTTATAGGTATTAAATCTGAAAGCTGACAGCTATGAAAGTCAAGTTTCTGCACCGACTCACTTTTAACGAGCCAAGATGAATATAATTCAAGAGTTTGTAGATGGTAAGACTTATTTTGACTGAGTTTCATCTGCGGTATACTGAATAATGTGGCACATTAATATACAGGAGCAGTGATGGGTAGTTGTTATAACTGCTACCTCAAAATAATTCGGTAGTCCCTTAAAATTTGCTTAATCCTTGATTCTAAGCAAAAGTAAAGACACACTTATATTATTGTTTACAACGGGATTATTACCGTAATTAGATATTTCGAAGCGGTTGCACGCACCATGGTCACGCACGAGTAGGTCTTTCTAAGGGCAAACATATCTGTCTAACCTCTTTCGGATTCGTCGAAATATCGAGTTAAACAAAAATCTAATCACGGTAATACTCCCGTTGTAAACAAAATTTTAAGTGTTGTGAACAACCGTGTGTTGGTACGTCCAACATCCTGTTTATTGTTAGGTTGGTATTTTTGGTATTTCTGACATGTTGTCAAAATTCGTTTCCTTCCATCTGTAAGTACAAAAGTGATGCTTGACCAATTTCTAATAAAACGCAAACTGTTATAAATATCGTGGTTTGATTCACTAATTACCTGACCAAAACCTATGATTAAATCCGCAGTCCGCTAATATATAATACATTAACATAATGGTCCGTCAAACCGTAAAAATAGTGAAAATATTCGCGAGTGTTGCATTTTCGTAGCCATCTTTGTTCGTAGCAAAATTTCGTAGCAAAGACAGTGTGGACTCTACTACATATTACATAATTATAGACTTGTGGAGTGAACATGAAAGTGCAGTGCAGAAAATAACATTCAGCGTGTATTGGTCAAGTTTACATATTACTTTTCATCGAGATTTTGCTGTCATTTAAAATTATTACGCAATCTCATAGTACATACATTCCATGGAAGCAAGCTACAAGAGCTAAGTGGTGGTAAACAAGGTGGAATTTTGCAGTATATTGACGCATTCCACCAGAATTATTTTGTTTCCGCTTTTTCATTTTCAGCTCATTACAAATTACAATCAATCATTGCATTATTTTGATTGATAATACAAAGGTCATACAAGCCATATTGCCCATTCTTCGTGTACAGTCGTATTTCGTCGGGCGGAAGTCGGAGATGTGCAACAAGCGCCTTTATTGGCCGGTGCTTCTACAGTGGATTGGTTTGCGCCAAGTCTGCGCCGAGTTCGCGCAACATACTTGCACTGACGCCATTGGTCAGAATCTGACTTTCGTCGACAACGTCACGTCGTTTTCATCGTGAGCAATATTTTGACGGTTCTATTTTGTATTGTATTCAAAGACTTTTGTATTTTTATTTTGCAGTTTGTTATTTTACGCATTTACGCATTTTATATTTGCAGTCTATAATTATTAATTTGTGACGCGCGTACAAAAAGTGTATTTACAGCTTTCGTTTACATATTCAGCTTGTGATTTATGTTGTGTGTGATATAGGTAATCGCATTGTAAACAACATGGCTGAAAACGAAGTAATTTCAGCGCTTGTTCGCAAAAGAGGTAATCTAAAAGGTAATATAACTAAATTAGTAAATTCGTTTGCTTCTAAAGAGTTCACAAAGTTTGAGCTTGTGCGTATGCAGGAACGTTTGAGGTCCACATTTGATAAGTATGAAAACTGTAACTTGGAGATCTGCGCTATAGACGAAACCAAGTCAGACGCAGATTTCGAAGCAACAGAAAGTAATTTCCTGAAAACATGTGCTAAGATGGACGAATTATTAACTGCGCCCAAACATTCCTGCTCAGCGCCAATGCAAACGAAGTTGCCTCACATTTCCATTCCCACATTTAGTGGCAAATATTCAGATTACAAGACTTTCATCGGATTGTTCGATAGTCTCATCCATAATAATGAGCGCCTTGATAATATACAAAGGTTCTTCTATTTAAGAAGCTACCTACAAGGTGAGGCTCTAGATTTAGTAAAAAACTTGACGATTACAGGTGAAAATTATACAGAGGCAAGAAAAATCTTGAATGATAGGTACAGCAATGAGTACAAAATTACAAACGAACTTATTTGCTCTTTGTTAGATATTGTACCAATCACAAAGTCAACTGCTCAGAATATAAGACAATTTGTTTCTGTCGTAAAGCAGCAATTAGCAGCACTAAAGAATTTAGGCAAGCCGGTCGATCAATGGGATGATATCCTGTTGACAATTCTCACACGTAAGCTGGATACCTTTTGCAGTAGGGAATTTCAATTAGCTAGAAATAAGGAGCCCAAAGTATCTGATTTATTGGACTTTCTAGAAACCCGCGCCCTTGCACTGGAAAATGTGGACAGACCTTTGCCTGCGCAGTCTACTCAGTGGAGCGGCGAACGACCCAAGGTATCTCATGCAGCGGTGAAGTCTCCGATGCCAACCTCCTGCTTGATGTGTAAGTCTTCTGCTCATAAACTTTATCTATGTGCGCAGTTTAAGCTTCTTTCTGCTGCTGAAAGGCTCAAGTTTGTTGAAGAGCATGAGATTTGCAAGATTTGCCTGAATAAACACAAAAATAAATGTAGGTACTACTACTTCACATGCGACCAATGTAAAGAAAAGGGTCACAACACTCTCTTACATCAATCTAACACAAAACCTCCTGTGAGTTTAATATCACAAAAACATGACCCGCACACACTGTTGCCGACTGTTAAAGTGAAGCTTTTTGCTAAGAACGGCACCGAAGTTCATGTTAAGGCTTTGCTTGACGGTTGCTCCCAGGCATCTTTAATCACAACTGAGCTGGCAAACCTGCTTCAGTTGGAGCCCAAGGATGTAACTGAAACAATTACAGGTGTTGGTAACGCTACAAGCAACATATGCAAGTCTGTCAGTGTTCAAGTTCATTCGCTTACACGCGATTTCAAAATGAATGTTCACTGTAATATTATGGACGAAATTACAACTATGTTGCCACAAATTCCTTTCAAGATTGAGGACTTGGAGCTTCCACCTAACCTTGTATTAGCTGATGAGAAATTTAATGTGCCTAGCAAAATTCACATTCTATTGGGTGCTAACGTTCTTTTTCAGACATTGCTACACAATGATCCAGAATGGCTTCAGAGCAGCCTAAACAAGCAACATGTGAATAATGAAGGGCTTCCTCTGTTTCGCGTGATAAACACCCTCTTCGGACATGTAGTCGGCGGCGACTTACCTACTTCTGCTACTGACCACCAGGCACACTCACCAATTACACTTCATTGCTTAAGGGAAGACGACACATTACAAACTCTAAATGAAAACTTAAATAACTTTTTTCAAGTAGAAAAAGTTCCCGAGTATTTTCAGAGAAGTTAAACGAATTTGAGGCCTGCGAAAAGATGTTTTGTGATACTGTAAAATTAGACACAGAAAAGAAGAAGTTTCAGGTGGGATTGCCTTTAAAGTTGCCACTAGAATCCGTAAAAGAGACTCTTGGAGATTCGTTATATCTAGCTCTGAAAAGATTTAATAACTTAGAGCTTAGATTCAAAAAAGACCCCTTTTTGTTTGGTCTTTACAAAGATTTTATTCATGATTACATTGAACAAGGGCATGGAACTTTTGTAGATATAGATTCATATGATCTTGAAAATGACCCTGTATGCTTCATACCACACCACCCTGTATTAAAACTTGATAGAAAAACCACGAAGTGTAGGGTAGTGATGGACTTTTCTATGAAAACTTCAAAAAAGGTCTCAGTGAATGATTTGTTATACAATGGCCCGATATCACAAAAAGAGCTCTTTGACATTTTGCTCTTGTTTAGAGTAGATGAGCATATTTTTATAACTGATATCAGAAGCATGTTTAGGTGCATAAATTTAGATCCTAAATACAGGCCATTGCAAAACATTCTCTGGCAGGATAGCCCAGACCAAAAGATACAATGCATGCAATTAAATACAGTTAGTTTTGGTATGAAGTCTTCGTCCTTCCTTGCTACAAGGTGTTTAAAGGAGCTTGCCATCTTGTATGGAGAGCAGTTTCCTTTGGCGGCTTTTATCATAAATAACTGTATTTATGTCGATGACGCCATTGTGTCGCAAAGCTCCCCAGAGTTACTGCTAGAATCCAAAAGGCAGCTTTGCAGCCTTCTTGAAATAGGAGGTTTTCATTTACACAAATGGTTTTCCAATGTACCCGAGCTATTACAAGAAATTCCTAAATCTAAGCATCATTTTGATGACTTGGATCTAGAGAAAAATAATTTTTCACTCAAAACATTAGGGTTGAATTTCAATACAAAGGATGATTCTTTTGTAATTTCAAGTCCTAAACCAATCGAGGCCACACCTTCCACAAAACGTGAGATTTTGAGTTTCATAAGTAAATTCTATGACCCGTTAGGTTTGGCAGGTCCAGTTATAGTAGGCGCGAAGGTTATTATGCAGCAGCTATGGCTAACCAAGATCGGTTGGGAGGATAGTCCTCAAGGTGAACTATTGCTTTCATGGCATAAATTTTACAATAGTTTGCTCAAAATGAAATCTATACCTATACCACGATACACAAACTTACACAACACATTTTCAGCACAGATTATTGGTTATGCAGATGCTGCACAAAACACTGCGTACGGTGCATGTGTTTATTTACGAGTGGTCGATGAGTCAGGTAATGTAAGGGTTTCGTTACAATGTTCAAAAAGTCGAGTCAATCCAATTAAGCAAGACTTGACTGTTCCACGTATGGAGCTAAATGCAGCCGTTTTACTGGCCAAGTTAGTATCGAGAGTCCATGATACAATTACACTAAAATTGAAAATCGATGAAGTGATTTTGCACTCCGATTCTCAAATTGTATTAGCATGGATTAAAACTCCACTAACTAAACTAAACGTATACGTAGCTAACAGAGTGAAGTTGATTTCTGAGCTCACGGGTAGCTTTACATGGGCTTACATTAATACAGGAGAGAACCCGCCGATTGTCTCAGCAGAGGAGTACTGCCTGATGAGTTGGAGAAGCATCCGCTATGGTGGAGTGGCCCACAATCATTGCATGACAGTAAGTACAAGCCAGAATTGTACAATTCAGTACCCAGCGTCTTGCCAGAAACTAAGGACGAGCCTGCGCCTCTCAACATCATGGTATGTTCTCAATCTAGCAACGATAATGAGCGAAATGTATCCTTGGGGCTCCCTGAATATTCAAGCATAAACAAAATGCAAAGAGTCCTAGCTTACGTGTTGCGTTTTGTACATAATTTAAGGTCAAAGGACAAAAACAAGTTGTGTTATTTAACAACTAAAGAATTAAATGAGTCGTTGATGCTTATTGTCAAGCAAGAGCAACAAAAATACTTTAAAAATGAGATAAATGATTTAAAGTCTAACAATGTCATTACAAAGGTAACTTGAAACCTTTGATGCCATTTATTGATGCCAGTGGTTTGGTTCGTGTAGGGGGAAGATTGCATTTTGCTGCCATTCCATTTTCACAAAAGCACCCGGTAATTCTACCTACGGAATCGTATGTTACTAAATTAATAATTGAAAATGAGCATGTCAGAAATCTCCATGCTGGACCTAGGCTCGTATTGGCATCAATAAATCAAAAGTTTTGGATTGTACAAGGTATGAGACAAATAAAAAAGGTTTTACATAAATGCATTACATGTTTCAGACTGAAAGGTGAATCAGCTAAGCAATTGATGGGCGTATTTCCCAAGGACAGAGTAAACTTTTGTGGTGGGATATTTAAAAAATTGGTATGGACTTTGCAGGACCTATCAATTTAAAGGTCGCTAGAGTAAGAAAGCCCATAATCACAAAAGGATACATTTGTGTGTTTGTTTGTTTCGTAACAAAAGCCATTCACCTCGAACTGGCCTCAGATTTGAAAACTGAAACCTTTCTTGCTTGTCTCACTAGATTTATTTCTCGTAGAGGTATGCCTACAGATATATATTCTGATAATGCGTCTACTTTTAAGTGCGCCAAAACTCAGCTAGATGAATTGTATAAGTTACAGAATTCTGAAACTCATCAGAAACAAGTGTATGATTTTGCAACACAGAAGGGTATTAATTTTCATTTTTGCCCTGTTACTCCCCTACTTTTGCAGGTTTAGCAGAGGCTGGAGTAAAAGTATGAAATTTCATTTAAAAGAGTTCTACAGACCCGTTCTCTTACTTATGAGGAACTTAATACTCTTGTGTGCCAGATAGAAGCTGTCCTAAACAGCAGACCTCTTATGCCACTGTCGGCTGATGTAAATGATTTTTCCTGTATCACGCCAGGTCATTTTTTAATAGGTTCCGCTTTAAATTCTTATCCTCAGCAGGAAAACTCACGTATATCGAGATTAGAGTCATGGAGGATTTGTAACAGCTTAAAGCATTCATTCTGGAAAGAATGGAGTAGGAATTATTTAAATACTTTGCAGTCGCGTCCCAAATGGACAGATGTATGTACAAATATAAAAGTAGGATCTCTTGTTATATTGAAGGATGATAATTTGGCACCTTTATATTGGCCAATGGCCAGGGTGATTCAAACTTTTCCAGGTCCTGATAATAGGGTCAGAGTAGTAGAGGTTAAAACCGCTAATGGTAGGACTCATAAACGTTCTGTAAATAAAGTTTGTGTGTTACCTATAGAATAGTATAATATAATTTTTAACACATGAAATAGATAGGTAAAGGGTGTTTACTAATTTTTACCACCATGTTTGTAGAGGTATTTTCTGTAAAAATGTTTTTTGTTTTCTTGGTGGTGAGCTGACTATGTCACATAAGTACCTATAGGGTGTTTCGTTAATTACCTGCTTGTCTATATATTTGTAATTGTTTGTCTATGTGGTTTATACCGATCCCAAGATTTATTTTTATTTTCGTAGGGCTAGGCTAACATGTTATACGTACCTAGAGCTTTGATTTCAAGTTCAAACTAAGTAAGGTTACAATAATTGTTTCATTATTATTTCAAGAATTGTCTAAAGTACTATAGTTAATCTTGTCTTCATTAGTGCAAGGAAAGTGTGTCGGCCATTGCATTTTTTGTTTTATGAACTACAACAAGTTTATATTGTTTTATGAATTGCATCAGTAGGTATTTTCATTTATACTTGCTGTTTAACTTTAGCATCATAATTTCAGCTATTTGTTAAAAGATTTCTAGGGTTGTTACAAATGTCTAGGGTTGTCAAAACTTAAACTTATATTATGAATAATTATTAATGTTTTTGTTTGCCCTGGGCAATATGTTGGTACGTCCAACATCCTGTTTATTGTTAGGTTGGTATTTTTGGTATTTCTGACATGTTGTCAAAATTCGTTTCCTTCCATCTGTAAGTACAAAAGTGATGCTTGACCAATTTCTAATAAAACGCAAACTGTTATAAATATCGTGGTTTGATTCACTAATTACCTGACCAAAACCTATGATTAAATCCGCAGTCCGCTAATATATAATACATTAACACCGTGAAAACCTAAAAACTTATATTAAAAAGTAAAGACGTTAAGTATGTTAAGTAAAATTTCGGTACGAGTCATATTCTTAGGTTTTGTTAGCTCGACAGTGTTAGGTATGTAGATTTATCAAATCAAAAAATATCAAAATCCTAAGACTAGTTAAATGTTACTTATAATATCATATTTTAAATCGATAAAACCTAGTCGTATTTACCTAGCATTCACATTATTACTTTATGCGCACTAAAACTATGGAACTGTTATTTTAAGATAACTTAATTCAAAAAACAGCTACAATCAACCTTAGTCCCAGCCCTAAAACCGTAACGGTCCCGTAAGACGACTTAACGTACATTTTTACTTTATGCGAACTAAAACTGTGGAACTGTTATTTCAAAGATAATTCAAAAAACAGCTATAACCAACGTCAGTCCCAGCCCTAAAACCGTAGCGGTCCCGTAAGACTGTATAAGAGGATATAATTAATTAGTTTCCGGACAGGAACACCTCGCGAGGCGGGAACTATCACTTACCGTCGAGAAGGATTGTGACAACGTCAGTTTAAACTTTCGTAAATGATGATTTAATGATTAAAATGATACAACTTGAAGTATTAAGAATGACTTGCTAATATAAGGTCGCAGGCCTCTAACATGGTTGTGTAACGACCGCCATCATAAACAGCAACCGGGACCAAGCACGGAACCATCTTACTTGTGGACAATCAGATGGTTCAGCCTGCAATGTCCTAACCAGACTGGGAACAAATTCACAAAGTGTATCGATAATAGCCGTATTTACTTAGCATTCAACAAGCACTTAACGTACATTTTTACTTTATGCGCACTAAAACTATGGAACTGTTATTTTAAAGATAACCTAATTCAAAAAACAGCTACAACCAACGTCAGTCCCAGCCCTAAAACCGTAGCGGTCCCGTAAGACTGTATAAGAGGATATAATTAATTAGTTTCCGGACAGGAACACCTCGCGAGGCGGGAACTATCACTTACCGTCGGGAAAGATTGTGACAACGTCAGTTTAAACTTTCGTAAATGATGATTTAATGATTAAAATGATACAAGTTAAAATAATAAGCATGATATAAGTAACTAACTTTCCTAAAATTGATAATTCCAGATGATAAAACAGTAAATTTTCTTACATGTTAATTATTTACTATTGCTTGAAAACCATGCCCAATAATAATCCAAATAGTCCTTCGTGGTTCTACCCACACAAATGAGTACAAATTAAAAAAAAATATCTTTACTTTAGATTAAAACAAATTTAGTACCAACCTACTTACGACCAAGTCGTGACCTTTTGATAAATTGATATCAAAAATAGATTTCTCAATAATTGACATCGCTACGTAAGCTTGATTAAATTAGGTACCTATAGGCCTATCTATATAGTATAAAGTAGTCCTAGTAATTAGGTTATCTAGCTTATTATATTTTTCGCAGGTGAATGCTCCATAATAAGAATAATAGCTTGTACAATCAGTTTTAATTGCTGCCTTGGCAATTATTCAAAATAGTTCCAATTACAATAACCTTAATTAAGAAATTATTAAAGCAGGTCAAAAAACGTAAAATGTGAAGCTACTGCTTAGTAACATCACAAATTAGGGTGACGGTGCGCACCTTTATAACTTTTTGTCTAAATCTATATATATATATATATATATAAAAGGCAAAGGGGATAGGTCATAGATCAACGCACAGACTAAACCTTTAGAGCTAGAACCGTGAAATTTGGCATGCGTATTCTTTAAACGTTGTAGGCATCCACTAAGAAAGGATTTTTCGAAATTCAAATCCTAAAGGGGTAAAACAGGGGATGAAAGTTTGTATGAAACTTTTTATTCTTTTGATATATTTGGCTGAAATTGCGTACTGTGGAAGATCTTTGAAAATAATTAAAGACGTGTTTGGTGTTTTCCAAGATTCAACCTATAAAGGGGTAAAAAGGGGGATGAAAGTTTGATATTAACGTGCCGGACGGACCCTTAAAGCCACAGACTTGAAATTTGACACACTTATTTCAGATGTATAGTAGATATCATTATATTTAAAAGCTTTCAAAATTCATACCCCGGGGTGTCAAAATAGGGGATGAAAGTCATGCAATGCTGAAAAGGCCAAACCCTTAGAGCTAGAAGCTTGCAATTATGCATGCGTATTCTTTACACAACGTAGGTATCCACTAAGAAAGGACATTTCGAAATTCAACCCTTAAAGGGGTAAAACAGGGGATGAAAGTTTGTATGAAACTTTTTATTCTTTTGATATATTTGGCTGAACTTTCGTACTATGGAAGATCTTTAAAAATAATTAAAGACGTGTTCTAGCGTTTTCCAAATTTCAATCTCCAAGAGGGTAAAAAGAGGGATGAAAGTTTGATATAAACGTGCCGGCCGGATCCTTAGAGCCACAGACTTGAAATTTGGCACACTTATTTTTGATGTATAGAAAATATCATTATATTCAAAAGTTTTCAAAAATTGGACTCCGGGGTGTCAAAATAGGGGATGAAAGTTATGCAATGCTGAAAAGGCCAAACCTTTAGGGCTAGAAGCTTGAAATAATGCATGCGTATTTTTTACACAACGTTGGTATCCACTAAGAAAAGACATTTCGAAATTCAACCCTTAAAGGGGTAAAACAGGGGATGAAAGTTTGTATAAAACTTTTTATTCTTTTGATATATTTGGCTGAACTTTCGTACTATGGAAGATCTTTGAAAATTATTAAAGACGTGTTTTGGCGTTTTCCAAAATTCAACCCCTAAGAGGGTAAAAAGGGGATGAAAATTTGATATTAACGTGCCGGCTGGACCCTTAGAGCCACAGACTTGAAATGTGTCACACTTATTTCTGATGTATAGTAGATATCATTATATTCAAAAGTTTTCAAAATCATACCGCGAGGTGTCAAAATAGGGGATGAAAGTTATGCAATGCTGAAAAGGCCAAACCCTTACCACTAGAAATTTTGAAATTCTGCATGCATATTCGTAAGACAGCGCAGATATTCACAAAGAAAGGATTTTTCGAAATTCAGCCCCTAAGGGAGTAAAACAGGGGATGAATGTTTCTATTAAACTTTTTATTCTTTTGATTAATATTTGGCTGAAATTTCGTACTATGGAAGATCTTTGAAAATTATTAAAGACGTGTTTTGGCGTTTTCCAAAATTCAACCCCTAACGAAAAAAGGGGGTTAAACGTTTGATATTAATAATGTGCCGGCCGGATTTTTAGAGCCACAGACATGAAACTTGACACACTTATTTCAGATGTATAGTAGATATCATTATATAAAAAAAAATCAAGAATCATAGCCCGGGGTGTCAAAAAAGGGGATGAAAGTAATACCATTCTGATTAGGCCAAATCCTTACGACTATGATTTTTGAAATTTTTGCATGCGTATTATTGAGACAACGTAGACGTATCCACTATGTAAGGATATTTCGAAATTCAAGCCCTAAGGGGGTAAAACAGGGGATGAAAGTTTGTAAGGAACCTTTCATTCTTTTGATATGCTGCGGATGTAAAGAACATTTTTGTTCTGCAGAAACGGGCTGTTCGTGCAATTTATAAATTAGGGCCTCGTGTCTCCTAAAGGGAAAAATTTAAAGATATCAATATATTAACATTTGTGTCACAATATATATACGAAAATTTGATTTACGTTAAATCTAATATTAATACTTTTGAGAAAAATTGTGATATACATAATTTCAACACTAGAAATAAGGACAAACTTGTAGCACACAAGAGCAGGCTTAGTAAAGTAAGCAAATCCTTTAAGGGAAATTGTATACGCTTTTATAATAAGCTTCCAAAAAATATCCAAGATTTACCCTTAAATAAATTTAAAGAAGTAATAAAACATAAATTGTGCAAGAAAGGCTATTATGAAATATCCGATTATATGCAATCATGGGAGTAGTTTTACATGTTTGTTTATATACAGTACTTTTTTTAAGACGATACAGTTAGAATATTCTACTGTAATTTTTTATTTTATTTTTACTTATTTTTAATTTTGTGTTGAGCCGCTTTTCGGCTATTACTATTCTTGTTTTTTTTCAATCTTAGCTAGGGTAGCTTAGGGCCTACAAAGATTGTAATATTTAGAATAGGAGCACTTCTGGGCAGGTTTTTGAGGGGTTTTCCTGTCCAGGAGGTCCGACTAACTATACACATGTAACACCTTTTTAAAATCTTGATCGAATTTAGTTTCGCTTACTGGTCGTTAAGGCATAAAGTTACATGACGTGTGGTTAGCCTGGCCAGCCCCGAGGCAGTGCCTTTATTTTTATTTTTTTATCCCGCCCGAGCCGCGTTTATAGTAGGAATAAAAATTGTTATAAAAAAGAGAAAATTGTGCTTGCAAATTTCTCTTTTTTACAATGTCTAATCCATTTCTGCGTAATGTAATGACTATCAATAAGTGATATTTTAATGTCCTATTTTGAATAAAAATCTTTCACTTTCACTTTCACTTATAAATATTTGACAAAAATTTCGTACTATGGAAAGTCTTTCAAAAATATGAAAAAACGTGTTTTGGCGTTTTCCAAAATTCAACCCCGAAGGGGGTAAAAAGGGGATGAAAGTTTGATATTAACGTGCCGGCCGGTTCCTAAGAGCCACAGACTTGAAATTTGACACACTTTTTTCTGATGTATAGCAGATATCATTATATTCAAAAGTTTTCAAAAATCATGCGCCGAGATGTCAAAATAGGGGATGAAAGTTATGCAATGCTGAAAAGGCCAAACCCTTACGACTATAAATTTTGAAATTTAGCATGCGTATTCTTTAGACAACGCAGGTATTCACAAAGAAAAGATTTTTCGAAATTTAACCCCTAAGGGGGTAAAACAGGGGATTAAAGTTTGTATGGAATATGATTGATAAATATTTGACTGAAATTTCGTACTATGGAAGATCTTTGAAAATTATTAAAGACGTGTTTCGGCGTTTTCTAAAATTCAACCCCTAAGGGGGTGAAAAGGGGATGAAAGTTTGATATTAACGTGCCGGCCGGACCCTTAGAGCAACAGACTTGAAATTTGGCACATTTATTTCTGATGTATAGAAGACATCATTTTATTCAAAAGTTTTCAAAAATCATACCCCGGGGTGTCAAAATAGGGGATGAAATCATGCAATGCTGAAAAGGCCAAACCCTTAGGGCTAGAAGCTTGAAATTTTGCATGCGGATTGTTTAGACAGTGTAGGTATCCACTAAGAAAGGATATTTTGAAGTTCAAATCCTAAGGGGGTAAAACAGGGAGAGGGAAAGGGAGAGGGATAGTGGCATCGGGAAAAGGAGAGCAATACCAGGACCAGGACAGAGGCCTTGACCAAGACCAGGACGGAGACCGTGACCAATACCGAAACACATACGAATGATTGTATACGAACGAAGACCGAGACCGTGACCGAGACCGGCTCCTAAACGAAGAACAAGACCGAGATCGAGATGGAGTCCAGGACCGAGACCGAGATTGAGATAAGGCCGAGCCTTCGACTGAGGCGGAGACCGAAACCGAGACCGAAACCGAGACCGAGTCTTTGAAGACATAGAGCGCTGAGCGTATTTGATTTGACCACCTTACTACACTGCAACCTCTTGGTCGTTTGCCATCGACTTTAACAGTATTCATGAGTTTGGTGTTGCCAAAGAACTCAAGGATCATTCTAACGCCTCATGTTTTTTTTGCAATAGTCTGTATTGCTGACGGTAGCGCTAAGGTACCACAAATTTTATTCATTTTCAAGGGAGAGATCTAGAGACTTAGTGCCAGGATTTTATCCTTTCTATTCTTACAAGGAAGTTAAAAAATTGAATTAAATTGAATTGAACCATTTCAACGTAATGTTGTCTGCATATCGGTGAATAGTGATTTTAGTGCCCTTCCAGTTGTTCGCCTTATGATGTGTCGTTAAGAATACGCAACTTATTAATAAATCCCTATGAGTACGCGGGCAAAGCCGCGGGTAACAGCTAGTAGGAAATATATTTATTATCTTGCTTAGATAATAAATCGCTCTTAAACTGGAATATATTGTGGTTTGTGACGGCCAACGCACAAAATGACAACATTTTGATGATTCGGTTTTTGTACGATTTTATAACTTCTTTCTTCAAAAACCGAATCTGGCTGAACACCGGTAAATAGTGCGGTGCGGAAAATTGAAAATGCCTAAAATGACAACATTTTGATGATTCGGTTTTTGTACGATATTATATCTTCTTTCTTCAAAAACCGAATCAGGCTGAACACCGGAAAATAGTGCGGTGCGGAAAATTGAAAATACCTAAATGAAATCAAATAATTGGACAAATAGGTACAATTAGAAATGTCTTACTTTTGTATAATATTATGTTTATCTTAATTTTCTTTAAGGAAGGTCTAAAGAAAACCCCTCGTCACGCCATTAAAATCTGTGAAGAATACAAATTGCACCGCACCGCCTCAGGGACAAGATAATTTGCCGGACAGTGATAAATTAATGAGTAAATAAGCACTGATAACGATCGGGGGCAAAAACCAACGGCAAAAACGAAAACCTACAAACGATCTTGCCAGATCCACAGAATGATTTGATTTACTGCTGAAGACAGGTTTTGCTTTCGCTACAAAATATATTAACTACCGCGAGTTTTTGGTCTATAAGTATTAACTATTATATAAAGTTATAAAGTAAATACAATGCTATAAGTCAAACCATGGAGGAGTTTACGTTTTATTTTTTTGTATTTTACTTAGATTTTCTCTCTCCCTCTTTGAACCCGACCCGATGAACCCCGGGTGTCATATTTTTTCATACGCCTCATACATGGTTTTGTAACGACCGCCGCCTAAGTAATCAATCCTAAACCAGGACCGACGGTGTATAGGTATAGGTGTAAATATGAAATTCATGTAAGTAGATTATTTATTGGCATTAATTATTGACAAAGTATTATTTATTTTTCATTATGTTATCTTAAAAAATTATATTAAAATTAGTCAACCTAAAAGAAAGTAAAGAGCCAACTGTTTAAGTGACTGATTTATATTGGTGGTTTATTATATTTTCCTGATTTTATTTATGACTTTTTAACTGAACTGAGCTGGCAACCCCAAGCCGCAAGCGTCTGTCGACAAAACGCACCGTGACAAATGACCATTATCTTGGAAAAAATAATTGAGCCATTTGAATGCCGCCGCCCCAGTAAATCCAAACAAATTGACTTTTTCTATTTACTTACGCTCTCCGCCTACAAGCGAGTTCGCCATTAATTTATTACAAGTTTCGTTCTAATGGGCTCGTTCCGTTTCGACAGTTGTATTAATTTGAAAAACGTCATTATTTCCTCACAAATGCTAAATAGGTAGGTACTACATCCTTGGGTACTACTATAAATACCCTGCATGATCCATGAATGGTAGTCAAACTCACTGCACAATTTTTGTTTTATTGTCGAAAGTATAGTCCGACAAGTTCGTGCGCGACCTTCCCTAGGGGTGACAGACGTTGGGGAGGGAGATGTCAGCGGATAGCGGGACGTGTAGCGGGGAAGGGGGAAGCGCGCATCCGCGCCGCACGTCATATTAAAATGACGTGCTTCCTCGCCCCCCGACCGTCCGAATATCTTAGAAACGCCGCATAACATGTCACACGGACTGTCATAAATTGTCATTTGTTTGGTGGCTATGAAAAATCGTAATATCATGCAGAACGTACAAGGTATTTCTGCTGTTCGGATAATTAATACCAGGCAGAATACTAGTGAAACTCTTTTTTTCCAAATTGATACTAATTGGACGAAATTATGCAAAGTTTATAAGTGTACGAACTTACGCAAACCCACCTTCATTCCTGTCTATAGCAGCTAAATGAAAGCCGTGCTGCAGCAGCCGTTGCAAAATTAATATGAAAATTTTCAATTAACTCGCAGACCAATAAGGCGCCACCTGCTTTTATGTGTAAGAGGTTCCGCATATTGAATTCACGAAAAATTGATAATATTTTTGTGGTAAAAAATAATTAATTTATATCCTTAACTTATTAAGGTTTGTAAAATTTGGTTGTATTTTTCAAGGGTATTGAACACTTTCCGGCAAGAGAACGTTTAATGTAACTACAACCCGGTTCACAAAAGAAGGGGGACCCGAAATGGCAACATGATTGTTGACATCTTGCTCAGATGTCATGTAATATGAAAAAGACGCAAACAATAATGTTGCCATTTCGAGTCCCCCTTCTTTTGTGAACCAGGTAGGTAGTATCTCTGCACCAAAATGACAATGATAATGGCGATAAATTTGTAAACAGTATGTAAAAAATTCAGCTGCAAATATTTTAAGAGGTGAACCAGTCCATGAAACTGAACAACTTTCCCTAAGGAACATAGGTCGAAATAAGAAAAAATTTTTGGTCCTCCCATACAAAATGTACCAGTCGACTGAGTCAATTTGTAAGGAGGTCCAATTTTTTTTCATATTTCGACCTATGTTTCTTGGGGAAATTTGTTCAGTTTCATGGGCTGGTTCTCCCCTTAAAATATTTGCAGTTTATTTTTTTCCACCTAATATACCTATAGGTACACTATAGGTTCAGTATTTTGTTTTGATGTCATATTGAGTTCTAGATGTGCCTCAAAGGCGTCGAGCAAAGCCAATTATTGCGTTCGATCAAAGACTTGGCTTTTAGCGGCTGAAGTTTCCACCTTAATACAGTTGGTATTAACGCTTCGTCGACCGCGGAACTCCAAAGCGGGTGCAATTCAAACATCCGTCAAACTATGCCATCGGTTTTGCATTTCCACGTATTATCTGCGTCTCTCTATAATAGAATTGCAAATTTTAACCCTTTGTAAGCGGTTTGCATTTCGGAACACAAATTCGCTTTTACGTTGATTTGCATTCGCTGTGTCACAGTTGCGGCGACTTCCGATGCGCTGTTGCGTTCTCTATGTATTATTTGTGCAAATGCAATATGTATTTGTGGTGGTATTAAATACAGATCGTACAATGCGCACAACGAGCGGTTTTAGAGGATACAGTAGTATTGAATGCTGTGTTGATTGTATTAAAAATACCAGTGCACGCGCCTAGATTTTAGAATATTTGTATTGGTTACTTTGAATGGCCGCATTTACGATAATCTACTTGAAAATCTTCCACAGGTAAAACAAAAGACTAATGTCTTATTTTACCCATTACGAGTATACTTAACATAAAATGAGGTTCAAAAGTAGTGTCACGTTTATTACTGTTTCAAGCAGGGGCTTAGCCTTAAGACATGCAATTTGCCTTTAAATAATAAAATACATTCTAGGTTTAAGTACCCATTCAATTTTGTATGTGCTTAGAAATTCTGAGAGGTCGAGCAAATAAAAAATCATTACAAGAGTAATGGCCTAAGGGCCCAAATGTAATTTTCATGTAATGGCCCTTTTGTGTGAATAAAGAAGATACGACCCTAGACACATTACTTAAAGATTCTTGGATACAAGTTATGCTAAAAGCTGTTTGCCTTGTTCTCGTAAATATGCTATTATTTAATTTATCAACATTCTTCTCAAAACAAAAAGGTACCTATAATTATATTTTTAGAAGTCTGATAAGTTGTAGGTTAAGAAATATTTGGCATTATGAAAAAATATTCTCAGAAGATTCTCAGCTATAGGTACTGCTCCTACCCGTATGAATTATGCATGACAGTAAAATTTTTGTTGAATTTATTTGATAAATGTATGACAATCAGTCAAAGATTTAGGTTGCGCAGAATAATAATGAAGACAGAAATCTTGTTCCCACCGTTTGATTATTTTGCTGATTGCGTAGTAAGAACTTCATTTACAAGTAAGAGTTGAAGAGAATATTTTCTTGCAAAAGGGAACTCCAAAATTAGGATCGCGATTTGAATCTGTGATTTTGTGAAAGGATTGAAACGGTTGAATTCTGTAAATTTGCATCTGAACGTCAAAAGAGGGGCGGATTACAGGCGCTTATGAAAATTTGTATTCACATAACGACGGTTCGAGAATAAGTATGGGTTTGATAGTAGAATTTGCGTAAGGAGTCGTCCACAAATTACGTTACGCAATTTAAGAGGAGGGAGAGGGGTTAAAAAGTATATACAGGGACCATAGAGTGACGTCAATAAAAATAAATTAGATTCCTTACATCTTGGGGTATTCGAAACTTTTGTTTGAAACTTTTCATCGAAATATGGAAAAAAAATTTGAACTTCCCATACAAAAATGCTGAAAAAGTGGGTCACTTAGTATGGGAGGACCAAATTTTATTTTTCATAGTTCAAAGAAAAGTTTCAGACAAAAGTTGTTCAGTTTTGTGAGTAGATCACAGCACACCCTCAAGAAATGTGTACCTACTTAATTAAATGTAAACGTATATAATATTGTTTCATTCGCCATTGTTTCATTTTCATTGTGTTTTAGAGATGCATTGTTATAGGATTTTGATAATAATCTATATTCTGAGCATGTGAACATGCGAGTTGAGTATCTACACATTGTAAATTAATCGCATTTGTGTATTGATAGTGTTCTCAACATTATATTACCTACCTTGTCTAAGTATCTGATGCATTTACGCCGAAACTATGCAGGTTTATGCCTGTACTGTAAGTAACGTATTTGCTTTCTGAAATCTCGAAAACCGATAACCCAGTTTGGTAAGTAGTTTCTTCGAGAAATATAATATTCACGTCTTCATAGGTAAAATAATGGTGATTCGTATTAGGAACAAAATTTTTTTTTGAGTTATCGAATCGAATAGCGGGCCCGCGACCATGACTGATGCAAATCAGTCGAAACGTCGGGTTTCCTGGTAAATCAATCAATTTCATTTAAACAATTCAATCTTATTTACCTAAAAACTATCGTGATGAGATCCGGTAAAGTAACTCCTATGTGTGAAAGTAATCGCGGGTGCTTAAAAAGATTTATCGAATAGGTATCCAAGACCTCAAAACTTCCACTTCAGACTTCGGATAAACTCCTCACCAATCCTGACACTTGCAGACATCCCGAGGGTGAAATAAAGGGAGTCAGGCCACGGATCACCGTCAGCAATAAGACCTTTGTTTACACCCACCTGTCCCGGAAAGGCAACGCGTAAATCTGAAACAGCCAATACTTCTTGCACAGGAAATACGCACGCGGATACGGTCGACAACATAGATGTTTGTTTTCGATTCTACACACATGAGACATGCGTGAGGCGTGAGACATCGCGACGCATGAAACTACTTCAATATAAAATGTACACAACAGAAGAGACGCCGTCTTCACAATTGAGTCGCAACGATGACTTGTCTAACAGATGTCATCTTACGCCTCGGGTTCCACGTGTGAAATTGTGTGAATTTAGAAAGATTTTTGAGGTGATGAAATTGGTCCGTTTTGTTCCTGCTTCATCTAAAAGTCAATTACAAAACCGAAAACGTAATTTTTTTAAAGGGAACTTGGTTTAAAAGCTCTGAATTAATTTTACACCTAGTAAGACGAAAAATAAAATTGAAGGTTTTCAATGTTAAACTAATTTGGAAACATGAGTAGTTTTTTTCGCTTGTACTTTACGAAAAAGTTAGTCGCAAGACCTAGTTAGTAAAAATCTCAGAGAAAGGATTTGTTTGTTTTGTACTTATTCCAGTTTCAAGGTCTAGTTTTATCTGTGTTTGACTGTCCGGAAAAAGGGTTTGTTTGCTTTGTACCTATCTCGCAAAAAGTTGATAGTAAGTTGATGTGGAAACGTTTTCGTGACAATGTTAGAGATCAGGTAGTGAACGGATTTTGTGTTTTTCGTTCTTTAAGATCTGTGCTTGATCTGTGTGTGTTGTTAGAATATGACATCAAATACTTTACACGTTCTTGTCATCTCATACGTCATACAATTAAAAAGTGATAAAAATTTAACATAATCAGAAAAATATTATAAGCTACCCCAAACAATCATCTCATAGAATATTATTTTATTAGCAAAAACCTTTTGGAACCTTGCCTTGTTATAATAAGATATCATCAATTAATATTTGAAATGTTAGGATTTTCTCCGATGAAGTCAGGTAAAGTTTCGAGTGTGAATGTGAATATCTACTAAATTAAAGTCGTTTATAGCACATATTCCTAATACATATATTACCAAAGTCTGAAGGTTGTTACTGAACAAGCAATAATGCTGGGAAACATCCAACGTCTTTTTACGACTTTTCTGAAAACCTTAACAGAAATAAAACTTACGTCAAGTATTTGAAAAGAATGAGGCGAGAATAATCGCGTTACGACCTTACGACCTACATTTTTAGTGCTATACATTTCTGTGCCTTTAAACTTTTGGAGTACGTCCTTGTTTCTCCTCCACTTACTTTAGAGCTAAGTTCCTGCTGACCTGATTTTTTACAAGTCTTCATTTAAAATTAAAGAAGTGCCTTAGAGAATTATGTCAGTAATATTCTGTCTATATTGTAATACTGTCGGTTGTACGTTAATTTTGAAATGTATATTAGGTACTACTACTACTTAATAACAATTGTCCTCTGCTCGACAGTCTTTCTCTATTGGGAGTTGCTTAGCATAGGTACTATCGCTTTGGATTGACCCGCGCAGCAGGTGTTGTATTAAACAGGGAACGACAAATCATCATCATTGGCCTTATACATCTGCGTCAGACGATTTGTTCAGTGTCTGAGGCAAAATTTTTCATGGCTGTATGAGCCGATAAGGGAGCGACATGGCTTTTTGCACGCTCTCCACAGACACTGCGTTGCCTGGAACGCAATTATGGAAAACGCAGGGCTGCCCAGGACCTGCGCCACCCTCTCGGCCTTCCTGGGTGAGTCCACAGGAACGATGGGTCGATACGTGCAGAGCCAGGTCGACTGCAGGAGTCTGCCGCACGATTTATTACCAGTCCCTCGTGCCTGACGGGGACCCCGTTCCGGGTTTGTGTGTGGAGTTTTCCTTTTCCAGGACCCTGATCAGCTTGGGTCGGATTTATCCCTCGGTCGCTTCTTACGACCCCCACAGGAAGAGAAGGGTTGGTGCTATTCTACTCTGCCGGCACCACACGGCAAATAGGGTGATGCTTTATAAGTTCCCATCACACGGCAAACAACTTTTACACTACTTAAAATAAGTAGGTAATACGATCGAGCAGAAAATAAGGGAGAAGCATTCGACACATAAATCATAGGTTATGGTGCTGCAAATATAATATTAAATTTCTTTATCTAGCGCGATCACTGTACAGGTGCGCGCTATTTATGGAGGCAGTGGCACATGTGGAACCAAGGGTGAATGTATTACCCCACTTATAGGGAGTTCGCCCTTTGCCTTTCACACTTTACTGTGTGTATAGCTTCTGATCTGAACTCTATACGTAACATTGTATGTTTCTTTTGAGTTTCCACGTGTTTGATACGCGAACGACTCAAAGTTCTCCAATACTGTAAGTATGATTTATTGTCTTAATTCTAAAACAAAGTACTGTGATAAAATGAAGGATTTTTGATTGCGCTACGTTTTACTCTCATGCTGCATGTATTAACTGTCCCGTTGGCGTAGTGGATAGTACCCCCTGCCTTCTACGCCGAGGGTCGTGGGTTCGATTCCCACCAGACACAAATAATTGTAAAGTCAATTTTCAAATATTTGTGTTTAGTCTGGGTGTTTTCTATGTATAATATGTATTTATTTACAAAAAAATATATATAAGTATTATATCAGTTGTCTAGTTCCCATAGTACAAGCTTTGCTTAGTTTGGGGCTAGATGGCGCTGTGTGTCTCGTCCAGGGATATTTATTTATTTAGCAATATTCTACAGATTTATAGATTTAGTTTCAAATCCATTCCTTCGCACTATTATAACACCACAAAGATAAATAACCTTATTTTCACCGCTGTCTCAAACCGACTTTACGACGCCCCTAATAAACTTTATTGCTTTCTTAGCCAAAGAATAATATTAGCTTTGACTTGGTAATCCCCACTTTGAAGTTTTTGTTAGTTTTCGTAAAAGGTGCTAAGATATCGTGCAAAGGAAAGATATTCTTGTGACACGTTAGGAATATATTTACACATTTAGGGATACGGAACACGCTAAGGTGCTGGTAGATGTTATCTGCCTGTCAGCTTTGCATATAAGGTGTAAGAATTGCTTTTAGTTGCTTTACACCGTCTATTTAAAGAAAAATGTAGGTATAGGGTACTGCCTCAACAAATATGTCGTGTGGAAGTCAATTTTATCTTACTGTATAACGGCGTGTCCACATACCTCCGGCACGGCGCCGGCGCCGTGGATAGCCACGGCGACGGCGGGCACCGTGCCGTGCCACGGTGTACACCGTGCTATGGCACGGTGTGCATCACGTCGGCGTCACGACGTGCGTCACGTTAGCGTCACGGCGACAAAGACGACGCGGGTATTATATATTCTTTGGTTGTTGCTACTGACACTGGCCACTAAGACGGGCAAGTATTATCTGGGGGCACGGTCACGCTCCGGCCAAGACAAGCCATGCAAAAATATGAAATAGATATCGCGAGGGCAAAAACATGAGAGTATGAGTACGAGACTATCATCAAAAGTATTAGACTATCATCTAAATTAAATTATAACAAAATAATGTCACATTCTGAAAATAAAACAAAGACTATGTGGTCAATCATAAACAGAAAAACTATAAAAAAACGACATAAAACTAAATTATAATAACAAATCCATTGTATGTCCCAAAGCTGTTGCTAACTGCTTTAATGAGTACTTCTCGACTGTGGGTGAGTCACCGACTCCGACAACAGATGCTACGCTGAGTTGTGGCAGGGATAGCGGCCTGCTCGCCAGCTATCAACTCCCTATAATTACTTGCGATCGGTTTCTGAGCGGGAAGTATCAAATATAACAAAAAAATTGCCAAACAAGTATTGCAATGGTGTGGATGATATTCCACCTATGCTGATAAAGAAATGTGCAAACGTACTCACACCTCCGCTAACCTTTCTAATCGACCAGTCATTTGAATCAGGCATTTCTCCCGACGCGTTAAAAATAGCTGTAATTAAAACTATCCTCAAAAAGGCGGCGCTGCAAATAATATTAATCAATACAGGTCAATTGCGATTTTACCATCAGTGTCAAAAATATTCAAACGGGCAATGGCAAATCGAATCAACGATTTCCTAGAAATATATAAAGGACCCCGCACGATTTGTTCGACAAGGGCCGTCCGGTCAAATTGGCTGAAATTTTGGGGAAAGGTAGTACGTAATGCTCTAACCAAAATGTAAAAAAATCTGCGAGCGGAAATGACCAGTTTTTGAGATATAGCTATTTTAATGTCGAAGTCACTAAACATACTTTGATGTGAAAACGTAAGTCATTAAGACAAATGTCATATTCTTACTTATTTTTTATGTTCACCTGTATAAAACCAACCCACGAGGTAATTATTTCAATTGGAAAAGTGTCTGTTTCGGGTATATTACACATAATATATCAGCAACGCAAGCTAGATCGCCTAAGCTATACGAGATACAGCTATGGCTTGGCTACAAAAGCAAAAGTTGTTAAGCATGATAGGCCGCTTCTGCTGGCACAAGGACAACAGAAGTCTGGAGACCTGGAGTAGACCACCAGGACCTCAACTAGACCATAAATATACAGAAATGCCTCTACAGCAAAAGCTGTTCAGCATGATGGAACGCTTCTGCTAACAGACTGATGTCGAGGTTCTGGATGTAGACCACCAGGACCTCATCTTAACTATAAGAGATACGTAAATATTTCCATACCAAAAGTTATGTTAACACTTTGGCTAATTCAACTAGGTGAATAAGGCATTCAAATCACAGCTAGCTCCTTATTCAACCATAAATCTAATTCTTTAGTTGGGCATTTCATGGAATGGAATGAATTGTAGAACGTTGTTTTAAACCACTTAGGTAATGAACGTTTAGCGGTTTGGTTGAATGGCGCCGCTTAATTAAAGATGCACAGATTGCGCATTTGAACAGCGTTTTTGACTAGTTGGCCGCAACATATTCGTAACTAGAACTGTTACTTACCCGCTTTCCCGTAATAATAGGATCATTGCACGTTCTACACCAGGATTTCCGTATCTTTTATAGTTAAGATGAGGTCCTGGTGATTTAGGTACATCAGGTATTCCAGAACCTCGACGTCAACCTGTTAGTAGAAACAGTCCATTATGCTGAACAGGTTGTGATATGAAGGCATTTATGTATATTTTATGGTTTAGATGGACAACTTTTGCTTTGGATTGGAGCCATTGCTATGTATCCCGTATAGCTTAGGCGATTTAGCTAGCTATACTATGTGTAAAATACCCGGAAAAAACACTTTTCCAATTAAAATAATTACCATGTGGGTTGTTTTTATACAGATGAACGTAAAAAATAAGTAAGAATATGACATTTGCCTTAATGAGTTACGTTTTTACATCAAAGTATGTTTAATGACTTCAACATTAAAATAGCTATATCTCAAAAACTGGTCATTTCCGCTCGCTGATTCTTTTACATTTTGGTGAGAGCATTACGTGCTACCATTCCCCAAAATTTCAGCCAATTTGACCGGACGGCCCTTGTCGAACAAATCGTGCGGGGTCCTTATTGGATAATGATCAGTACGGCTTTAGGAAAAAATGCACCACAGCTCTGGCTGTCTACACTTATATTCAAGAGGCAATGAACTACATTAGAAATAAAGATTACGCTGTAGGAAGTGTGCTAGAATGTACCTTATGTCTAGTATACATTAACGGCCTGCCTAAAGTAGTTGACTGTCACTGCACCCTCTTTGCTGATGATATTTCCCTTCTATTCCAATGTCACAAAAATGACAATGACTACAGGACAACAATTTGGTAATTAACAGCGATAAAGATAATACAGTTTCGGCACTATCAGAGACAACCTATTAGCTTGGAAGCCACCACGGCAAGATTAAAAATCGAAGAGGTACATTCGTGCACGTTGTTGGGTGTTACCATTGATACCTACGTTTGCTGGAAATCAAAACTATCCCAATTTATTTACGCCCTAAGTGTACTAAAATCCAACACTAACATTGAATGTGCCCTCTCGGCCTATTACGCTTATGCCTTCGCGTGTTTAAGTTATGTGGTAATATTGTGGGGCTGCATATCGGTTGCAAAAAATATGCATGCGTATCTATATTAATAATTTCTTGCAGGGGTAACGGTTAACCTCTGTTTTCTGTTTTCTAAATAATCACACATAAAAAATATTGTTTTTGAGTCGACAACATATATCTAAATTTAGCAGATTATCAAGAATTTTATAAAATTCTAGCGATACTGACAGGTAAAATATAGTATAGGCCCTGCCATTTTTGTAAATATCCCGTATCCAATATTATTAATTAATATAATTAATTATCATAATCCTACTTCCTACTAATATTATAAAGGCGGATGTTTGTGTGTGTGTTTGTTACGACATCACGCAAAAACGGCTGATTAGATTGACATGAAACTTTGCAGAAATATAAAAGGGCATCTGGAATATCACATAGGATACTTTTTACCACGGAAAAATGTCTCATTCCCACGGGATCACGCATTATCCAATATTTTTGAAATAGGTGGCGTGACTGAGCCGATTCGCGTTTTAAACGTTTTCGCCGAAAACTAACAGCGACATCTCTTGGCGAATAATGCTTTCTTCCCGCGGAATAATAGGTTGCAGCTTGGTTGCAGCGGGTAAAACCGCCGAGGGGCAGCTAGTTTTATATAAAAATGGGGTTCACCTTTTTTATCACCGTGTACAATGCATACATTTTATAAATCTAATACTTTTTATGTCTTACGCAGATTTTGTTACTCACCACTGACTCACTGAGACACTGAGGATCATCAAATTGTTAGGATACTTTCTAAAGTAATAAGAAGCTGAAATTTTGTGTGTATACTAAAATTTATCATTATCACTATGCGAGTGGCAAAAAAACAACTTGTATTAATTTCTCATCTCCTCTTCACCACCCGGTTGTTATGAAGGTTTCACTTTTATGCTAGAGTTCAACTAGGTATGCAGACACATGTAATAGTGTAATAGGGCGTATAAATTGAGAAGCTTGACTCTGTTTGTGATTTATATATCTTTTTTACAGAGTATACTCCATTCAAAATGATAGTCATGTTATGTGTCATGACTAGCCTAAGCGGAAGGCCAAGTTACGTTGGACGCGTAGTATCTAAGTATCGCGACCACCGTAACTTGGCCTCCCGCATAGGCTGATCATGATGTCATTTCTTCAATAAATGACCCAAAGATTGCGAATTGACTGTATGCTCTTGCCCGGCAACATTTTACATAAAAGTGTTTAAAAGGAATCCATGTTTTCATTTTGAAAATGGAACGATAGGGTTGCCTCTAATTTATCGATATGTCGCAGTACGATGGCAGAATTAGGTTTTTGGCCAAAGGCCGGCATATGGCAAGATCGTAGACTTCTTTCGGCCATCGTCCTAAGCTGATCCATTTTTTGCCAAAAACCTAGGATTTTGGCCAAAAACTTAGGTTTTGGCCGAAATTCTAGATTTGTTTAGTATTATGGCTTTTTTTGCATTTCGGGGGAACTTCTTCGTCTTCGAGGGGTACACCAAGTCGCCCAACGACCCGATGGACCCTGGTGTCAGAGTTTTTCAACTGCCTACTGCAAGTAGCAGGCCTCTGACATGGTTGTGTAACGATAACGACCGCCGTCTACTTTACCCTTTTTACTGTGGTAACTGTGACCTCAAAAAATGTACGACGTAAGAAATGCTCTGGAGCAAATATTTTTTTTTTTTCTTGGCTTGCATAATGTTTTTGGAATAAAAAAATCACAAAAACAGCAAAAATAAAAAAAATTTGATTCAATATTTATGTAACATTAACTAACTATTTTCCTTACGTTCTTTATAGCAAAAGATTCCTCATTTAATTCCCGAGCGCTAATACAGTAAGGTTTTAGCAGATTAACTAATTTTAATTCAACAAACCCATTTTTATTCAAAAATTCGGACGGTCCTCGCGGTGAAACCAGCCTCCCGCTGACCTCCCGCCCGCATCTCACCCCTTAACCTAATCTTGAAATCGTATTTTTTGGCGTGGATCCTCGCCTTAAGAAATAGTTATATGTTTACGGTGAAATTTTACTAGTGACCGATAGCGAAAACTCAGAACTAACTGGTGATAAGGAACAACTTTCCCCAAGGAACAAAGGTCAAGATACGAAAAAAAGGTTACTGAAATAAGCTGATCGACAATTTTGTATGAGAGGTCCAAAATTTTTTTCGTATTTCTTGGGGAAAGTTGTTCCTTATCACCAGCCGGTTCTGAATTTTCGCTATCGGTCACTAGTAAAATTTCACCCCATATAATCAATGTCATATGCGCTGCTGACACAAATCTAACGAATGTATTTACTTATGCAACCCATACATACATAATAACTCCCGAAAAGCATACTCTTTTTCAGAAGAAGAACAGTTCTCACCAATCGATATTATCGATATCGACAAATCTGTTATCGAGGGCGAGGGTACATCACATTTAAATTTTTCTTATTTTGGCATAATTGTTACAGCGCATGTCAGGCCACATGACAAGCTACGTCAGTCATAATTAAGATATTGTTCTTTAAAGGACTTGGAACATTTTTGTATGAGAACTATGCTCTTCCTCTAACTAAATATAAAAAATCTAAAAAATATTGATCAGCAGAATTAAATTGTATGAACATAGAACATAGTCATTCAAGTGTTTATATTTTACTATCGCGACATTTCTCTAGCATGCAGGATATTCTTAAATCTTCTGCTCTTATCTTAGTGTCATACACTAATGGGCGTCGGCAACCACCATCGCAAAGTCGTCTCTACTCTTCGCCAGTCGTGCCTTTATTCTTAAATCCAATTATGTTATTACTCAGACTCAATTGTCTTTTTTTTTAGTAAACCTACAAGGAAAACATAAAATTTCGTTTTATGTTAGCTAATAATCCGTTACCATCGTGCGTGTCAACTTTAAGCCGCTATTCCGAACAGACCAGCCGACAGCCGACAGCACATACTGCAAGGGCCGCAGCTATCGGCAGTTGCAGCACATGCTGCGGCAGATGCAGCAGATGCGATTCCGAAGGCACCGGCCAACAGCCGACAGCCGACGGCACATGCCGCGACTGCCGATGGTTACATGTACACTTAGGTGGATATGATAGGCACCTACAGGTAGTAGGTACCAAGGGTTTAAGGCGTGATTTACGTACATACATAAATCACGCCTTAAACCCTTGCGGGGTAAGCAGAGCTTCAACGGCCGTAAAAATACGGTCGTTATCGCCAGCTTTATCAATATTGAGGGCCATTTGAGTTATTGTCGTGTATCACTATAGTGACAGGTTGTCAGCCTGTCGCTAAAAATTGCAACACACATGTTACTTTCAAGTCGCTGCTTACGACACTCACAGGCAAATATGGAGTGATGCTATTCTAGGCCGGCATCACACGGCAGAGTAGCAGGTAGGTACATAGGTACCTACAGATAACTCACGCACGAACTATAAGTATGTACTTACTTGGTTTAATTCAGTGTAGGTGCCGTAACTCGAACCTAGGTAGGTATAATAGGTACCTTTAAAATTACCGCTGTCGGGTTTCGTTTTTTAATAATTTTGATAGTTATTTACTGCTTAGTTATTTCTGAACCACACATTTTACGTTTTAATAGCAAAATAGATACGTGCGAATCGCACGGCCGCTGCAGCAATACAGATCTGCAGTCACGGCAGTTTTTCCGACAGACATAATCATCATTTCATCCACCACATTTTTTTTATTTGACTTCATGTCGTTCCCTGTCGTGAAGTCATTCCTTTTATTTTCATCAGTCAGCTACCAGTACTAGCTATGAACATCAAACAGACGATTTATCTGCATCATAGACCTGAAGACAGTGTTTTGTCTTTTAATACTGCATTATTTTCTATTTAAATCTACTCACATGGAGGTTCATCATGCATAATAATAATATCATCTGTCAAACACTTTGCCTGCGGTTTCACTTGTGGTTTTTAGCTGCTTAATCTAATCACAAAGTTTGAAACAAATTGCATTATAAATCCTTGATTGACCTACGGTAAAACTAGTTACCCGTTTAGTTTTTTTTTTTATATTGTGAGACATTGTTTTAGCTGGGAAGGATGCGCAAGTGGATAAGTTTGCCTTTTAAGCAAATGGGTCTCCCTTAATTAAGTTTTCAATGGGCAAGTAGCTTTTCCATGCATTTTCTATTCGCGCTTGGCGTTAAGGCGAAATCAGTCCCAAAAAGTAAGTCCCTTTCCTCTTCGCTGCGTGAGAGAGAAACAGACGATGACGCTTCGAACGAGAAATCTGGTCATTTTTTGTAATATAAAATGATACATACAGATATTTGAAAATGTAAGCCCATAGATTCATTTATAAATTCAAAAAGGAAGAAGAGGACACAAAATAAAATAATAAATATTGAATAACAATGAAATCGTTCAGGTTTTCAGACTAAAAACGGGAAATTCGAGCTTACTTTGCGATTTTTTTCTATCGAGGCAACTTTATCAAATCGTGTTTTGGGTCCCATAGTTTTGTAGAATATATGTCTTGAAATAGTCATAAAAATATTTACTTATTATTTTATGGAAATTTCAAGAAATGGCATTGAAAATTCCGAACGCTTTCGCGGACGTTTCTGAGCTGATTTCGCCTTAAGCGTTAAATAGAAAGAGTGGTTTTGGATAGAGACTATGTATCTAACTGTTCTAGTTCTATTTTACGCTTAACGCGCTTAGTTATAGAGTTTATAACCTACTATTTAAGCTACCGTGTAGATGTCAGTTTCTGGAATAATTGCTCTTATGTCTAGGTAAAAGCGGATTTCCTTGCTTGCACCACGTTTAATGGAGGAAGCTTGCTCAACAGACTGTAATTTTAAACTTATTCAAAAATAGTTACATATGTTTCATTCGTGGTCATAGTTACATATGTGGAAGGGTTTAGCATAATCAACAAGTGCTTAAATACAGCTGTTTGTAGTATTCTGTGTCGTAATATGAATACGTGGTAACAAAATTTGATTTTTCTAGGAATTATGCTACACATTAGAGAAATGTCAGTATAGTAATAAATGAACTCCTTACTATGTTCTCTTTATCACAAACCTGTTGGTCAATATTTTACCATTTGTTAGCTTTGGGGCACATTTTGACCATTATCCTTTCCATCCATGAAAAGCAAGATATTTCGGGTGTTATTTAAGCAGTAAGCAAAAAAATGCTATTTGTAATGCTAAAAATTAACTTTGTTAAGCAGAAATTGCTAATCGTTAAGCAACTCTTGGACAGTAAATATTTCTGAACAACAATATATTTTATCAGACATGTGAACATAGGTAATAAGAAAACTTCAATGCGCGTCTGCGCGTGTCATACGTATAAAAATTTTGTTATGCGATTACACAGCACGTAAATATATATTTTTTTAAAATTTAAATAGCAACTTAATAATCAATCGAATATGTCGAGGTCGAGCCTCAAAAAATACACAATGGTAGTGTTTTTAATTGCTTACGGCAGTCTTCCTCTTCCGTCCAAATAAAACGAAAGTCTAAATACTTGCTAAGCACAATATTATCCGTGTCAGAGGCCATGTCAATCATGTCGTTGGGCATGCTCAACTATACTTACAGTCCAGCAAAAAAGAGTAGACAAAAAATGAGGGCGCCACTGAGTAAGAAATTTCAAAATTATATGGCAATATTAACTATGAATGGCAACAATTTAGTATGAAAAAATTTTAGCTCCATTTTATTTAATTTCTACTCTTTTTTGCTGGACTGTAAATATGTCAGAAGTCAGGCCTCTGTCATGTACTTAATCATGTCAGAGGCCTACTTTACCATATTAGAGGCCTAGTCAACGTTGAGATAACCTTGACAGAGGTCTCCTGGTTCGTCAAGTCGTTCGTTGACCTAATGTACCTTAGGTAGGATAGAAGAAATGAGAGATTGCCCGCATGACACTTAAGCTGCTTGTAAAAACTTGCTTCTCAAATTATTATTTTGCTGCCCCGATAATCACTTAATATTATTTACAGCCCTAATGTTATTTTTCGGACTAAGTTATTACATTGTTGCCCAAAGTTTGTAAGTCGCTTTTTGTCGCCAATCGAAATTTATGGAATACCAATAATTATTTCTCTTTTTGAGAGACCCAATCTCTTTGGTGATTGAGAATTGTGTCACGCCGTGGATTATCACGGCACGGCGTCGTGGTCCGGCACGGCGCCGTGCCGTGGCACGACACGACGTCGTGTCGTGCCACGGCGTGCACCGTGACGTTCCACGGCGCCGGCGCCGTGCCGGAGGTATGTGGACACGCCGTAAGAATGTCATCCTGTATGTTTACATAGCCAATTTAACCATATTTTGTAAATGTTGATATTTACATAATTTTAAGATTTACCTTTAGGAAACTATCCTGAATATTATTTATATTACCAATTTTGATAGTAAATGCAATATGGCGTGTAGGTTTGTATAATATTTAAATCTCGTTGACAATGTCTAAAATATTTTTTCTTTATTTACAGGTAGAAACGGCCTAAGCAATGTTGTGACGAACAAGAGCGACGCTACAAAAATGTTCTATCTAAACCAAGATGTGGCGAACCGAACTTTGTTATTCATAATAGTGTTGCTATCGCTAAAACTGTGTTGCCCTCAAGATTTGAGCGAGGATCTTAGCAATGAAGACAGTGAGGTTAAAGTAGCAAATGTAAAAAGTATGGTGGCGGTAAAGAAGCCTAGAAGTGTTGGGAACTGTCGGCTGAGTGAACTGTTGTGTGACACGGGACAGTGTATTTCGTTGGACAAGTACTGTAATGGAGAGGATGACTGTGGGGACAAAAGTGATGAGCCCAAAGCTTGTACACGTAAGTACTGTTTTCTTTTTATCATATTTATTACTGTCTTCTAAAAGAGAAAATACATATTTATTTTATTTTTGGTTGTTGATGCTTCTAGGCAGAGGACAAATTATAAAATTTATTTAATGGTTGAAAACCTATATTACATGTTAATATAGGTTTTTTTAATTTAACCGTTTTACGTACCTAATACCTATGTAAAACGGTAAAATTTTTAGAAGGGATAATTTTTCGTGAAATGTAGTTTGATGAACAGTGGGTGAAGAGGTGGTGTAGTGTAGAAAGTGATATGTCCTTTGTATCCACGGATAAACTGGTAGCACTGCAGTGAGTCACTAGCTCATCATAATGATACTTCTACACTACTTCATTATGAAGCTACGAATATCACCACTGTGTCTTAACACTTGATTTTTTCGTGGTTATTATAAACTAATCGCCCGATTGCAACATCGCCGAAATATTGGGTGCTCAATACAACCCTACCGTGAATAATATTAAAGTTTTAACACTATGTCTTACCTTAAGCTTATACCAGTTAATATATCGTGCAAATGAACCTCAATATCGTTTTAATGACTTCGATATGCGGCAAGCTGTAATATTTCTTCTCCGTCGAAACATTATACTAACAAATTGAACCCATAGATAATTATTTCTCCACGCTTGATCCGGAAAACGATACAATTTCATTATTATTCCGGAATCAATTTCCTATAAGGAAATTCCGGTCAACGAACTCACGTTACATACTAATAGATTCCAGATTGTTGGGGATTACAATACGAACAAGTTGTTAATAGAGCCACAGTAATAACTCAGCTAGAGTAGGATAGACCATATGGCCTAGAGGCCATTCTTTATAAAAGTTATAGAAATAATCCATCTTCCAGTTGAGAGTGTAAAAAAGTTGCCCTAAACATTTTGAACGTTTGACTATTTTATTAAACTATTTTACAGTATTATGACTTTTTGAGGACTCGCGTTTGCTTGTACGAGATCGATAGCCCCGCTTTAATAGCTATCACACACAATCCAGAATCCCGGGACATACCTATCTACTACACAGGACTTTTTGACTCTTAGAAAACCTGTTCTAAAGTATTGTGTCAGTGTCCAATGTCCATGCAATCAAACAACATCGCTTTGCAAAAAGACGACGATCTTAGATAATCTTACAGCTTTACTGTGCCAGCATACTGAAGGAAGGGTACTAAAGGCTTGGTCATTCAGACGCATTTTAATATGTCTCCCCTTCTCTTTCGCTGACGGCTGTCACAAAAGAAAGTACGGGAAGGGTGGGGGTACTTCAACGTCGTGCCAGTGGAGTGGCTGTGTCAGCGATGGCCTGGGTGGTTCTACGGTGCTCTGAAATATTTACCATCTTTCCTGGCAAATATTTACTATGTACTTATCCATTCCGTTCACTAATTTGTAATCTTTTATTAGGAAATATCGGTCACTTAATAAAAATTTATACCTATTTAAAGGTAGAGCAGGGTAGCGCTACATACAATCCGTGACACGAAATTGATTTCCACGAATATACTGAAAACCTTCTTATTCTAATTCATTAAGAACTCTTCTTCTCAAAAAATCATGATGTAATTGGCTTTACTTCAGAGCGACTGCTTATGATTTGTCTCACCTTACATAACGATATTTTTGGAGCGTAGTCGAGTAAACTGATGGCCCGTACCCTGACTAGCCCAGACTACCCTCTTTATGTAATATTCATCCGAGCAATGCAGAGCCACGCCAAACATATTTGATGCTTATGGACTTACGTAATCGGTAAGCGCACTGCTTTTTTACGGTTCAGAAGGTTCTGGAATGGCAAACTTTGGTCCAAATATTGCGGATTTATTAACGGAGTCGAATAAGTAGAGTGTAACTGTGTTAGGGTTATAAATTCTGTTCGTCCTAAGGGTTGTGTTGTACTGGAAGTATAAAGCTAACCGTGAAAATTGTGTGATTATAATATGAGATTAGATTGGACAATTATATTATGTACCATACCATAACAGCCACAATTAGTCCACTACTGAACTATGTAAGTACCGTAAATAAATTAAACCTACTTCGGTACTTAATAACCTTTCCCGTATGAATATGACATCAAATAACGACAGCGAAACTTGTCAAAATTCTACAACTTAAAGCACATGTCTTTCGAAAGTTCTTTTAACTTCAACACATTATCTTATTTTTCGGTGAATTAATTAATTCTGCAAAAATATGTATAATTCAATATGTATGTCAAATAACTTGTCTTTTGGTAGCGTTTTCATCTCAAGCAAAGTTTCCTAGTCAGAAAAGATAATTTGTTTCAAAAAGACTCGGAAATGTCTTCACAAAGGCAATTCGACGAACTAGATTACAGAACTATTCCTTTGGGAGCGAGTGAGGAACGTGACGATGTTACTGACTTGATTCTTTTCTTACTACTATTATTTTAATGGTAGCAAATAAATTATAGTAAGAAGCAGAGTCATCTTTTTGTAATAAAACAATATCACAATAGCAAATTTTTCTATTGTTTCAATTATAGAGTAATTTATCGAACAAGCGTAGAGCAAAAATAGTATTATTGTTAGACTAATCAAAATATTTATACTTAGTTCGATTTCTAATCAAGAGATTTACTTTTTGCATTGTAAGCGTATTTCTTGCAAGCTCATAATGTTCTCAAATATTACGTTAGTTTGGAGTTCTGATAATGTTTGATCATTTCAAAGAAAAAACCGTCAATATCATAAAAAAAATATTTTTGACTTTCACGATAATTTCATTTTATTCGGTTTAAAGATAATTTATTCTTAAAATAACATACAATATAACTAATGGTAACATTTTGACTTCTCCACACTATTTACTTACACTCAATCTATTTAGTATATTTGATGTTCAACACCATTATATAAGCACTAACATGGTCTATTATGTAGAACTTTGGTTTTGATTTAAATATTTATTTCAATTGATATATGGTGGCCGTAATAGCGCTAAATGTTGTTCAAATTGCTATCATTCATCGACAGTCTCTACAGTTCAATGCTTATAATAATCCTTCTAATGTACAGTGTTTGCCTCTAAAGTATTTACCATAGTTACTACGCTTGATAGGCGGATTGGCGAGCGCAGCGCAGTGCAAGGTGTTGTATTCGCGGGGAACGCTACTGCCCATTTCTTGGATTTATCCTTCTAGTCACTATGGGTAGAAATGGAGTGGTGCTATTCTAAGCCAGCACCACCCGGCATGTTGCAATGGAGTTTATAATTCATTTTTAACCGGCTGCCTGCCTGGCGTCAACTTAGGCGCTCCTTGTTGAGGGTAAATTAATATTTTCATAAACACATTAGCATAGTCAACACTTGCAACAGTTGACTTTGTTTGAAGTTGTCTTTCCATTAGCTTTCTATTAAAGGCACTCCGTGTTGTGTATATTTAAAATAACAGCACCTTTTGTCTTTCTGTTACGACATGTGTGATGATGGCAGAAGATAATTTGCGTATTTAATTATCAGTAAAACCTAATCGAGATGATTAAATTGGTGACACAGTCTCATAGTTCGATAAGATGTCAAATCTTGTTCTATTTATAGTAGGTTAGACTTGTCATATTTCTGCTTAAGTAATGTTATAGTATCTCTTTTCGACTAGATACCTATAGAAGCAAACACAATATATACATCTACATTTAAAGAATTAGTGCTGTGGAGCTCAGCAGATATAAAACATTTATTGGTATAACGTACTCAAGCGAAAACCTCGGAAGCTTTTTATTCTCCTTCCTTACATAGTGCCCAAAGTCTCAGGCGAATAATAAACCTGGTTTAATTACAAGGCTGCCTGTAAACGAGCTTCTGCGTTTATCGCCGGCGTAGGGGCCCATTTCTCCGAAATATGGGTGCAATTAACAAAAAAACCCATGTTCACTTTAATAAGGTGTTAAGTTTGCCGACACCGCTTTTAGAACGTACCTATAGGCGTTTGTCACGGAATGTGCGTGTGGTTAAGAAGGGTCAGTAAAAATTCGACGGGTAATCAAATAGGTACCTTTGTTTGTAAGCGTTCGAGAATACAGTCTCTTTGAGTTAATGTAATCTAATCACCAAACTATAGACAGCAAAATTCCAAACAAGAAAACTATAAGTACCAAGTTAGTTTATTTTATGATTTGGCAATCTATTTCAGCCTATTGCAGTCCACTGCTGGACGTAGGCCTCCCCCAGGGAACGCCATAAGGCACGATCTCCCGTTTTTGCCAGTCGATTTGGCAATAAAGTAGGACATCTTTTGCATGTAGCTCGTAGATATTAAATTATCTACCAAGCATAGTTAGTCTGATTACCAAATTTTAAAACACTTCTCGTGTTAGGTATACAATTTTTGGAAAACTTGCAAAATTTCCCACCGCAGGCAGGATTTGAACCTGCGACCTTCGGCATCTGTACTGCCGACGCCAATACCAACTGTGCTACCGCGGTTCTAATCTATCCTGCGAATCAAGCAAGTAGGTATATCTTGTCCACTAACGCGTGGATAGTCTCCATCTACCGGGATAGTTTTTGCAACTCATTTCTGGACCATTATCCAGAAAATATTAACCAAAAAATAACTTTAATATTTTTAATAATTAAAATCTGTCCATACGGGGCTAGTTTATGCCTCCTGCCAAAGACATATACCTATTCCAATAGTAACTATAATAACTACAGAGACTATTACCAGCAACAGCAGATGCTACTGTACTTTTAAAACGCTATTTATACCCACGGATGGGCGTGAAACTTTGTAATCATAATGTTTCATAGTTACCGCTAGTAATAATGATTGCCCAATCAACCCACTAAAAGTCATAATAGTAAAAGCTTTTACCAACAAATTATTTGAAAAAAATCTTTCCTCCTACTGTCATTAGTCACGCGACGCAAACTCCACGTGCATAGATAACAGCTGTTTGCAAAACCAGGCTTCGCTGTGTCTATAAAAAGAGTTTGTTTAGCTTTAGCCGGCTTTGGAAAAAGTTAAAAGCTGGGGCATACCGAATGCGTATGCAGCATGTATCGGAATGAATAAAATTGTTTAAAAATTTCAAAATTGCCACGTTTAGCAGTGGATTATTGCAGCTCATTTATATTTTTTAAATTTCAACATCTAATTTCAAAGTTAATATCAAATTCCAAAGTATCAAACAATTAGAAGTCGTGTCAAATTTCTACCATGATGTCAATATTTTACAAAATCGATCTCTACTTTCCGCTGATAACCAGCCACCGTATTGACTCGGTTCTTATCCCTCTCAAACCACACGATGATGGTAAGATGATTCATAAAAATGGTAGGTACTATTTTTGGTGGTCCACTATGTAGCATGCATGTCTTTCTATGTGCATAAACTCAGTGTGTCCCTGACTTTAACTGGCTTTGAAAAAGGCTAAAAAAGTATGTCGGTCGTGTTGAGTCGATTTTACGTTCTCATGTGTGTGCTATGTAGCGTGATGTGCCCATGGGATTTTTATTCTGTGCACTTTGAAGTTTATGCGGCTTTGCAGGAATGTTTTTGGTATTCGGAAAATTCTGTAAGCAAAGTGGATTAAGCAAGAAGTATCGTTTTGTGGTACCTATTAAGGAACTGTAGTATTAGAATCGTGAATAAAAATTACAAAAAATGCCGCGGGGAATATTAAAAATAAGTAAGTACCTACATATCTTTGTCAAATCAGTTTGCCTTTACAGTGTTCCATACATCTGATACGTCTACCTATAAGATTGTAAGCCTTGGACAATCAAGGAACATATCAAGAAACGAGTGACATTCGATATGTGGCCAAGTAAATGCGTGTTTACGTAACTTTTGATGCTTCAGACGTGTGATTGGAGGCAAGTATTATTTTTGCCCAACTGCCTCAGGTGGGTGCTGTGTTTCGAGAGCATTATGGATGTATGCAGACAAGAATTTTGTGTTCACGGGCTACAGCCTAGACGACTGAGCGGATCTTGACATGTCAGGTGTCATTAGATTTTTCTCCTAGAGTTACAAGGGCTAGGTATATTGAAATTTCATAAATTGAATATGGCATATTTTTATCGCAAAATACAACTAGGTATAAAATCACTGCCGCCGCCGGAATTTTGTTTTTTAATACATTTTGCTTGGTGAAGGATAAATTGATTACTGAGAATATGATTTCTCTCTATTCTAATATTATAACTAGATTTTAATTCCATTTCAGTTTTCAGCGACTGCCTGCAATTATAACAAAACAATTCTAAAACCCAAAAACACTCCGCACTTGCAACTGAATTATTTTGAACATTTACTCAATTTAAATTTCTAACAATACACCCACACAAAGACGACGTAGACAAGCGCGATCATTAAAGACTAGTTCAGTTTGCCACCGACCCTGTTCGTCACAAAACAGTTCCTGGCTCCTGCTATTTCTTTGTCGCTCAAATGCCAGCGACTCCCAACTATAATTTTTTGCCTCTGTACTATTCTGTCTGTACTTCCAAATGCGGAATACGAAATCACAAAAACCTTCTATATCACAGCTATCGATATACAACTAAGACACTTTTAAATGGTGTAAATTATGCCATAATCGCAGACTATTTGAAAATCATATTAAATTAAGACTGCCAAAGTACAGTCAGACAAATCACAATATAAAAAATATGATGAAAACGGGCATAAAATATTAATTGTTATCTAAAGAAAAGATCTTTCGAGTAGGTCTGTACCTACTATCAGGCATCTAACATTATGGTTGTGTAACGAACGCCGTCTAAATAATCAATCATAGTCAGCAACCAAAGTATATGGAACCATCTTTCTTTTACTACCATCAGGGTGTTTAAGCCTGGAATTTGTTCCCAGTCTGGTTAGGACATTGCAGGCTGAACCACTTGATTGTCCGAAAAGCAAGATGGTTCCGTGCTATGGATGGGCACGTTAAGCCGTCGGTCCCGGTTTGTCTATGATGGCGGTCGTTACAGAACCATTTATTTAACTGTTTATTGCACACAAGATAAAACACAGAACAATCACAACAACACAACAGGTACTACTTATTTCTAAAAAGAAATCTCTTCCAGCAGTCCTACGGTAGAGAGACAGCATAAAGTAAGGCTGATAGACCGTGCACAATTTATTGTATTAATTAGAATATTTATAAGTACATATAATATACTAAAATATATATTATAATACACATACAATATACTAAAATATATAATTTACTTATATAATACAAAAATAATAATATAAAATAAACATACATAAATATGACAATATACAAACTAATTAGGCAATGAAAGATAATGCTCTTTTACTCTCTTCTTGAACACTGAGAGGGAAGGGCTGTCACGCACTGTGTGCGGGAGGGAGTTCCACAATCTGGCTGCATGAACAGTGAAAGAATAGCTGTAGAAGTCAGTGCGGTGTATAGGAATAGAAAGAATTGATTTTACGTGGGAGCGACAAGGCTTATCCTGAGGACGTGAGAACTGAAAACGTTCTTTAAGGTAAGATGGAGAAGAAGGACTGTGAAGAATATTATAAAGACAAGAGAGCACATGGGCATTTCTGCGGAGACGAATAGGAAACCACTTGAGTTGAGAGCGAAACTGCGAGACGTGGTCATACTTACGTAAGCCGAAGATAAATCTAATGCAAAGGTTTTGAAGACGCTCGAGTTTGCTCAACAGCTCTTCAGTAGCATCCAGATAGCAAGTGTCCGCATAATCAAGAAGAGGAAAAAGAAGTGTCTGCGCGAGAGTGATTTTATTTTTGAGAGGCAGAAAATTTTGGAGGCGCTTTAGCGAGTGAAAAGAATAGAACATTTTCTTACTGACGTCATTCACCTGACAAGTCCAACTAAGGTTATGGTCTAGTAGTACACCCAGGTTCTTAGCGGTCTTAGTAAAAGCAATAGGTGTCCCATTATAAAGGTGGGCTTAAAAACCAAGCGACAGCGACAACGACGCGCGTCGTTGCCGCTGTCAAATGACTGGTTTGTATGGGGAACCAGAAAAACCGAGCGACGGCGTCGTTGCGGCGCGCCACGACGCCGTCACGTTGACAGCGCGCTGAGAAGCTTAGAGTTTGTATGGGATGCGGTCGGGTTTTTCTACAAGACCGCAGCGACAACGACGCCGTCAAAATTTGACGGCGACAACGATGCGCGTCGTTGTCGCGTCGCTTGGTTTTTAAGCCTATCTTAAGTCACAATGGAGGCATTAGTGTGATCAATTTGGCTTCGCATATACTGGCTACCTATCAGCATCGCTTGCGACTTTTTGGGATTTACTTTTAATCCAAAAGATTCAGCCCAGACAGCGATCCTATTTAAATCATCGTTAATAGCCGCAGTGGCACTTTCAATCTCGTCAGAAATAAAATGACGATATGTCAGAGGCCTGCTACTTGCAGTAGGCGGTTGTAAAACTCTTACACCGGGATTCATCGGGTTGTTGAACGACTTGGTGTCCCACTCGAAGAAGAAGGAGCCTGGAATGACACGCAAAATTTAGATGCCAAACCGGACCAGTGGCAAACTGGGACCGAGTCTCATTGAAGTCGGCGAGTGCATTGAGGGCGCACATATAAATTCCATTTTCCTAATGCAACTGCGTCACACGACAAGTTTGCACATAATTAGTGCAACACACGTGCCCGTGTTTGCTGACATTCCCTGGGAAGTACTAGCTTTTACGAATGCTATACCTAGTAATGTTAGACTACAGTTGTTGGGTAAAAGAAAGTTCGCCTTGTGTTCACTATAATATCCTACCTTTACTCTTAAACCATTGATAGCTAGCTACTGTGCAAAAGAATCTTTGTTTGATTTCTTATCAGAAATTTATTAATAGGTACTACAAATATGAGAGAGAAATGCTTCAAGTAGTTAAATTAATTACGAAACTTCTTATTTGTTGGACGTGGTGTAAATGGCCGATAAATTGGAGCTATTTTCGCCCTGCCTATTCTGCAAAGGATAAAGGCGTGAAGTATGTATGAATGTATCGTCTTTTTTTTGCAGTGTATTAGAATCTGATGTCTCTTGCAGTTTCTACTACTACTACTTCAACCACGACAGCCCACTGCTGGACATGGGTCTCCCCCAATTGGGGGGTAATGCCATACTCACCACGTTTGGCAGGCGGATTGGCGAGCGCAGTAAAAGATGTTGCATTTGCATGGAACGGTGCTGCCTATTCCCTGGATGATTATCCCTTAGTCGCTTTTTACGACACCCACGGGTAGAGATGGGGTGATGCTATTCTAAGCCGGCACCACACGGCAAGTTGCAGTTTCTGTTGTGTAACTAATTATTAAGAACCACACGGTATCTACTTTGGTAGAATCTTTCTGCTATGCTACGGTATGGTACAACCAGTTCAGGTATGTACCAATTTCTATGTCTCTCATAAACGTACCAAAGCAGCAAGGTATGTACGTTTTCATTTGAGAACTAAAACTCCAGGGATTTAGTGCAAATGAGATCTGAATGAAATGCGTCAGTCAAATTTCAAACTTCAGTGAGATTTATTCAGCACCTGCTTTCTGAAATTAGTTTGATAAAAACGTATGTTTTGAGCATCTCATACTTAGTAATCAACATGTCATGGTGCTATTATATCTAAAAAAAGGAAGTTTTAGACCGCATTTCCGAGGTGAAAATGAATTCCGGTAAAAAGTTTGATGCAAGATTTTAATGTGTATGAATATCAGGCATAAATTATTTCGCCAAATGTCATATCTCATTTCATAAAAATTTCAAACAAGTTTTACTGAATTTTAGGAAAATTATACATGAATTTACGGAGGTGGATTCATCTATCAAACCTAAGGGTGAGCATCACTAGCCAGGAAGACACTGCATGGGGCGTTGTGTCTGCATTCATCATGAACTGCAATAACAGCTCTTTTCGGCAGCACATTTATTGAAAAATCCTCCTTTAGTAGAAGCTGGAACATTATTGTACTAAATAAGTAGCCATTATCAATATCATTTCAATTCCGATCAGAGGAGTGCGTCAGATAGCGCTAGTAGTGCGTAAATAAAATGAATACTAATAAAGCAAACTGTAAAACACTGAATAAAAACTCCCCGAGAACTATACAATGACTGTTAAGTACTTATTAATGCAGAACTTTCGAATGAAACATCTCGACGGAAGACAAACAAACTTCGTACGGGAAGTTTTATTTGCAAAGCTCTGCGCTGCAATTGTTACATCAGTGACGTCATTAAACTGTAAAGCATGTTTGCGCTTTATTGCTGCACTCATAAACACTGTTGTGATTTACTTTGCATCAAACTTTGTTTTTCAATTTAACACAAAAAGACATTGTAAGTACAACTTGTTTTTACTTAGGTTAACTGTTTCATGTATTAGTAAGTGACATGATACACATTTACGTAAATATTTACGTGTTGAAATTTTCGGTGTTTTGTGTATTTTGGTGGGTTTTTGACAAATTACAATTTTGACCAAAGAGAAAGCGCAAAATATCGGCAATATGTCATGCTAATGCAAGTAAATTCAACGCTTAATAAGTAGATATTTAATCAGAATACTCCACTATATCAAATACACTATCTACGTTAAACACAAAATTTAATTAATTTAAAGTACACAACTGCTTTATATTTTACTCTATATAAATAAACAGATTACAAATTTCTACTTAACTGGTGTTGAATAAACACACGTCCTAAGAGACCGTCTGAGCACTGACAAAATACGTCTATTGCCAACAAAGACGTCTCTCACACAGAACACAAACAGTGCTAACAGCAACTACTAAGAGAATACTGGGAGAGAGGAAAGTATTTGCGGAAGCTTAGCGCTGGTAATTGAGAACTCGACGAGGCTCTTGGTAGGTTTTTTGAAGCACCAAAGCTTTATTATCAGAGAATACTGCCTATTTAATCATAAAGATTAGTGATTTTGATTCGTAATTATAAAATTTCGTGTCGTACGAAAATGACATCAAAGTTATTTGGTTCAAATTTTCATATTCATTCTAATTCTACAATATACTGCAATTTGAAACTTGCATGACAGTTTTTACATTATGTACCTAGGTATGTTGTATTATAGTTCCACTCCTCCACACGCGTTTCTAAATATACAAATTCAACAAAAGGTGTAAGAATTCGTATAAACAAAAGATATATTAGTAACAATTCTAAGTCTGTCTTTTCAAGGACAGGTAGTAGGTACCTACACAAAAAGCTAACCTTTTCTAATCCAATCGAATATTCAATCATCGCAATTGATATTAGCTCATCCAATTATTCAGATAGCTCTAGACGTATTTACACACTTCATGAATAAATCATCTTTATGCCTTAAATAGAGATGATAGTTACTTAGCAGCTGAATGGAATTTCAGAATATTTTGGGATAATGCAACGAATAATAAAAATGAAAATGTTGAACTTTATAAAAGCTTCTGTAAAACTTTAGCATAACAGTAAGAATAGTTTATCGTCAACTTAATTTGACATCCTTTAAACATATAAAACGCAAATTAAGCAAATGACAACATTTTATGTAAAACATTTATGATAAAATAAATAATTATTGAAAGGGCTAATTTTTAAACCATAGTAAACAAAACAGGTATAATATAGTGAGTTACCGTAGCTTAATTATTCTTTGATACCAGGAAATTTTATAAAATACACGATAAAATTGAATCAAGTGTCTATTGATCGAATAAAACTTCAAAGAACATTTTTCTCAAGAACTTGACAATAATTAGGTCGGCTGATTGGGTCGTGTCGTGGCCTGGTTATTTAAGCTTAATGACCTCCGCAGGGCACTATAGTTGCCATAAACCACTAGACTGGACTAGCAGTTATTTTCATTATTTATTAAAATAAAGTCACACAAATCGCATCAGTTGGCCTTTGGTGGCTTAAAAAACATCTAGGTACCTACTGTCCGCGCGTTATCTGATAACAGCCACATGTCATTCAAATGCCATCAAATAGCACGCGGACTATGAATATCGATAAACAATGCATATTAAAATGACAGGTTTGACCTCCAAATTATATAACCGAGAGGTAAAAAATATCACGACATCTAAACGTTAAGCAGCCATCTGATACCTACGACGGGGACATTTTAGATGTAAATTATTAAGGAAGTTGTGCTTATTATTTGACTCACAGTGAGTAAATTTTTCTCATTATTTGTCTCTCGATTCTACATAAACACTGAAACCATAAATAATAACGACAATGTAACAATTTATCGTGTTTCCTGGCGTTTCTTCTTTTTTGTCAATTTTGCTACGAAAAAATAAACTTTACCATCGTGGTGTGAAAAATTAGCAGCACTTACAACCGTAGTTTACGAATAAATTATGAGCACATAATGCCAAACAAGTGTTTCTCCAAGACGAGTGTAGTATACGCACGCGTAGTCTAAGTATGCCATTACTTCAGCAAAATGGTCCATTTGTTTCACGCTGCTAAGCATTGGGGGAAATGAAAAAGACCTGACCGACTGAAAACGAGCCTTTAAAAATATCCGGCGTTTCAGAGAGCTCCACGCGTGCCGGTTTTTACACGCAAACTGTAGGTAAAAAAGCACATTCGAATATTTTTCACGTTTTCTTTGAGAGTTTATTCTGTCTCTCGATTGTAAGTGATATTCTAACGAATGAAATAGAAATTCACGTGGGTGACATGAACGCCAACAATAGTAGAGGTTACATACAAAGGTGCAGCAACTACTTGTATATCTACAAAGGGAAGCATACTTTCTCGTCAGTAAGGAAGCCAACAAAAACCGCGAAATCAAAGGCCTCAAGTGTGATGCCCACTTTAGAGCCTAAACAAAAACAAAAAGGACATTACGAGAACAATGATGTTCCACGGTGAAGTGAACACTTGTACCGTAATGCGCTATGTAATGTGCTGTCAGGACAGACAAAGGGAGTTTTTTTAAAGAGATTGTAAAAATATGGCCGCTCCCCATTGTACGCTTTCAGGCTCTTTTTCCTTCTCATTTCCTTATTTTTGTGTTGAAAGGATTAACAATACAGGTGCTTTTTTATCGCGGCCTGAGTTATCATTCGTTTTTGGGAACAATAGAATAGTTTGTTTTGTGTAATAAGTTGAATCGGGGTGTGGAAGTGACTGAGGATTTTGGGTTAGTAAAGCGAGTCATTCAGCTTTCACAACTTTTCAATTAAACTGCTGACAATGGCTGTGTGGGTTCCCTTACTTACCTTTTATGAATACATGGAAAACAGTGATGCCTGTTTAGTCGTACGTAAACGTCCTCGACGAATTATACATTTTATGCAGGGAATCATCGACGACTGTAATTACAATTTTCATAAATTACTTTTGGTTTTTCAAGAGTTTAGTCTTTAGCGCCATTGTATTTTTTGAACGACTGTTTTTGCCGATGACGCTTGCATAAATAGGGGTAGTTTTGTGTCTGTAATAACAGTATTTTCTTGTCCACAGCTTGCAACAGAACATACTTCGGCGACGTGGGTCGCACGTACGAGCTGGAGGTCCGAAGGCCACGGGAGGAGCATCTGCCGTTTGTCTGCCATCTCAACTTCACTGCCAATGGGGGGAACTACGGGGATATTATACAGGTAAATTGTTCTCTTTTTTCTAAGCGACTCTGTAGTTTTAGCCCCGAGACTATCAAACTTATAAGGTCTGTATATTTGGTGGAGAGAGAGGACTCAACACAGGTATATGGCTCTTAAGTAGAGGCCACGCCTCGGCAAGCACAGCGTTGGACTTCAAGCCGACTTAAAGAGGCTGGCTGGTAGCGACTGGATTTCGAAAACAGGAGATCGTTTCTTATGGCGTACCGTGGGGGAGGCCTACGTCCAGCAGTAGACTGCTATAGACTGATGTGATGTAATGAAACAGGTAGGCTGATAATATTACTATACTAGTCATTGATTGCATCGCCGCGAGGCACATTGTATAGAATTGTATTAATAATTGAAATAAATACTAGTTCATCATACTATTATGTGAATACGTAGATATGTACCTTAATATGTATTTGCTCGGCTTAATTAGTAAAGTACTAATAAATCCTGTTAGCAGCTGTTGTACAGCTACGCCCACAACACCGTATGCTAAAGACATTCGTATTATATACGAGAACGCGTGGCAAAGCTATAGTGGCACGATACAATTACAATGTTAATTTGTTGATTTTGACTGTGAGTTTGTTTGTTTTATACTAAAAGGTATTTCAACTATTTATGATCAAAACACACCAGCATAAAATCAGATACCTACCTTTTTACTACCGGGTAACTAAAGTGACCAAAATGAATCTTAGCTTGCGTAAAAAACCTAGGATACCGTTGTAAAAAACTAGATTCTTACCTAACTAATCTGATCAGTAGACAAAAATAATTTCATTGAAAATAAAATACCTACCTACGGATAATGTCAGAAATGTTACTTTTAAAATGCTATACTTATATGGACAGAAAACATAATTTTTAACCTTTGATAATGTTTACTTTACATCCTTGGGTCAAACTGCAAGCAAATCCACAGGAAAACTAGTGGTGGTACAAACTAAAGCAGTTGGAATATCAGTCTCATTAATAACTTACGCTCTGGTGGAGGAATTCTCTTACTCCAAGGATATTAAACTATCGGTACCTACCAGACTGGTTACACAATTGAATATTACTAGTAGTTGGGGTTGTTCCACTGCGCTCTAGAATTGTACTATTTCCTATTTGTCATTGAAATGAATGACTAATGGAAATGGAAATAAATAGATTGTCTTGGGCTATTTTGAATTCATAATTAAATGATGAAAAGCTCTTTTCCCCACGTGTATGAGCTTGACCTTTCTCTATCATTTTTGTTCGGTTATTTAGACTCAAAAGTTAGACTTGGTTTAAGTACCTAGCTTGGCAACGTCAAATCGCAAGGAAAATTAATTTAAATACGGTCTAAACTAAACTCGCGCCTAGCTTTTTTGTAATGACACGGCTGCATTTCATGATCGTGGCACTCTAAACAATAAAAAACAATATAAAACTGATTCTGATTGGCAATAAATGTTAGCAATACAATACTTGAGCATTTTTTTAGAACAACGGCTCTAGATCGTTGTGGGTCAACTACAGCTGCTAGGTATGGGAAATGGAAATATCCAAGCCGGAATTTACATTTAAATAGGTAGTCTTGAGCTCGCGAGGTCTCCAATTTTATTGCTCGGGTTAACTATGGATTGGTTGGAATTTTATTACTTCAAGTTTGTTATGATTCCATTATTTTCCAATAGGTATAGACTAAAAAGTAAGTTGTATGATGAATGCAACTCTGTTTGCGTGTCTAGGTACTGATAGTTGTGAATAAATTTTTATGATTTGTACATAAGCTGAAGCATGCATTATCTCGAGTTACCTTTTCACACAGGCTCATACGTTCCTATGTTATGGTGTTTTTTTTTTTATGTAGCCTGTTTTATGTTCCTGTTGTGTGCTATTCCTGTTATTTCCTCAGAGAAAAATTTTTAGGCACGTTCGTAGACATTAACATAAAAAAATTTTTGCCTACCTACATTAAAATACGCTTTGCGGAGATATCCATTGTTTAATTTATTGTTGTATATTGTTGTATATTGATGTGCTAACCTATTGTTTTTGTTCCAGCTTACATTCGACACGTTTACCGTCGGCAAATTCGTGTCATTCACCTCGGACGGGTGTCCCGACGGGCACATGACCATTGTGGAGCGAAGCCCCAGTCCACCCACGGGCCAATGGTGTGGCTCAGCGTGGGGCTACACGGTCTACTTCAGCGAGTCCGACTCTATCAACATGACGCTGCGGTTAGACAGGCTGAGTCAACAGGTAATTATAGACATTATTATAATTATAGATACCTATTATAATTGTGGAGCTCTTCCCCACGGGGATATGGTATGGCTTAGCGTGGGGCTACACGGTGTACTTCGCGAGTCCGACTCTATCAACATGACGCTGCTGTAAAACAGGCTGAGCCAACAGGTAATTATAGACATTATTATAATTGTGGAGCTCAGCCCCAGTCCACCCACGGGGCAATGGTGTGGGTCAGCGTGGGGCTATACTGTCTACTTCAGCGAGTCCGACTCCATCAACATGACGTTGCGGTTAGGCTGGCTGAGTCAACAGGTAATTATAGACATTATTTGATATATTATTATTATTGTGGAGCACAGCCCCACGCCCCCCACGGCTGTGGCTCCGCGTGAAGCTATCAAAATCCTGCCACAAGAAGATTCATTTGCTTTATTTAAAAAAACATTTACAAGAAAGCTGCCTTTAAAACTTGTAAATCATTATAGGTCATTGTTCTAAGAATAATTGCAGGAAATTAAAACAGATCGAATATTATATCCAAGGAAAATATCCAGCATTTCCTAGATAGGAAAATAAATTACTCAAAGAAATACCTATTAAAGAAATAATGAATAGTCATGTAAGAATATCTATTGATAAATTAATGGAATCCGATTACTATGAATAAGTGAAGTCAAGGATAATAAATAATGTTCTTGTACCTATCGGTAGAAGAAACATTTAGACAAATAAATGATATTCGAGTTCTTCCGAGGAAATATTTATTACCTACCTACATAAACTACCTATCATTATAACGAAAGGTTGCCGAAAAGAGTATGATTTTTCTTAATTACAATAAGATATCAACAAAACCTACAATATTTTTTTTTCTAGCTAGTGTTTTTTTTTTAATCGCAATGACGTGCACACTCAAAATAGTAGGAAACTAAATAAAACTTGTCGTGAATGTAGGTAACTACAAAGTAATATTTTAATAAATAATAAGGGTGACTAATCTACTTTTTTCTGTTTGAACAATAAAGTTTCTACAAATTCATCAACCTAATGTATTCTTCGAACTCAAGGACAAAATATCATACATTAATAATGAGATTGACGATAGATAGTAGATACTTATTACTTTATACCAAAGCAATCATTCGCTATTATAAGCTAGTGGTAGTTAAATCGATTTTTCTTTGTTTTATTATTGGTAAGGTTGTGATTTGTGTAAGCAGATACTGGCTAGTAACTAGAAATGTAACTAGTAATTTTGTTATTAGGTATGCAATGTTCGCTAACCGCTATTGGCTGTCTGTCTGTCACATGTAAATTATAGTCCTGCCTAACTGTAACAGACGGGTTTCCCAGCCAATGCTTAAAATGGTGAGCTGTTTCAGCTGCATTGCCATTTAGACTTGAGTTGTGCGATTCTACAATTATTAAAAACGTAGGTATTGGAAACAGGCACGTGCAAGCGTATGAATGTTATTTAATATTTTTGGTAAATGTGAAATACTACTTTAAACACGTATTGTGACAACAAAAATAAATAGGTAGTCATCCTACTCCGAAACTTTGTAGATTTTATTGTCGTTTATATAAAGTTCATAAAGAAATAACATCAGCTATTTGTGTAGCTCACGCTACGTTAGACACTACAATTGCCAATGTAAGTCTTATGCGCGTAGTTTAAAAACAGTCAAAAGCCCAAACTGACTAGCCCAGCCCGACCATAACTGTACCTTACTTGGAAATACGTAAAATTGATTATTTTAGAATAAACATAGTTTTTTTAATAATCGAAAATTTTCCCATCCCTACTGCAAGCTATTTACATGCCATCCGAAGCCTCGCACGGCGCGTGTAGTAAATCTTCATCCTAAGCTTCGTCGCTGTCACAGCGTCGGCGTTGCATAAAATCGTACCGTAATTTAGTGCTTTCCGGAATAAGACCTCAAATCTTGCCAATGTATTTTATATTTTTTATTTATATATCAACTATGTCTCATAAAGGTATAATAAGGACCCTAGGAACCTGAAAATATAATATTTTAAAAATAGTTTGAGATATTATAGATAAATAAACATAAAAGAAACAATAAAACAAAGATTGTAGTGACCTCCAAACAACCAAAATTAAATAGACCAATCCATCTCAACAACCAACTCATTGAAGAAGTCAATAAATTTAAATATCCGGACAGTTTAATTACAAGCGACTCTAGTTGTACTCCAGCCAGACATCAAAGCATGGATAGCAATGGCAAAAAAAGCGTTTAATGGAAAGAAACAATTACTTAAAGCCGGATATCATCTCACGTCATTTAGAATCATTTTAGAATAAACATAGTTTTTTTGATAATCGAAATTTTTCCCATCTTTACTGCAAGCTATTTACATGCCATCGGAAGCCTCGCATGGCGCGTGTAGTAAATCTTCATCCTAAGCTTCGTCGCTGTCACGGCGTCGGCGTTGCATAAAATCGTACCGTAATTTAGTGCTTTCCGGAATAAGACCTCAAATCTTGACAATGTATTTTATTTTTTGTGCATATCAACTACGTCTTATAGTTGCCGTGTGATGCCGGCTAAGAATGTCATCACCCCATATCTTTCCCGTGGGTGTCGTAAGAGGCGACTAAGGGATAAATTCATCCAATACCGGTTCAATACCTGAATGAATTTCGCAATCGCATTGCAACATCTTGCATTGCGCTCACCAACCCGCCTGCCAAGCGTGGTGAGTATGGCAAATACCCCTCTACTTAGTGGAGGCCCATGTTCAGCAGTGGACTTTATGATGACGTCTTATAAAGGTATAATATCGGACCCTAGGAACCTGGAAACATAATATTTATGAAGGATTGTAGGTTAGAAAATTGAATGCCAAAATTGTCTTGTATAGTAATAAAATAAACTCTGCGACATTTTATTACATAAAAATGTAAGATGAAACATAATATACACAATCTTTAAAGATAATTTGAGATACTATAGATAGGTAGATATTGCTGTGCTACTATTTTGTGACTTCAATACAAAACTCAAATTGACATGACACAGGCACATCGTTGGACCTAATAGATCTAAAAAGGGATAGTATCCATTAACACTAAATTGCAAAATACTAATTGCGTCACTTCCGCCAAACAGTATAACAAATCCCCAATTACCAACGATCACGCTGACTTGTTAATTCACAGTTTTTGCACATAGCTGTGTTAATCCTTATAAATGAACACCAGTATTTATCTTCATTAAGAGTCGTGTACTAAGCGTCCCTTTGTGAGACGTCATGCTAAAGTAAAGCTAACTTAGTACGCGGCTATAGAGGGATGTGACTCGGATAACGTTTTGTTTATTATTATCACTATTTATGAAAATAATGTGGTGTCTCCAAAGTGAAAACAAATTAAATTACTTTGTGAAAGTAAGTTGGTACTGGTTAACCTCACAGTCAGTAATCCATTCGATGAAATACCTCTTGAAAGTATCTATACATATAATCTATATAAAACAGTAACAAGTATAAAGTCTGTACATGAAATAGATTCAAAAAAGGATTTTTGTTTTGGATTATGTTTAAGATAAAGATCTCAAAACAATAGCAAAAAAATTTTTGTCTGTTTGTCTGTCTGTCTGTCTGTCTGTCTGTCTGTCTGTCTGTCTGTCTGTTTGGTTGTTATTCTTTAACGCAAAAAGTACTGATCAGATTGTTACCAAATTTTGTATCGTGGTAGCTTATTACTCGGGTCAACATTTAGGACACATTTTACTTCGGGAAAATCTCTCATTCCCACGGGAAAACGCAGCAAAGTTTTTACAGTCTATCTTATTGAGTGGGGTATCGTTGAATAGGTCTTTCAAAAATAAGTGCAGGTTTCTTAGAAATAAAATCGATTAAATGTTTCTGTCTCGAGATATTTCCTTCTAATGATTAATTTGTAGTACATGTTTGCTTTGAGAAAATTAGTATGAAAACCTTCGTGGATACGAATGCTTGGTAGATTAAAAGTTAGGTGTAGTGTCTTTGTGGGTATTGTTGGTGGTATGTTATGTTGCCGTGTGATGCCGGCTTAGAATGTCATCACCCCATATCTTTCCGTGGGTGTCGTAAGAGGCGACTAAGGGATAAATTCATCCAGGGTTCATTCACTGGATGAATTTCTAATAGCATTTCAACATCTTGCATTGTGCTCACCAACCCGCCTGCCAAGCGTGGTGAGTATGGCACATAATACCCCCCCACTAGAGGGAGGACCATGTTTAGTTAGTGGACTTTATTGTGGCTGTTATAAGAATGTTATGGTAGTAACAAGAGAGTGAAACGTGAAAATAACAGCAAGAGCTACAGATGAGTCAGTGTTTTCGATACCAGGTTAAATAGTTGCTGATGCCCGAAAACGAGCATAACTAACTACATACAAAGTATGTATTTAATTTAATAATTAGGTACGTGTTGTCAATTACAAGAGAAATGTTGGTGTTAGCCTTTTTCCTACCATGTAAGTGATAATACCGTGATACGTGTATGAACGTAACGTGTTAAATAGGTAAATTATCACATTATTGACTGAGATTTTGTTATTTCGACACGCCCAAGGTAAAACAACGTATCTCATTTTTGACAAATTTACAGTAGAGCGATTTTAAGGTTTAAAAAAATTCTCACGCTTTTGTTTTTTTATCAATTTAAGTGATTGTTTGTTTTAAAGAATACATGTAACGAGTTTTATATGTTGTTATATATGTTTTATTCATAATAATTTGCTTTCATTGAGTTTTATGACTTACAATGAAGGGCTACGATGCATATTACTTGCAATAACAACGTAAGTTGAGATAGTGAATCTTCAATGATAGAGATATTACGGTAAATTCCAGTGTATGTCTGAGTTACGTTTGAGTTGTCTTATGTACTTGTTACCTTTGACAGTTAAATCCAGTGTATGTCTGAGTTACGTTTGAGTTGTCTTGTGTTTTTATAACCTTTTGACCTTAAAGTAATCCAAGTAGCGTAAGTCTTGTATGAAATTTACGAACCATAATGCAATGAAATAAAATACTTTCATAAAATCTTATATTTTAATTTTTTTTTCCACTCATCATCGATATACGATGGGTGAAAACGAAAAGGTCGTAACTAGAAAAAAACAACTTTACACCAGAACCGAAAAACTAAAAAAATATCACCAAAAATCATAACACGAAACTAAGCGTTATTTGGAGATTATTTTTTAGGACCATGTTATTCATTTTTGAGCATCCTCTATAAGAAATTAATATTTTCAATCTAAATATTACGAGAAGTAGACTTTTCGCTAGTTACACCCTTTAGTTTTCAATTTACTGACTGCAAAAAGGTCGTAAATGGTTCACACTTTTGTGTGTAATTGCAAGGATTTATTTATTTTATGACGTGTAAAACGTCATATTTAAGATACTTTACAGATTTACGAATGAATAAAGGGGCATGTGAATAAAGAAAAATACTTTTACTCGACTTTTGTCGTAAATTGTAATAACTTCTGAAGACTAAACTATAAATAACTAACCCACTTTTTATGAGTTTTTTAACCGTGTATTGCATTATTTATTATCAAAAGCACACGTATTAAGCTGCAGCAGTCCACTTCTGAATCTTGGCCTACCAGGGTATGTCATTCATAAGTCATGATCTCCAGTTTTTGCCATCCAGCCACTATTCATCATCGTGATCATCATCAACCTACATCAACTCACTACAGGTTATAAGCCTCTCCTGTTTTGCGCTAATCTTCACGGTCCTGTGCAGATCTTATCAATTCAGACCCGATCGATTTGATGATGTCATCTGACCTCCGGACTGACGGTCTGCCCACTGGTCTTTGTGCTCCCTTTCGGTACTACTCTGTGACTGCTTTTGTCCATCGTTCGTTATGTCTATTGGACAAGTGTCCGCTGTCCATCGCCACCTTAATCTAGCGATTCACTTACCTAATAGTACGTCTTTAATTTTAGTCCTACGTCAAATCTCGACATTTGATACGCAATCAACGAGGTAGGCGCGCTCCATTGCTTTCTGTGCTATTTTAATCTTAAACTTATTATAGGTTTAACCTTAAGTAAGTATCAGCAGGATTTTGTCATATACCTTGGTCTTCAGGCATTGAGATAGTTGGACTTGAAGACATCATCCGGCTTCCCAAAAGCAGCCAAGCCTAACCCAATTCGTCTTTTCATCTCTTATCCTGATCTACTGGGTCGAAGGATAAAAGATGCCCAATGTCATTACCTATGGTTATATTACGAACACGCAAAGAACCTTGGTCTTGGACACAAATGTTCATTCTCAGCATGATCCTAAGATAAGCTTTGTGAAGTATTGTGAGCATTTGTTGGAGATTTGAAACGATGCAGGTGCACATGTATGCATGAAATACAGTCTCCATATCAATAAAACGAGGTGTCTGCCAAGGTTACACTCTCTCGCCCAAACTCTTCAATAATGTCCTTGAGGATATCATGAAGAGTGAGAAAAAGCAACGTCAATGCTGGCATGTCGCAACTGAGGATCATGTTTGTGGATAACCTCATCGTAGTGGCGGAATGTGTCTGAGATCTCCAATAATGCTCGCAGTCACTATTAGCCACACTTTTTATGTCATCGGTCCGTTTAGTTGGAAGATGTCTATTGCTACGCTTACCAAGTCGTGACCTCCAGTCAAGAACTTCCTTACTCGTTCTATGGCAGAATCGACCAGCCAGACAGCCACTTTGGTATTCAAGTGGTAATCATACTCTGTAATTTAATCCTTTAGTAAAACCCCTTTCCATAGCTTTCTGAATGACAGGTAGCTGGTGGACCAGTTTTAATGCCAGATTTCAAGTTTCAGCTCCTTAAGTCATGAAAGATAGCACATATCGCACACCATGATCGTAATATGGCAAGGATGTCTCTAGAATATGACGAAACTCCCTAAATGCTGCCCAGCCAAGCTACTTCAGGTGTAAAGTTTATCATCGGGGATATGACATCACCCTGACTTATGAGTAGCAGTTTATTGGGTCTTGCTTGAAGGTTCTGGACTTAAATAGGCTTCCCTGCATTTCGGTAGCTCTACCTCTACACTACATATTGCCAGTCAACTTGGCAGCGCTATAAGACAGTCAAGAGAGTACTCCAAAACAGTCCAGGTTTCAAAGGAGACAAATGTTTTTAAAATCCATGTAAACCATACACAGCAATTGGTTATAGGTGGAGGTGTTGAAGAGATTTTTTCCTATTCGTTCATAATAAATATGTACCTATTATATTTTATATATTATTCTATTAGTATATTATATTTTGGCCCTGTGATGTCGGCTTAGAATAGCATCACCCCATTTCTTTCCTGTGGGTGTCGTAAGAAGCGACTAAAGGACTCGAGGGTATCATGTGTATTGCAATTTTAGGCGACAGGCTGACAACCTGTCACTATAGCGATACACGACAATAGCTAAAACGACCCTCAAATATGTGTCAGACGTGGCGATAACGACCGTACTTTTACGGTCGTTGACGCTCTGCCTACCCCGCAAGGGATAAAGGCGTGATGTATGTATTAGGCTGCAAACCTAAATGTTAGAGGGCTTTAATGACTCTCAAAGTCAGCTTTTATGTGCCTTCCTTTTTTTAGGTAGTTTATATTATTAGTTTGCCGTGTGATGCCGGCTTAGAATATCATCACCCTAATTCTAACCATGGGTGTCGTAAAAAAGCATTAAGGGACTAAGGGATATCCGACTAAGGGATATTCATCCAGGGAATAGGCAACAGCGTTCCCTGTGATGTATCGTGCTCCATGTAAAATACGGAGAAAATCAAAGTAACTCAATTTACAATCTTTTTGCATGTAAATTAGTTTTTGAAAAAATACGATCAAACATCGTAAATAAACATGCGTTGTTATATTTTTAAAAGAGACAATATTTGATCCGTAAAACCAAATTGTAAATCAATATAGCATGTTTTATCCGCCGAACAATTTTTTTTTGCAGACTGCAACCATAGGTTACGTTGTTGTGATTCTCGCCAACTTCGGTTCTATTGTACTTAGAGATACGTTTGTTCGACACTCGTGTAGAGAAAATTATAACGAACAAGGGTATGTAAAAAACTCATTTTTGTCGTAACTCAAGTTACGTTGTTTTACCTTGGGCGTGTCGATTTGTTTAGGTAGTTCTAACGTTTTAACGTTATATTGCCGCAAGTTTGTTTTAACCGCCGTATTATAAGTACATTACGTCTAACTGTCTCTCAAAAACGCGGCTGTTTACATTGCAAAGGGTCATCGATAAGGCAATATAAACTGATAATGACATGTAAAGAAAATAAACCTTTGAGTGTGTATGTGTGCGTAGTCGTTTCTCTTCTTCTAATACTTAAAGTTAATTTGAAAGCTGTTATTTGGCCAAATTGGCTATAGATTTGGTGCAAACTAAAATATAACATCAATTAATGAAAATTCAGACTTTCTGCTCATAATAACTAGAAAGAGAGACTAGAAAAAAAAACTATACCCCAGAGTAATATGTCTGTTTCAGCCAGGGGTACCCTATTATATCTCAGCTTCTGGATCGACAGTTTGGATGTGGTATACGAGTACTCGACTCCGGTTTCCCGAGCTCCTGTCTATGTTTAAGTACCTTCCAGTAGAATCTTAGAACCTGTGTTACTGTCTCAAACTCACCACATTCCTTTTCACTGCTGTTCCTACTTTCCTTCTCTCCTAGATCCAACAAAAGCATCTCGCTCCTGCAAAATCTGTTTCGGCGAAAACCCAATGCAGATAGTGCGAATGGGCTTGGTGGACTCGGCGACTCAGCAAGGCAAATTGGACAACCTAGGGCGAAGGTAGAGGGCGCTTGCAGTTACTGTCGGCCAGACACTGCATCCGACCTCTTCGTCAGTCGCAGCGGTTTTCCGTTCCACTGAATCGAGGAGGAGGACGACTAAGTGCTTGCACTTGCGTTTGCGCAAACGTCTGTGCACCTTAATATATCCTGTTCAACTGACCTAATGGACTACGATGTAGGATATAAAATCACCAATATCCGAATCAGTGTCGACTTGATTAGTAGTAGAAGTGGTCGCCATGGCCAAAATCGGTCGGAGAGATAATTATTTGGGAAGTGTACCTAAGTGTCCGAAAGGGTGTCAGTCTAACGATTCTAGCATTTTATAGAAATATCGGTTATAAGTAAACCATTATATTATAGCAAGCTTAACAAAAGTTTGCTAAGGTGATGAGCTTAATTCGTTCCTTTGAGTGCTACAAGAAGCATGGATGTAAACTTTCGAAAATAACAGGCTATATTTCCTTGCCCTCTAACCCAAAACGCGATGTAAGTCCCGGCTAAACCCTTAGTGCAATAGAGCAGTCACACAATCACCATCCTGGTAAATATAAGTTAGCAAAGAACATGATCAACACGATTACCAAGTCATCGCAAGCGCCGCACTAAGTCTCGGGCTTCCAAGATTGTGTCAAAGATCTTTTAATCCTGGGGATACTCATATTCATACTCATATACTTATTGATTTTTCTTCAAACGGTACAATAATATCCTAGATTAGGAGGTATATCGTTTCACATTTGATGTCATTTGTAGGCACAGCATGCATGAGTAGAGCTGATTACCCGTCTGCGAACACCGCAGGCATCCCATCCTCAGAAACTTGACTTAGCCCTAGCCACACATTTAACTTGTGGCTGATTTCAAAATCACCGATTAACAGTGTAACAACATGTAGATATAAATTAACTAACACAAAGCCCCTATCCACTTGCGTACGAAGTCGCGGGCACCAGCTAGTTATCAATTAAAATCCTAATAAACTTGACATTTCCTAACATCTTTTGACTTATAGTTTTTTTTTAGAATCTTTCTTAGAATCTTGTAAATTTCTACTAAAAAACTAATATTTTGACTTTGACTGTGACTGTGACCTATTAGGTACCCGAGCGATGCTTGTTTGTTTTGCGCCTTTTTATGCAAAAATATTCCCCTGTATTGACTGAATTATCTACTTACCTGTATTCATACAAACGTATTCCCTGCACTAAAATATCTACCTACTTGCCAAAATAGTAAATACGTTACACCGCAGTCTGCCTTATTCCACCATGTTTCCGCTTGTGACTTGACAAATATTTCGCATCACCCGCGTAAACGGTTCGCCGCGTGCCCTTTATCCCGGCAAGCTGTTAGCAGCCATATTAGATGCAAGGGCTTCACTCTCGCCTCGATCAATTAATTAAAACGACGATTAAACCCCGCACCAAGAGGCCTTACCGTGCAATTACCGCAAATTAATATTATTAAAGCAATTTTATTCCAAAAATCTATCGGCTTTTCAACCCTTAATTTGAGGGTTGGATTTTTTGTAACACTTTTTCGGCACAGAACAGCGAGGCCCACTTGAATCCTTTTTAATTGAGGATTGTGGGAGATTTAAATTTAAAATAACTCTTTTGTGATTAATTTTCGACGGCAGATTTACAACTCTGAATTCAGATAGTCTTCTCGTCATTGTAAAGCTCCATTTTACTTTTACAATCAATCAATAAATTCATCAGTCAGATCTCGATTTAAGTTTCTAGACTTCAATACAAACTTATGCAACTTTTAAGAGATTGAAAGTCTCTTTTACAAACGAATATCACTGTAGTCATTAAAATATTATTATGTTTTCCCGAAAGGCCTCTTAAATTCCAAGCAGTTGTATTCCAGTCTTCATTCGTGTTTCAATTTAAGCCTCATTCTGAACTGACAAACTAGCAACACTCACACTAACAATGAGGAATGAGAAAAGTTAAGACAATGCTGTTTGCCTGCTTAGCTGAAGGATGTGCAATGCAATTCTCAACACGAGCGTAACAATTCTAAGGAAAAAGACAGTAGAAATATCATAGAAAGTAGTTCTAGGTTTTCGTGATCTATGTTTGAGATTTTTAATGACACCTATTAATTTGTTTATGCCTTTAAAAATTTACATCCTTAACCTCACACGTCCAGTAAATGTAGGTAAAGTCTCATAACAAAGTTGTAATTAATTTACCTTATTCTTCGTCTGTTACCGTCTTACCTATTCATCTACCACATACACCTTAAAACTTCTATGAAGCCCAAAACTACTTACACTAAACTCTCAAATTATGTAAGTTCTGACGCGTGTTTGGTTTTAGGGAGTTGGATACAATTTCGACTTCAAGTTGGCATACAAGTTCCTGCGGAGGAGCGAGGCGCGTTTGCGGTACGGGAACGCTACCGTGGGTGCGTGGCGCGGTGAGAGGGTTCCCGGGACTTATTGTGACCGGATCTTGAGCGACTGCGATCTGAAGGCGTGTCGCATCCAGTCGCCTAACTTCCCGGGCGTGTACCCGAGAAACGCCACTTGTACATACAGGATTGAACATAGTAAGGTGAGTGATTGTCGAAGTTGTAGAGACTAGACATTTGGTAAACACGAGGTTAGGTACCTGTTAAGTCTATACTAACCCCTAAATATATCTCACTCTGTAAGTGGCATAAGAATATACAAACCTGTCATTAAAGGTAAACAATTTGGTACATTCTTCGGACCGTAATTAGTAGTTTGTAGCTATTGACAATCTACTAGGTATGCCAGTGTACAAATTTTCATCGATTGCTACTTAACTGTGAATAATTCACCACCGTCGTTTTACTGCCCAATCCAAAAATAATTACAGTATTAAAAGCAGATGTCGGCAGTGAAATTGGAATAAAATTATACGTGAAGCTTTTACAAACGCTATAGAGTTGATATCATTAAAATGTATGTGGACACAGGAGAATGTTTCAAACGAGTGTGTGGTTGTGTGGCTGGCTGACAATGTTAATATTTTATTAATGTTCGCACCATACTGTGTAGGTACAACTAAATATTTGAAGAGCTTGTGAGCTTAATAATTCCAAGGGCATTATAAGGCCTTAGAATGTCAAGGGTGTTTAGCTGGTTTACATTGTTTAGCATTCTAGACGCAATAAATTATAAACTTTTCTTTGGAATGTAAAGCCACAACAGCCAGTCATCTTTTAAATGCACCTATAACACTTATGTATTTCAAATATAACACATCTAAGAATTTATTCCAATAGGTAACCCTGTAGAAGATTAATAATTCAGCTGTAATACTAGAACGTGAGTTTGACTAAACGTTCAATATTATGCTTTGCCGATAATACCTTGTAAATAAGCATGAGACTATCATACGTTGAAACATCCACTTTTCAAATCAATATCAATGAACGGTGGTTATATGAATAGTTTTCCTAGTATGTGGTTAAATAATTAAACCCAATAATTTTGTTTTACCACAGTTAAAATATATATTAATGTTTTTTTGTTTCAGATACCAGCAGATAAACATGTATTGCTAGCTGTAAGACAAACGAACAGTCATAAAATACATATCAAAGACCAAATAGTAAAATATGATAGAAGCCAACGCGTTTTGAAGTAAGTATAATTAAAATATATTCCGTGTGTACGTGTATGCTATTATGTCGTTATTTCGCAGTATTTTCATTAGTGGTACACAAAAGATAAATGGATGCACAAAATTGATATTCTGGGAATACAGCGTAGTTTTGGGGATGATTAATAAGTCTATGGAAAAGTCTTTTTGCGGTAAAAAGTTGTATGAATTTTATTATTCATATTGAAATAAAATAAATTTTATATTACTACGACTACCAATCATAACTTTTGTGACCTTTTGAAAGTTTTCCAATAGACTCAGCATTCGTTTTGAAGCTCAGAGTAGATTTTCTTAGACAATTTTAGTTTCTAAAGCTACTAGGTACTTATATTATTAACTAGCTGGCTTTGAATATTTATGAATATTCTGTCGTTTTGTTCGAATATTAAGACACAGAATATTTTTCGTACAATTTGTCAGATGTCGTTTAATATCGATCAATAGGTTTTTTATCCGATCGTAACAGGTATTATTACAAAGGAAATTTAATGGTGTTTAAGCCGTTCCATATCGTCACAAATTACGTTTAAATAATTCAAACGCCTATTTTTTCTACAATTGGCTTCTATTTTTAGGATTTGGGACCAGTGCAATGTGGTGCAAGACTACCTAACCGTATGGGACGGAGCAACCCGAGATTCCCCGATATTAGTGCGCCTGTGTGGCGGTGATGCCGTACCAGACATCGTCAGTCGAGGACCCAACATGCTTCTGGAGTTTCACACGTCACCGTATGATAATCCATTTCATCCGGTGCCTTTGAGCTACCTGCCTGGGTTCGAGCTTGAAGTTCAAGTAAGTGAGAGTACACAAAAAGTTTGATACTTTCAATCGCATAATTGGGAAAGTTTTTGAAAGATTTCTATAAAACTAGGAATAGTTTTTGTAGGTAGGCCCTACGACCAATAAACAGCACGGAATTTCTTTTCATAAAACTAAAACCACGACGATCCACTACCACAACTAATAGGATTTAAAAATATCTTTTGAAAGATTAATATGAATTTGTAGCTGTGTAGTACGACTATAACTTTTGAAAATATGCTGCATTACATCGCGCGTATCTCGTAGCTACATCGTAGCGATATGCTACGAGTTACAGCATTCCATTCTACGTCAGTCACGGAATTTCAAATTGGATAAATATGACATCAAAATACTTCGCACTCGATTTCCGCACTGAGATCGAATTATCGAGTGTCATATTTTAGGCTTTAAACTCTACAACTGTATAATATGTACCTCTTCCAATGCGCTTTTTCCTATACATACAAGTTAAACAAATTACCCGTACTCAGATATTGCAGAAATGACGGTATTTATTTTAGAAAACTGCAAAATTCTCTACGAACTATCTTAAAAATACGATCTCACAATTTCCGTTTAAAGCGCCTCACTAACAAATTTACCTCGTCCACAATAACTGGAAAATATTTCCTCTGGCAGGTGTTGTATGTGGACAAAGAGTCTCATTCGTACGTGCGGTCCGACGGCCGGTGTCGCTTCGTGCTGCGCTCCGCGGACAAAACGAGCGGCGTGCTGAGAAATCCGAGACATTCCCTGCCGCCGAACACTTCGTGCGTCTACTACTTCCAGGTGAGAAAAGTGTACAATTTACACTTGTTTTTATTTCTGGCAAAAAATTGAGACAGAAATTGAATATGACTGGAATTTGAACCCACGACCTTCCTGACAATGCTCTAATCACTGAGCAAAGAGTCTCATTCGTACGAGCGGTCCGACGGCCGGTGTCGCTTCGTGCTGCGCTCCGCGGACAAAACGAGCGGCGTGCTGAGAAATCCTAGACATTCCCTGCCGCCGAACACTTCATGCGTCTACTACTTCCAGGTGAGAAAATGGCACAATTTACACTTGATTTTTATCGCTGGCAACAAAATAGAGACTGAAATTGAACACGACTCGAATTTGAACCCACGACCTTCCTGACGACGCTCTAACCACTGGGCAAAGAGTCTCATTCGTACGTGTGGTCCGACGGCCAGTGTCGCTTCGTGCTGCGCTCCGCGGACAAAACGAGTGGCGTGCTGAGAAATCCGAGACATTCCCTGCCGCCGAACACCTCGTGCGTCTACTACTTCCAGGTGAGAAAATTGCACAAATTACACTTGTTTCTTTACGCTGGCAAAAAAATAAAGACCGAAAGTAAACACGACTGGAATTCAAACCGACTACTATAACCTGGCAACGCTCTAACTATTAAGCAAATAGTTAGTCTCATTCGTACGTGCGGTCCGACGGCCGGTGTCGCTTCGTGCTGCGCTCCGCAGACAAAACGAGCGGCGTGCTGAGAAATCCGAGACATTCCCTGCCGCCGAACACCTCGTGCGTCTACTACTTCCAGGTGAGAAAAGTGTGCAATTTGAAATAGTATTTTCATCAGTTTTTTTTAAGAATACTTAGCTACAAAAAAGTCGTACGACTGAAATTCGAACCCACGACTTACTTACAACACACTTTAACTACTGAGCAAATAGTCTCATTCGTACGTGTGGTCCGACGACCGGTGTCGCTTCGTGCTGCGCTCTGCAGACAAAACGAGCGGCGTGCTGAGAAATCCTAGACATTCCCTGCCGCCGAACACCTCGTGCGTCTACTACTTCCAGGTGAGAAAATTGTGCAATTTGAACTAGTATTTTAATTACTTTTTCAAATACTAAACTACAAAAAGTCGCACGACTGAAATTCGAATCCACGACTATCTTGCTCACGATCTAACCACTGAGCAAATAGTTAGTCTCATTCGTACGTGCGGTCCGACGGCCGGTGTCGTTTCGCGCTTCGCTCCGCGGACAAAACGAGCGGCGTGCTGAGAAATCCGAGACATTCCCTGCCGCCGAACACGTCGTGCGTCTACTACTTTCAGATAAGAAAAGTGTACAATTTGAACTAGTATTTTGAGGTTCTGAAAGATATTTAGCCACAAAAAAGTCATACGCCTGAAATTGGAACCCACGACATACTTACGACACACTTTTACCACGGAGCAAATAGTTAGTCTCATTCGTACATGCGGTCCGACGGCCGGTGTCGCTTCGTGCTGCGCTCCGCGGACAAAACGAGCGGCGTGCTGAGAAATCCTAGACATTCCCTGCCGCCGAACACCTCGTGCGTCTACTACTTCCAGGTGAGAAAATTGCACAATTTACACTTGTTTTTTATCGCTGGCAAAAAATAGACACTTAAATCGTACACGACTAGAACTCAAACCCACGACCTTCCTGGCAACGCTCTACCTATTGAGCAAAGAGTCTCATTCGTACGTGCGGTCCGACGGCCGGTGCCGGTTCGTGCTGCGCTCCGCAGACAAAACGAGCGGCGTGCTGAGAAATCCGAGACATTCCCTGCCGCCGAACACTTCGTGCGTCTACTACTTCCAGGTGAGAAAATGGCACAATTAACACTTGTTTTTTATCGCTGGAAACAAAAAAAGACACCGAAACTTAACACGACTGGAGTTCAAACCCACGACTTTTCTGCTCACGCTCTAACTACTGAGCTAAAAGTTGCATTCGTACGTGCGGTCCGACGGCCGGTGTCGTTTCGTGCTGCGCTCCGCGGACAAAACGAGCGGCGTGCTGAGAAATCCTAGACATTCCCTACCGCCGAACACCTCGTGCGTCTACTACTTCCAGGTGAGAAAATTTTACAATTTACACTAAACTTGTTTTTTATCGCTGGCAAAAAAAAAATGAGACTGAAATTTAACACGACTGGAATTCGAACCCACGACCTTCCTGACGACGCTCTTACCACTGAGCAAATAGTTAGTCTCATTCGTACGTGCGGTCCGACGGCCGGTGTCGCTTCGTGCTGCGCTCCGCGGACAAAACGAGCGGCATGCTGAGAAAGGTATCCCTTTCGTAGGCATAATTTTTTTTCCACTAATATGTTTTAGCATAACATGTTTCGCATAATTTTTTTTCGCCTACTATTGCTTTGACATAATAGTTTCTTGCCATAATATTTATCTTGGCATAATCATATTTCAGACTATTGTATTTTATACTAACAATATTTTGGCATAATTGCTTTTGTAATTTTTTTTTTGGACTAATATAATATATTTTTTATTAAGTTCAAATGGCAGGAAATGTAAGTCAGTTTAGTATTTTTTAAGATATATTAGGTTAAATTAGGTCAGTTTAGGTTAGGTTAGGTTATTTTTATACAATTTAGGGGTTCTTCTAATGCATCAGATTTTTATGCCTATTTTGATTATGGATATGACAATTTATGGTTTTGTATTTTAGGCCTATGTACTATTATGGCAATATTTTTTGTGCGTAAAGAAATTATGCCTAAACTGTTATGCGTACATGAATTATGCGTTAGTATTATTAGTTTAAATTACAGTGTGCCAAAATATATTATGCCAATTATTTTTATGCAAATGGATAGAGAACCGCTGAGAAATCCTAGACATTCCCTGCCACCGAACACCTCGTGTGTCTACTACTTCCAGGTGAGAAAATTACACAATCTACACTTGTTTTTACTGCTGGCAAAAGAAATAAAATCTGAACTTGAACACGACTGGAATTCGAACCCACGACCTTTCTGACGACGCTCTAACTACTGAGGAAAGAGTCTCATTCGTACGTGCGGTCCGACGGCCGGTGTCGGTTTGTGCTGCGCTCCGCGGACAAAACGAGCGGCGTGCTGAGAAATCCTAGACATTCCCTGCCGCCGAACACCTCGTGCGTCTACTATTTTCAGGTGAGAAAATTACACAACTTACACTTGTTTTTTATCACACTGGCAAAAAAATAAAGTCTGAAATCGAACACGACTGGAATTTGAACCCACGACCTTCCTGACGATGCTCTAATCACTGAGCAAAGAGTTTTATTCGTACGTGCGGTCCGACGGCCGGTGTCGGTTCGTGCTGCGCTCCGCGGACAAAACGAGCGGCATGCTGAGAAATCCTAGACATTCCTTGCCGCCGAACACATCGTGCGTCTACTACTTTCAGGTGAGAAAAGTGTGCAATTTACACTTGTTTTTTAAAGCTGGCAATAAAATAGACACCGAAATTTAACACGACTGAAATTCGAACCCACGACCTTCCTGATGATGCTCTAATCACTGAGCAAATAGTCTCATTCGTACGAGCGGTCAGGCTGACAAAACGAGCGGCGTGCTGAGAAATCCGAGACATTCCCTGCCACCGAACACGTCGTGCGTCTACTATTTCCAGGTGAGAAAATTACACAATTTAGACTCGTTTTTTATCGCTGGCAAAAAATTTAGACTGGAATTCGAACCCACGACTTTCCTGCCGACGTTCTAATCACTGAGCAAAGAGTCTTATTCGTACGTGCGGCTGAGAAATCCTAGACATTCCCTGCCGCCGAACACCTCATGCGTCTACTACTTCCAGGTGAGAAAAGTGTACAATTTGTGGTTTGTAAGGGTTGAATCCGGGGAAAGGTTCATAGACATCTCACAAATCCGATGAAAAGTTAGTTTGTGTGAGGAGTCAATGTACTTGACCCTTGTTTAAGAAAATACTTAAACTCCTAAAGAATACCTACCTAGTTGTGTCTTGTCAATTTTCAAGTACTTACAAGCTCTTGTTTCAAGCTAGTACCTTATGCTCTCAAAAAACTTGTTACTTTTCCAACTACGAGTACAAGGCGGGTGGGTTCAAGTAGTTTTAAAAGTTCCAACGGAAACGGATTTCTAGTCACGAAACAAGAAATGTTTAAAATTTTAACAGCCTATTTCTAAAAATAACTCCGCTCCAAAATACATCACGCCATTTTAACCCATTTAGCATCAGCTGACGCGAAAGGGGCAGAAAATATGGTGGCGTGTGAAACGACCGACGACCTTCTAGTTCTATTAAAAATGATTTATCGTTTCCCAGGGTCGCCCAAATGAAATAGTGTGGGTGTCATTTGTGAAGTACCACTCAGCGGGAACCGAGCCGGCCGGTTTTGACCAACAGAAGGACTGTTCGTCCCAACTGACCATATGGGACGGAGCGGCCCCCGATGCGGACCTCGAGCGAAAGGTGCGTTTTACGACCAATAAAATTCAACCCCACATCAGCACTGCCAGCTCTAATCAATTAATGAATTGGACGAATCGGAAGAGCTTCCGAGAAAAACTGGCAAAGTGCTCTTAGCGAAGTTTCTCTTTAAGATCGCCCCTTTTAGTCCTCTCGCTGTATTCAAGAGTATAATCTCGAAGTGAACTCTTAAAGAGTCTATAAATACTAAAACTTCTAAACAGAAAATACATTTTACACAATTTACGTTACCGTTTAAAGATCTTTTTGTAAATAATTTATTTTATTACTGATGCACGTTGGTATGGTAGTTTTATTACCCTACATTTTTAGAACCTACTTACTTTTTCAAAGCACCATTCACATAACAGCTCCAAAATTGATGTTACCACAAAACTAACTGCAGTTCTTTTTATTGTTATTGTTGCTAATAAATAATCCCCATTCACATAACCCGATAGCAAATTGTTGTTGGAACTATGGCGCATGAATTTAAATGGTAAAAAGTCCCGCTCAAACCGAGCGAGGTAATGAAATGTGGTTTAACTTAGTAGCAAAGTTTTGCGGAAAGCTAATGTGATAGAAATACACAAGCGATATAAAATTGGGTGGGGTTGGATTCATTCGTGCGATTCCGTAGCCAGAAGCCAGCACCACCTTCACGCCATTCCGGTCTGCCAACTACTACGCCACCTCCCACTTGACAGCGGGAGCCAAACATTAATTTTCTTTAATGTGTCTGAGTACTCTTACCGACTTCTCAACTCAACTGCAGTGCGGTGTTTCGTTTCATTCATTCGGCATTCCTCCGCTTACATTAAGAATGGATAAGCGGTTCTTTTAGCTGTTATTTTTTGTTGGCACTTTAATAAGAAAAGTTTGCGGAAGCTTTCTTTGTGCAAGAGTAGATTCAAATGGACTGTCTTGCGTTTTTCTTTAAAGCAATCAGAGAACTCTTTTGAAGCTTGTGTTCTAATGACCTAGAGCCAAATTCATTAGGTATTTTTAAGTAGTATCAATGTACAGATGGAGAAAAAAGGAAATAATTTAGTGGATAGTCAAAGACCACTTGCTAAATATATCTATTGTTCAACAGTTGGACATGACTGACAAGAAGTCCCTTCTCGGCTCTTTCTGCCGTGAAGAATCTCCTCGACTGTGTGATCACGCGCTGCTTTCCAACGCTACCAGAGCGACAAGACCTTGTGCGCCTTCAGAGAGCTACATCACTACTGGACCTGCACTTACAATACTTCAGGTAAGGCCAAGAAACTATTTCTAGTTGCTTATTTAAAGACATAGCAGTCGCAGATACAAACACATACAGATACTCAACATTACAGGCAGTAATAGCAATATACAGGGAGTAACAGAAAGGGTATAACAAGCCGAAAGGAGGTCAAGGTACTCATGAAACTGAACATGGTTCATGGGGAAAGTTGTTCAGTTTCATGAGTACCTTGACCTCCTTTCGGCTTGTTATACCCTTTCCGTTACTCCCGGTATAGCGGTTACATAAAGCGCTATTTTACTTGCTTCTGATAAAGAAAGATGTAATACAGTATACCTCTACCTACTGTTCTTTTGTCTGCATAAATTTAATAAAAAATATGAAATGCTTAGTTATTTTGATTGAGTTAGATACGCAAAAATATTTTCACGCGTGAGTGAGCTATGCATTAAAAATTTCATTTAATTTGCTGTAGCTATACCTACTATCACTCGCTGAGTTTGGAATTTATTATATTCCACTATAAATTCCGTGTTTTACGGAATTTGGCTCAAATGCGAATTTCATGTGAAATTGGACGTTGAAAAATATTATTTTCTGCATAGGCTGGCAAAAATTTCATGTGAGGGGAATGAAATGGGTCTTTTGCGGTGATTATGAAATGTTATGATTATTATGAAATGAAACGAACGTGCCATGATTAAAATTGTGTCGTATTGAATATTATTCAAATTTTAATTGGATTTTATCACGATTTTACCGTAATGAAGTGTATTTCGAAAAGTACTTTACCTACTACTTACACATTACCAGATAATAGTACCTAATAGGTAGTGCCCAAATAGTGAAAACGGAAGATCGTGCCTTGTGGCGTACTCTGACTTACATCCAGCAATGGATTCATATAGGCTGTTGTGGTGTGATGATGATGATGTAGTCTGGTTTGAGACATCATCTTGTACATAGGTACCAATTTTTTCACCTATTCACCCTAAAAACAAAATAGGTCACTTCTCTGGTCAGCGCCGCAAGGTCCCATGTGACCTTATTCCCATTGCGGCATTGCAAATGTTTCTGTCCGGCGAAACATTCAGCCGGCGGCTAGATAAGTCACGTGCTCGAGCGTTGCATTTGCCATGGTGAATAATGCAGTGAATTGATATAAGCTGATGTGATGATGACGAATCTGACACATTATCTTGTACATACGTACCAATAATTTCAACTATTTATCCTAAAAACAAAATAGGTCAATTCTCTGGTCAGCGCCGCAAGGTCCCATGTGACCTTATTCCCATTGCGGCATTGCAAATGTTTCTGTCCAGTGAAACATTCAGCCGGCAGCTACAGATAAGTCACGTGCTCGAGCGTTGCATTTGCCATGGTAAATAATGCAGTGAATTGATATAGGCTGATGTGATGATTATACATACGAACCAATTTTTTCAACTATTCATCCTAAAACAAAATAGGTCACTTCTCTGGTCAGCACCGCAAGGTCCTATATGACCTTATTCCCATTGCGGCATTGCAAATGTTTCTGTCCAGTGAAACATTCAGCCGGCGGCTAGATAAGTCACGTGCTCGAGCGTTGCATTTGCCATGGTGAATAATGCAGGGGGCACGTGCGCCCCACTCGACTGCCGGGCGCTTTCCAGTTCATGCCGAGCACTTCGCCACCGGTGATAGATGGGATTTCTTTGCATTTATACGGCTACGTACTATCGGGTACAGAGCCACCTACCCATTTAAGGGATCAACTTACTTTATTTAATTTAATGAGGAATACTGTCAATTTACAAAAAGTAAACCGAGCTTAGGTACAAACAGGCCAAGAACAAGCATCCACTATCCACATATTATAGAACTTAAACATAAATGAAAAATGACATCAAAGAAAGGACAATGAAATTGAATGACAACTTAGGTATACCGGTCTTCAGTATGAGTATGTAAAACCAGTATATAGGTAAGTTGATGTACCATAAATGGGTAGGTGGAATTGCTGGCGTTAGTACCTACCTACACAGCCACAGATAGAAAGACCAAAATAAAATTCAACCAACCAAGTTCATTCACGCACATTTATATCAGAGATATTTCCTGAAAAAACGTGTGAATGTGATCGGGAATGCGTGAAAAGCTATAAACTGTATGTCCAGCAAAGCCTGATTAGAAAACTGATAGAAAAACAGTCATTGAATTAAATATATACATTAACTAAAATGGTATATTTTCTACGTTCCATAATAGTTAAAACCGATTTAAAAGTCATGACGGCACTTTAAAATAATTCCAGCATTTCTATTTCCAGTCACATCTTTATTTCCAATCTTTTGCTTGATTGCAAAACGACTAACAGTAAAACGAAATAAATAAAATAGAAGTGGCAAGCAGGAGTATGCCATTGCAGTGCAGCACTACGTGATGGAATGTTTTAGTGTTGTCGCGTTATTGCGACGCCACTCCACTGCTGAATGTAACGCCTCTGAAAATTTCACCGGGATTTATTAGCTTCCATAATAGAGCGCGACTGGTGACATGGATATAGGACACTTCTATTTCTTTTTTGCTTTAGTTTCTGCCATTCATTTGAAAAAGCAATCTGTTTGTGCCGTGTGAAAGGTTTCTTTTTGCTAGCAAAGGATTAGGGTTAAGTGTGTAGCCGTGTGATGTCAGCTTAGAATAGAACCACCCTAATTCTAGCCATGGGTGTTGTAGGCAGCGACTAAGGGATAATTATCCAGGGAATGTTTAGCAGCGTTCCCTGCGAATAAAACATCTTGCACTGCGCTCGGCAATCTGCCTGCCAAGCGTGGTGAGTATGGCAATACTTCCCGATAGGGGGAGGCCCATGTCCAGTAGTGGACTGTTAAGGTTAAGGTTATTTACGTACAGTATTTAATTTACCATTAGCTATAAAAGAAATACTACCGGCCATTATTCGTATTTGCGCATTGCAGTAAACCATATTGTTTTCATTGACCAATCTCTTGCAACATTTTAGCTTATTACGTTTTACAAACAACACTTTTATTTAATAAGCACAATTTGGATAAAAAGTAGCACAGTAGGCTACATTTTGAATTACCTATAAAGCGCTAGGACGTGTCGTGTAAGAACTATACTCGTAAAGTTGTTATAGCTACACGCCTTTAGCCAACGAGGAATTTCTGGCACAAAATTGGGGACTCATTTACCATCAACGGTTTTATGACATGTTGTATTTTTGTACGAAGGATGAGACGCATTTTACTTAATAAATGATGAGATGACAGTCGCTGTACAGGAACGCAATATCTAGAAATATACATTGTGACCATTTTTCAACCCCGCACCATCTCCTTCTTTTTCCATTCAGATTTGAATGGCTTAGTACTTACGAATGTAAGGAAAGGTGTAGGTAAAGAAAAATGGAAAGCATGATCAGACCATGACACTGAACATTTTCTATGGGGCTATGTTGGTAAAAGAGAAAAAAGAACACCTCCTATACAAAACTCTCGTTTGAACGAAAGGCTGTCGTTCTATGGATAATACAAAAAATAAGGTTACCCAGTTGTTCAGTTTCATGGTCTTATCACGCCGGAAAAGTTTTCGGTTCACCATGCCTGACATCCGGTATATTTTGAGGCCTTGTACGCCGTATTTCTAATTTGTGCTTTTAGTAAAAAAGTTACAAGAGCTAACAAGGATACGAACTAGCAAAAGGCTTAGGGTGCAAGCCATTTGCAGGATGAGCGTCCTAGTTAATGCAGGAAACCTGTTCTTCAGCAAGTTGTTAAAGTCACAACTCGAGAACTACTTTATTATTCAATATTAAATTCAACAGGAAGGTCTGAACCAAGTTTCCTAACTAAATATTTGAAGTTTTACTACACCATGAACTGGAGCTCACTCTACAAACGACCTTGAGGATATAATATTACTTCAAGATAAAGTACTCTCATTAGCGCGAGATATTTCTTTACAAGTTAATAATTTCGTAACGAACTTTGGCAATTTTCGCGCTAAATTGCAGAAAATAAAGAATACGCCATTACGCAATGTTTTTAGAAGCGGAAATTTATGTGCGCTATTAAGTTTGTAATAAATTTTACTCAAAAACATGAGTAGATTAATAAGCCAGCCTAAGAACTTTTCATAACAAAATCAGTTGTTATTATTAGAAAACTAATAACTAGGTATTACTAAAGATTCATTTAGTATGTGTAGCAATTGAGAGAGCAGATCAAGATTTCAGAACTTGTTTTATCTTCCCGGAAAGATTTTTAATATGATCGGTTTTATAAAATCTAAGTCAATACTTTTCCTACAGGAACTTCGGCAGGGCTCAGCTTTGTACCCCGTCTCTTTCCTCCTCCGCTACGAGTTTGTGGATGTGAGCGAGCAGGGACAACCACTGGCGGGCTCTCAATCAGCTTGCGACAGAGTTTTCAAGTCTGCACAAACTTACTCCGGGAGGTTCCAAGCCCCTAGGGCGATATTCTACTACGGACGCGGCGGTGCGCAAAATCTCACTTGTATTTTGAGGTAAGACTGAACTACTTAATCTTAGATGAAGTTCTACAAAGTAATTTGTTTGAGAAAGGTAGATACTTACTTTAATTTTCGTTGCCTACAGGTTTGAAGCCAAGCAAGGGGAAAGGGTCCAAATAACGTTTACAAGTACGTATTTTGGAAACAAACACTGTAGCACACACAAGGATTCTCGTACGGGCCGATGGAAATGCGATCGGCCTGCGAAAAGAACCATCGGCGGTGAAGGACTAGCCCAAATAATTATTACAGAGTACCCTTGGGACGGAGTACCGATACAAAGAGATTGTTTGTGCACGAACCGATCCGACCCTCTCACTATTCATACTCTAACGGCCCCTGTAGTGGAAGTAAACTTTACTATCACAATGATGAATATCACTGAAGATTACGATGACTTTGCCTTTGAAGGGGAGTACAAATTTGTTCCTACCGGGCCGGGGGACGAGACAGTTTGTTCTTCAGGTTGGGGCGAAAGGCGACTTAGAGGCAGTAGCGGGGAGATAAGGCTCTTTGATAAAAGACACACTCCAACTGCCCCGGAGATCGTCGGAGATAGGCACGTGATATCTGAAAGCGTTAGAGCGGAAGTCGCTTGCGTTCATAGACCGTGGCTTATTGAACCAGGAGGGGACGATCTGACGCCAGTACAAGGCAGATATTTGTACATAAGAATACCCGGTACTGAAATTACGCCAGCCACGCCATTTTGTACTACACCGAATCGTTTGTTCATATACGAAGCTCGCGATACTTCGAAACTAAGAGAAATATGCCCTGAAGGCACAAACTTTATAGAGCTCTTTTCTCCCGGGTGGAAGTCAGCGCAGACACCTTTAGAGTCATCGCTTAAACCACACGCAAGAAGTTACGTCATTGATTTTCTACAACACGAACAAGCACCACAATTAGATGGATACAAGATTAAATGGATAGAGCTAATAAAGAAACCGATTTACGATCACGACCCGGAGTCTAGCATACTTCCAGCTTCATTCACTTTAGAGTGTCGTTACAGGTAGGTTTATGAGATGTTTTCAGTATTTATTTAACTTTAAGAGATTTTTAAGTAACACAAACAAACATTTTTTTTCTTTACAGCTGCCCGGAGCTGAACGCCTGTATTCCGATAGCTTTATGGTGCGATGGGAGTCCACATTGCCCATCAGGATACGACGAAGATGACTCCAACTGCTCTTTCCGAATATCACTGCCACCTCCATACGTAGCTGCAGCTGCTGGGGCTGGACTTCTCATATGTGCCGTTTCTGTAGCTCTTTGTGCATGCCGACGACGTAGAAAGAAAGACAAAGAATTCAAAGCAAGATTAGATGGAGCGCTGCCCGCTGAAGAAAGACCATACGACCGCGCCAAAACGAACGGTGTGGCTGTACCAGAGGTAGCTCAACAATATGCCACTGTGCAAAAGTACGCTACTATAGACAAGTACAGCTTAAGTCAAAAGTATAGCGCAGGATTGAACGACGCGAGGTACTACGACGAGGTTGCACAAAGAGATAAGCTCGCGGATACAAGGTACGCTAGTTTAGGTCGAGGAGGTCGAGGTTTACGGGTTGAAAATAATAGAGGCACCGGCTCTCGAAGAGCTATGCCCGATCTAGGATATCCGGACCTCAAAGACGGCTTTTGTTGACCCTCTCCGGATCTTTTGGCTGAAACGACGGTCTAGTAATTTGGGACTTTCGGAGATCCTCCGGAAACATTTGAAATTATTCGATGATTTATGTTAGTGGACTCTTTAGAATGAAGACTGAATTTGGCGAAAGTGCCTCCCTATTTTGGTCGGCCCCTAGAAATACACAGAAACAAAGATCTCAATATACAAATTATGTGTTTTGATAAGTTATTGTATCACATTTTAGGCTTGAGGTTTCGTTTATCGTTTGTTTTGAGGCCTAGTTTTTGTCTAAAGTAGTGAATTTGTAAATAAGATACCTATGACTATAACTCAATAAAATTTAATAGTTGTTCCCCTATGGGGTGTAAGGGACGGTGACAAAAACATTGCAAGCATGATCAGTGCATTAAACTGAGCAACTGATAAAATAATACAAATTATAAAAACAGGCTCATTTGAATTATATTTTCTTTAAAAATACCGACGCGATCAGCTGCTTGAATTTTTACAATTAGAGAAGTCAGAACGTTTTGAGATCGATATTTTTTCATGCTGAATGATGTTTCACGGGAAAAGTAAAGTTTTTCAGTTTCATAAATTGACATTGCTTCCAAAAGTTGATCTGCATACATACATATATCATGCCTATGGGATGCGGGGTAAACAGCTGTAAAAAACGACTATTTACTCCACGTCTGATAAAAGTTTGAGAGTCATTCAGAAGACTATTTGTCACCATAGTGACAGGTTGTCAGCCAAAGCTTATCTAGCTGTCCCTTATACTCCATTATGTTCAGACTCACTCGGTGCAATCAGTCTCATGCGATTAGTTATCACAATATTTTATCTCATCAAATTACATATCTAAATGTATATAAAACGCTTGACAATACAATTTTAAGATACAAAATCGTAAAAAATCATTTTAACGTGTGTTATAGAGGAATGAATTTTCAGTGTACAGTATATTATATTGAGGTCACAATGTAAAAATACACAATAAGCCATTGTTCATTATGTCATGGGTAACTTTTAAATACGTTATCGCATATATAAATACTTGAATTGTATTGAAATAGATATAAAATGAAATGTGATATAGGTTGTAAAAATGTAGCTAAAAGTTCATACGAACTGTATAACTTGAATTTAGGTAAACTCTCATTTGTGTATAGAACAACACTAAATGTAACTAATAGTAACGATTGGTTGTACATAAATTATAGAATAAGATTTTTAAAGTCTGTAATTATTTCCAGGTAAAAGGAAAAATAAAGTCATTTCTAAAACAACTTTGTGTGCATATTTCCTATCCCACTATAAAAGGAACTAGAAAAGTAATATTTTTTCCTAGATCATAAAATCTATCAGAAATCGAACTTACAATTTAAAAAGTAGATTTGATTTACATTATATGTCCTACTTTGCGTCAAATATCTTTGACGTTTGATTCTAAAAAATAAGATTTCTTGTCAGTCTTCACCTTTCTTGTCCCTTGGAAAACATATCTGTTTTACGTAGGTAGGAAGGTATATAAGGTTACATTTAATAAAGTAGGTACAAAATATAATTAAAAACTTGTCTTCGAAATAAATAAAAAAATATTTAGTCCTTCCCACACAAACATGTTAAAAAAGTTCGTCACATAAAATGGCACATATTATTTTCTTATTTCGAAAAGAAGTTTTTTATAAAGTTCTGAGAGTATACTCATACATACATATACATACATATACTGTGACATTGCGTTGTGTTTCAGGTAATAATATGATCATAATATAACTAATGATCAAATTACAGTTGTAGGCTTGACTGAAAGTCATATAAAGTCATTTATACGACTGTGCGGTTTAGTAAAGGTAATAAGATGACCTTTGTATACCTAATGGCCAGGTAACAGTCGGTGGCATGACTAAAAGTCATAAAGCTGTCGAAACAGCGACGTTTTTATGAGAATGCGGTAAGACCTTTATACGACCGTTATATAACCAATGGTCTAATAACAGACGGTAGCAGACTTCAAGTCGTATAAAAGTCACTATGGCGAACTTTATACAACTACGTGGTTGATTAAAGGAAATAATAAGACTTTTATATACCGAATGGTCTGGTAACAGTCGGTGGCCTGACTAAGAATCATCTTACGGTCGCAATAGCGATTTTTATATGACTTCAAGGTTTATTACTAGTAATACGACCTTCATATACCTAATGGTCTAGTAACAGTCGGAGGCATGACTAAAAGTCATATAACAGTCGCAAAGGCGACTGTTATGCGGCATTTAGACAAGAAATTTATAAGACTTTTATACGACCTTTATACAACTTATGGTCTGGTAACAGTCGCTGAACTGACTAAAAGTCATATAACGGTCGCACTGGCGACTTGTATGTGCCTATACGGTTTATAAAAGATAATGATACGACCTTTATATACCTTATGATCTAGTAACAGTCGGTGGCCTGACTGAAGGTTATATAATGGTCCCAACAACGACAATTAGTCCTATAATTTAATCGTATAGCGATCATTTATACGACCTTTATACGATGGTCGTATAATTAAGTCGTATAAACGTTTACTCGACCAAATTATACGACTTTAGACGTTTACGACTAAAAGGTCGAATAAGACACCACTACACAACTCAGTGAAATTCTGCTTACCACTATACGACCTTTATATAACCGAAAGTCGTTTAGTCTGTTTTTTATACGACCAAGTTGTTAGTTGGGTAGAACATGTATTTATAATGTTTGTACTTGTAAAATTTAACCCTATACTGGGTATTACAAAACAACCAATAAAGCCGAAAGGAGGTCAAGGTACTCATGAAACTGAACAACTTTCCCCATGAGACATGGGACGAAATATAAAAAGAAGTGATTGGATTGATACTAAATGTAGGTACCAGTCGACCAAGTCAATTTGAATGGGAGGAAGGTCCAAATTTTTCATATTTTGAGCTATGTTCCATGGAGAAAGTCGTTCAGTAAGAACCTTGACCTGCTTTCGGCTTTATTGGTTGTTTTGTAACACGTTGTATAGTGTGGCCATGAGTCATGATCGAAACAACCTAACTAAACTTGCTACTCTATTCTTCAAGCCATTATATTCCTACTCCGTATTTCCATCATACCAAGTTCAGGGGTCCAACAATAAAACATAAAAGGTACCTCCTTATAAAAAAGAGACAAATGCGAAAAGAAACTTTGTTCACGACACTGAAATATTTTTATTTAGTACACAAAAAATGAGCGCCATTCCGACCCGGGTCTGCGAAGGGGGGCGTAGTAACGAAAATAAGCCGTAGACAGTATCAATTCTGATTGTTGAAACAATTACTTTGTACGATGTTCTGACGTACGCTTGATGTGAAGGGTCGACGACCATCTTAATGGTGGTGCTATTATTTTAGGAGTCACCTTAATCTGGTTTCCTATACAAATATTACTAGATTTGGGATGAAATCTCTCTGTGGTAAGGTTTGTGAGAAAGATTCATGCTTAACCTACTGATATATATGCTTGTTTCTACTATGGCAGGGGTGGCGAACTTGCGAAACTCGCTAAGGTTTTTAAATTACAATGGGACAGTGGGTTTATTACCCCTGACACAGATAAGCATAAATTATTGGGGTAACTTATGTTCATGACTGTTTTCCGCCTATCATTATAAATCTTTGCAAGAAGTATACGAAATAACATTTAGGTAAATTCAATGAGTATGAGGATGTAATTAGGTATACCAAAGAGTTTTTTTTATGTTTTTATTCAGCATTTGTAGATAGGATCATAAGTTTTTCAAGTTGTTTATTACAGAATTTAGTCACATGGCGTATTTTATTTTCTTTCCCTGTAAGGTTATACACAGAGGTGAAGTTTGAGTTTTGCCTTTTGTCGGACTACTTTTGTGCAAGAAGTTGCAGAAAACTTAGCCCTATTTCAATTTTGACCTTTTGTTACGAGGCCATGACCGAAGCATGTTTCTACCTGTGTTTCTTCCTGAGTGTCGGGTATAGTAAGTTAAAATTATTATGAATACTAAGCAGCTACAAAAAACATCTATTCTATTCTATTTCAGCCTATTGCAGTCCACTGCTGGACGTAGGCCTCCCCCAGGGAACGCCATAAGGCACGATCTCCCGTTTTTGCCATCCAGTCGCTACCAGCCGCCTTTTTCAAGTCATCGGTCCATCTGGCCGGAGGGCGTCCAACGCTACGCTTGCCGAGGCGTGGCCTCCACTCGAGAACCCGCTTACTCCACCGTCCGTCGGTTCTACGACAGATGTGGCCTGCCCACTGCCACTTCAGCTTGCTACACTTCCAGACTATGTCCGTCACTTTGGTCTTTTTTCGGATGGCCTCATTCCGGACTTAATCCATTATAGAGATACCAAGCATAGACCTTTCCATAGCTCTCTGAGTGACATGTAGCCGGTGGGCCAGTTTTACTGTCAAGTTCCACGTCTCGGCTCCGTAGGTCATGACTGGTAGGACGCATTGATCGAACACCTTGGTCTTAAGGCATTGTGGCAAAGATGATTCGAGGATGTGACGCAGCTTTCCAAATGCTACCCAACCAAGCTGCACTCTTCTGGTGATTTCAGCCTCAAAGTTGTCTCTTCCCATCTGCAAAGTTTGCCCAAGGTACACGTATTTCTGGACAACTTCAAGGACTACACCTTCGACGGAGACCGGCTCGGGAATTATGTGTTGATTGAACATGACCTTCGTCTTATCCAAGTTCATCCCAAGTCCAACACGTCTCGAGGCAGAGTTAAGACTAGATAGCATTTTTTGCAGGTCCTGCAGCGATTCGGCCATTATGACTATGTCGTCGGCAAAGCGGAGATGCGTGAGACTTTCGCCGTTGACGTTGATGCCCAGTCCATCCCACTGTAGAGTTTTGAAGACATCCTCCAATGCGTTGGTGAAGAGTTTCGGGGATATAACGTCACCCTGTCTTACACCACGGAGCAGTTGGATGGGTCTTGTATTATGGTTTTGTACTTGAACGGACATCGTAGCCATTTGATAAAGGCTTCTCAGCACCTCCACATACCGCCAGTCGACTTGGCACCGCTGCAAGGACTCCAAAACAGCCCAGGTTTCGATAGAGTCGAAGGCTTTTCGTAGTCCACAAAGCCATACACAGTGGTTGGTTATACTCCTCTGTCTTCTGTATAACCTGCCTTACAGTATGGATGTGGTCCACGGTACTGAAGCCCTTACGAAACCCGGCCTGTTCCGGTGGCTGAAAGGCGTCAAATCTTGATGCCAGACGATTCGTGACGACTCTCGAGAACAGCTTATAGACGTGGCTCAGAAGTGTGATCGGCCTATAGTTTTTGAGAAGCGTTTTGTCTCCTTTTTTGAAAAACAATGCCACTACACCTCTGCTCCACGCCTTCGGGGTTGTCCCATTGGCTATTACGGAGTTGAAAAGCCTTTTCAGCTCCTCGAGGACAGGTTTTCCACCGGCCTTAAGTAGCTCAGAGGCCACTCCGTCTTCCCCGGGAGCCTTCCCATTCTTAAGCTGTCTGAGAGCCGCCGCAATTTCGTCTATATCTACGTCCGGGAGATCTTCTGTAAAGTGGCGGGAGAGGAGCTCTTGGGTCTGGGGTCGCATCAGGTGGAGGCTTTTTCGCATGTGAGGCATACAGATTTCCATAGAAGTCCTCAATTTCAGCGAGAATCTCTGGAACCGATGTGACAGTTACACTATTCGAGGTAGTTAGCTTTGCCAGATGACTCCTTCCCAGTGTGTTGGTAAAAACTTTCGACCCTCGGTTTTTCTCAATCGCCTCCTTTACGAGTCGAGTGTTATAGCTTCGGAGGTCGCGTCTTACCATACTTCGGATCTTTTTGTTAAGTGACTGGGGATCTGGCAATGCATCCTCTGGTGTTTCCCGTCTAATTCGCATCAGTTCCAGGGCCTCGCTTGAAAGTTTGGACTTCTTGTCTGTTCGCCTTTTACGAAAATGCTTCGTCCCCACTTCGCGAATAGCCCCGACTATGCTCTCTAGGTCCTCGTCAACGTTTGCCGGGGTCTCCAGGGCAGCGAATCGATTTTTCAGTTCAAGTTGGAACTCCTCATGTCCGGCTTGGGGCAGATTGGGACGGAGAACTTGCTTCACCATGCGGTTTCTTTCTAGCTTGAAGTTGATATTTAGGGTGCCTCTTACTAGTCGGTGATCACTTCCGGTATTGAACCTACTGATCACTGAGACATCCCTAAATATATGCCGTTTATCCGTCATGATGAAGTCGATCTCGTTCTTCGTCCTGCCGTCAGGGCTCTTCCAGGTCCACTTCCGTTGGGGCTTTTTCTGATAAAAGGTGTTCATACAGAACAGCCCCTGCCTGCTAAGAAAGTTGACTAGCATTTGGCCCCTCTGGTCCCAAGCTTGATTCGCCGTGCTCCTGTCCCACTTTAGCGTTGAAGTCCCCCATGACAACAGTGAAGTGGGTCTTAGTGGTTTGGTGTATGGCTTTCGACACGTCGTCGTATAGGGCCTCCACCTCTTCATCTGAGCTGCTCGAAGTCGGCGCATATACCTGTACGACCTTAAGAGAGTACCTCTCGGTCAACTTCAGTACGAGGTACGCTACCCTGTTCGAGACGCTGCTGATCTCCTCCACGTTGTCACAGAGAGCTTTATTGACAAGGAACCCTACGCCACCCTGGGATTGTGCGCTCCCTTCCCTGAAGTAGAATAGGTGACCTGATTCTAGGGTTATCGTGTCCTCCCCCTCTCTTCGGATTTCTGACAATCCCAGAACATGCCACCGTATCTTATCTAGTTCTACCTCAAGGATTTGGAGACTTTCGTCCAACCGCAGACTGCGTCCGTTATACGTCGCCAGGGTCAGTCTATGGTAGCCGTAGTCCGTAGCCCGGGGATTCTTCGCACCCCCTGCCCTACCATTACCCGGGCCGCTACCGTAGCCCGGGGTAGTAAGGCGGCCGGGAACTAGGGGCCGGTTTTTTCTCGTCCTGTCCATGGGGGGTTTTGCCCATAGTCACCACGCTGGGCAGGCGGGTTGGTGACCGCAGTTTGCGTTTGTGGACTATGTTGTCAACACGGGAGGCGCTGCTGCCCACCTCCCGGAAGCCCTTTATCGCCTCTTACGATACCCACGGGCAGATTTGGGGTGGTGAGATTCTACTCTGCCGACACCACACGGCACAAAAAACATATTATTTGAATACTCATTATTTTTTTTTGGCTAAATTTAAAATTGATACATCTTTATATTGTTAGAATAAGCTTCGAAGGCGATTAAAATTTATTGATACTAAATAATTTACATAAAACTTTAACAGGAAAACGATGGGTGAAAACGAAAAGGTCGTAACTCGAAAAAGGTCGTAACTAGACTAACAGTACGCCCTTATTCAGCTGATTTTTCTCTATCGAATGGTCCGGGTCTCGTTTCTCTACGACAACATTTTTTTTCAAAAATGGGATATTTTTTGAAAAGTTTTCAATTTCATTTTGTCGTAACTAGGCCAAAATCCAGCGTTTTTGGGGCTTTTCGACTTACGCCAAATCAATGCTGGGTGTTTGCAATTTAGTATTAGTTACACCCTTCTTTCGGAGAGTAAAATTTGACAATTCTTTTAGTTACGCCATTCTTGCAGGCAGTAAAATTTGATAATTCTTTAGTTACGCCATTTATTAGGTAACTAAATTTTAAGGATTGGAAGATACATCTTTCTTTTGGGGAGTATAATTAATACGAAATAATGCATACACCATTCTTCTGGCTTGTAATAATAGCAGAATTCTTAGATACATCCTCTGACTAAGGAATGCAAAACCGAGTATCAGAACATAATTTTGTCTAAAAATACCCTTGCTCTGCAAAAACCAAAGGAAAAGCATTGTACTATCCTCCGTTTAAAGCCCGTCATAAATATTACTCAATAGCAGAGAGAGACTGGTTTCCACTCAGAGTCGTGCTGAGTCCAGGTCATATAATGTGATTGATAAGCTACTGACTTTTCTGATGACCTGGTGTGTTTACCAGGTACAGCTTTGAAAAATGCTACTGAGTGATGTTTTTATATTTTTGAATGTCTTGTAGAGAGTTTTTGGCTTTTAAATATACTAATAATATAAACTACCTAGAAAAAGTAAGGCATATAAGATTAACATTAAGATTTGCAGCCTTTCAGGTACCGGAATTTATGAAATAAGTGGTTTTTCATGAAAGCGTTCGGTCATTTTTATACTTAACGGCAAGTTATACAGAGTATTACCTATAACCAATTGCTGTATATGGTTTACATGGATTTTAAGAAAAATATTGTCTCCTTTAGAAACCTGGACTGTTTTGGAGTATTCTTTTGACTGTCTTGCAGCGCTCAAGTTGACTGGCAATATGTAGAGGTAGAGCTACCAAAAGCAGTGATGTCCGTTCAAGTCCAGAACCACCAAAGCAAGACCCAACAAACTACTACCAGTAAGTCAGGGTGATGTCATACCTCCGATGATGAACTATGATGCTAAAATCACCTGAAGAGTGTAGCTAGGCTGGGCAGCATTTAGGCAGTCGCTTTATATTTTTGAGACATCCTTGCCATATTACCTCCATCGAACATGGTGTTCGATATGTGCATTCTATCGGTCATGACCTGCGAAGCTGTGACTTGAAAACTAGCAGTAAAACTGGTCCACCAGCTACTTGTCACTCAGAAAGCTATGGAATGGGGTTTTACTAAAGGATAAAGTCCAGAGTGGGATTACCACTGGAAGACCAAGGTGGCTGTCTAGCTGGTTGAATTTCTCATAATACCGATGGACGGTTGAGTGATTGGAGGTCACGACTTGGTAAGCGTAGCAATGGACATCCTCCAACTAAATGGACCGACGACATAAAAAAGTGGCTAATAGTGACTGCGAGCATTGAAGATCTCAGACACATTCCGCCAATAGGATAAGGTAATCCTCAGTTCCGTCATGCGAGCTCCATTGATGTTGATTTTTCTTACGCTCCATGATATCGTCAAGGACGTTATTGAAGTGTTTGGGCGAGAGAGTGTCACCTTGGCAGACAACTCGGCATATGGATATGATGACTGTATTTCTGTACATGCGCACCTGCATCGTTGTAAATTTGCTCGCAGAATTTCACAAGCTTCTCTTAGGATCGATCTGAGGATGAACGACTGTGTCCAAGACCCAGATAATGACGAATGGTTCTTTACGTGTAGGTACGTAATATAACCAAGTACAAAATAGTCTTGGACATCTTTTATTCTTCGACCCAGTAGATCAGGTTAAGAGATAAAAAGACGAATCGGGTTAGGCTTGGCTGCTTTTGGGAAGCTGGATAATGTCTTCAAGTTCAAAATTATGACCAATGTGTCCTGCTGATCTTCACTAAAGGTCAAACCTGTAGTAAGTATTAGATTAAAATAGCACAGAGAGCAATAGAGCGCGCCATGTTACGCATCTACCTCGTTGATTGGTTACCAAACGTCGAAATTTGACGTAGGACTAAAGTCGGAGACGTAGGTAAGCGAATTTCTAGATGAAGTGGAGATGGACAGGACACTTGTCTAGTATGCATAACGAACGATGGACAAAGGCAGTCAGTAGTAGCGAAAGGGAGCAAAAATATCAGTGGGCAGACCATCAGTCCGGAGGTCAGATGACATCATTAAATCGATCAGGTCTGAAGATAAGATTGGCACAGGACCGTTAGGAGTAGCGCAAAACAGGAGAGGACTGTAACTTGCAGTGAGTGGACGTTGATGATGATTATGATGATGAATAGGGGCTGGATGCCAAAAACTGGAGATCTTGACTTATGAATGACATACCCTGGGAGGCCTACATCCAAAAGTGGACTGCTGTAGTTTGATATGTGTGTTTTTGATGATAAATAATGCAATACAAGCTTAAAAACGCATAAAAGTTAGGTTATTTATAGTTTCGGTTACAGAAATTATTGCAGTTTACAACAAAAGTTGAGTAAAAATATTTTTCTTTATTCACTTACGCCCCTTTATTTATACCTAAATCCAAAAAGTTTCTTAAATACAACGTTTTATACGTCTGTAAATTAGATGGTTCCTTGCCATTACATACAAACCTGTGAACCACTTACGACCTTTTTGCGGTCAGTAAATTGAAAACGGAAGGGCGTAACTAGCGAAAATCCTACTTCTCGTAACTTTAGATTCAAAATTGTTATTTCTAATGGAAGATACTCAAAAATGAATAGCATGTTCCTAATAAATAATTTCTAAATAGCGCATAGTTTTCGAGTTATGATTTTTTTTGTGAAATATTTTTAGTTTTTCGGCTCTGGTGTAAAGTTGGTTTTTTCAAGTTACGATCTTTTCGTTTTCACCCATCGAAAATATCACTGTGCCGTATTTACGCTGTGCGTAGGTACATAGAAAAAAATTGTGATATGCGCGTGCGAGTTCATTACCATCCCAAAGTACGCCGAGATACTGGCAAGTGCGATAAGGATGCGCATACTTTAGGATGGTAATGAATTTACTCGCGTACTGTATCTGTCTCGTGAGCAGTAATGATATAATAAAGGCACGTCCACTTTGTAGCTAACGAGCAATTTCGCATTTCATTCAACAACAACATCCACTCGAGTAGTATCGTAAGTAAAATTTTATTGATTTATCGTAATATTCGTATATTGTAAAAGGAATATGACTGCGCCGTGCATCAAATAATTTCCTGAAACGTATCCATGCTGTACACAGCTAATTTGCATAGTCTAATAAAACATGGTCTTACATTCCCAGATAAACACTTGCCTACGTCACTGGTATTGCCACTTTATTTCAATAAAATACGTTATGGGGTAAATTCAATCTCAGAAAAATGAGTTAAAATATTTCTGAATAATTTTATAATTTAGATTTACATTAACTTGAACTTTACAACAATACTCCAGCTCCATCTACCGGGATAGTTTTGCAACTAATTCCCAGCGACTAATTCATTCTTTACAGATTGATGTATTTATTAGTTAACAGTATCTTATATGATTTACAAAAATAATCATAAGTGTAGGTAATTTTGGTAACACGCATGATGACGTAGGCAAGTGTTAGTCACGTGGTTCACGAGTCTCGGAATGGAATACCAGGCGGAGTATCTTATTATACCATGCTAATTTGTATTTGTCTCGTGACCAATCGAAAGCGAAATTGCTCGTTCACTTTGCGGCGAACGAGCAATTTCGCTTCACTTTCAAAATGGTAGGAAGGTAAAATTCTGATATTTTTAAAGTAAATTAACTGTGGATTGAATAATTCACTGAAACGCATCCACACTGTACCTACACAGCTAATTTGTATTTGTCTCGTGAGCAATGAGATTATAGGCAAAGCGGCATTAGTGTGTCCACTTTGCGGCGAACGAGCAATTTTACTTCACTTTTAAAATTTAAGGTAGGTAATATTCTGAGATTTTCAAAGTAAAACTCACTGTGGATTCAATAATTCCCTGAAACGTATCCATGCTGTACACAGCTAATATATATTTGTCTCGTGAGCAATGAGATTATAGGCAGAGCGGCATTAGTGCGTCCACTTTACAATAAAATTAACAAACAATTTTGCTTTTCGTTCGAAACAAATATTTATTCGATTAGCATCGTAGGTAAAATTTTATTAATTTGTCGTAATATTCGTGTATTGTTAAAGGTTAATATAATTGTGCCGTGCATCGAATAATTCCCTGAAACGTATCCACGCTCTACACAGCTAATTTGTATTTGTCTCGTGAGCAATGAGATTATAGGCAGAGCGGCATTAGTGCGTCCATTTTGCAGCGAAGAGCAATTTTGCTTTATGAAAATTCCCTTGAGTTGTATCATTTTATTGATTTATCGTAACAGTAATTTATTAAAAAGGAAACGTACTGTGCATCGAACAATTCCCTGAAACGTATCCGCGCTGTACAAAGCTAATTTGCATTTGTCTCGTGAGCAATGAGATTATAGGCAGAGCGGCATTAGTGCGTCCACTTTGCAGCTAAAGAGCAATTTTGCTTTTCCAAATCCCTCGAGTCGTACCTTAAATAAAATTTTATTGATTTATTGTAACAGTAATGGTACCCTCATTTTCCAAGCGTCGCGACAAAGACGCGCGTCAACGACGCCGTCAAATTTTGACGGCGTCGTTGTCGCTGCGGTCTTGTAGAAAAACCCGACCGCATCCCATACAAACTCTCAGCTTCTCAGCGCGCTGTCAACGTGACGGCGTCGTGGCGCGCCGCAACGACACCGACGCTCGGTCTTTATGGTTCCCCATACAAACCCATACAAACCAGTCATTTGACAGCGACAACGACGCGCGTCGTTGTCGCTGTCGCTTGGTTTTTAAGCCTACACTAATAAATATTAAAAAGAAAACGTACTGCGCATCGAACAATTCTCTGAAATGTATCCATGCTGTACAAGGCTTATTTGTATTTGTCTCGTGAGCAATGAGATTATAGGCAGAGCGGCATTACTGCGTTCACTTTGCAGCTAAAGAGCAATTTTTCTTTTTGAAAATTCCCTCGAGTAGTATCATTTTATTGATTTATCGTAACAGTAATTTATTAAAAAGGAAACGTACTGTGCATCGAACAATTCCCTGATACGTATCCGCGCTGTACACAGCTAATTTGTATTTGTCTCGTGAGCAATGAGATTATAGTTAGAGTGGCATTAGTGCGTCCACTTTGTAGTAAACTAGCAATTTTGCTTCATTTTCAAAACGTAAGGTAGGTATGTAATATTCTGATATTTTCTAAGTAAAATTTACTGTGGATTGAAACGTATCCACACTGTAGGTATACGGCTAATTTGTATTTGTCTCGTGAGCAATGAGATTATAGGCAGAGCGGCATTAGTGCGTCCACTTTGCAGCTAACGAGCAGCGCGCAAACTAAATTATCTGATGAACTAATTAAAGCACGGACGGACTCGGACAACAGCGGATGCTGCAGTATGAAAGGCTGGTTCCCACACACAACTCACGGGTATGAAATATTTTGCTGGTCCATTTATACTTACTTAAAGTATACCGAAAACTTTCGAGGCAAAATCACACCATGAAACTAAACATCTTTTTGTACGGAGGAAAATATTTCAACTTTCCATACCAAATTCCCAATCAGCCAGCTGAATGAATAATACAAATACAACTTGACAAAAAAACGTTCCCCAAGAGTGTCTCTATAGTAAAAATTGTTTAGCTTTATGGTCCGATCACGCCTGCCAAATTTTCGGTACACCGTCTTTATGACCTGTAATTAATTACGAGTTTGAATAAATTTATAGATACTAGGTACCACAAATACTACGCCAGCATAATTATCATGTCATGACACAGCACATAACTTCGCATTGATGTGTGGTTGTCACATCACAGATTTTCATTTTTGCTAGCTGGTTGTCAAAAACCGCAATACTGCAGGGCACGTATGCAACTTTTCTATGGACTTGTGCAGTCTGTAAAATGCTACGCAAGATCGCTTGGTCAGTAAGAAAAGCACGTACACACTGGAAATTTTATTTAATATTTCTGTTTCCGCAAGGAATGGCTAAACTGTGTATGTCAAGGTGTTTTTTTTTTTATAAACAATGGGTAAGCATATGTCCACAATCTCACCTGATGTTAAGTGACGATGCAGACGATGATGGAACATGCTCGGCCAGATAATGCCTATTCACTCTCGCCTTGAAAAGGCCCACGTTATAACGTTCCGGAAACAGATCCGCAGGCAGGGAGTTCCACTCCTTAGCAGTTCGCATTAAAAATGTAGAAGCGAAGCGCTTTGTGCGAATTTGCGGGATGTCTACGATATAGGTAAGGGTGTTAGCGTTTCTTGGATATAGCCTTGCTTTGGTGATAATCAAAATATACTATTACTCTGCCGTACAGAGCCTAAAACGCAGTATCTGCATTTTTGCCATTTTTTTTAAATGTTGAACCTTGACACCCACATCACATGTTTTATGTCAATTTCTCCGGATTTTTGATAAAATAACTAAAAGTTGAAATAATTGAAAGTCGATTTGCAGTAACTGATGACAAAACGGCAAATAAATGTAACAATACCAATTAAAATGCAGCATCTACAGTTATCAACGAACATTACTGATTAAAATGCAGTAATGAATACAGAAACTGCAATGCAGTTTGTAATTTATGTAGTTATGTTATGGTAATATACCGGCTGAAGTGCAGTAAAAATCAGATACTGCATTTTAGATGGGAAATTTGTATTATTGATAAACTTAATTCACCACCTAAATCGCAGTATCTTGATTATAAACAGTACATACTGTATGTTACTTGGGAAATTTATGTTATAAAAGGGCGGAACTTACCACCTAAATTGCAGTGTCTTAATTCGAATCAGCACATACTGCATATTACTTGAGAAATTTATATTATTAATGGGCTTAATTTACCACCTAAATTGCAGTATCTTGCTTCTATGCAGCACATACTGCATGTTATTTGGGAAAACGATATTATTGATTTGTCTTAATTTACAACATAAATCGCAGTATATTGATTCTAAACAGTTCAATCTAGGTTTTATTGGAAGGCGCTAAAGGTATTTTACTTAGGATATGTATAGTCAAGATGGACGATGGCGAATCTGCGAGGCATCGGTCTCACGAGTGTCTTGCGACAACTCTTGTGATTTTCGTCCTCTACGAAATGAAGGTGAAACAACCATTACAAAACAAAACGCACCTAAAAGGCAATTAAATAACTTTAATTAGAGCCAGGCAATTATCAAGCGTCTCATAACTTCACCAACCGCTTCCGCTACACGTAATCCTGATAAGTGGGTATATTCGTATTACATTTTAGACCTTCCTCCGTAATCATTACTATTTTTGGAAGCCCGCACCCGTCGTTCACCCGGTGCACCAAGCGTTATGAGGAGTGATCTTCCAGGTCTGTTTTGCTCCTATAGCTTCGCAGCAATTAGGGCCCGTTCAGCCTCCGCCTGTTTCTCGATCAGGGCTTGTTTGGCTAGAAGACGATTTTTTGACATGTTATTTTTATAAGATAGCAGTAACTGCGAGCTATTATTTAGGTTTACAAGTTAAAACGCAGCAAAGTAGGTGAGATACTGCATTTTAGATGGCAATATTAATTAAGTTTGCAAAAATTTGCAGTATCTTGCACAGATACTGCATTTTATGTAGTTTATATGAGAAAAAAATCTAAAATTGAAATGTAGTAACTGCAACGAATTTAAACATTTGTTTTTTTTTCGTAAACTGTGAGCTAAATGTAACTTATTTTTCTGTCCCTTCCTTCTTTATAACTATACGTTTTTGATGGTAGTGAATGTTCTAACTGAAAACATCAGGAAATTGTAAATATAATTAGCTAAAGTAGTTTTTTGCTGTTTTCTCAAAACTGTCCGATTGCAGATACTGCGTTTTAGGGACTGCACGGCAGAACTGTGATGCCAGGAAATACTTAGTACCACTAGATGTCGTAAAATTTAATTAGCGAAAATATCCCTGTGAATTCCAAATCTAGTACTCAGGTCGCCCCCTCCTGTTAAGCTTTGGTAAGTTTAGAAAATACTCTTATTCAAGTATGCCAATTGTCATTCTAAATAGGACAGCCCAACCAATATTACAGTGCACTTTATTTTTTATCATCAATCGCCACTGCGGACGACTATTAGAAAAAAAAACCACTCTTGTGATTGGCTTTCGTCATATCTCTCAAACCAATCGGAACGTCCAATAGCCAATAGGTTAATAAACAAAAAAAGTTGAGTTGTAGTGACACCAGCAATATATTTATACTTTGTAACTTCACTAAGGCAATGAAGATGGACTAGTTTGCTACATCTTTTCAATCAATAGATATATATTAGTGTGTAAGGGAGAGCTATTCATTACACCCTATAATGTAGGTATTAGCAACAAATCCTAATTCTTTAATTAAACTTCGATATTGGATCACATTAATAGCATCTCACATTAATAGTAATTTTAAGCGACACGCTCACAACTTGTCACTATGGTGATACACAGTTAAATGACTTTCAAACTTTTGTCAGACGTGGTTTACAAAATATAGCCGCTTTTTATAGCCGTTTACGCTCTGCCTACCCCGAAAGAGGAATAGGCGTGATGTATATACGTCTGAATGTTATTGGCGGCAAAACCCGAATAAAAGTCACAGGTAAATTTCATAGAACTTTAGCCACCATTGCTCTAGTTTCAAAAATAGCACTAACCAAACATTTCAATTCTCGATTCCAATTCCGCATAAAACAAAAAACTCCTCTTAGTACAGGTACACACTTTTCAAATAGAACTGTGGGACAAAATTGATTGTGGAGGGCTGGTTTCCATTTAGATATGGAAATTTCGCTGGTGTGTACGACACAGAGGTATGTCCACGCTAAAATATTCTGAAGTCTTTGTTCTGCTTTGAGACTGCGAACTTTTAGTTTCATAAAGTAGTTTTTATGAGTTCAAAAAATAGTTTTTATTTGGAAGCTGTTTCGCATTGCATTTTGATGGTTGCATGATGAGAAAAAGAAATATTTATTGTCCTACTGCATACTAAAATCAAGCTTCAGGTAGGTACTCAATTTTAAACATTATAGCAACTTTAATACATTATCTAGATTGATTTAGTTATGTTTAGTTAGACGCTTCGTATTCATTGTATTCCTTTATACGAGCAAGAATTGTTGCTTCACTCCTTTTTTGAAAACTAACAACGCCATCTATTGAAAAACCATCAATTGAACCCCCAAGCATAATAGAAGTATTGCAGCCTTCATTCAACCAATACAACGTTATTTACACAAGATTTTACATAATTTACATAATGTGAAGGTAATAAAGATACATGCATAAGTAAAGCAAACACCACAAATTGATTTTCTGGTTTAATTGAGCTGTAGTTATAGTTATGTTTCAGTTTCCCTCAGCTTTTGTGTACATTATCTTAATGGATGTGGCAAATTGTGTACACCTAATTAACCCGCCGAAGGTGTGGCAGGGTATGTCATACCCGGACTGTTACTTATTTGCATATATTTTTGTAAACTACTGCAATTTTTTCTTGTCGCTCCATGTAGCTGCAGCTAAAGATGTGTGGAAAAGGATATTTACGTGATCGTATTGTAACACAAACCAGGGTCGGAGATAATCACGTATAAAGTGCTGTCGGGTATGTGATACCCTGCCACATAGTTGGCGTATACATTTTTTGACAAAAGATTGCTTTGATGTTTATTTAATTCGATGATTTTGTGTATTCTTTTTTATAGTTTTGATTAAATTTGTGTTATTCTCAACTATAAATTAGACTGAGATTTATTTTAAACGAAGTTTTGCAAGAATCTTCAGTAGACTCAAGCTCTGAGAATGAAATCGATCATACATTTTGTATGCAAAAATTGCACTATATTAGACTCAAATTATTAAGGTGTTATAATTTTTGCAATCTTAAGAGTTATATATTTTTGATAAGTTGTTTCATTACATTTTTGAGTTTTATGAAGTTTTATAATATTTCATTTAATTTTATAATATTTTGAGGCTAGTAAAAGATGTGCTTATTTTTTACCTTAAAATTACCAGGTTTCATTTCTATGAGGTTTATATTATGAAGAAATAGTGATATATTACCTAACTTTTATTTATTATAATGTTAACATATACCACTTGCATAGAATATTACAAAAAAATATTACGACTATTTAGAAAAATAAATATAGGCAATACAAAATCTGGGTATGTCATACCCTGCCACATCGCCCGTGTTACATTTTCTCGCCACAACCTGCGCGGGTTAAGTCTAGACTAGATTGTTGACAAGATAGCAATCAATAAGTCAATTAAATACAGATGTGTGGTATTGGAAGCAATAGAGTTTTAGTTTTTGTACTTTGTTCCAAAAAAATCATACCTATACTCTGAATAAAATACATAATCAACGAGTCAAAGATCTTTGAATTGAATTTTTAACTCAAAGTCTTAAATCAAAAATTTTTAGGTCCTACCTCTAATAAATATCTACGAATACCTACGTTTTGAATACGTGAACTACCATTTATTATAATGTAATGAAGGTGGTTCGTTACGTCATACAAACGAAAAACTGCACTTCAGTCGGGTTACAAATGAGCTGTAGAGTTTCTTTTTAAAGAAACTTTATTCTGAATGATGAAGGCACACGTAAATTTGTCGCAAAACTACTTATAGTTAAAAGATAGTCAGTATTTTCTGCACAATAAAATTAAACGTATTTATTGCAGCAGTAGCTCCATCTATTTTCGTAAAGTGGCGACTCGCTTTTTACGGGGAAATCTGATGATTTAAAAATTCTTTTTAGTGTTTTGCGGCAATCTTATATACCCACGGGACTCCCCATCAAATTTTTTAAACCGACTCTTGCCTCCTTTACATACATAACTCCATTGAACTTTTGTATGGAAAACGGAACGCCTTAAGTAATCAGATTCCTATTGATATTTTCATTTAAAACATACACAGTACCTAAAGGCTTACACCTATACAATTGCGGTTCCAAACGAATTGCCCATGGAACGAACAATATTTCACTTTGATGTTGGATGTTGCTGTTAAATGAATATCGGATACTGCCGGTATTATTTCGTTAATTACAAGCTTTACGGGATGCACTGCGGTCTGCTCGGTTCCGTTCAGTCAGACCATTGATACGATTATTTTGTAAGGTTCATCGGTAATTCGACTCGACAACCGATGTGGCGCAGTGGTTAGTATGCCTGCCTGCCACGCAAAGGTTCCGGGTTCAATTCCCGGTGGGGTCACTCACAAAGTTGATATTTATCACTTTGTGAATTAGTTCCAGTCTGGTTAGGACATTACAGTCTGAACCAGCTGATTGTCCGCAAGTAAGAAGGGTCCGTGCTTCGGATGGGCACGTTAAGCCGTCGGTCCCGGTAGCTGTCTATGATGGCGGTCGTTACACAACCATGTCAGAGGCCTGCTACTTGCAGTAGGCGGTTGAAAAACTCTGACACCAGGGTTCATCGGGTCGTTGAACGACTCGGTGTCCCACACGAAAAGAAGATCGGTATTTGCCTGAAATGGCAAACGCCGTCAATACAGTGTTTTGGCTGAAATGCAGTAACTTTGCCTAGCGGAATGGACCATGTTTCAGAACTTCTTTTTTCGGGTCATTATTCACCATAATTGTTACTAGTTCCAATGGAGTTGTAAGCGGAAATCAAATGGTTGCCGTAATTGAATATATCACCTTGGTTTAATAATACTGGCAGCTACAAACCAAACATAAAATTTGGCTAGTATAAGGTTGGTAGGATTCATCGATAGTTTAAGTATATAACATAACCGAAAAACAACACGGATGTCGCAAGAACACTTTTTTTCCATGTTCTGTAGGTAGGTTACTCTACTAGAAATAAAGGGCATCCAGGATAGGCGGTGAATCAAACGTCGCGCCACAGCCATGCGGCGGATGACATCAAAACTCCATCACAGCACGCGGTTGATCTGAATTCGATGTGCGTGCCCAACCTGAACGGATATATCGAGTGTGTTTTATCTATCCCACAATACTCTATGAATAACTTATGGTAAAGGAATATTAATAGGTCCAATGTTTGTATTATCTTGCGTGGACAGCATGGCTCTATTTCTAATATTATGTGGAGTATGGACCAAGTTTGTTGGACAATCAGAAAAGTTGCTAAGGTTTCTTTTTTCATATGATACCTAAATTTATTTATACCAACCAATTTCGGTCGTAAGAAAGATATAACATTTTTATGTGTTGCGATTATTTTATCGTTCGATATGGTATAGATACTTAAATGAACTTAAACTGATACTAGTCTCGTCTCAAGACTCATGTATCGACCTTTTCGTACCTAATAAAGTAATAACATAAAAACCTTCAGTAAACATAATAAGAACTACACCAAATCCTCCAATTTCTGTATAAAAATGGACTCATTTATTACGCTAGTTGCCACAATATGGAGGCAGTGGCACAGAATAAAGCTGGCCAGGAGTTGGCCGAAGTTGGTCGGAGTTGGTGGAGGCTGGGTCTGTCCACTTCCCAACTAACAACTTGGTCCTATAAAAAACAGACTAAACGACTTTTGGTTATAAAAAGGTCGTATTGTGGTAAGCAGAATTTCACTGAGTTGTGTAGTGGTGTCTTATTCGACCTTTTAGTCGTAAACGTCTAAAGTCGTATAATTTGGTCGAGTAAACGTTTATACAACTTAATTATACGACCATCGTATAAAGGTCGTATAAATGATCGCTATACGATTAAATTATATGACTAATCGTCGCTGTTGGGACCTTTATATAACCTTCAGTCAGGCCACCGACTGTTACTAGATCATAAGGTATATAAAGGTCATATCATTATCTTTTATAAACCGTATAGTCGTATACAAATCGTCAGTGCGACCGTAATATGACTTTAAGTCAGTTCAGCGACTGTTATCAGACCATAAATTGTATAAAGGTCGTATAAAAGTCGAATAAATTTCTTGTCTAAATGTCGCATAAAAGTCGCCTTTGCGACTGTTATATGACTTTTAGTCATGCCACCGACTGTAACCAGACCATTAGGTATATAAAGGTCGTATTACTTGTAATAAACCTCGACGTCATATAAAAGTCGCAATTGCGACCGTAAGATGATTCCTAGTCAGGCCACCGACTGTTACCAGACCATTAGGTATATAAAAGTCTTATTATTTCCTTTAATTAACCGCATAGTTGTATTAAGGTCGCCTTGGCGATTCTTATACGACTTGAAATCTGCTAGCGACTGTTATGAGACCATTAGTTATATAACGGTCGTATAAAGGTCTTACCGTATTCTCATAAGAACGTGGCTGTTTCGACATCTTTATGACTTTTAGTCATGCCACCGACTGTTACCTGACCATTAGGTATATAATGGTCATATTATTACCTTCAAAAACCGCACAGTCGTATAAAAATCGTCGTTGCGACCTTTATATGACTTTCAGTCAAGCCTACAACTGTAATTTGATCATTAGTTGTATTATGATCATATTATTACCTACCTGAAACACAACGCAATGTCGTATAAACGTGGTGTAACATAACGATTATACGACTAAAAGACCTAAAAAGGCTATTTATATGACTCTTAAAAACCTTTTAATTGTTTACTAGTCGTACATAATACTTCTTCACAACTACTTGACCTCGCTGTGGTGCGAATTATTGTGGCCGTGGTTCTGTAGGTAATAAAATAGGAAATATATGTTCGAACGGACGGACAGACTGGATGTATGTGTGGATAAATGTATAAATGGATGGATGGACGGACGGACGGATGGACAAATAGATAAACAGATGGACAAACAGTCGTAAAATTAAGCAAAATTCTTTGCAACACGATTTTGTGTTCAACAAAACGTGTTGCGCCGACCCCAGGTAATTGGGATGAGGACAGGAAGATGGCATTGATAAGTACGTATGTGAAATTAACGATTAAATCAGATCACTACTGCCAGCCTTGAGAATAGTTCATCATGTTGTGTAGTACACCCCCGTTCATTTTTTTTACGGGGCTATAGTTGGTCCTGATTCCATTCATCATGTCGTACTTCATAATGTCGTACATTACTCTGTCAGCAATAGTTATGCTGTACAATACAATGTCGTACATTATAGGGACTCGTCGTATCAATTACGACTGACTATCACTAGTCTGACAGATGTTATCTTACGTCTTACCACGTTTACACCGTGGAGTACATACAATGCACGACACGGTAATGCCCGACAACGTATTGTGCAACAGAATAATGTACGGCATTATGGATAGGTTTGAAATACGGGCCCAGACTAATAATGTACAGTGCTGCAAATAGAATCAAAACAAGTTACGTCACAGCGGATGAAGTGAAGTGACAGTGTTGGCTGTAATCGACTTATACAGGGTATTAAGAAAAGCAGTACGTTTCTTTAAACCACAAGTTCTGTTACGTAGGTATAACATAGTGTCTTGACCATGTTTAAAAAAAATTAAAAATATTTTATATAAAACATAATTTAAAAAAATAAATTGAAATGTTCAACCCTAGGTCTGAGCGTGATAGAGCACATCGTTACTGTCATTTGAACACCCTTAACATACTTTATTATACGATAGGACAGACTACTTTTCCTAAATCCCTGTAGATTCATTATTCGAACCTAACATACAAGGCAACCCAGCGAGGCGGGACGGTGGTTTGGGGGGTGCAGCCCCCCACAGTAAAAAACCACCTGTAACACAATTCCAAAACAGTAGGTTAGGTAAGGTTAGAGTTGGAGCGAACAAATTGAGCGACTAAGCTCAATAAAGAATATTATATAATTATATTATTTTAAATAAAAACCATATCGATTTAGTTACGAATGTATGTAAAATTATCGATCAAGTCATTTCACTACGCTACTACTCACGTGATGTCTCCGAACACAATGTCGTGCAGTACACCCCCGTACATTTTTGGTACGGGTTGAAGGATGGCGACATTGTTTTGATTCCATCCATAATGTTGTATTGTGTTCCTCTGGTGTGGTGTACAGTATACTGTCGGCCAGTATTATGCTGTACAATACAATAACATTCAAGGTTTTCTCTTTCTAAACGGTACCCTGAAAATGGCGGACAGAAAATGGTTTCTAGTCATATAACCCGACCTTTAGTCTTAAAGTGTCCTTTAACAGTCGCGATCACGACATAAAGTTGTATAAACGTTATATAAATAAATAATGTATTAATAACATAAATAAAATAATTCAAATCGTTATTATTTGTAGGGGGCATTAAAATTTTGTTTGAATAATAACACAAAATATTCGATAAAACAATTTCCCACTTCAAAACTCAACACTAAACAGTTCTTAACACCATTCACAACTTTTCACATTATATTCGATAACAAACATGGCAGACATTAATTATTTTGAATGATTTGTTTGTCTTTAACCTCACTTTCACTCGGTTGATAGCACACTGAAGTCCGTGCACGATAAAGTAACGCCGATGACCACTACACGATTTCAGGTCATGTAAATGTCAGTAATACGACCACTACACGACTTTTAATCGGTTTAAAGACAATAATACGACCACTACACGGCTAAATGGTCGAATAACAGTTACTTATACGACTGTTATTCGACCATACGTCGCGAAACAGACTTCTATATGACTTTTACCAGACTTTAGACCATTAATATGACCTTAATACGATCTTTATACGGACAAAAGTCATATAATTTGTGCCCAAATCGCGTCGTATAAACGTTTACATAACCACTATACGACCAAAACTATCCGACTTCAAGACGTAACGATAACGTTGTCCCGACCATTATACGACCAAATCTTGTTAGTTGGGTTGGATCTCTTGTCAACCTTTTATTATCCCGTTTTTTAATACGTGGGATCAAACAGGATAACACAAAGGATCATACGTACTTTGAAATGAAATTATTTATTAGCGACTTGCCAAAAAACAAAACATCATCATTTTTCAAAATATCTTAAAGTCGCCAAATGTCAATTAATCAATCTAGAGAATTAAACAGAACGATCGAGTGCTATTTGATCCCCCTGAGGGATCATCGCAAGGATCCAATTGGACAAACTGTCGAGTCGAGTGGCTACAAAGTTTCGTACCGGCCGCAGCGCCACTGAGGAATTTGGATGAATGGCTCCCTGTATATTACTCAGCTCCTCAAATCATCTTGTAAGATTAAGTTCGTTTCCGAACCAAACTTTGGGGGCGCAAAATAAATGGCAATGGAAAGATTTCATATTTCAGAAAATATATTTATAATTCACAATAAAAGAAGGATATTAATACTGTTTCTTTAATAAATGATTTCGGTTAGGAAAGTATTCCAAGGTTTTTACAGTGTTTATCCTACCCAAGAAAAGATAAAGACTTGTAATGATGTTTACCACAAGGCAAATATTTTCTGAAAGGGGCTTACATGTACACGTACTGGGGAAATAAGCTCCACAATATAATATATTATTAATTGTTTCCGTAAGCAGCTCAATGTAATTTGTGTATCCAGGCCTAAACACATTGCCAGCCAAGATTAGGGTCTCCGTAGCAAATGAGTTTATAGCGTGATAATAATTCACCTTGATTGTGTCATTAGGGATCAAACTCAAGCATTACCGTTGCATGTTTGGATAATTCTTTTGTACAATAAATATAGTAGCATGCTTTTTGTTCACGGTTCATTTTCCTCAGAAATATAATTATGAGTAACCCGTTTTTATAAGGAAAACTTCGACCATTAGACACAAAAAATGTGAACCAGATTTCCAAGCAAATTTGCTCAAATTGAAGTAACCACCAACCGACCTGAAATTAAAATTAAAAAGAGTTTAAATTAAAATTGTCAATTTGAATTTTATTTGCAATTTAAAAAGGAGTAACTTTTGTGGAAATTGTTTAAGGGGACGGAGGAAATTAATCTTTTCCTTAATTAGCAAAGTTAGACGTCTTTACAATGGTGGATTCAAGGCTGATAAATCAAGGTGTGTTGTTCAAATAAGTATATAAAGGTCGTTGGCTCTTGGAAGTTCGATATTTTAGAGCACCCTTGTCGATATTTCAGCTGTCTGACGCAAGGGGTGGAGGAAGCAAGGAAAGCACTTGAGTCGAATATTTCTACCTTCCTAAGATTTTTGTGTAGGCGGAGTGGTAGTGCCATTATTATTCTCCTAGTACACTCTTCTCGGAGCTTTTGTTGTGTAAGGAAAATAAAACCCAAGTATCAAAAAAGGGTATCCTAAATTTTTAAACAAAGATTTTAATAAAATTATAATATACACATTTTGTCAAATCTTAATTTTGAGTTAAATATGTTTTTTTTTTCTTGATTGGATAGGTACACAAGTTAAAGCTTATGTTTTCTTATAGGTAGGCAAGGAATGTTAATCTTTTTTTTGGGTTTAATGCCTTGAATTTTCGGTGTAAATACTTCTTTTCGGTGTGTGTGTAGTAACATAGTATTTTCTTGGATACCTAGCTAACAAAATATGACCATTCTCATTCACTGTTATACTACCGTCATTCGAATAGGCCATATTTGACAGCTGTCAAACCCATACTAGGAAACATGTCAACAAAGAAATGACCGTATGCCATTAACATGATTTTGACAGCTGTTGAATATGGCCTATTCGAAAGACAGCACTATAGTTAAAATAAGGCACAATAAGAATTATAAAACTTGATAACAATTAAAGTAATTTTTCATACTGCATTATGACGTCATACATACATACATAATTATATAATTATCGAGCATATATTCCTTGCGGGGTAAGCCTCAGTTTTCATACAAAATATCGTTTTAAAGAGACGTTTGACAAATGAGAAAATATCGTATTCTGCTTTCAATTCGTTAGCCAATGATGCCTGACTTGGCATCCGACATTCGGAATATCGAGCACTCGCTTGAGAGACCGATTATGTAATTGGAAAGTGACCCTTCGGTTTTAACGGATTACTGGTTAGAGCTGTCAAGGCCTGAGGGTCCTTCTTATAGTACGATCACTAGGAACTACGAAGAAGATGTATTATATAAGTTATGTGAGACTTTAAAAAAAGAAGCTATCAGCTAGGTATCATATTATAGGTATAGGTAAGTAGGGTCACCTGCGCGCCCTTTCCCTTATTTGTAGTAGGGTTGTGGATTATGTCATTTTCATTGAAGGTACACGTAAGCAATATGATGTTGGTAGTTTTAAATATGGGTACGTCATATTTATACGACAGAAATTGTTTATCATGTAGATTGAATTATCACGTTCAGAAAGATGCAAAGTCGACAGCGTTCTCGAGATTATGGTCTTTCCTTGGGTCTTTCGCATAGCTAGTACATACATAACATCTCCAATTGAACACGAAATAAATGAATAAAGATCAACAAAATATGACATCAAAGATTTTTCGATTAGGTATATACATGTAGTCATTTCTGTGTGTTCAAAAATTGATAGGTAGGCAAAGACAACCTACATATAATATCATTGTAGGTAGGTATATCACAAGTTACATTCAGCACGGAAGCAACCAAATTTCCCAAAAATTATGCCACATCCATTTTTACTATCTACTTACTCCAGGTTCACTACTTTCGTCCTCACACGTTTGACATTTCGCAAGGGGACGTGAAATGAATTTCACGGTGGCAAGGGAACGTTTGTACGGACGCATTAGTGTTTTAACTGCCAGTATTGGGGTTGCTCAGCATCTTAAATTCAATTCGACTAATATGACATGAGAAGATGAGGAGAAAATTAGGGTACAGAAAGGTTCGTTACACTTGCGCGGGAAGGGCGGATACGGATCTAATGAGAGTGAGGGTTCGGTGGAATTTAAGAGTAACCTAAATATAGGTACCCACTTTTGTACTTGTTGAGATATTTTTAGGTAATTAATAAATAACAAGAAAAGTACTAAAATTAAGAAGATATACAGTTTTTAGGTCAAAACTTGACAAATAGGGATCACACTATAAATGCTCCAGGACGCCAAGAAGAGCCGTAATTAAATAACACTTCTATTAAAACGTAGCTCACACCTTGACTGTGCAAAACCCTAACACGAAAGAAAATATGACACGCCTTTGTGTTAAAATTCATTATTATCGAAGTAAGAGCCTTGCAATTATTGAAATGACATAGAGCTAGATAATTATAGCCTTTTTGTATACCTATGTAACACAGATCAATTAGTATATAGTTCGTGTAGGATCTACACAATGAAAAAGCGAACTTCTGTAAACCTACAGAAACCTATATAGGCAATAAAATAAGTCCCAATCGTGTTATTCTTTGTTTTTGTTCCAATTATTCAAAATACGACCGATTAAATCAATTCTGTTACTACATTGTCTTACTCGTCGCGGAGACTTCAAAGAAAATAATTTTCATTTCCATAAAATATTGACTCACAAATCTCTTTCACAAACGCGCAAAATAACAATCGCGATCACAAAGTATTCTCCAAAACGAGTCTAAAACATTTTCTTTTAGAGAGAGAGAAAGCCGAAGGCAAAAATGAAGAGACATGATGAAGATGGGAGTTGAAAGGTTCGGGAGAGAATAATTGGAGTGGAATAGATAATTATAATTCGCAGGGGTCCGTCCCCTTCAATTCAATAGGGGCTAATGTTAAAACGGATAATTGAAAATGTGCTAGTAGAAGGACTTCGGGCATAATCTTTTCTGAGGGTAAGGTAGTTGGGTGTTAAGTTTCGTGGTTGTTTTATTGCGTGTGTAAGCAGATAAAGAGTAGGAAACTAACAGGCCGTTTATTATGGAAACCGAATTTGAAGAGGGTTGCGGTAAGACGATTTTAGGCTTGAATAAAATAACCAGCAACTTAAACAAAGTATATTAGAATGGTCGAATGCCATGTAGCATTTTCAAGCATTTAACTAAAGGGTTAACATAAAATATGGAAGTTTAAAGAGCAAGTTCTTAATTGTTATATGTACCTACCTAAGTTCGTAACCTAGGTACTTTCGCACCTTTCAGACCAAGACGAGAAACACACGTAACGTACGATTGTGCGATATTTTAGAGCTGCGTAAAGAAAATACGAATTTTGACCTTATTTTCATACGCTAGCGGATGCGTCAGACAAACCATATGACTTAAACCGTATTTGTATGAAAATAAGTTTGAAAACCGCATTGCATGCGATAGATCTGCGCAAAAATAACGCACAAACGAACATGACGCGTGTTTCTCGGTTAAGAACATTTCAATTTCCAGAAATTGCTAGGCTCAATACTTTCTAATGGGCACTTGCGAGTGTTGTCTGAGATTTTAGCCGTAGCCCTTTTTGCCGTTAACAAGAAGTTGTTCAGGCGTGGCTCGAACTGAGCGAACTTTCGAGTAAATGTAGCATGTGTTCAACCACAGCCATAATTTTCGGCGTAACGACCTTCTACGTGAGAGAGATAAGTCGAAGTTTCGGCGGGTAAGGTATTTCGACTGGTTTATCGCACGCGCTGCGGAAGAAATTTTAATGAATGTGCTTAAGATACAGATCAAATAGTAAGATAGAGGGCGCTTCTTAAAGGATGCAAAACAAACCATAAAACAAATGAATACGAAACAAATTTAAAGATATGGAGAATTATTTTCTTAGTTATGTTTTCAAATACCAACATCAAAATTTTACAACAAATTAAACTACCCTACGTTATTATTAACAACTTCTTAAAATAATAATAAACCTATCTTAAAATAAACTTTTACATCCCTCATGTTACGAAATGGTATTACCCATCTGACAAGGAGAGGCCCTTGTCCAACAATGGACTGTAAATGTAAAGTATGATTCGAAATTACTCGAACATAAAAAATATCTTGGGAGGTAAAGAGTGTACCTAGACTTCACCCCAGTGTATTTTTTTTATACTTCAATGTTCCCATCTGTGGTAAGAAATTTAAAGTAGCTGCTTTATTTCTGACTTACCTGCATTGGCGTTATGCGGGACTCTATCTCTTTAATTCCTTGATCAGAGCTTTTCCTTAGTTAGCGTAGATTTATCATGGCGAGCGATATTGCGTGCGACACTGGATTACTCGACACCCGATTTGTAAAGGGCGCTCGCAGTTACAGCTTTATTCGAATTATGTGCATGGTACGGCTTCACGTAAAGTGGGGCTACGGTGGAACTAATATGGTGGTTGTCACACGTTCTGCATGGTTTTGCGGATTTTTACTGTTCTGTTGAAAAATTAAGAAATTTTATGAATTATTTTCAATACAATGACAAAATATTTTACGTGCATGTTGTGTTAGCCTTTAAGTGTGATATGTATTAGCTTTATTAAAACTTTATTATTCAACTTAATGGAAATGTGATGTATGTATTATGTTGGCTGACCTAGTATAATAAATAAATAAAATAAAAATTAAGGTTGTATGAAACCCTGTAAAACCACTAAATATTTGGCACATGAGGCTGAAACTGCGTATATAGCTAGCCGAAGCGGATGCCAATGTATAAGGAATGAGTCCAGTGAATATATTATTAGTAAATACAACCAACCCACACTGCGTTCTCCTGCACGTTGCAAAAATAGTATAACAGTGGAATTGTGTGGCTGGTGATGTTAATTGGTTAGCGGCGCTCTATCTTATTAATTTCTTGATCAGAACTTTTCCTTAGTTAGCGTAGATTTATCATGGCGAGCGATATTGCGCGCGACACTGGATTACTCGACACCCGATTTGTAAAGGGCGCTCGCAGTTACAGCTTTATTCGAATTATGTGCATAGTACGGCTTCACGTAAAGTGGGGCTACGGTGGAACTAATATGACGGCTCTCACACGTACTGCATGGTTTTGTGGTTTTTTACCAGGACCGTTTTATTGTTGTATGAATTAGTAGGTATAAAAACATTAAATATGTTTAAATGACATACAAGACCGCACCGTTGTTGTGCGACTTACACTGGTTATTTGCTGAATAGAGTCATATAGTTCTTAAAGGCGTCACTATGACTGTTAAGAATGTCAATAAAAATAACAGGCAGAATTTTTGCAGGTTTTCCTAATATCAGAAACCTAAAAAGAGAAATGTTTGGTAGATATTCAATTTGCCGTAACATACCGCGGAACATGTGCGAATAGCTTAAGAGTATTAGCCCGGTGGCGCCAAGTTATATGGCTACAACAAGCTATTACTATAGTGTTACAAATCTGTAATTTGCTAGTATGCGTTTTAGAAATAGCGTAACCCAGTACTTCATTTTTGTATTGCGTATTTTTGCGCAGGGCCATTGCATGCGTAATAATTAATAATCCACATTTTCATGCAAATACGGTTTATGTCAAAAGGTTTTACAGATGCATTATCTAGCGCTGCTCATAGCACAACGCTACGTCATTCGATACGCAAAAAATAACGCTCAATCGGACGCTACATGTCTTTTTCGCCTAATATGTATAATACGTACCGGGAAAACATCTTTTTCCAACAAGGAAAATGAGTTGCAGCGCGTAACTCTGCTCCCGTTAGTTACACAATATACCATTACAATGAACGAATTCTGATGACATAAATGTGTCTGAGGCGTGGCGCTATGATTCCTTGCATGGTTAGACAAAGGACTTGTTGCAGTCCTTTTGTCCCATTGTTACTCGGGACCTGCAAGTACTGCGAATCTATTGTGATACACACACTAGTACGACGGTGCTTGAGCGAAATGTAATCACTGTAAGTCAACCGGCATGATATGCATGTGAGGGTATCAGAAGCACATCAACCTACCCCTTTAAGGGATCGCCATTAAATTGGTTTTTGGTACAAATTTTATGATGGTCCAGTGTAAGTTGACCCTTCAAAGAGGTACGTTAATGTACCTACTGTTAATTTTGATACAACAAAAGGCCTGGTTTTGCATGACTGAACTATATATTTAAATACAAACCTTTGATTTGTTAAGATGGCGTGTGTTGAGATAGCATGTTGTCAAAATAGCGTGTGTCAAAATAGCGTGTAGTTGAGATAGTGTCGAGAAAACATGTGACGAAATAGCAAGATATATCTTAGGTCTTTCATTGTGTTTAACAAATAAATGTTTCATTAAAACTTAATAAGTAAATACACAAAAAAAAATATTGTCTTACGTTTGCATAGTTTACAAAATGTATTTAAATAGATTGTATTAAATGATGGAGTTTTGAGATTCACTCAAATCAATGTCTAGGCTGTTCAAAAACTCTATTTGATTTTGGATTATGTGCCCCGCAGTTAACCTAACCTATCTAAAGAATAATTTAGTAAGATAATTCTTTTTTTATACACTAGGATTAAACTAGAGATGTGTGTATTTACTCAACAAGCAGGATAAATACTGAAGTCTACAATCCTGCGTAGTTTAACAATATTGAATGAGAATTTAATGTGAAAGTGCATTGTAAATACTGACGGTTTATTCATTAAAAGGTATTTGAACAAAATATTGTCAGAGTCACTTATGTTATGGCGTTGTTCATACACAAAATGATGTATTTTTTTAGAGATGAGTAGAACATAGATTTCACCGAATTTTCTGTTAAAAGTTGGCCGAAACCAATATTATTTTGGAGGAACTATACGGAAGAAAACTCTTTTACGTACAGTGTCTGTGTTGCAACGGGAATGAAGCCCATACAGACACCCTTTCTCAATAAATATTAGTATGGTATGGATTTATTATTAAAAAATCTGCCGCGGAGCTTCAAAAAGAGTTTTGGTAAAATGACTTACCGGAAAATTGCTATATTAAGGTGTACAGGGAACTATTAAATGAACCTCAAGTAGTCCTATCAACAAGTGCACTTAGCTCGGCCGCAATAAACGCGCGCCGTACATTACCGTAGCTGTTTGCTACGGCTACGGCTACGGCGTAGCAGTAATTACATGCAAGCAACCGTCGTAAACGAATCGTTGTAAGAACGAATGCGCGCACAGCTTAACTGGAAGTTTTTTTATATGGGCTGTTTGAGACTACGTGATTTTTTAAGGTTCATCGTATCGTTTTACTAGAGTAAATTTTTAAGGTTCATCGTATCAAAGTCGAAAATAGCTAAATAGCTCTCCAGCCTCTCAACGAACTACACACACAAAATCATTGCATATAATTCTTGTAATGCGACGTAAATAAACTTCGAAAAGAGTTTCGGTAATATGACTTATCGGAAAATTGCCATAATTAGGTGTACAGGGCACTATTATACGAACCTCAAGTAGTCCTATCAACAAGTGCACTTAGCTCGGCCGCAATAAACGCGCGCCGTACATTACCGTAGCTGTTTGCTACGGCTATAGCTACGGCGTAGCAGTAATTACATGCAAGCAACCATCGTAAACGAACCGTTGTAAGTGAGAATGCGCGCACAGCTTAACTGGAACTTTTTTACGGGTTCACAGGGTTTGTATGGGCCTTTTGAGAATAAACATTAGCAAAACGGCTGGGATCAATTTTTAAGACTCATCCAGTCAACGTTTGAAAAGTAGCCTAGTAATTTTCCAGCCTCTTATTTAACTACAAACACAAAATAATGACCAAGTTACGACAGCAATGAAGCTTAAACAAACAAAATTTCATAAATACAAATGAAAAGGAAGAGATCTATTAATGGGATAAGCCTTTGTACCTGTATTTTGCCTATTTTTGTAATTTTTGTTTTAAAGTGTTTTGGTACAATTAAGTGATTACATACATTACATACATACATACAAATTAGTATAGATTGAGCCACGAAATGAGTTACGGTAAAACGACTTATCGGAAAATTGCTAAAATTAGGTGTAAAGGAAACTATTATACGAACTAGTAGTCCTATCAACAAGTGCACTTAGCTCGGCCGCAATAAACGTGCGCCGTACATTACCGTAGCTGCTTGCTACGGCTATAGCTACGGCGTAGCAGTAATTACATGCAAGCAACCATCGTTAACGTAGCGGTGTAAGTGAGAATGCGCGCACAGCTTAGCTAGAATTTTAAACGGGTTCATAGAGTTTATATGGGCCTTTTGAAAATTAGCATTAGTCCTTTTGCTAGGGTTACGGTTCAACCAGTCAATCAACAACCGTTAACAATCATCCAATCAACGTCTGAAAAGTAGCCTAGTCACAGTCTAGCCTCTCATTTAACTACACACACAAAATTATTACCTAGTTGCGACAGGAATGAAACTCAAACACATACACTTTCATATTTTATAAATTAGTATGTATTGAGCCACGAAATGAGTTACGATAAAATGACTTACTTTCCGGTAAGTCATTTTGCTATAATTAGGTGGTACAGGAAACTATTATACGAACCTCAAGTAGTCCTATCAACAAGTGCACTTAGCTCGGCCGCAATAACGCGCGCCGTACATTACCGTAGCTGTTTGCTACGGCTATAGCTACGGCGTAGCAGTAATTACATGCAAGCAACCATCGTAACCGTACTGTTGTAAGTGAGAATGCGCGCACAGCTTTGCTGGAACTTTTTTATGAATTCACCGAGTTTGTATGGGACTATTGAGATTATGTTTAAGCCCCTTTACTAGGGACAACCTTAGGGATTCATCAGGTCATTTATTAACTCAGTGTCCCACAGAAAAAAGTTCTTTCCTAGATGAAAGTTAAAACGTAAAGTCCTCCTACGTCATGGGAATATCAAGGCGCCAAAATTCAAATTACATATTACATGTTATTTAACGCTTAGTGGAGAAAATAATTATTTAATCTGTAGAAAGCTATCTGTCTCGAATGATAGAATTTGTGTAGTAAATCAAGATAGAATTGTTAGTGACGCGTCGCGCCCGTCAAAGCTATCTACATTTTGAATTACGCGAACAATGTCTAAAGTCTTCAATTTAACTATATTTATCTTTATATTAATGGATCTTGGAGATCTCAGATTACAATTGTAGGACTTCAACTTCATAGCGAATGAATTACGATAAAATTGTAACAGAAGTAAGATAAAGTAAAATTTGGAAAAAATTGTCTTTAGAAATAGTAATTGATGCCGACACATGTCATGGTCTGGGAGATAGGATTAGTTTGTTTTTAAACCATCTAGTGCCTTATTTTCACACGATAATAAAAAAAAACTTTGCAGTTGGACGGAATAAGCATTGTAAATAAATGTAAATAGAGAAAACGATTGCACTCCGAAACTGGGACTCGTCGAACGAAATCGGTTTTGTAGAAAGCGGAAGTCGTCACAAACCAAGCCGGACTTATTTCACCATTTCACAGTTACGGCGAAAATCGAATTTCAAGTGTTCAGTGTAGCAACGTCAGCATATTGCCGACACGAGCAGCGTAGTATTATAAAGTCCTATTCCGCAGTGACATTTTTCGTTCGATGTCTATTGGATTTTTGGAGTGGTGTGAATTCGAAAAATACTAATAACACGACGCGAACTCTGTATCTGTGAACTTTATGATTTCATCCAGCAGAGTATTTGCGATTTTCTCTTGTCATTATGAGAGTTTAGCCTTTAGTTAGCCGGTTTATATAAATTATTTTTGTGATTATAACTTGTTTTATTTTAGCACTGTTTGAAAAATTCAATAAAAAAAAATAGAAACTGAGTCAAATACGACTCGATGTTGAAGATTCTTAAAGTTATTATTGTCTTAAAAACATTTTTTTATACACTCATCAAAAATGAAAACTCTGAATAGGAAGTAGTTATTTTTGTAGATTTCCAACATGGCCCGCCTTCATAACCTAGTTTAAATAAAACAAAAACAGCAACAGCGCTTGTTTTTTTTTTTCAGAACACGTTTATGCAATGAATCAACCTAGCTTGTAAATCTTGTAATCAGCTATTGCGTTTGCACGCGGAACTTCACGGGGTTTTAAATAGTCGAAGATATGACAACTAGCCTCAAAAACCTTTTATGTCATATTTATACAATCCAAATATCCGCATCTCAGATTTATCTTTTCTTATCTTCATTTTTAGTATCACATGATTTTGACAGTAGCAACACACGATACGTGTTTTACGATAACAAAAATCTAGTATCTATAATTATTTTTGAGTTATGTTTTTGAAAAGGCTTGACTGGAATATGTCCAACCAAACCAACTGCATTGCATTTTTAATACTCATCAGAAGATTACTTTTGTATTAAAAAATAAAATACCTGCAATTATTTAAAAAACTCGTAGCCATCCACTTTACTTTTATTGACCACCTTTACAAGTCCTAGTAAAAAGGATGTCTAGAAATTCCGAGAGAGAGTGCATGGACCAGGGTGCTCAAAGGATGCGGCAACAAAATTATGGAATCGCGGGCGGTGGACGTGTCATCAGCGGTAAATGCGACGGTGAAATTCGTGGCCTGGGCACGTGAGCTTCCTTACCTGGGGACACGGAATACTTGGAGATTTCACACGAGAAAAGTTTTACTGTTCAGTATCCAGGACTGATATTTGCTTTTTGAGGTTTATGTGAGGTGAGTAAAATGTTGATCTCTGCATAGATGTACGTCTGGCATATCAATATTTTATAGCTTTGCCCAGGAGCAAAAGCTTACATGAATCAATTCAGATGTTCTATATTTTGAAAACTAAGTTTTAATTTGTATAATTCAACACATTAAGCTGCGTTTTTATTATCAACCTATATTCAAATAGTTCAGAAACTAGACAAATTATTACACTATAAATAATTTTACCAAGTAATCTCATCATACCTCGTGCACTTTCTTAAAACTTCATCTACGAAGATGATACGGCAAGAAAACTTGCATCAAGTTTTACCAGGAAAGACGGGCGTTTATTTATTCAGGCACACTCCAGCCTTCCCCTGTCCTGAACAACAATGCAACGGTAATACGTTTGGAATTTTCCAGTTGAGTTTTTCCAGTTCTATGAAAACGTTACGTGATCTCAGGGCGAGGTTTCGTCTGGAACCGACCGAAATGACTTAAATTTAGTGCCGGTCCATTTAGAACATATATGAAAAGTTTTATTTCATTTTCGGTCCGTGTGTGCAGTTCAAGCAAAGTGGACTTCGTAAACTCTTACAAAGTAGGTATAGAGGTATAATCTACTATGATGGCTTACTTCTGCTGGAACAGCCGCACTGTACTTCGTTCTTCGTAGCTTTCGTCTTTTTTAATTATTAGTTTAGCACAATTGAGATTTAAACCTTTTTAAATCGGAACCAACGTAATATAAAAAAGACGTATTACAAATCCAAGAGCCAAATATCCCGTCACCGAAGAGTAGATATCAGATAGTCCATCGTTGGACGAATGCGACAAATGCGATCAGTGCAGTCGGAGTGAACTCCTGGCACGTTCCAATACCTCCGTCCCAATTCTCTGAACCCTCGCAGGCAAATTCGGAATCCTTCTACTTGAATATTAAAATCTAAAATTTCTAACATTTTATGAAAACATTTTAGAGAAAAAAGGGGTCACGAATTTAGTCCATACAAATTGTATCGGCGTAAGTAATTTTCAGATGTCTTGCAATGTGATGCTAAGCTTTGCAACTTAGTGAGAGCGACAGAACAGAATCTTTAATAAATTTCTTTAAAAAAAAAACATATTACTAAGCCTTTTTTTGTGCGGTATTGCATACAACTGTTTTTTCATACAAAATAATAAGATAAAATCTGAACAATGCTTATATCATTTACGAAAAATTAATTCAGAGCGTATCCAAATCCATAGAATTCCAAAAACCGAACTTTCTGCTAAACTGTTCGCGTATTCTCACTTACAGTGGCCCGTTTGCGTCGACGGCTGCTTGCATGTAATTATTGCTACGGTAATGCATGGAGCGCGTTTATTGCGGTCGAGTTGAGTGTGTGTAATGAGATCTACCTACTTGTGGTGCGTGTACAGCTGTAATTCTGATGATCTACCTATGTGTAGGTATAGAATGATCTACCTATGTGTGTAGGTATAGAAATAAACTATATTTAGACATAGATAGAGAGGATTCGGTGAACAGTGTGATGCCGGCTGATCCAAGGAATGGGCGGCAGCGTTCCCTGAAATGCAATGTATTGCTCCGCGCCTCCAAATCTGCAAAACTACTCCAAAACCGGTAGACTGATGTGGCTGTTGAAGAAGTTGAGGTGGAGTTTGATTATTATTTAAATTTAAATGTATATTTCAAATCCATAGTATTCCAAAAACCGAACTTTCTGCTAAACTGTTCGCGCATTCTCACTTACAGTGGACCGTTTGCGTCGACGGCTGCTTGCATGTAATTACAGCTGCGATAATGCATGGAGCGCGTTTATTGCGGTCGAGTTGAGTGTGTGTAATGAGATCTACCTACTTGTGGTGCGTGTACAGCTGTAATTCTGATGATCTACCTATGATCATATAAAAATAAACTTAAGTCAGACATAGGATTAAGTGTACAGTGTGATGCCGGCTGCTCCAGGGAATTTCCCTGTAAATGCAACGTATTGCTCTGCGCCTCCAAATCTGCAAAACTACTCCAAAACCAGTAGACTGATGTGGCTGTTGAAGAAGTTAAAGTGGAGTGTGATTATTATTCAAATTTAAATGTATATTTCAAATCCATAGTATTACAAAAACCGAACTTTCTGCTAAACTGTTCGCGTATTCTCACTTACAGTGAGTGGCCCGCTTGCGTCGACGGCTGCTTGCATGTAATTACAGCTGCGATAATGCATGGAGCGCGTTTATTGCGGTCGAGTTGAGTGTGTGTAATGAGAACTACCTACTTATGGTGTGTGTACAGCTGTTATTATGTGATCTATGTGTGTATAGGAATAAACTATATTTAGACATAGATAGAGAGGATTAGGTGAACAGTGTGATATCAGCAGCTCCAGGGAATGGGCGGCAGCGTTCCCTGTAAAAATGCAACGCCTAGCTCCGCGCCTTCAAATCCGCAAAACCACTACTATACCTGTGTCCAGTAGACTGATGTGGCTGTTGAAGAAGTTGAGGTGGAGTGTGATTATTATTCAAATTTAAATGTATATTTCAAATCCATAGTATTTCGAAAACCGAACTTTCTGCTAAACTGTTCGCGTATTCTCACTTACAGTGGACCGCTTGCGTCGACGGCTGCTTGCATGTAATTACAGCTCTACTATAATGCATGGAACGCGTTTATTGCGGTCGAGTTGAGTGTGTGTAATGAGATCTACATACTTGTGGTGCGTGTACAGCTGTTATTCTGATGATATACCTATGATCATATAAAATAAACTTTCGTAAGACATAGGTAGAGAAGATTAGGTGAACAGTGTGATATCAGCAGCTCCAGGGAATGGGTGATAGCGTTCCCTGTAAATGCAACGCATAGCTCCGCGCCTCCAAATCTGCAAAACTACTCCAAAACTGGTAGACTGATGTGGCTGTTGAAGAAGTTGAGGTGGAGTGTGATTATTATTCAAATTTAAATGTATATTTCAAATCCATAGTATTCCGAAAACCGAACTTTCTGCTAAACTGTTCGCGCATTCTCACTTACAGTGGACCGTTTGCGTCGACGGCTGCTTGCATGTAATTACAGCTGCGATAATGCATGGAGCGCGTTTATTGCGGTCGAGTTGAGTGTGTGTAATGAGATCTACCTACTTGTGGTGTGTGTACAGCTTTTATTCTGATATCTAATGATCTACCTATGATCAAACTATAAAAATAAACTTTAGTAAGACATAGGTAGGTAAGATTAGGTGAACAGTGTGATGCCGGGTGCTCCAGAGAATGGGCGACAGCGTTCCCTGTAAATGCAACGTATTTCCCCGCGCCTCCAAATCTGAAAAACTACTCCAAAACCGGTAGACTGATGTGGCTGTTGAAGAAATTGAGGTGGAGTGTGATTATTATTCAAATTTAAATGTATATTTCAAATCAATAGTATTCGAAAAACCGAACTTTCTACTAAACTGTTCGCGTATTCTCACTTACAGTGGACCGTTTGCATCGACGGCTGCTTGCATGTAATTATTGCTACGATAATGCATGGAGCGCGTTTATTGCGGTCGAGTTGAGTGTATGTAATGAGATCTTCCTACCTACTTGTGGTGCGTTTACAGCTGTTATTCTGTCAGTATATCTATAGATATGATGGTGAACAGTGTCATGCCGGCTGCTCCAGGAAACGGCGGCAGCGTTCCCTGTAAATGTTCCACAGATCAAAATCTGCAAAGCTACTCCAAAACCTATGTCCAGAAACTGTTCAAGGAGTAAGGTGAACTGTGATTATTATTCATACGTATAATGTGAAAGTAAGAACAATCTCGCAATAAGTAATTTATTAATTCATATTGAACCCGAAAACAGCAACGTCATATATTCACATCCAACAGGTACTTACATTCCTTAAAATAGCGTTGAAAATTATTTTACCTTCGATAGATTCGTCTAGCCCTTCGGGAGTCCTACAATGTGGAAAATGATCGATCAATATACGGGCATTGAATAAGGCGGCCGCGGTTTAGGGTACTAGCACCCGGGGGACCTCGGCCGGCAGACCGCGGCCATTATAGAATCATTTCCCTAAACACAACGCGATCGATTGGTCTGCCATTCGTGAAGCGTTTTTTTACCTGAAAATACCTGTATTTGGTGGATTAGTGTGATTCCGGCTGTTTCAGCGTGCAATGGGCGGCAGGCAGCGTTACCTGTAGGTAAATGCAACGTATTACTCTGCAGATCTAAATCTGCAAAACCACTCCAAAACCTATGTCCAGTAGACTGATGTGGCTGTTGAAGAAGTTGATTTATAATGTGAAAGTAAGAAAAATCTCGCAATAAGTAATTTAATAATTCATATTGAACTCGAAAACAGCAATATCACATATTCACATCAAACAGGTACAGTCTTTAAAATAGCGTTGAAAATTATTTCAAATTTTACCTTCAATAGATTCGTCTAGCCCTTAGGGAGTCCTACAATGTGGAAAATGATCGATCAATATACGGGCATTGAATAAGGCGGCCGCCGTTTAGGGTACTCGCACCCGGGGGACCTCGGCCGGCAGACCGCGGCCATTATAGAATCATTTCCCTAAACACACCGCGATCGATTGGTCTGCCACTCGTGAAGCGGTTTTTTTTACCTGAAAATACCTGTATTTGGTAGAAGCAAAAATCTCGCAATAAGTAATTTAATAATTCATATTGAACTCGAAAACAGCAATGTCACATCCAACAGGTACAGTCCATAGCGTTGAAAATTATTTCACATTTTACCTTCCGATAGATTCGTCTAGCCCTTAGGGAGTCCTACAATGTGGAAAATGATCGATCAATATACGGGCATTGAATAAGGCGGCCGCCGTTTAGGGTACTCGCACCCGGGGGACCTTAGCCGGCAGACCGCGGCCATTATAGAATCATTTCCCTAAACACAACGCGATCGATTGGTCTGCCATTCGTGAAGCGGTTTTTTTACCTGAAAATACCTACCTACCTACTTGTGGTGCGTGTACAGCTGTTATTCTGATCCAATCTACTTATAATCATATAGGTAAAAGTAAACTTTACATAGGTAGATGATTAGATGAACAGTGTGATGCCAGCTGCTCCAGGGAATGGGCGGCAGCGTTCCCTGTACATACGACGTATTGCTCCGCGCCTCCTCCAAATCGAGATTTTTGTTAAAGTAAAAACAAACTCGCCATGAATAATTTTATAATTCATATTGAACTTAAAAACAGCAATGATACATCCAACAGGTACAGTCCAAAGCGTTGAAAATTATTTCACATTTTACCTTCGATAGATTCGTCTAGCCCTTAGAGAGTCCTACAATGTGGAAAATGATCGATCAATATACGGGCATTGAATAAGGCGGCCGCCGTTTAGGGTACTAGCACCCGGGGGACCTCGGCTGGCAGACCGCGGCCATTATAGAATCATTTCCCTAAACACATAGCGATCGATTGGTCTGCCACTCGTGAAGCGGTTTTTTTTACCTGAAAATACCTGTATTTGGTAGAAGCAAAAATCTCGCAATAAGTAATTTAATAATTCATATTGAACTCTAAAACAGCAATGATACATCCAACAGGTACAGTCCATAGCGTTGAAAATTATTTCACATTTTACCTCCGATAGATTCGTCTAGCCCTTAGGGAGTCCTACAATGTGGAAAACGATCGATCAATATACGGGCATTGAATAAGGCGGCCGCCGTTTAGGGTACTAGCGCCCGGGGGACCTCGGCCGGCAGACCGCGGCCATTATAGAATCATTTCCCTAAACACAACGCGATCGATTGGTCTGCTATTCGTGAAGAGAAGATGTTTTTTTTACCAGAAAATACCTGTATTTGGTGGAAGCTATAACAAAATGAAACGTTTTATTTTTTGTGTACAGCCATTTATGCTCTATCTACACCGCACGGGATATAGGCGTGATATATGTGTAAATGTATATAATGATTATTTTAGTGATTATTAATTAATTAATTTTATTAGTACTTATAATATGAAAGTAAGAATAACCTCGCAATGAGTAATTTAATATTTCATACAGAACTCGAAAACAGCAATCACACCTCTATCAGGTACAGTCCTTACTCCTTATAGGTAGTAGCGTTGAAAATTATTTCACATTTTACCTTCAATAGATTCGTCTAGCCCTTAGGGAGTCCTACAATGTGGAAAATGATCGATCAATATACGGGCATTGAATAAGGCGGCCGCCGTTTAGGGTACTCGCACCCGGGGGACCCCCGCCGGCAGACCGCGGCCATTATAGAATCATTTCCCTAAACACAACGCGATCGATTGGTCTGCCATTCGTGAAGCGGTTTTTTTTTACCTGAAAATGCCTTTATTTGGTGGATTAGTGTGATTCCGGCTGTTTCAGCGTGCAATGGGCGGCAGGCAGCGTTACCTGTTGGTAAATGCAACGTATTACTCTGCAGATCTAAATCTGCAAAACCACTCCAAAGCCTGTGTCCAGTAGACTGATGTGGCTGTTGAAGAAGTTGATTTATAATGTGAAAGTAAGAAAAATCTCGCAATAAGTAATTTAATAATTCATATTGAACTCGAAAACAGCAATATCACATATTCACATCAAACAGGTACAGTCTTTAAAATAGCGTTGAAAATTATTTCACATTTTACCTTCGATAGATTCGTCTAGCCCTTAGGGAGTCCTACAATGTGGAAAATGATCGATCAATATACGGGCATTGAATAAGGCGGCCGCCGTTTAGGGTACTAGCACCCGGGGGACCTCGGCCGGCAGACCGCGGCCATTATAGAATCATTTCCCTAAACACAACGCGATCGATTGGTCTGCCATTCGTGAAGCGGTTTTTTTTACCTGGAAATACCTGTATTTGGTACAAGCAAAAATCTCGCAATAAGTAATTTAATAATTCATATTGAACCCAAAAACAGCAATCACATATCTATCAGGTACAGTCCTTATAGTAGCGTTAAAAATTATTTCACATTTTACCTCCGATAGATTCGTCTAGCCCTTAGGGAGTCCTACAATGTGGAAAATGATCGATCAATATACGGGCATTGAATAAGGCGGCAGACGTTTAGGGTACTCGCACCCGGGGGACCTCGGCCGGCAGACCGCGGCCATTATAGAATCATTTCCCTAAACACAACGCGATCGATTGGTCTGCCATTCGTGAAGCGGTTTTTTTTAACCTGTATTTGGTAGAAGCAATTATAAGATGAAACGTATTATTTTTGGTGTAAAGCTCTGTCTACACCGCAAGGAATATAGGCGTGATATATAAATGTATAATATGTATAACTTTTCAATTCTAATGTTTATGTTATATCTGTGCTTAGTCTATTTTAAAGAAGTTGTATAAATCCATAGCTATTTGAAAATAATACCTAGGTTGAGTTCTGCGGATGAACATCAAGTTCCGGGGCTTTTTATCCGTACCTATCTGTAGGTGTAGACTGTTGGAAAATAATATGAACTATTTCTCTAAGTAGCTCATCTTAGAGCAATGCAACTATGCAGCAGATAAGTAGTTATCTACTAAATGATAAGTAATAAAGTACTCGGTAGTTCATGACACCAATCAATAGGTTGAAAATAATATTCACTCTTCACCGAATAAAGTTACATCGATATTGCCGATGTATCACTATTTCATTGGATCGCTTATTTTTAGGGCTTCATATAACCAAAAACCCCTTTCACTTTGCTTACTCCTTTGCATATACATTCCTACCTAAATAATAGTCATATTGTGGGCAATGTACAGATTAAGATACCTAATTAATTTACATCTCGAGCATGCAGGCCAACACTATTTCTTGTACATCTTAAAAAAATTCAATTCTTTACTAAACTTAGCAAATGACGTTGATTTATAGTTTAGTGCATATTCATTACGTGCAATTCATATTTTATTACAAAATATAAACAAAACCGTCCATAAAGGCGTGACCAATACGCTCTTGGCCCGTTTTTTGTCCAAACTACAGAATTGTTTGTCATGTTTCCGGGAGCAGATTTATGGGTCTGCACAGCCGTGACCGCCGAAACACAGTCGGAAACGATTCCTACGTAAATAAGGGAAAACGATCACAATGTCGTAAAATATTTTATCCATGGAACACTCGTAGTAGAAAAAACCGGCCAAGAGCGTGTCAGACACGCCCACAAATAGGGTTTCGTAGTCAACGTTTAAATATCAGGTTTTTCAGCATTACAAACTTAATTTGTTGCTGGTTTGTTAGCAGCAGTATGATGACCAACCGCAAATAGAATAACTCAATTTTTTCTGAAACCTTTAAAGGTACAATATTCGTTATAGTTTTTATTGTAACTTAAAGCGTTTATACTTTAGAAGTTACAGCTGGAACAAATTATGGGTCAAGAACGCCCTTTTTAAAAGCAAATATCTCGTGACAGAAACATTTTAGTGACTTTGTTTCAAATAAACCTCACTTTAGTTTTAAAAGACCTATTCAACGATACCCTACTCAATATTGCACAAGAAAAAAAAAATTTTTGCCCCCCTTTCACTTGTATGGGAGGGGGTCCAAAAAACATTTAAAATATTTTTTTCTTAAAATTTCTTTATTTGGGTCAACACGATCTATCTTCTCACCAAATTTCATGTCGATAGCTCTAAAACTGACGAAGATATGAGGGCGCGGCATACAGACAGACAGACAGACAGACAGACAGACAGACAGACATGACAAAACTATAAGGGTTTCTAGTAGACTACGAAACCCTAAAAATGCTATTAAAGTTTGTTATGAAGAGACTTGCATCAATTTTAGGAATTTTAGAGACCACTAGCTGGTGCCCGCGAACTTCGTTTCGCCAAGGGAAGATTATGAGCCAACAGAAGCGGCACATCATGCTAAACAACTTTTCAATACAGTCATTATACCGCACAGAAAGATTGATTTCTTCTTCCTTGCACCTTCCAACTTTGGGTAGTGTTATCTCTAGGTTTTCGGCACCATAAGGTTCTTTCTGAGGTTGTCGGGTCAGGTAGGTTTTTTGTCGTGAGCCTGGTCATACACACTAAGAGATTACATTTCCAAAAATAGGTAGGTAGTTTTCAAAAATATTGATGGTTTACTTATTTTATTACCCGCCCACAATTTTTAGGGCTCCGTAGCCAAAGTGTACCGTATTCTCTGAGAGCTGTCTGTCTGTGACCAGGATTCTATCTCATAAACCGTGATAGTAAAATAGCAAATATTTTAAAATTTGAATTATAGATGTTGTATTTCTGTTGCCGCTGCGGCTCCTTTAAAACCAATTTGATTTATATGCCATTTTTACACATAATGGTACCGGTCAAGTGTAATTTTCTGTTGTCATTTTCGTACTTTGTCTCATAGTTAGTATTTAATGCGTGATTGGTACAATTAGGGCAGACAGATGATGATGGTGATGACGATGACAATGATGATGGAATAACCTGGAGGAACCCGAATCACCGCCGATTTGTGTTTGTTACTTGTCTATTGAAGGGAAGCTCACCCCATCTCCCTGTTTCGAAGTCTGAGCACCTGAGTCACATCTCGATGATATAGGTAGTAAGTTAGGTACACTACCAAAACCGTCGTTGTTTTATTATTAAGAAGCAAGTCAATCTGAAGTTACTATAAAAACTATATTGTTTAAGAAAAATAAAAGTTTTTGCAATTTGCGGTTGATTCAAACAAACAAACCAGCAACAAAATTAACTTCGTAACACTGATAAACCTAATTATTTGGTTTCCATACCTCTAAAGGTAAAAAACAGAACCCTTATAGGATCACTTTGTTTTCCGTATGTCTGTCATTCTGTCAAGACCCTTTATCTCAGGAACGCGTAAAGATATCGAGTTCAAATTAAAACCATATACTTAAGTCTATGAACGCTAATAGTTGTGAAAAAATCAAGCACTTAACTTCAAGTTAAAAAAGGATATAGCCGTTTATGCAGTAAAAACGCGTGTTTTTTACCCTCTCAAGGGAATCAAAAGTCAGAGGATACTTCCGTAGACCTAGAACAAACTCTGACACCAGGGTTTCATCGGGTCGTTAAACGGTTCGGTTTTCCACATGAAGAGAGAGATTTGAAATGAAACATGAAAAGAGAAGACAATGAAACTTGGCAAGTAGCTGCGTTTTGAAGTACGAATCCGCTACTTGACTGACAGGTCAAATGAGCTACTTTTTAAGACGACCGAAAACGATATTTTGTATGAAATTATAGAAATATGACGTCATAATTCAATATTTTGGATGGAGTCAATAGAATAACTTTTATATAATTTTGGTATATATAAATTCTAACTTTTAATATTTTGGCAAACGATGAATGAAGCCTGCAGTATTTTTGGACAATTGTTTTAAGCATACAACTTTTGTATTTTATTTATGTCCCTGTCAAGTAGCGAATTAAGGAAAAACTCTAGACATTTTCATAAATTTATGGTTTTTATGGAGGCCGAAAAAAAAAACAAAATTTAAGAAATTTGGCTAGTTGTCCAAGTGGAGTATCATATGAAATATTGGTTTGAAACCATAATAACCTACAAATCTTAGTACGGAACCCTCGGTGGGCGAGTCCAACTTGCAATTGGCCGGTTTTTTTACATTGACTACGAAACTCTATTTGCGGGCGTGTCTGACACGTTCATGTCTGGATTTTTATTTCGCTGTAAGGATATAAAAACAACTACAAATATTGTAAGAGGTTACCCAGCTCAAGAAACTAAACAACTCTCCCCAAGAAACATAGTCTAAAACTAAAGATGTAAAAAAAACTGCATATATTTTAAGGCGTGAACCAGCAAACTTATGAAACTGAACAACTTTCCCCAGGGAAAATACGAAACAAAATTTGGACCTACCATTAAATTTTTTAAGAGGTGAACCAGTCCATGAAACTGAACAACTTTACCTGAGGAATATAGGTCGAAATATGAAAAAAAATATATAAAATATCCTCCTCCCGAATAAAAAGTATTGGCCGGCCATGTCAGTTTGTATGAGAGGAACAAAATTTTTTCCGAATTTCGACCTATGTTTCTAAGGAAAAGTTGTTCAGTTTCATGGATTCGTTTACCCCTTAAAATATTTAAAGTCATCTTTTTTACATTCTATGGAAAAAAAATTGGACCTTTTTCTATGTAAAAATGTTCTTGCCGATAGCTGACCGAGTAATTTGTAGGGAAGTAATTTTTTTTTTCATTTTTCGACATATGTTCCTTGGGGAAAGTTGTTAATTTTCATGGACTGGTTCACCTTTTGAAATAATTTCAGTAGATTTTTTACATCTACCGCAACGCAATATCGATTTCCGTGCAAACTTATTTCAAGTAAAATGGCAACCCCCCCCTTTTAGGGGTTGATTTTTTTTAGCCTATAACCTGGTCGGTGATCTTCCCGACATTTTGGTATAATTTGCATCAAAATTGGTTCAGTAGTTTTTGCGTGATGCTTCCTCATACAAACAGATAAACAGATAAACAGAGAAACAGAGAAACAGATAAACAGACAAACAGATAAACAGAAAAAAAATCTAAAAATTGCTGAAACGTGTTCTGTTATCAATTTCAAGTATCACCAAACACTTTTTTTTGGAAAATCTTCTATGTACAGACTTTCGACCTTCTACAACTTTATTATATGTATAGATTGTTGCTGTCATATAAATATGATAGAAGTAAAAGAACGGCAGGTTGTTATTGAACGCTTAAAGGTACTATTTAATATGAGATGAAGTGTTGCTAGAAAGCCGCACTTCTCCAAACCTTAGCGGATGCCTCTACAGTACGTAAGTATTACCTGGAAACTTGATTTGCTGGCCGTCATTTTCCTCAATTGAAATCGAAATTTGTTTACCTAATTACGCGTAAACACTCGAAAAAGCAATAAACTCCGCCGAAGCTAATAAAAAAGTTCTCACGAAAATAAACACTTAATGGCGGGTGGTACATAAAAAATCCATTCCACTTCTTCCAAGTTCAGAAAAGTTAAATTTAAAATCAACTGGCAACATCCCTCGAAGAAAATCAAATTATATTTGCCACCGTGAAAAATGAGGAAACACTTTTTCCTTTTTGATGTTTGGTTTAATATTTTTCTCTTATGTTTCAAAGAAACTTAATACATTTTAAAATGTATTTGTTGTAGATAGGCTCCAGGGATGTGAAAAAAAATCGATTTTTAAAAAAATCGATTTTTTTTGAGAAAAAATTCGATTAATCGATTAATTTAAAGATGAGAATTAATCGATTAATTAAAAATCGATTATCTTTTCAAAATTTCCAAAAAACTGAAATCGATTTTTTATCTCCATTTTTCTTTAACCTCACGTCTTGATTATGCATGAATAATTACACACCACACCCAATTTTCTCGGTCTTAAATGTAAGAATTCGGCTCTTTTCGGTGTAGTAACTGCTATTTTGCACCCAAGCTGTAAATTTTAGGTCTGAAAATACTGTTTTGCCGGCATGAAAAGGAAGGAACCGTTCTAATACTGTGTGTAGTAGCGGTACTTTTAGTAGGCGGTTGTATCTTTAAGACGTTTCTGTGATATGCAATAAATATATTGAATTGAATTGAATTAAAACTCTGACACCAGAGTTCATTGGGTCGTTTGGCGACGCGTTGTCTTACCCAAAGGGATGACTATGATAATACTGGATTATGACTGTACTAAATGATACAAAACAAGATAATAAATAAAACGGACCTCCCATACAAAATTTAACAACCAGCGGAGTCAATTTGTATGAAGTTTATTTTAGTAATTAGGTGCATAAAAAAATAATTTGTATTGCGTATAACTTGAGATTTATTAAAATCATGTAAAATATCTTGCAAATAATCAAAAAGTAATTGGCACTAACATTTTTTGTTAAATTTAAAGGTGCAAAACGACAAAAATCGATTTTTATTAAAAATCGATGTTTTTGAAAATAAAAATCGATTTATTTTTTAATCGATTTTATGTCGGCTAGAAATAATCGATTATAAAATAATCGATTTTTTATTACTCAAGTCACATCCCTAATAGGTTCCCAATAGGATCAAAAACAACATATAGAAAGAAAAGCTAGTAAGTTTTGATGTAATAATTTAAAACAACAATACTATTTGTTTTTCTTGGCTACCAGCATTTTCTTAAAAATTCTGGGCAACTGTTTGTATCATTGGCTAAGATTCTTCATCGGGGTAGCATAATATTGTCAAACAGTACAGAACGGGGTATAACAAATTACGGAAATTATTTACTCGGAATAAAAAAGAACTTTATGTAAGCTATCGTGAACGTGATCGTGTTCCAGTCTCATTACGTTTATAAACACCATAAAGCCTTATAAACTTCGCTTCGACTCAACACGGAAACCGGGCCATGACTAAAGAACAAATTATGACTACAAAATAATGCAGGTACAATGGTTTTACTTTAAAAGCGGATAAAAGAGAACTAGTATAGCTATAGGTATAGAGATTTATTTTCCTACTTTTTGTTACTTTACATCATGCAGCTTATATTTCTTCAACCGTTTACAAAAGCAGTATAGTTAAACATACCAGCTATAGTTAAGTGAGTATTTGCTGGTTTAATCTTATGACAAGTTCTGATTTTACAGAGCTATTAACAAACCACCGCACTGTGCTGTGATTATCAAATAGAGAACAAGCTTGGACTAGGTTAAACTTATTTAAACCGTGAGAAGCTTACAGCTCAGATTATATTTGAATCGTCGACCTTATTGCATACGCCATAAGGGTTATTTCGTTTCTCACGCAGTTCTAAGCCACGCAAGCTTGCCTGTTGGCATACTCATAATAAAGCAATAAAAAGTTCTTTTTTATTTTGCAGTTATGAGCGTTACCAGCGAAACTCATTTCGTTGAGTTTCTGGTCAGTGCACTACAAGAGTTCCACATACGATTTCGTTTTACGTACTGAACACCAGAAGCTGGTTTAACTTGGCTGTATTATACTGTTTGCTCTTGACTAATATTACGCTCGTTTAATGGCGCAAAAGAACTGGGAATTTCTCCAGGGTATTTTGTAAGCATAGTGGCTTACTTAACTTCCAACAACACAAAAAGATAAGAACTACTTTCGCGTATTTCTATTCATGCTTTACTATTTTTAATTCAGCTTATTACCTAAGTTTTATATTTAAAAAGATTCGCATCTATAACAAGATACAGCATATAGTGAATATAATCAAGATTGAGGTTAGAAAAGACAGAGGAAGACAGATTTGAAAACCGACAAAACATTTACAAACTCCCGCACGCGCGGAGCTCGCATTCATAAGAAAAGAAAGTTGAAAGTTATGCGGAAGGCAGTTCGAAACAAAGGCGCGGTAAATATGTGGCAAGCTCGGGGAGTGAATAATGAATCCCGCTGCCTACACAGGTTTATGCTTTTGTTAAGAATCACGACTTGTCTGAACATTGCTCGGGGGATATTCGCAGATTCAAATGCTATTCCTGAGAAATGTAGACATTGCTTTGTTCGTAGCTAACGTATGCCTGTTATTCTCAAGGAGGAAGATCTAGGTGAAATTTGAATTGCGATTTCTTGGTATCGCGTTGAAGTGGATTTAGCTTTCAGCGCAGGTATTGTATATCCTGATATGATTTGATATCTAGGTCACTGCAGTTGAATATGAAATAAAATGTTGTCTTCAATGTAAGCTCTTTTTAAACTTTTCTATTATAAAGTACCTATAAATGAGCAATGATTGGGATCTCGAAGACGGCAATAACTATTTTTAATTGATCTAGATAGGTTTTATTTTACAAAAATCAATCTGAAAAACAAAACAATCCAAGAAATGATCCAACCGGGTACTATACATAATGTTCTATATGATTTTCTTGATTGAGCAGATGCTCAGATTCCATACTCGGTCCCGTTGTCGTGCACATGACGTCGTACCCGTCATTCCGTATTCTCAGCATATTGCCGTGTACGTGCGTGACTCACATGCCTGTCCACAACATCGATTGGACATGTTTTTGTTGACTTATTTTTGGTAAATCTTTTGTTTGTTTTCAATAAGCTTTTATAACCGACAAGCCTATCGTAGCACAATTTCGTAGCTTAGTGCTACGAGAATATATGAGTCAGAGATGTAAAAACAAAATTAAATACAACATCGATTCGATTAAAAAAGAAAAGTAACAGAAGTATCTCATTTCATTGTACCTACATATTGTTTCGTTCTTTCCTACTTTGGAAGAAGCATTCGCGCGAAAGTTTGATACAGATAGTCTTACTGCTGTAATATACTTAGACACTGTTCCCAATATGTAACTTTATATAACTACAGTAGGTACGTATGTATTTTGCACCAATCTTCAGCACACAAACTCCAGCATGTTCGCATTGTTGGGATCTATGCTCCTCAGACATGTAGACATATGTCAGTAAGTGTTCGCATATTCGCTAGCAGATCTGCCTGAAACTCCTAGTACACCGGGTTATATGAGACGCTGTTGTTCCGAAAATTATAAAGACGTGATCAGCACGTATTTAAAGCATAAACCAATAGACAGTAAATTTTGCATATTGTAATATTGTAAACTGATCGTAAATTTCTAATGATAAATCAAGCAAAATTGGTTTGATTTTCATTTATGAAATAGCATTTTTTTTTTTATATATTGCTCTTTACACTCTGTGCATATACCATGAACGCACCATGTAGCGCCATGAACGTCATTAACAAAGAGTAGTAACAAGCTCTCTAGACGTGTACTGTTTACATCAAATAGGAACTAAAATTAATTGTAATATGGAGATGCAGGTTGATACAAACCAAACAAACGTCTGAACGTTAGATATCATTTTGCCAATTTTTTTTCTTTATTTGCCATTGTAAGTGTCAAATGACTCTCTTCTTCTAAAACTTGTAACAAAAATAATGAAGTATCTTTATTCTTTGCGTACGTACTTCATTTTCATTTATTTTTACCTGACTGGCTCAGAGATGGCGGATTTTTACAGCAAAATACTACTTTCAAATTACCGCAGTCGGGTTTTTGTTTTTTAATACATCTACTTGTTTTAAATTAGTTACCTACAGTTTGATTGCTGATTCACGACTCGTCTATAAAACAAAATTAATATTTACACGGCGTGTCGAAGCTAGGAAAGTTTCCAGCTGTCAATTTTTCAGAGGGGAACCACTGAAAAATTAGCAGTCATCAAAGGTTCCGAAGCGGGAATCATAAATTTTGGGGTGGTTCTTGTGCCGTGATTCGAATCAGCTATCAAAACAGAATCAACCAGTCAACCGCAACCAGTTGAAGGTCCATTGCGTCTTTTCATCAAATTTTATTTGCAGCTGTACTGGGTACAGCAATGAATGGAAAGTAGTGTTTACAGAGTGGGGAAAGTGGAAAGGGAGATATTCTGCTCGCTTTCCCCTAGAACACGGGGTGGCCAAATGCGATAAATTATGTCCATCAATAATACGCAGTCAGCGCTGTGTCAACAACAGTGCTTACCTAGTAGGCTATTTGTAGGTATTTATTTTCTTGTAAGTAACGTATTAGTAGGAATAATATTATCTGCACTTTATTTATTTAGTGTTTTTATGCAATTAAGGTACGGAGTTGAAAGTTACAATTTGATGATGATTATTTTTTTTATTACATATACCCACTTACTTCTTTTTATTGCGACGATGGAAGACTACACACTTGAACTAAAACTGACTCTGTGTAAAATTTTGAAGCAAAATTCAGATTGGTTTCAATAAAAAACATAAAATCAATCCATTTTCATACAAAGTTGTCTATACCTTCTAACTAAAATAATTCTGCGACTGAACCTATGCAGGTGAATTCCCACTTCGACCCTCGAACAGGGTACAGCCCCAAATGCTAGTAAAGTACTTACCAAAACAATTTATTCTATGATCGACCGGAGCACGTGCCTGTCTCAATGGGACAATAAGTCGCCATACCCTGGACATCCGACCGTGAATTCGGAGATGAATAATAAATGACGGAGGTAAATACCAATTGGGTGGTTAAACATTAAGATATTACAAGGGGTGGTGCAGGTAGAATATTAAGGGTGGGGCTTCCGGAATAATTCGGCCGTCATTTTCATGGGACGTTATTTGTCATTTGTGAGATAGTGATAAATGTCTAACTGTGTACTTGTCAACTTGTGAATGAGACAACTGAACCACGACAAAATTCTATACTCTTCGTTAAACTTTTTAGGATACACGAAAGAAACTATATTTCTTTTCCATGCTATATCACTTAGCCTATATCTAGTTATTGCATGATTATTCCTAAAACCAATTTCTAGTTCACTAAATTGATATTATAATTCGCTAAACAAACATACTTTTGAACCTTTTGTTTTTACTGCATTATTGGCACAGTAATTTTGCTGGTGTGGTTTGTATTTAAAGATGAGCGCATTGACCACGTGTTAGACACAAGACTTTACGTAATCAACAATTTTACTTCCATGCTGTAAATACACCCGATCAATACTACCCGTGTCGATTCCTTTTACCCATGTTAAAAAGGGAAGCCTTTCCTAATTTGAAAACACCCTTTCAGGGTTCAATCGTACCAACCGCAGAACATTCGAGACCCATTTCCTATTCCCGTCACACAGCCTCCACGTGAGGTTCGAGAAGGTTCCATCCAGACGTGCTATGGAAATATCTGGAACCTTGTCAACACTTGTTGGATAGAAATGCCTACATCAGATTATTGCGTCATTTATTTTGTATCGAACATAAACAGTTTTTAATAGTAAGTAGGAAAGTTTAAAGAAGTAATTGGCGTAATTTAGTCATATCTAAAAAACTATGATACCTTATTTTATACCTCAGATTTAAACTGACAAAAAATTTAGATTTAGATTACATACATACCTTATTTGTACATATGACGCAATATCGTAAGCATTTTCATTTTCATACCTCCTTAATACCTATTATTGACGATTTGGAAATTGCGGTTTCGTGTCGATAAATGCTAATATGCCAAAACAATCGTGTACAATTTAGTCATTCAGTCACGATATCGAAAGAGCAAATAACCTATAAATATGATCCCATTCAATTCAGAATATTGCCTTTAAGAGCGCATTCAATTTTTTCTAGCAAATTTGCAAATATTGGCTTTATAAACATGCGAGTTTCTCGAAAACCGTTTTGTAAAAATAATATGTTACTTGAACATTTAATCAAGCATATCTTCATCTAAAAAATGTACAATGTAAATATTAACATTTTAGTTTTAAACCTGTTACAAACAGCGATATCTAAAGCGACAAAACCAAAATTGAGGAAAAGACCCCAAATCAAGCGTGAGTTTTAGAGTTTTGGTTCACTGTAAAAAAATATCAATTATACAAAAAAATAGAGTATATATTTGAGAACAAAGTCTACAGTGAACATTTTACAATTTTATTCAGAAATATAGAATAATACCACGTTTTTATATACGATTTTTTGCAAAATAATGCGCCATTATAACGGCTTCTGTATGAAAAAATAACAGTAGTAAAGATTTAAAAAATATATATGTTATTTAAGAAGATGTACTTAATGTAATTGCAGAAAAATATATTTATTTTTATTCATAATATCGCTGTAAAAAATATTCAAACATCCCCATGTTTTTCGCAAAATGACGCTCCGAGAGGTCTGGCAGGGAAAATTGTATGGGCTTCGTGAAAAGCTCTATAGCGGCCTTAAACGTGATACCATAAACAGAGGTAAGTATTGGAACTACGCTACACGTCTGGAATTTAAAAAGGAGTAGGTAAATGCAAATCGAAAATAATATTACAGATTGTAACAATTTTGCGCCTATTTGCCTCGTAATTTAAGTTTGTAATAATTCAGTGTAAATTCTGGTGTTCTACACAAGAGAGTAATAACCCGATTTTATTTTCAGTTAAAGCAAACGTGTGTATCGATTGGGTCAAATGAAAAAAAAAACATGCAATCAAATGTACCTAAGAGGCACAGTTTTAACTTTCAAAGCCTGAAGACGCAAAAGGTTCTAGATTCAATTCTTGCTGGGGTCACTCACTTTGGTTAAGACATTGCAGGCCGAATCTTCTGATTGTCCGGAAAAATAAGATGGTTCCGTGCCACGGAGGGCACGCTAAACCGTCGTTTCCGGTTGCTTCTATGATTACTTAGACGACTGTATTTACATAGCCATGTCAGAGTCCTGCTATTTAGAATAGTTGATCATAAAACTCTGACACCAGGGGTCATTGGGTCGTTGGACGACTCGGCGTCCCACAGGAAGGGAGAGATCTTTCAAAGTATAAATCTGATATAAACATTTCATGCACCTGTAGAGAACGGGCTTTCGGAAGATCGTGTCAAAGTATCAAAGTCTCATGTTGCTGACGAGGTAAGTTTACCAAATCTTTGACCTAGTTGTCCTGACCCTTCATCAACACTGACTTTTGCGACCTTTTACGTTGTAGCAAATGTCGAGTTTAGACGGAAGGTGAGCTATGAATATTTTCTATCTAATTTAGTTTATAACAAGTTTTTGTCCCATGACAACAAAGTGTCTACAAATTATTTTAAAATGGCCAAGGCAGGCGTACAATCAGAAGTCTTTATTCGTGAAAAAATAAGAATAATAAAATTTGTACTTCTTCTCGTGTCGATAAATTGCAATGCGATCAATTGTTGTGTCGGTATGCCGTACCACGTATACCTATTCAATTTAAGATCTCCTGCTGTGAGCTGCTGCTATTTATGATGATGACAACGATTGATAGAGATTACTCGTACTTCTACTGCCTTGTGACTTTATTTGAGAACATGCAGATATAAACATGGAAATACGTTTTAAAAATATTTTATCTCTTATGAAAAAGTACTTATACATTAATCTATCTCACCACGGAGTCGATTAATATCATATTTTGAAGGCGATAAGCTAAAATTGTTGGATTTTCTTCTAAGAAAAATATGATTCACACTTTTTAGACGATAATCACAGTTTCAGAGAATTTTGTTTATCAAGACAAGTTGACACCCAAGATGGCAAGTGACTGACGCCTTAAACTGGCGAGCAAAATTTCTGAATTACATCTAGAAAAACGATATTTTTTATTTTACATTTAATTTTAAGTAGGTAGGCAAATACCTTGAAATAGAGAGATAAGTACCTAATTTAATTGCTGCTCCTTTTCGTGGTATATTTTCCTCCTATGTGCAGGTTTAATATACAGTAAGTAGATTCTTCAATATTACTGCCTACTCATTAACAATTTCTAATATTCTATCTTACTGAGTAGAGTAGAGTACCTAGTCGTACACGTACGTTATACTTAATAGGCCCTCCAACAAAAACACCCTAAGCTCGATTTTGCAAAAGAAACCTACACCTACTTACTTTTACCGATGTGGTGCAGTAATGTTCGCCAGCCCCTTGAATTTTTCATTCCCTTGTGGCTCGACAACTAAGCATTACCAAAATTGCGTCATATTTCTTTTCTCAACACATTCCCCGGGAAATAGTTAGGAGAATTGGTACTTTACTGCATGTTTGTTGTCGGCCGGTTTGATGGACATCGGTAATTATTTGTCTTTGCATCAAACTCGATAAGGGTGAGGGGAGGTTTGTTTATGCTGCTGGTTAGAAGGTAGGTACAAATAAAATTTAAAATTACCTACCTATATGTGGAGAAGTAGGTCTACCTACCTGACTTGGTGTCACACTCAAAGAATAATAATAATAAACCTACCTTGTGCCTTCTATACAAGTACCTAGTAACTAAAAGTCCGAAAGGAGGTCATGAAACTGAACAACTTCTCCCATGAAACATGGATCGACATACGAAAAAAAAGTTAATCAGTCAGCTGATCGGCGATTTTGTATAAAAGGTAAATTTATTTTTTCGTATTTCGTCCCATGATTCATAGGAAAGTTGTTCAGTTTCAGTTTTCTTAACCTCCTTTCGTTTGTTATACTCTTTTGTTACTCCCTGTATAGGTATTATCTGATGATAACTTTCAGAGAAATGTCAAAACATACATAATAGGCAGCACTAAAGGCAGCACTAACCTGTGGGTAGCTTAATTGTATAAATATGACATCAAAGATCTCCGTACTGATTGTCATATTCTATACAATCTAAAATTATCCGCCTTTATGTAAGTTGCTAAAATTAGACCATTTTACTGAAAAGGTTAAGTCGATATAGGAATAACATTGTCCACGTCGTACCACATTGTATACTTATCTATCGATCTCCAGGATATTTTATTTATCAATATTCAAACCCCGCTTCTACCCCAACAGGACTCTCCAACAAATCGCCGCGCGGAATAAGATATTAGGGGACACAACTTCACGCATTGACCCCTTTTTAGGGGTTAATGTCCCGCCGCCCGCGCCCCACCACCTGAATGCTAATATGTCTAAGCCTAAACTATTCAATTTACACTTAAACGATCTTTGGGAGGTGCTGTATTAGAACAGCACCGTCCGCATTCTACCCGTGGTTGTCGTTAAAGTGAGTAAGGTATCCAGGGCATGGGAAGCAGCGTTCCCTGTGAATGCAACATCTTGCACTGCGCTTGCTAATCTGCTTGACAAGCATAGTTGTATGTCAGCATTAGATTTTTGTGGCTGTTGAGGATCTTGTGAAATGAAGACTTATAGGATTTCTAAGTTGACTACAAAAATACCCAAGGCCTCAAATCTCAGAAGACCTTTGTAATATCAGTGAAAGCAGAGTGGAAGTTTCTGACTTTTGACAAAATAAAACACTAAGAGAAAAATAAATTTAACTTTTTGTATGTACTGAATGAAAAAACACTCAACTAATATCAGACGAGCTGTGCCTATTTATATTGCAGCACGACAACATTGCATTAGATGCACTTTACACGTTATTGCAAAACTTTCCGCCTCGCTAGAGCAAGTATGCACCCAAAACATGTAGTACTTAATAAATTCGCTCCAGAATAAAGGTATTTTAATCATGATCCAATAGCTGGAACTACTATCCAGACGATCGTTAATGCAACGCTTGGTTCGTGAAATTTACAACAAAGTATGTTCTAATTCCTTCCGTTGTTTGCAGCATTCCACTGACTTCGGACCTTAAAAGCTGTAGGCGAAAATTTGTAATGTTCATTGCGCGCTAGTTACCATATAGATATCAACACGGATAGAAGTAAGGCGGCAATGGACAGTACTATAATTGTAGTGCTTTGTAACGAAAAGGATGATTGGGTCACAAAATAGAGAATTTACAGACGGTCAGCTCACCCCTTTTTCGATGATTCATACCTATACCCTAAGGTGGTACTTTTGATTTCTGAACTTTTGAAATGTGTTGGTTGAACATGGATTAAACGTCCCAAGGAACATTACTTACATTATGTCAAACTTACACTAAAACACACTACAAAAATATTTGCACTTGCGAAGCGTGCCGTCTGCCCTTACAGAACGCTATTGACACTCAACTACTAGCCGGTTTGCGGCGTGTAGATGGCTGTGTGAGTGAAAGTAGTAACGTTTCTTTATAGCTTTATTTGCTTGTCTGAATTCTACAGAATACATTTCGGGGTGTGTGCACTCTCTCCATGATCTGATACCTCCGTCACCATTCCATCTCCGGTGCACGAGACGCCGGTTGGGATTCAACCCTTAGGTATATCGTACCTAGACATCCCGCAAATTCGCACAAAGCGCTTCGCTTCTACATTTATAATGCGATCAGCTAAAGAGTGGAACCACAGTATAATTAATAGTACTAGCGTACAGTATGGTCACTCCCTGCCTCCCCCTAAAAGCGCCGCCACCCCGCGCGCGGAGGCCGCTCAGACACCGGCTGGCTAGGACGCGACTACGTCGTGGTGCAGTGACGAAGGCAGCGTAAATTATAAATTAACTAATTTATATTGCAAATAATATTGTGATGGGTGTGTGTTGTGCTGTTTGAGCACAGCAAACAACAAAATTAAAAGAAAATTCTACCGACTCCCTATACTATACATATCCAGTTAAGAAATCAATTTTTAAAATATTTTCTGTTTAATATGTCTTTGACCCTATCCGTTTCAGACCTTATCCTATCAGCTCACACTGTAAACAAAACGATTTCTATAAGAACAAAAAATCATGTTTTCAACTTACGTAATATTTTGGAGGCTTTCATTTATTTGCAAAAAAACTGTTATTTTGTTTATACTGATTCGATATAGGAAACTATTGTATAAATCGAGCATAGATATCCACCTAACAGAACAGCATACATTTATAATTCTTATTTCTTCCTAATTCGCTCGCAATGAGTTTCATTTCGAGTAAAAGGGAGTAATTGAGGTCATTGAACTTGAACGCTGGCCGGGCGGTAGCGGCTATTACAAGGTCATCTCATATTGCCGCACTCACATTGCATTCCCGATTCGCGAACGCACTACCAATAAATTAAGTAAGGCAAGCGACAACCCTGACATGTCATATCTCACTCACACAAGCATGGTACGCGTTCACCTACGTGAGCTTAGACTGTGTGCGAAGCAACGCGTTTGTTTCATACATTTGAGCGCCAGTGTCCGAGGTGTGGTGGAACTCCCTGCCTACGGATCTGTTTCCGGAACGTTATAACCTGGGCCTTTTCAAGGCGAGAGTGAATAGGCATTATCTGGGCGAGCATGTTCCATCATCGTCTGCATCGTCACTTAACATCAGGTGATATTGCGGACAAATGCTTACCCATTATTTATAAAAAAAAACCGTCTCTCTGTACTGGGCGCCCGCCAATACTTACTTTGTGACTGGGTGCAGTATGCGGAATATTTACTCAACTCGTTTATTGTTTCCAACGCTTCCTTTACGACCTTGTAGCCTTTTGTTTAAAGCAATACTTTCGTTTATAGTATTAATTATAATAAAAGTAACACTAATAGTTTACATCACTTCACACGTCTTTATTATACCAAGTCCTAATACAGAATATCTGACGGTACCGTTACATTTTTAAACTTTTGCAAATTATCCGATTCACTACACCACCACATATTCATCTGGTACTGTATTTCGTACTATACTCGGACCAACGTTGCATGGCCAACTTGAGAGTACTATCCTTGTCAGTTAAAAAACCAATGAAAGGGATATTGAATACGTTGGTCCATCATACGACGAAATACAGTACCACTCCTGTCGAATATAATATTTTATAATAGCAACCCTTATTTATCTGTCAGTTGTCATCATTGTTTACGTTATACACAAAATAAACCAAGACAAGTGCAATTATCAAACCTAAAACCAACAGTGTTAAAATTAATAACTAACACTCGGCCTATCCTGAATCATAATTACGACCTCGTAATTAACCCTTACTATTACAAATTTTAAATATTTACAATAATGTTATTATTAAATTTGTTACTCAAAATATTTATCACAATCTTAAAGTTTAGATTTTTAAACAATCTTAAAACGAAATAAACTGTAGAATAACCTTAATATTTAACAATTACGTAACACTTACAACTAAAAATAATAATATTTTGTAAGCCAGCTCTGAGTTAAATTACTCACATACTCGGCTATTCCTGACAACACATTGCGTCCTCGTAATGATATAAAGACACTTTTACTGTACTTTAATTACCAAAAATTAAAAATATCCAATAGGTATACAATATTTTATTGCTTTCGTAAGAGTTTTTTTTTTCTATTTCTTAGATAGTGATGGTTATTAAGAAAAGTAATTCAGTAAGTATTTGACATCCGTTGTTAGTTAATTTGTTTTTATTGCTATGAGATTACTGCGTTTGATTTCACACTGATTTTGTAGTCTGTCAATAATTTGACTATTGCTTATAAATTATTATTTATTTATTTTTAAATTTTGTTTTCTATTCTGTCTAAATTACTGTTGCTTTTTTTTAATATTCAATTGTTAACCGCAAAGCTTTCGAAACAATACGTTTATTACTCATATTACAGTCATATATCAACACGTCTTAATATTTAACATAAATATAAACCATCATTAATTTTTCTTTTGTTATTTTGACGTCCCTTTTTATTTGGTACTGAGAATGCTCAAACTTTATCATAATATATTCATATATTTTTTTAGTAGAAACTTCTGAGAATCTTGCTCATAACCCACCGAGAATCTTGCTCGGTAACTCTACCCCCACCGAGAATCTTGCTCGGCAACACAACGCCCCACCGAGAATCTTGCTCGGCAACACAGAACCCACCGAGAATCTTGCTCGGTAACTCTACCCCCACCGAGAATCTTGCTCGGCAACACAACGCCCCACCGAGAATCTTGCTCGGTAACACAGAACCCACCGAGAATCTTGCTCGGTAACTCTACCCCCACCGAGAATCTTGCTCGGCAACACAACGCCCCTCCGAGAATCTTGCTCGGCAACACAGAACCCACCGAGAATCTTGCTCGGTAACTCTACCCCCACCGAGAATCTTGCTCGGCAACAAAACGCCCCACCGAGAATCTTGCTCGGCAACTCATCTGAGAATCTTGCTCAGAAACCACCGAGAATCTTGCTCGGCAACACAACTCTGAGAATCTTGCTCAGAACTTTCCAACTCTCAATCTTCAAAATTTAATTTATGAGAATCTAGCTCAACAACAGTATCTTTTATTATTTGAGAAAGCTCAGTAACCATAATGACTATTGATTAGTTTTTTTTTTACTATAGCCAATATTAGACACGTACGAGTATCTGGCTTAGTTCATAATCTTTAACAAACATCCGTAAATCTAATTTGGCAACAGTAATTTGGGGAAGCTTAGTATCTAACCACAATGTATCTTGCTTTTTTTTTTAGACAATACTTGTTATTATTTCAATTATTTTTGCACATTCGTGCTTTACCAGTGAATAATAATAATAAATAAAAAAAACAATATAATACTATACATTTGAGAAATTTCTGAAATTGGTGTTTTGATGCAAAGAAATTAATTAACTTAATTTCATATTTTGAAGATAGTTGCACCGCCCGCGCGCCGTTTTCCTAATTTGTGATAGTTTTTTTTCGTCTGACCATTGTGTATTATGTAATTTGTTCAATTTAATAATTAATTGGGTTATGTATAATTGATTTGATACTTCAGTCGTCACACCTTTGTAATTTTGTATATTATGCATTTTTTCTTACTTTGATAATTAACTTTATTATATAAAACTACCTTGATTATTCAGTTTTTACGCTTCAGTAACTAAATAAAAAATAAACTTGTTTACTACAATTTAACTTTGGCTTAAGAAGGATAACAATCTGTTGTAGTGACAGATTACATCAGATCGAAATAGAGGTTACATATACACCATAAGTTCTTTTTTTAATGCGCCCAACCTGTAGTCTCATCTCGTTTCAGTTTTATCTTGTCGTCTTAAAAACAATTCTAACAAGATAGAAATCTTAAATTACTAAGAATTTCAGCATTTAACGGCCGCGGTCTATTTGATCAATGATCAATAAATGACAGTAGGATTGGACCAGGACGATTTGATTGTGAGATAAACCTGCTATGATTGTCGGACAAACCTGTTTATACTGTGGGAATACTCATTTTTATTATTTAACTAAATGGCTAACTTATCGTGCCCAAGCACGAAAGTATAACACACCAGTTGTGATGTGACATACGCATTATTCATAAATTGTACAACGTGATAAAACAACAAATAAATCAGAAATGGTGTGGAAAGGTTCGTTGCAAAGAATCAATTAACAGAAAATTTAGAGAATCAAAAACTAAATTTTTAAATTAAATTTCACTTAATTTTAATCGTGGCATCGCAACACACATTTTGACACCTCAAAAATCAAATTAAGTTACAGACGCGGCGCAGCGCAGTTCGGTCGACATTGCTGGCTATTACATAAATGTCATCAATACAAGAAACTAAATAAATCAGCAATGTATGCCGAAGTGGACTTTGTTCGCCAGGTAGTGTAGCACCTGACCTAGACTAGTGATATGATTATTTCATCGATTGATGATAATGAAAAACATTCCTTTTTTTTTTGTTTAGTTTTGTAACAGGTTGTATTTTGCAGAGAATTTTTTTGTGTATTGTTTACTTAATTGCTTGTTTTACTGTTTATTAGCTTTGCTTACTTGCTTACTTGCTTACTTGCTTATACGAGCTTGACCCATAAACATAAATGTAATAGAAAAATGGTTGCCTCCAGTACAAAATACAATAAAATCTAGAGTTTTTTTTTGTAATAGTAATGCGTGAAAAGCTTTTTGGTGCTATTATTAAGATTATCTTAATCTTGATACGATCGGCTGTGGATTCTAAATTTTGACTAAATTGGATAACTTTTAATTGAGTTGATTTGTTTTACTTACTCTTAAATTTTCTGTTTTTATCCACTATGATCCATTGTAAAAATCAGGCCGTGCCATTGTATCCACCCCCTTGTACACAACGGCTCATTTCTAACTTTCGATATAACAACTCATATTTCCAATTTTATAAGAGAATACATATAAAATATAAAAATAGATTTAGTACACTATCCACATACCTACTTTCAACTTTCTAAGTTTATCCACTACTAAGCAATCATGATCGAGAAAAGAATATATATATCCACTGTAGTCCACATGACCTCAGGGCCCCAAGTCTGCAAATTTTTAGCCAATGTAATGCTAGCGACACTCGACTATCATTCTATTGCCACTGTGATTTTCCATACTAAAAATTAAATAAAAAACTGTTCGCAGAATACGAGACAATAACATGCCATAGACATGCAACCGATACGATTTTTTTATTTAGCAGACTTCGGCCCCAGACCAATAGCAAGTTTCCACCAATACCAATAATAACGAAATTATCTTCGATGATTTTCTTTCTTCTATTTACTTCTTTCCGGCAATCAGGGTCCATGGCTGAATATTGCCGGTGCCAGTTTCCATCACTTGTCCTTGGCGTATAGATTCCGCAATGCCTCCAACCAATGTTCGCAACATGTGAAAAAGAATAACATTAGTAAATTGAGAAAAAGAACATACGTCATTATTATTATTTTTGTGTTACCGTTTCCTGCGTATGTGGTTCAAAGACCTTAGCTAGAATAAGAACTATACCTATTGACACCGATTGATTGATAAGTATTGTAGACCTACTGCGGTTTCGTGCACTTGAGGTGACAGTGCAGTAGGTTGTCAACATGAAACTAATTAAGTACTTATTTAACTAATGAAAGTACCAAGTTATGAGTACCGGTTCTCGTACCTGTTATATAAATAGTCTCGGGAGATGATTTTGCATGATATTGTAATGTTTCAGTTGCAAAGCTACATTGCTGTCCTTCCAGGAATCTGCGTCTGCCGCTTTTTCTCCAGTCGATAGCAGCCCATCAGCATCTCATTGGATCCATATATTTTGCCAGGGTCCCGGTGATGCATCATAAAGTAGAAGGAAAAAGAAAAAACAATTAGTATTGTAACAGGTTATACTGTGTTAAGTCCATTTAGAATAGCATCATACATATGAAGCGAATAAAGGAATTAAGGGATTCATTTTGCAATCTAATTTTAGGCAATGAGCACAATAACGATACACATTTTTTCTGAAATTACCCTCATCATTATTATTACCCTATATACGTTTCTATCGCCGATTACGCTCTGCCAACCCCGCAAAAGACATAGGCGTGATGTAGGACATATATGTGTGATTTTGTTTTCTTTTTTTCAAACGTCACTGTAAAATTTTCGAATACCTACCGATCTGAATCTAATTTTTTATCATTTTTTAACACATGGTAGGTACATAATAATTATAATTTTCAGACGTACCTTAATGAATAACGGCCACTGTGGAATCTATTGTAATATTTGCATATAACACCTCTTCGTCGCGAACAGTTCGCGATGATCCATGACGTAGTGGTTCCACTATTTCAATCCAATCGCCGATCCATCATGCATCATCACGATTCCACCATTTCTTCCAGTTGGTGCAGGCGCTTTATCGGGTCGTAGGACGACTCATTGTCCCACACGAAAAGGAGAGGAAGGCGTTTCTTAATTCGTCTTTTTGGATTTCATATGCCGCTTCGCTGCCGCAAAACTCACAGCGATTTCACTTTATTGTAGCTTGAGCCTAGACATAGCACGTGGAGTAACACTTCTGAAGTATTAATTATAATAAAAGTAACACTAATAGTTTACATCACTTCACACGTCTTTATTATACCAAGTCCTAATACAGAATATCTGACGGTACCGTTACATTTTTAAACTTTTGCAAATTATCCGATTCACTACACCACCACATATTCATCTGGTACTGTATTTCGTACTATACTCGGACCAACGTTGCATGGCCAACTTGAGAGTACTATCCTTGTCAGTTAAAAAACCAATGAAAGGGATATTGAATACGTTGGTCCATCATACGACGAAATACAGTACCACTCCTGTCGAATATAATATTTTATAATAGCAACCCTTATTTATCTGTCAGTTGTCATCATTGTTTACGTTATACACAAAATAAACCAAGACAAGTGCAATTATCAAACCTAAAACCAACAGTGTTAAAATTAATAACTAACAATAGCTTTAAATCCAACGAAATGGACTCTGAAACTTTTGTCTGTTAAGAGCTACTCATGCGTTTTAAACTAAAATACGAGTGCGAGGAAGGATTTGTTGTAAAACTTATTTAAGGTTTCACTGAATTCATAAGCTTTTCTGAGTGAACATGTAGTATGTGAAAGAAAATGGTCCAGTGAGAAAAAGTTTGTGCCCAAAGTCTTCCCAGATTCCTACTCTTGCTTAAATTAGCTATTCAGTATTCTTTGATTAAACTATGCCAACAACATTTGTTAGGTACATCTACTACCTATTCTACTAGAGGTTGATCTAGAAACGTCACTATACAATGTATACAATATAAAACCGACGCCTAGACATTATTAAAACGGCCACACACGCGCGTTTATAAACGTCGCAATGTTGCAAAGCAATCTCGTGTGTGTCATCGTAAACTCTTTATTCTCTATACAACATACAGCCACCTGACACATAACTCTGTGTAACGCGAGTTCCTATCTAGCTGCCGCTAGCAGCTTCGATATTTCCTTTTTAAAACGATCATCCATTGTTATGAAAAATGCTGTCTTGTTTATCAACTGCCTGTTTCACGGCAGATAAGAAAAGAAGAAGATACGAACGTTTTAGTCAACTATTCTGCGCACTTCAATAAGTTAGGTTTAGACAATACAATAAATTATTTTCAAAAATAACTACTTGTTTTGTATACGAGTATAATATGTTTCATTTACAAGTGAATATAAAAAGCTCTGAGTCTTCTGAGTAATTAAAAAGGCTGATATTTATTTTTGAAATATTTTATCCTTTGCAATAAATAAAACAGTTGTATCAATAATTTTCGCTTTTTACCTGCATCGCCTTCATTCAAATTGAAAACAGAGCCCATAAAGAGAAGGGTCTCCTTAATATTTGTAGTATTGAGATTAATACAACGCATACAACGTATTTTTATAGCTGGGTTAACATTTTGTTGAGCGTTCTATTTTGGAGCATAAATTGACAAAAACCGAAATCGTTAAGGTTCGTTTTAAACCATCTTTTACATCTTCGTCTTATGATATACAACTATTGCTCATTCTATGATAAACTTCCTCAACATCTGCTTACCCCTATCTATTTCTAGTCGGCGCAATACTATGGTCATATTATGGTCTATGATCTTCAATTCATGTTGCCATAGGCTTTGTTTTACATGTGGCTGCCTGATGCTTCATAGGTAAGTCCTGTGGATCTACAAATGAAAAATGTAGATACTAAAAAAGTAAACGAAACATAATATGATCTATTGTATTAAATCTTTTCACTGCGCTTGTCTGTTCAGGTAAAGCCGTTGGAAATTGATTGAAAAGAAACAAAATATGAGAGGAAAGTTTCGTTTCCAATCCATCACTGCGTGCGGAATTCCGAGAAAGACAAAGTGGGGGAATTCCCCCGAATGGGGATTTTGTCGTATCACAATAACAAACTGAAATTATTTTTCCAATATTTACCTACTATGTATACGAGGGTGTTAATAAAAAAGGTATTGGGGTGAAAATAGAGAGAGAAAATCAAAATAGAAATGACGGAAATGTTAGTAAAGTTGTGTATGGTAACTGCAGGTAACATTAGTTTTGTTTTATTTTATTCATGCATCTGCGATTCGATAAGTATTAAACTAATCTATTACACATTTAAGACAATCTGTGACAGTGGTAATTTGATGGGATATCATGTGCCATGATAACCCTTTTTTTATATGGGAAAACCTTTTGTTAAAAAATTGGGATTGAAACAGGTAGCATTTTTAATTATTTGTATGTGGTTACAAATATCCAGAATCTGTAAAATCCTCAAAAGATCAATATCGATATACAAGCAGATGTTGTACCTAGGTATACTTGATAATAAAAAGTATTTATTTTAGAAAATTAAAAATCTAGATATCGTAAATGTTTTAAATCTTCTGTGTTACCTAATTACTGAAGTCTGAACTGGACAAGAGATAAGGTTACAGAATTTTCTTTGAAGTTAAAATGCTGTGTACGTATCAAATCTAAGCTTTTATAATAACTACAAAAAGAACTTGGCCGTGATTCGTTGAAAAAAAGGTAACATCGAAGATTTTCGTGCACAATCCCGAAAATTTCCATATCTAAATGGAAAACCAGCCCCGAACAATCAATTTATCCTCCAATATCCTCTAGCGGTTTATACCACCTGTACACTCAGAGCTAAGAATAACAGAGGGTACACTCACTTTTCAAAAAATTAAATAAATAATATTATACATATACAAAAAAGTATCCACAACAAGGATCATTTTTAAAAAACGAAAACGATTATGGTAATTTAAAAGTTCTATTTTAATTTTATTTACGTTTAAAATCCACCATTTTGAAATTGATTGCCATGAAATCACTTGCGCTGCTGAAACAAATCTAATGAAATCTAACATGTCAACATCCGCTCAGGGCTGCTTTGGGCTGTACACGGTGAAAAAGAAATTACTGTCTGTAGTTCAAAACTAGATTATGAATTTGTAGTTAGCTAATATTTGGTTAATGTACCGAAAAATTGGGTTTAAATATATACCTATACTCTGTCTTACTACCTTCATTATTTTTATTAGGACTGTCTGCAACTTATTTTATACTCTGAGGATGAAGGTACAATAAATATTCATGCTTCGCCCAACGATTTGTATTGACGAGTTTTGTCTAGAATAAAACACGTTTTCATGGTCATTGATTTGTTACAAAGCTTTGTATATTTAAGCTTTTTATGTTATGTAGTTTAAAAAAAATATTTTATGGAATAGGTAATTAATCTTTGATCATCTTCTAAAATGTGGATAATATTTATTTATAATAGGTATAATGTCAAGTAAATCGCACATATCAGTCCTCTTGCGCTAAATTAATAAAATAATATACACATTCCGCAAATTTACTTACAACATTTTAGTTTCAAGCCAGTCTATTTCAATTCAGTCCTCTAAGAGCGTCGGTCATACATCAAACCGGCTAGTATTTCACTCGCGCCCATTAAGATGATACCAAAACTCCAGTATATCACGAAAAACTGTATCCAATAGTCTCTGGCGCCGCATAACACAAATTTATTACCATTTCTGGAGTGGGAACGTCGTCCAAAACAGTGCAGAATGCCGGCACTGCTAAATGCAGTGTACGAAAGTTGAGTAAGCAACTGAAAAAAAAAGTTGTAGTTAGCAGTCTTAAAATTTAGAGTAAACGAAACGCTTTTGGCGCAATAGAGAAGAGACCATTACCCTGCAGTGGGTGGATGTGGGCTTATGATGATGAAACATTGCCACAAAAAAGATTTAAAACAAGATCAAAGTAGGATAGCAAAGGTACTCTGTGCATAGGTACTGTCAGCAGCACGTAAAATTCCCATGTAAGGGACCAAATTACACGGGTTATTCACGGTAAAACAGAAACAAACAGTGTATGGAACTGTTTGTTACGGTATGGAAAATCAGTACGTATAAGTTGATTCCCGAAGTTGATCCTTTTTATTGGTAGGTTAATGATGATGCTGGTACAAAATCTAGCAGGTAAAGTTCTTGTCCAACTATGACATAATGCTATTTTTTCCTCATTGTGTTTTAAAAAGATCTTTAAATTCTCAATAATTTCAAAATTCATGATGATGTTATTGAGAAAAGAACGTTTACAATTCCAACAATCAAAATAGATTTTTATAGGTTACAACATCTGGAAAAAGATACATTACATACGTCTTTCCTTTCACCAGAACCTTCAGAGAATAAGCTTCGAATTTCCCTTCTAGTTTTGTTTCGAGTTTCAGGGCCATAACCTCTACACAGTCAATTTAACATCAGTTATTTATTACGTCTTTACTGTGCACTTAAAAGGTGTTTTATTTTTATTCGCTCTGAATGTACCTGTTACGTTGGTCTGCCTTTAATAAATCTTTCGTTAGAGACCTTTAAGTGTGAAAAGTAAGAGCTAATGCGCAGGAGTGAAAATAAAAATAAATTAGTGAAATGTTTTTGCTTTTTTGCTGTTAATTCTAAAATTGTTCTTACATTTTGCTGTAAATTGTCCGGTCTTTTGGTTAAACTATTTAAATACGACAATAGATAGTATTAGATTTTCTATTTTACTACTATTACTACCAGTTGATAACTTAACTTTGAAAATGACTTTCTTGGCTTTCTCAAAATTTATATTTAAATAATATGATTCATTGCAAAACAACCATCCTTTTGTTTCAGGAACCTTTTTTGTAGGAGAAAAAGTAAAAAGGGAAGAAATATTGTTTCTATACTACCTCATTTGCTTTGTTTCAAAAGATAAAAAAAGCGTTTGTTTTCCATTTCCTTTCACGTTTCATTTTCTTGAATGATAAATGAAAATTTTTCCATGATGATTTCCTACCACCTTAAAATAATACCCCTGTTGTAAATTGATCAATAACTTTGCAACTTTCTCTCTCTCTTTTCGTGTAGGACACCGAGTTGTCCAAGGGACGAATAAAACCTAGTGTCAGAGCTATTTAACAACCTACTACAAATAGCAGTCTTCTGACATGCCTGTGATACGACTGAAGTCTTAGTATTCATAAATAAGAACTGGGACAGAAGATGAACGTGTCGTCCGAGGCACTTAAAATGGTGAGATCCGACGGTAGTAAGATAAATCAAAAAGATTTTGTGTTTAGAAAACTATGTCAATATTTTATTATCCAAGAGGCGTTTCTAACTAAATTTAATTAATAAATTAATAACACTGCTGCTACAAATTCATAATGGCGCCGCTTAGTTAAATTTTAATTATGAATGATTGCGACCTAATAACGAGTCTGTCAGGATTTGTCAAAACTCCTAAATTAATTTCCAGAAATTTCCGTTTCCGGCTAAGATTTTGGACGATTCGAGAATGATTTCTAGACATCTTGAAGGAAAATAGCTTATTGTTCTTAGTATCGTCCAATTTCTAGGTATGGTTTTTGAATAAACAAGAATTTTGTTTCACAATTACCTAAATTAATTTAGGTACGCACTAACCAGTATTGAAATACGTGATTTACTAACCGGTTTTGAAGTAGGTACGTGATTTAATAAAATACGTGAGTAGCATTTATCTTTTGACATGTGACGAGTAATTAGGTTTTGAGAGAAGGGATATTTTTTGCTCTCTGTAGGATAGAAGGTACGTCAGTGCCTGGTGATCGAGTAGTCTTCTCGACTGCCGTGAGGCCGTCGGGGAGACGCCAAATAGGCATAAGCCTATCGGACGAAGATGCTGCCGCTGCCCGTGAAGACGGGCAGGTCATGGGGTAGGGGGCCGTGGTGAGCGTGGGAACACTCCACCACGGATGAAGTGCCTGGTTCACAGAAAACAGAGCTTATAAATGGCGGCCGGAGGTCATGCTTTCTTACTCACTCTAAGGCTCTTACAAACACCAGGCGGTCATGCTTACTTCCTCCCACTTATGGAACCGCCGCCATTTATAATCTCTTTCGTCTGTAAACCAGGTAAAATTCTAGTTTTTGATATTAAAATATCAAAATTTTCAGAATTAATCTATAAAAACCAAAGTTACAGCTTTTTGCACCAGCATCCCTCAAAATTCAAATTCGCAGCATAAAGTGTAATAAAGCGAAACAACAAAACGCGTTATAAGGTAACTGTGCTCTGACAGAGTACGTTTTCCTAATTGAGTAATTCCTTTAAGGCATTCGTTATGATTATCAACCGGCACAGGCTCCCAGGAGAGGAACTTCGTGAGGTACTTAGCGTTCGCGGGAATATGTGCGAATGTGCGATGTATTATGTGTTGCGTTCGCGGGATGACGACTGGCAGATAAGAAAATTATGGAGGGCGCATATTTACAAACTCGCAGCACAAAATAGAGAGTTTACAGAAGGTTCGATCGACCATATTTAGGATTCTTGCGGTTGTCACGTGTTACATAGCCAGGGTTGCAACGAGGTTGCAACTGTCAAAAATCTCAAAGTACCTACCTATAAAAATTATCAAAACAGCAAAATCTGATACAAGAACGTCCTAACATGATTCTCATCTAATTTTAATCCAAGAAATATGACGTGCGTGGCAACTATATATGTTGTGAACATATTTTATACAATAAAGTGAATTGCAGTTGGTATCACTGAGGAAGTAGGTAGGCACTACCAAAAAAATACAAAGTCAAATATATGCTAGTTAATACAAAAATTAAAACTGTAAAAGAACAACACAAGTACACAGAAACAGCTCAATCTTTCTGTAATCAAACCCAAATGTTGGTGGTAGCAAGCGGAGAAATTTTCAAATGGTCAGATGGGCATTGCAAAAGTTTGTAACTATGAACAGCGGGTGGAGTATACTCATAAAGCTTCTATTTTCTGTAAGATTGCAGTTAGGCTTATTCAACACAAGGTAAGTTAGGTGAAATAACATCGAGTGGCCTATCGAAATTTTATGTCATGCTTCTTTTGTTATATCAGAACATTGATTACAAATCAAAATTTTTCTCTTCATCATTATTTTCCTGCCCTTATCCCAATTACTTGGGGTCGGCGCAACACGTTTCGTTGAACACAAAATCGTGTTGCAAAATTATTCTCTTATTGACAGAAAAACTTCCTCTTTAGTAACGTCTATTGAAATGAAAGAATTCGCTGAATAAACCGCCGGCAACCAGTTCAAAACTTGTTTCGTAACTTCCGGTCGACATCACAATGACATAAAGGGAGTAGCTTTGAAACCACTTCCGTTTATGTGTAACTGTTATTAGACATATGCCTCTCGCAGTTGAACGAGGTTTTCATGCAAAGTAGGAAGTTATGTAATTAGCGAGTAGGTGAATGTTTATGCTTTTAATGTTCTCGTGTAAGGTTATGTTGGAGACTCTAACAGTCAGTTTTCAAAAGTCTCTATGCAGTTATTACCTACATAAATTTTATAAAAATTGAATTGAGATTTAGACAAAAATTTATTTTAAGGTCAACTTGTGTCAGCAGGTAAGTATTTCAATTTTATGCTGGTCACTTAGAAGAGTAAATATAGGATGCAATTTTATTAGTGGGGCACCCATTAAGGGTGTGTTCTGCCCATGCAACTGAACAACTTTCCCCAAGGAACATTAGGTTGAAACACGAAAAAAAATTTTGGTCTTCCCATACTAAGTGTGTTGGCCGGCCTGGTCAATTTGTATGGGAGGCTCAATTTCTTTTTTCACATTTCGACCTATGTTCTTCGGGGAAAGTTGTTCAGTTTCATTGACAGAACACACCCTTAACGGATTCGCCACTGATAAAATTGCACCTTATACGGGGTGTTAGGGACGGTGTAACGAAAACTTTGCAGGCATGACCAGACCATCAAACTGAACAACTTTTACTATGGAGCCAATGGTGGGAAACGAAAAAAAATTTCCGACCTCCCATACAAAATTCACGATCAGCTGACTGTGTAACGGTTCAGCCAATCACGCACAAATATAATTCCTCAATATTAATGTATTTACTAACAATATGCTTTGTTTATGAGCACATTTGGGATGAAAGTCATCTTTCAATAATGCATAATTCTTTCATACCATAAATTGCGCTCAGTTTAAACACAAATATCAGAATAGATGCATTTTGTTTGTGGCAACAGAAATTTCAAAGATAGTTGAACGATTTATGTTTCATAATAGACCAGAAATAATATTTTATATTTCCAAATCAATGTTGATTCTAGCCAATTCGTGCATAGTAGCACCATCCATTGATATTGCACAGAACTAGCTGAATGATACGTGACGTGAGGCAGTGCGCTGTTTTACCAGTAATATCTGAGCAACAGGATTGGAGTCGAACGTAAGAAGGGCTGCGATTGGTCGTAACAGCATCGTAACATGCTCTGGGGGATATTGTTACTGGTTGATATACTTATTTCGACCAGCCAGACTCCGACTGCCCGGCGCGGTAGGACACCCGCCGCGGGTGCGTGGGCGACGCGGGGGTGGGCGGCCGCCGGCCTGAGGCGCGTCACTTTTTTTCAGGACGGCTGAGCGAGCGGCCGGGTGCGACTGCCGGCTGCCCGGACACCACGCCCGGTGCGGCGCCATTTTCCTTTAGTTAACTTTGAAGAAACCCTGGTAAGGCCTTTTATTTTCTCTGATTTTACAATTTTTATTCCATTCTATTTAAAAGTGGTTTTGATTTTTCTATGTGTTATTTTGTGCCTAGGATGTACTTTGCTGGCAGTTCGCGTGTGTTCCTTTTTGCGGTTTCTAGAATATTTTTCATTGTGTTGCTACCTCGTGTTTATTCTACCTGTTTCCCATTTGTCTTTTACGTATGTGATAAACGTAATCATGCCATTGATAAATTCTAACTGTTTTGCAAGTATGTATAGTGCGTGAGTGATAGCGGCTAGCGGGAAGACGGAGAATCGCCGCGAACAGTTTTGTTTCTACCCTCTTATTCTTGCTTCGCGGTGGCGTCATCATTCCTATGGCGGGTCTCACACCTGACATCCGTCGCTGCGCATTTTCGCTCACACAATTTGTATGAGAAGATGGCATATTGCAGGTGAATGGGAAAAGTAGGTAGATAAAAACAGGATAACCGAGGGAGTATGACATTATTGACAGTGGGCTCGATAGGCAAAGTTGTAGAAAAAAAAATCGTAACCGTTTTAACCGACTGTTGAAAACAGGGGTGTCACATCGATATGTGTGTAAAAGGAAATTTATAAATCCTTTATTGTTTTGATTTGTTGAAAAATGAAGAAGTAGCCGACTAGGAAAATTGTTGAGTACGGTATGGTGTATTTCTTGTTGTGAACAATGGCGAGCTATCCAGCAGTGGAATCGCAATCCGGTTTCTATGGACATAAGATTTATACATACTATAATAGGTTAGCGTTACAAGTAAAGTAGATGATTGGTGAGACAATACCGCCAATTTTCGTAGAAGGTAGGTAGATTATTTACTGAAGCTCATGTCTAGCAGTGGAGTGTGGTGTTTTTAGGTGTGTAAAACCGATTAGTGATGTAGTGATGCCCATATTAGGTAGTGGATAATGATGAAATGGCATAATCTGTTCATACAACTTATTTTATGGGATGACTTTAGAATACTGACCCACGAATATGGGGTAACCAAAGGTTGTATTCTATAGTGGATAATTCTAGCTTCCATTTGATACTATTTTCAGTGTGCGGAAATGTCTAGAAATAAAGTTATGAGGTAACTTTAGAATACTGACCCACGAATATGGGGTAGCTAAAGGTTGCATTCTATAGGGGGTGATTCTAGCTTTCATTTGATACCATTTTCATAGTGAGGAAATGTTTAGAAACAGAGTTATGAGGAACTTTAGTATTCGGACCCACGAATATGGGATACCTAAAGGTTGCATTCTATAGGGAATAAATCTAGCTTTCATTTGATATTATTTTCAGTGTGAGGAAATGTTTAGAAACAAAGTTATGATGTAACTTTAGTATACTAACCTCCTAATATGGGGGAACTAAGGGTTGCACTCTGAAGGGGGTTATTCGAGCATTCATTTAATACCATTCTTAATGTGAGGAAACGTTTAAAAGCAAAGTTACGGGGTAACTTTAGTATCAGGCGGTACGAATTTAGGTTCAGTAAAGGTTGAGTTTTGTAAGGGACAATTTTTGCTTTCGTTTGATACTATTCTTAGACTGAGGAAATGTATGGGAAACGAGATACGGGAAGACCAACGATACAAGTTTAGGGTTGGAAAAGGTTGCATTTTGTAGCAGGCAGTTTTAGCCTTCCTTTGATGCCCTTTTTAACCTGCGGTAATATTTAGAAGAGGAAATATAGATTAATATTGGTATTTGCGGTCACCCATCCATTTGCGGTCATCCATCCATTTGCGGTCACCCATCCATTTGCGGTCACCCATCCATTTGCGGTCACCCATCCATTTTAGCGAACTCATCCATCTTCGGTCACCCATCCTTTTGGTTATTTAACTGTTCATGCTCATAATTCTTGCGGGGTAGACAAATAATAGAAATGGTATTGTTTCATGGTAAAGTTTATCGTTTGAAATAATTTGATAAAGCTCGGTTTGCCTATAAATTTATAAATTAAATCAACAATAAGATAATAGTTATTTGTTGTCAACCTTCTAGTACTACTAGTAACTTGCTTAGAGTTAAAAATATAATGACACCTACAAAAATGGAAAGCTTTCTAGGGATGTGACAATTAAGCACATATCTTTGGTTCAAAAGAAAGAACGAATTTTAATTCTTTGGGAATCAGGAGACAGACTGACTATCTGACGTAGATTCCTTGTTCCAAGTAGATTCAGTAAAAAGTAAATGCAGAAAAGAAAAATTATTCCAAACACTTGGCCATAAAAGTAGCTTCCTTGTTTTGCAATACAAAATGCCTTATATTGGACAGCTAGTACATCTGGACGTGGAAAATCCAGCTTTCGCTCCTTTTTGTTACTTATATATGTATCTATTTTATTACACCTCTTTTGATTTTGCAAATAAAATTAAGTTAAATTACTAAGGCATTATATCTTTTGTAACTTTGATTGTAAATGTAAATTCAGGCACTAGTTTGGGAATAATATAAGGCGGAGGGTGTCCAGTCAGGCTAAGCCGAAACCCACGGTTTGTGTTTGATAGAATATTTTCAGAAAGAGGAAAACTTAAAACCTACCACCTCTTAAAATAAATAAAACTACATCTGAAAATACAAGCACACTGGTGAACAATTTCATAAAATAAGCCAGGGAGCGGGGCGGGGCTCCAACCTTAAGCCTAACCAATAAAATACTCAAGTACTAGCGACATAAGTGACTTCTAGGTAGAATTGATTCGGCAGCGCTTTACTTAATTTTATTTTATGTCGTTCTGTGCTAGTTGCACCTTGACTTGAAGTACCTTTACTTACATATATTCTAACGGTGCTGCTTATTGATTTATTTATTGTTGCATAGTTTTCTTATGAAGCTATGTTAAGCGGATTATTCTTCAGAATAGTGGTTAGATTAGTTAGGACACACCATTCCTTATCAGCAAAGAAGTTTGGGTTACTGCTTATGCACAACGTAGGGTTGACGATCACCTGGCCGATTCATAAACCTCAGTGAACCCAATTCTAGTAACCATGCCAAGTAGGATTTTATCTATTCGGATTCTGTGTTCGCGTTTGTAGGTAGGTCAAAAAAAAAAATGGGATAGTGGAGGGGAGGGACATTACAATTTGGTATTCCGTGACCAGTATACGATATCACTGGGTTGCTGCGGCAGGAAAGGGTCTTTCTTTAATTGCGTCATGTTGTTGGGTAAAGTGATTATAAATAAACCCTATGGTCACGTCACATTACAATTTGCTGTACCGTGACCAGGATAGCTAACGCTGGGTTATTACGGGTCCTTTTCATCAATTCATAAGATTTCTTTCTGTTGACGGTTTTCTTGACATAATTAAACTCAAATATGGTCACGTTACAATTTGCTGTACCGTGACCAGGATATGCTTTTTCGGGGTTTCCGTAGATTAGTTAGATACATGTTTTTCTTTACTTTAAATAGTGTTATTTTATGGTTACTTCAGAGTTGGGAACACTTTGGTTCAAAGTGGTTACGTTTGTAGCCACAATTTGTTGCCGTGAAAGAGGAATGATAGGAATGGTGTTTTAATAGGTTTGTGTTTTATTAAAGTCGTTAGGGTTATTGATCTATTAGAGAGGATATTCTTTAGATAGGGGGTCGAATACAAACCACGGAAGGTATAGTTCCATTCTTTTTGTTAGGGTTCTAGTGGAGCAGGTACTATTTAAGATAGACAGTGGATTTTTTTCTAGTGAAGCAAATGCTTTTGGATGGAGGGTCAAATAAAAGAAAACCTAACTGGATTGGTAGTTTACGTTGTTATATTCAAACTTATTTGAATGGGGGGTCGCAAATGAAACTGCCAGTGGGTTATTTTTTGTTTTACCTATCTGTCCGAAATAAAATTATGGGGGTCGTTAGGTCTGTTCTAAAGTTGTGTAAGCATTTAAGTAGTTGTTATCTGATAGGGAGTCGATTTTGAGACTATGGGGGTCGTTAGTTATGTTGAAATGAGTCGTGTAAACGTTCTAATGATAATTCTTATCTAAAAGTGGTCGTATGAGAAGCTGTTAGTGAGTGGAATATTAGTATGTGTACCTATTTATCCTTTATAAGGTCATGGGGGGAGTAAGGTATGTTCATAGGTTATGCTTGCGTTTGAGTAAAGTCAACACTAGATTGGCGTCTTATATAAAACTATGGGAGTCGTTAGTTATATAAGCTTTCTTGTAGGAAAAGGAATCTGTTTATGTCTGACAGGGAATCACATTTGAAACTAGGGGGGTCGTTAGCTTATGTGTTTATCTGAGGTATTAGTGTCAATCAGGCGAACTTTTTACTAATCTTTTGATTTTTTATTTCACTTTAATAATTTCCTTTTTAATTTCTAGGTTCCTTCCATATGAGAGATGAAAAGAAAATCCATTTTTGATTAAACCATTCTGGTTGAGGGTAGATAGTTTTATTCGGGGAATCATTTAGTGCAGATTAGGCTTAGTCTTTTGCAAATATGCGTAAAGCGTAAAATTCATTCCAAATGTTGTTTGCCTGGAACAGATGACCGACAAACATAAGTTTTTCTTTCTTTTAATTAAGCGTTTTTGCGTAAAATGTTTCGATACTTAGCAAGAATTAGATATGAAACTTGAGTAAAGTTAGTGCAGCAGCGTAATACATACAAAAAAGAAAATATTATGAAGAAAAAAAAGGTCGCGGCTTTTCATCTTATCGCGAATGGCGTAGTTTCGCGTTTATTATTGCATTTGGCGTAACTTCTTGCATGGCAAACGTAGTTAGTTATCCCAACTTTAATTTTATAACTTATACAAGAAGAATACACACGTTCAAGTTGACTTGTGTTTCCTTCTTATTATGTTTTTAAAATTTATGTTACATGTTTAGATTTAAGAGATTGGGCGGGAGTCTAAGAGTTACGCGTCTCGATGTGGCGACTCCTCTGTCTTAGGTGATGATGAAAATCAGAACCTACAGGAGGTTTTGTTGGACCTTTTACTCGGACTTTTGGCTACTCGCTACAACAAAACATTGTGTTTGTACTTTCTGTTTAGATTTAAGAATATGGGCGGGAGTGTAGGAGTTACGCGACTCGGTGTTAGGAATCCTCTGACTTAGGTGATGACAAGTTCAGAGCCTACAGGAGTTTTCCTCGGACCTTTTTCTCGGACTCTTCACTACTCGCTGCAACAAAAGATTGTGTTTGTCCCGTGATTGTCCTTTTTGTTTGTAAATGTTTCATCTTTTTCAGGAGCTCTAAGCGTAGTTTTGCTTTATTAACATTGCATTTGGCGTAATTTTATACATTGCACAAAATATATATGGATACTTTTTCATATTTTCCAGTGTAAAGTAATTTAAATTAACAGTAGGAACTTTATAATGAAGTTATTACCGTTCCTTTTCAATTTGGTAAATAAAATATGTAATTTAATAAAAGCAGTTCAACAGTTTGAAAAATATTCACTGATAGTAAGGCCTTGAGGTTCTGCTTGAGGGAGTGAAATTGTGAATGAGGGCGCCTTGACAGAAGAGGAGCAAGGAAGGTTAGGATGTAAAGTTTGGGTTTTGACAGAGAGAGTGAATTTGTGAAAGTTATCTTGGATCCTTGGAAGGTGATATAATAAAAGTGTTAAAAATAAAATGTGTGAAGGCTCTTTCAGGATTTCAATAGCCACCTATTAGTGAATACAGATTTTGCATACCCTTTTAGAAAACACTACACTTACAAGAGGAAGTCATATGAAAATTTGAAGATAGGTATACATTGATTTACCCAAAATCAATGTAGGTATAAGACAGCAGTCATTTCTGTGTTTAACAGATGTTTCGTATGAATTCTGCACTATACACGCAGCACTCAAAGCAAGATGGAAAAACCCAACGCTTTTTCCCCCACACACCATCTTTAATTTTTATTAATGGTGACACACATTATTCCGGGTAGTTAGCGGTGTAGATTTGCTATGGAATTCAAATAGGTGATTCTAAATTATGCGCGATCAGATATTCGGCAAAAGGGTATTGTTGTTTTGCGTAGGGGCAGCATGGGTATCATTTTTCAAATCATGATATATCGAGTATTGACTTGATGCGGAATGCTGGGTCATTAGGACAGAGGGATTATCACACGTCTCTTCCTTGCGCAAAGCTTGGATTTAACTCGCTGAATAGATTTTTGCTCATTCTCTAAGAGTTGTCAATAATTTTGGATTTCATGTTGGGTTTATTGCTGCTGACGACTCGGATTAGTTCCACACCACACAAGATACATTTTCGGAGGGATATGCAATTTCTTTGAATTAGATTTTTTGTGTTGGTTAAATTATTTTACACGGACTTTCCATTTGTGCCTACCATTTTTGTGTGAGCTTTTGCGTAGTTCATCAATGAAGGATGTTTTCTTGTGTCATGCAAGCAATTTTACTTTTCCATGACTGTGGTCTGTTGGCTTATCAATGTAGCGTGAACGTTATGAAACTCAATGATCTTTGATGATGTACATGAGCGTTCCTCTTACAAAACCTGACAGACTGACAACTTAGGAAAAGGAGAGGAGTTGTTATTTAAGGACATAAATAAGCTAACAGAATCCATAGCTTGGATATATTTTGTTGACATTTTGCCTAAAGACACTTAAGATACACGGAACAAATGAGGATTTATGAAAAGTTGATGCTAGGTTAGAGTAAAATGCTTGGTCAGAATAATGAACAGGTCATGTGAATTTTACAGAATTATCTGTCTGTTTCATAAATCACTCCCCTTACATGCAGCAAACAGCGCAATGCAAACTTCCCCACACTCAAAGAAATCTGCTTTATTTACAAACTTCATAATTTGTCAAACGTTGTGTTTGTAATTATTTTCTCAAATTAAAGAAAAAGTTGTCGATCTAGGAAGACTTAATAGAATCTAAAACTTTGGAATAGAATAAAAATATTCCTCAATAACTCGAAAATTCGTACCATGCGGGCGATGAGTTATTTCAAGTTTGCGATTCTACCAATAAAAGGAAAATTGGTAGTCTTTCTTAGGATGTGACAATTTAAGCACATAATTTTTAGTTCAAAAATAAAGAACTTACTTTAATTTTTCGGAAAATCGGGTGATATATTACACACTTGAGATTCTTGGTTGTGAACAAGCAGGTTTATTTGTAAACTTATTCAGATTGTTGGCGGTTGCTAAGAGTGATCGACATTTCGAGTTGAGTTTTGGCCAATTGGATGAATATGACTGGAGCTATTAAAGTCAACATGTTCTGACACGGGTGTACAAAGCTGGTTCAATTTCAAATCCTAAGATTCAGAGTATTGGTTAAAACGGCTTTGTATAGTACCACTCGGGTCGGCTGGCTTCACAAACTAGTTCCCCTAGATAAAAGAATGTGTTGTCCTTGTGAAGGTGATTTTTTATTCATGGCTAATAATTTAACAGCTTGAAATTTTTGTCATTTTAGTGGTTGCTGACCTTTTGAAGCATTACTTCACATACACTTGTTTACATTCTGGGCAGAGTGTCAATAAAATATTTAGTACGAATTATATTTGTGTAAGCTCAAAATATTATTGAGTCAGGAAAATTTCCTTCGTTGAAGTTTAAAATCAACTCCAGAAATTTGGGGGTCGGGTGTAACGGTTCAGCCAATCACGCACAAATATAATTCCTCAATATTAATGTATTTACTAACAATATGCTTTGTTTATGAGCACATTTGGGATGAAAGTCATCTTTCAATAATGCATAATTCTTTCATACCATAAATTGCGCTCAGTTTAAACACAAATATCAGAATAGATGCATTTTGTTTGTGGCAACAGAAATTTCAAAGATAGTTGAACGATTTATGTTTCATAATAGACCAGAAATAATATTTTATATTTCCAAATCAATGTTGATTCTAGCCAATTCGTGCATAGTAGCACCATCTATTGATATTGCACAGAACTAGCTGAATGATACGTGACGTGAGGCAGTGCGCTGTTTTACCAGTAATATCTGAGCAACAGGATTGGAGTCGAACGTAAGAAGGGCTGCGATTGGTCGTAACAGCATCGTAACATGCTCTGGGGGATATTGTTACTGGTTGATATACTTATTTCGACCAGCCAGACTCCGACTGCCCGGCGCGGTAGGACACCCGCCGCGGGTGCGTGGGCGACGCGGGGGTGGGCGGCCGCCGGCCTGAGGCGCGTCACTTTTTTTCAGGACGGCTGAGCGAGCGGCCGGGTGCGACTGCCGGCTGCCCGGACACCACGCCCGGTGCGGCGCCATTTTCCTTTAGTTAACTTTGAAGAAACCCTGGTAAGGCCTTTTATTTTCTCTGATTTTACAATTTTTATTCCATTCTATTTAAAAGTGGTTTTGATTTTTCTATGTGTTATTTTGTGCCTAGGATGTACTTTGCTGGCAGTTCGCGTGTGTTCCTTTTTGCGGTTTCTAGAATATTTTTCATTGTGTTGCTACCTCGTGTTTATTCTACCTGTTTCCCATTTGTCTTTTACGTATGTGATAAACGTAATCATGCCATTGATAAATTCTAACTGTTTTGCAAGTATGTATAGTGCGTGAGTGATAGCGGCTAGCGGGAAGACGGAGAATCGCCGCGAACAGTTTTGTTTCTACCCTCTTATTCTTGCTTCGCGGTGGCGTCATCATTCCTATGGCGGGTCTCACACCTGACATCCGTCGCTGCGCATTTTTCGCTCACACAATTTGTATGAGAAGATGGCATATTGCAGGTGAATGGGAAAAGTAGGTAGATAAAAACAGGATAACCGAGGGAGTATGACATTATTGACAGTGGGCTCGATAGGCAAAGTTGTAGAAAAAAAAATCGTAACCGTTTTAACCGACTGTTGAAAACAGGGGTGTCACATCGATATGTGTGTAAAAGGAAATTTATAAATCCTTTATTGTTTTGATTTGTTGAAAAATGAAGAAGTAGCCGACTAGGAAAATTGTTGAGTACGGTATGGTGTATTTCTTGTTGTGAACAATGGCGAGCTATCCAGCAGTGGAATCGCAATCCGGTTTCTATGGACATAAGATTTATACATACTATAATAGGTTAGCGTTACAAGTAAAGTAGATGATTGGTGAGACAATACCGCCAATTTTCGTAGAAGGTAGGTAGATTATTTACTGAAGCTCATGTCTAGCAGTGGAGTGTGGTGTTTTTAGGTGTGTAAAACCGATTAGTGATGTAGTGATGCCCATATTAGGTAGTGGATAATGATGAAATGGCATAATCTGTTCATACAACTTATTTTATGGGATGACTTTAGAATACTGACCCACGAATATGGGGTAACCAAAGGTTGTATTCTATAGTGGATAATTCTAGCTTCCATTTGATACTATTTTCAGTGTGCGGAAATGTCTAGAAATAAAGTTATGAGGTAACTTTAGAATACTGACCCACGAATATGGGGTAGCTAAAGGTTGCATTCTATAGGGGGTGATTCTAGCTTTCATTTGATACCATTTTCATAGTGAGGAAATGTTTAGAAACAGAGTTATGAGGAACTTTAGTATTCGGACCCACGAATATGGGATACCTAAAGGTTGCATTCTATAGGGAATAAATCTAGCTTTCATTTGATACTATTTTCAGTGTGAGGAAATGTTTAGAAACAAAGTTATGATGTAACTTTAGTATACTAACCTCCTAATATGGGGGAACTAAGGGTTGCACTCTGAAGGGGGTTATTCGAGCATTCATTTAATACCATTCTTAATGTGAGGAAACGTTTAAAAGCAAAGTTACGGGGTAACTTTAGTATCAGGCGGTACGAATTTAGGTTCAGTAAAGGTTGAGTTTTGTAAGGGACAATTTTTGCTTTCGTTTGATACTATTCTTAGACTGAGGAAATGTATGGGAAACGAGATACGGAAGACCAACGATACAAGTTTAGGGTTGGAAAAGGTTGCATTTTGTAGCAGGCAGTTTTAGCCTTCCTTTGATGCCCTTTTTAACCTGCGGTAATATTTAGAAGAGGAAATATAGATTAATATTGGTATTTGCGGTCACCCATCCATTTGCGGTCATCCATCCATTTGCGGTCACCCATCCATTTGCGGTCACCCATCCATTTGCGGTCACCCATCCATTTTAGCGAACTCATCCATCTTCGGTCACCCATCCTTTTGGTTATTTAACTGTTCATGCTCATAATTCTTGCGGGGTAGACAAATAATAGAAATGGTATTGTTTCATGGTAAAGTTTATCGTTTGAAATAATTTGATAAAGCTCGGTTTGCCTATAAATTTATAAATTAAATCAACAATAAGATAATAGTTATTTGTTGTCAACCTTCTAGTACTACTAGTAACTTGCTTAGAGTTAAAAATATAATGACACCTACAAAAATGGAAAGCTTTCTAGGGATGTGACAATTAAGCACATATCTTTGGTTCAAAAGAAAGAACGAATTTTAATTCTTTGGGGAATCGGGGAGACAGACTGACTATCTGACGTAGATTCCTTGTTCCAAGTAGATTCAGTAAAAAGTAAATGCAGAAAAGAAAAATTATTCCAAACACTTGGCCATAAAAGTAGCTTCCTTGTTTTGCAATACAAAATGCCTTATATTGGACAGCTAGTACATCTGGACGTGGAAAATCCAGCTTTCGCTCCTTTTTGTTACTTATATATGTATCTATTTTATTACACCTCTTTTGATTTTGCAAATAAAATTAAGTTAAATTACTAAGGCATTATATCTTTTGTAACTTTGATTGTAAATGTAAATTCAGGCACTAGTTTGGGAATAATATAAGGCGGAGGGTGTCCAGTCAGGCTAAGCCGAAACCCACGGTTTGTGTTTGATAGAATATTTTCAGAAAGAGGAAAACTTAAAACCTACCACCTCTTAAAATAAATAAAACTACATCTAAAAATACAAGCACACTGGTGAACAATTTCATAAAATAAGCCAGGGAGCGGGCGGGCTCAACCTTAAGCCTAACCAATAAAATACTCAAGTACTAGCGACATAAGTGACTTCTAGGTAGAATTGATTCGGCAGCGCTTTACTTAATTTTATTTTATGTCGTTCTGTGCTAGTTGCACCTTGACTTGAAGTACCTTTACTTACATATATTCTAACGGTGCTGCTTATTGATTTATTTATTGTTGCATAGTTTTCTTATGAAGCTATGTTAAGCGGATTATTCTTCAGAATAGTGGTTAGATTAGTTAGGACACACCATTCCTTATCAGCAAAGAAGTTTGGGTTACTGCTTATGCACAACGTAGGGTTGACGATCACCTGGCCGATTCATAAACCTCAGTGAACCCAATTCTAGTAACCATGCCAAGTAGGATTTTATCTATTCGGATTCTGTGTTCGCGTTTGTAGGTAGGTCAAAAAAAAAATGGGATAGTGGAGGGGAGGGACATTACAACTGACTTTGTATGGGAGACCGGAAATTTTTTTTCGTTTCCCACCATTGGCTCCATAGTAAAAGTTGTTCAGTTTCATGGTCTGAGCATGCCTGCAAAGTTTTCGTTACACCGTCCCTAACACCCTGTATAAGCTGATGACTTGCAGTAGGCGGTTGAAAAACTCTAACACTAGGGTTCATCGGGTAAGAGACACGATAAGAAAAAAAGAGAGCTGATGTAAGTTTATGCTTCCTTTTCCACGGTAAACATTACCCGTTTACATTTTTGTTTAAATTCTACCGAAATCCATTCCAACACACACGGGTAGGTCAATAAACCAACCGTCTCAGAAACACTTTGCTCAACCGTTGTACACGCGAAAGAACTGGTTCAGCCTTACCTTTGTCGTTGGTGGTGTCTGCGCAGCCAAGCTGGGCCCAGGCTTCGTTATCCTTTTACATGTGAAATCCACAGGCACGAGTTCATAAATATCTCCGTAATCGTTGTAGATTCACTTTCACTATAACTGTTGTTTTTTTCGAAAAATGGGATGAGCGCGGCGCGGCGGTGCGGTTGAGTGCAAACCGAATATAGGTTCAGTCCATTCGATAGGTGTGAAGTGCGCGAGCAATGCGCAGTAGTTTTGGCCAATGGGAATGCGAGGCCAATAAAGACCGAACCAGTCTTCGTTTAGGAATTAGAAAACGTTCAAAAATTGATAAGATTTCCATTTCAAATGTGTTGTAAAAGAAATTAATTCCGCTACGGAACATGCCGCTCACCTTAAAAGTACGTAGTATCTTTTAAAGAGAACAAATTATGATAAGAAAAAACTTACTCTACATAACTCTAGATGAAAGAAAATGTTTAAGTCTATGACTCTACATGAAAGTAAATAACAAAACTTACAGCTAACTTACTATATAATGTTAGAATTGAAATATCTAAGCAATAGGAAGAGGACAAATCTTTACGACTGGTCGCTTAATAAAGTTGTTACCAACTTGTAAAGTTACAACGCGAGTAATCCCGTCCGAACCAGGATGTAGAGCATGTACACGCGCCAATCTCCATTGTAGGGGAGGTAAGTTATCATCACATATCATGACAACACTATCTACAGTTACTGGAGAACCGTGGGTTTTAAACCATTTATTCTGTTGCTGAATTTCATGCAAATATTCCAAACTCCATCGCCTCCAGAAATGTTGAGTGGACTGCTGAATTAAACGCCATCTAACAAGACGACTGGGCTTTACACCTTCTAAAGAAATGTCAGGTAGAGCCGTTATAGGCCTGCCTATTAGAAAATGACCTGGGGTCAACGGAAGCGGATCCTGGGGATCGGAACTCAACACACAGAGCGGACGAGAGTTAAGTATTGCCTCAATTTGGCAAGATAGAGTATGCATCTCGTCGTAAGTAAGGGTGCGTGTACCTATTACGCGATGAAGATGGTGTTTAAAGCTTTTAACACCTGCTTCGAAAAGTCCACCGAAATGACTAGCATGTGGTGGCTGAAAATGCCAAGTTACACCCTTCTTGAGTATTTCTTGGTTGAGCGTAGCTTGTACGGAGTCTGATCTTAAAAATTGAAATAATTCTTGTAGGTATCGATCGCAACCTACAAAGTTCGTGCCGTTGTCTGAATAAATATCTGTGCACATCCCTCGACGTGACGTAAAACGGCGTAAAGCGGCTAAGAAACCTTCAGTAGAGAGTTCTGAAACTATCTCAAGGTGCACTGCCTTGACGCACATACACACAAACACGGCTATATAGCATTTAACGACCTTCGCATTACGAACTTTATTCGCGCGCACGTAAAAGGACCGCAAAGTCTACGGAGCTCTTTTCGAAAATGGGTTCCGGTCTTAATCTCACTTGTGGCAGTGGGGCCATGGTTGGTTGCAAGCGAGAAGGACGAGCCCTAAAACACTGAACGCAACGATGTATGCGGGACCTAATAATATCGCGACCCGAAATGATCCAATATTTTTGTAATAGCAGGTACTGTGTGCTCTGTGCTCCGGAATGCATGTTGTAAACATGAGCGTCGTCAATGATTAAAGTTGTAAGTGGGTGGTTTTTAGGTAAAATATATTGATGTTTTGAATCGAAAGGTAAAAGTGATTTGTGGATTCTACCACCAACACGCAGAAAATCATCCGAATCAACCCATGGACATAATCTTTTTAGTTGATTAGATGGAGCCTTTCCATTCGTAATGTTTTGAATGTCATCGATAAAAACCGAATGTTGAACTACACGTATGAGTCGTTTCAACGCGAAATTATACTCTGGCACGGTAATGTGCACAGGGAAAGAAGTCTTGCGATCTTTGCATCTTTTGATAAAACGAAAAACTAGAGCCGTGACCCGTACAAGTCTACCGAGAAGAGAAACGCGAAATAATTTCTACTGGCCCAGTGGGAGTAGAAGTAGAAGGATTGGAAACAATCGCAATAGTGCGCTTTTCTTCTTCAGTAGGGACCTTGTCATGCAATACAGGCCATGAACTCTCATCCTCGCGTAAATATTGTGGCCCGTGGAACCACAAGTCATGTTGTAAAAAGGATGCTGGAAGCATGCCTCGCGAAGCCGCATCTGCGGGATTGTCCGCTGAAGGGACGTGACGCCACTGAGCGTTAGGAACTGTTTGTAATATTTCCGTAATTCGATTGGAAACGAAAGTTTTCCACTCATGTGGAGAAGAACGCAACCACGCGAGTACGATGGTTGAATCAGACCATGCAAATATCTGGTCAGGGGGAAATAAAATCACCGTAAGTGAGTAAAACCTTTTGAATGAGTTTAGCGAGCAAAAGTGCCGCCATAAGTTCGAGACGCGGTATTGAAATACGTTTGGTAGGTGCCACACGGGTCTTCGCAAGTAGCAAAGAAGTCTCCACCTCACCATCTTCGTTTTGTGTACGTAAGTAAACGCATCCTGCTATCCCTCTCTCCGACGCGTCCGAAAAGCCATGAAGCTGAACAAAGGTTTTTTTTGAAAAAACGTAACGTGGGAATGTCACTTGTGTTAAAAGTGGAAGTTCAGTAAGGAAATTATGCCAAGAATTGACGATGTCTTGTGGTGGGATGTCATCCCAATCCACGCCAGCAATCCATAAAAGTTGAATCATATGTTTTGCGTAAAGAGTCACCGGTGATAAGAGACCGAGAGGGTCGTAAATCTTTGCAATTTCTGAAAGAATAGAACGCTTTGTGCATTTTTCAGAAGTACTTTTGACACTAAAGGAAAATTCGTCCGATTTTTGATTCCACTGGAGACCTAGTACTTTAGTTTTCATGTCGTCTTCCATCTCGGCAAACGGTATGTTATCGCGCCGCTCACCCTGAGAACCCGTCGGCGTCATTGCTGCCAGCAAAGCTGGTGAATTGCTATGCCACTTATGAAGCTCGAAGCCAGCCGTTCGACAGATGTCCACTAGCTCTCTCTGTAACGTAAGTGCACTAGCCACGCTATCTGCACCCGAAACTATATCGTCAACGAAAACATCACTCTGTAACACTCGCGCTGCGCGAGGGAGCGAGTCGCTTCGTCCTGGGCCAGCTGTTTCATTGTGCGTAGTGCTAAATACGGAGACGAGCTAACTCCGAAAGTAACTGTTTTGAGGCGATAATCGCGCAATGGCTCCTGAGGTGAGGTACGCCATACAATGCGTTGGAAATCTCTGTCTTTTTCTTGAATGAGAATGTTGCGATACATTTGTTTAATGTCCGCTGTAAAAGCAATGAAATTAATGCGAAACTTCAATAAAACGTCCACAATATCTAAGTGAAGTTTAGGTCCGACCAGTAAATTATCATTTAATGAGTTACCGTTAGTTGTTTTGCAAGCGTGATCGAAAACAACGCGAGTTTGTGTCGTCTCACTAGACTCTTTGATTACGCAATGATGCGGGAATAATAGGAACGTGAAGCCACTGCTGGGCTGTCAACGGGTTCCATGTGCCCGAGATCCAAGTATTCTTGTAGGCACGCATGGTACTTCAGTTTTAACTGGGGATTGCGTTCGAGTTTGTACTCTAATTTACGAAATCTAGACACCGCTATGTCCCGCGATTCTCCTAACGGGGGCGTCAGGTTTGAACAGTAGTGCGACTACATACCGTCCGGACTCATTACGCGTATGCGTGTTATTGTAAATATTCTCACACAGAATTTCATCCGGAGTAAGAGATTTTGTTCTGGAATTGATTCTATTTCCCAAAACGCCTAATATCGAAGTCCTCGGATAAGGAGCTGTGACACACGCGCACAGGGAATGATACTGGAATTTTAGTATCGAAATTTATTTTACCACAAATTAGGTAACCGAAAATACTATTCATCGCAATTGGTGAGCCTGGCGGACCGGTAATATTATTTTGTAATAAAATTTCATTAAATATGTCAGCTCAAGAAGCATTTCCACCGGCTGGGGAGAATGAAAATTCGGATCCGCCAAAGTTAAATTCTCAATATGTGGCCACCCCGTACGAGGCAACTCACAGGAAGGCATGTTAGCCGTAAACATTTTAGGTAAAACCAGAGCCTCAATTTCTACACCGGGCCCGACTTGTTTTTAGGCATGATTGAAAATGAAACGACCCCCTTCGGGTGTACCGGTTTGTCTTCATTAATACCGTAAATAGGTGGAAGATTACCTACATTCTTGCGCGGCAAATTTAAACGCTGTACTAACGATTCGGGCACTAAGCTAGATTGACTCCCGCCGTCTATGAAACAACGCACGGTAGCTTGTTTTATCCCATTTACGTGCAGATCAACGCAAGCTGTTGATAACAAAACATAATTAGTTCGAAAAACAGGTGGATTGCATGACTCAGCACGCGACGACATCGAAATGCGATTATCTTCCTTTGATAACGCGTTAGAAGAGCCCGCGTCGTTATTCCCCGTAGGTGCGAGCGGGACGGAAATATTGTCGCCGGGCGGAGTGACCGTGTCATTCATACAGCCTAACGAATGATGATTATCGAAATGTAGGTAAGTATGATGTTTCAAACCACAAATTTTATCTCCGTTAAGTTTATACCTGCAACGAAAATTGCTGACGCATCGTTTCACGTCATGACCGACGTGAAGACAGTTCGTACAAACGTTTTTGCCCTGAATAAATGAATACCTATCTGAAGGTTTAAGATTGAGAAAAGAAACACATTTTGACAATGCATGTTGTCCATTGCAAAATAAGCAGTTGTAAGACTTGAAAGGTAACGATTTAGGTTGAGATTCGCGTGGCTCGACGGCAGCGAAGTTAGCCGCGAACGTACGTTTTGCCGCGCTACTAGCGCCATGAGTTGCGCCCGACGTCATGTTACTGCCGGAGGCACCCGCTACGGAAAGACTTGGAACTATCGTATTTTGTTGAATTTTGAGACTGCCCGCAGTCTGGCTTAGAAATTTCGCACGCGTCTAATTCATGCTCAAGAAATGAAATCAGCTGACTCACTTTAGGTATAACGGAATGAGATTCCAAGTTTCGTTCGAACTCCTTTCGTAGCGAAATAGGTATTTTACGTAATAAAATTGTGACGAGAAGAATGCTCCATTCCTGGTTTTCGGCAATTTTGAACCCTGCAGCTCGTAAAGCCTGAGTATTTTCATGGTAACAGTTTAAAAAATTACGCAAAGAATTCATACTTCTTTCGTTACACGGTTCGATATCCAATAAATTCTCGACGTGTTTCGATGCAATTTTCCTTTGGTTATCGTACCTTTTAACAAGAAGTGAATAGGCTACCGAGTAGTTATCATCCGTAATAGGTATAGATTTGATAAGGTTATAGGGTTCGTCTTTTAATGTAAGCAGTAGGTAACGAAATTTCTCGACATCCGTGTAATTAGTGTTGTCATGAACAAGTGAATCAAAAGATCGCGATATGAGTTCCAATCGGTATAATTACCGGAAAAGCTAGGTAGTGGTAATTTAGGCAATTTAGCGGCATTTTTATTAAAATTGCTCTCAAAGGCGCGACTAGTTCGCCGTACATGCTCGTCAGCCTGTTTCAGCTTGCTTATATGCGTCAAAATTGCATGATAACAATCATCGAAATCGTTACGAATTTTGATTTGTTCCTCTTTGTTAAACAAATCATTTTGCATCAGATATTTCTCAATTTTAGTTTGTAATTTAGTGAATTTTTCTGTTCAGAGATAAAGTCTACGGTTCGTGAACGAAACTTTTGTTCATCGGTAGTTGCGAATTGCAATGTACGTTTTAGATTATCCAGAATAACCTCGCGCTCGAAAACATCTTGTGAATGTGAAAGGCTAGCTTTATCAACGCCTTTGGTATCATCATTTTCGTCCGGCATATTGTATCAAAGATGGCCGATACGAAACGTGAACAAAGAAAGTAGCCACGCGGTGGCGTAATAAGTAAGTAAGTGGTACGTATGTACGCAAAATGGAATGAAAATGAAAATAGTGAAATGACTACAACAATCTGAGATGGAAATCAGGGTCGTAAGGACCAAACAATATGTACACGCGAAAGAACTGGTTCAGCCTTACCTTTGTCGTTGGTGGTGTCTGCGCAGCCAAGCTGGGCCCAGGCTTCGTTATCCTTTTACATGTGAAATCCACAGGCACGAGTTCATAAATATCTCCGTAATCGTTGTAGATTCACTTTCACTATAACTGTTGTTTTTTTCGAAAAATGGGATGAGCGCGGCGCGGCGGTGCGGTTGAGTGCAAACCGAATATAGGTTCAGTCCATTCGATAGGTGTGAAGTGCGCGAGCAATGCGCAGTAGTTTTGGCCAATGGGAATGCGAGGCCAATAAAGACCGAACCAGTCTTCGTTTAGGAATTAGAAAACGTTCAAAAATTGATAAGATTTCCATTTCAAATGTGTTGTAAAAGAAATTAATTCCGCTACGGAACAACCGTAGTTTGTACAGTCGGCACGGCAGTCGACACACCCACTCCAGCGTAGTGTTGTTATCGACAAGCAGAAAATAAAGTTGGCACGTTCCCGGCGTCTCTTGTCGTGCCACAATACGGACATGGCTTGCGATGGCATACCATAAGTTGCCATCTATCGAATTACAGATAATATGATTTAATTCTTCATAAGCATATGTAAGTATATGCTTTCCTTTCCACTACAAGCATTACCCGTACACGTTTTTCTATAAATTCTACCAAAATCCATTCCAACACACACGGGTAGGTCAATAAACCAACCGTCTCAGAAACTTTGCTCAACCGTAGTTTGTACAGTCGGCACGGCAGTTGACACACCCACTCCGGCGTAGTGTTGTTATCGACAAGCAGAAAATAAAGTTTGCACGTTCCCGGCGCCTCTTGTCGTGCCACAATACGAACATGGGCTTGCGATGGCATACAATCAGTTGCCGTCTATTTATGTACAGATAATAATTTTTTACGAAGCATTTGCTGTGCTGTCGTATTTAATATTATGTGTAATTCAATGTACCTAAGCTGATTATGAAGCGTCTGTTGTGTCACGAACTGTAAATAAAGTTGGCACGTTCCCGGCGTCTCTTGACGCACAACAGTACAGACATGGCTAGCTATGGCACCTCATTGTACGAGTAAGTCTATCAATATATTTTGCTTGCATTTTAAAGATGCTTGTTTACTTGTGACAAATTGACAACAGCGTAGTGGTGCTACCGATAATCAGGAAATAATGTTGGCACGTTCCCGGCGCCTCATGTCGTGCCACAATACGGACATGGCTTGCAATACAATGCGAGCATTTGCTGTACTGTCGTACTTAATATGTGTAATTCAATGTACCTTAGCTGATTATCAAGCTCCTGTCGTGTCACGAACTAAAAATAAAGTTGGCACGTTCCCGGCGCTTCTTGTTGCGCCACTATACGAGCATGGCTGGCGATGGCAACTCATCGTACGAGTAAGTCTATCGATATATTTTGCTTGCATCTATAAAGAAGATTTTTAACGTGTGCCAAATTTACAACAGCGTAGTGTTATTATAGACAAGCAGAAAATAAAGTGGGCACGCTCCCGATACCTTTATAATGTTTTAATTCTTCACGGAGCATTTTTTGTGTCTCTTATTGTTGTTTTATCGGGTCAACACGCGAATCTAGTAGTCGGTAAACATGCGGAAATTTGCTCATGCGAGTATGAGTTCAGTGTATCTAAGCTGATTATGAAGATTCTCTTGTGTCACGAACTAAAAATAAAGTAAACACGTTCCCGGCGCCTCTCGTGGCGCCACTATGCGAACGTGGCTTACAGCTCATATCTTTAGGTACATTAAATCCAATAAACTGGTCCCTACAATACAGTATTATCGATAAAAGTTCCACCATCACTAATCTGTATGTAATCTTACTCTGTGCGGTAATGCAACCGCATCCAATTTGTTATCGGATCCGGCGAGGATTTGTTACCGTTCCGTCTTCTCTATCCGACATATCCTACAACTAAATGGATGAATACCCTGGAAATAAACTTTAAATAAATAAAATAAATATATATCCTGGACAATTCACATAGCGCCATCTATCCCCAAAGTAAGCAATGCTTCAAATACTTCCAAAAATTTTGCTCGCGTTTCTCAAAGACTTTTTGTCCTACTTCTGCTAAGCGTAGCTTTCTTCGCCCTATTTACCTTTTTTTGGCAAGGTAGAAAAAGATACTTTATGAAGTAATTTACTGAATCATTTTTGGTTAATATCGTAAAATTTGCGATGCATCACACACAAAAACTTTCGGATTTATTAAAATTTTAATATCTTATTTATTAGTATGGCTATTCCCAATTATGATATCCCAATTAAAAACTGTATTCATATGTCTACACAGAAAATAAATGGTAAAATTGGAAATCATTCGCATTTTATACCAATTTCAATACTATTTATAGCACTTAATCAGAACTGCCGACAAAATATGAATAAATAGGTGGATATCCTCTCAATTTCACGCACGAGTAAAACGACTGATTACAGTGGGATTGTCGAAATTAAATACAGCAGAAAACGCACTGGCAATCTCGTCAAAAGAAAATGTAAAGCTCTTGATATGATACGAACGGATACTCCAAAACTGCGACCGTGCACAATGCAGTAAGAACATTACGGGCCGTAGCAAACCATCAGATGTACCTATTTTGTGCGCACTTTTTACGAAAATTAACTCTATCATTTCCAGTGCCACTCGCTGGGCGCTTCCCCGGATGACGATGAGGGACGAAAGTCCACCTGAAAATGTCCAGTAGGTAAGACAGACACGAAAGTCTAAACCCATATGCGGTAGTGAATTTTTAATAAACTACACAGGTAATATTTTAATATCTGAGAAGTTGTGCATCAAAGTAAAACATTAATCATAGGTCTAAGCTGCATAGTCTATCCCCCTTACTGTAACAACTGTTCCAGATGTAGGAAGTAGGTACGGGTAACATTTGTTCGATGAAGCACCTGTAATAAGGCGGGTTCCGCGAACATTGAATAATGACCAGAGAACTTTATACATTCATCTTGTTCTAATTAAGCCAATCGGTTACACAAGTTAAATTGCACTCGGTGTGACTTGAGGGAGAATGAATTTGAATTTAGTTTGGCACGTTTTTGGATACTTGAAAAACTTACTCTAGTTACTTATACAGGTCAGCATGCACGCACATAATCTTATACCGAATCTTCGTAGGGGTGCTGTCTTTTTCCTTAGGTAGGTAAACATTATAGGTACTCGCGTTTTACGGCCGAAAATTATACGCATTCAAGAAATATGACATTTCGGGTCAAAAATCTTTGACTTGATTTTCCGATCATTATTCCGCTATATTATTTTGCGACCTAACACCGAACAACCGACGTTTCTACCCATACGATTCTGTGTCGATACGCCATTATTGATATTTTACTGTATAAACACTGCAAAGTACAAAAACGCGTGCTATAATGATATTACAACATCCAAACTTTTGGTTATCAACTAAGCATTCCTAGCTTTCTTTTAGCAAGACCAAAAATAAACCGCGGGGATATACCTACGCTTTGATAGATAGACTTCTGCTCTGGACGGAATGGAGAGCCTCTTATTTATTGATGAGCCGTTATTTATTAGGCAGGCGCACTCAGTTAGGTACGATTGAGAGTAAACTGACGGGTACCATGGCAATAATACATCTCGAATATACAATTATCGACATTAAGATATGTACAGGGAGAATTATGACTCTGTGAGGTGCATTCCTATTTAAGTTTTACTTACCTACGCTACGATATGAGTTAGGTAAGAATTCATCAGAGACGATTACTTATTTGCTTTTCGTCATCTCTCCTGTGAGACGCCGAGTCCACGAATAATCCTACTATGCTAATGTAAAACACTAACATACAGTAAAGTATCAATCATTTCTAAACGTACCCGTGTAAGTGTTGCGAAAAGAAATATGATGCAATTTTGGTAATGCTTAGTTGTCGAGCTACAAGAAGGGAATGAAAAATTCAAGGGGCCCGGGGGCATTACCATGTAACACATTGACAAAAGCGTCTGTTACTGTGGCGAGTTTGAACTTGAGGAATATTTTTCCACAGTGTAAGGGATTTTCATTTTTAGTAAAGGCCCAACACTTAGAATTAGGTAAGTTTTATCCTAACCTTACCTAACGTAATGTCGGCTAGGTATAGATAAAAATATTTTATTACACAGTGTGTAAAACACACACATTATTAATAAAAGAAAGAAGCAAAGTATTTGTTTAGAATTTTGTTTACACCACCAGAAAACATCTGTTATTCCTGCCTTTGGCCATAAATCGCGATGTTTTCGTTAATTCAAGTGATTTGTATCTTGAGGGCACTCCCCTTCAAATGCGTTCTATCGGCAGAACTCAGTTTTACCAATATTTATCAGACAGGCCAAAGACTTCTTATTTTTAGACTTTGGTGTCCCAACAGAATTAATAGCTCTCGAATTCATTTTGTGTAAAAGCTGTGCCCACCAAAATTATTTTCAAAATCTACCCTTTAATACTTAAGTAGGTAGTTAAAGTTAGAGAAGAACCTAGTATTTGAAATGAAATAAAAAGGTGTCTAATTGGATTTTTCGCTAAAATAAAGAATTGAGGCTTGAAGAAGAAGAAAATAAAGATGAAATAATTTTATTATAATTAATTTAGGTACCTAACTAAGAAACAAATCCGTAGATATGGTAGAAACTCCATGCGTAGTATCAAACGACATAAGGTCTTTGGAAAAGTCTCACGTATCCCATACGATGCAGTTAATACACTTTAGCACTTGTCGTAATCAAAAAGGGGGTTAGATACATTGCGTGCACAGCTTTTGCTTTTCTCTGCAGCTCTAGGTATGTCTACTGTATAGTAGTATATTTTTACACTGATAACATGCTGGCTATTCGGGAAATAAATTTTCCTAAAATACCTTACCATACTAATTTAAAGTAAGTTGAGAGAATTTATTTCCAGCCAGTAATTGCCAGCCTGACACTACCACCGATGAAGTGTAGAAATTTCATTTGTTTGTTAACATATTCTTGTCCTGATACCTATATAGGTATATTTACTTACTTAGAAATTTGTATTACTAAATAAACATTATTTTAATAATAAAACAAAATAGACAACAATATTGTCAGATGCCCAAAAAAATTTCTATAAAGATACCTTCATGCTATAACTATTTGTGGGAAAATCCTGTCAGTTTTTAAGTACCGATCTGAAAATAAGTACGTGAGTGCTTCAAATAAACAAGATAGATTTACACTGACCGCTAGTGGTAAAGGAGTGGGTGTAATCTCTATAAATCGGCGTCATCACCATAAATAGCAGTAGCCCACAGCAGGAGATCCTAAATTGATTCTACGTGATACGGCATACGAACTACAGGATCGATGGGGCTCAGCGCGTGAGCTCTTTAAGTGTGGAAGAGATTTAAGCACGTAGTTTTTCTAAATTTCTTATTTGAATAAAATGTTTGGAAAACTTGCAAAATTTTCCACCGCAGACAGGATTTGAACCTGTGACCTAGTCCAAGTTTTTCAAAAATTGTTTACCTAACACGGGGGGTGTTTCAACATTTGGTATTTAAAAAACTGTTTTATTTGGGTTATCTATTAAATAAAAACAATATCTTCCATAATGAGTGAAAAAATAAAGTAGCCTAGGATATCATTAGTTTTACTTGCCGTATCGATAAACATTTTTAAGGAATACAAGTGGAAAAAAGTTTAATTAAATACCAACCTACACGCAATAAAAACTAGGCCAGATAGATGCAAAGTTTAATATAATTATCATTGATGTCATATTTTACATATACAGGGTGTTAGGGACGGTGTACCGAAAACTTTGCAGGCATGATCAGATCATCAAACTGAACAACTTTTACTATGGAGCCAATGGTGGGAAACGAAATCAATTTTTCGACTTCCCATACAAAATTCACGATCAGCTGACTGACTTTGTATGGGAGGTCGGAATTTTTTTTTCGTTTCCCATCATTGGCTCCATAGTAAAAGTTGTTCAGTTTCATGGTCTGAGCACGCCTGCAAAGTTTTCGTTAGACCGTCCCTAACACCCCGTATAATATGATGCAATTTTGTTACGAGTATTTTCCGCATGTAATTTTATGACAAGGATCCATTCATTAACCAAACGTACTTTATAATTTTTAGGGTGCCCTAACCCTACCCAAAGGGTAAAAAACGAAACTCTTTTACTGAGACTTCGCTCCTTCGTCCGTGTGTCTCATAAACCGTAAGGCGAGGAACACACGCAACGTCGGTTTGTGCGTCGTTTGTTCGATTTTCCACCTTATTTTTATACGAATACGGTTTATGTCAAACGATTTGACAGACAACGCAGCGTTGTGCGATGCCGTTTGACACAAACCGTATTCATATGCAGGTAGGGTGGAGAATCGAATGAACGACGCACAAACCGACGTTGCGTGTGTTCCTCGCCTAATTGTTAGAGAGTTGAAATTTTCACGGGTGCCGTATTTCAGAACAAGCAATGGAAGAGTGCCGAACCTTTGTGCGCGGGACCGACTCGCACTTGGAACATTAATATTTAACATTTTTTTTTACAGCCATTCACGCTCTGCTTACCCCGCAAGGCATAAAGGCGTATGTATGTACCTACAACAAAATTATCTCAAATTTGCCGTCATAATTATTATTGGAAGAGCCTGTTACGTAAGCAGCTTGTTAAATGGAAGACAAATTCTAATTAAGAAGGCACTCGACATTACCAGAAATTTCATTAATACTAATTGAATTATAATTTATTAAATCATCTCATCTTAAATTAATAATTGCATTAGGATATTCTAAAAATAATTAATCAAAAGATTTTCCGACGCAAGTACTTACTGATCGAATCATTTTCGTAAGCATCAACCAATATTTACTTATATCAATATTGGCTAGAGTATTATACTATACATAATGTTTTTGAAAACTCTTCTCAAATATTTATATTCTTCTTCATCTTTCGTATGGGACACCGACTCAATGAATAGTCCGGTATAGGTAGGTATATTATTTTCCATTAATGAGAAGGTTGGACGTCTCGAAAAATAAAGATGAGAACTTTGCATAGCAGAGTTCAGAGGTAAAAAAACTATGACATAAAAGTATTGCATTTCATTGTCACATTATGCTCTATGAACATTCTTTGCTACTTCACCTAATAACAACTAGCCTAACAAGCGCCATCTGCCTCTTGTAATATCTTAATGTTTAGCCGCCCGTTGATACTCTTCGCTGTCATTTATTATGCATACCCCAATTCAAGCACGAGCGCCGTCTAGGAGGTCTGACGTCGATATTATACCGCTGAGACCTGCCACATGTGTATGCGTCGCAGAAAAATTTGTGGAATTAGGAATTTGACTGAATTTCTAGCATTTTAGCAAAAATCTAAAATACGAAAGAATCGTAGGATTCAATTTACCACCGTCCTGTAAAAATCCAGGTACTTAACCTCATTTCTAGGAATGTGGCCAAAATTCTGGGTCAAATTAGAAATAATGGTAAAATGAGTATTTTTGTTAATATTTAAACGCAAATAAGTCATGACTAGGTGTATCAGTATTTACTTATACAATACATATACATACTGTAACAACTTTGTTTTATGATTAACAAAGAAAAAATAACGAAAAAAGTAAAATAATCACCAAATCAAATATAAAATGTAAACTTTAACAGTCTTTCCTAAAAATCCCTTGTAATTTGGCTAGATTTCTAGATTCATTTAGGACAGTGGTAGAATGAAGTTACGATTTCTCCATACTCCGGCTTTTGGCCAAAGTTCTAAGAATGCGAACGAATTCCTCCTTTTCTATTTTCCTGCAACATATGCACGCCTAAGGCTACCGTTGTATACGAGGAAATGCTCTCAAATACACTGTCCTTGGGGTACCCTCGTGTGTACTGTCAGGTGTGGGTTAGTGTCAATTTTGAACAACAATTTGCCGGGCCCATGGGGGACACTACTAGTAACTATCGATTTGATGCAAATAAAGCAAATTGTACCATGGTAATGCTATGTAAGACAACTGTTTTATGAACTTAGCAACCTGCCTAAACCAAGTCACGTATTTCATAAATAAATTTAATTTTAAAAAAAGAAACAAAGAATACGTCATCTTCTTTAGTTCTTAACTAGAAAAGCCCGTAAATTTCCCAAAGACTGTCAGCAACAAAGGTGGTATACAAACTCGTATTTTTCCAGTCCGACCCGAGATCAACTTGTCAGCCGCCAATCGTTCCTAGCGATGGCCACCGAAATGGTACCAGAAACCAATTTTCCCACCGACTAGGTAAGTAGGTAAATACCTTATTTCATGGCGCATTAATTTCTAAGGAGATCTCGGCATCAACCGACGGGCCGCGGTCTCTGATTTGCATTTGTTTGTGACGTCAGTCGACCTGCTCCCTGCAGAGGTTGTTCCACGTAATTAAAAGATAAGGGACGCTGAAAGAGTTCTGAAGACAATGAGCTTGGGATTTTGTGATTTTCACTTTCACAGGTAGATTGTAGATTAGACTCACTGAAAACTGTGAAAGAACAAAATTGACGGTACAGTGAACTGTCTATGTTTTCGTTATGCTTACTTATTTTTAATACAGACTACAGAACATATGTAGCTTGTGAATGTCTCGTAATGCTTCAAAAATTAAAGTTAAGAATAATATTTTAACCTGAAAACGAAATTTCCAGCACGTGAAACTTCAAATTAGGTTGTTTAACTATTAAGTTTCAGTGTGTGTACATACGAGCGTGAACATAGGGGGAAGAGGGATCTGCCAGTGAATATTCGAACACTAACTGACATGTGTCGACTTGAGCAAACATGTTCTGAACAATCTGAACGTATGGGAGGAACACGGAGTGATGATTGGTGAATAGCAACTAAACAAACTTGTTCAATACCTGTCGTGCTCGAGTATCTGTTGATGAATAGGTATTACATTGACTTTACTAGGTATACTGGATTCCACTACTGAAAATTCAGTTGGGAAAGCAATAGTTAGAGGAATAACCATTGTCTCCCATACATAACCCTTTTTTTTTGCGTCAGAAGATGCGCTTCATCACATATGTTCCTAGATCAATTCTAAGCATTTCTAGTCCGGGAGCCAGAAAAAAAAGTGAAGAATGGCGGATAGGGGGGAGATCAAAGATGGCCGCCGCCAATCATTTAAAAAAAAAATCCTATCTCCTCCTGGTGGCTGGTAGGGCATGTTTAGTATCATTTCCATACAAATCGATGCCGTAGAATTTGTTTCTGGTACTATTTCTTGTCTATTTCATAATAATTTCAGAAGAAAAACGTAAAAATGTGAAAATTTAGGTTGAAGATTTTTGCTTTGTAAGCTAATAACTTTTTAAAAGTGACAAAATATGACATATAAAAAATACTGTTATAAAGTGTGATTTGTGTGGATTCTATAAATAAACACACTTAATAATGATTTAGTGCAAAAAAACTGTGAAAAAATTTAAAAAGATTGCAGTCTGGGCAGTGGCTGAACACGCGCTATATGGCGTTAATCTTACAAATAGAGATTATACCACATAAAATAAGTTATTTAGGTAGGTCACATGCAAAAAAATATGACCACAGTTTCCATCACACAGATATAGATCTAATAACTTTAACTTTCTTTTAAAGAAAATATGAATGCAGCAAAGACAATCTTACTCGTATGCAACAGGTGCGTTCCAGGTACTAACTTTGATATCTGGTAAATCTGAAGAGTCTTCATTTTGCGACCCCAAGAAGAAAAACACGGAAACGTTTAGAGAAGCACTGAGGGTTATACCCAGACATGAACTTCTTGGTATATACTAATTTAATTTCTTCTTGGCAATATTATGGCCCGAAGTATGTGCTCGCAAATAATAGTTTTCATTAGTGGGATGTTCTCAGGACAGCTAGCTAGCTAGTAAATGATGTGTTGATGTGGTGTAGTGGTCTGTTTGATGCGCAAAGAGGTATCTCTCTATCTTCGTGTGAGACGCCGAGTCATCCAACGACCCGATGGACCCTGGTGTCAGAATTTTACAGCCGCCTACTACAAGTAGCAGAGTTTCTGACATGGTTGTGTAACGACCACCGTTTAACCCGGCGCCATCCACGTTGGGTCAAATTGACCCGTCATTTTTTATTTTGCCGGTATTTTCAAGATAAGTTGTACACAGGATGTTGATTCTTTTAGTAGCTGGAGATAAGACTTTGTTTTATTCATTAGACAGTGCATCACAATCGTCGTGTGACATTTACGAGAGATAGACGCCTGCAAAGTTCAAAAAGGTATATTTGACCAAACGTGGCTTTCGATGTCATCATTTTATGCCATTATAGCGTGACAACTTTTTAAATTATTTGGTCGAAGAATCGCCACCCAAGCTTCCAGGTGTCCGCAAAAGGTGTCTAGAATGTCCAGCAAAAAAGACAGAAAGACCACCAATACCTGTCAGGATTTCAAAAGTTTATCTGCCCGCAACACATCATTCTAATGTACGCAACATATGCAAATTTGAGGACTAAAAATGATTAATGTTACAGAAGATTCTCTCATTATAAAATGTACTATTTACATTAAGATCTAAGAAAGCCTAGCCGTATTACCTAAAATGATTGTTAAAAAACTATATTTTCATACTTTAAAGGGTCTAAAAGAGTTAATAGTCATGGTCCTTAGCAAAAAAATACTGTTTTGCCGGCACAGTTGATGCCGCTTTGCTCAGCGATACTAGGGACCATTATAAATGATTCCATCCGAGGAAATGAAAAATCCATCCACTGGATTTCAAGATGGCGGACCTTCGTTTTTTTGTATGGCACTAAAAAAATAATTCTTCTGGAGCCCATCGTGTGGGGTATCAAATGAAAGCGCTACGCGGGACGATTTCAAAAATGTATCGTTATAATACATTTTAGTTACCCTTATCGAAAAAAATCAAGTTATATTTTTAAAAGTAGTCAAAACATGCCAAGTTTGAGGTTCAGTAGGTACAAAATGACTGACGTAAAGTTTGTTATAAGTATGCCAAATGATCCACCATATCCTCAAAACTAACGTCACGAAAGAAATTTTGAAAATAATAAGATTTAATGTATATTTTGCAATGGAAAGTAGATCATTGGAAACTGCAGTAGGTTATATAGTAAGAACTGCTTGTGTGCCTCCAAAAATGTTTTAGAACCAATTCTTCTCATGATTGCTTTTAGACTCAAAGCTAGATAATGATGTGCTGAATCAATTTAAATCTGCGAGCACGGTTGTGCCCCCGCCAAGTCGAGTAAAAAGCGGATTTGCCATTGGTATCTATCTACCATGTTTTTCTCTACTCGTAAAATCTCACTTCTGTAGGCCTTCTGTAACAAATTTTGCTATTAAAATCTTTTAGTTTTGGCCTATTGGAACGACAGTACTCTAGGTCAATATTTTATTTACGAAAATCTCACATTTTTTTACGGTAGAGGTAATGAGTGGTAACACTTTTTTAAGTTATGTTTTGATGGTATCTCATATCTTTACATACGTCGCTTTTTGAAATCACTTCATTCATATACCGGGAGTAACGGAAAGAGTATAACAAGCCGTAAGGAGGTCAAGGCACTCATGAAACTGAACAACTTTCCCTATGGAACATGGGTCGAAATGTGAAAACAAAATTGGACCTCCCATACAAAATTGCCGATAAGCTTATCGATACACTATGGGAGGTCATTTTTTTCATAATTCGATTCATGTTCCATACGGAAAGTTGTTCAGTTTCATAGTACCTTGACCTCCTTTCGGCTTGTTATACCCTTTTCGTTACTCCCGGTAGATACATGTCTTCTTAAAGTGCTTTACAAGTTTGATGGTCGGTCTAATGAGCAACATATTCAAAGAAATTTAATGAAATTTCAAATATGCGATGTTTATTTATTGTCTGTTTGGGTTTTCAAAACTGTGGATTCAAATGTTATCAAAAATATCATTATACAGGTGTTGAAATTGGCCTAAACTGTTTCGAGAGAAACATTTTTATTCAAGTTAACCATTCATCGTAGGTACACAAAAGCAAACACAGAATCACAGAACAAATACCTACAAAAATAAAAATGACACCACAAGCACTACTTATTTCTAACAAGAAATTTGTTACAGCACCTAAAGAAGTGAGATAGCATTAATGAGTAGAGAAAAACAAAGTAAATACTTGTGTCAAACCCGTTTTTTACTCGACTTGGCGGGGGCACAACCGTGCACCTGCAGATTCAAAATGATCCGACACATCATAATCTAGCTTTGAGTATAAAAGCAATCATGAGAAGAATTGGATCTAAAACATTTTTGGAGGCGCACAGGCAGTTCTTACTAACCTACTGCAGTCCACAATGATCTACTTTCTATTGCAAAATACATATTAAATCTTATTATTTTCGAAATTCCTTTCTTGACGTTAGTTTTGAGGATATTGTGGATCATTTGGCATACTTTTAACAAACTTCATGTCAGTCATTTTGTACCTACTGGACCTCAAACTTGGCATGTTTTGACTACTTTTAAAAATATAACTTGAGTTTTTTCAAAAAGGGTAACTAAAATGTATTACAACGATATATTTTTGAAATCGTCTCGTGTAGCGCTTTCATTTGATACCCCACACGATCGGCTCCAGAAGAATTATTTTTTTAGTGCCATACAAAAAAACGAAGGTCCGCCATCTTGAAATCCAGTAGATGGATTTTTCATTTCCTCGGATGGAATCATTCATAATGGTCCCTAGTATCACTGAGCAAAGCGGCATCAACTGTGCCGGCAAAACAGCTTTCGGGTGATATTTGACCGTAACCGCTTAGACTATAACCTATTTTATTTGTTCCAGTTTTTGAGTGATTTATAAAAACAGATAATAAAAGCTGTTACTTTTGTATTTCGATGATGTTTTTATTTTTCAGGCAAAATATATGAATAATAGCATTCATAAACAAAGGTTTTTATGAATATTTTCAACTCGTTTCCAAAATAGACCATGATATAAATACGGGTTTTTTTGACCCAATGTGGATCTTAATGTAACATTTTGCCACCTGGACGACGCCGGGTTAAGTAATCATAGACAGCAACCGAAACCGACAGCTCAACGTGCCCTCCACGCACGGAACCATATTTTTTGAAATGTTAAATTTAAATATCTGTTCTTGAATCTACTGTTTACCGGATCTGAGTTGTGTATGTCCATTATTATCCATGGATAGCACTGTGATGCAGAGAACCCTAGTTTGAATTGGGGTATAATGATTTTTGCATCTTCAATCAGTGGAATCATTAAACTAGGATAATTTACAATAATGATCCTCTTGTAGTATATTTTTGTGATATATCTGTGCAAGTCAATGGTACTCAGCTAACAATGTTAGACAATACAGTCAGTCAATGCTACTCAATAGCTATTATAAGTTATTCACTCGTCGTCGAGTTAGTCACGGTTGGAAAGTGCTCGAGCCATGGATCTAGGAAATACTATGGCTCGGGCTTAAAATAAAAATATTTTGGTAATTATTATACGTCAATGTTCGTACGTTAACGTGAAATAAAAAAGTTCCTTTAGCACATTATCTCTGAGGCGGTCGATGGGATGTATCTCTTGAAATTAAATGACGTCCCGCCGACATTGGTCACAATTTTGAGGCTAAAATCACCAGTAGAACGCAGTTTGCCTGGGCAGGGAAACTTGCGTCATATCCTAGAGTCATCTTTGCCGCAATGCCTCAAAACAAAGGTATTCGATCGGTCGTTTACTAGTAATGAATGATACTTACGAGTAGGTACTAATAATCTAGCCAATACGTAGAACCTCCTTAACGGTATTTTCCAAATTATGCAAATATAGATTGCGTCTTTCGTACTTGGGTATGCTTCATCAGTTCAGCGTAAAAAATGAACTGAACTACAAATAGTTAGAGGAATAACCATTGTCTCCCATACATAACCCTTTTTTTTGCGTCAGAAGATGCGCTTCATCACATATGTTCCTAGATCAATTCTAAGCATTTCTAGTCCGGGAGCCAGAAAAAAAAGTGAAGAATGGCGGATAGGGGGGAGATCAAAGATGGCCGCCGCCAATCATTTAAAAAAAAAATCCTATCTCCTCCTGGTGGCAGGTAGGGCAAGTTTAGTATCATTTCCATACAAATCGATGCCGTAGAATTTGTTTCTGGTACTATTTCTTGTCTATTTCATAATAATTTCAGAAGAAAAACGTAAAAAAGTGAAAATTTAGGTTGAAGATTTTTGCTTTGTAAGCTAATAACTTTTTAAAAGTGACAAAATATGACATATAAAAAATACTGTTATAAAGTGTGATTTGTGTGGATTCTATAAATAAACACACTTAATAATGATTTAGTGCAAAAAAACTGTGAAAAAATTAAAAAGACTTCAGTCTGGGCAGTGGCTGAACACGCGCTATGTGGCGTTAATCTTACAAAAAAGTCGAGTGTGAGTTTTTGCATGCTCATTTAACATCACATCAGCCTATTTTAGTCCATTACTGGATATTGGCTTTCCCCCTGGGAACAAGACGATCTTCTGTTGCTGCCTTCTTTCTCCTTCTACTCAATACCAGCCGCTTTCTTTCTTTTAAATCACCGATCCCTCATGGCGGCGTCCGCTACGCTTGCCCAGACATAATCTCCATTCAATAACGCGTATCTGAACTCCACCGTCTATCACATCGGTTAGGTATACTACTGATCAACAGATGTGCCCAGCCAACTGCCATTTCAATTAGCTTCACTTCTAGACGAAAACTAGATATCAAACTTTTAAGCAACAGTTCAGACTTTTTACAATTTGTCGATAAGAACCCGTTTAAATAAATTATAACTATGTATGTATACCATGTTGGTTACTATAATCTCATTCTGGATTTTAGTAAATTACTGGGATCTTAAGCATATAGGTAACTCTCTATGAGTCTGTGAGGGATATGTAGCCGGTCAGTTACTTTTGCTGTCAGTTTTAACTTTATGTAGTTCAGTCAATGATATTATATGTAGGTTCTAGGTTGTAGATACGCCACCTGAGCAAAAATTTGTTACTTCAAATTGGTTCACAAGACGACCAATGAATCAGTCAGGCTATGAGCTGTTACGTGACACATGCCAATTTTTCTGTTCAAGCTTTATGGGGGTACCGTATCGTATCTATAATAAAATGTCTTTGTAGTTCAGTTCATTTTTTACGCTGAACTGATGAAGCATACCCAAGTACGAAAGACGCAAACTATATTTGCATAATTTGGAAAATACCGTTAAGGAGGTTCTACGTATTGGCTAAATTATTAGTACCTACTCGTAAGTATCATTCATTACTAGTAAACGACCGATCGAATACCTTTGTTTTGAGGCATTGCGGCAAAGATGACTCTAGGATATGACGCAAGTTTCCCTGCCCAGGCAAACTGCGTTCTACTGGTGATTTTAGCCTCAAAATTGTGACCAATGTCGGCGGGACGTCATTTAATTTCAAGAGATACATCCCATCGACCGCCTCAGAGATAATGTGCTAAAGGAACTTTTTTATTTCACGTTAACGTACGAACATTGACGTATAATAATTACCAAAATATTTTTATTTTAAGCCCGAGCCATAGTATTTCCTAGATCCATGGCTCGAGCACTTTCCAACCGTGACTAACTCGACGACGAGTGAATAACTTATAATAGCTATTGAGTAGCATTGACTGACTGTATTGTCTAACATTGTTAGCTGAGTACCATTGACTTGCACAGATATATCACAAAAATATACTACAAGAGGATCATTATTGTAAATTATCCTAGTTTAATGATTCCACTGATTGAAGATGCAAAAATCATTATACCTCAATTCAAACTAGGGTTCTCTGCATCACAGTGCTATCCATGGATAATAATGGACATACACAACTCAGATCCGGTAAACAGTAGATTCAAGAACAGATATTTAAATTTAACATTTCAAAAAATATGGTTCCGTGCGTGGAGGGCACGTTGAGCTGTCGGTTTCGGTTGCTGTCTATGATTACTTAAACGGTGGTCGTTACACAACCATGTCAGAAACTCTGCTACTTGTAGTAGGCGGCTGTAAAATTCTGACACCAGGGTCCATCGGGTCGTTGGATGACTCGGCGTCTCACACGAAGATAGAGAGATACCTTTGCGCATCAAACAGACCACTACACCACATCAACACATCATTTACTAGCTAGCTAGCTGTCCTGAGAACATCCCACTAATGAAAACTATTATTTGCGAGCACATACTTCGGGCCATAATATTGCCAAGAAGAAATTAAATTGGTATATACCAAGAAGTTCATGTCTGGGTATAACCCTCAGTGCTTCTCTAAACATTTCCGTGTTTTTCTTCTTGGGGTCGCAAAATGAAGACTCTTCAGATTTACCAGATATCAAAGTTAGTACCTGGAACGAACCTGTTGCATACGAGTAAGATTGTCTTTGCTGCATTCATATTTTCTTTAAAAGAAAGTTAAAGTTATTAGATCTATATCTGTGTGATGGAAGCTGTGGTCATATTTTTTTGCATGTGACCTACCTAAATAACTTATTTTATGTGGTATAATCTCTATTTGTAAGATTAACGCCATATAGCGCGTGTTCAGCCACTGCCCGGACTGAAGCCTTTTTAATTTTTTTTTCACAGTTTTTTTGCACTAAATCATTATTCGGTGTGTTTATTTTTAGAATCCACATAAATCACACTTTATAATAGTATTTTTTATATGTCATATTTTGTCTTTTTTTTAAAGTTATTAGCTTACAAACAAAAATCTTCAACCTAAATTTTCACATTTTTACATTTTTCTTCTGAAATTATTATGAAATATACAAGAAATAGTACCAGAAACAAATTCTACGGCATCGATTTGTATGGAAATGATACTAAACATGCCCTACCAGCCACCAGAAGGAGAAAGGATTTTTTTTAAAGGTGATTGGCGGCGGCCATCTTTGATCCCCTCCCTCTCCGCCATTCTTCACTTTTTTTTCTGGCTCCCGGACTAGAAATGCTTAGAATTAATCTAGGAACATATGTGATGGAGCTCATCAAATATAACTTTTTTTTTGGGTTAAAAGTGTTAGGCCTTACACTACAAAGGCTTCGATGACCGCTTTACCTTTGCCTAGACGTTATAAAAAAAGCATTTGGCTTAATTATATTGTTATGATAGAGTAGTCCTAAGGTTTTAATCTTCTTCTTCTTTTCGTGTGGGATACCGAGTCGTTAATTAATTAACTTAAAAACCTTTTTGCTTATTTATTTCTTCCTTGGTTGGGACAGTAGATAATTATCTAGGTGTTTTAAAAACCAACATACATAATTTTGAATAAGAGAATTCAAGCATTTTTTAAGCCCTTCTTACACCTTGGTAACGTGTATTTTTCCGGAACCAATAGCTAGACATAACAATGATCGAAACACGTAGCCACAAATATAATTGCGGCTGATACAGGTATTTAGTTACATGGTAGCTATAAGTGTGCCGAACGTTTACATCGTCCGGCGCGTGTAATATTCACCTAGAAAAGGAACAGATTCTGTAATTACGCTATCTGGAATGATATTAACAATGTTTAGACAAGTGGCAATTCAGAAGCTTAAACCTGTGTAAGCAGTGGGCTTCACAATTTTCTCCCCGAGCTTCCCACATATTTACCGTGACATTGTTTCAAACTGCCTTCCGCATAACTTTCGAGTTCTTTTCATAAGAATTTGAGCTACTCGTACAACAGGCGGCAAATGCTTTGTCGACTGTCGATATGTCTGTCTGTATACATAACATAAGCCTTTTTTGTTTGTCTTTTGTGTCTACATATTAATTATTAAACACAGTAAAGACTAACCTCTAAATAAGTAGATATCTTTATTTTACAGACAAGATATTTTACATGAACATAATATACCTATTTCTATCTCAGCAAATTTTTCTTCTTTTCATTGCAGCACAATTCAAAATAATTTGACTAAAAACCATAATAATATATAATATAGTGATGTGCATGTGTATATATTGAAATGAGTACTATATATTTTTTTATTCTAAATTTACTCACAATTCAATTAATAATGACGCATCGAACGCTAATTTACTTTTCATTAGGCTTATTCACATGGCTCCGATTAATTTATACCCTCCTGGTCTATTCACAGATAATTAAACAGATGGACTGTTAAATAGATAAATGGAAATGAAAGCATTGGATTTGAACGCAAATGTTATTGAAAAGAGATAGTCTATTCGCCTAGTTTTATAAAATGGTGATCTCAACTTGATGTTAGATAAGAGTTATTAGAAAAATAAACATGGAATTGGGCGATAAAATCTAAAGGAACTATTCTTCAAACCTTCGTTCCCAGTCGACTCCGTTCAAACCAAATTCTCAATTCTAATTATAAGTATCCTGAAAATACTGTTAGTACACTAATTAAAGTCCAGTGCTCTGTATTCATGCTTACAAAACCTTCACTTTAAATATGTTTGTGATTTTTTAAGAAGTGGTCTATATTTTGTTTTTTATTGTTGATTGATTTTAGTACAACATTATTAAGTTTGTCTTTGTATTTGTATGTATGTACATAGGCACGTATACCATTTTTGATTGATAATATTGGAATACAATTTCTTCGGATTATATCTAGTAGTGGTACTACAGCATTACACGTTTTATTCTCATTTTTGCGTAGTGTTTCGGCGGTCACGGCTGTGCAGACCCATAAATCTGCTCCCGGAAACATGACAAACAATACTGTAGTTGAACGAAAAAAATGCTTTTCGATGAAATAACGATGTAGCTGCTAATATTTTTTATGAAAATAAAAGAACCGTTTTTTAGTAGAATGTTGAACAGTAGTCCGCTATCGAACAAGGCTACCTCCCGGTCCGTGTTCTCCATAAAGCACGTTCGGTTTTTTTCGCCATCTGGTTGCTGCAGCCACCGTTTCAAGTCGTTGGTCTACCTATCTGGCTGGAGGGCGCGAATAACACTGCTTGCTGGCCTGGGTCTCTACTCGAAATTTTATTCGCTGTTAAAGTAGTTAAGCTCAAATAGGTGATAGCTGTTCAATGTTCATAGATATAAGTATATTCTTCTTAATTTATTTAATACCTACCAAGGTTATTGTCCATAACATATACCCGCACCTATATTGGCAACCAAATCCCGGTGAAAATTCTGCTTCAAGCAATGGCTTTTCCGAGAGTTTCCTGGACCGTTTGTACATACTCGACTGAGTAACTAACTGATCAATCAGTCTCCAGTTGCGTGAGTTCCCTAAGCACTTTGTGCCTAAATGCGCTCAGAAGACTGTTTGTGAACGTGTAGCCTGACTCCGTTGCACCTCAAAAGTAAGCATTGGCGGGCGCCCAATAGATACAGAGAGACGGCAACAAGAAAATATCACTAAGCTCAAACAGACATCTACAAGTTGTCGTTAATAGCGAGCGAATGACAACATCTTTCGATGCGGGCGGACGGCAAAATGATAATTCGCAAGTGCAAATAGTTTTGTAGTGTGTTATAGTGTAAGTGTGATAAGATAGAATTTAATCAATTTACCAATGCATGTATAACCCAGGTCCCTCATCTCAAAGATTCAGTAATAAAAAGTAGCACTTTAGGGTTTAGGGATCAATGATCGCAAAAAGAGGCGCGCTGTCCTTTTGTAAAATAAATAGTTTAATTTGTGATTGCACCGTATTACAGCTGTAGCTGTGTGATTCTTGGAATATAGAAATCGACTAGAAATAAACCCTCCACATTTTTAGCAAATAAGTAGTAAAAGAAAACAATAGGAGTAGGTATACAGAATTTCTACGAATTTTATGATATTTCATTTCTAACATACCTTCCAAACTTGAGTTAAAATGAACTCTAGCTATTTTCAATGAAAAATTTCCACTTTCGTATAATATTAAAGTAAAATAACCGAAATAAATGACTGGTGCTATTCCCCGTAAAGTGGAGGTTCAAGCTCGTAATTTATTTGAAATATTAGTCTATTTAAATTTTAAATGTCACTTCATGGTATATTAAATTAGGGGAAATGCTTTTTCAGGGGTGTGCAGACGGGCGTCTTGTTTACCCGACTTTTGACTACGTGGTTAGTCTAGCCAGCCCCAAGTCAATGTCTTTTTTATATTTTTTTTATCCTGCCCTAGCCGCGCTTAAGCTAGAAACACAATTTTTTTTAAATAAATAGTTGTGTCTTACTTACAATACATTCATTTTTAACTTGACTAATGCAATTCTGTTTATTGACCATCAATAACTTTGTTGGGTCTTTACGAACAACGATACCGTTTTTTGCACGGTTGGGCAAAAAACGGTAGAGTGCCGTATGCATTGTTATTAGTCGAGAAACACACGTAACGTCCGTTTATGCGTTATTTTCGCTCTGAGTATACACACATGTGTTAGGACAATGCGAAATACGACTTTATTGTTATACAAATACGGTTGATGTCGAACTGTTTGACGTATGCATCCGTCGACGTAGCCTTTTGCGATGAGCAGCGCTAAATATGTTTGTCAAACCGTTAGGCATAAACCGTATTTATTTGAAAAAATAGGTGGAAATTGTATTTTTCTAATGAAAGCGATAGTGTTGCGCAAAAATAACGCAAATACGGATGTTACACGTGTTTCTCGCCTCACTGTTTGTGACGTATGGTTTACCACACAACGGCCGACTTTTCATTGACCTCACTATTTCTTTTACAACAAGAGTGGAATAGAGTTGCGATGGCATGTCCTACAACAACGCGCAAGAATATTTTGTCATATTTGTTTGATTCGACTGTCAGAGCGGTCGTCTACAGAAAGTTTAAAGTGTTTTCTTACATATTGCTATTCAGTCTTTTTTTGGTGCAAGATAAATATGTAACAAGCACACATATACCTATCACTATCTTCGTCTACTTATCCCATATAAGTTGGGGTCGGTGCAACATGTTTTGTTAGAAAGAACACAAAAACATATAGCAAACCTATAATGTTTTGTAAGAGCACAAACACATGTAGCAAATATTATTTTATGGTTTCTATAACAAAGTCGGTCTTGGGTGTTTCAGTCTTATTATATTGTTACCGCTACTGATGCATTCTGTAAAGTGACTTACTCACTAGCTTACTACTTGTTATTGACATCAAAGATGCTAAGTAAGATACTTGTTTATTATGCAAATAGCCTATACGGTAGGGGGTTAGTTTGCATCGGAAGATAGAGAATACACCTCCTCATAGAAATGATAAACTGATACTGTTTTTTCTCTGTAGCGTTATTTATTTTTGTATTCGAAATGACAGATTGCGTGGCATTTGTTACTTATATAACTGAACACCAGAGTTCGATGAATAGACAAATATTTTTAATGACGTATACCAATCTCAACAAAATATTATTTTTCACTGTGTAAATAGTTCGTATATAAGTAGGTATGTTTATATACGATATAATTATAATTATATCCAGTCAATGTTAACGTTCCTTTAGGTGACACTTCTAGCCGTATTTGCCTTCTGTGCACACTCTGATACCTCAAAATCGATACAGTGTAAGTAGTATGAAGTTTCCTTTTAAACAAAGCAGCTTACGTTGGCATGCTCGTAGAGTACGGTAAACCAGATACTTAACTAGTTTTCTGTTTGCACACCCCCGTGACTTACAGTTTAACTTGAAGATTATTCAGTTAAAACTATTGAAATAGTGTTTTCCTATACTACAAGACACAATAAGGTTTTCTGAAACAAATTGAAAGAGTGATAAAATAAATAAATGAGGAAGGGAAGGATGCCCAGGCAGGATTACGTACGGGGATGAGGATCAGTATTTTCCTTGCGGTGCACAGCTGAAAAGATCCTGGCAAAAAACAAGAAAGTGTTTAGCACATTTCACAAAATAAAACTATCACAGAGCGGAGAGGTTTGACACCATATATGATGGCACATTGTTATAATCTATTCTAGTTCAGAAAAGTTATTCGTTTTCACCAGTCTGTCCTGAATTTTCGGTACCTGTCGAAAATTTGTAAAACACTCTATATTATGCACAAAATACAATATCCAGTAGTTATAGGTATTTTCCCGAGTAGACCAGCATTATATTGTACTAAAACTCAATTCCCTATCTGATGCTAGTAACTATCCATCGTAATCGGTTTGGGAGTTGTTCGCCCAAGAAATATAGTCCTACGTATAAAATGGGTCGCCGTTAACCGTACAGCCCCTGGAGATCTGTATCATAATCGTAGTTCCCTATAATAGGTCAGTAGCTTAGCTTTCTACCTGCGAACATTTTCATAGTATAAAATAAAGAAATAACAGTCATTATTCAGCCAGTTTGAAGCATAAGGTATGTATAATAAAAATATAATAATAATAATATAATAAAAATATAATATTAAACTCACTGCAAATATTTACAGGGTATGTTCTACTCGTGAAACTGAACAAGTTTTCTTCGTAACATTTTCCTGAAATACGAAAAAAAAATTTCGGGCCTCCAATACAAACTGACACATGTTTTGGGCATTTTTGTATGGGAGGTTCAAAATATTTATCATATTTTGAAAAAATGTTACTAAGAAAAGTTGTTCAGTTTCACGAGTAAAACATAATATCCTAAAATCTATTTTATTTAAAGGAAAAGTCTATTTTAAAGTATTTTCGTACCAATATTATGATTTCTTTTTTGAAACGTTGAATCTCTGACAACATATACCTACACACATTCACGTAGCCTGTCGTAGCAAATTGTAGCTAACGCCTACATCAAAGGTGCAAGACAAGTATTTGCTAAGGTTAATACCCTGAAAAAAGCATTCCTCGTCCAGCTGTGCAAACCAAAATTAAAATAAAGACCGCCTCGGTTGTCTACGAATCTCATTTAATTAAAACATTAGAGCATACTAAAACAGACGTGTAGAGTAGAGGTTTCTTTGAATTCAAACGTAGAGAGCAACCTACCCCTTTTTGAGCTACCCACACTCTGTAAACGCAAACAAGTATCAACATACGTTGAGTGAGGTATGACACTATAAACAAAGTTTGGCACAAAGGGTACGTGAGCGAACGGAATACCTGCAAAGATAAGAGTTATGCCAGTACTTCAAATAGTTGTGGTCGAATTTCAAACAGGTGTAATTGTTACTAGAAGTAGTATGATTCATGCTCTCTATCACACAAAGCTTACTTTTATTTACTTGTACTCTTTAACAACAAACTTTAACAGCAAACACTTTATTTACAACCGTTAATGCTCTAGAGCATTAACGGTTGTAAATAAAGTGTTTGCCCCGTAAGGAATAAACGCGTCATTTATGTGCGTATATTATTTAATGAAACAAAAATACCTATATATATACCTCATCAAATTGGGCCCTAGAATTGTATTACGTTTGCAATCAAATGTTATTTATTCCTAGTATATGAAATTTAATAGGTACCAATCAAATATAAAATATAATACCTATTTAGAAAATATTTGACGTATAAAAATATTACTTGGTATGATTTTTCTTAAAACAAATACCATTCTCTACATCAAAGAATATGTACGTTTCTAAAAGTATCAGACGTGTTTTGATTCGCACAAATAAAAATACTGAATGAGTATATCGTTCAAAGAACACTATTTCTAAAAATTAGTGATGCACAATTAGGTTTCAATTAAAACGCAATTGCCAGAAAAACATAGACTCAGAGGGTAAGTAGGTAGGTCTGTATTACGCTGTAATAACTTATTGGAAGTAGCAATTACCTCTGCGTTCGGAAGTTGTTGGGTGCTGCGATGAATAATAATGTCTCACCTCCTCCGGGTACAAGGGGGATTTCTTCATAGTACTAAGATGAGATAGCATACCACCTAGGTACTTCATGAGTATAGTATATACGGTTACATTTAATTAAGTACAAATCTCTTGAGGGTGTAATCTTCCCACAAAACTGAACAACTTTTGTTAGAAACTTTTCTTCGAAAAATGAAAAAAATATTTGGTCCTCCCATACTAAGTGACACACTTTTTCAGCATTTTTGTATGGGGGGCCCAATTTTTTTTATCATATTTCGAAGAAAAGTTTCGGACAAAAGTTGTTCAGTTTTGTGAGTAGATCACACCCTCAAAAGATTTGTACTTAATTAAATGTAACCCTATATAGTCTTTATACCAGAACCTGCACTAGTATCGTTAGCATGAGCACTTAGACAGACGAACCTCGCGCGCGAGATGCCAAAATCGTACAGAAAAATATTTTGATAATGAATGTCAAACAAAGGTCAGACATTTTATACTTTCCAACAAGGTACATTTAATGAAGTACAGTTGCATTGTATGCGACTTATTATTAAAACCACGAACTTCGTTTACATTGTAAATGTTCTGCAGAACCTGCAGGTAAATATAATTTCAGCAGCAAGCTTACTTCTGTTCTTATTAAAATTAGGATGTAGCTCTACGGGCAATTAATATCGTCGTAATTGTGTTATAATTCTGTGAACTCAAGTGAGAATAACACGTAACGCGCATTTTTTAGCGTATTTTAGCGCTGTGTAACGCATCCGTTAAGAAATTTCTATTTTGTACCTTATTTTCACACAAATACGGTTCATTTCAAACGATCGGACAGACGCATCCACTAGCGCTGCGTATCTCATAACGCTGCGTATCTCATAACGCTGCGTATCCAATTTTCGAACAACGCTACGTCGACGGATAGGTACGTCTATCAAACCATTTCACATAAACCGTATTTGAATACTTTTAAAGTTACGTGTGTTCCCCGCCTTCCAGTACCTATATTATAATAATATTTAGGTGTACTAAGTATGTTCTTGCATGTAACACGACATGTGCTTAGGTAGGACATTAAGAAGAAAGTTCCTTACCCTTATATCGCTAATGCTTTAATGGTAACAAACATATAGGTACTTTATGTTCTTACTCCTAGACATTAAAGTTAAAATTTTACAGTTGCAAACGTATATTAATTACATTGAATATTGAATGTATATCAAGTAATATAATGTACAGTGAATATGCTGTAAATGAGTTGGGAATTTAATTAGTTTCGTAAAACCTATTTTATGATGACAGAAGTACCTACCTATGAAAACATAATTTCAGTTTTAATAGAGTTTAATTGGTAATTTTATTCTACTTATAATTGAAATATAAAAGACTTACTTATTACTTACTACGTCGTGTGTACCTTTGCATCAATGCTTTCGCGATAAAAATTAATTTTCGCGGTTTGTTCTTGAACAAATATTTGACGTCCTCGTCACAAAATAGAGAATTTACAAAAGCTTCACTCAAACCTATTCAAGATTTTCGCGGTTGTCATTTGTCAACAATCTCAAAATAAGATGAATATAAAAAAAGTTAAATCTGATACAAAAGTGTCATATGATTCTGAGCCAATTTAAATTCAAGAAATATGACATTCGTGGCAACCAACTTCTTTGTTACCTTGAGTTCCCCTGGTTATTTCCAGTTAAAGTCAGTAAGAGTCAAAATCGTCGCTAGTACTGAGTGAGCCATCTGTAGGTATAAGCGCTCCGCACGCAGTCTCCCTAATTTGTGTCCTCGTGTTTACTTTACTAGTATTTCTTATTTGTTGCTGAGCAGTGATAATAGCCAATTTTGTATTAAAAATACTAGGATTGTCATCACGTTTTGATTTTGATCATTTAAGTTGGTCAATTTGGTATTAGAAAATTTATATATGCTTCATGCTTTATTTTAGGTGAAACGCGTTGAACGAAACAAATCGCGGGGAGGAGCATAAATATTTATTGTGCAGGTGGTATAAACCACTAGAGGATATTGGAGGATAAATTGATTGTTCAGGGTCGGTTTTCCATTTAGATATGTAAATTTCTGGGATTGTGCACGAAAATCTTCGACGTTACCTTTTTTGAAAGAATCACGGACAGGATGCCTTTCTTACTCTTTGTTCGATACAGACTGAAACTATTTTTATTCATGGAACATTGATAGAGTAACTTTTGAATAGATTACAAAAAGCATCATTATTTTTTATAAAGACGTCGTATTTAAAAAACATTGAAGCGTAGTCACAGATGTGAATGCCATTTTATTGTGTAGGTAAGTATTATGAGTACGTTATAGGTAACATTACAATACATTTTATTTTGCCATTTTGATGATTGATAGAACATTATATTTTTTTTGCTTATTCACTCTTTTACACTATAATATTTAATTCAAACGATAGGTAAACTCAAAAGTAATTTTTCAATTAGCTTAGGCTGTTTAAAGTTAACGTTACCTCCATAGAGTGTCGAAACAGAAGTAAAACGAGAGTTATTTACGTCTTTCAGTAAAGGGATTTGTATGAAACTTTGCAAATGCGTCCACAAGAAGGTGAAACTTAGTCAAAATTCAAATTTGTAAAACTTTACAAACTTCTAACTTAATCGCCCATTTAATTACAGAAACATGTTCAATTAATTGAGTTTATGCTCCTAAACGCGTTTTTGACTCTCTGATATTTATTAAAGAACACGACATTATTTTTAAATGACTATTCCAATTCCTAGAACATATTACAGAAAAGAACAAATATAATAGCCTAAGTAGCTGGAAATCAATATAGTAAGCCGTTTTTTTACCTATATTTCAGTATTATTCAAAGCACAATATATAGGGTTCTAATACGGTTTTCTGATAACAAAATATATCTCGTGTAGAAATAGATCTCCCATACCTTGTATTTTGTAAAGGTAAAAAGCCTATGTTAATAAATTAGATTTCTAGACATACCTATAAAAGGCCGGGATATCGCAAGCAGCATTAATAAAAGTGCTCCTATATTATGTGCTGGCAATTGTGAGAACTTCTTCACCTGAACTATACCTGCTCATAAGACGGGGCTCGTGCACGTAATGTAGCTCAGCAAAACTGCATGCGTCTGTCATAAGGGAGGAAAAGAAAAGCACGTAGGAAAGTACCAAAAACCGACCTAACTCAGAAACTTACATTGTCTGAAAAACGCATCCGTCGACAGAAACGGACGATTGTTGTGAGCTCCACCATATATTTGTTTAAAAAAGGTGACGCTTTTGAAATGATTTATTCGGTAACACTAGTCTAGACTGCAAGTAAAAACCAGCTAAAATATAAACAATGAACAAATTCACGCTGCGGTCGCGTGCTGCTGCTCGCAGTTGTAGTCCACCTGAAGTTTTTGAATTATAGATCGGTTCCCAAGAAAAATAATTGCTTACCTTCTGTTCTTTAGTTCTTTGTTTAATTATTTTGCTTGGTGTTGCCCAACAGTGATTTATAAGGAGAAAAGTGTCTGCTTTGATTTAATTTACTTACCTGTATAAAAAAATATTACCTAATGCTAGTTTTTTTTTAACCAGTTACTGTATAAAGTCGGCGTAATACAGGGTGGTACCGAACGTTGGACAAGGACCTCCTCTTTCGGGGGAGAATAAGCCAGGGAACTGGTAGTAGCGTTCCCTAATAATACATACATACAATACCTCGGAAGGCGTTTGCTAGGCCGTGTCCAGCTGAGGACTGTTGTGTCTATAGATTACGAAGAGTTTTACGTGCGACAAACGTAAGTAATAATTACCAACTTCCATTTTATTATTTATTTTAATAGGTATTCAAAAACTCAGACCATTTCACGACGAGAACTTGGGTATGTTTGATAATTTAACTGCAGTGGCGTGCTTATTTCTTAAAAGCTTTTAGTAAGCCTTCGTAAACTAAACTGCCAGCCTTTACAGATTGCAGCCTTTTCAACTTAGGACTTTGAATGAGTCACCTTTTCAAGTGCAACTGTCGGTGTCGGTAAAGGTTGTGATAAAACTTTTAAACAAAGCTTTTACAAACATTGGACTACAGGCGTTTATACAAAAGATAGTAAGGTACCTATGCAATCGACACAGAATGTTTGTTTTAGAGTGATGTGACAAGTAAAAATGTTAGCAAATGCCGACGACTACTTCATTTCTAATGTAGGTAAGCTTTATTTAACTTTATCCACCATTTAAATGAATTTTCCGATCCGAGCATAATCCGAATTTAAATTAAAATACGTTACATTTTATTCAACCATATTGACAGAACATTGGTTAGACTTGAATGAAAATTAGTAAAAGGGAGGCTGTTGCCTCTTTCTAACCCTCTTTGAATTCGAGGGTATGTGTATTTTCCAATTAATAGTTAGAAACTTCAAACATTAAAGTGGGATTTAGTTTAACATAATTGAGGTCCTTTTCATTGATTTATTCTGGAACCTACAAAGGCATGAATGTTTCGGGTACGGATATTAATTATTCACTTCATTTTGATGTCCTTTGAGAATTCAAAGTACTAGGTCTGTACACTTATGAAAGCAAATTTTATTCATATAAATAGGACCTAGCATAACGTAGTACTTACTTTGTACTTTGTGAATACTATCAGCAACACCTACCTCCATATTATAATGGACTCACGTTATACTGGATTCTATTATAAATAAACGAGTCTCATCCAGATCTCTGAATAGGAAGTTCAAGACGTTGCTAATAATACGCACAATTTTTGCGACTACTTCACGTTGAAAACGACAAGGTGTTTACGCCGTACTTTATTACATTACTATCAAAATGAAACGAGTAACAATGGAATGTAGTTTATTCCCGTTTTCATTTTAATAATATTTATTCCGACAATAACGCTAACAAAGTTATTTCAGTCTGGCTCTCACAAAGCGGTATGAAAGGCTGACATTTTTAGCATTGTCCGCACTAACGAGAATTCTTAGCGCATGTCGTAAAGGCAGCCGGTTGTTAGCAAAACTGATTTTTAAAGCTTTGAAAGACCTTTTTGTTAGGTAACTTACAGCCTACTTTATAGTGACATGGGATTTTTTAAAATTAAGTTTAGCTACAAGCATAAATAAGACTTCAGGTTTACAAATATTAGAAAAGTTATATGTTTTTATTGTGCACATTTAAGCAGAAAATAACCTTTTGTACACCCAGCTAGATGTACCATAAAAATAATCCAACTGAATCACGTACCTACAAGTTTAGATTAGAAAACAAACAAAATATTATATTGAAATGGCAAATGAAGTCAAGATATTATAACAGATATATTTTATTTATGGTTAAAAACCTACCTTTGGGAATTTTTTGATGTCATACATTCTAGGTATATATATATGTACCTATTTTGAGACTAAACTGTACGCCTGGTTCAATCAACCTTATACCACAAATAAGGGAAACGGCGCGCGGGGCGCCAATACAGATGGCTCACTCAGTACTAGCGACGATTTTGACGCTTACTGACTTTAACTGGAAATAACTGGAATCTCAGGGGAAGACAAGGTCACTAAGACGGTAATTTTAATATTCTTCTACTTTGTGATTTTTGACAGTAGCAACCCTGGCTAAGTAAGAATTGACAATCTCAAAAATCCTAAATACGGTCAGGTAAACTTTCTATTCTCTCTATTTTGTGACGTGAGCTAGAGTGTACGTTTTGATTTTACACAGGCGATGGCTAAAAATATTATTAGCTGAAAATAAACAATTTAAGTGGACAGCCGAATTTCAACAAGCTACAAAACTCAACGGCACTAACGTCAAATAGCACTCCCGAGGGAGCTGCCAGGTCCATTTCGGTGGATTTAAAGCTAAAAACGAAGGAATTGCTTTGAACAAAAAGCTAAAAGATCGTAAAGAAATGCTGGAAACAATAAACGAGGTGAGTAAATATTTCGCATACAAACGTACTGCAGCAGGCGGTTCCGTTACAAAGTAAGGCAAGAATCACACGTAACGTCCGTCAATATTCTCATACAAAAACAGATTATGTCAAGTGGTTTGACGGACTCACCTATCAACGCAGCGTTGTGCGAAGCGCAGCGGTAGCAAATGCGTCTATCAAATCGTTTGATTTGTATGGAAACAAAGTGGAAAATCGCATTTTCCTAACATGCGATAGCGCTGTGCAAAAATAAAGAACAAACGGACGTTACTTGTGTTTCTCCTGCGATATAGTACCTATAAGCAAATGAAAATTGCTATGAAGCAAAAGTATTTTGCAAATATGGTGCGTAGAAACCTACAAATAAGTTAGACTGTATCAAGATTGTAATTTTGACTATCTGAGGAATATTTCAAAGAACGAAATAAAGTAAAATTTTTGTTTTAAAATATTTTTTATGAAAGATCTTCAATATAACACAGTACCTACATACCCATAATGCTATTTTCTTTAATTACAAAATGACACAAACCCAAGAAGTATTTTAACTAAACCTAAATTAAAACATATTAAGGCATTTTTATTGTCAAGCAATTTTTCAATATTCTCTAAGAATTCTTTTAATTTTAAAACTTTATAAAGGAAGCACGAACTGACAGAGCACTTTACAGAAATTTATCACACAAAGGTGACTACTTACTCAACTCCTTCCTTACCTCAACAATAATACTTTAAAGGAAATCTACTTTCTGCCAGAGTACGTTTTACAGGAAACTTGGAATGGCGAGTGACTCTGTCAGTTGAATAATAAATGTGGAAGTCGCCGTGTGCTTTTATTTCTGTAGCTTGCCGAGCATACAGCCCTACGGTTGCTACAAACATTTTGATTACTTGCTTATTATGTCTGAAACGAAAGCCTGTACTCATACCATTCTATAATTTATATTATAGGAAAGTTATTTATAACTGCCAAGTATATATAAAAATCTTTTTAGACACTACGGAATAAAAAACATTAAGTTGATTTGAATTGAATTGAATTGAATTTATTTTTTATCAGAAGTACAATAATTCTTAAATCTAGTACATAGCCCCACAAAACCACTTTAGGGGTTTGTCTGTGGGATACCTACATACGATCTACATCTAATTAAAATAGACACAATACAAAGGTATTTATGTAAAAATGCAAACATTCTTATAAGATATTTATCTTTACTTACTTACACAAAACTATATAAGTAGAACCAGCTTACACAGGACAGATTCAAATCAAATAGCAAACATATCACAGTTATGATCACACAGTAAAGCACTCTTCATTTGCTGTTAGAACTAACATTGTTAGCTTTGGATCAGAACACAGAAGCCGCTGTGTGTTTTACGAGCGTGTTTCGACAATACCAATTTTAGAGCCGTCGAGTTACAGGTGTTGAAAATTTACGATATGAAGGTGTGGATGACATAGTTTCTATTAAATTTTACACTACCTAGTATATACGACTTTGCTCGCTTGGATTTTATACAGTGAAAAATTTGTATAATGTTAACAGTAGAAAGTAAAAAAAAAAAATTTGTTCAGAAAATGTAATGAAAGCGTGAATGAACATTTTATTGAAAATGAAATGTAATTTTATTTTAGTTTTAGCATTCTATTATACAGTATATTTTAACATCGTCCGCAATACAAATTTCATAACCACAGTCACAGGTACAATAAGGTATCTGTTTTCATAATACAAATTAAAACGTGGGAATAAATAGTAAGGTAGGTATTCACTTCCAGTAATTTTTCGGTACGAATCCGTATTTTCTCACAGGTGTATGCAGATATCCATCGTAGTATAGCCCGGCTAGAGGTTTGAAACCACTTGGGAGCGTATTCATTGGAGAGTATGATCCCCATCCATTATAAGACTCTGATGGCTCATTTGTATAGTAACTTGTTGTTATCGATAATTGATTTATGGCCTCATTGTTATACCAGGCATTAGGATACGGACCCTTCGAGATGTTTGAATTTTCTGTCTTATTTTCGGAGGAAGCTGGTAGCGGTGTTGTATTATTTGTTTTCTCATTTATCAATGTCAAATTATCACTTTTATCGGGCATCGTTCCGCTGAGGTTTGCTCTTAGCGTAAAATTTTGCCATCTGTCGTCAGTTACAGGAGGAAGAGATTGACTGTTTTCAATTGAAATTGGTTCCGTCGTAAGCAAAACAGAATTTATTATTTTGTTGTCATAAATCGGTAATGGATACGGACCTTTTGTCTCATTTTTCGTTGCCTCTGTGGATATAGTAGTCATAAGCATCATTTGTTCGACTTGCGTTTCATTTTTGTTATTTAAGTTATTTTCCGTGCTTTGTTCTTCAGAATCAGTTGTGACATCCGCTATAGCTTGATTACTACTAGGTTTCATAGGTTTTTTGTTAATCGGTACTTCAATATCATCATCGTCGTTCATAATTTCAGAGTATGTTACATTTTCCTCATCTGGCTTACTTGTACTTGTAACATCAGCTGATATAATTTTAACAGGGGTAATTGCTTGGATACTGCCACCACTTTCCTGATAGTTTTCATCATTGCTGGCCTGTTGTATATTTACACTTTGCTGTTGGTTTACGGAAGGCACAATAACTATAGGTGTGATCAAATATTGAGGTATTTGTAGAGCATAATCTTGACCAATTTTGTACCCGTGCAAGTACCCAAGTAGTGCTAAGAAATGACGTTTTTGGCGTTTAGGATATATTGCACGTTCGCCTGAAAAAAATGGGTTATCATTAAATTACAAAATTCGTTTACTCACTTTTCCACATGAAAGAAGATAAATGTTTTTGGATAGCACGATATGTTATTTTACACTAAATTTTAATTTCTTTTTTGTACACTTTAAATAAAAATTAAATTCATCAAATAGTTTAACTTTTTTGTCTCCGGATATTCTTGCTAATTATTTGTATAAAAAAGCAACTTACACGCAATAACACTGAATAGAAGAACTAACACTAAAAATAAACGTTCGCCCACTAACATTTTGCGTATCAAAATGAACCATTAGGAAATCCCTGCGTACATTTTCTACATTGCAAAAACTGTTATCAATGGAAAAGTAAAAGTGACATGTTATGCTGGTATGATAATGTAAAATAAGGCTGATGACGCAATCAGAACTGTATACGTAGATATATTGTATAAGTAACAACAAAACGATATTCACGTAACGTAAAATAGTTTTTGAATTATAATCATCTCTTTCACAATACTAAAATAGAACCTACATACTATTTTAAACTATAATGTGAATCAATAAAACGCTACACGACATAATAATCGCTATGCGGGTCTACTACTTACATAATAATTTAAAGGTAGTGCATAGGGTTATCTGTGCTCACACAATTTTTTCTTAGAAATAAAACATATTTGACACAAAAGTTGACATAAAACAATTATCGATTTACATCTTCGAGCAACTCGATCTTCCGTCCCGTTCCCCAAGATTTACATTATGCCTAGTTTGATCTTTTTTATTCTACACGAGCAAAGTAAGTATTATTGTTAATTTGTATTTTTTTTTTACTTAATACCTATTGAACGTGAAAGATACACGACACAACATTATTTTATTACATTGTATATACAGCAGAAACTTGAGAACGCAATATTGATCATTATGCATTGAAGTCAGAACTAAAACAATGCAAGGCAGGAGATATACAGATAACAAAGCGATGGAAGGGGAGCCGATGACAGGTGAAAAGCGTCCATTACGTCGGCTCCGCTCAAGGAAACTCACTTTATTTGATGCTTTATTTCCTTTAAAATATTCCATTTTGTATCTATGAGGAACAACCCTTTTGTGCTTTGTCTGTCTGTCTATATAAAAATATCGTGCAAGATAAAAATGTTGCAAGCGATTAGATTTATACGTTCAAAATATGATGATTGTGGTAATTATAATCTCACCGGTTTGCTATCATCTTTTCAAAGGTAAAATCTAATTTGGCCATAGCTGTCACACAATATTTAAAACCACAACGAAGTACCTAATAAAATGGAGACCAAAACTTTATAAAAAAAAAAACATACACAAAACTTATTTGACATGTCATGTTGTTTAACAAAAAAAAAGTTATTAATCAGAAGAAAAGTCTGGCCAGTTAATAATAATTTAGCCGAGTGACAACGCAGGGAAAAGTAAACTTCGTTATAAAAAGTAATATTCAAACCCAAGGGAGTACAGATGACAGTTTGGAAAGGAACATTGTTTTGTTACATGTAATATTGCTTTCTGTATTTATATTTGAGATGATGAGATGAAACGATGTCTCCCTTTTTATATCATTGAAATGGAATTTAGACACGAGAAAGGTATAAAATGTTATCCTTTATTGTTATACCAATGTGAATTGAATAGGCTACGAATGTCAAATTAATATGATGAGCACTTTTCATTTGTACTCAACCGAGGTGATGCCGGCTTAAAGTGCCGTGTGATGCCAGCTTAGAATTACCATTACCCCAATTCTACGCGCGGGTGTCGTAAAAAGCGCCTAAGGGATAATTATCCAGGGACTGGGCAGCAGCGTTCCTTGTGAATAAACATCTTGCACTGCGCTCGCCAATCCGCCTGCCAAGCGTGGTGACTATGGCAATACCCCCAAATACCGGGGAGGCCCATGTCCAGCAGTAGACTGTTGTGGCTGTAAAGGTATACTTTCCGTGCGCAATCTGATGGCAGCCACAAGTTATTATACTGTCTTCACTTTCGAAATTCGACAATATGGCTTGTAGTTTACATTTCATCAACCTTCAGACCTTACGTCTTTGTAAAAGCCGCGGTGTACACATCCAAGTTGTACACATGGAGAAATGGATGTTTGTAGTCCTATCCAAAATATTAATTCATTTTTCAATTTTTTATAATTTGTTATTAACCGACGAAAAAACAAAAGAGGAGGAGGTTCTCAATTCGTCCCGAACTTTTATTTTTATTTTAACAAGTCAAGCTCAAAAACGGTCAATAAATAACCAAAAATTTAAAATTATGTTCAGCAAGATACATCTTTGCATGGCGACCGAGTAATAGCTTCAGTAACGCACACATATCACGCGTAAGAAAACAAAACCAAACATTGTAAATTGTCACAGATTCTAACATCGCAACTCAAACATCGCGGTAGTAAGCGGTGTGTACTAATCCCTTATATCAATTTGAACACCTAAATAAGACGTGTGACGACATAACCGTGTAATGCCGGCTTAATACCAAAGAGTACGGAACAAAACTGGCGTCTTAAAACAGCATCACCTCTCATTTACATTACATTTCTTTCCTCGCGGAAGGAACTTGAGAGTTCCATGTGTATTGCTTTAGGAAACAGGCTGACAACCTGGCACTATTGTTATACACAATATTTCTAAAACGGCCCTCATATATTTGACAGTGTGATGCTGGCTTAGAATAGCATCACCCCAATTCTACCCGTGGGTGTCGTAAAAAGCGACTAAGGGATACTTAACCAGGGAATGGGCAGCAGCGTTCTCTGTCAATGCACCATCATGCACTGCGCTCGCCAATCCGCCTGCCAAGCGTGGTGAGTATGGCAATACCCCCCGGTAGGGGAGGCCCATGTCCAGCAGTGGACTGTTGTGGCTGTTATGGTATGGTTATATTTGACAGACGTAGTGATAACGACTGTTTATTTTTACGGCTGTTGATGCTATGGGAGAAAAGATAGATGTATTTATGTAGTTTCTAATCCCTTATATCAATTTAAACGTTGAAATAAGACGTGTGACGACATATGCGACGTAATGAGATCAAGTTGTATTGTTGTGGGGTTTGGAAACATGCGTCAACATTTTGCTGACGAGATGGCTACGGGCTACGGTGGAAGGTACTTTAGACTTGTATAGTAGTGGTATGCTAGTGGTTGTATACCTCCTGTTCTTTTTTATACATATAGCCTGTAAGTAGTGAGGAAATAGAAATGCTATTTATATGCCACGATCACTCATAAAAGTCGCAATACCGAGAGAGCTTTTAGGCGCACAATTGAAAATAATATTTTAGAAACTTCCACTTTTTTAAACTTAATGATAAGCGGGAATACCTACCTATAAAATAGATACAATCTGGTTGCTTATTCATCTCTTAGCTATTGATCGGTTTAACCGTGAATACAGGAAATATAGGTAGGGAAGCTCGACAAAAACAAACCGTGACTGAAAACCCGTTATTAGTTGCTTTCTACGAAACCACGGTGAAAGAAATAGTGTGATGTTAAAACGGAACCACAGTTTATATAGGGTGTATTTTTATTAGTGGCGGATCCGTTAAGGGTGTGTTCTGTCAATGAAACTGAACAACTTTCCCCAAGGAACATAGGTCGAAATATGAAAAAACAATTTGGCCCTCCCATACAAATTGACCCGGCCGGCCAACACACTTAGTATGGGAAGACCAAAATTTTTTTTCGTATTTGTACCTATGTTCCTTGGAGAAAGTTGTTCAGTTTCATTGACAGAACACACCCTTAACGGATCCGCCACTAATAAAAATACACCCTATATAGTGTGAAGTTTACTAGTGACCGAAAGCGAAACCGCAGAACCGGCTGGTGATAAGGAACAACTTTCTCCAAAGAACATAGGTCGAAACCGGAAAAAAAATTAGGACCGCCCATACAAATTCGCCGATCAGTGATTTCAGTTACTATTGGGAGGTCCAAATTATTTTTTCCTGTTTCGACCTATGTTCCTTGGGGAAAGTTATTCCTTATCACCAGCCGGTTCTGATGTTTCGTTATCGGTCACTAGTAAAATTTCACCCTATATAACATACCTAGTATGTAGTAGAAACTGTGGTTTACGTTCACTGATTATGGTTTTCTGCTATTTACTGTCCCATATTTGAACAGAGCTTCAAGACATAGCCTATTCCCGACATTATTAAATAGGTCGCTTGCTTAATGCTTCTCGCACAGGTTCCTATTGTTTTGTTATTGTAATTATGTATTAATTTATATTATTAAAATTAAGTATATTATGTAAAAATTTAGTACCTTTTTTAATAACATACTAATAAGATAGTAAATTGCTTAAAAATTATAGGTCAACGAACGGGTTACGTATCAAAGAAAAAAATCGTAGTTACTAATACTGTTTCAATAATTTAAGATGACCACCAGGTTCAAATGAAAACACTACCTGCACTACGCAAAAACCCCTAACATTATACTTCTGCAACGTAAAATGAAATTGTGGCTCAATAAAATGTGGAGTACTGCAGCCAAAGAGATAACAATAATAGCTGAACAATGTTGGAGTTTCGAGTAACTCGCTTTACATCCAGCGGTTCAATTTGAGACGAATATTCTAACTGGATACGTCACCAGTTCCGGCAACTTGCGCTCAACTTCTTGTGTCTTGCAAATACTTGTACCAACGTTTCTCGAAAGGTTTACTCACTGTGCCTTTAAAAAAAACAAGTTCTTATAATTCAAAAGTTTTATATTGCGAAGTGCAGGCGCTCCTCCCATTCACTCATAAACAATCCAAAATAAAAGGTTTTGACTTTTTTCAGCCTGTAATATTTTACAGCAATAATTGTTAATTTTCAGGATGCAGCAACATTTATTGAACCGAACAACATAGTTCCTGTCCGGCTTGACGGTATAAATCACAATAAAATCGAAAATTTAAGAATTGAAATTATTCATGAGTTAGCGTAAGTGATTGTACATGGTAGAGTTGCATAATAAAAAATACAAGACGGTTAATGCTGTCTGGCCATTCTCGGAACTATAAGCTTCTATTATTGGACAGACAAATATTTTTTATAAAATACTTACTTGATGTTCCTTAACACACATAAGAAAGAGGGAAGAAGGGATATCAAAATAAAATAGATTTTTTTTAAACCCTGCACGTCAAACTAAGTTAGCTGATATTTTAACGAAGTTGAAAATTTACAGACAGGATTGGAACGTGCGACTTTTGCCATCATCATTAGCGATGCTGATAACTATGGTACGGTCCACACTAAAGAACGTTCTAAATTACAACTTAGCAAGTTAGTCAAGTCAGACTTACAGTTTGTACGCAGTTCTACACTGTAGCTGCAATAAGTGTCACCTGCAAGTTGAGTGTAAGCATTTTGCTACCATAGTTGAAAATTACTGGGTAAAATTAGTTCAACATACTTGCAATGTTGGCAGGAATCACACGTAACGTCCGTTGCTGCGTTATTTTAGCGCTGAATCACGCATGCGTTAGGCCTGACGTCCACCTTATTTTCATTTACAAATATGGTTTTGATACTTCTGTCAAACCGTTAGATATCAATTTGTATTGTCCTAAGGCATGCATTACGCAGCGCTAAAAAACGCTCGTATGTGCGTTTTTATTGTTTTCATTCAAATACTGTTTTACGGTTGTGATACGGTTTGATAGACGAATCCGTTAGCGCAAAAATATCGCACAACGTTGTGACGACGGAAGCATTTTGTCAAACAATTTGACATAAGCTATATTTGTATAGCGTGGGAAATACTTTGTTAAGAAACTAAAATGACAAAACAATTTGACAGCTAGCAAGTAAAATGATATTTGATAAACTATGCCGGTTGCCGGGGATGATGGTTGGACAAACTTTTCGAGCAACACATCTTCCGTCCGATGGACATACCTACTAACATTATTCGACATAGGCATAGTCAGGAAAACCACAAGTGGGTATACTTTCGTAGTAACTAAATACTTTTTGCAAGTGTCAACGAAACATAGTATAGTAAACTTCTAAAGGTTTTGATTCAATTTTGCGTAGAGAAAGGCATATTTGATATTAAAATATATGAAAACATCCAACTGTTATAATATAATAATACCTCCATGAGCAAGGGAGATCAAGGAGAAAAATCTTATTAAGCGAAGTCGTAAATAAATCCGAATAGTGTTATTTCGGCTCCCAAAAAATCAAATTAACGAGCGGTCTCGGCTTACGGCACTAGGGATGCAACCATGTTTAATATGGCATCGATAGGTCGGAGAGTCATACCTACCTGTAGGTATCGTTATCAAAAAATCTCAATATATCACTCTCTGTTTGTGTAGGAGAACTCACCGAGTTTTCCAACGACTTTACGAAATCAAATATCAAATCGTAATGCCCATCAAATCAATAAGAGTTGTTAAATTAAAAATCATTTTAAAAACTGATAGGAAACTACAAGAAAAACTACAGAAGCTCTCAGTTATTGTAATAATTTATTTAAGTTTAAAATGTACCGATATCGACATATCGATAGTGTAAAATTTAGCATCCCTTCGCCGCTCGCGTTATGAAAGTGATTAAAATTTGTTGTTGTACATAGAGCGCACTTGCCTCCAGAGTTACGAGAAAATTAAGCAAATCCACTCGTAAATCTTCATCCAACTGCCGTCTGAGTTTTTAATGTCTGCGAACAAAATAATTTACATTTTCAAGGGCATGTCTTTTAATAGGAAGGTATTTTATTTTATTTTATTTTCGCTTTCTTTGGGAAACTTACAGCTAACATAATTACAATAAATCAAAACAACAATATAAACTTATAGCCAATTACAAGATTCCACCTATATACAAGGTGTAAAGAAAATTATCTGCACATATTTTAAGGGTGAACCAGCCCTTGAAACTAACTAACTTTCCTCAAGGAACATGAGACGAAATATGAAAAATTCACGGGCTGGTTTACATATTAAAATATTTTGTACTATTTTTACATCCTACCTATATGAAAAGTGGATCGAAATATTTATTTTTGGTGTAGGTCTCTAAATACGAGAACTTTGACAACCTGCGCTGTCAGTAGGTATTTGGTGTCAAAGTTCTTCGTCTACACATTTATAGGACACAATCAGCAAGACATTTTTCTCTCGCGAAAAATCATGTTTGCGCGATTTTAACAGTAATGCGGCCAAACTAAGTACCTAATCCTCTAGTAATTAGCATTTAGCACCCCGAGAAATTATTTTATATTTAATCGTTTCAAAATGTGAGTAATAGAATAGAATCTAAAATAACACAAATTATATCTGACTGCCAGAAAAAGCTACATCAATCGTCCCTGACTTTGCACAAAGGCGTCCGAAAAGCCTAGGAATCTGCCCTGTCAGACTCAACTGTAATTTTTCCAAGCGTGGAATTCCCAGTAGAGGTGCTGGCTGTTCTGTAATCCTGCCCTCATTTCGTTTGAGGTTGATTTAAATTCAAATAAGTAAATACTCTCAGATTAATGCTTTTTCCTTTTGCTGCCCCAAAAACTCTGTGGAATTTTCAGTTCATGATTATAAGAAAATAGTAGTACCTCTGGCGATATATCCAGTTAAATAGTTATTAATTTATACCTAAAGATCGAAACAAAAATATATTTTATTCATGTAAGTAAATACTTTAGTACTAGATACCGTGGCAAGAACTTCATTATCATTGATTCGTTTTCTTAATATTTTTACAAAAATCTATAAATTGTCTGTCATAGTACTTATTTCTAGTTTTAAATAGATAGGTAAATCTCGTTTGATGTTGAGTTTCGTCCACAGCTGGCTACAGTGGAATTGACTTAGCAAAGAAACTCAATTTAGAATTCGGTCATGTTTCCCTTCAATTTAAGACTGGTTAAATTTTTATTCGAAACTGTGCCGATCGCTTTCGCCGGCACCGTGAAAACGGTGGGTCCCAATCTCGCTTTCGCATTACTCCACCTTTTGTACAGTCCACATTTACATAAAGAGTCCCGCTGGGTCCTCAGGGCCCCTTTCTGGCTTTCCTATTTCGTGCTTCAATGCGACGAAGCCCCAACTATGTCACAGTGGAAGAAAAATTATGCAGTATGAAAATCTCTGAACAACCTGCGCAGGTAAAGCATGGATCCCGAATAGGCAACATTATTGTTAACATCTTTCTTATATATCATATGGTATGATAGAGGGGCAAACAATAATGCAGCTAATTTGGGTTCAACGTTATACATTGATTCAACCAAACCAACCGCATCCACCTTTTTAGGTAGCTATAGCACATCATCTCATTTAAAAACGTTGTGCGATGTCAGTTTAAAGTCTTGTACAATATACTTGCTGCGACTACTGATTCATTTCTTATACTGTGACAAAACTAAAGCACGAATCTGGTAAAACGGTGGCCGCATTTTATTGCGACGGAACCCGCAAAAAGGTCGCGGTTTTTGCCGTGTGACGCTTCTGACTTTTTGGTAAACCGCAACGATTGGAATTGTATAATTCTCTTGGTAAGGGCATTTTTTAAACCACACAGGAAATTCAGCGATAAACAATAAAGGACAGGTTCATTTAAATGTCTTCACTAAATACTTTATTCTTCTTCTTAGTACCATTCGTAAGTATTAAATATATGAATTTCAAACATTTCTGATATTTCTTATTTCGTGTAAGTACCAGTCGCCGTTTTGTAGTAACAAACCTAGAGGAACATAAAAATTAACAATCAAACATAGAATACATAACCAACTACGCAGGCCTCTACCCACCCACCAATGTTGTTTCAATTACAAAGTTGCGGTGTTCGCACCTCTTTTAGGCCCGTAGTCCCATAAAGCAAGAAAATCGGCCACAGCGGACGATCAGCAAGTAGGAGAAAGTAATCTTCACAAACATTCTACCTCCGCTCGGGGCGGAAAACAATTTTCACTGATGTATTTTTTCCCGTGCACTCCAGCATTATTTTCAACATCGCAATATAGGCTTCGAGATTTATTTTTGCTGCGGGTAATTCGAATGTTATTACGTCGTTTTCGTTTGAGACCTATTTTCTTGTGCGTGCGTCGTCGTAACGACATGGCGTTATCTCTTTACAAATTCTCGTTCATTTCGCTATCAAAGAGTAAATCCAGTTTGCATATGCTTTGAGCTGCTTGCAGATTTACTCGTTTCGTAATCAGGATGGCCATTTCTTTTTTGCGCCTTTTGAGAAGACACTTTTCTTGGTATAACCTTACCAAATGTTGTCCTAACGTATGTGGGTGCTATTTATGTCTGCTTGCAAATAGTTTGTTTCAAAGAAAATATAACGACTATCTAATATCGATGATCCACCTTATCACGCCACGTACAAGCACCTGCAGGTAGCAACTTAAATATTGCACTTTCTTATTAAAGCAACGGAAACTAATAGTCTCTTACCACACATCAGTTATTCAGAAGCACACGAAGGCGAAGGAAAACACGGAACCCACCTGTGTTCCAATAAATATGTACGTGGCGTCTACAGCGGGCCATGAATTTGCGGCGCGTCGGTTGACCGCGTTTCCAGGCAATAGAAAATGCATAGATGCTCTGGAATCTAGACAGTCTTTACAAATTTGAACAATATTGCATGCAGGCCTCAATATTTCAGAGTCCACCTTTGATGTTGCCGCTGTTTGATAATGGAATTTGTGCGTGTCCCCAGACCTACGGCACGGCGCCGGCGCCGTGGATAGTCACGGCGACGGCGGGCACCGTGCCGTGCCACGGTGTACACCGTGCTATGGCACGGCGTGCATCACGTCGGCGTCACGGCGTGCGTCACGTTAGCGTCACGGCGACAAAGCTGACGCGGGTACTATATATTCTTTGGTTGTTGCTACTGACACTGGCCACTAAGACGGGCAAGTATTATCTGGGGGCACGGTCGCGCTCCGGCCAAGACAAGCCATGCAAAAATATGAAATAGATATCGCGAGGGCAAAAGCATGACAGTATGAGTACGAGACTATCATCAAAAGTATTAGACTATCATCTAAATTAAATTATAACAAAATAATGTCACATTCTGAAAATAAAACAAAATTATGTGGTCAATCATAAACAGAAAACTATAAAAAAACGACATAAAGAACATAAAACTAAATTGTCCTGCTAACTGCTTTAATGAGTACTTCTCGACTGTGGGTGAGTCACCGACTCCGACAACAGATGCTACGCTGAGTTGTGGCAGGGATAGCGGCCTGCTCGCCAGCTATCAACTCCCTATACTTACTTGCGATGGGTTTCTGAGCGGGAAGTATCAAATATAATAAAAAAAATTGCCAAACAAGTATTGCAATGGTGTGGATGATATTCCACCTATGCTAATAAAGAAATGTGCAAACGTACTCACACCTCCGCTAACCTTTCTAATCGACCAGTCTTTTGAATCAGGCATTTCTCCCGACGCGTTAAAAATAGCTGTAATTAAAACTATCCTCAAAAAAAGGCGGCGCTGCAAATAATATTAGTCAATACAGGTCAATTGCGATTTTACCATCAGTGTCAAAAATATTCGAACGGGCAATGGCAAATCGAATCAACGATTTCTTAGAAATATATAAATTATTGGATAATGATCAGTACGGCTTTAGGAAAAAATGCACCACAGCTATGGCTGTCTACACTTATATTCAAGAGGCAATGAACTACATAAGAAATAAAAATTACGCTGTAGGAAGTGTGCTAGAATGTACCTTATTTCTAGTATACATTAACGGCCTGCCTAAAGTAGTGGACTGTCACTGCACCCTCTTTGCTGTTGATATTTCCCTTCTATTCCAATGTCACAAAAATGACAATGACTACAGGACAACAATTTGGAAATTAACAGCGATAAAACTGAGATAATACAGTTTCGGCACTATCAGAGACAACCTATTAGCTTGGAAGCCACCACGGCAAGATTAAAAATCGAAGAGGTACATTCGTGCACGTTGTTGGGTGTTTGTTGATACCATTGATACCTACGTTTGCTGGAAATCAAAACTATCCCAATTTATTTACGCCCTAAGTGTACTAAAATCCAACACTAACATTGAATGTGCCCTCTCGTTCTATTACGCTTATGCCTTCGCGTGGTTAAGTTATGGGGTAATTTTGTAGGGCTGCACATCGGTTGCAAAAAATATGCATGCTCATCTATATTAATAAATTCGTGCGGGGGTAACGGTTACCCCCTGTTTTCTGTTTTCTAAATAATCACACATAAAAAAATATTGTTTTTGTGTCGACAACATATATTTAAATTTAGCGGATTATCGAGAATTTTATAAAATTCAAGCGATACTGACAGGCAAAATATAGTATAGGCCCTGCCATTTTTGTAAGTATCCCGTATCCAATATTATTAATTAATATAATTATCATAAGTGCATTTCTTGCAATTTTATATAAAAATGGGGTTCACCTTTTTTATCCCCGTGTACAATACATACATTTTATAAATCTAATACTTTATGTCTAATCTAAATCTTTTTATGTCTTACGCAGATTTTGTTACTCACCACTGACTCACTGAGACACTGAGGATCATCAAATTGTTAGGATACTTTCTAAAGTAATAAGAAGCTGAAATTTTGTGTGTAGACTAAAATTTATCATTATCACTATGCGAGTGGCAAAAAAAAACAACTTGTATTAATTTCTCATCTCCTCTTCACCACCCGGTTGTTATGAAGGTTTCTCTTTTATGCTAGAGTTCAACTAGGGTTTAGATAAAAGGTATGCAGACACATGTAATAGTGTAATAGGGCGTATAAATTGAGATGCTTGACTCTGTTTATGATTTATATATCTTTTTTACAGAGTTTACTCCATTCAAAATTATAGTCATGTTATGTGTCATGACTAGCCTAAGCGGAAGACCAAGTTACGTTGGACGCGTATTATCTAAGTATCGCGACCACCGTAACTTGGCCTCCCGCATAGGCTGATTATGATGTCATTTCTTCAATAAATGACCCAAAGATTGCGAATTGACTGTATGCTCTTGCCCGGCAACATTTTACATAAAAGTGTTTAAAAGGAATCCATGTTTTCATTTTGAAAATGGAACGATAGGGTTGCCTCTAATTTATCGATATGTCGCAGTACGATGGCAGAATTAGGTTTTTGGCCAAAGGCCGGCATATGGCAAGATCGTAGACTTCCTTCGGCCATCGTCCTAAGCTGATCCATTTTTTGCCAAAAACCTAGGATTTTGGCCAAAAACTTAGGATTTTGGCCGAAATTCTAGATTTGTTTAGTATTATGGCTTTTTTTGCATTTCGGGGGAACTTCTTCTTCTTCGAGGGGTACACCAAGTCGCCCAACGACCCGATGGACCCTGGTGTCAGAGTTTTTCAACTGCCTACTGCAAGTAGCAGGCCTCTGACATGGTTGTGTAACGATAACGACCGCCGTCTAAGTTACCCTCTTTACTGTGGTAACTGTGACCTCAAAAAATGTACGACGTAAGAAATGCTCTGGAGCAAATACTATTTTGTTTTGGCTTGCATAATGTTTATGGAATAAAAAAAGTCACAAAAACAGCAAAAATAAAAAAACTTTGATTCAATATTTATGTTTGATTCCGAAGCTGATCTTAGCGCAGTGGAAGCAAATTAAAGTTATCTTAAAATCTAAAACTAAATGGTCGATCAGCCTCGGAACAACATTTGACTACGATTCGTAGTGCTCTTTACTATAGCTAAATAAAATAAATTTAATGAGAAAATTTTCTGTTCCGGAAAATAAAATTTCCTGTTGAGAAATTTTTGTTTCCGATGTCTGTGACGGCCCTTAATCTCCTACAAGATGACTAATATTTTACCACACTACCGCAGCTCATATCTAAAGTAAATGTACCAAGTTCCGGCTGTACTAAAGGTCATCAGGTGGTGACCTCCACGTAATGTTGCTAAATCACTACAAATAAGGTACTTATACAAAAACTAACAGCGAATTGCTCACCGTTTGGCAAGTATGTCGCCGCCGTTCCCTTGTGAGTCAAAGTGTGACAGGAAAAAGGTATCAGGAATTTTGGAGCACATAAGGAGGGAAACTTAAACACTAAGACTCACGGCAACCGGATACCAGCTTGAGCTCGCAATCCGTCACTCCAACAATTTTCACAAGCACTTGAGTTCACTATTGTTCACAGTTCGACAGCAAAAATAGATATCATTTAAACGTTCGAAAGCGCAAAACCACTATTCACTATTGTTCGCTACAGCAAAAACGTTCGCTGTACAAGACGCGAAAACCAAAGGATTTCTCCCAGCACAAGAAATCCACCGAAAAATCCGAAATTGTATTAAAATGGGCCTAATACCGGTAGCGCACACGGAGCGAGCGAGTGAGGAATGTGAAAAGGTTATAGCGCCAGCCGCGTGGTTCGCAAGGACCGCACAACGAAAAGCAAGATGGCGTCGACCGAGCAGCTGGCGTTCAGGCCGCGCGGTCTGTCAGACGAAATGGCGCGAAACTCAAATCGTATTCGCGCGCGTATATGATGCGAAACTAAACAATTTATGTAACATTAACTAACTATCTTCCTTACGTTCTTTATAGCAAAGGATTCTTCATTTAATTCCCGAGTGCTGATACAGTAAGGTTTTAGCAGATTAACTAATTTTAATTCAACAAACCCATTTTTATTCAAAAATTCGGACGGTCCTCGCGGTGAAACCACCCTCCCGCTGACCTCCCGCCCCGCATCTCACCCCCCTTTAACCCTAATCTTGAAATCGTAATTTTTGGCGTGGATCCTCGCCTTAAGAAATAGTTATATGTTAACGGTGAAATTTTACTAGTGACCGATAGCGAAAACTCAAAACTAACTGGTGATAAGGAACAACTTTCCCCAAGGAACAAAGGTGGAAAAGAGATACGAAAAAAAAAGTTACTGAAATAAGCTGATCGGCAATTTTGTATGAGAGGTCCAAATTTTTTTTCGTATTTCGACCTATGTTCCTTGGGGAAAGTTGTTCCTTATCACCAGCCGGTTCTGAATTTTTGCTATCGGTCACTAGTAAAATTTCACCCCATATAATCAATGTCATATGCGCTGCTGAGACAAATCTACTTACTTAATAAATTTACTTATGCAACCCATACATACATAATAACTTCCGAAAAGCATACTCTTCTTCAGAGGAAGAACAGTCCTCACCAATCGATATTATCGATATCGACAAATCTGTTATCAAGGGCGAGGGTACATCACATTTAATTTTTTCTTATTTTGGCATAATTGTTACAGCACATGTCAGGCCACATGACAAGCTACGTCAGTCATAGTTAAGATATTGTTCTTTAAAGGACTTGGAACATTTTTGTATGAGAACTATGCTCTTCCTCTAACTAAATATAAAAAATCTAAAAAAAATATTGATCAGCAGAATTAAATTGTATGAACATAGAACATAGTCATTCAAGTGTTTATATTTTACTATCGCGACATTTCTCTAGCATGCAGGATATTCTTAAATCTTCTGATCTTATCTTAGTGTCATACACTAATGGGCGTCGGCAACCACCATCGCAAAGTCATCTCTACTCTTCGCCAGTCGTGCCTTTATTCTTAAATCCAATTTATGTTATTACTCAGACTCAATTGTCTTTTTTTACAGTAAACCTACAAGGAAAACATCGTTTTATGTTAGCTAATAATCCGTTACCATCGTGCGTGTCAACTTTAAGCCGCTATTCCGAACAGATCAGCCGACAGCCGACAGCACATACTGCAAGGGCCGCAGCTATCGGCAGTTGCAGCACATGCTGCGGCAGTTGCAGCAGATGCGATTCCGAAGGCACCGGCCAACAGCCGACAGCCGACGGCACATGCCGCGACTGCCGATGGTTGCATGTACACTTAGGTAGATATGATAGGTACCTACAAGTAGTAGGTACCAAGGGTTTAAGCGTGATTTACGTACATACATAAATCACGCCTTAAACCCTTGCGGGGTAAGCAGAGCTTCAACGGCCGTAAAAATACGGTCGTTATCGCCAGCTTTATCAATATTGAGGGCCATGTGAGTTATTGTCGTGTATCACTATAGTGACAGGTTGTCAGCCTGTCGCCAATATGTGCAACACACATGTTACTTTCAAGTCGCTGCTTACGACACTCACAGGCAAATATGGAGTGATGCTATTCTAGGCCGGCATCACACGGCAGAGTAGCAGGTAGGTACATAGGTACATACAGATAACTCACGCACGAACTGTAAGTATGTACTTACTTGGTTTAATTCAGTGTAGGTACCGTAACTCGAACCTAGGTAGGTGTAATAGGTACTTTTGAAATTACCGCTGTCGGGTTTTGTTTTTTAATAATTTTGATCGTTATTTACTGCTTAGTTATTTCTGAACCACACATTTTACGTTTTATAGCAAAATAGCAAAAATAGATACGTGCGAATCGCACGGCCGCTGCAGCAATACTGATCTGCAGTCACGGCAGTTTTTCCGACAGACATCATCATCATTTCATCCACCACATTTTTTTTATTTGACTTCATGTCGTTCCCTGTCGTGAAGTCATTCCTTTTATTTTCATCAGTCAGCTACCAGTACTAGCTATGAACATCCAACAGACGATTTATCTGCATCATAGACCTGAAGACAGTGTTTTGTCTTTTAATACTTCATTATTTTCTATTTAAATCTACTCACATGGAGGTTCATCATGCATAATAATAATATCATCTGTCAAACACTTTGCCTGCGGTTTCACTTGCGGTTTTTAGCGAAGAATGCGCAAGTGGATAAGTTTGCCTTTTAAGCAAATGGGTCTCCCTTAATTAAGTTTTCAATAGGCCAGTAGTTTTTCTATGCATTTTTTATTCGCGCTTGGCGTTAAGCGTAAAATAGAACTAAAAGAGTGGTTTTGGATAGAGACTATGTGTCTAACTGTTCTAGTTCTATTTTACGCTTAACGCGCTTAGTTATAGAGTTTATAACCTACTATTTAAGCTACCGTGTAGATGTCAGTTTCTGGAATAATTGCTCTTATGTCTAGGTAAAAGCGGATTTTCTTGCTTGCACCACGTCTAATGGAGGAAGCTTGCTCAACAGACTGTAATTTTAAACTTATTCAAAAATAGTTATATATGTTTCATTCGTGGTCATAGTTACATATGTGGAAGGCTTTAGCATAATCAACAAGTGCTTAAATACAGCTGTTTGTAGTATTCTGTGTCGTAATATGAATACGTAGTAACAAAATTTGATTTTTCTAGGAATTATGCTACACATTATAGAAATGTCAGTATAGTAATAAATGAACTCCTTACTATGTTCTCTTTATTGACATACATCACAAACCTGTTGGTCAATATTTTACCATTTGTTAGCTTTGGGGCAAATTTTGACCATCATCCTTTCCATCCATGAAAAGCAAGATATTTCGGGTGTTATTTAAGCAGTAAGCAAAAAAATGCTATTTGTAATGCTAAAAATGAACTTTGTTAAGCAGAAATTGCTAATCGTTAAGCAACTCTTGGACAATAAATATTTCTGAACAACAATATATTTTATCAGACATGTGAACATAGGTAATAAGAAAACTTCAATGCGCGTGTCATACGTATAAAAATTTTGTTATGCGATTACACAGCACGTACCTAAATATACATATATTTTTTTTAATTAAAATAGCAACTTTATAATCAATCAAATATGTCGAGGTCGAGCCTCAAAAAGTACACAATGGTAGTGTTTTTAATTGCTTACGGCAGTCTTCCTCTTCCGTCCAAACGAAAGTCAAAGTACTTGCTAAGCACAATATTATCCGTGTCAGAGGCCATGTCAATCATGTCGATGGGCATGCTCAACTATACTTACAGTCCAGCAAAAAAGAGTAGACAAAAAATGAGGGCGCCACTGAGTAAGAAATTTCAAAATTATATGGCAATATTAACTATGAATGGCAACAATTTAGTATGAAAATATTTTAGTTCCATTTTATTTAATTTCTACTCTTTTTTGCTGGACTGTAAATATGTCAGAAGTCAGGCCTCTGTCATGTACTTAATCATGTCAGAGGCCTACTTTACCATACTAGAGGCCTAGTCAACGTTGAGATAACCTTGACAGAGGTCTCCTGGTTCGTCAAGTCGTTCGTTGACCTAATGTACCTTAGGTAGGATAGAAGAAATGAGAGATTGCCCGCATGACACTTAAGCTGCTTGTAAAAACTTGCTTCTCAAATTATTATTTTGCTGCCCCGATAATCACTTAATATTATTTGCAGCCCTAATGTTATTTTTCGGACTAAGTTATTACATTGTTGCCCAAAGTTTGTAAGTCGCTTTTTGTCGCCAATCGAAATTTATAGCATACCAATAATTATTTCTCTTTTTGAGAGACCCAATCTCTTTGGTGACTGAGAATTGTGTCACGCCGTGGATTATCACGGCACGGCGTCGTGGTCCGGCACGTGCACCGTGACGTTCCACGGCGCCGGCGCCGTGCTGGAGGTATGTGGACACGCCGTAAGATTTTGAAAATATCAGTAGGTAACTCATTCAAATGTACATCAGATCGCATACGCGTCAGATCTTGTCATAACTCGTCTTTTGAATAAAGTAAAAAAAAACAATATTCAGGTAGGTAACGTCTTCAGAATGTTAAGTGTGTCTTGAAATGTTATACTCTTTACCAAGGAGCTGTACAGATAAATCCTATCTACTCTAGCATATTATTGTAAAAATTTCAAATGAAAATGTGATTAACTCTGTGTTATTTCTATTCAAATACTTTCTCATTGGTACAAACGCCCGTGCTCTTGCATTTATCATATTCCTCCGTTTCGTTTTGAAAAAACATCAGCACCAACGGAGCTATTGTTTTTTTACCTTTTGCTTTTTGCCCATGTTTGTGCAGTGTTCAGGTGTTGACTGAAAAATATTGCAACGGTTTTTAGCGAATGAACATCGCGAGCTCATTGTTTACAAACCGTGCTGTTTTATTTTTAAATGAAGTCTTTGTTAATGGCTCGCTTTTCTAAAGTGAAAGTAGCTATTTAGAAGTAAATTACTTTTTATGGTAGAAGAAAATTATGTGTGTGGTGCCGGCAGAGTAGAATAGCATCCACATACCATCCCCTCTCTTCTCGGGGGATCGTAAGAGGCGACCGAGGGATAAACCCGACCCAAGCAGCCAGGGCTAACCGCATGGTGGCGGTTAATCTGCCACAAAAGCATTCCCAAGGAGGGTTGACGTCTGGTAGGTGGCCGGTTGTAAAATTCAGCCAAATCCTTTTGCAACACGATTTTGTGTTTAACGAAACGTGTTGCGCCGCCTCAAGTAATTGGGATAAGGGCAGGAAGATGATGATGGTAGAAGAAAATTATAGTTTAGGAAGCACCATGGAATACCATAAACTTAACAATTATTTTGTGTCAAAGTTACTTAAAACCATTAAGAACATCTGGGAATTGTTTTATTTTTTATTTTCAGTGCTTATTTTATTAATTTTGGTTGGACAGTGGAATTGTAAGCTTTAAGCCTCGAATCCGGGACCATTGATTTCCCAAGCGCCTGGTAAAACGAAACGTAGCGGCTCAGGAACTTTTTACAATTAAATATTGTTTTTTTTTAATAATTTCAGTTAATAATAATAAAAATAAGCTAAAAACAGCTAAAAGAATCTTTAAAAACATTATTAGATCTACCGGAAAATACCTACATAACTATGCAAAAAGCCGTGATTTTAAACACATGTCGTATAGTTCTAAAATTCTTAGACTCTGAGAAAACATTGGATGCAGATAGTCCAATACAAAGCAATTTGAACCAACCAAATGCTCACTTGGCTTAGGCCCGTGAGTATTGGAATACCGGCAGTATTAGCCGAGCCTAAATAAAAGGAAAAAATAAAAATAATACCTTTACATTTAGCTAGTTTAAAAGTTTGGCGCTTAAATATTAGAATACACTAACACCTGCACAAGTTTTGAATCAAAGTTGAAGCTTTACAAAGCACTTACTTATTTTAAGTGCTTTTTCTTATTCGCTTAACTTTTTACGTACTTTCATAAAAATACATCTTGCTAGACTGTTATTTTATCAATATTTTTGGTGAATTTTGTAAAGGTCATCAAGGGTAATCATGCCAATTTAGAATAACAAATTCTGAAGGCTAGGCTTGAACCGCTGTAGCCCAATGATAGAGGCGTCGCTAGTACACATGGCGCAGGTCACTGATTCAATTCCTGGCTGCGGAGGAAATTTCTGCAACTTTTCCAAAAAAATAAATGAAGCCTTTGATATGCAAATTCAGTAATCAAAGTAGGAAATAAATTAAAACGAACTTTGATTAATTTAAATGTTGTCAATGCTTAAAATTTTCGTCACAAAACAATATTCAGTTTTAATAAACGTTTTATTTACCTAAATCCCTGGATGATATTGCAGTTTATAACAACCGCAACTCAATGTTAACCTATAATGGCCGCATTTTTTAAATATATATAAAAATAAGTTTTGATGCAGCGATGAGTACTTTGCCGTAATATCGGATCATGTTTAGTTTAGAGATAATCATCATCATTTGCCTGCCCTCATCCCAAATCAAAATATACAAAATCATATTGTAGCAAAAGGATTTGGCTATATCTTATGACCGGCCGCCTGCATGTCGTCAACTCTCTTTGGGAATGCTATTGTAGGTAGTATCACCGCTACCATGCGTATGACCATTCTTATAAACAATCATTTTATTGAATAACATTTCTATACATGTAATAAATAAATGTTGCAGTAACAACGGCATTTCAGTAAATACTGAAACAGTCGTTTCCAGTGAAATGCTCGGTGTTGGTTGGAAATGACGTAATCGCCTTTGTGCACCGAACACTGGTATTAAATTTGCTGCTATCTCACCTCATACTCGGTCGTATCTAGCGCACAGCACTCGTATATAAGCCTCACTAGCGACACAGTATGAGTCACATACAGTTTAGATTCTTTATTTGAGGTTTTCCCTGTTTTATTGTGCTTTGCTTTGATATGCTTCACTTTACATCACTTTACTTGGCTAACTTTAAATTTAGTCTGCCCAGCTTTACCTTGTTTTCCTCGGTCTTACAAGTAAATAAGCCTCACTAGTGCTACAGTATGAATCACATACAGTTGTCATTCCTGTTTCGATTCCGGTGTTTTGCTTTGATTTACTTGTTTTGCTCTGGTTTGCTTCTCTTTGCTTTGTCTCGCTCTGCTCTACTCAGTTTTGTTACGCTCTGCTTTGCTAAGAGCTTATAAGCAAGCTATAGAGTGTGCCATAAAGGTTAGAACAGTTGGCAGTAGTAAGCACACAACCTCTGTCTATCAGTAGCAAAACGCCAGTGGCAATACTTTTGAACCTCTATAACTGTTCATACATTTGTGTATTTTCTCGGTTTTCGTTAATTACAGTTGAAAATTATAGAAAATACTAGCTGCCCATCAGCGGTTTCACCCGCTACACAACCTATTATTCCGCGGAGACAAAGCATTACTCGCCAAGAGATGTCGCTGTTAGTTTTCGGCTAAAACGTTTAAAACGCGAATCGGCTCAGTCACGCCACCTTTGCAAAAATATTTGAATATGCGTGATCCCGTAGGAATAAGACATTTTCCCGTGGTAAAAAGTAGCCTATGTGTTATTCTAGATACTCTTATATATTTGTGCAAAATTTGATGTCAATCTAATCAGCCGTTTTAGCGTGATGTCGTAACAAACACACACACAAACATCCGCCTTTATAATATTAGTAGAAAGTAGGATAGGATACCCAGCTGATTCATATTTTTACTGTGCGACTGGTATTACAAGATAGGTAGGACATTCCCTGATGCTTTAGTGAGCCTGCGCCATGCTGTAAGGCTTGTATCCTGGTCTTTATTAATTATAAAGATTCGGGACAGCGACATCTATTGGTGTCGCCGCTGTGGGATGTGATTCAATACTTGTGGGTTTGGTTCTGTTCTGTCAAGCTTGGTATGGAGGTTCGGAATGCGGCTGAGAGATGGCGCTATGTGCGTGAAGCAATATTGAAATGTTTTGTTTATTTTCTTTTTATATTGTTCATATTTGCAAGTCTAAATAATTTTGGATAATTAGTCTGATAGTTGATCAGCGTTTGCAGTGGCATTTATAATTTTTCGTGGCATTTATAATGATAGGGTGTGTGACTGAAGTGAGGTTGGGTGCGCGAGGTGGTGTAATCTGCTGCCATCTATTGTCGAGTAGCGGAAACTGCAAGGTGTCACTTTAGACAGGGCCCTACTAGGCCTATTATAGTGCCATAGCGACTGAAATACCTAAGGTTTATTCTATTAGTCACACTTCGGTTTATAGAAAATTGATGTATTTTCTAAAAATTCTATAAACCAACAATAAATGTTTAATAATATTGGTAAACCCATGATTTACTCAATATACACTAAAAGTTTTCTTGGATGTCAGGATGGGTCGTGGCCCCTTCCCTGAATTGGTGTCTGGCAACAAGTAGCGAAACAAGACATTCTAAAAAAATCTAGAATAGTCGAATGTCTTCTAAAATGTGTATGAAAGAGAGGAGAATATCTTCTATCGTAATGAGTAGCAGATTTCGAGAACATTATTCTTCTCGTAAGTTCGAAGCTTTTTGGTATAAAATAGCAAGCCATACGGCCTGCGGGCAGTTCAGTTCTAATCGTGAAGTCTCCCAGGACAGAAAAGGAATACCTAGTGCAGTGATTAGTTTACCTATCAGTCTTGGTGGAGTCGCGCCGCAGACCAGGGAGTATCGACGTTTGCCTGGTCACCCCTCGTTTCGCGAGTGTGTTTGGATGGTGAAAAGTGCTTTGAACCCGTGTATGGTGTGTTGTTGGATACAGAGGATGCGTGCTTCAGCGTGCACTGGAATTGGCATTGTGGATGTCGTCGTTGTTGGTTCTTCGTGTACTGGTGGCTTCAAGTTCCAGATAGATAAGTACAATTCATGCTTTCTTTCGAATCCTATCAGCAGTATATATTCCCTATATGAATGTTTACAAACATATTAATTACCTATGCTTGATAGTTTTGTATTCATTGAAAGCTGATAAGATTCGGAACATGGTCTTATGCTTTGGTTTTTAGTGCTAAGGTCATTTTATTGCAATAACTTTGTTTTGTTGTCGTTTTAAAGAATCTGCGTTCTGATTGTTTCATATAAACTTTATAGTATCCGCATCTAATCTTTAATTAAGGGAAATCTGGGCTATTTAGTGTGTCGGTAGATAGGTAAATTAGATGTTAGGAATAGGTAGGATACCCTATAATCCCATTACTCCTATTCCTTACTTGTCTATCTATCATGCCATATATATGACTTTAATAACCAAATTAATAACATAATTTATTATTGCTATGCGCTACTAGCATAAAGTTCCTGTGTTAAAACTTACATAAGTAGATATGGTTAGGTATCTACTTATCTATTATTTGCTGTGGTCATCAGTGGATAAATTACTATTCTATAATTGCTGAGCGATTAAGGATTTACTTGATAAAATTTTTGTGTTTGAAACATACTTACATATTGTATCTACTTACCTACTGTTTGGCTTAGTCCAACAGTGGACAGATTTCTATTTGCACTATGGTTGCTGAGCGACTATGGACTTAATTGATTAATGTTTATGAAATATACATAAATAGATATTGTTAAATATCTACTAATTTATTGGTTGCAGATAATTTACCGTTTGTATTCGGTGGACGCCCTAGTGGTTATCTTTACAATGAAGCTTTATGCATGAAGAATTTGCATGCGTAGGGCTGATTATGTGGGAATGACCGTGGAGCGTTTATGAATACAGATAGGTATATATTGGCGTGGGCTTCCATATTCCTCGGGCGTTGAAGTACTGGGGGCCCGTTTGGAGTTCAGTTTCCTGCCCTTTACTCTCTCCTGTTCATCAGAGTCACTTTATTACAATATAATTAGTGCAGAGATGTCTCAATTACCTTTAAAAGAACTTATGGGTTACATATTACTTTATTTAAACACAACGTATGGGTCAATAATTAACTAGACATCACTTTTATATCACGAGCCATTAATTTATATTATACTAGAGGTCTGGGTTTCTATGAACACTAGAACTCAAGACATCATCTTCATAACAACTGAGGCCGGTGCCTTTAGGCGTATAGTCCTTCATAAGGCTGCGGGGTCGGGTTTGTTACAATGCGACAGGCTACTTTGCCACTGGGAATGCTTTATTTCCCACCTTGCAGCAAAAAATTGTGACATAAAAAAAAAAACAAAAAGAAAAGAATACAAATACATATTATTTTCTTAAAATCTGAAATATCTTAAATAATATAGATTGGTTTAGAACCAATCTGCAAAAATAACCATGTCGTATCGTAGTGATAGGCAATCATGATAAATGGTTGTGGCGCCGCTGCATAGGATCACATAAATATCAAAGAGATCAAATATTATGGATTTGAAATAACGTCAAACCAAGAAAACTTCCTTTTCCCAGTTATACATGATGATCCATCCCAGGAATATGTTGTACTTATTGAAGACTGTGGCTACTTACTACTACTAAAATTAAGTAAAATATGAATAAGTGCTATCGACACCATAGAGAATCAATAAAAAAGAGAAATTATAATATAAATTTAATTTTATCTATTGCCAACCATGCATAAATTGCATTTCGAATTTGTTTTAGCCGTAACAATTTCACATTTCACTCACAGAAAACGTGTGAGCCAAGCAAATTGTCTGCGAACACTTTAGCCGGCATTATGTTATTATAGGGAGTCTAACCCCCGTTTTAATGGATTACCTTCCAGCTGTCAACCCAAGCCTCACGAGACGAATACAATGCGAAGATAATATAACAGGTGGAGTCACTGTACTTTGTACTGAGGAGGGGTGTGTCACACACAAAACGAGCTCTGTGTGTGGCTGCCACAGCTCAAAATCACCCCAAATCTACCTGGAAGTCTTAAAAAGCGACTAAGGGATATTCGTCCCTGTGAATCAGCATTTTGCACTGCGCTCGCCAATCCGCCTGCCAAGCAAGGAAAGTATGGCAATACCTCCTATTAGGCAAAGGCCAATGTTCAACAGTGGACTGTAATGGCGGTTAGAATGTTTTCAGCTGATTCCAAAAAAGAGCAGGTTTGTCAAATGATGAAAAAGAAGTTTAGATTTTGTGATATAGTTGTAGGCTACAAAAACCTACAGGATATTGATAAAATATCGCTGAAGGCAAACATAGTGTATTACCTCCAATAATTTTATTTATTTTAATCAAATAAGCTTTTGTATTTAACCAATGCGGTTTATTGCATGAACACATTACAGTTTTACCACACAATGCGTTTTAGTTTATTAACATTTTATGCCACCGAATGTTTAATTGTGAATTTTAATTCGATATGTTGATAGGTATTTTTTTGTTTGGTCAAACGATGATCACGTTTTCCATAAAACTTCAATATAACTAACTATCTATATAATTGTGTATTACGCAAGTATTCTTCAATAATACTTAGAATTAAAAACAAAAGGAACTCATTCTAATTACAGTGAAACACCTTGCAAATAGTCGCTTATTGATACGATTGAAGTCCTAATTTCTGAGAAGTAACCTCTAGCTATCTTCAAAAACTTTGACAACTTTCATAATAATCTATCAAAAAGCAATTCAAGTTATTTATTTAGTACCAGGGTAGCTAAAAGACAGAAGGGAACATTTTGTATTCAAATACTTTTTATAGAATACCTTTTGTATATTTTGAGACAGAAAAAACTGTAACAGCAAAGTAAACGGGTGAAGTTTTCTAGAGCATGTCGAAGCCATTTTCCGCTCTATATTTTTCGTGATCGCTCCGTGTGTGTTCGACAGCAAATCAATACAAGTGAGCAATACAACAACTGCCTTATAATTATGGTCGTCGCTTATCGTAGGTATATATTATAGCTTTGTGGTTACAACAATGGCTAGTGAGTTTTTGAATCCACAGGTCGATTATTTTTTGGATAAGAAAAATTTTGTATATTGTAAGTTATTACAAAGAAGACGAGGCTCGTATTTTTCCTATTACAAGTAGATGAGGTTTATGGTCGTCTTTTTCCGCACGTATTCAATTGAAAAGTTACCAAACAATCAGTAGTAGGTTACCTACGTTTTATTTAATTTTTTGACAAATCAGGATCAATCTGCTTACAATGCCTAGGTACATCGCAAATAATTTAGGCGTTAAGTTTATACTTTTTATTTCCTAGACGGTAGATACATTGTAGACAGCAAATTAAACCATGAAAAGTGTTAATTCTATCGTCACAAAATGTCTTTGCGAATGGTTCAACTTTATTGCCACCTTAATACTTGTTAATGTAAGAACGCTCTTAAAGTTTGGCTCTCTGCCATTGTACGCAATTCTTGTGTAAGAATTGTTTCGGGAACCTATATTTCTAACTATACTAAGTATTTCCTAGTTCAGTTCCTGTTCGGTATGGTATTACGTATCTTTTTTTCTTTAGTGGGATATTGAGTGACTTCCGCACTATACGTATATAGATGTAGCACTTTATAGATCACACAGAAACTAGAAGGAAAAAAATACTTATGAAACATTTTACCACGTCATAGAGTAACTACAGAAAATCCTGTTTTGTTGGTATTTCGACAGTTTACCTAAAGCCAAACGACGAAAAATGCCAACGGTATCAAAATCAATGTTAGACAAGACTTTTAAGCCATCAATTGAGCATATTTTTAAACCTGTCATGAAAACTCGAACGTTATCAAACTGGGAGGGAATGCTCATAAATTCGAAAGGCCTTTTTGCTGTAATGCCTTTCATATTTCTCCCGAAGCACACTGCGGGCGCCGCTCAAATAAATTACCACCATCAATAAAAACCTCGGTGAGAAAATCCTAGGACTTATTTAATTTATATTCCATCAAACCGATATTTATAATCAAACATTGACAGCTTTGTTAAGATTGGTTTTATTTTTGTTTTAATTTGACGGTTCAGTGCTTTACAAGTAAAATGTTTTATGTTCCAGAACGGATTAAGTATGCCCTATTAATAATCACGTGATATCGCACTCTGAATGAAGTTTCATTTACTTTTACATTTATTTGGGCATCTTCTATGTATAGAGACAACTACAAAGGTGTCACTTACATCTAACCATAGCGAAGCGATATAGTCAGATGCCAAAATATCTTGACTCTGAAAATACTGCTATGAACGAAATGTGCAATAATAAAGAAAAACGTTGTAGCAGTTTGTTGAATAATTATGATTGTTTTATCGTTTTTAGATTTAATATTGATCAATTGTGATAAATGTGATTATTCTATTTTTTTAGATTTAATGAAATAGTGAAACTTATAATTACTTATGAAAACTATTGCAATGGGAATGTTTTTTCTACGCGTAAAGTAAATTGATTCTTTTAAAAAGGTAAGTACATTCCTACCAACTGTTTCCTGTAGGATATTGAAACGCCTCCACAAAATGAGGCGTGTTTCAATTTACGCAATGATGAAGTATGGAGACAAGAAGAGGGTGGGTGAGGTGAGGACGATTTTCATTTCCTGAACACACCACTGGCTGCGGTGCGTCCTTTTATTTTTAAATGTTTGAAACAGTCGTAATTTCAGTCCATTCAATTTGCAACAGCCAATTTATTAAACTTACGTTGTTTGACCTACATAAGAAACTGTTATCATTATCATACTTCTTACGTATTTGATAAAAAACTACTCAACCCTCACGTAAAACAATGTCTCGAAAGTCAAAAACTAAAAATTGACAAATATCTTTGACGTCTACACTCGTAATTTTTTATTATAGGGTCTCACTATGGCCACAAATCCACGCCGATATCTCTCTCACATAGATACACAAACACAAAAATACACTACTAATACACATGCAAAGACAAACACGCGCATGCAATCAAAGTATGTACCTAATATGTTTTATACAGTTGTTTGCGCTCTGCCTACCCCGCAGAGGATATGAGCGTGATACATATGTATGTGTATTTTATCTATTACTTTTTTACTTTAAAATTCTAACTTACGTGTGCTACTACAGTACTAATTAAAGAAGTCGCGTACCGTGAAGCCTTTGCCAGAGAAAAGCAATTTTCACGTGAACTAAGAACTAAGTTTGCTTTGTTGGACTAAAATAGATTGTATTTTCTTAGAACACCTGCGAAGTAGGTGCTTAGCAGCTGACTTTTCCTGCTGTGTAAAGATTGATGAATATAGGAACAAAAAAGAACCTTTTATTTACTAGTACAATCTTTATTCTTCAGTTTATTATTAATCTATAGAACCAAAAGTAAAGCTTTATGTATGTCACAGTCAGTGCAGTGACTACTCGGATAATTATTATGTTCATAGCCATTCATGTGGGACACCGAGTCATCCAACGACTGAATGAACACTGGTGTCGGAGTTTTCCTATCGCCTACTACAAGTAGCAGGTCTCTGACTTGGTGGTAAGTAAACATAAACAGCAGTCAGCCACCGAAACCGAAGGCTTAGCAGCTCCTCTGAACTTCGGAAAATTAAACGAGTTAAATGTAAAAAAAAGTTACATTACAGGGCCATATTTACATTTACGAAAGATGGAACTACCTACTTGATTTAATCCTAAAATTTATCACCCTAGGTTTCGTTGGTCAAACTAAGTTAGTGACATTAAAGTTAGTGCAAATAAGAAATCATTGGTTACATTGGATCAAGAAAAAATGTACACGGAGCCTATTAATAATAAATTCTGAAGACATAAAGAGGTAAAAAAATTACGTCTTATCTATTATTACATGTGTTCTTACCCAATACCTACGGTGGGTCGCCAACTTGGTGTATTTCATTGTGTGTTCATTCTGGTATATTTCTTGGCGACAGGTAGCCAAGAAATCCACCCTTAACGAATCAACTTAGACTGTTTTATTTCTGTATTTGCATGAAAACCAGAATAATTTAGTCCCTTAAATGGGTGGATTTGCTAACGATAGTACCACACAACAAAAATATCATAACGGTCATATTTCCATCCCAGTATTGTGCAGATCGAATTCGACTGCTAATTTTGCATATGGATTCTTTTTGATTATTTGTTCGGTTTGTTAAATTTTATGTTTGAAGCAAAATCAAAATAAGAGAAGAGCTAACACACAGAGAAAGTTTGCAACCAAGTACAAGTGGACGTTTAAACATGAACCATTGGCGAACTGTACTAATTAAACGGAGTTGAGAAATGCAAACGTCTTGTTAGTGTAAATGGCTCCACAATTTAGTTTACCTAAAACTATCATAGGTACTACCGCCAGCACATCAACCAATCGTTTAAAAGACCCGCTTATACTGGTTTATTCTAATATCAAAACCAGTACAAGTCTGTCTCTTGAATATGTACGTTGATGTACCTTCCTACTACCAACCCACTTCGTATTGGTTAATTCATTTTGATTCATAATAGCGATATAGAAAAACATTACAAGTTTTCTATTGTTTTATAGACATAGTGGAAATACATAACAAATTTATTTTTCAATTTTTCTTACTTAAGAAATTCATGGTTGTTCTTGTAGCACTGTTTCACAAAGCTCAGCTAGCTCGTTATTGGCCGAGGTGGAACAAGATTGAATCAGTGTCCACACACGACCCACCGCGAGATGTGTGCAAACGGAAATTTAAACATAAATGTAGATGAATTTGTATGTAGACATTATGAATTGTGTGTGATATTTAGCAATTAAAAATGATTTAATTGAATGTCTTAGAAAACTGATAGGTTGCATGCAAACCACAAAATTAAACAACTTTTTATAAAAAAATATTAAAGAGTCTCTAAAAAAATGTTAATTATCCATTCTAAATAAATGCAGTCTGCTGATAGTGGTTTTATGTGGGAGACCAAAATTCTTATCATCTCTTGAAATATTTTCTAATAGGAAGTTGTTTGGTTTCAAGCATTTTCTTATTCTTGTTTCTAGGTTCGAAGCACTACCAGCGCAGTTCGATATTGGCCGAGGTGGAACAAGATTGAATCAGTGTCCACAAACACACTAGGCAGCGACCCACCGCGAGATGTGTGCAAACGGACATTTAAAGACACTGAATGAAAGATAATAAAAAATGCAGTGTCTGAAATAGACGCGAACTCCGCAGTTGGCGACGTGAAACTTAAGATGACAAGTGGCCGTCACAGCCGTCATCGAGCGAAATCCGTCTCATATGTACCTATAGCCGGCGTCTCTTCTATTTCATACATTTTATATGGAAACGGTTTTATTCAAGTGGCGCGAAGTTGCACATCTCACGTCTCCGTCTTACGTCTTTCGTCTCACTTGTGGAGCGAGCGTCTAAGGTATTCTTTGACAAAAGTGTCATTCCTTACTCTCGTTCTTAAAGTTCGAAGCACTACCAGCGCATTGGCCGAGGTGGAACAAGATTGAATCAGTGTCCACAAACACACGAGCGAGCGACCCACCGCAAGATGTGTGCAAACGGAAATTTTAACATAAATGTAGATGAATTTGTATGTAGACATTGTGAATTGTGATATTTAGCAAATAAAAATGATTTAAATGAATTGAAGGTTTCACAAAACTGATAGGTTGCATTCAGACCACTAAGCTGAACAACTTTCTGAAGGAAATATTAAAGAGACTCAAAAAAAAAGATTATTATCCATGCAGTCTGCTGATAGTGGTTTTATGTGGGGGACCAAAATTTTTATCATCTCGTGGAATATTTTCATATTATTATGGGAAGTTCATTTTCATTCAAAAGTGTCAAGCAATTATTTCTCTCGTTCCTAAAGTTCGAAGCACTATCAGCGCAGTTCGATATTGGCCGAGGTGGAACAAGATTGAATCAGTGTCCACAAACACACGAGGCAGCGACCCTCCGCGAGATGTGTGCAAACGGACATTTAAACATAAATGTTGATGAATTTGTATGTAGACATTGTGATATTTAGCAAATAAAAATGATTGAATTTAATTGAATTTAATTGAAGGTTTCAGAAAACTCAAAAGTTGCATTCAGACCACAAAACTGAACAACTTCTTAATAAATGTTGATTATCCATTCTAAATGCAGTCTGCTGATAGTGGTTTTATGTGGAAAATCAACATTTTTATCATATCTTGGAATATTTTCATAAAGAAAGTTGTTTAGTTTCATGGTCACCCCGTATAAGGTAGGTATTCTTTGTCAAAAGTGTCAAGCATTTTCTTATTCTTGTGTCTAAGGTTCGAAGCACTGCAGTTCGATATTGGCTGAGGTGGAACAAGATTGAATCAGTGTCCACAAACACCCGAGCCAGCGACCCACCGCGAGATGTGTGCAAACGGACATTTAAAGACACTGAATGAAAGATAATTAAAAAATGCCATGTCTGACATAGACGCGAACTCCGCAGTTGGCGACGTGAAACGTAAGATGACAAGTGGCCGTCACAGCCGTCATCGAGGGACATCCGTCTCACATGTGAAACCGGTGTCTCTGCTGTTTCATACATTTTACACCTACGGAATCGGTTTCAATTATTTCTAGTGGCGCGATGTTGCACATCTCACGTCTCTGTCTTATCTCTTTCGTCTCACCTGTGGAGCGAGCGCCTAAGGTATTCTTAGACGTAAGTGTCAAGTATTTCTTACTCTTATTTCTAAGGATCGAAGCACTATACCTGCGCAGTTCGATATTGGCCAAGGTGGAACAAGATTGAATCAGTGTCCACAAACACACGAGCGAGCCACCGCGAGATGTGTGCAAACGGACTTTCGAAGACTGCTTCAGGAAACTGAATGAGATGCAGAAAAGGATTTTGTGCAGAAAAAAAACAAGGTTATTTTCAGTCAGTATCAAATGTTTCAATATGATTCTAAATATACTCATGATTATGAAGAACAAACTTAGCTGGACTTTTTATTTTATTTTTATAAGTGCAATACCTATTGGTGTCGATTCGAAATATCTCTTTTCTTTACAAAAATTAGCGCTGTCACTTTCAGTTGAATAGGCTTATACAAGAATGGGAGATGGTCGCGAATAAAATCTATGTTATTTTATCTTTGGTGACTAAACATAAAGTAAATACTTTGTTTTAAATATTGACCGGAAAATGACAGTAAATGCTATTTTTAAGTAAGACATAATTATCGAATCGACATCTTATCCCTGTTATCTGCAGTATCTAAATAATTTTAGCCAATAGTTTTTTGTATAGCTTTATGTCATTGTGGACTGTGTATATGTCCAATCATGTCCAAATATTCCTATGAAACGAGCTTTCCAATGCCATAATACAATCGGATCGTTCGTTAACTAAAATATTCAACGAGATGATTACACAGACGAGTCAAAGCCATTTCAAATCCAGGGAATCATTACCGGTCAAAACTAATATCTCAAATCCATTCAGAACGGACATGACAATATTGATTATTTACCGACTGTACATTAACGACAACGGCTCAGACCTAGGAAAAGTTAGATAGAGCGTTGCGGGATAGTTTTGCAACTAATTCAAAGCGACTAATTCATTCTTTGCAGATTGACTGTAGTCAAAGCGGTAAGAACAAATTGAATACCGACTGGGCTACCGGGATTCTATGCTAGCCTGCAAATTAAGCAAGTAAATCTGGGCACTAATGCGTGGCAGGTAATCCAAATTTGCAGGCTAGGATAGAATCGCGGTAGCCCAGTTGGTAGTGGCGTCGGCAGTACAGTTTGCGAAGATCGCTGTTCAAATTTTTCCTGCGTTGCAAAATTTTGCAAGTTTTCTAAAAACTGCATAAATTTACTGAAAGGAGGTTATCCGTCCAATACTCAGGTAACTAAGAAAAATATTTTAATTTATTGGGTTTTGGTAATATAACAATTGAGATGGACCACTACCTTTTTAGAATCATTGAACTTCTAGTAAGTGTGCAAAGTTTTGTCATGGCACATGTCAGAAACTACAGGACGATAGAGCATTTAGATGTTTTATCTTATTGGTTTATGAACCGCCTTATAAACCACGAAAACTTTTAGTATAATTTTTTGCTCAATGTTTTCATTTTACAGAGCTGCATCTCCTATATTTTATTGTCAAATACAAAATGGTTGTATTCGTATTGCATACAGTAGGTTGTAGTTGCTTACGTGTCAAATTAAACTTCGAACAAACACTGTGATTGGCCATTGAACCTGCAATGTGACCAATCAGGCAGACCGGTGATTATCATTCATGGAACACATAATTTCTGCGGTTAGGGCTGAGGTAATGGTGTACGGTATTACGTTTCTGTTGATGAAATATTGCTCATATTATATTGGATTTTTGTTTGTTCATTATAAATACTAAATCGACTGAAAAAATAATGATGAACGAATTTAAATGTCACTAAATCTAGTAAGAGCCCTTTATCAATCATAAGTTATTTAAACCGTGTACGGTTCTGATTCGCAAAGAGGTTGTCTACTCCACGTCCTATCATTTCATATAGAAGTATTATTACCCAGGAAAAGATACCGGAGTGTCACCTGCCCACCAATGCCTTATTTTTATAGTATCTAACAAAAAATAAATATGATTCTATGTAAAGTGTAGACCCATGAGGATACGCATGTTCAGAATAGCATCACCCCATGTCTTTGAGTTTGTATGGCAATTATAGGCGACCGGCTTACAACCTGCCACTATATGGTGATACACACACAGTCTTCTGAATGGCTATCAAACTTTTGTCAGACGAGGTGTAAACAGCCTTTTGCTTTCTGCCTACCCTATATGGGATATAAGCGTTATATATGTATGTATGTATTGTCGTTTGTCGCTAGTAAAACACAGCAGCAGCGTAGTATCGCCCTTAGTAGTTGCCTATCGAGTTGTATTGCAGTTCAATGGAGTGTGACACTAATCGCCGGATTACTACTCCAAATGATATTTGATCGGTAATTGGACAGGTTAATTAGCTTTACGTTGGTATTAGGTTCGGAGGTAATAGGACCGGATGTGTTGCGAGATTTACACAGAATACGTTTAGCACATATCCGGGTGGTGCCGGCAGAGTAGAATAGCACTACCCCCTCTCTTCCCGTGGGAGTCGTAAGAGGCGACCGAGGGATAAACCCGACCCAAACAGCCAGGGCCAACCGTATGGTGGCGGTTAATTCACCACAAAAGCATTCACAAGGAGGGTTGACGTCAGGCAGGCGGCCGGTCGTGAAATTGAGCCAATTTCTTTTACAACACGATTTTGTGTTCAACAAAACGTGTTGCGCCGACCCCAAGTTATTGGGATAAGGGCAGGAAGATGATGAGTTTAGAATATTACACATATCTAACAGATATAATTTAAGTCCACTTCTGGACGCACCTAGTCTCGTCTAGGCATGATCTCGCGTTTTCAATATTGACCGAAAATCTGACACCAGGGTTCATCGGGTTTTCGGAAGACTCGGTGCCTCACATGAAGAGACAGAGAGAATATAATATCGTACATCGGTTCTATCTACGACAGATATGCCCGGGCTACTGCCACATCAATTTGCTGCACTTCCAGACTACCTATAATCTAAGGTTTCTGGTGGGTAAGAATATTCTCACAACTTTATGCAAGAAAACACATTCTCTTTCAATGCACTTGGGTCTCTACCTATCTGTGTCAATACTGACATTACTGCTCAATACACTCGCAGGGCTACCCCGCTTGATTACCTACTATGCCCTGGGCAAAATAGCTTCCGGCTTCGAATCACCAGTCCCCTTTACAAAACGGCTTTTTATTTTCGGAGGTGACTTGAAAATAGATGTTTTTAACATACCAGTCAAAGTTCATAACGAGTCATGACGAAAAAGTTCCTTTTATTCCTTTGATCATAAGAATTACATCACACATAATATGGATTCCAGTAGCCTTACTTAATGGCGATATTGGCTTGAACACGAAATAGCTTTTCCGGAATTAAAAACTCATTACAATTTGCAGGCAACTGCCAGACCTAAATTCGTGAGAGAAGCTGAAATTTACGGCAATATTTTCCGGACTAAGTTTTAAATTAATTGGTCTCTTATGCAATTATATTTGCTTTATTTACAAAGTGCTATCGGGGTTCCAATTACTCCCAATGCTTTATTATTCAGGCACTTAATGGCCTCTTAATAGTGCTTTGTGCACGTTGCTCCTATTTTCCTCGGGTAATAAGAATAGCCGTAGTTAGCTCGGTGTTTGTAGATAAGTAGATCTTTCTGGAAGAGCCCTAACCATTTAGACAGGGCTACTTACACAGGCTACAACTTTGAAATGCAGAATGTTCGGCTCCTCTACAATGTAGTAATCGAAAGCTATATAACACGATAACGTAGGTATAACTGGTGAGGCTCGACCGCTGGGCTTAACAAATTAATAGTAGGTATTTGATTAGATAATTGTGATGATAGAATGGAAGAATTCACATCAAGTAGACAATTTCCAATTTAAACAAGTGAATTCGTGTCTCAGCAAGCAAAATGTAATTTAAGCATATTGCCATTGAATGCCTCGTCTTATCAAGGGATTGTACTAAAATATTATTTTATGCGTGTGACAATCGTTCTTATTGTTTATTTTGGTGTAATAACAACAAGGGGGAAGATATTGCATAGGAATTATCTGTAATGTCAGGGAAAATGGGGGAAAACGAAATACGATGCAATTTTAACAATATTCTTGGGAAACAGCCGCTGTCTGTTTTAAAATAGGAACGAGTATCAGGGTTATCATAGAGTGGAAACTTGACTTGTTTTGATATTGTAGGTACCTGGTAAAAAACTAATCTACCTACTTATTATCTTTTTATCTTAGTCACACTACGTGACGGCATTAGGGTATTTTGGCGGCCAGGTATATTCATATTAAGAGATATTTTCTTTTGCGATAAGGTGATTTCATCCAAACGAACAATATATAGAACAATAGTGACAAAGGTAGGTAAGAATTGCCGAATAAGTTAAATTAAACCAGGTAATTTATTGACAATTAATTTACCGAAAGCAATGAGCTTAATATCACTCCATGTTCACAAAATGTAGCCTTTTAAATACGAGCTTTACTGATCTGAAATAAATATTAATTAAACGCTTGCGTTTTATAAATTTATTTACAATTGGTTCATTTCGTAATGAGCAAAGGGTTTGAATATTTTCATAATGACACTTTAATACAAAAAAGCTGTAACGATTCTCTCATAACCTTTCTTCAGAACCTCACAAGTAGATGTAAGACTATTCAATCAAATACTAAATTAGAATCTGAAGACACATTTAAAATTTTTATTTGAAAAGCTTTTAAATGGAAAACAAAAGAGTAAATCAAATTTATTGGAGCAGTGCAAAGACGGTAACGTATATTAGGTATTATTATTAGAATCAAACAAATTTTAAAAATTATTTGTAATCATCTTTTGAATAGATTTAGAAAATATCTGCACTTAGTATATGACATTTTAAATGATCCGAATAAATAAATATCGCAATTTGGGAATATACCTAATTATTGTAAGTTGGATTCAAGATTCAAAACTTTTATATCCAAGTAGATTTTACAAAGGATAACCTAGGTATGTCAAATACCTCTACAATAGATTTTTAATATTGAAAGAAACTTAAGAAAATCTACATCTCGTTTAATCAGTTAAAGTAGGGCCAACGAAACGAGATAATTAATGTAAACAACTTTTGTATGACGCGGTGACAGTTATTACAATCTGTCCTTATCTGTCATATGGTAAAATGTCTGCTGTCTCTTTTAGATTTGTTTACACTTTTTATCTCGTCTGGTTGGCCTTACTTTAGGTCATCCAAGACGGCGGTCCGAATTAATCAACAAATAGATTGTCAAATAAAATGTTGGTACTCAAGTGTTTAAACAACTAATAATATGTCAATTGTAAATTCCATGCACGTCCCGATTTGGTATTAACAATGAGTGCATGTTTTTTGTGATACGCTAGAACTTCAAAGAAACACACACACACTTAAAAAAATATACTACTGAGTACAGTACTAAGAAAATATATCAAAATTATATTTTGCGTCACCTTGTTCAATATATAAGTCCCTACACACTTATTTCGGTTACTATGACAAGTATCCCAAGAACTGTCGTGTGAAAGATATCTACCTATTTGTAACTTCGTGGAAACAATTTAATCAAAAGTTAAATTTTCTTGTATAGAATTTCAAACGAAATATAATTAATATCAAGGTTCACCTGATTTTAATAATACAAATGTCTAGACTCCTTCTCAGCCTTTGAGAGTCTGATAGATGATAGTAGATAACCTAATTTAGGTATATTAATATAGAAGCGTACTTTAAATCTGGATACTTAATTAGTTTATTTAAAACGTCTAAGCACGTATTTTCTACTTTATTGAAAGTCGAAAGGATAAGGGGGCAGAAAAATTGACGGATGAGAGTAAATCTCTGGATTTTTTGTCGGTGGTGTTGAATGGTGCCGGCATAGATTATCGTGTGGTGCCGGCCTAGAATAGCTTCACCCGATATCTTTCCCATGGGTGTCGTAAGAAGCGACTAAGGGATTTGAGAGTAGATGTGTATTGCAATTTTAGGCGACAAGCTGATAACCTGTCGCTATGGTAATAAAAAGTCATCTAAATGACACTCAGACGTGGTGTAAATGACCGTTTTTACAGCCGTTTACGCTCTGCAAGGGATAAAGCCGTGATATAGGCATAGATACATGTATTGTTTGTATTTATAAAATTAAGTCACTTTTTGCTTTTAAATTCGCTTACTCTTCCTAAACGCAATTCATGAGGTATCTTATATAACAGATACCTAGAGTGATTCAACAAAGTTTATAGGTATAACACATGTGACATGACGGGAATACACCGTATTCCCGCACAAAAAATTATTTGCAGCGGTCGAAACTGCTAACAGGCCACTAGTATTAAAATAATTTGAATATACGCGATGTAGCCATACGCTGGTGTATATCGACCTTCATTCGTTTTTAAAACACGTTATATTTACTGACTTGATTTACACTCTTAAGATTTGTTTTGCGCAATCCAAGCTAAGGGGTGGAAGGGGTGTAAGGCTTGTATCCTGGTCTTTATTAATTATAAAGATTCGGGACAGCGACATCTATTGGTGTCGCCGCTGTGGGATGTGATTCAATACTTGTGGGTTTGGTTCTGTTCTGTCAAGATTGGTATGGAGGTTCGGAATGCGGCTGAGAGATGGCGCTATGTGCGTGAAGCAATATTGAAATGTTTTGTTTATTTTCTTTTTATATTGTTCATATTTGCAAGTCTAAATAATTTTGGATAATTAGTCTGATAGTTGATCAGCGTTTGCAGTGGCATTTATAATTTTTCGTGGCATTTATAATGATAGGGGTGTGTGACTGAAGTGAGGTTGGGTGCGCGAGGTGGTGTAATCTGCTGCCATCTATTGTCGAGTAGCGGAAACTGCAAGGTGTCACTTTAGACAGGGCCCTACTAGGCCTATTATAGTGCCATAGCGACTGAAATACCTAAGGTTTATTCTATTAGTCACACTTTCGGTTTATAGAAAATTGATGTATTTTCTAAAAATTCTATAAACCAACAATAAATGTTTAATAATATTGGTAAACCCATGATTTACTCAATATACACTAAAAGTTTTCTTGGATGTCAGGATGGGTCGTGGCCCCTTCCCTGAATTGGTGTCTGGCAACAAGTAGCGAAACAAGACATTCTAAAAAAATCTAGAATAGTCGAATGTCTTCTAAAATGTGTATGAAAGAGAGGAGAATATCTTCTTTCGTAATGAGTAGCAGATTTCGAGAACATTATTCTTCTCGTAAGTTCGAAGCTTTTTGGTATAAAATAGCAAGCCATACGGCCTGCGGGCAGTTCAGTTCTAATCGTGAAGTCTCCCAGGACAGAAAAGGAATACCTAGTGCAGTGATTAGTTTACCTATCAGTCCTGGTGGAGTCGCGCCGCAGACCAGGGAGTATCGACGTTTGCCTGGTCACCTCTTGATTCGCGAGTGTCTTTGATTTGTGAAAAGTGTTTTGAACTCGTGTAGCACGTGAGAATGTGGTGTTTAATAATGAGGATGCGTGCATCAGCGTGCACTGGAATTGGCCTGGTGGGTGGATGTCGTCGTTCTTCGCGTGCTGGCGACTTCGAGTTCCAGATGGATAAGTACAATCTTCAATATTTCCTTGTCTTATCAGCGATAGGTGTACCTTATGTGAGGTTTAGAGTCGTGGATTCTTGTTCAAATTATATTCTCTGAATGCTGATACGACTAGGAACATGGCTTTATGCTTTGGTTTTAGCGCTAAGGTCATTTTATTGCAATAACTTTGTTTTGTTGTCGAGAACCTACGTTCTGATTGTTTCATATAAACTATGTAGTGTTCGCATCTAATCTTTAATTAGGGAAAATTGGGCTATTTAGTGTGTCGGCAGATAGGTAAATTAGATGTTAGGAATAGGTAGGATACCCTATAATCCCATTACTCCTATTCCTTACTTGTCTATCTATCATGCCATATATATGACTTTAATAACCAAATTAATAAATTAATTTATTATTGCTATGCGCTACTAGCATAAAGTTCCTGTGTTAAAACTTACATAAGTAGATATGGTTAGGTATCTACTTATCTATTAATTGCTGTGGTCATCAGTGGATAAATTACTATTCTATAATTGCTGAGCGATCAAGGATTTATTTGATAAAATTCCTGTGGTTAAAACATACTTACATGTTACCTACTGTTTGGCTTAGCCCATCAGTGGACAGATTTCTATTTGTACTATGGTTGCTGAGCGACTATGGACTTAATTGACTAATGTTACTATGTGTGAAGTACACATAAGTAGATATTGTTAGATATCTATTTCTGTTTGGTTATGTCCAACAGTGGACAAATAATCATTTACAACAGTTTCTTTGTCTTACAAGGAAAACAGTCTTCAGTATTGGAATATGTCCGGCAGTGGACGAACATTTATTTGTAACAATATTTTGTTATACAAACAAAGTGATCTTCAGAATGGGAATGTGTCCAGCCATGGACAACTTGTACTTGCCACAATAATATTTTATGGTACTTGCTATAATATCTTGGTTGGTGCTCTTATCTAAGAATATATGTATGGCTGGTAGAATGGATAATATCCTTTCCTATCATCCTATCCTATAACAGATTCAGATGAATCATATCTAATATTCTAGTCATGAAGTTCTTAAAGTTCTTCTTATGACTGGCTAAAATGGTGCCCATCATAGTGAAACTATGACTACAACTTACCTACTAACTACAATGGTTGTCATCAAATGTCATGGGACAACTGTTATCATATCTTCATCGAATACCTATCTATTTCTTATCTAGCATTCGATATGGTTGTAATGGCAGCTTTTGGTCATGGAAGCCCATATGCTCTCAGGAAGTTCATGTGATCAACATATCCTATCTACTCTCTATTGGGATGGGCAAAATATTGCTCTCCCGTCTACAACTGATAGGAATGTATGCTCACATGTGATTTGGGACTTGCATAAAGCATTCTCATATTATATTCTGACTTCCATAGGAGTTAAAATGTGGGTGGAGACTGACTGACCAGTGCAATTTCATATTCGGTGCCTTTACCGGCCTTGCTGGTACCTCTTTAGGGAAACCTAAAGATAATTGTTGAAATCATGTCATTTGACTGATAACATACCTACTTACAACATACTTACTTACTTAACCAACTAGACACTTGGGTGTCAGTTTGGTCTGTCATAAGAATGTTTATTCTAAACTACTTCAGTTGTTCTGCAAAGGACGTCTGAATCTGATCACCTATCCTTCTTCGTGGTGCTTTTAAGCATCACAAGCGTCTGTGGCTGACGCATCTATTAGCAGAGACGCACGTCTCACCATATTTTTATCCTTCTTCTGGGGGAATCAGGTAATTTACCATTTGTATTTGGTAAATACTCTAAGAGTTATCTTTACATACATAAATTGGTTATGTGAAGATGACTGCGGAGTGTTTATGAATACTAATAGGTATAGTTGGCGTGGGATTCCACAATCCTCGGGCGATGCAGTTCTGGGGGCCCGTTTGGAGTTCAGTTTCCTGTCCTTTTCCTCTCCTGTTCATCAGAGTCACTTTATTATAATAGCTTGTACAAAGATGTCTCAATTACCTTTTAAAAGAACTTATGGGTTACATATTACTTTATTTAAACACAACGTATGGGTCAATAATTAACTAGACATCACTTTTATATCACGAGCCATTTATTTAAACTGCTTGAGGTATGGGTTTCTATGAAATCTAGAACTCAAGACATCATCTTCATAACAACAGAGGCCGGTGCCTGAAGGCTTATAGCCCCTTCATAGGCCGGGGTCGGGTTTGTTACAGGGGTCCCATACAACATCTCTCGGGGCCCAAGCCAACCTCACCTGCTCGCGGTTCACCCTGCTGACTGACGAACGAGGCTCTGGCGACCCGCCAACCTGCACTGGACCAGCATGGCGGGTTACGGTCCAAACCCCCTCAAAAATATTATGGCTAACACCACTCTACTACGGCCCCAAGTGCCCGGCGATTCCAGCTGCTTGGATGGCCTTCGCGGGGACCGGACAAACACTGGTATCAGGGGTGCGAAGAATCCCCGGGTGAGATCCGCTAACCGCGCAACGACTACGGCTATTGAGAAAAAGGACTTCGATTCACTTAACATTTTAACATACAACGCTCGCACATTGATGAAAGAAGAAAGGCTTTTAGAATTGGAAAATGCATTGACAGAAATTAAATGGGATATAATTGGGTTATCGGAAGTTAGAAGGGAAGGAGAAGACGTATTGGAAAGAGAAAATAGTATATTTTATTACAAAGGAGAAATCAGTGGAAAGTACGGTGTGGGATTTCTAGTCGCGAAAAAATGGAAGGAAAACATTTTAGAATTTATTGGATATTCGGATAGAGTCGCCGCTTTAAAATTCAAAATTAACAATAATAAAATAATGACCGTGATACAAGCATACGCACCTACATCATCGCATCACGATGATGTTGTAGAAGATTTCTATGACGTCCTTCACAAAGCATATGAAGAGAATCGAGGCGCCTGGACTTTTATCCTCGGAGACTTCAATGCCAAAGTCGGCATCAAACAAGAACTGAATAACGACACCATTATTGGTCCTCACGGTCTCGGGGTACGAAATGAACGTGGGGCCCGTTTGCTCCAGTTTGCTTTCGGACAAAACCTTAAAATAGCCAATAGCTTTTTCCAAAAAAGGCCTCAACGTCGATGGACATGGTTCTCACCGGACAATAATACCAGAAACGAAATCGACTACATCCTGACGTCCCACAGAGACGTAGTCAAGGATGTAGGAGAAATCAACACGTTCAAATTCAGTTCGGACCATCGACCACTGAGAGCCAAAATTTCACTCAATACTAAAATACTTCGCAAGCAACAGTTTCTCAGTAAAATCAAAAAACTTGACAAATGCACACTACTCAATCACGCAGATGATTTCAATTGGGAATTGAAAAATAGTTTTGATGAACTAGAAGTAGAAGATATTTCAAACTCAAACACAACTTTTAACAACATAATAGAAAGTATCAAACGAGCTAGCAAGAAAATAAAGCCAGAGAAAAGAAACTCGAACAAACTAAGAAGGGAAACCAGATTGTTGATTGAACAGAGGGAAAGTGTAAAAGGTAACATAGCAGAATACAAGATTATTGACAAACAAGTAAAACGCAGCATACGGAAAGATATTAGAGATCACAACACATACACTGTACAAATAGCCCTCGAACAGAATAGCTCACTTCGAGTAGCCAGGCAAGGTATTTCGAGGGGTAAGACGTGGATAACGTCGATGAAAGACGAAAATGACGTCAACCACCGAAACAGGGAGAAAATTCTCGGAATCTGCACAAGGTTCTACGAGAATTTATACGCTGACCCAGTGAATTCCGACGACTATTTACATACAGAGTATTCTTGTGGTGACTCCATCTCTCCCATAACGGAGCGTGAAGTTCAGAGAGCTTTGAGAAGCATGAAATATAACAAATCTCCAGGCGGAGATGGAGTTACCACAGAAGCACTGAAAATCGGAGAGCCAGTCTTACTCCCCCGTCTGACCAAATTGTTTAACCAGATTTTGCGAACCGGTATTATACCAGATAATATTTGTCATTCCAACATAGTGCTCCTTCACAAGAAAGGGGCAAAGAATGAAATAGGGAATTACCGGCCCATTAGCTTAATCTCACACGTTTATAAAGTTTTCATCAAAATTATAGAAAGACGGATCGCTGGCCAATTAGACCAACACCAACCACCCGATCAAGCTGGTTTTCGGCCTGGTTTTTCCACTACCGACCATTTGCATACCTTAAATCAAGCCATAGAAAAATTTAATGAATTTAATAAACCCTTATATCTAGCTTTCATCGATTACGCTAAAGCGTTCGATAGCATCAATCACTCGGCAATATTTAGAGCACTGGAATCCCAAAATATCGACTCCACGTACATTAATCTATTAAAGTTAATATACAAACACAGCACAGCTACTATTCAGATGCAGACTCCTGGACCCTCGTTTAAAATCCGTCGAGGTGTTAAACAAGGCGATCCACTTTCGCCCAAACTTTTCACTTCAACTTTGGAGGAGATATTCAGAACAGTCTCACAGTCGTGGTCCTCTAAAGGCATAAACGTCGGCGACAAAAATCTAACTAATCTTCGTTTTGCAGACGACATTGTCCTGTTTTCCACTTCAGCCGCAGAACTCGAGACCATGCTACAAGAGCTAAGCGAGGCAAGCCTTGAGGTTGGACTTAAAATGAATATGACGAAGACTCAACTCATGTGCAACAGTACCAAGCGTAAAGTTGAAGTAGGCGGGCAGATAATACATTATGTCGATGAGTACACATACTTGGGCCAGATAGCATCCTTCGAAAACAGGCAGGACAAAGAAGTCGAAAGACGAATCCAAAACGCCTGGAAGAGCTACTGGTCCATGAAGGAGCTTATGAAGGGAGACCTTCCGTTGACTCTTAAGCGAAAACTCGTCGACATGTGTATTCTGCCCGTCCTGACGTACGGCGCACAAACGTGGTCTTTGACTGAAGCACAAAAGTCCAAACTCAAGGTTTGCCAACGTGCCATGGAGCGCAGCATACTAGGTGTTAAAAGGATCGATCGGATTAGGAACACAACCCTGCGCTCCAAAACTGGCATAATAGATGTTGGCAAGAAAACTGCGAAACTGAAGTGGGACTGGGCGGGACATGTCTGCCGCATGCATAGCGACAGGTGGGCCAAATTAGTAACAGACTGGGTGCCACAAGATGGTCGCCGTCGTCGTGGCCGACCTCGGAGAAGATGGCGAGATGACATTGATGTTTTTCTCCAAAATTGGCAGTTGGAGGCCCAAGATCGAGACGGGTGGCGCGAAAGAGGGGAGGCCTTTGCCCAGCAGTGGGACATTATACAGGCTACATAAAAAAAAAAATTTGAAGTTTTAAACTAAGCTTTACAATGTCTACGATTATCAAGTCATTGGATTCTAAACAAGTTTTCTAGAGCAAATTGACTGCACCCAAAACAATAAAAAAAAACTAAACAGTATTATGAGTAGTTAAATGTAAGAGCCAAACGATTTGCAAGCAAGTTATATTCTCGCCAGATTATGTGCCTTTAATATAAAAAAGTTTGAAATTAGTCTTAAGTTTGTAGTAGTGTGTCTTTTGTATGTGCCTGAATGTGGTTCGAATGTACGAAATACCAACTTTAATACACATGTCATATTCATATCCCAGGCTAATCCATTCCCAGTGATACGTTAAGGCGATGCGACGTTATTGAGTTAAGGGAGACTGTCTCTACGTACTAATTTCTCTGACGTATCTCTTGATATTAGCACTCTCTCATCTAATATTCCTGGATCAATCCACTCGAGTAGGTAACGAAATTAAATTACATTTGAAGTAGAAGGTTTCATTTTAGTATGAATTTAACGACAAGCAACTACCTTCTTATTACGAAAAATACATACGATATAATGTAGGACTAATATGGCCATAATTATTATTATTATGAAGGCAACATCTTCCTGCCTTTATCCCAATTACTTGGGGTCGGTGCAACATGTTTTGTAGGAACACAAAATCATACCTATTGTAAAGGGATTTGGCTTAATTTTACGACCGGCCACCTGCCTGACGACAACCCTCTTTGGGAATGCTGTCGTATTCGTAGTCGCTATTCAGTTGACCATGGTCGGCAGATATTGTAGCCAAGGTCAAAAACTCTACGTCGCATTTTACGAAACACGGTAAGTAGAATAGGAGTGGCAGAATTCTTAGCCACTATATACCACTCTATTATTATGTTGTATTATTTCTATTTCAATGATATTTTTTCTTAAATGAACTTTTTAAGTGTATTGTGTTCTAATTATTTGTGCTATGAAGTGGTGAAGTGGTTCTATTCCTAAAAATGTGCCTACACCCCACGTAGTAGATAGTATTTGATATAACGTCTGTGTTGTAAATATATACATATTATACACCTTACAATTCCTTACTTTACATTTCCTCTCAAGTAACAAACATTCTTCCTGTGAAACCGTATCTTTCTCGCAAGCATCGGGCGGTATTATTACAAAACACATATTGTAAACAAACTCCACTCCCCATATCATATCCGGCGTCAAGATAAACATCGCATGTAACCAACCCACGGCTTTATACTCGGGATTACTCAACTTGGAAACGTATAGAAATCGTGAGACGAATCCAAACTCAAGTAATTACAAAGTTAATTAAGAACTTGAATATTTATTTTATCAAATTCCCCCCTTCCTCGTAGAAAATTAATTTACGGTTAAACTTGGAGGTGCCTTTGAACACGTCCCATATTTTTTTCAAACTTGGAAAATCTAATTTAGTTTAAAGTGTTCATAAAATATTGAAGGCGGAACGACCTTGCAGCCCGAGTTTCGCTTGTCTCAGAGATATTAAAATTTTATATTTCATATTCACCCGAAGTGTAAGAGGACTGAAGTTTCATATACTCTGGGGACACTACATACCTACCTACATAATAGCGGGCGTCCAAAAATGAGTTGTGCTGCAATGAGTATATAATAATGATTATAACAATGTATAAATAATAATAATTTCAAAAGCGTCTGCGATAATTTATTGCGACTGAAGTAGGTATGGATGGAGGCATCCACGTATGACTGCGGAGAAACTCTGTTTATTAAGATTTTACCATCTACCTCAAGTGGACAATTTCTCATGGAGAACTAGCGTTGTAAAGGATTACATACACAAGTCGATAGACTCAGTATCCCGAGAGATGGCAGGTCACAGAGCGAAAATAGTTTCAGCGTCGTCACAGACGAATCTCATATTTTATTGAACGATGTTGCGGTTTGTGACAACTACCATTTAAATGACTATCTATGACAGCCGTTATGTGGAGATATGTGCCAATAGTTTTGTATGGGATTTATTAGGATTTAGTACTCTGTTCACAATAAAAATTGACCGTTAAGTCCATCATTATCTTTTTTTTTTCGATTTCTGGTTTGTGTGGTGTCCAAATCATCTAATGACTCGATGAACCATGGTGTCAGTTTTTCAACCCGCTACTAATAGTAGCATCCCACTGACATGGTTGTGTAACAAAGAACTAAAGCCGTCTAAGTAATCATACAGACCGACGACTGAACGTGCTCTCCGAAACACAGAACCATATTGCGGTATTTACTATTTACCGGTTTTTTAACCGGAAATCATACAGTGTGTGTGTGTACCAACTTTGAAGATAGTTTCAACGTCGCTCAAAGCCCAGAGAGGGTATCTCGTGTCATAGACTCATCCTACTGAGAGAGCTCGACATGCTGCTTTGAAATTGTATCGACGTTGTTTCCTCAGGCTTTGATTGCAGCTGCTAAGATACAATAGAAAGTGATACATATCTCTTTTATACTTCATACTAACGGCCCGTTAGCAGTTTCACCCGCTGAAACTCATTTTCCAGCAGGAAAAGGGTATTTTTTCCCGGCATGTGTTATACATAATAAACTATTTTACAAAAAACCGCATCAGAATTCGTTGTGTGGTTTAGGAGGAGTAAGCTAATTCTACGACAAACAGAGAAACGCAAATAGCGATTGTGTATTGATATCACCATCTGATAGAAATAATCACTATAAATTACAACCAAGCCATCATCAATGCCGTGTGATCTCGACTTAGAATAGCATCGCCCCATTTTTTTCCCGTGGGTGTCGTAAGATGCGTATAAGGGACTTGAACGTTTTATAATAATAAGCATTACAATAATAGGCAACAGCCTGGCACTGTAGTAATTCATGATTATTCTGAAATATTTATTTTTTCCTACCCCACTACAAGGGATAAAGACGTGGTGTGTATGTACGTTATACATCTTTTGGGATTTTAATGCACTCTCAGTGCTATATTAATCTCACAAGTGAAAATAAGAAATAGAATAAAATAAAATCCCAAAAGATTGATTAAGCAAGCTTCATCATATGGTTTGATTTCCACTCATAATGTGGACTAACCATGTAGTAAGTTCTAAATACTTTCTACAGATGTCGCTGGATCGTCGTTTGGAGACGAGCAGCAAGAGATAGAAAATTTGGCATTCATCAACCGGTGCAGCGATAGCCCAGTGGCAGAGCGGTGGGGCGTTTACCCATGCGGCCCGGGTTCGATTCCCAGTCGATGTATGAATATTTTATTTTTCTTATTTTCACTTGTTCGTTATACATATTCCCATTCTTCTATCACAATCCACATTTCTCACTAAAATTATGCCCTTAAAAGCACGGAATCACCATTCCTATATACAATCCAATATAGCATTTAAATTAGATATAATTTCAGAAAGAAAATAATTAGCAAATATAATTTTTGATGGAGAGAATGTTGACGAAGTTATCGATATCTTTCTATCAAATTAAAATTGCAATTCTAGGTAGACCTTTTAGAATTTCATCATTTTGAATCCGTCAGGGTTTTCAGCTAACTATTGAGAGTATTTTTTGTTTGTTTTTAGACGAGAAGTGATTGGATGGACTAACAACGAAATAGAATTTTCACTTTGTGAATTGAATTGTACCTATGTGTGTGACACTGAGCGAATAATATCGTTACTACGACATGGGATATTTTTCTGAAAAACACACAATCTGCACTCTTGAGAAGAATGCGAGGTATTTAGGTATAAAATACTGAAAACATTTATCTTTAACTTTATTTCATAACACGCATGGTCTGGGTATAATGATGAAGAAACCAAAGCAAGTACCTACATTTTGTCCCGTATCCATTAATTACTGTATTAAAATCAGAAGCAAATAATATTAACGGGATTATAGTTGACTATGTGCACGATGACTGCTGTCATATCTGAATAGTTAGAAACAAAGAAACAAACTATTTCATGGCAAGCAAATTATTAATTTGACTCAAGTCAAAAATGTTGATAAGTGTCGGCTATTGTTGGCCACAATTTACAAAGACCAACACGTTATGTACGTAGGTAAGTACAGGTAAGTACGAACTGATTTGATTAGAGGCACGAAATTCAGAGAACATCAGCTGCTAGGTATCTCTGGTTTTGTCTCCCTCGACATCCCAAAAGAACGCGCTCACCGTACAATTGTAAAAACTGCGAAAAATCTTTCCAGTTTGCTGAGATTTAGGTAAAGAGGTGACCTTGGAATTATCTAGAAGATAATTTCAATGCTCGTAGTATGACGACGTAGATGTAGTAGCCGCAAAATGCTACGACGTAGTTCATCAGTTGCAGAATTCAAAATAATATGAGCTTACTCCATCCCTCAATCTCTCTCTGTTCGTGTGGGTCACCGAGTCCTTCAACGACCCGATGAAACCTGGTGTCAGAGTTTTTTCAACCGCCTACTGGGAGTAGCAGGCCTCTGACATGGTTGTGTAACGACTGCCATCATAGACAGCAACCTGGACCGACGGCTTAATGTGCCCATCCAAAGCACGGAACTATCTTTTCATACAATCAATTGGTTCTGCCTGCAATGTCCTAACCAGACTGGGAACAAATTCATAAAGTGATAAATATCAACTTTGTGAGTGACCCCACCGGGAATTGAACCCAGAACCTTCTGCGTGGCACGCAGTCATACTAACCACTGCGCCACATCGGCTGTCAAATCCCTCAATAAAAACCCACTTTATAAAGTAAGTACAACTACCTACGCATACGCAGCCTCCTTGTAATTCAGTCCTCGTAATTGAAAGTTGCCCAATCACTTTGAATATTAGTTGGCAACTTTTTAATGAAAGGCTCCGCTCGGGTCCAACCGAAAAATACTTCAAACCTCAAACACGCAAAGCTGTAGAACTACGAGAGCGGAATAATGTCTGGGACAGAAAAAGTTTACTCTTTGAACCCTACCGGGACCCACGAGTGCAGAATAAGTTCAGAGATAACCTTGTGAATACTCAAATGGTTTATATTTGAGTTGGTACCCGAAATTCACATTCACAAATATTGTTAAACATAAGTAAAATTATTGCTAAAATAATGTATTTTGCTAATAGTAGAACTTGTTAAGCTATATGCGTGAATTAAGAAAATGTTGTTAGAAATGACTCACACCACGTTCAACCAACATTTGAGGGCCGTTCCAGAAAACCGTGTAGTATAATGACAGTTTCTCAGCCTGTCGCCGAAGGTTGTGATACACATGAAATCCTCGAGTCCTTCAGTCGTCTTTTACGACACCTGGGAAAGAAATAGGGAGATGCTATACTAAGCCGGCACTAGACGGCATGTAGGTATCTCTAGACATAGATGCTAGTTTATCAGATTTACACTATGCAAGGTTCCCTCTAAACTTATTCTTATTTCTGCGTATCTACCAGGGTAAGTGTTTTGCATTTCATGGAGCAAGGCCTGCATACCAATGCGTGAAAGGATTGATGTTTGCTCGAAGTTCCCCAAAAAACCGACCGTTACTACTTACAGAGGGTCGAATAGGCGCTCAAGTTATTGCTCTTTGTGTTCGATAATTGGAAACGATTTCTACTGGCGATGGAAAATATGATAACATATTTCCCTAAATCCCATAAAAGAGTAACTGGAATTACAGCCAGATACAAAAGAGAACGCGTACGTAACCACGTGTTTTGAAGGTACGATAAAGCGGTAATTTGAAATATTGTTTATCGGGACGTTGGACAACTCAGTGTCACACACGAAAACAGAGAGAAAGAGGAAATTATGGAACATTGATGCATAGAAAAACTTCTTATCAGAGAAAGCCATTCTCAAGCTAGGCTCACGCAAGTCAAACTTGGAGCCGGATTCTCGTTCAGAGATTCAAGATAAAAAAGTTTGAGGCTCTTCCGATAAAATGTTTCGAGCGCGTGTAATCCCTCACATTCCGCCTGATTTGTCTTCGCCAAGATAAGAACACGAGTTTTGTGAGATGCATCGAATAAAACTTGTTGAAAAATACGACTTATAAAGCTTTTTTTATACAATTTGAGTATCGATATAATAATTTATAAGCTTAAAACCATTTAGGAGGATAACAGGTAGTTCAAGCTCAATCTCAGACTTAGGGTGAGAATCCACCAGAGCTGTGCGAGGTAGCTAAGCGGTGTGCGAGGAAAAAATCCACCAATAGAATCACTTCATTTTCCTAGCCTCGCTTAGCTCAGCTCTGGTGGAATAGGGTTGAGCGAAGCGAGGCCATTCTACATACAAAACAAGCGAGAAATGTGTGCGAAGGATGTGTTGCGACGAATGTGTAGCGAGGAATGTGTTGCGAGAAATGTGCTGCTAGGAATATGTTGCGAGGTTTCCACTACATCGCATTCCCCCCTGCTCACACATTTCACAGCTTCGCAACGCATCCTAGCTCCGCACATTAATGCGCATTTTGACAGCTCCGCTACGCATCCTCGTACGACACATTTTACTCGCACAGCTCTGGTGGAAACCCCTACACATTTCCACAGCACAGCTTCACATCCTCGTACGACACATTTTACTCGCACAGCTCTGGTGGATTCTCACCCTTAGCCGAGGCCTTAGGTTTGTCATATAACTTTGACGTTAATCTCAGATTTTGGTATGATATGTGGCTTTTATTATGAACAAGTAAACCGAATATATTATTTGACAATTTGATGAAAAATTATGGATACATTTTAAACATCATCCCATGTCTTTTTTTGTGAGAGTTTTCGATGAAAATAGAAAAAGTAGTTTTCGTTCACCATGAAGTAAAAAGAAGGGTCAACGAGTGTAACAACCTAGCAACGAGAAGCGCTCTCAACGCCCACTGTTCTGTCTCAAGAGCGGTGTCGACAAACACCTCGACCCGGGTGTTTGTAGAGCACGGTGCGACTGACTAATTTTCACACACTGCTTATATATGTAAAACAATTTCACAGATGCTCATCACAAAAAAGAATCGGCTCCATTTAAGTATAGCAACAAGGAGCGCTCTTAATGCCCACTGCTCTGTCTCAAGAGCGGTGTCGACAAACACCTCGCCCCGGGTATTTGTAGAGCACAGTGCGACCGACTAATTTGTACTACTGTAGGGACACGCTAATTATACAGGGTGATTGGAAATTCGATGCATTCCCTGAAGGTGGTTAGAGGGGGGGCCATTTCCAACATATTCTTCCATGGAACCAGGGGTCGGAAATGATTGGTTACAAAATTATTAGGATTTTTGATTTTTTAAAGAAAATTTCCCGATTTCAACTTTAAAAGTCATGCGAAAGCTAGCCAAACCGTTTTATGCATAGTTTTTTGACATGATCTCATAGTGAATGAATAGGACAATCATTTTAGTTACAAGTTTAGTTAGAAATACTCTTCTTTTTTAAAATACAGCGCCAAAACAAGAAAATATTTTGGTGGAAAGGATTTTTCAACATTCATAGTAATCTACTGTAAAAATCACTATGGAATAATCCGTAAAACTTCATAACAGAGTTCTCTGTTGCATTAGCTAACCAAAAAGGTACAATGATCTACAATCAAACATGTTTTCATAAAAATAATTAGCATTAATGCAAAAAGCGGCGTGCGAAACAAGGCAATTGACTATGGTCGGTCGACTACGCCAAAGTCAGCAAATGCTGTTTAGACAACTTTTCAAGTATTTTCGTGGTCTAATGGATGGAGCATTCCCCTCAGGAGTCTGTGGTTCCAGGTTCGATTCCCGTGAGTTGACCTACAAGGTTGATATTCAACACTTTGTGAATTTTTCCCAGTTTGGTTTAAAAAATCACGTTGAACCACCTGATTGTCCGTAAGAAAATATCGTGCTCCGGAGGGCATATTAAACCATCGGCCTCGATTGATGTCTAATAAACGCAGACGGTGGTTGTAACACTACCATAGCAGAGGTCTAATACTTGTAGTAGGTGGTTTAAAAACTCCGACAAAGATTTATCATTTCAGTTTTTTAGGCTGTTTAAAGCTCAGAGCTCCATTTCTGAATTGTCGTAATCCAAATCCGTGCACGGAAATCTAAAACGAGTGGTCTAACCATTCGTATTACACGTTCTACTACTCGACACTTTAAATGTTAAGGGTTTGTGTGAATTTATTAGGGTGTGCATAAATTAATAAGTTTAGTAGAACATGTGATACGAGCACAATTAGTAGCAGATTTTCGCACGATTAGGATTACGACAATTCAGAAATGGAGCTCCTGAGCTTTAAACAGCCTAAAAAACTGAAATGATAAATCTTTGTCGGAGTTTTTAAACCACCTACTACAAGTATTAGACCTCTGCTATGGTAGTGTTACGACCACCGTCTGCGTTTATTAGACATCAATCGAGGCCGATGGTTTAATATGCCCTCCGGAGCACGATATTTTCTTACGGACAATCAGGTGGTTCAACGTGATTTTTTAAACCAAACTGGGAAAAATTCACAAAGTGTTGAATATCAACCTTGTAGGTCAACTCACGGAAATCGAATTTGGAACCACAGACTCTGAGGAATGCTCCATCCATTAGACCACGAAAATACTTGAAAAAGTTGTCTAAACAGCATTTGCTGACTTTGGCGTAGTCGACCGACCATAGTCAATTGCCTTGTTTCGCACGCCGCTTTTTGCATTAATGCTAATTATTTTATGAAAACATGTTTGATTGTAGATTATTGTACCTTTCGGTTAGCTAATGAAACAGAGAACTCTGTTATGAAGTTTTACGGATTATTCCATAGTGATTTTTACAGTAGATTACCATGAATGTTGAAAAATCCTTTCACCAAAACATTTTCTTGTTTTGGCGCTGTATTTTAAAAAGAAGAGTATTTCTAACTAAACTTGTAACTAAAATGATTGTCCTATTCATTCACTATGAGATCATGTCAAAAACTATGCATAAAACGGTTTGGCTAGCTTTCGCATGACTTTAAAGTTGAAATCGGGAAATTTTTTTTAAAAAATCAAAAGTCCTAATAATTTTGTAACCAATCATTTCCGACCCCTGGTTCCATGGAAGAATATGTTGGAAATGGCCCCCCCTCTAACCACCTTCAGGGAATGCATCGAATTTCCAATCACCCTGTATAAGTATCATAAAAAAAATGTTATAGATGCTCATCACAAAAGAGGGTTGGCTCAGTTTTAGTCTAGTAGTGTAACAAGTAACAACCTAGCAACAAGGAGCGCTCTCAACGCCCACTGCTCTGTCTCAAGAGCGGTGTCGACAAACACCTCGACCCGGGTATTTGTAGAGCACAGTGCGACCGAGTAATTTGCACTACTGTAGGAACACACTGCTTATATTATGTAAAACAATTTTACAGATGCTCATAAAAGTGGGTCGGCTCAATTTTAGTATAGTAGTGTAACAACCTAGCAACAAGGAGCGCTCTCAACGCCCACTGCTCTGTCTCAAGAGCGGTGTCGACAAATACCTCGACCCGGGTATTTCTACAGCACAGTGCGACCGACTAATTTGCACTACTGTAGGGACACGCTGCTTATATAAGTATTCAAAAAGAAAAAGAATCACAGATGCTCATAACAACAGAGGGTCGGCTCAATTTTAGTCATCATCATCTGCCTGCCCTTATCCCAATTTATTTGGGGTCGGCGCAACATGTCTTTTTCTTCCATTTTAGTATCGTAGTGTAACAACCTAGCAACAAGGAGCGCTCTCAACGCCCACTGCTCTGTCTCAAGAGCGGTGTCGACAAACACCTCGACCGGGGTGTTTGCAGAGCACAGTGCGACCGACTAATTTGCACTACTATAGGGACACGTTGCTTATAAAAGTATTGAAAAAGAAAACAATTTCACAGATACTCATCACAAAAGAGGGTCGGCTCAATTCTAGTCTAGTAGTAGATAGAACAACCTAGCAACAAAGACGCGATTTCGGCTACCATCTGATCTGTCTAATCAGCACCCACTACTCTATCTCAAGAGCAGTGTCGACAAAAACCCTCGCCTCGGGTATTTGTCCAGCTGACTACTTCCCGCTTGCTGTGTTATGCTGGCTGAGAATAAAATCACCACAATTCGACCTGCAGGTGTTTAAAGGCTCTTATCGTGCAAGCGATTTGCGAGCTGATGCAGAGTGAAGGTGGATACGCAGCTAATTCGCCGCGAAGATATTTGTACCAAAACGTCACAATTCGTCGCTGCACTTCCATCGCGCGTCCGCAACGAATCCGTTGCGAATTCGCATCCGCTCCCAAACTGCTTGAGTAAAATGAGCCTACAAAGTAACTATACTTCACCTTTAATTCACCCAGAGAACAGGCTGCAATAGCGTGATGAGTATAGCAAATTTATTTTATTTTATTTATTTATTTATTTGTATTTAGAAGATTTACAGACAAATTTCAACTATACAAATACCTCCAATATAGGGGGAGGCCCACGTCCAGCAGTAAATTGTTTTGGGCCTCGCCTACTGAAGACATACTAAACTCATTAAGAATTGGCTATCAATCACTCTTCACTGATTTCTATGGTTCAAAAATGGCAAGAAGCAATATCACTATCTGCCTGTCCTTATCCCAAATCAGCTGTTAGGGTTGGTGCAGTATTATACGAGTATACGAATGTCTTTTAAATTAGTGCTCATGTAAAGCATGGGTCAAAGGCGCAAAATTGTCGAATCTACTGATAGGTATGTTATATGAAATAAAAGTTGTTTATTTCTTCTTCGTCAAAAGCAAAGGTTCCGAATGAAAATAACGACCATGAAATTCGAGTGCCTTCCTTTGTCATGCAAGGTCAAGGCCAGACAAAATAAACACTAATCCAAATGGGAGTTTATTACTGTCTGCTACTTAAAGGAAAATGGCCCATTATTACAAACATTAAACTAATAAATCTTAAATGAATTGCCTACAAAGCGGTATTTTCACGCAAATCCACAAAATTTGATTCAATAAAAACTTTTCGAAAATATTCCGTTAAAAAACTGGGCTAAGGCAAAAATGAAATAATGGCGCTTCTTTTTTACATAACTTGGTAAAAACTTCGAACAAGTCCCCAACTTTGGCATTATTCTTTGAATTATCACAGTCTCTTCGGTGTCTGTTGCAAGGTTCAGAGCAAGATCCCATAGGTACTTACTTTAAAAGTATAATATTGTTGCATAGAAATTGAAAAAAAACAAAGTGATGACTTAACAAATAGTATAACTACAGAAAAGTACCGAATTCCCCGAAAACGCTAAACAAAATCAAAAAAGGACAAACTACACACAACCAAGGTAACAAAACCAAGGTCGGAAAATCCAAGTATTACAAGTCCTTCTACACCTACAAATGTGTGCTGACCAAGACCTTTCCGATTGGCGTTAATCTTTTTAAATTTATTTGACCTTGATTATTTACTCAAAAGTATTGATAAAATTTGAAAGCACCAATATCTCACGAAAGAGCTATAAAAATAATATTTTTTTAGCTCGTGCGAATTGTGTAATCTCCGGATCTTAAATCAAACGTAAAAGTACTAGAAAACGATAATGGCAGTTGGGTTCACCCATTTCTGTCTACCCATTGTTTTCACAAAACCAATAATGAGTCCAAAAACTACAAACATGTGACCTCTTTGACCCCAGCCAGATAAGAAAACATTAAACTAGAGACAAAGCGCCGAGCTCAGTCGCCATGTAAGTACGTATTAGCTAACTTTTAATTGAGTTTTTGCAACACCCTTCCCTGGGCGCTTTCTTGCTTAATTCACATCAATTGCCTTTTATACGTTAGCTTGGATTTGTTAGGGTTGCTATTTTGTAGTTTCATGTATTAGGTAAGTAAGTTGGTATGTTTTGCTTTCACTGATGAGAATGTAGTACGTATAGGTATCCATCTCGTTAAGGGTGACATGATTTCAATTTTTGAATTATTTTGAACACTTTATCTTTCACATGAAACTGGTATACAAACAGTTCTTGTCCAGATTTCAAAATATACAATGTACTACGATTAAATGCGCACCTTTTATTACTTTTCATTTAAATATCTTAATCTTAACTATAAAAATCTGAATCACAACGCAACCCTATTACTAACGGTTCGTTAAGCTCGAAAGAAAATCCAAATGTCAAAATAATACGTGTACCTTTTAAGCTAAAGCTGGCGCAGGTAAGCCGTTTATGCAAATGCTTAACACATTAACCTAACAGCTAAACTACCGCGGCGGGCCACGACAGGGCGTGTTTTTGCGCCAGAATGGATGGCGTTTCTTGAACACGGACCACATTGTTTACTGACCACCGCCCGTGTTTATGGCCTAGAAACACTACTGGCACGCCACTGAACAAGATCTATGTACACCCTGTACGATTCGTTTTAATACGATAGAATCTCAAGAGGACTGACCGCTTTAATATTGATTGATTCTGTTGGTAATGATACTTTGTCAAAGTGCTTTATGAATGAAAATCAAAAACTTCACAACTTAAAATAATTAATAATAATTTAATAATTTAATCGTTTATTAATCAAAAACACTTTGGCGATTTACAAAATTGAGCCCGCCAAACTGTAAGAACAGTTTGTCGGCGGAGGCACTATACTCTCAATTACATACTTCAAGTTTGCCAATTTTCCTTTTCTTATATATAAGTATTTACTTTAATTACAATGATAAAGAAATATAGCATGCATTACATAAGTTTAAAGGTTACTTATCTAACTGTTTTCAATGTTTGACAATAACAATTCTGTAATTTTACGTTTGAATGTAAACTTTGACACATCATTTTCATTTATAGTTAATTCATTAAATATTTTTGGTACTAGATATTGTTTTGTTCTTTCACCAAAGTAGTTAGTGGCCCTAAAGAGACTATACTTATTATTACTGACTGCCCTGGTAGAATATGAATGTGTGGCCGTAGTTTTAAACTGGGATTTTCTATATTCTTCCAGAGCAATCAGTAATCTAACTTTTTCATGTACAGGTAGTATTTTACAGATTGGAAACAATTCGATATAATTTTTATTACATTTTTCCTTTACTTTAGTATCGACTAGCGATTTAAGGAATCTAATTTGAAGCTGTTTTATATCTTCAAGATATGAGTCAAATGTGCGGCCATATGTACTCAAACCGTATGAAAGAATAGATTCAACTAACGTGTGATATACAGTATACATAGTAGCCCTATTAGCAACAAACTTTAAGTGGTTGAATTTATCTAAAGTAAGTCTCAGTTTTGAACAGACATTTTCGACTTGTAATTTCCAAGAGAAGTTATAATCCACCATTAGGCCAAGATACTTATAGGTATGAACCAATTCCAATGGGCTACACTGACAACCTACTCCCCTAGTGTGGAGGCACTCATATGAGTGACCAATCACCACCGGTTTTGCACCAACGTTTTTGTTATATGGCGAATATATATGCATGCCTTTGGTTTTACTAATATTAATAATTATCCCATTATCATGGGCCCATTTTACAATGTTATCAAAATCCTGTTGCATTTTTTGCTGTATAACTTGTATGTCGTAATCTGCATATACTAAACAGGTATCATCAGCATACATAAAGATTTTAGAGTGCTGTACAACATTAGGCATTGAATTTACATGCATTATATAACCCACTGGGCCATAAACCGATCCAGTAGGTACCCCATATGTAGTATAAGCCTTTTCACCAACTTCACCACCCACTACTGTCTGAAGAGATCTTCCACTTAAGTAAGCCCTAAACCACTCATTTAGGGGCCCACGGATTCCACATTCTTCCATAGCAAGAAGCAGCTGATGGTGCTCCAAAGTTTCAAATGCTTTTTTGAAGTCTATAAAGATAACCATCAACTATAACGCCTATTCGAGAATGGAATCGATAAAGACAGATTGACAACAAGTAATAAGCAGCACTATCACTACACTTGTGTACGAAACTCAATCCAAATTGTGAGAAACATAACCTGGTCTTCTTCCTAGGAACACCGAGTCGTTCAACCTTGTTTTTGAGCTTTCACAAATTCTAAGCTACCAGCAGCATAGTATTCAAATTAATTTTAGGGGCAGTTCTCATTAACGGACGAATAGCTTTAGCAGTTTTTCTCGGAAATCCTTTTATAAAAGCATCGAAACCTTAATTCAAATGTCCTAAAGTGCTTTTCCGAGTCCATCGGCCATTTCTTGCTCTTAGGTGGATGACACACACACCGGATAATATTACGGTTCGTGACGTCTACTATGACAAACTGTGGAAGACTACGCAAGATGTTGCGGTTCCTGACATCTAAATGTTATTTATTTATTTTACCATTTATTGCACACAAAACATTAAACAAAAGACAAAAACATAAAGATATATGACACAACAGGCACAGCTCATTTCTAGATAGAAATTTCTTCCAGCCGATCGACAAAGAAAGGCAGAGAAGACAATGTACCGAAACCTTGTACCTACAACAGCATAACTAAATTAACAAACAGAAAGAACCAGTAATGTTTTATTTATGTTAATCCGTGAAAGCCGTAATTTGATGCGGTAATGTGTGCTGTAATATCTGGTTTTTGTGTTGGATTTCACGAGGCAAAGCACGATTTTGCAGGATGTAACGGCCACAGTGAAAAGATTGGCTGCTACAATTTGATGCTGTGACGCGAGCCATAGATATTCCGTTTTTGAATTGTATTGGACTACTTTTGTCAAAAACCGGATGCAGCAAAATACCGGAAAGTACAGCATTGTGTATGAGAACCGCTTTCCTTGCTCTTACCGGATCGTCGAAGACATAGTTTTAATTGGACTCCTTCCGTTTTACTTAAGGCTCTTAATTGATCTTTTTGCGTTTTAATTCGGACCGCCGTCTTGGATGACCTAACTGATTAAACGAGATGTAGATTTTCTTAAGAGTTTCTTTCAATATTAAAAATCTGGCCGCCTTTGACATTTTATTAGTTTCATGTGCTAACAAATATTTTCAGATAATAATTATGTTCGATTTAAGAATATCCTTCCTAGATTTTTAGCTTGTAGTATGTACTCAATAAAATGAAATAATGACACGCATTGGTTTATAAGAACCGCATAGCTTAATTTTATACTTCTACATACATTGCTTCTAAAGCGTAGCTAATCTCTACGGCGTAGCGAACTACTACGATCATAGTCCTATAATTCTGAATTACTTCACTAAGTACAGAATGATATGTAATAGAGGACACGAACCTCTATTTAATTTAAGAGAAGTAACAAATAGGATATGACAAGGCAAAGGTGCTAATGAAACTGAACAACTTTTCCCATGGTCAAAATATATTTTTAAAAAATGCGCCTCCCATAGTAAATCAATCAGCTGATCGGCAATTTAGTATGAGAGGTCCATTTTTTTCTATTTTCGCCCCTTGTTCCATGTTATACCCTTTTTGTTACTCCTAGTACATCGTGATTAAAAATTACCTGCTTGAGAAATCCAGCCAGTTTTTTTGGTCCGGTTAACTGTATAGCACACATTTGTACACCCGCACCGCGCGCTCATTAACGCTATGTGATCCGACTGCAGACACTATATTCAGATTTTCTCATTCGTGTATGTGAAATCATACTTGTTCAACTGAATAAATGAGAAATAGTGCTACAGGCTGTAGAAATGTATAAGATTAAGAGGGTTGTGATAATATAAAGTAATATGAGTACCTAAGTATATTACCTATCTACATGTCCATTAGCCCTTTGCTGGACTAAAGCCTCATAAATTGAAAATAAGAAAATTGAAAAATTCATTAGAAACTGCTGGGCGCCGGGGCTCGAACCCGGGACCGTGGGGTACCGTCACACTGCTCTGCCAACTGAGCTACGGGCGCCTAGTGGAGCCTGATGAATTTCTCAACCTCTTGATGCTCGTCTCGAAGCGACGTTAAGCGATTAAGTACCCCACGGTCCCGGGTTCAAGTCCCGGCGGTCGCTAATGAATTTTTCAATTTTCTCATTTTCAAATTATAAGAATAATATAACACTGTGAGTGCATTAAAAATCCCAATACATTATCTAAAGCCTTCTCTTGGATATACACTACACCAGCACAAGCTCAAATTATTTTATTGTCATCTAATCACGATTTTTCACTTCGTTTTAGTTATCTGTCCACCTGGTAAGAATTTAGTACAATATACTGTGTGTGTACTTTCAATACTAATTCGTATTCTTTTTCTTTGCTAAAGAAGGTAAGATTTCACTGCAGTCATATTTCAAGTTAAATATTGCTCGGTCACGCAAGCTAAGGTCATAATTAAAATGTATTCATAATTTAAACATAGCATTAGAGTCACATATTATAAACTGGAAAATAAACTGCAATGTTTGTAAAAAACAAGCTATAAAAGAATGTGAACACGTAAATAGGTAAGTAAGTTTCAATGCACCATAAAAGTGTTTTGGCGTGTTTAGTATTACAAGTAGATCTCTAAGCGACATAACACTAAAACGTACCTACTTAGCATCGTTCTAAACACGCAATCATCACACAATTAGAAGTTTTTTACGAGTTGCAACTGCCAGCTGTATCTACATTAAAAGTCACACAATTTAGCGTGACCGCCGGATCCAAATCGGTTTGCCAGGTTGTAAATTGAAATCGCTAAATGTTGACTCTAAATAATTAATGATAAGTGCCTCTGTAGACCCTTTCACGCTATAATAACATTAACGAAACGAAGTAGGATGTCGAACTGCTAACAGCTGATTAAGTATAAATGCCTAATTTATTTTTACCCGACTGCCCCAGATAGAGGTGGAGGAAAACGTTACGTACGTTTATCAAGAGAAAAAAAAGCAACAAGCCTCGGCAAAATAGAAAAAATACGTGCAGCAACGCAAAATGCGTCGCCAAATCTAAATAATCTAAAAAGAAGTCAATGAGACTCCCTAAATCATACCCTACCCTAAGGTGCCTAAAATACTAGCAGTATTTTTCAAGAGTATGTATATGCGTACTATGTGGATAAGAAATTCTATTTCACGGGCTACAGCCCAAACGGCTAAGTGGATTGTCACATTTAAGGTAAATAACAAGTGAATTTGACTAAGTTAAAATTTCATAAATTCAAAATAGCGTATTTTAAATGAAATAAATAACTTTCAAATTACCGCAGTCGGGTTTTTGTTTCCCATTTAATTGCCCTGCATGCTGAAGTCGATTTCGAGTAACAAACTCGATTACCGAGTACAAAGATACAAAGAAAGAATTTTTCTCTTTCCATCTGATAAAATGTACCTAGTTTTCTACTTAATTGCAAACACAACAACCGTATGCAAATCCCAGCATATTCTTTTGTGAAATGCAACGAAAATCCTCCTTAACAAGCATGCATGACGTTGTCAGTGAAACGAGCAGCGCATTATAAAAAGTGGAATTTAAGAATGAAATTTTCGTACAGAGGTGCGCTACTGTCTTTTTTTTCTTGATATTAACAAAAGCGGACGCGTTTTTCAAAAGCTTGTTATAACAGGTACGAAAATTGTGGGGAATATTAAACGCTGCAGTAAAATAACTTCGAAATACTGTTTGTTTTATTCTTGTGTAGGATGCCAAGTCAGTGAACGATCTGATGCATTATAGCATTCCTACTTATTTTACGTAATCGATTGAAATAGTTAGTTGAGTTTGTTTGTACATACATACATACAAATATAAGAAAACTCATTTTTACGCTTGTGTAGATAAATAATGATAGAAATTGTTTTAAAACTAAAAGAAAAACATCTTTTACTTAGTTTAGGTAAACTTTAAACGAAAAAAATAAAAAGATAATGTATTAAATTTACCAGACACGGAGGGATAGTGTATGTCTCCCTAATACCTACAGGCCCAGGGCTCAACAAAAGGCATGAAAAATGGTTGCTGTGAAGACGTGAAAGGGACAAAGGTAGTCTTATCTGTTGGCAGATTCAACAGCGCTGTGTTCGCATTCAGATGGGTTTTTAGAGGAGTGTGTGGAGTTGAATGGGGTTTTGATAGGGGCGTTAGATGGTTATACAGGCTTACAACGGATGTTTAAAAAGCGGAATGCAAACGAGACGGATGAAAAAAATTGCGACGCGTCAGTGGACACACAAATTCACAATGTAGGATTTGATCTATCATTGGGACGACGACAACGCATGTTTACTCAAGGATTGATTTTTTCTTCGTATTTTTGGGGTTAGTATTACTTTTTAAAAGGAAAACAAAATAAAATGTGGACATAAGACAATGTTGTGAGTTATTTGGATTGAGATATACCTATTCATGAAGTTATACGAGAAGAGAAACGAATCCACCGTCATGCATTTCTTTTTCTTTTACAATGTCATCCCACACGCTCCGTGACGACAAAGTCAAAGTGATATATTTCCTAGGAACGGGATCATTGTCATACGAATGTCGGTTTGTACGCATATGCCGACCGCATTTCGTATGCACCCGCGTCGTAAAACGTAATGTGCGCCGTCTTCGCCTGTTAGCGTAATGTGCAACGTTGCAACAATCATAGCGGGATATGTGTTGTGAGTCTAACAATGATAGAAGGTATTCGAGCGGAAAGTCTTTGAACGCAATATTATAAAAATCTGACACCTTTTCAATTCTTTGTGTATTCGGTATACATAATAATAAGTCTATGAAGTATACTATTTAAATAGCATGCTCGCAGATATGTTCCAAAGATAAACTGATGTATCATCGTAGGACGATATTCTCAAAGTTTAAGTTTACATTGAGTCATAGGCACTGTTATAGATTGTTGTACGTTGCGCTCTGCAGTATTTGCAGCATCGCTCGCAATAAGATATGTCAGTTCTTCTGAAAATTATCATAAAAGTGTAGATTAAGTATTGACATACTGATGAAGAGACAATTTATGTCGCTTGATTGCATGCTAATAGGCCGTATACCTACGACGTACTATGCTAAAAGAAGAAAGAAGAAGTTTATATTATATAAATAATAAGTTATGATATTGCGCCGACCCCAACTGAACCGACATATAAAAAAGCAATCTAAACTAACCTTTGTTTTGAAAACACACCGACACAAAACAAAAAAACACAGTATCATTGAACTTGTTCCCCCAAATGCAATGTTCTCGCGAACGCAAATATCTACACTCGTTCTTTTGAAAAGGAAAGGAACGAAAAGAAAATGCAAGACGACATTTAGTCTCAAAGTTCTCCACATTAAGGACCTCCAGGGATCGGCCAGATTCATCAATGTGTCTATTAGTGCGCCCGGTGTGCACCAAGACACAGTAAATGTAAAGACAGTAGATTTAGCGTATTTTTTGCGGTTCGGTGTATTCAATCAATAAAAATAAACTTTATTTCTGCTATGAATGTTCGATTCACAATACTTGTCTATCCTAATCTATTTATCACATGAATGCCATATTTATAAGTAGGTAGTAGGTTCGGTAGTATTATTAAAAAAAACTACACCTATCCTTGTTCATATAGTTCAGTATTTGCAAGTGTACCTACCAATTTTTCCATGCATGTACATGTTCAATTAAATACATGACAGTTTGGCAGTTACTAATTATGACCACATTATCAAAAATTCGGGGACTGGCGCGCGGGGCGCCTATACGTGCCAACTCTATATTTTGTGAAATTATTCCCGTTATGTTAAAGGCTAAATACTATAATGTACTGTTTTTCTCGCTACTGTGACCGTAGTCCGACTCACAAGCCGCTAGGGAGCCATTCTTTCATTTATTGAAATACGCTAAAAAGCGCCACAGATAATGTAAATGTATTGCGTCTGGTAACCCTCGAGAATACTTTTCTGAACCTAATTCATTTATTAATGGCAATATACACGCAATGTATCTAATGGCTGGCATGTTAGGTGTATTTAAAAAAAAATATAACTTTTCGTTATTTTAGTTAACAATGCGGCCCGTCAGAGGTTTTACCCCGTGCAATTTATTTTCCCGCGGGAAAAGACATTTTTACGGCATGTATTATATTGTATTTGACTATCAATAAGAAAATCTTTGCGCGGTTTATGAGTTAGCAAATTTCACGTTAGACCAACAGAGAAACGCAAAAACTGACTTCATTCTATATCTACTACGTATTGCTGATAATAAAATTGATGTTGATATTTTAGTAACTAAGAGACGGGTAATTAAAAAATATCATTATTTTACTAGATGCGGTAGGTTCTTTTTATTTTTCTAATGGGATTTAAGTAATAATTTCTGAGCTTTTGTTCTTAAAAATCCAGACACAAACAGCAACGCCAAAGTCTAGACCAAAACATGCTAGTCTAAAAATGTTTTCAATGGGAATTGCTCACATAAATATCATTGCGTTACAACTCTCAACACGAAATAAATCGCGCGTCCGAGTGGAGTATCGCATAAAGAAGATTGGTTCCGTGCAATTTCGGTAATGCACGACTTGGCGGAATAACAGTACTGAGGGGCCTACATTCCTGTTTGGACTTATACTCAAGAAAAGAAATGAAACAAAACAAAGAAAAAAAAACCTAATATTACCAGTTCCCATCATGTAACAAGTAGATGTGTGCGACTGCGGTAATTTTAAAGTAGTATTTTGCTGTATAAATCTGCCATCTTGAATTTATGAATTTTTAATATATTCAGTGTCACTCGCGCTGCTGAGACAAATTTAACGACTCCCTTATGGCAAAATCCAACTATGGTTTGGGCTGTAGACCGTGAAAAAAAATTTTCTTGTTCACATACATACATACTCTCGAAAAACATAACCCTCCTTCTGAGACAGTCGGGTAAAAACAACGCTGAGCAATCAATTATCGAAGAGATGTTGTCCCTTTATTCCACATTACTACCAATACAAGACACGAAAGAAATGAAAAATCGAACGGCAGTTGTTACTCAGCGTTCTTTTTACATGGCACCGACGCCTATAGGCGCTATACACACACAACGTCCGTTGGTGCGTTATTTTTGCGCAGCGTTATCCGTTGCGATTGAAAAATTCGATTTTCACCTTGTTTTCTTACAGATACGGTTTATGTGAAACGGTTCGACAGACGTATCCGTTATAGCAAAAATAGCGCACAACGCTGCTTTGACGGAAGCATTAGTAAACAATTTGACATACACCATAATTTGTATGAGAATAAGGTTGAAATTCGTATTGTCCCAACGCATGCGTACGCAGCGCAAAAATAACGCACAAACGGACGTTACGTGTGTTTCTCGCCTTAATTGGCTTAGTAAAAGGAAAATACCAGTGTAGTGGCAGAACTAAAATACGAGACTGACGTGTCAAATGTAAATTAGGGAAACATATTTGATTGACATTTAAACTTCTTGTTGATTATGTTTTATGATGAAGTCAAAATATGACAAGTGAAACTGTAGAAACTAAAGCGTACCTATTTCCAAAAAAAATGGTGCTATTAGAATGGTGGAAAGGGGAATAGACTTTCAAGATACCGCAGATATTGATTGAAGGCAGCGATAACGTGGATTTATTACGATACCGCATATTTATAATTTATTTTACCTTGTTTTGGGGGTTAAATATAAACACTTAGATGGCGGTCATTAGGTATATCTACACAATCATGTCGGAGGTGAAGGTTGTTCAAATAGTCTGAATCCAGAGTCCATCAGATAATTCGTAATAGACTCAGTCCACATGAAGACGTCCTAGGGATTGCTTTCGTTTTCGTGTGTGTCAAAGTTTTTCAACCGCGTACTACAAGTATCAGGCACAGACGAGTAAAATTCAAACGTACCTTTTAAAATACAAGTAAAACTATTGTCCCATATCAATTGCATCTGTTTTACAAAATGGGTTTGTTTGGCGACCTATTAACATTGAAAATAAAACAGCAACCTTAATGATGAAAAAGTTAAATAATTTATCAGCAACAAAAAAAAAACTCGGCTATTATTCATATGCCACAGAGAACAGTCCATAAAATATGTCTGTTATTAAATTTAATTTCGTTTTCGAGCAAATACGCGTTATTCGGGTTATTTTATATCACTAATTTAGCTTTGGTACCGCAATAAATTACACGAGAGGAAATAAACTTGGCACTCCGGAAAGAGGAAAAAATGCTAATAAAATTGTACCTTCACCGTTAATCTTAACCCTCGCGTAGCACAGTTTTGTTCAGATTTCGCATGGAGTTAGGTGGAAAGATGAGAGAAAACATTTTGTAATTACTAAAAAATACTAGATTGAGTCCAAAACTGTACGTGAAGGCGGGGATTTCAAATAACTAGCAACTCACTGGGCCAATCATCTCAGAGAATTAGATAAAGAAACTCTTTTTATCAGGAACATACGCAAGTATAGGCATTCCTACTTAAAACTTCTGTGATTGGTATAATTTGGATTGAACAAAATGTATGCGTCATCGTTTATTTTAAAATCTTTCTGGTACTGCCTTCAACTGTGTCTAACTAGACCCTACATTAAAAAAAATCCTTTATTCAAATCCCGACTGTACCTATTTTGGGACCAACTCAAATATACTTACCCTTTCCCAAAAAGTACTTTCTCTTGGCGGTAAAAAAATCTTTACCTCCATGTTAATATTCAGGTGAGGGTGACTAACATTTGCAAGGGGCGTACCGCTAAGTGGATGAAATTAATTGGCACGGCCACTTTTACCGTACATTTCCACTTATTATCCTCTCTGGAGGAAACGCAAAAAATAAACGAACGATTTGATGGTTTAAAGGCTATTATTATGATTAAAATCTAATGAATTACACTTATTTAGTCTTAATAAAATATTAGTTGTGCCTTCTTAATGCATCCCACAGCTAGACAAAGGCCCTGAAACAAGACTAATAAAAATTTAATTGAATTTCTAGACTGCTCAAGCATTTACGTAAAGTTGATTTTTCTACTCAGTTCCGGTTGAAATTAAAATTTATCCAACAGCAGGAGCTCACTTAGTAACTGGCTCACTTCAGGCTTAATACAACACTATGAAGACCGACACCGCTATAAGACTTAATCTAATTTGCAAAGCTAAACTTACTTTTTTCAAGTGAGCTTAGCCATGGCCGGGAGTGAGCAAGCGACGCTTCAAGCCATGACTCTGAATTTGCAGTTTAATTAAATGGAAACAAGGGAATGGTGGGACTCGCTCGTCACTCCGTTCCAATGGTTAGTTTTTATACGCTTCGGGCTGTCGCATATTCTGATATTTTAAAAAGGCCGTTCATTCGCTCTGGATTTATAGCCCGACTTCCCTTCCGCTTTTTTCCAAAATCTATTACGGTGTTCGCGGGAATTATTTGCTGTACCTGTGAAATATTTCGTTCGGACCGATTCCGACGGCGCGCAGTGTATTTTCGTTTGGAACAAAAGCAAAAGTTTGGGAATTTTTCACGTGACAACACTGGAGTCATTGAATCCGAATAAAACATGAATAATGAAACAACAACGCAGAGTAGCTGGGTAATATTGTTTGAACAAAGCGTGTAGTAGCGACTTTTCTTTGTCATCATAATTCCTAATTTCATACATCTACGTTTATTGAACGAGACCCTTTGAAGATAGAATCACGGCAACCAGACACAAATCAACTTGAGCCCGAGAACTAGACTTGTTGCGAACAGGTAACGTGGTAACAGGTGCCAAGGAGACATAAGAGGAAAACGGTGGTAAATCCGGCCGGGGGTCGGTTGGTGGGCTGTCCTGCTGTCAATTAGCCAACGTGCGGCAGGTGTCAAGTGACTGTAATTAACCAGGCAACCAACAGAGAGGCCGTTTCGACAGACAACGCCGGCTGGACTAACAGACCTTTAGTTCAGTTTAAGTGGCCGAGGTAGTGCAGATTTCTAGAAGGAAATGTAGAGTTTTCGATTGTCATACATGTAGGTACGAACAGTACCTTCAGTTGTTAAAAAAACATGCTAAAGATATGTTTAGAAAATGTATCTAACATAGAAATCCTGAAAAACGTTGTTGCTTTTTACAAAGCAAGAAAATAGAGCGCAGGCAACGGAAGAGCTAAAGCATCGCTGGTAATTCATCAAGCTAATTTAAAACGTTTCCTCTTTTTCACTTTTTTTTTACAGACGACTAAACGAACATAATAAAATATAACGAATCAATTCGTACCCCTCATTATAAATAAGTTCACAACCCTTGATTACGTCTGAAGAACGAAAACGAGAGAGAAAGGGGGACGACAAGACTTTATTACACATTTTCCTTTCTTTTTCACCCTGGTCTCCCCATAATCACAGCGTGCTGAGCATATCTGAATTAAAGAAAAAGTCGACGAAATAAAGGGGAAATAAGGAAGAAATTGAGATTATTAAAATATTTCTTTGAATCCATCCAAAACTTGAAACGTTTGAGGAATATTAAAGGGAGATTATTTTTGCGGGACATTTCAAATAGGCGAGATTATTCGTTCATTGGCAAGTAAACTTTTTAAACTGTACAAAATTAGGTCATTTGTATTGCATTTAAAAGAGTAAGCGCAGGACAAGTTACTGCCTTAAAGGGACTTTAATTTCGTATTTTAAGTTTACTTCGGTAGGTATTATAAGTTAGTCCGCATTCACTAAGTTTATTCCCTGGCTTTTCTTATTCCCTATTCAAGTATAATCCTCTCTATTTTATGAATAACCTGGATACTTATCTCGAAGCGGAAGTCCATAAGATGAGAAAACAGTTTTGGTTGCCAACTTGTCTCTGGATTTTCCTTTGGAAATGTAATGTATATTTTCGTGAAAAAAATATCACGAAAGACAATTTTTAGAAACAACCTATTTGATCTAGTAGAGCGACTCACCGCGAGCCGTCGTCACCCTAATTTGCGGTGTAGCTTGTAAAATCTAATATAATGATTGAATCATAAAAATATGATCACTTTTCACAGTAGTTTAATGTCAAATCAGTGTCTTATATATTTTACGAGCCATTTTTAAGTCGAAGCATCAGCAAACTAATAAAACCTAACTAAACTAGCGTTCTTCATTAAATGCAGGGCCTCTTAATACGCAATTAAAGGCCAATTAATTAAAAACTTAACCGAGAAAATATGGCTTGAAATTCAGCCACCCTAGTTAACCCTACATGAATTAGCTCTGGCAGTTGCCTGCAAATTGTAATGAGTTTTTAATTCCGGTATAGCCATTGCGGACTAAAACAGTGTTGCAAACCCAATGTGACACTTACCTATGTTTGTAGTAGTTTAAAATGTTGTGATATCTATTGAAGTACACGTTTATAAATTAATATTACAAGTTATTTCAAAAATGATTACCACATTAAATTTCTTGTAAGAGAAACCTTCAAGCTATTACTGAATTAAATTACAGGACCTGAGAATATATAGAAGTATTGAAAATAAATACATGGACCCAAAACAGTAGCTACACTATAACAGCAAATAACTTTCAAAAAAGTGTTAGGCATCTGTAGAGGTTGTAATAAATATTGCATTATAAAAAAGTACAACCAATAATAATAAAGTTATACCAAATGAAAAGCACAAAACATGAAAATAAAAGTTTGGCAACACAGAATCTCAAAATTCCAGCCAAAGCCTCACTTGACCTAATTTTGTTGAAATTCTCGCGAACTTTCCGTTTACATTTACAGTAATTAAAGGAGATTTTGGTTTGTTTTTGCTGTATAGGTAAGTTTGATTCGTTAGCGTCTATTACAAATGGTAAACAATCGAGTTTACTGTTGTTATTTTCTAAGCACTGCCTATATCAAATTCGGATGATTTTCTTTTGATTTATCTTGTAGCTAATATTCCAAGGTGCATGCTCGACAGAGTAGACATGAGAGAGACATGCATGAGACTTAAGATAGCATCTGTCAAACAAATGATCGTCGAAGACTCTTAAAACCGTTTGGACATAAAGTGTATGAAACAGTAGAGACAGAGCTACACACATGAGACGCGCGTCTTATCGATAACGGCTGACGATCTCTTGTCTGACAGATGTCAATTCTGTGGAGTTTGCTCCTAATAATAGATAGGTAATTATAAATTTTTCGATTGAAAAAGAGGAAGAACTACAATATGAGTAGCGATTTCTCTCAGACACAAGAGCGCAGTTCTTTTTAGAAGCAGTATCTTTTTTACTTGTGTAATAATCTAGACTCTCTGGACTATCGAACGAAACCTGTGAAATACGCTTTGAAACCTGTGAAATAAGACTTGTCTAAGAACACTTTATAATGAACAAGGCACAAGTAGTATCGGAAGCTCAAAGCATCTTTACGTACAAGATGCACCTCAGAATTCTATTAAAAGGGGCTCAAGTTGTTTGCCGCCCCTTTGTTTTATGTTACATCGTTCCAAGTGTGTACCTGCTTATTCTATGTAACCCTATCTTTAAGACGACGACATGACAACAATTTCAATTTCCATAACTCCTTCTGCATACTACGTTCGACGGCATACACCAAACGAACCAGCTTTGTATGACAAAAAAGATGAACTTCTCGTCTTCGTGTTTAACGCGGGTCGTATGACACTATTCGCAATTTTCTTCCACTACAGTTTTGTGAGTCATAACGAGGAGTTATGGTTTCCACCTGCGTCTATGAAGTATTCGCTCCAAGGAATAGCCGTAGGCATTTTACCTGCGAGGTTTCAACCTATAATGGGGCTCTTAGGTTAAAATATTTGGAAATATTATCTGACTGTGTGAGATTGTTTTGGTTTAAAATTAAAATTTGAAATTCATTTTAATTGGGAGTATGATCTACATTTTTATTTATCCACATACCTAAACGGAAAATGCTACTCAAACATACATTTACTTTAATAAATGCTTGTATTACTGGAAAATCAATAGCTTGTTTTCAAAATTGAATTTGTCATTTGGTTTTCCACAAACCAATTATCTGGGTTGGCCATGGTTTTTTTTCAATGTTTGTTTTAAATGTTAAATTAAATCATGAATCCTGTCCCTCCCACATACACCAGTTATTGCCTACACTGTCTGAAAGTGCACATTGCCAATCAATTATGTAACACTTATTTGAAACTACTTGTATAAAAAAGTTGAAGAAAAGTAGAACTTTTGAATGATATTGAGTTTTTTTTTTTCGTATTTCTGGCGAAGGATTGTCTATCGAAAAAATATACTTTGCGCAAACTTGAAGTGCAAGAGACTTTCTTTAGCGTTTTTAACTCTGTAAACAGGTAGAGTGAAGTCAAGTTGGTTGAAAGTTTGCCAGCCAGTGACTTGGGCGTAAACTCGCAACAAAGTTGATTGCCCCGCGACCGCACGGGTCGGACGACTCCAGGATTTGTGTGGAACTTGGCTTTATTCCACGCGAACGACTGATCACTATTAAGTTGGTGACGTTGCGATACGAAGTTCTGTGGAGTTGTGTCTAACTATGTATTGAAGCCTGCTATCGGTATTCGTTCATGCAAGCCAGAGAAATTCTTCTTCACCTTCACCTTTCAAGACTCCGACTTGATTAACACCTCGATAAACAATGGTGTCGAGAAACTTTTTTTTTGTTACTATGTAGGTAGTACCTGGACCTCTGACAAGATTGAAACTAAGTAGGTATTAGTACGTATGTTATTGACAGTCCATGCGGAATAGTATAAAATACCTAAAAATAGGATGAAAGAAGTTGGATTGGAAGTCACTCAGTACCTAACTAAATATGATATACTGAATACTTGTCATATGTATTTTGTGTCGTGATTGAGATGAACTCATTTCCGCATTTTGTTTAATTTAATCTCTGTGCTTTTGCTAACAGATTTAAAAATATGCAGGGTCGGTTGAGGCACCGCTTGCTCTGTTGGCACAACAATAGGACAGTAACCCACAGTCCCAATGTATATTTTCATTTAATAAGAAATCTTTTATTATCTCATTTCCACCTGCGGCTGCGAGTGTGACGTCACAGCCCGTCACAGCTCAACGGAGTGTGATGCTAATCGGTAGATTACCAACTCAAATGATGTTTGATCGGTTATTGGACACGATTATTGGCTTTGGATATTTGCTGAGTCTATATCACCGAATGTGATTTGAGTTTGCTACTATAATGGTTATTGTTCTTAACAGCACATGTATAGCCAATCACGCATGATTTAAAAAGCAATTTTTTCGAGGTACATCAGGCATAAATTTGGTTCATATACAATGAGTGCAAAGGGTTATGATACAGATCAATTTTCAGATATGGGCGGGCAGCGGGCATACTAATTTCCTAGCGGTTTCTTGTTTTGTTTCACGACGTTAGATGGATAGGTAGCTTTTTGGTAAAAAAATTCAAACACGACACGACTGTAGCCATCGTAGCGAAACGCTACGACATAGCTACGATATGAAGATAACGCAATAAAGTAACATGTAAATCGTATGCAAACAAAGTAATCATACAAACACACCTTGTTATGCTATTTACCTTAGTAGATAACTAACCGGCATAACGTGATTAATTCATTACAGGTCAGTGGTTAAATTGGCCAATCGCTGTTCGTTCCAATTTCAATTTGACGCCGAAAAACCGTAGCGCCACAATGTTATCATCGGTGTTGAAAAAATAATCAACCTACTGTACTGGTTTTGATGTAAAAATTACTTTCATCATGAAGCTGAATGTTTTTTCGAAGGACCGTTTGAAGAAAAACAAAAAGTGAGCTACTTTCGCAATAAATATCAGTTACAACTTACCGCTACAAAAGATAGGGCGATCAAAGAAAACAAGATCAATCTTAAGTAAAAGCAACAAAAAATGTGTCACAATAACGTTTTTGTACCTTACTCTTCCGGGCAATTTCGTCGAATAACAAAGGAAGATAACAAGCGGCTTCAAGACTCTGATCAAAAATGAGGAAAACGGGGCCTACGTTTTTTAAAGAACAAGACAACAACACATAGTGTAACCTATTTGAAACGCCGAATAGGTAGGTAGGCAAATGTTCATAGGTTCGTTAACGTGATTATGAGTACATGTCATACCTGATATTGCGAATAGAAGGTCTACCTTCTGTGTTCAGTATTTTGTTTCTTATCGCTTTAGCTGTAATGCAGATTAATTTAAAAAATACATGAAATTAAATCAAAATTTGACAAAAAATGGTGCTAGTTTAAACAAGAGGGACGGAAAGCACGGGAAACTTGAAAGAAGTATACAAAAAACAGACTTTTTTACAGATTTACAAAGCATGATATGAATGTGTGACAAGTAAGCTTATTTGGAGTGAGCACGTGTTAATAATCTTGAAGTGCTGTTTTTTCTTCACGACACATAACACACTCCGTTTACTTTTTTGTCTAAGCTTCAGCTGGATCAGTGGGTGGAAAATAATTGATAATATAATTTAAGAAGAAAGGATGATATCTCTCTGTCACGGATACCAATTTATTTTGAAGGTAACAAATATCTGTAGAGGCTGATAATCTTGAAAAATTGACCTACTAAATAAGATATTGGAAAACACTTGCTGAAAATACAGTTGTGCATTTATTTAGATAGTAAAGTACCTATTTCCAATATTTCGGAAAAATTACAAAATTGGTGCAAAATTATACATTAATAAAGATTGAACGACTCGGTGTCCCACACGAAAAGAAGAAAAATAAACATTTTAAAAATCTACGTGTTTTGCGACTGCAAATTTGGGTAAACACTTCCAGTAAGACGCTCACATTAAATTACAATAATTAAACTAAAAAACGGTGATTTAAGCAGCTTTAACAGCAAAAAGATTAAGAAAAATTCAATTTGTTTAAGTATCTGCCGACTTCTCGGAAGGATCTAAAGGATTTTGAAGAAGCCTGAACAATGAAATGATAGCCAGCTGGACTAATAATATTTTACATAACTATGCTGTATGGCGAAAGTTGTATATTTTTATGACTGCACTTTACATGGATAGATCGCCTGTTTCAAAGCTTCATGCATACGACATGGATTAATAACATCGTATCGTACGTGTACTTTCCAACTCCTATTAACTGGAACACTACACCGCAATGACCCAAGACTAAGCTCCGACTCGTATTTGGCCGCAAACTTTCTGTGTGTGTAACTTCTTAGTCACTTTGTAAGTTGTAATTTGGCCTGCTTTGGATGCGGGTTGTAGCCAACGTTTTCTTGTTTGCACTAACTTTAATGTCACCAACTTAGTTTGACTAACGGCGCCGCCGGGGCAGTAAATTATTGGAGTTCAAAATGTATACAAATAGGAATGCGGTTTGGTAGTGTCTGGTGGATTATATTTGTGATAATTTATACCACTGACGTAGGTAAGTCTTAGGAAGTTATTGGTTATTCCACGAATATTACAAAAAAAAATGGACACGCACTATTATGTATTCTGTGGCACGGGATACCTGTATCAGAAATTGATATATACTGTATGGGCTAAGTAGTTATGGACGTACATTCAAAACTTACTTGGATCAAATTTACAACATCCAAGTAAGAATACTTAAATTAGTTGTCCCGTTTGACGTAAAGTCGAAAGTTACAGACGACCTTGAACTGTTTCAGTTCTGTAAGGTATTACCTGTTCAAATTCTCTTTAAAATACAGATTTTAAAAGAACAGAATTTATTGGACGTTGTAGTTCAGTTCTGAGGTACCTCAGAACTGAACTACAACGTCCAATAAGTCATTCTACGGTCACGAGACAAATAACTAATAAACTTCTAAAAGTACCAAAATCCCATAACTTCTACGGAAAACGCACATCAGAATACATAGTACCATCTCATATAAATACAATACCACTGGAAACGCGTCAAAAAATAACCAGAACCAATATTTCTAGTGCACTTAAAAACGAAATGCCAATGTTGTTGTATAATAAAATAGGTCGAAATAATTATCGGAGTTTGTGAACCGGTTTGATGGACTAGTCGTGGTGACGTACTGTTGACCGCCCCACCACACCACCATGCCGCCACCGCGCCGCGCTGCGCCGCCGCTGCGCTGGCCGGCCGGCTACCTACTGTATTCTAACTTTATCTACCTAGTACCTACTTACTTATGTTATGTGTTGTTGTTATTAATTACGAGTAGATTATAAGTACATCAATGTAATAGATAAAGTTGATTTTATTTTTGTATTTATAGCGGAATTATGTCTGACAAACCTTTACAAGGTTTATCAAAGGCATTTAACTCACTGTATGTTTTTGTATACTAAGCCAAATAAATAATAAAAAAAAAATTATAATTGGTTGGCGCTTCAGCTAAATTTATGCAAATTTATGTATTAAATATTTTTAAGAGCTCTATGTAGGTATTATAAACATAATGATATCTTTCGTAACATTCCGATATTTCTACTGGAAAGAACCGTGTTTATGTAGTTTCGATCGAAAACACTATTTGCGAAATAGCTTTCTTATTTATACTTTTAGAGCTATAATTAAGTAAGAGGTGACCATACAAACCAATCTAGGTCCCTAGGAGACAAACAGATTGTTATGTTTGGCAATAGCGATCGTATTTTTACGGCCATTAACGCTTTACCTAACCCGCAAGGGACCAAGGCGGGATGTGTGTGTTCATTATAAATGTCTGGAATAATATAGCTACATTTCCAGTAAGTAGGTAATAAAACTGTGGACCACCTATTCATAAAAACACCTACTCATTCGTGGACCAACGACTTAATTTGAGGGTACCCACTTGTACTGGTTTTTAAATCCAAATACTAAGAAAAACCAGTTTATCTTGATACCTTAAATGGAGTGGATTTTCTGGCGACAGTACTAGTTTGTTTACATGGTTTCCTCTACATCTACGAATACTACTCTGAGTTTGTACCATCGAATGTTTTATTGCTGCGAATCAGCTATATTGTTTTGTAATAAATCACTAAGTATTTCTCTCTTTTGATAAGCTGAGCGAGAAAATATAGCTTTTCTCTTAGCAGCGGAAGTGGTGTGCGGAAATCGAGCCGCGCGCCACGCAGCGTGTTTTATTTATTTTAACATCTCGTCAGCTACATCCGGTACTCGGTGAAACATTGGATTGTATCCGCTGATACAGGTTCTTACGAGGAAAAATAAACATTGTCCTATATTGCAATACAACGTATCAGTTTTGCTGTCTGAACGTGTTTTCTGAAGCCTATAGTAAACACGAAAGATCTATGAATATAAAGTTCAATACTTGCTTTTATAAATCATCCATCTGCATGTAAAGTCTCTCCAATTAACGGCATTTGTGTCGATTTACACATGTAAGGCTCACCTTTTTAAGTTCCTATTAAATTCAGTGCAAATATTTCAAGGGAGTGTTTTACTCTTGAAACTGAACATTTTTTTTCCATGGAACATAGATCGACATATGAAAACAAAAGTGGAACCTCCCATACAAATTGACTTGGTCGACTGGTAGATTTTGTATGAGAGGACCAATCTTTTTTCATATAGCGACCTATGTTTCTTGGGGAAAGTTGTTCAGTTTCACAAGTAAAACACAGCCTGAATTTAATAGGACCTTATAGAAGAGAAGGTATTTAGGTAGATATTATATATAGGTATATCGCGGTCTATCTATAAGGTGTGAATAAAATAAATGCTATACAATACCATCGTACTAAAATTTATACTAAAGTACCTACCTCTACACTGAATCTACAGGACTTCCCTAATTAGTCCGGTAGCACGTATTGCGCTGGCTAAGGGCGGAGGGCGATAATTGGCGCCCCGACGGATGTCACTTAGCGCCGTCTCAGGAATTAGTGACTCGCAGTGATTCCCCAGGGACTCCCGAGGGACTCCCAGTGACCTCTAGTAACTCCATTGCATTCAGTTGCGCTCGAGCGACTGAGTCGGATAGCCTGTGCTGTGTGGCAATTGTTAAAGATGTTTCTGTGTAATTTGATATGATAGTGTTAATAAACTCAATTCCGAAATAAAATAGTTATAGCTTCATCCTAATTAATTTATGTATGATGCAATTATTCTTGTCATTTTATTTGAAGTCCAACCAATAATAAATCTTGCACCACATTGTAGCACGTTCGGGAAATGAAAATCGCGCCGCACGTTCCCCAGTATACCTCGTCGTTAGAATCGCACCACACGTCCTCCAGTACACCTCACCGTCGCGACGCGTAAATTGAAACAAGCCTCACTCATTGGAGCACGCTCTAAACGACTAAAAACACAGTAGTTGCCTTTTTCTACAACTTTGTAAAATTGATTGTTGATTTCACTGTTGAGTTGTTGAAACGTTTCCTAATCAACCTTTTTCTGACATAGTGTCTTCAATATTAAAACTTTGTACTTATAAAGCTGTTTCACTCATTCTTAGTTCAACTGCTACATAAAAATCTTGTACCGCATTGTAGCACGGTCGTGAAATGAGAATCGCGGCGCACGTCCCCAGTACACCTCATCGTCGCGTCGCGTAAATTGAAACACGCCTCACTCATCGGGGCGGGCTCGAGCACAGCTGAAAATACAGCGGCTTCCTTTGTCTACAGTTTTGTAACATTTATTGTTGATTACACAAATGAGTTGTTCAAACGTTTCCTAAACAACCTTTTTAACACATGGCGTCATCAATATTAAGCACTTATAAAGCTGTTTCATTCTTAGTTCAACCGCTAAATAAAAATCTTGTACCTCATTGTAGCACGTTTGTGAAATGAGAATCGCGCCGCACGTCCCCAGTACATCTCATCGTCGCGTCGCGTAAATTGAAACACGCCTCACTCATCGGGGCGGGCTCGAACGCAGCTGAAAATACAGTGGCTTGGCTCCCTTTTCGATGCAATTTTGTAAAATTTATTGTTGAGCTTACGACAATGTTTCGTACAAGTAATTTTATGCTACATGCTGGAGGTCACAGTGTGTGAGCGTTCGGACAACAAATATTACGTATGCGATTGATGCAGGTCAAATATCTTGACGAACATTGCCGATTGACTGATCGAATATGTATGACATCAAACTTGTTTCGTGCATGTGTCATAATCTCACGCTACTAAAAGCGGAATTTTATTCCGCTATTACTGGTTAAAAATGCCAACCACAAAGAGCCGGGAAATGAAAATCATGTCGCTTTGCGTAAATCGAAACGCCAGCTGACTCGACGGGACCGGTGTTCAAACCCCGTTCAAAACAACAGCAGCTTCCTTTTTTACTACCACGCGATTGGATGCAGGTGCGAGGTTAGAAACAGGTGGTGTTTATGGTTGATTGGTGGGAAAAAAGGAATTAAAAACACAGTGTTCTGAGTTTTGGATATTATTTTCTTATTTTTGACTTATTTTCCAATGCCAACAGGCCCGACGCGTTTATCGAAAATAAGCTTAGAAACTTAGCTTTAGTTACATTTTAAGCATTGTAAGGCAAGATACAGATAAGGACTGTTTGTATGTTAATCAATATTTGATAATTTCAAGAGTAGATTATATACCTAGCATAGCCATGTCAGAGGCCTGCTACTTGCAGTAGGCGGTTGAAAAACTCTGACACCAGGGTTCATCGGGTCGTTGAACGACTCGGTTTCCCATACGAAAAGAAGAAGAAGCTCCAGCTTACACGTCATAATAAAATGGAACAAGGGTGCCGTCTTATTTGAGTAAGACTGTGTTTTACAAAAAATGTTTTCAAAACCATTATTATTTATTCAACAGGGATGAAAATCGTTCCTTCCCAACAAAGTAATTAAAGAAACTTTATAGAAACTAAAGTGGATTTTCTTCACGACTTCCTCAAACACGCAAGCTTGTTATTTGTCGACTCGGGCTTGCTTTATAAACTTAAATTACCAGCTATTGTGCTTGTTTTTGTCGTATTGTATTATTTCATAGACTCTTTCATTGAAAATGGATTATGCAGTTTCTTTTGAGTTGTTCTTGGCTTGAGAGTAATTTTTATATAGGGAAGGTACAGAACGATAAACTTTCTCGAACGTTAAGTTTTACAGATCAAACTGAACACCTTTCCAGAAGAAACAAAAATGGCAAATGAACTAAAAAAATACCTATCATATGAAACTACTTGGTCATTTTTTAAACTAGATAAATTTTTCGTTTGTTCTGGAGGAAGGTTAAGCTTAGTGTTTTCATAAAATTCCAAAATTTCGTACCTCCTTATATAAAAATAGCATAGTATGTAGTAGTCTATTGCCTATAAACTTGTTGAATTTACTACTCGTGTCAAAGCACCAGTTCATTGGACTAAAGGAAACCTAAAGAAGACTGAGTTTTACGAAGAACCCCAACCACCCAAGCTAACGCTAGATTAAAATTGAAACAAGGTTATGCTTTGGTACATTTTATTGAATTTTTGTTGTTGTATCTATACTACTTAAAGTTGTAGATAAAGATTATTGCCTTTGTATCCGTCTTCCATATTCCACGAATCTGAGCCCCACGTGATACCACACGAAGGTACCGCTTTATCTCGCGTCACCGTAAGGAGGTCTCTAAATCCGGATTAATTAATTCTCAAGTTGAGAAACTCAGCTCGTCTCGAGGCTTGGACGGCTCGACATAAATCCATGCGGTTTGTATCCTCCAAGAACTGTACGAGATAATAATGTGGTGCCGAATGAAGTGACGAAAACTCGGTAGGTAAATGGAATTAGGTGAGAAGAGAGAACTGTTATTTAGTAAAACTTTAATTTCAAATGTTAGACTAATAATCGTCATCTTCGTCATCGTCAATAAATGTTCAGTCGTTCTGCAAAGATCAACGTTCAACCTGGCATAAAAGCTTCTTACACTACATTTTCCAACCCAAGTTCTCCAACCAAAGATTTCATTAAACCCCTTGGCGACTTTGATGTGACTAGCCTAGAGCTGTTGAATACTTTGGAGCATCAAGTTTTTGATAAGTACGGTACGTCCCATCAAAACCTTACTAACCTAGTTCAATGACTGGTATCAGCGGAAAACAAACAAGTTATCACCTGTTAGTACCTACAAAACCTACCTTAGTGAAATCACCTTCCAATAAATGTATCAATAATAAATCGCACACTTCAGTGCCGCATAGGTAGGATTACAGCATGCCCTCCATTTCGCACGTCAATAGAGCTTTTGTATGGAAACCGCACACCGGTCTTGGCAAAGATGGTCTGGGCAATTAGCAGATAGCATTGCCGTACCGGTGACTGAGTCACACACAGTTCTCTAGATTACCTGTTTTGTAAATAGAAAAATATATAGTGTAGCTCTCCAATAATACTGATAGCATTCAAACAAGGAAACTAAATAACTTCCCAAAAGAAAATATTTCAGAAGATAAAAAAGAATTATTAGCTCCCATTCAAAATCACGATCAACTGACTGTATTTTTTTTTTTTTTTATTTTATTAAGGTTATCTTACAAATGATAAACAAATTGCTTCTTAGCACCACTAAACACAACAGTGTTTGTTGCGGCACTGCACATTCGTCCTAGACTAAGAATCCAATACTAAAATAACAAACCATAATTACAATGTACCAACTACTTATCTGAAGATATTAAAGTTCGCACCCATATAGCATCCATAACCTAATCGTTCATGAATGACGCACTCCTACTACCGTGCATCGCATCGAAACACATAGGTAGGTACGTTTATTTGCACCGCACGGCGACGGCGCTGCCGCCTTTCCACAGAAACCGGTCCGGCGTGGGGTCCGGCGCTCGACGCTACAGGATGTTGTTTTTTATTTGTGTTATCGAGTGATGGTAATGTGTTGGTGTAGTGTTTGCGAAGTACTTTTTGAAGTTTTTATGTGTGAGGTTATGAAATATATCTCTGGGTAGATTATTGCAAAGATTTGGAATTAAATAAGAGTTAGTACGTTTACCGTAGAAATTTTTAGTTTTTGGAGTATGTAGGTAATTTTGAGCGGCTGTTCTCGTCCTATTTGAGGCCAACCGGGGGTAATTGACAATACTTGCGTAGTTTTCCACCATAAACATGAACTGGAACTTAGTGTGTATCGGTATAATATTGCAATATTTGAAAAGTGCGTCGTAATTATGCTTGTATTTACGCTTGATATTTTTGGGTACTATTTGTTTAACTATTCTAAGTTGAAGGTTATATATTTTGTCCAAATACGTTTTAAACGTTCTCCCATAACTCGTGAGTCCGTAAGAAACAACAGAATCAGCAAGTGCAAGGTACATCTGCCTAAGAACACTATATGGAAATTTCTTTTTAATTATTTTTAGCTTTGACAAAAACGTCCTTAATTTATTAGCAACTAGTTCTGTATGAGCACCCCAGTTAAGTCTATTGTCTATGACTAGCCCTAAGTATGTTTGTTGTACTACATTCTCTATCAGCCCACAGTCACACGCAGTTTTCCATCCATGCAAGCAGCTATGATCGTGGGCAATTAAGCTAATACTAGACGAAGGAGTGTTATGGCTGGAGTGTATGTGCATGAGCTTAGTTTTTTGTGAGTTCAGGACAAGACCAACGTCATGTGACCATTTGCATAAGGTATTGAAGTCCTGTTGTAGGCTCGCTTCGGCTACTTTTAAGTCACGATCCGCCACAAGAAGACAGGTGTCATCAGCAAATTGGTATAATGAACATGATTTAATAAGATTTTTAATATCATTGACATAAGACAGAAAGTGGGTGGGGCCGAGAACAGACCCTTGAGCCGTGCCTTCGGTGACAGCAACCTGTTCACTTAGTGCTGATCCTACCTTAACCATGTAACTTCTTCCCTTCAGATAGTCCTTACACCAATTTAGAAGGGGGCCTCTTACACCTGAGTTATCAAGCTTTTTTGAATGTCTTAAAGTGTCAAACGCTTTGCTGTAGTCTATGAAGACCATAGCTACATGCTTTTTGTCATTGAGGTGTCCGCAAATTTCCGTTGTGAATTTAGAAAGTAGGCCAGACGTACTTCTGTTTGCCCGAAAGCCGTGTTGGTGTTCATTTAGGATGTTATTGTTTTCATAGAAAGATGTAATGACACCACACACATGTTTTTCGACTATTTTGTTAACCGCAGAAAGTATTGATATAGGTCTATAGTTTTCATAACAATCAAACTTACCTTTTTTATAGATTGGCCTCACGACACTCTTTTTTAGGTCGTCGGGGTATATACCCTCAGATACACTTGTGTTAATTAGGTCTCTAATAGATACAGCTATTTTATCCAGAAGGTGTTTGAGATCAATTGGTCTTATCTTGTCTAAACCAGGGGATTTAAAAGTATTCAGGTTTTTTATGATTTTCTTAACTGAATTGGTCGTGGCTCTTTTAAAATAAATTGATTTATCCGAGATACTTTCGTGCGAGGATTCATGTAAAAGTTTTTGATTGCATGTTGGAATTATCGATTTAACGTTTGTTTCAAATTCTATTGCAAAATTGTTAGCAATCGTTGATTGACTTAGTTTACTGAACGCTGAGGTTATTATATCATCTAACGATCTTTTGATTCTACCTGTTAATTTATTTATAATTTCCCATGTACCCTTGATGTCATTTTTAAGCGATTTTATTTTATTTATATAATATTTGTTTCTCGTACTTTCTATTAGCCTGTTTGTTGAATTTCTAGTCTTATTATATTCTTGCTTTAAGATTAAATTGTATTTGTCCTTTTTCCATTCAATAAACATCTTATCTTTAAACTGTATTTTATTTTGAACTTTTTTACTTACCCATTCTTCGCTCACACATACCGCTTTCGGAACGTAGGTAATTGATGCTTTTTTATAACTAGTACTGAAATTGGATGTAATGAAGCTATGTATTTCATTGGGCGACGTCATAGCACTAGTTACATTCCAATCAATTTTGTCTAGTTCGCTGTACAGGATACGAGGATCGTATTTAACCGAACGTTTGGGAGCCGCCTGTATATTCGTAAGTCCTAAGCAAGTGAGCACTATCATGCGGTGGTCGGCTAGAGTGGTACCGAGCGCAGCGGCGTGCAGTTCTCCCGTGTGAATTCTACAATAAATATGATCAATGCAACTTTTGGTTACCTTTCCGTTACATATTTCTATTCGCGTGTAATCTGAAATACCACACGAGAGGCCGCACTCCGCCATCATGTTCATGTACCGCTCGGCTACACCACCGGACGAACGGCTGTTTATGTTAGTATCACCGATCACGACTATGTTAGCCGAGGGCGGTAGCGTCGTAATAGTTCTTTTTAAATGTGTAATGAACTTGTGCTTATCAGTGTTTGGTGGCCGATACAGTGCACACAGAAATATCTTAGTGTTGTAAATCGTTAAGGTACCAGTGATTGATTCGCAATGAGGAATGGTAGTGTGATTGATAATAAATTTACATTTGTTGTTTACATACAAAATAATACCGCCTCCTTTCTGCTTGTGACGTAATTCTGTGTGCATTGTGTAGCCAGGTATTTCATACAGTGAGCTTAGAGTGGGTGATATGTTTGCTTCTGTTATAATAAGGGCATAAATGATGTGTTTGAAAGATTCGATGCATGATAGTAAAGTGGAAAAGTTTTTAATTAATGATCTTATATTTATATGGATGATGCCAATGGGATGAGAATCTTTAGGTAATCTTTTACACAATTCATTCAGGTTAGCAATATCAAAGTGCTCAATTATATCTGCATCTGGATTAACATTTAACGGCGTAATTAAGTTAGACGCCATTTTTAAAACTTAAGGTATGCAATAAAAAACCAAGACAAAAATAAGTAAGTGAGATAAAAAAAAAGAAGTGAGTAGGTACTCAGGCAATGAGACGGTTGATGTCGTCCTCATTACGTATGATAACAATTTTTCCTTGTTCTTCTTTACGGGCCAATATTCTTCCGTTTTTAATCCACACGTACTTGTAGCCTGCGTCCTTGAGCTTCATCTTTGATAGTCCGAGTAACGCCTTGTTATAGTACGAGAGCTTGGGTCTGATAAATACGTCGCAATCATTGGTGTCACTGGTGTCTTCGCGGAGGTTCTTCAGCTTTAGCCTGGCTGATCGCCCGGCTGCGATCCATTGGGCTTGGGATTCTTCACTGGTTAGTTTTACTACTATAGAGGGTACCTTGTCATCCCTAGTTGGTAGCCGTTTGCTTGATTTGATGGAAGTCTCACGCACGTTTATTGCCTTTGCCACGGTCTTGACAGTCTCCTCGACATTTTCATTTTCTGCAGGGGGGATCCCTACAATCTCAATCGATTTGCAAAGCTGGCCTTGCTCGAGTTCATTGTGACGCTGTTCAAGAGCTCCTATTTTAAGTTCAAGATACCTATTTCTGTTTTCCAGCTCCTTAACTTTTGTCTTAAGGATTTTGGCTTCGTCCTCAAAATCCTCCACCTTGTCACAACAGTAGTTTACCGACTTGGCAAGCTCTCCTAGCTCCTTTTTGATGGCCTTCTCGACGTCCTTGGAAATGTCGCTCAATAGCTTTTTTATATCGATCGGGAAGGTATTGTTTTTGGGCTGATATGACTTCGCGCCATCGATTTCTTCGTCATCATCTTCACCACCTGATATGTACGAACGTCTGCGCGAGGTACTTTTTTGGCACTCGTCACAGGTCCACTCCAAGCTTTCAGAGTTCCGCAGAGCTGCTATTTGCTTGGTAGTTAGTCCGGAGCAAGCTGTGGTAGCGTGGACGATCTTCTCACATTTGCTGCACTCCAGTCCAGGTGATTTATTAGTAATGGATTTGGCACATATATCACATTTCGGCAAAATTTTACGCGGCGGCATATTGTCGATCGGATTATTATGACAATAACGGGTAGATTTACACCAGTTAGAGCGATTAGTGTATACACGTTTGCTAACCGAGCGCGCCGCGGGACGAATGAACAGTGGGAAGTCATTTTTTTTTACGTCTCCTGAAATATTGTCTTATGGCAAGTTGTTCAATTTCATGGTAGGAATGCAAAATTGCAGTAATATTTTATACTATCGAACTTACATTATTCTACGCATCTTAGGTTTTAACCCTTATAGTACCTGTTTCTGTATGTAAATGATTATTCCAAAAAATTTCAAAGTTTGGTATACTTACTGACTGTAGGTATCTTAAGTAGGGAGATATTGATTTCCGTCAAAGCTTAAAAGCGATTTCATACAAAGACAAACAAGATGAGTATGCTTAAACCTTAACTTACCAAGGAAACTTTCATGAGAAAAAATACAAAGTAAGCAAAAATAAACTTTTGATCATTTTTTACGTATTGATTTGTGAAAAATAATGTGGAAATGGTTCAATTCATACTATATACTTACTTTGCATATTAAATAGGCCTCTTTAGTTTATTTGTATTTATCTCATTCGTGTAGCTTGATGAATGTCTATAAAACTACATTCCCTTTATACTGAAATTTGTTTTCCAGAATTCGATTTCCTTTCAACTCTATACAGCATAAAAACAAAGGCACTGAGTCAAAAGGATCCATTTCATTTCATTCGTTTGATTGCTTTTCACTGAAATCTTGCCTACCGTTTCTTTAATTGATTAGATTTTGATGAGCTTTAGTTGTTTGATCAAAATTGTTGATAAACCGTATAAATGCACGGTTGGTTAAAACTACGGCAGTTTTTGTGTTATCGCCACAATTATATCTACGTTCCAACAGATCTGTGCTTGTAGAATGCAACCGATTTAAATACCTATTTTTGCCACATGTCAAAATTTTATGAAGAAGCATAGCTTGCACTACGTCGGTAAGTTGGCTACTGAAGGCGCCCCGCGCCGTCTTTCTTAATTTTGGATAACTGTTAGCCACACAAACACTCAAAAATATATGAATTTGTTATTCTTCCTGTCGACGAGTGTAATTTGTAAATTTCTTAACCCTTTTATTCTTTACTAGCTGCCCGTCAGTGGTTTCACCCGCTGCAACCTATTATTCCGCGGGAAAAAAGCATTATTCGCCAAGAGATGTCGCTGTTAGTTTTCGGCGAAAACGTTTAAAACGCGAATCGGCTCAGTCACGCCACCTATTTCAAAAATATTGGAAAATGCGTGATCCCGTGGGAATGAGACATTTTTCCGTGGTAAAAAGTATCCTATGTGTTATTCCAAATGCCCTTTTATATTTCTGCAAAGTTTCATGGCAATCTAATCAGCCGTTTTTGCGTGATGTCGTAACAAACACACACACAAACATCCGCCTTTATAATATTAGTAAGATGTAATGTTTCTGCCCATACGTACTATTAATCCGAAAAGGATAACCATAAATCGAAAACCGCTACGAAGAAAAAGGAAGTTGGTCTTTAGAACGGAAACGATCCCAAACCATTTTGACACTCAAAACCCTCTAACATCTTCGAAAGGGCGTCGATGTCTGATAAATACCAGTCTGATGGAATATAAATTAAATAAGTCGTAGGATCAGCTCGCTGAGATTTTTATTGATGGCGGCAATTTATTTGAGCGCCGCCCGCAGTGTGCTTCAGGAGAAATATGAAAGGCATTACAGCAAAAAGGCCTCTTCAAATTTATGAGTATCCTCCTACCAGCTTGATAACGTTCGAGCTGTAATGGCAGCCGGTTCGAAAATGTTCTCAATTGGCTTAAAAGCCCGGATATCAACCTGCCGCTAAATCGGTTTGCAAATATTTTAATCCCATTTTTTCATAAAATTTATCGGATCCTATCATATTTTTTTTCATACTCTTTTATAGGTAATAGAATTTATAAACAGTTTTTGAATGTAAATTACCATTGTTAAAAAAAGTTAAGTACGACGAGGTTACGACGAAAACTAGGTCAATAAAAATCTGCACGCACAAGTAACTAACAACGAACAATTCTCAGAAGCAAAGTTTACATTCTTCAGGAGCTCGGCCTCGAGCAATGCTATTTATGTTGTAATTAATTTCCCAGGTGAGCTGTAAACAACAGCTGCAAGCGCTCGAACTGCTGGATTGCGCGCTGCGTACGTACACCCTCTCCTTTTACGGACCCATCAAACTGTCATGTGTAAAATTGTTACAGCTTCATTTCCAGGTGTAGTTTTCCTTTGTTTGCTATACTGACTTCGGTGAAATATTGGATTTTACGCGATATCATTTCTGTTCAACTTGTTTTTATTGGTACGTACTGTTTAAAAGAGCGTGTACACCTGTTGGACATTGTTTTTTAAGAGAAATGACCATAGAGCATTTTGAAGTGTGCTTATTTGCACCTTAAAAGCAATATTTGCTTTCAAATTGCTATTATTATTTTGTATTACCCATCAAATTACAAGTACCTGTCATATTAATAAATGAGTATTAAATACATGAATATAAAGCCGATTATAAAACAGAAAACAAGTAAGACAAATCACTCAAAAGGAAGCGCATGTCGGGGTGTCGGAGTGTCGGTAAAGTGTTATCAGCTCTTTTCAAAATGATTTACCACTGCCGCCGCCGTAGCACGAATCGGTTAAGCATATCACATCAAATGTGTTAAATCAATCCACGACTCTATCAATTTGGGGGGCGATTATATACAATCAGCGGGGGCGTAGCTCACTAAATCAAACGGCCTTGTTCTCGCTCGTTTTAACCTGATTTGTGAAATGAGGGTGGGTTACGTCAAACCATACGGGGCTGCAGGGAAAATGGTGCAAGAAAAAACATTCCTAAAAAGGAATTATTCCTACAGCTTTTGCTAAACTAAGTTTTACTGAAAGGTGGTAGTAGTTGTCATCTATTTTACATCTAAAGTGTGCCAAAAAGCGCTTGAAATAGGCTTTCGTGCTCAATTTTCAAAGAACAGACTAATACTTAGCAAGATCAAAAAAATCATTCCGTTGTAAATAATCCTCATTCATTTTCAGCAGAAAAGTGCCGCAATAAATTATTTTTCAGACAAAATTCAATAAAAAATTAAGATGGAAAATACGAATGAAATAGAAGCTTTATACGTTACGCCGTAGTTTTTGAAGTTTTCCCAACTTTGGCATTAGAAAGGAAATTACGAGGTATAATTTGTAAAGTTTTAGCCCACGCCGCCGGCGACAAGTTTTTAATGGGGCGAGTATACAGTGTGTCGCTAACAGAAGGTTCAGTGACTGATCCTATTAAAAGACTTTTTTTAATGAAAAATTATGGTTATACTTTAGAACGTTCAGCCAATAGTGATGGATCATGAAAAACATCATCATCATCTGCCTGTCCTTATCCCAATTTATTTGGGGTCGGCGCAACACGTCTTTTCCTTCCATTCATCTCTATCAGCAGTCAAATCTGTTTTAACTAGATATATGGCTAGACCTATTCAGTAATAGTAATTGTAAAAAAAGAAAAATAATTACCTAATGGGCCCTATCTACAAAACATCATTCGACTAGCTATAAGAGCAGCTCCCTATAATATGTTGCACATAGGCCTCAATTGACAGAAATAAGAATTAGAAAATCAAACATAATCTTTTTTCCTCTTATTTTTGCTTTTTCATGTACTTTTTCGCTAAAATTGTTGGATAAATTAAATAGCTAACGTCTCTATTGGGTAGGTATTTCATTTCTCAAATTTCATACAAACTTCTCCGTTTGCGAACTTTCTAAATGTTACGTTCCCATAACATACCTACCTTTCACCATTCCATATCACCATGTAGACGAGTTGAATCACAGTCATAATTACATGTTGGTCGTTGTGTTTGTTCGCGCGTATTGATTTGCTGTCACGAACAAAGTTCCAGCGACACGTACAGCGATACAACTTACTTGGATATTCATAACGGAAAATTGTCTGTGACGGCGGTATTACAAGCTTTTTATAAATAACTTTTCTTCAAAACACCCTGCATAATAATTTAAGATTTTGCGGAATAGGTACGTATGTACAGTTATATGACGATAGACACGTAACTGTATCCTGCCTGCGGTGGAAAATTTGTTGTGACTGTAATATACGCGGGTTTGTTTTGAGTAGGTACCTAGAGTCAAGTAAATAAAATACATCAAGTTCTGCCACAAGTAGGTAAGTTCTTAACGTATAGACTATAGACGTTAAAAACTTTAGAAATAAAAAAAAATACTTTTTTACTTCCTATTTTTTTACAACAAAGAAGAAAACACTTTGAGCCATAACACGAAAGTTAACTTGGAAACTATTCTCAGTGTATTGTCTTGGCTGAGCTATGAAGCACCAGTGGGCCAACTTGCTCCAGGAAAAACTTCATGGAAGCATTCTATCCCGGCGAAGAGATTGTAAGAAATATTCCAGTCCCTCCGGTGTCATTTGCCTAACTTCCCAGTTTGAGTAAGCTTAAAACCTTCAAGTTTTTGTGAAGAAAACGTACCAAAGTTTCAAGTTGAACAGGGATTTTATGTTTGAGGAAATAATTTTATTTTTAGACCAACAATGTGTTTGAACTGAGCTAAACAGAAATAATGACTATAACTAATACAGGCATGTTTAATAAGTACCTACACAATTTCTCAGAAGATTTATGTGAGTAATAATGTACTTGAGGCGCCAGCTTTCAAATATTTACCTACAAATTTAATCTAAATTTCACTTGTCAAAATATTCATTATGAAAATAATAATTAACCTAAATAAAACTTGAAAAATCAATCTTAAATCAACCCGTGGAAATTACTTACATTCTTCCCCTAATTTATACATGGTATAAGTAAAATTTACAACGTGATTTGAACCTTCCTCTGTCGTAAGAATTTCAACATCAAAGCTAATTTATATCAAACCAATGTGCTCGTAAAAAATAAGCAGTCCGTGACGTATCGCGGTTTTGAAGATGCAAAATTCTCAAATACATAAAATCAAAGCGTTTTACACCGAAACCTCAAAGATACCTGAAAATGAATACGTGCCAACCCAAGGCCAGAATAAGTAACTTTATTTATATGTGCAGCTCTGTGTCGAAAATTGACTCGTTGAACCTTGGTATAGATAGTAGCAGTATGTAGACGTCATTAATTAAAATCTTACCGTGTTATTTAAAAAAAAATAGACATGGTTTAAGTTGCTTGACAACGTCAAATCGACACCTGATTCGAAGAACATTGTAACTTATAGTTACAATGTTATATAACTATTGTATATTTGGATTCCATGGTCTAATACGCACCTTTTGATGTATAAAACATGGTCCTAAGTAACCTGTAACTAGGTTTTTCCAAAGTACACTTTTCCAAATTTTCACAATTTCAGTCTTTACAAGACTGTAATTAAAGTTACAATAGGGCAACTTTTATGATGTTAACAATTTTTCGTAGCTAAAACATTGTATACAAATGTTACAATGTTTTTGACTCATATATTATCAACATTTTAAGGTATATTTTGCAGCGTATATTCTGATACAATTTTATCACTCTAAACTTTTTCCGATTGACTACAAAAAGAAGCAGTTTTCAGCGCTAGTAAGACAAGTTACAACGTTATAATTACAAAATGAAAGTGAATTATGTGGTAGTATTTCAAACTGTTGACCTTTTGTTGACCATTTCTAGATTTTTTCATATATTTCCACTATAACAATAAAGCAATCTTTTACAACTTCGACACCGAAAATTCATTTTTTATGTATTGATATCGATATAAATTATTTTTCGAGTGATTTTTTTCATGAATTATTCATAAACCTTCTCATTAAATAACGTCTCGTGTTTACATTTGAATTACCACATAGGTATATTATGTTATAGTTGTGCGTAACAGTTTTTCTCAAAACTTACTAAGTCAATATCAAATTATCTGCCACATAAGCGGTTTTAAAACAATAGTTACAAGCCTAACAGTGCCTTATGTATGTACAATACGATTATTTAGTACGTCTTAAAGATATTACGCCTAGGGTGGCTCTTCATTATTAAGTATGAGACACGGAGTAAAATTAATCCCATCAAAACATTCTGTAAAAAACTAGCTAAGTCTCGATAGAGCTGCTTGTTTATCTCTAAAAAGTAAAGTTTATCGCAACAAAGTTGTGCCTAGTCTAAGGTTCCTTACTGCGACTTCTTTATTATTATAGTTAATGTTATACGACTGGCCGATGACTCTCCAAGACTCTCCAAATCCAGTATGTTACTTTTTTACCGTGTAATCCTCTTCATATAGCATATTTCCTCTTCATATGCTCACTAAATTTATAAGAATCTATCAAAATATAAAAACAACTCCAACATTTATTGCACAAATAGAGAAAATGAACTAAAAGAAGAAACAGTTCAACAAGGTGGCACGCTCAATTGCAGAATTCATCACGTTATTTATTTAAAAGACATCTGTAATATTATTCCATTATCTAAACATCGGACCGATGATCTGCCCATTAGCCACTTTCCGTCCCTTAGCTATCACACAGTCACTGCCTTTGTGCATCCCACGTCTTCCAGGCACAACACATCAGCTAGTAATGTTTCCTGCCCGCACCCTGTTGAGCTTAGCTATCATTTTACGTACATCATTCAGCTTTATATTAAGTCATCAGATTTTAGTATTTCAGATACAATCTTGAAGTTTTATACCGATCATGGCAAGCTATGTGGGTCTCTTTGTGTCTGTTTTATACACAATTTCCTTCGTTAGCACCTACGTGAGCGTAGAAAACACACTTTAGTGCAAATGACGATTGACAATACTAAATATTTCAAGAGGTCCTTTCGATTTCCAAAAATTCGAACATTTGTGTCGTGACCAATCCAGAGTTGCGCCATATTTATTTTCCGGTTTGTTGACTGGAACGGTTTCTCACAAAAAATGTAGCTTGTTAATTGTTACAGATCTTAGTATATGTGTGAAGCTATTAATGTTATTTCATAGTGTCAATTTATATATGATAGAACACACACATACACAGCTATTTCAGATGAAGTAACTGTCTTTTATATCAAAATATTTATATGAAGTTAAATAATTAATATATATTGTAAAGAAAATTATTGAAAAACATATTAAATCACAAAATTACAATCACATTCTAGCTTCGTTAAACCACGTTTTTCTTTTTTACAATATTATAACGCAAATTTTCTTGGACATAATGTTTAAAATGAGTTTGTAACAACCTATTACAATGTTTTGTGATAAATTTTGTGCAAAAAATGTGCATTGTGCAAAAAATGATGTTCGTAAGTATACGTTACAATGTTATTCAGTTAGTGATTCGTCATCTGATTTTAAAAGTATAATTTGGTAACGTGTAGTTACAATGTTATAAAGACTCAAAATGATTAGTATCACAATATCAGAACATTGTAACTCAACGAAAAAGTGGTTTTTCTAGTAGTCATGGTCCTTAGCAAAAAAATACTGTTTTGCCGGCACAGTTGATGCCGCTTTGTTCAGTGATACTAGGGACCATTGTGAATGATTCCATCCGAGGAAATGAAAAATCCGTCCACTGGATTTCAAGATGGCGGACCTTCGTTTTTTTGTATGGCACTAAAAAAATAATTCTTCTGGAGCCCATCGTGTGGGGTATCAAATGAAAGGGCTAGACGAGACAATTTCAAAAATATATCGTTTTAATACATTTCAGTTGCCCTCTTAGAAAAAAATCCACTAACATTTTTAAAAGTAGTCAAAACATGCTAAGTTTGAGGTCCAGTAGGTACAAAATGGCTGACATATAGTTTCATAAAAGTATGCCAAATTATCCACCATATCCTTAACTCTAACTTGACGAAAGGAATTTTGAAAATAATAAGATTTAATGTAAATTTTGCAATGGAAAGTAGATCATTGGGAACTGCAGTAGGTTAGTAAGAACTGCTTGTGCGCCTCCATAAATGTTTAAGATGCAATTCTCATCATGATCCCAGATCACTTATATATATGTCCCTAAAATCATGATTGCTTTTACACACAAAGCTAGATTATGATGTGCCGGATCATTTCGAATCTTCGGGCATGGTTGTGCCCCCGCCAAGTCGAGTAAAAAGTGGCTTTGCCGTACCATATTTCTCTTAAAGCAGTTTCGCCCAAAGTTGAGACCCCTTTACGATATGTTGGATAAAAATAGAAATATTTAATTTAGCAGATATAGAAGCTCTAAATGGATTAAAATACTTAAGTTTAAGAATAGAAAAAACAATTAACTATGTGATTCTATGTGAATACACAGGATTACCATTTTAAATTTACAGCGAAACAGCATTCATTGCAGTTTTAATTGTAGAATCATGTTAGTGTTTAGTGTATAAATATGAAATACAATGATTCTAAAGTTATTTCGTACCAACGACGTTGTGGACTGTACAACGTTTCTGGTGAAGTGGCGGACTTGTCTGTCTTTAACAAAATATATCTTGCAAGTAGTAAGTATATGATTATTTGTTTTTGCAATTATTTAATTTCGGTCGCTCAAATAGGCCATATTTGACATCTTTCAGATAAGTATAAGGTTATTTTTCTTTGATGATGTGTTTTTCAGTATTGGCTGTCAATATGGCCCATTGGAACGACCGTACTCGAAGTCAATATTTTAAGTACGAAAACTCTCATTTTTTTGCGGTGGATGTACCTAATGAGTGGTGAGACTTGCGTTTTTTTGAATTGTGTTTTGATGGTATCTCATATCTTTAAATAAGGCTTTTTTGATCTCACTTCATTCATATACCTAGGTACATGTAATCTAAAAGTGCTTTAGAAGTTTTATGGTCCGTCGAATGAGTAACAGATTTAAAGGAATTGAATGATTTTTTGAAATATTGAATGTTTATTTAATGACTGTTTGGGTCCTTAACACACAGGTTTCAAATGTTATCCAAAATATCGTTGTTTTGGGCGTCAAAATTGGCCTGAACTGTTTCGAGAGAAACAATTTTATTTAATTTAATCATTTATATAGTCCATGAGATAGCATTCATGAGTAGAGCAACATGGTACCTATACTACCTATGGCTTTTTACTCAACTTGGCGGGGTCATAACCGTGCCCGCAGATTCAAAATGATCCGGCACATCATAATCTAGCTTTAAGTGTAAAAGCGATCATGAGAAGAATTACATCTTAAATATTTATGAAGGCGCACAAACAGTTCTTAATAACCTACTGCAGTTTCTAATGATCTACTTTCCATTGCAAAACTTACATTAAATCTTATTATTTTCAAAATTCCTTTCGTCACGTTAGAATTGAGGATATGGTAGATCTGGCATACTTTTATGAAACTATATGTCAGCCATTTTGTACCTACTGGACCTCAAACTTGGCATGTTTTAACTACTTTTAAAAATTTAACTTAGTTTTTTTCTAAGAGGGCAACTGAAATGTATTAAAACGATATATTTTTGAAATTGTCTCGTCTAGCCTTTTCATTTGATACCCCACACGATGGGCTCCAGAAGAATTATTTTTTTAGTGCCATACAAAAAAACGAAGGTCCGCCATCTTGAAATCCAGTGGATGGATTTTTCATTTCCTCGAATGGAATCATTCACAATGGTCCCTAGTATCACTGAGCAAAGCGGCATCAACTGTGCCGGCAAAACAGCTTTCGGGTGATATTTGACCGTACCCGCTTAGACTATAGGGTTTCTGATGATTTATAAAATAAATGGTTTATGCCACTTGAAAGATCATACCTTTTTATGCTTAAATCACACAAAACTTGTGAAATCTGCATCACTAAAAAGATATTAACGTTAAAAAACCGATACCAAAATCTTCAAACGGCTCCCCTGTAAAGTTTGCATTTTTAAGTTACAATGTTCTTCGAATCAGGTGTCGAAATCGTATGTACCTAAAATTTATTTGAACACTATCTAAACGTTCGCCTAATTTTTTGTATTATCTATCACCGTAACATTTTAAAATGAAACTTGTTTTAGAATGAATATGTGACTTATTTTTTTATAAGTAATAAATTAATGATAAAGATTTTAATAAGGTTATTTTTTGTTTTATCTAATGATTCGGGATAAGTGATTCAGCAGAATAGTGAAGAAGAAATACCTTTCTCCTATAGCTTTGAACGGTGCCCTATACTTCAATGAAAATGGATGATAGATATTTTAAACCTAGAGATGAATAAAAGAAATATGTTTCATCTTTATAATTGTCTCCATTTCGAATATATTTTTTCCGGAGTAGAATTTATCTTCTAATATTTTTTCTAAATTAGAATCGCGTAGCTGAATGTTTTTACTAGTTTAACCTCGAGACAGGAGATATACGTTATTTATTCACCTCACCGCAAATCTATATTTTTAATAAAGAATTTATATAATTATATCAGTCAATATTATTATGAAGGGATATTTAAAACAAGAAATGGAGAAGAATGGGTGAAATATTATTTTCATATTTACCGAAACAATAACAGTCACATCGGTTCCGTGACAACAAAGGCTAATGGAACTCAAAAACACCGCCCCGCTGTATTCAAATTTCACAAAAGCGTAAAATAAATTTGCCAAAGCAACACGCACTATCTTCCTTGTCTCGAAGACAATGATTTATATTCAAAGAGCATTTGCAAACGGGCCACTTTTGGATAGCTGTAAGTTGCTGTTGTCTATTGACTTAGAAGTGGTGCACCAGTAGATGTAATAGCAGTATTAAAACACTGTGCCTTAGGATAGATATTTGTCCAGTAGTGGGTATAAGACAATTTGTCGTTTACGTAGCTGAACCTTTGCACAGCTAGCTTTATAACCGCAGCCCATAAATACTCCTAGAAATTAAATCCTTAACGCATTTTAAACGTTTAACTTAAAGACTAACTCTAACAATCACCACATGATAAAAATAAGTATGTTCCTTACGAGCTACGTTGCATGCTAGAGTGTTCTTCTAACTAGAGTGTTCAATTTATAATAACGCTCTGCTTTATAGTCCGTTGGGCTGGCGGAAGCATCAGGGAATGTCCTAGCTATCTTGTCACCACGCCCTTGTGCTGCTTTGTTATAATGAAATGACGCTCGTCTGTATAGCCGTGACTGTGAGAAATAAAGAATTTCCAGTAGTAACGCTGGGTGTCGCGCCGCAGGCTGGCGGGAGCATCAGGGAATGTCCTAGCTATCTTGTCACACCGCTGGTGCAGCTTATTTACTGCTGATATAATACTTAATGTGTTAAAATGACGCTCGTCTGTATAGCCGTGACTGTGAGAAATAAAGAATTTCCAGTAGTAACGCTGGGTGTCGCGCCGCGGGCTGGCGGAAGCGTCAGGGAATGTCCTAGCTATCTTGTCACACCGCTGTTGCAACTTATTTAACAATTGCTATTGTATGTATAACGCTCGTCTGTATAGCCATGACTGTGAGAAATAAAGAATTTCCAGTAGTAACGCTGGGTGTCGTGCCGCGGGCTGGCGGAAGCGTCAGGGAATGTCCTAGCTATCTTGTCACACCGCTGTTGCAACTTATTTTACAATTGCTATTGTATGTATAACGCTCGTCTGTATAGCCATGACTGTGAGAAATAAAGAATTTCCAGTAGTAACGCTGGGTGTCGCGCCGCGGGCTGGTGGAAGCGTCAGGGAATGTCCTAGCTATCTTGTCACACCGCTGGTGCAGCTTATTTACGAGTCCTGCGCGCTAGATACGGCTGAGCGTGAGGTGAGATAGTGTTCAGTGCACAAAAAGTGTCGTTTCATGTAGTATCTCTTATATTTTTTTTGAAAATTTGCCAATTCGATAATGCACAAAAGAAAAGCGCGAGAAACACATGGTAACGTCGGTTGTTTGATTTTCCACCTTATTTGTATACAAATACACAATGTAACGGAGACAGCCGTCGACGCAGCGTTGTGCGATGCCATTTGACATAAACCGTATTTGGATAGGATGGAGAATCGATCGAATAACGCACAAATCGACGTTGCATGTGTTTTTCGCCCAAATAAGCAAAGTTTTCATAACAGGCAGTAAAATTAGTTTCAAGAATTAATAGGTAGGTAGATGAAAGTTGACAGTATCGTGCTATTGTAGCAGAAGAACTAACACATAACTCTAGGTACACTGAATTTTGGTTTCCTGAAAAGATTACCAATCAAAAGATTATTTTGTTATTTTTGACTGGTTTATGCACAATATTTTTCCATCAAATAAATAGGACAGAATTAATAAAATTGACAAGTACCTTTAATATGGTCATGTCAAATGTTATGTCAAAGGATAATATAACATGACAACAAAACGATATTTAATTAAAATCTGGTTTATTTTACAAATATGACTGATTCTGAAAACATTGGTCGGAATTTGTTAATTCAATTTTCAAACATCACGTTCCGTTCAATTTCATTTTTAATTCACTGTTGTAATTTGATACAACCAAATAGAATATGAAACGAGGAATACAAAGCACATGAGTATTTTAGCATAGAAACAGATATATTCCAACTAAAATACCCAAAAGCGGATATTTGTGTGTTACGTACGATGTCATTCTGCAATTTTCACTTCAACAGTCATAGCAGACCATTGGTAGATAGAAATAGCCATCTTTTTATTGAATTGTATTGCCGTTGACGTGTAGAAAACCGAGTCAAGAAAGTTTTAGATAGATAAAGCATCCGTTTGTGCGTTATTTTTGCGTTGCTTGATTCATGTGTTAGGACAACACAAATTTCGTCTTTATTCACATATAAATATGGTTTTTAAATAAGCTGTATCTGTTTATATGAAAATGATATTATATATATGATATTTTCGTGAAAAATCGCATTTTCTTAATGCATGCAATATCGCTTTTTCTCGTCTTAGATACTGGGGTTTAGGGATTGCAATCCCGCAGTGCGGGATCCGCAATCCCGCGGGATCCCGCGCTATTTTTGGCCTTGCGGGATCCCGCACCTTCAAAACGCGGATCCGCGGATCCCGCACATTAAAAACTCGCACAAAAACAAGTCAACTTTTGCTTCCGAATGGCTAACTTTCAAAACATTCTAAACTATTAGCGTATAAGGTGAAAGAGTATTTGTTAAAAATGTAGTTCTTTGAGACGTAGACTGGGTAATACTCGTAAAACCAATAATACTCTTTGATTAAGAGCATTCTTCTATAACTTATCATTTATCTAGACGCTAGATTTAAAAATCTCTGACACCAGGGTTCTTCGCGTCGTTGAACGACTCGGTGTCCCACACGAAAAGAAGAAGTTATGTTATCACCATTGGTAGTCCAAGCTGTTGGTAGTAAATTGGAAAGTTATTTGATAAGTATAATAAAAGTTTTGATCTAAATTTGCCCCCTAATTCTGATTTTTAGTCAATACAATATTAGTATTCATTCATATTATTAAAAGATACGCCCACAAATAGGGTTTTGCAGTTTAAATATTAAGTTTTTACTGTTACAAAATTAATTTTAAACGCAGATAGAAAACCTTTCATATTTTTCTTAAAGCTTAATTGGTACATTATCCGTTGTACATATTTTTCATGATGACTTTAGATTAAGTCCTATATTATATTTTTTTTTCAAATTTATAGCTATATGCTTTAGTACTTACAGCTGGAACAATTTATGACTCAAAAACGCCCCTTTTAAAAGCAAATATCTTAAGATAGTAACATTTTCTCCCGTAGTTTTAAAATACCTATTCAACGATACCCTGTTAAATATTGTAGTCAAATAAAAACAATTCTCCCCCTGTCACATTATATGAGAGAGGGTTAAAAATAATAATATTAGCAGTAGTAAGAAAAAAGGGTAATATTGAACACAGCAGCTCTACCTCTTAATACGAAATAAATTTAATTTGATTACACTTATCTCAATTTTTTTTAGTTATTTTGACATGACAGGAACGATAACTTTTATTGAAGTAAAGTCGATTTTTGAAGAAAAATCTGTATTTCACATTAGATTTTTAACATGATTACAAAGGTGCGGGATCCCGCGGGATCCGCGCGGGATTGGACCAATCCCGCAAATGAATCCCGCGGGATTGAATCAGGTGCGGGATTGCAATCCCTACTGGGGTTTACTTTTCAGTATCCATTTTCCATTCATTTGAATAAAAGTTGTATAGGTACTACCTACACAAATTTCCTTTTTTTTAAAGGTCATAGTGCGTTGAAATACTGATAAAACTTTGCAAAGAAACGTAAACAACCCGGACTTAGACAGATGGAAAACTTTTTATCAGACGTAAACATTGTTGGATACCTTTATCTGTGCTTTCCTTTCATTGGAAGGGCTTTAGAAAAGGATTAAGCACAAAGGCAGTGCACACAATTTGTTTCTTTTTACCATTCACTCTAAAACTTTCAAATGTGCTGAAACAGACTTCTCTATTTTAAGGGACATATTTGGTGAAAAGTCCTAAAAATAATATTATTTTTGCTTGACATAAGCAGCAAATATCGCCACTTTCAGGATTTAATGTGGCATATTTTTCGTCAAAACACCCAGTATGCTTAAGGGGCCTTATGTTTACTTAGGATGTTATTTTGATTCGACCCAATCCTAACACCCTGGTTGATAAATGAAGGTATACAGTCAACAAAGGTTCTATTGATGAATATGGAGTAGTTTTGTGTCCATTGATGTGTTATTCAGTGTGTGCTGTAAAATATAGATTACTGTTGCTGATTTTAAACTCAAATTTTATCTTGTAGCTAGAACCTGTTAAAGTAGTAGCCAACTTTGCTGCGTGAGTATGTAGGTAAAAACAAAAAAATATAATAGGGTTTTTGCAGAAATAAGTCAGATGTGGTAGCTACTTTGTGCAAATCAAAGATTTAACATTTTTACAAATCATTATTTTTATTTACACCATACCCGTACTACTATGACGTATTCTGTGACCATACACTGATTATTTACAATACTTTGCTCTGCGCTCGCCAATTCACCTACGTAGGTACCTATGGCATAATCTCCTTAAAGGGGAGGTTCATGTTATGTTCATGAGGTTGGTTCGTACTACTACCAGTCAATAATATTCCACTGCTGGATGTAAGGCTTGTATCCTGGTCTTTATTAATTATAAAGATTCGGGACAGCGACATCTATTGGTATCGCCGCTGTGGGATGTGATTCAATACTTGTGGGTTTGGTTCTGTTCTGTCAAGATTGGTATGGAGGTTCGGAATGCGGCTGAGAGATGGCGCTATGTGCGTGAAGCAATATTGAAATGTTTTGTTTATTTTCTTTTTATATTGTTCATATTTGCAAGTCTAAATAATTTTGGATAATTAGTCTGATAGTTGATCAGCGTTTGCAGTGGCATTTATAATTTTTCGTGGCATTTATAATGATAGGGGTGTGTGACTGAAGTGAGGTTGGGTGCGCGAGGTGGTGTAATCTGCTGCCATCTATTGTCGAGTAGCGGAAACTGCAAGGTGTCACTTTAGACAGGGCCCTACTAGGCCATAGCGACTGAAATACCTAAGGTTTATTCTATTAGTCACACTTTCGGTTTATAGAAAATTGATGTATTTTCTAAAAATTCTATAAACCAACAATAAATGTTTAATAATATTGGTAAACCCATGATTTACTCAATATACACTAAAAGTTTTCTCGGATGTCAGGATGGGTCGTGCCCCTTCCTGAATTGGTGTCTGGCAACAAGTAGCGAAACAAGACATTCTAAAAATCTAGAATAGTCGAATGTCTTCTAAAATGTGTATGAAAGAGAGGAGAATATCTTCTTTCGTAATGAGTAGCAGATTTCGAGAACATTATTCTTCTCGTAAGTTCGAAGCTTTTTGGTATAAAATAGCAAGCCATACGGCCTGCGGGCAGTTCAGTTCAGTTCTAATCGTGAAGTCTCCCAGGACAGAAAAGGAATACCTAGTGCAGTGATTAGTTTACCTATCAGTCCTGGTGAAGTCGCGCCGCAGACCGGGAGTATCGACGTTTGCCTGGTCACCCCTCGTTTCGCGAGTGTGTTTGGATGGTGAAAAGTGCTTTGAACCCGTGTATGGTGTGTTGTTGGATACAGAGGATGCGTGCTTCAGCGTGCACTGGAATCGGCATTGTGGATGTCGTCGTTGTTGGTTCTTCGTGTGCTGGTGGCTTCAAGTTCCAGATGGATAAGTACAATTCATGCTTTCTTTCGAATCCTATCAGCAGTATATATTCCTATATGAATGTTTACAAACATATTAATTACCTATGCTTGATAGTTTTGTATTCATTGAAAGCTGATAAGATTCGGAACATGGTCTTATGCTTTGGTTTTTAGTGCTAAGGTCATTTTATTGCAATAACTTTGTTTTGTTGTCGTTTTAAAGAATCTGCGTTCTGATTGTTTCATATAAACTTTGTAGTGTCCACATCTAATCTTTAATTAGGGAAATTTGGGCTATTTAGTGTGTCGGTAGATAGGTAAATTAGATGTTAGGAATAGGTAGGATACCCTATAATCCCATTACTCCTATTCCTTACTTGTCTATCTATCATGCCATATATATGACTTTAATAACCAAATTAATAACATAATTTATTATTGCTATGCGCTACTAGCATAAAGTTCCTGTGTTAAAACTTACATAAGTAGATATGGTTAGGTATCTACTTATCTATTAATTGCTGTGGTCATCAGTGGATAAATTACTATTCTATAATTGCTGAGCGATCAAGGATTTATTTGATAAAATTCCTGTGGTTAAAACATACTTACATATTGTATCTACTTACCTACTGTTTGGCTTGGCCCATCAGTGGACAGATTTCTATTTTAAGTACTATGGTTGCTGAGCGACTATGGACTTAATTGATTAATGTTTATGAAATATACGTAAATAGATATTGTTAAATATCTACTAATTTATTGGTTATGTCCAACAGTGGACAAATAATCATTTACAACAGTATTCTTGTTATACAAAGAAAACAGACTTCAGTATTGGAATATGTCCGGCAGTGGACGAACATTTATTAAAACAATATTTTGTTATACAAACAAAATGTACTTCAGAATGGGAATGTGTCCAGCCGTGGACAATTTGTACTTACCACAATAATATTTTATGGTACTTGCTATAATATCTTAGTTAGTACCCTTATCTAAGAATATATATGGCTGGTAGAATGGATAATATCCTTTCCTATCATCCTATCCTATAACAGATTCAGATGAATCATATCTAAAGTAATATTCTAGTCATGAAGTTCTTAACGTTCTTCTTATGACTGGCTAAAATGGTGCCCATCATAGTGAAACTATGACTACAACTTACCTACTAACTACAATGGTTGTCATCAAATGTCATGGGACAACTGTTATCATATCTTCATCGAATACCTATCTATTTCTTATCTAGCATTCGATATGGTTGTAATGGCAGCTTTTGGTCATGGAAGCCCATATGCTCAGGAAGTTCATGTGATCAACATATCCTATCTACTCTCTATTGGGATGGGCAAAATATTGCTCTCCCGTCTACAACTGATAGGAATGTATGCTCACATGTGATTTGGGACTTGCATAAAGCATTCTCATATTATATTCTGACTTCCGTAGGAGTTAAATGTGGTGGAGACTGACTGACCAGTGCAATTTCATATTCGGTGCATTTACCGGCCTTGCCGGTACCTCTTTAGGGAAACCTAAAGATAATTGTTGAAATCATGTCATTTGACTGATAACATACCTACTTACAACATACTTACTTACTTAACCAACTAGACACTTGGGTGTCAGTTTGGTCTGTCATAAGAATGTTTATTCTAAACTACTTCAGTTGTTCTGCAAAGGACGTCTGAATCTGATCACCTATCCTTCTTCGTGGTGCTTTTAAGCATCACAAGCGTCTGTGGCTGACGCATCTATTAGCAGAGACGCACGTCTCACCATATTTTTATCCTTCTTCTGGGGGAATCAGGTAATTTACCATTTGTATTTGGTAAATACTCTAAGAGTTATCTTTACATACATAAATTGGTTATGTGAAGATGACTGCGGAGTGTTTATGAATACTAATAGGTATAGTTGGCGTGGGATTCCACAATCCTCGGGCGATGCAGTTCTGGGGGCCCGTTTGGAGTTCAGTTTCCTGCCCTTTCCCTCTCCTGTTCATCAGAGTCACTTTATTTCAATAATTAGTACAGAGATGTCTCAATTACCTTTAAAAGAACTTATGGGTTACATATTACTTTATTTAAACACAACGTATGGGTCAATAATTAACTAGACATCACTTTTATATCACGAGCCATTATATACACTGTGCTTGAGGTATGGGTTTCTATGAAATTTAGAACTCAAGACATGATCTTCATAACAACAGAGGCCGGTGCCTTTAGGCGGAGTCCTTCATAGGCCCGGGGTCGGGTTTGTTACATTTGTTGCGCGTGACCAGAATAAAAGGTCCCAAAATTGAGACATTTCATGTGCATGTTGTGATTCTGTGAGCTGGCGAAGGTTTGGCGGGATTCTGGGTTCCGTGGGGTCCCTTGAAGACCGTTTTGAGTCATCGGGCATCCATTAACAAGCAATTTTGCAGTTATTTCCCCTGAAAAATAAGAAATTATTAGTACGAACACGGATTTACGTATTAGAAATGTCAAAGTGGGGTGAGTTCGCACGACAAGGTTTCGTCTAATAATTTTGAAAACGTCAAAATTCAAACCAAGAAATTTCACGTTAGGAACTTTGCAAATTATATTTTCGCGTAGATTTTACAATATTTGTGTAAGAATAATCATTACTTAGGTTATTTTTATGCTATTATAATTTTAAATGGTAAATTTGTAAAACATTTTTCCATCTAAAAATAACATTGAGAAAAAGTTTTTGAACGAAAACGAAACGCAGCCTTGATACGTCAGCCTGATGCTTTATTTTTTCGCTTGATTAGCTAAATGCTATTTAAGAAAGAGACGCAGCCTGTCATACTAGTAGTATTTTTGTGTCTTGCTATCTCGCTCTGACTTTATGATTAAACTAAAATGTGTGGAAAAAAAGTACGTGTTTGTTTTTGGTTATGTTTTGACAGTTCTTTGTAAAAACTGCCGATGGGTTTCATAAATAAATTAGTTTTATGATTTCGCTAGTAGAAATCGAATTGAATTAAATTAGTTCGGCTCAAATCCATGTGTGCCGTGTGCATGGAGGCAAATACCGGTGGAAACTTTGTGTATTTAGTAGGTTTTTGTGTTGTGCAATGTTTCAGACCCAAAATTTATTTTGGGGATTTGTGATGTGCTCATTTAGTGATGTTATCGTTTGTTTTGTGAAGAACATGTACATGGGAGCACTAACAACATTCAAGTAAGTTTTAAAATAGGTTAAAATTACTCACTATACTTGAATTTCATTACAAAACTTTGTTGATTGATGGAGGTTTTAACCTCTTAATTTGATGTAATTTGTGCAAGAATTCCATAGAATGCAACTGAGCATTACATATTAAACAATGTTAGATATTGTAGGTATTATTTAAAGGCATAGGAATAATTTGAACTAAACATAACCTAGGTAATTGATTTAAGAAAGTTGGAATTTAAGAATTGGTACACATAGGAAAGATAGATACCTGCCATTCAATATGAAAGTGATTTGCCTCATGGTAGTTACTTACTTACTTCGCTGACTCAGCGACCCAGGGTGGATCTTGGCCTCCGAAACAGGGTTTCGCCATTCTTCCCTGTCCTGAGCTGCTTGTCGCCAAGCAGTTGATGTTTTTTTATTTATTGTTTACTTCATAACAAAATTAATAGGTAGGAAAAGATATTAGGGCGTTGCAGCTTGTTTTCTCATGGTTTTGAAGATTTTGGTTTTATGTATCTAGCGTTGCTTTACCTTTTATAGTTGAAGAGACGGTACTCGTTTGAAGTTGGTAGTGCCTATAACAGGGAAATATAAACCTGGTCTTGTTGCATACTATACAATATCATGTGAAGTAAAGTGTAGGTATCTTATACCCATTACATATTTTATCTACAATAGCAAGCAATGACATATCATAAGGTCCTAACATGTTTTGATTTGAGTAGCAGGACATGTGAACATACAACATGTTAACTTTTAGATGATTTAGTTGAGTTTAGGTATATAAATAGAAATCAAAAGGCTAGTTTTGCTTCTAACCAAAACCTTTATTAGGTAAATCAAAGTAGGTAATTTATCATGATGACAATTTATTTGATATACTAGGGGGCGGAGGGAAATTTTATGAATTGTATTAAACATAAACTATCAGTGTAATTAAGTATAAAAATGAATACCAAGTTTTTAAATTATTTAAAATTACTAAAATTATGTAATTTTTTTTATTTGTTGACACTATTCGACAACAAAACAAATGTCATCATCATTTGCCTGCCATTATCCAAATTACTTACAAATTAGTAGTTAGGTATATAATTTGCCTGCTCACATTGTAAAAGATGTAAGTGTAATAGGTATGTATGTAAATTTAAGATGTTTATCTGCTTTTATTTGAGTGAAAGTGATTAGTATATTGATAATAACTAGTAAAATGAAGAAGAAAATCAAATATTTCTACCCGACTGCCTCGGTGGGAGGGTTGTATTTTCGAAAGTGTATGTGAGTGAGTATGTATGTGTGTACATGTGTAGTAGGTATGTATGTAATATGTATGTATGATTGAGTGATTATCTATACTGATGATAATAAGTAAAATGGAAAAGAAGAAGATAATTATCCGACTGCCTTCGAGGGGGGGGGTTGTGTCTTTTGGGAGTATGTATCTGAGTATGTATATGTATGTATGTGATCAGACGGGAGATTCTCTTCTGTGGGTTGCAGCCCGTGGTTTTGTTATAAAAACATCTAATATTTTTGGGTTGTAACGATCAAAGGCAAACATAAAAATATCACAAGCGACCGTCCAAATGATTATGTTATTCAATTTAATTATTTTGAATAAACTAAACTTAATTTTATCTTGCAGGTCTACTATCTGGGAGTTACTGATTATGTAGTAAGGGAAGCGGTGTCCAATTTTGTCTGGTTTAGGCGGTCTAGGATTTGATGATTAATTTACAGTCGAGGTCATATGCATGTGTCTAAGTCTAGGTTTTATCTAGTGTTCAAGCAGTATTGATGATAGATTGTAGTCTGGGAGCCGATGATTAAATAGAGGTCTGGGTCATTTCATCTATAGATCTAGGTCTAGAAGGTGTTAATAAGTACATTGCAGGAAACGGTGATGATAGTCTAGGAGGTAGTGATTATAGTCTAAGAGTTGGTGACTGAATATGGTTTAGTATAGGTATAGGTCTGGGTCTAGGTGATATCCAGTTATAGTCTAGGAGATAGTGATTATAGTCTAGGAGCTGGTGACTAAGTTTGGACTCGGTAGTGTTGTGTATAGATGAAGGTCTAGGTCTATCCCCTAGACCAGATCCAGTGATAGTCTAGGAGATAGTGATTATAGTCTAGGAGCTGGTGATTAAATTTGGGTAAGTATAGGTGTGGGTCTGGATCTAGGTGATATCCAGTTATGGTTTAAGAGAAAGTGGTTGTAGGCTAGGAGCTGATGACTGGATATGGTCTAGATGATGTTATATATAGGTGCAGGTCTAGGAGGTGATGACAAATTATAGTCTAGGAGATGGTAGTAGTCTAGGGGGTGTTGACTAAATTGTGGTCTAGGAGGTAATGATTAGAGAGTTATAGTACAGGAGTTAGTGTTTATGTTTGGGGTAGATATGATTCTATTGGTTCATTGCTTATTTAATAGGTTGTTGTTAGGAGATTAGGAATTGTCTATTGTTGTGTGATGAGATCAAGTGTAGGACTTTTGTTGGACGGAATTCTTAATAGGTTTTGGAAACAGTGACTCTATAGATTTGGGGGGCGAAATTTTTACCAAATTTTTAAAATTGAATAATTTGGGGGGCGACATTTTTGATAATGAGATATGCCTGAACTAGGTGGCACTTTTGCATGAGTGGTATGTTTGTTCTGCTCAGTTTGTAAGTGCCATAAGTTTATGGTGGTTTAATTAGCACAGAAGTTTTTTTTTACTTTCCTGAAAATCTGATTTACTTGCTTATAGATGTTTTACTTTGATAAAACACTAGAATTTTATCTCCATCCATGCCTGATATGGATTTATTTTTTATAATTTTAAGTAATTAGATAGAATTGTTATTTTCATATAAAGGTTCAGGATCAAATCATCTCACGACACTCTGTATTTACTTCTGCAGTGATTTAATAGTAGGCATGTTTTGTTAGCACAATGGCAAGATATGTTTGCGTAATTTCACTGTTAGAGGTAGTATTGCTAGCAAAACACAAAGGGAAGAATACGAGTGTATTCTTCTTAACATGGTAATTTTGCAGACTGAACATTTAGGACCAGGTTGGTCCAAACACACAACATATGTCACGATTTGATCAGAACAGTTCTCTAATATGTCTTTTCTGGTTCTATCATGTCATGGATGTGAGTAGGGAACCTAATTTTAATTAAATTACATATGTAGTCTGATTTTGCGAATTAAGATCTTAGCTATTTTGAGTTAAGGTCTGATTTAAGCCAAATCATTCATTACTCTGTCATTACTGTGGCAGATAGCTGGCGAAGAGGCTGGATTTTTTGGGTCAGCATGAAGTCTAGCTTTCAGCTGGTTCGCTGTTTACGGTAATGTTGCTAGCAGAAATCCACAGCAGGTTTTCGTGCGAAAATCTGTGAACAAGGCCAATTTTACAGACCAACAAAAGGTTGCAATAGGTTTCGGTTAGTAAATCTATCTGCAATCAACCTACACACAACAGATTGCACAAAGATTTGGTTTAAACGCTTAAATTCAATTTTTAACATTTTTCAATTCAGATTCTTTGTATAATTCTTTATTATGAAGCATCCATGATTTTCAGGAATGACAATAGTAATTATTGGCACAAGCACTTTGGGTAGAATAATCATATTAAAAGCACTTGGCTGCTTTTAGCGTAGTATTACTGGTAATAAAGCACTTGGCGTAGGCATAGTTGCATTAAGCGTAACCTGCGTAATTCTTTTTTTTTTATGCTCTTGGCGTAACTTAGCACATTGGCGTGAGAATTGTTAATTCTGCATTCAGCGTAAAATTGTGTAATTTGCAGCATTTGGCGTAGGTAACTTCATTAACCCGTCAACTGCGTACAAAAAAACATGGCGGCGAACTTGACATAAGCTGTTCTGCGATTAATGGCGGCCACTTGAGATACTTAAGATATCCGATAACATAAACAAAAAGTTCTCGGCAGTTATCGAAAGATAAACATTGTAACTTGAGTGTTGAATTCGTGACTAAACAAGCTCGCTGGTTGTAAGATAATATAAACATGCGAGTTGCGTGTTTATATACACTTTTACTAAGAAATGTTTGTTTAAATTTTTTTAGTACTTTTTTGAAAATCATCATATTTACAAATAAAAAAATAGTTTGATGATTTTATTGGCAATTTTACATAAGAATAAAACATTTAACCAGAAGAAAAGAACAAAACAAATATTTATTCATTGTCCTTCCTACATGAGGCCTGCAAACTTTGCGCCGAGACTGCAAAAATTCGAGCGGTCGAAAAAAATACAGATTTTGTTTGAATTTACTTTTGTTGAGGGCTATTTCGGGCTCTTTTATAAATTTTAGTCTTATTTCCAACATTTATTCGAAAAAACTAAGTTTCTACGTCGAGAAATAAGCCCAAAACACCCGCATGTAATCCGACACCGCTTTATATTACGTCATCAACTGATTCAGTCGATTCCGCATTATAGCCTACCTAACCAAGATGGCGGCCGTCGACTGATGCAGCTGATACCCCAGTTGATAGGTTAAGAGATGTATACAGCTTTTAGCGTAAATACTATTAGGGCTCCATGACATTTAGTTCAGGCATACACATTTATGGAGTTTTGTAAGTGTTGGGGGCGGGAAGTGTCTGATGTTATTGATATTTTATGTTCAATTTAGCTCCAAGTAGCTAAATTTTACATAAAATAGGGGGCGAATTGTAAGGCTTGTATCCTGGTCTTTATTAATTATAAAGATTCGGGACAGCGACATCTATTGGTATCGCCGCTGTGGGATGTGATTCAATACTTGTGGGTTTGGTTCTGTTCTGTCAAGATTGGTATGGAGGTTCGGAATGCGGCTGAGAGATGGCGCTATGTGCGTGAAGCAATATTGAAATGTTTTGTTTATTTTCTTTTTATATTGTTCATATTTGCAAGTCTAAATAATTTTGGATAATTAGTCTGATAGTTGATCAGCGTTTGCAGTGGCATTTATAATTTTTCGTGGCATTTATAATGATAGGGTGTGTGACTGAAGTGAGGTTGGGTGCGCGAGGTGGTGTAATCTGCTGCCATCTATTGTCGAGTAGCGGAAACTGCAAGGTGTCACTTTAGACAGGGCCCTACTAGGCCATAGCGACTGAAATACCTAAGGTTTATTCTATTAGTCACACTTTCGGTTTATAGAAAATTGATGTATTTTCTAAAAATTCTATAAACCAACAATAAATGTTTAATAATATTGGTAAACCCATGATTTACTCAATATACACTAAAAGTTTTCTCGGATGTCAGGATGGGTCGTGGCCCCTTCCCTGAATTGGTGTCTGGCAACAAGTAGCGAAACAAGACATTCTAAAAAAATCTAGAATAGTCGAATGTCTTCTAAAATGTGTATGAAAGAGAGGAGAATATCTTCTTTCGTAATGAGTAGCAGATTTCGAGAACATTATTCTTCTCGTAAGTTCGAAGCTTTTTTGGTATAAAATAGCAAGCCATACGGCCTGCGGGCAGTTCAGTTCAGTTCTAATCGTGAAGTCTCCCAGGACAGAAAAGGAATACCTAGTGCAGTGATTAGTTTACCTATCAGTCCTGGTGAAGTCGCGCCGCAGACCAGGGAGTATCGACGTTTGCCTGGTCACCCCTCGTTTCGCGAGTGTGTTTGGATGGTGAAAAGTGCTTTGAACCCGTGTATGGTGTGTTGTTGGATACAGAGGATGCGTGCTTCAGCGTGCACTGGAATCGGCATTGTGGATGTCGTCGTTGTTGGTTCTTCGTGTGCTGGTGGCTTCAAGTTCCAGATGGATAAGTACAATTCATGCTTTCTTTCGAATCCTATCAGCAGTATATATTCCCTATATGAATGTTTACAAACATATTAATTACCTATGCTTGATAGTTTTGTATTCATTGAAAGCTGATAAGATTCGGAACATGGTCTTATGCTTTGGTTTTTAGTGCTAAGGTCATTTTATTGCAATAACTTTGTTTTGTTGTCGTTTTAAAGAATCTGCGTTCTGATTGTTTCATATAAACTTTGTAGTGTCCACATCTAATCTTTAATTAGGGAAATTTGGGCTATTTAGTGTGTCGGTAGATAGGTAAATTAGATGTTAGGAATAGGTAGGATACCCTATAATCCCATTACTCCTATTCCTTACTTGTCTATCTATCATGCCATATATATGACTTTAATAACCAAATTAATAACATAATTTATTATTGCTATGCGCTACTAGCATAAAGTTCCTGTGTTAAAACTTACATAAGTAGATATGGTTAGGTATCTACTTATCTATTAATTGCTGTGGTCATCAGTGGATAAATTACTATTCTATAATTGCTGAGCGATCAAGGATTTATTTGATAAAATTCCTGTGGTTAAAACATACTTACATATTGTATCTACTTACCTACTGTTTGGCTTGGCCCATCAGTGGACAGATTTCTATTTTAAGTACTATGGTTGCTGAGCGACTATGGACTTAATTGATTAATGTTTATGAAATATACGTAAATAGATATTGTTAAATATCTACTAATTTATTGGTTATGTCCAACAGTGGACAAATAATCATTTACAACAGTATTCTTGTTATACAAAGAAAACAGACTTCAGTATTGGAATATGTCCGGCAGTGGACGAACATTTATTTATAACAATATTTTGTTATACAAACAAAATGTACTTCAGAATGGGAATGTGTCCAGCCGTGGACAATTTGTACTTACCACAATAATATTTTATGGTACTTGCTATAATATCTTAGTTAGTACTCTTATCTAAGAATATATATGGCTGGTAGAATGGATAATATCCTTTCCTATCATCCTATCCTATAACAGATTCAGATGAATCATATCTAAAGTAATATTCTAGTCATGAAGTTCTTAACGTTCTTCTTATGACTGGCTAAAATGGTGCCCATCATAGTGAAACTATGACTACAACTTACCTACTAACTACAATGGTTGTCATCAAATGTCATGGGACAACTGTTATCATATCTTCATCGAATACCTATCTATTTCTTATCTAGCATTCGATATGGTTGTAATGGCAGCTTTTGGTCATGGAAGCCCATATGCTCTCAGGAAGTTCATGTGATCAACATATCCTATCTACTCTCTATTGGGATGGGCAAAATATTGCTCTCCCGTCTACAACTGATAGGAATGTATGCTCACATGTGATTTGGGACTTGCATAAAGCATTCTCATATTATATTCTGACTTCCGTAGGAGTTAAATGTGGGTGGAGACTGACTGACCAGTGCAATTTCATATTCGGTGCATTTACCGGCCTTGCCGGTACCTCTTTAGGAAACCTAAAGATAATTGTTGAAATCATGTCATTTGACTGATAACATACCTACTTACAACATACTTACTTACTTAACCAACTAGACACTTGGGTGTCAGTTTGGTCTGTCATAAGAATGTTTATTCTAAACTACTTCAGTTGTTCTGCAAAGGACGTCTGAATCTGATCACCTATCCTTCTTCGTGGTGCTTTTAAGCATCACAAGCGTCTGTGGCTGACGCATCTATTAGCAGAGACGCACGTCTCACCATATTTTATCCTTCTTCTGGGGAATCAGGTAATTTACCATTTGTATTTGGTAAATACTCTAAGAGTTATCTTTACATACATAAATTGGTTATGTGAAGATGACTGCGGAGTGTTTATGAATACTAATAGGTATAGTTGGCGTGGGATTCCACAATCCTCGGGCGATGCAGTTCTGGGGGCCCGTTTGGAGTTCAGTTTCCTGCCCTTTTCCATCTCCTGTTCATCAGAGTCACTTTATTTCAATAATTAGTACAGAGATGTCTCAATTACCTTTAAAAGAACTTATGGGTTACATATTACTTTATTTAAACACAACGTATGGGTCAATAATTAACTAGACATCACTTTTATATCACGAGCCATTATATACACTGTGCTTGAGGTATGGGTTTCTATGAAATTTAGAACTCAAGACATGATCTTCATAACAACAGAGGCCGGTGCCTTTAGGCGGAGTCCTTCATAGGCCCGGGGTCGGGTTTGTTACATGGACAGTGGAATATTATTGACTGGTAGTAGTACGTACCTACCTAGTAGTAGGTTGTTAAATTAAGCAGAACTACAACACCTTACTTTCCTATAAACTGTAAGAAAATGCTGCTCAAATTGGTCCCATAAAGAAGTAGGTTGATGTGCTGTACTTATTCGGAATGGTAATGTACTTACTTACAGGAAGGGTATAGATTGTAATAGACCGCCAAACAGCGATAAGGGATCGAAGGTAACGTGATGGTCGGCGAAACTGCCAGTATCAGTACGAAGCCTCCTCCGGGACCGACCTTCGGCGAGATATGCCAATTTCCTGATCCGTTATATCATAATACCTCCAATAGTCGTAATGGGATAACCATTTCTGATATCTAACCACCTTGTTAGGTACACTCTTGGGGTTTTACGTTGTTCTTAGACAATGTATCTAAACTAAGTTGCTGTCAATGGTTATCTGACAGAGTGAAGTATAATATACTTGTCGGGGTTGATAACACGCGAGGCCCACGGCATCATAACCGAGTAGCTGGTCATTATTGGCCGGCTTTGAATATTATGTCAGGATTACAATATTACGAGCTAAGTGGGCGTGTACATCCAGATTACAAGTTCATCGGGATTACAATAGTACCTATGTGCTACTTGGGTGTAATACTAGAGGTACCTCGCGTCAGGACTCGATGAGCTACATGGGCGAGCTTTGTCCTCCAGCTACGTCCATCCAGGGTATGAGTGTTTCGCCCTGGCAGGGCTCTTCAGGTGTAACTGCACGACACTCCGTCCGTCTCCAGTCACACCATACGTCTTTAGCATTCTGTACTTACCTTGCATATTCTGCAATTACTTTGTAGAACCAACATATTGCACCAACAGTTTATCTGATTATTGATTTCCACAAAATGACAGATGAGAAATTGGCTTGACGTAGAAGACTAGAAAGACTAAACTCTTTATAAAAATATCATTGGCCACTAAAAACTACAAGGAGGTTTCTATTTGACAAACCTTATCAACTAGCGCTTCGCGCCGTCACGGCCATTCTGCATCGGCACACGTCCTCGTGTGTATCTACAAATACGGGCCTCCAGATAATGATGCAATATCGAAAGCTCAAAAGACGCTCGGTCATTCTGACACTAAACTCTAAGTATCAAAGTACTCGCTACGCAGGCAGCAAACAATTAGCAACACATGCAACTACTACTCCGTACTGTCAACGCACGTCTATGTGGTTAATAAAATAGTCCAATTCGTTTCAATAATCTCAATGGTGTTAATGCTTATACAACTAGCCAGATCGGCAACCCATAACCACAAATACAACTCAAGTAGCCACTTGGGCAATCCATAACCACAAATACAATCCATAAGCCACACGGGCACCCATAGCCACACAGGCAATCTTTAGCCACAAATGCAAACTGTAAAACCATTGACACCAAGTATCCCATAAATGTCAATCCATAATAATTTTTCACCACATTTTAATGCGCTAACATTGGTTCAAAACCAATCTTAAGCACTAGTTTACGCCGTAAATACAACCAGCCAGAATAATGGTTCACTATCCCACTTCCGATGTCAGGGTTGATAACACGCGAGGGCCACGGCATCAGAACCGAGTAGCTGGTCATTATTGGCCGGCTTTGAATATTACGTCAGGATTACAATATTACGAGCTAAGTGGGCGTGTGCATCCAGATTACAAGTTCATCGGGATTACAATAGTACCTATGTGCTACTTGGGTGTAATACTAGAGGTACCTCGCGTCAGGACTCGATGAGCTACATGGGCGAGCTTTGTCCTCCAGCTACGTCCATCCAGGGTATGAGTGTTTCGCCCTGGCAGGGCTCTTCAGGTACAGTGTAACTGCACGACACTCCGTCCGTCTCCAGTCACACCATCCATACGTCTTTAGCATTCTGTACTTACCTTGCATATTCTGCAATTACTTTGTAGAACCAACATATTGCACCAACAGTTTATCTGATTATTGATTTCCACAAAATGACAGATGAGACATTGACTTGACGTAGAAGACTAGAAAGACTAAACTCTTTATAAAAATATCATTGGCCACTAAAAACTACAAGGAGGTTTCTATTTGACAAACCTTATCAACTAGCGCTTCGCGCCGTCATACTTTTTATTGCGATTTAAACCTAATGACATTCTCTTCCTTTTTGATCGTGTGGGACACCAAGTTAGAACTTTTCATAGGTTATATTTAATGTTCTGCCTGCTCCGCAGTTTTAGTACCTATACTGACGATATCATAAACAAAAACATAAATGTTTATTAGGTAGGTACGTAAAGGTAAATGTCCATTACGCAAATCTGAAATTTACTGCAAAATATTATACTTTGTAACAAAATTTTGCCATTAAATATGAAAACAGGTATAAAAACTCCCTAATGGCTAATAACACCTATTACAGATTCCACAGAGCGGTAGATACAGAATAAAAATCGGACATTTGCCGCAGATGGTGTAGTGAATCAAGGCTCGAAGTTGGGCCATTATTAATTCTGTGTTATTTCAGACCTGAAAAGGCAGACGGAGTTCTAAAAATACATTATCTACGGTCAGATTATAAACAAGTTAGGCGCACGTTTAGACAGTGTTTAAATTAATATCCAACTTTTTGTAATAACACGGCTAGATTTCAGTCTAACATCGGTGGAAACAGAATAAATAATAAAATTTAAAAAACAAAGCCTACAGAATACCTGCTTATTTAAACAACTTATTAGCATTCTAGCCTAGCCATATGATCAAAAGCATCAAAGCCGCTTATGTGTTCAAGATGTTCAAGTGGTCGCCGTGGACGAAATCGTTCAGAAAGATCATCCATCATCATCAAATCTTACTTAGCTTTTAATTCCTACATCTTTATCTTTCAAATGTAGACTCTATCTTGTATTAATGCAAAGTTACATACATATACATTACGCCTCTCTCCCGGAGGGGTAGGCAGAGACTACATATTTCCACTTGCTGCGTTGCCGACACACTTCTTTCGCTTCTTCAACATTCATCAATGTAAAGTTGCTATCCAATATTATGCGCGTGATTTCAGTTTTTTATTATGCTGACTTCTGGCTCCATCTGTCATTTCCTTGGTCTTGTGGTTCGTGTGTTTTCGTGCAACAGCAGGGAAGTTCGGCTAATGTTTCAGGCTCATTATTGGGAAATTTTGTAATGACTGTTAATACTGCGACACGCTATACCGATCACGCAACGCAGCCACGAATAAGGACAAGACGGATGGAGGTCGTCGAACTTTAAATCAGTGTTGTGTTCAAATTTTGCATGTTTTCCAAAGATTTTGGTATACAATAATTTACTTTGCCAGCATTCTATCTATGCTCCAACATGCATCAACTCCTCTTCTTCTTTTCACTCACATTTAAAAAATAGTCTATGCTATGTTACTTACTTACCAACAAACTTACAACGATCTCTACATTTTAAAGAAAACTAAAACAGAGACCTACAATAAGAATCGTTTGTGCTTTAATAGAATTCGTTCTTTTCAGTACGTTTCTTCTATCTTTACTGGTAGTAGGTAACACAAGCTTGTTCCGGATATGCTTTATTTTTTACTCATAAAAAGGAATCTAGGTCATCATCATCTGCCTGCCCTTATCTCAATTTATTTGGGGTCGGTGCAACATGTCTTTTTCTTCCATTCATCTCTATCAGCAGTCAAATCCTCACTTACGCCTTTATTTTTTATATCGTCTTTCATACAATCCATCCAAACTTTTTTAGGCCTTCCTCTTCTTCTGCGTCCATCCACATTCATTACTTTCTTTGTTATTTCATGTTCATTACTTTCTTTGTTACATGCTCTTTATCCCTCCTCATTACATGCCCATACCAAGATAAACGGTTCCCTCTCATTTTTTCTGTCACTGGCGCTACTTTTAAACTCCCTCTAATATACTCATTCCTTATTTTATCCATCCTTGTCACACCACACATCCATCGCAACATTCTCATCTCAGCTACATGCATTCGTTTTTCATCCGTCACCTTAGTTGTCCAACACTCTGATCCATACATGACAACAGGTCTCACCACCGTCTTATTATATCTTGCCCTTCAATTTGAGGGGCATTCGGCGGTCACACACTGTGCCCGTTACCTGTCGTCATTTCATCCATCCCGCATTTATCCTGTGCTTGATTGCTCGGTCTATTTCGCCATCACCTTGTACGAGCGAACCGAGGTACCGGAAGTCAGAGCAGACTGGTAAGGGTTCGTTATTGAGCGCTACCGGAACAAAACTGGAGAGACCGCCGAAATCGCAAAACATTTGTTCCGTTTTGGTTCTGCTGATTTTCAAGCCAACATTCTCCAGCCTCTCCTGCCATCTTTTCAGTCTGCTCTGCACCTCTTGTCCACTCTCACCGACGAGTACAATGTCATCGGCGAACAGCATGCACCAGGGTGCCTCTTCCTGTATGTCCGACGTCAGAGCATCCATTATCAACAGGAAGAGGTAAGGACTCAAAGCCGAGCCTTGGTGCAAGCCTACAGCCACACTAAACTCATCGGTAATACCAGCGGCCGACCGGACCTGTGTACTAGATTTACAGTACATTGCACGTATCAACTCTACATACTTAGAAGGAATCTAGGTACAAACTCAAAAAAATAAAAGGTCTTTATGATGGCAATTTTCTGCTTCTGTTGCGATTGAAAATTGACTGTAACTGTTATCGTGGAATATCCCTTTTAAGTATAGTAGGTAAATTATTTGCTCGGTTAGTCTTAATAAGACTCCAGAAACTTGCTGATCGTGTATATCCCGAATCGCAATGTGGATTCCGCGCCCAACGTTCCACAACAGATATGATCTTTACACTTCGCCAACTGCAGGAAAAGTGTAGAGAGCAGAAAACACCTCTGTTTGTGGCGTTCGTCGACCTTAACAAAGCCTTCGACACCGTGAGCAGGGAAGGACTCTATACTGCACTTTTAAACATCGGGTGCCCTCCAAAACTTCTAAGCCTCATTAAATCCTTCCACGAGGACATGAAAGGATCTGTTGTTTTTAACGGCAATACATCCGAGCCGTTCGAAATGCGTAGAGGTGTTCGCCAAGGCTGCGTGTTGGCTCCTACCCTGTTTGGTATTTTCTTCTCATTGCTTTTTAAAGTTGCTTTCGGTGATGACCAACAGGGTATACACCTGCACACTAGGGCTGACGGGAAGCTGTACAATATCTCGCTTCTTAAGTCAAAGCGTAACCGCGATGACTTATTCGTCGATAGCCTTTTGTTCGCTGACGATGCAGCCTTCGTTGCTAATTCTCAAAGTGAGCTTCAAGACATTGTTGATAAGTTTTCCCACGCGTGTTCTCTGTTCTCAATGTCCATTAATGCCAAAAAAACAGTAGTGCTAGCTCAAGGTGGAGAAACACCACGTATTTTGCTCGGTGGTGTTCCCTTGAACATAGTTGACAAGTTTTGCTACTTGGGGTCGACTGTGTCGAACAATCTCACCCTCGATGCTGAGATCAATACTCGTATCGGCAAAGCGGCGACCATGCTCGGCAGGCTCAGTACAAGAGTATGGAATAATAAACACCTGACCACAAAAACCAAGATAATTGTTTACCAAACTTGCGTTCTAAGCATACTCTTGTATGGAGCTGAAACCTGGACTTCGTACGCAAAACAAAAACGTCGACTCAACACATTTCATATGCGCTGCGTAAGAAACATCTTGCATATAACTTGGCAGGACAGAGTCACAAACGAGCGAGTTCTAGAAATTGCACAGCTGCCTAGCTTTACCGCTTTGCTTAAGCAAAGACGATTGCGGTGGCTAGGGTATGTGTACCGCATGGAACCTTCGCGTCTACCGCGGCGTGTCCTGCTTGGCGCCGTAGCTAACGCCAAAAGAGGAGTTGGAAGACCGATGCTACGTTTCAAAGATTGCGCCAAACGGGACATGGCTGCGTTTGACATCGACCATCAAAGCTGGGAGAAGCTTGCTGAGAATAGGGATGTATGGAGAAAGCGTGTGTTTGATGGGCGTAAAGCTCACGACGATGCCTGGTTCGCTGGTCTCGCAAACAAAAGGCAAAAACGACATCTAAACATGCATGTGCCAGTCTCTAATTCCACCTTCGTTTGTAGAGCGTGCGGAAAGTCATGCCGCTCCCGTATCGGCTTATACAGCCATGAAAAATCTTGCCTCAGACACTGAATAAATCGTCTGTCACAGACGTATGAGGCCAATGATGATGATGATGCGATTGAAAATTAAAATTAATAGGTATAAGGAATTGTTAATACTCAGGTTTTGATATTCAACTAACTAGCACTACTCAGTTCATATTCAAAATTCCGGCTGGAAACAGTCACGCTAAATTGTGTGACTCTACAGTACACGCAAAATTAACGATTTGTGAACTACCAGCTACCAAGCTTCTGGGTCCTTAAATCAAACGGGGGTCAGAACTTTGTTCTACTTCGTACAGGCGCAGTAAAATAACAAAGTAGAGTAGTACAACTTCTTCATACACTTACTTAGATACAGTCGTAACAAAGTCGCATGAATAATTCAAAATTTAAGGCCGCGCTTTTTTAAAACTGTTACGTTTTACCTATAGCAATCATCTTAACTTTTCTAGTCGCAGCAACACTGAATAATACAGCATAACCTTTGTTTGGCTAGTCGATAGCGATAACCCAAAATTAACCTTTCAAATTTTAATTGTTCTTGAGGTACGTTGAGAGACTACGCACATGGTGCCGTCTCAAAATTACGCAAATATAATCTACCGATTCGAACTGAACCAAACTGACTGCTTATTAATAGATATACATTTTTAATGAAAAGTGTCTTACTTATTTCTTCTTTTATTCTACTGTGCCTCAGTCGCGTACACAAGAAGCCGCAAAAATGTGCGCCGCCGCAAGAATTCCGAAGTTTGCCTCCACTTGCGACAGTTGATGTGTTACGTAATTAGGATGCCTCCGCGAGTTTGCGTACTTATCTGATTTTCAGGGTAATATGAAAAGGTTAGAACGTGGAAGACAATTTTGACATACTTACGTCTTGTATAAAAATATATCGTATGCAATTTTACTAGTGACCGATAGCGAAAACTGAGAACCGGCTGGTGATAAGGAACAACTTTTCACAAGGAACATAGGTAGAAATATGATAAATAATTTAGGTCCTCCCATTAGTAACTTAAATCAGCTGATGCCGATCAGCAGATTTTGTATGAGAGGCCTAAAGTTTTTTTCATATTTCAACCTATGTATCTTGGGAAAAGTTGTTCCTTATCACCAGCCGGTTCTGAATTTTCGCTATCGGTCACTAGTAAAAATTCACCCTATATAATTAATACTTTATTCTCGCTTAAAAAACGCTTATAATATTATTCTTGTTACGTGCTAATGAGAACTACTAATAGTCCAGTATGTTTTTGCTATAGCATTAGCACGATACTTAACCAAAGAATTCAAGGAAATGCTGCTATTCAGGACGTTTCTGCATTGTAATATTCAACCTGTTCCTAGAATAAATAAAATATATTATTACCTACATTTGCGGATATTATTATTTTTCTTATAAATTGAAAATGAGAAAATTGAAAAATTCACTAGTGACCACCGGGACTTGAACCCGGGACTGTGGATTGCCGTTCCACCGCTCTACCAACTGAGCTACGCCCGTATTTTTTCAATTTTCTCATTTTCAATTTATGAGAATAATATTGCGCTGTGAGTGCATTAAAAAATTCCAACATATTATTTTTCTTGTTAGATCTATAAATTAAGTTAAATTATAGAATATTCTATTTAGGAATTAGTAAATAGTTAAATCTCATTCTTGATAGTGCATAGTGTAGTGATTAAAACGTCGACACAGTATGGGTTTGAATCCCAGTTGTGTGTCTAAATAAAACATTTCGTTACTCTTCTTGTGCCAAACTTTTTTGTAGTCTACTTACCAGTTCTTTGTTTGATCCAAGATTAAGATTTAAATTAACTATATTTTTACAAGTAATATAGCACTGTGAGTGTTTTACAATCCCAATAGATTAACTATATTTTTTACAGTTCAAATAGGAAATTATTATTTTCTTTCAATAACACAAAAAATTAACTAAATACAATTGTAATAGCGTGCAAGAATTAAAATTACTTACTATGAAAGCAACAGCATAATAAAAAGTAAGTATACTGCAAATTATGAAAGGGTTAAATGCCTCTGCTATCAAATAACAATACAGAAAGATGAATAATGCATTAATATACATTTAAAATGAATTAATTTACAAAGTATATTTTCGCTGCCCATGCGGATTGGTTTCAAATTTGCATATAATTACTATTTTATAATCTACAGCATTTCGAGCCGTCTACTGTACAGTGGTATCCAAAAGTCAAATAATAGTTCAGACTGATTGTTTTTCTGGCGAAACAAACAACTGGGTTCGGTCGTCGATTAGTTTGAACGAGGAAATAGCACAACATTTTTTATGAATTTCTTCCAACATTACCCACCTACATCTTAATGAGTGAAAGTACTTAGGCGCAAAAATATCAACAAACCTACTTATAACCTCAGCAAAATACAAGTAGTTTGAACCACAGTGCGAAAAGCTAGTTCGTTAAAAAAAACTTTCAACTGTGCAACAGACTGTACATGCGAATCAGAAAATTTGAATACAGTGTCTGCAGGCGGATCACATAGCGTTAATGAGCGCACGGTGCGGGTGTACAAATGTGTGCAATACAGTTAACCGAACTAAAAAACCTGGTGGATTTAATGCGAGCCGGCTGCACAAAGCTTCAGAGGCGACGTGCACGGCTGCGGTGAGTCTATTTGTTAGACAATTACACCTTTATGCCCGAAATGTACTTACACAGCGAAAGGCGGATCAATAGTGAGAATCATATTACACCCATAATAAAACAGTGTAAGTATAAGTAGATTGGTAATGGTTGGTAATGGTTAGACGGGCTGTTATCCGCAACTCGACGTCTACATGCGCCTATTTTGCGTGAAGGGTGGGGGCTCCCTACTCGAGCCATCCTAGTTCCCCGAGGAAGCTCAGCAACCCTACCAAATCACTGAGTGCCTCAGGAATTGACCTCGGATTTCCGAGGTGCTTTGCCCGGTATGTTGCCACCTCTTTGCAGTGTAGTACCACGTGGGCAGCTGTTTCTTCTTCTTCCATGCAGGCTCTGCACAGAGGACTGTCAGTAACACCTATGACTGAAAGGTGTTTGTTAAAGTGACCGTGACCGGTTATGATGCTGGTTATCATTCGAAGTTGGGGTTTTTTCAGTCGGAGCAACTTCTTGGATAGGCGACTGGACAGTGTTGGCATGGCTTCTCTAGCCTGCCTGCAGTCTTCTAATCCGGTCCAGTATGTGTTGTGTTGGTTTTTAGTACGTTCTCTCAGTAGGGAGCGGAATTTACCTGCTGGAATGGGTATAATCGGTTCCGGCCCGTAGGCCTCGGTATCCGATCCCCTTCTGGCTAGTTCATCCGCTGCATCGTTACCTCTGGAGCCGCTGTGTCCTTTGATCCATTGTAGAGTTAAGTGATTGTGTTTACATACCTCCGTTAGACGTTGGTGGCATTCGTAGATTAGCCCTGATGTCATTGTGTGACTGTTCAGGGCTTGCAGTACTGACATGCTGTCTGAGAGTATACGGATGGAGTGGCCCTTTACTTCCCTGGCAGCAATGGCTGTTGTGGCTAGTGAGATAGCCATACACTCTGCTTGGAAAACTGAGTTATGGTGTCCCAGAGGAGTTGATAGTCTGATGTTTAAGTCCTCCGAGAAAACACCAGACCCTGTACCGGACTTCGTCTTAGACCCATCCGTGAAGATCCTAAGTTCTTTGGGGGGTGAGGCCTTCGTAGAGGTCATCTTCGTAGAGTTGTATTTTGTACTTTTTTGTCAAATACAAACTGTTTCGGGATTCTGTCACCAGCAGCTGCGAGCAATGGCAGATCTGTTTGTGCTTCGTCTAAGATGGCGGTGTGTGGGGTATTGTTGTTTCTCCAGAGTTTCAAAGAGTTGAGCCTTACTGCAGCCGCAGCCGCCTCCTGCTTGACAAACAGGTGAAGCGGCGGCAGATCCAGCATGGCTTCCAGGGCTGCAGTTGGAGTCGTCCTCATGCCTCCCGTGATCGCCATGCAGGCTAACCTTTGAAACTTTTGTAGTTTGTTTATGCCTGTCACGAGCTTGCACCTTGTCCACCACACGAGTGCACCGTAGCACACCATCGGGCGGATTACCATCTTGTACAGCCACAGAATGATTTTCGGCGAGAGTCCCCATTTCTTGCCTATCATCCTGCGACACTGCCAGAAAGCGATGCAGGCTTTGTTTAGTTTGTTGTCCATGTGGGTGCTCCAGTTTAGTTTGTGGTCAAGGGTTATCCCTAGATACTTGACCTGGTTTGTAAGTTGTAGTCTCGTCCCAAACAGTTTTGGTAGGTGGTAGTTACCCAAAACCCTTTTCAACGTGAACATAACTGTTTCAGTTTTTGTGGGATTGACTGAAAGGGCGTACCTGGTGCACCAGCGTTCCACAATGCGTAGCGCCGCTTGTGTGAGGTCGCAGACTGTGCTGGCTAACTTACCTGTTATAAGTATGGCCAGGTCGTCAGCGTATCCTATAGTGTAGAAATGGTTTGCATTAAGTTCAGTAATAAGGCTGTTTATTACCATGTTCCACAGTAGTGGTGAGAGAACTCCTCCTGTGGGCAGCCTCTTGCCACTATGGCTGTTTGCTTGTTACCTGCAAATCTGACACTGCGTTTGCGGAGCATGTTTGTGATCCATTCCGTCAGCACATCGTTCACCCCGTGGTTGTAGAGGGCTACGCCGATGCTTGTGAAGTTCGTTTTGTCAAAGGCCCCTTCGATGTCAATGAAGGTTCCCATGCAAATGCTTTTGCTTTGTATACCTGCCTCAATCTGACTAACCACCATATGAATGGCTGATTCGGTAGATTTGCCTGATGTGTAGGCGTGTTGATTACCGTGTAGGGTATATTGTTCAGTACCAAGTCCCTTATTTCACGTTCACACAGCCTCTCCATTGTCTTCAAAAGAAATGATGTAAGGCTGATTGGACGGAAGGATTTGGCGTTAGTGTAGTCCCCTTACCTGGTTTGGGGATGAAAATTACCTTAACTTCTCTCCAGCTTTTGGAATGTATCTGTGCGCCAGGCATGCTCTGTAGATACGTACAAGGTGCAGGGCCAGATTGTGTCCCCCCCACTGCATAAGCGCGGGGAAGACACCATCCGGTCCCGCAGCCTTGTAGGGCTGGAAGTTGTTTATAGCCCATTTGATCTTATTTAAGGATACTACCTTTTGGGCATATTCCCAATCTTGTGTTGTAACTGTGTTTGTGTATGTGTCCTGCCAGTTGACCTCTTGTACTATCTCACAACCGGGGAAGTGAGTTTCCAGAAGTAGTCGGTTGGCTTCGTCTGGTGAACTTGTGTAAGAGCCGTCGGGTTTTCGTAGGTTACCGACGTCATTCTGTGGTTGTTGGGACAGGAGCTTCCTTACCCGATTTGCATGTTCAAAGGTCGTGATGCTGCTACAGAATTTCCGCCACGATGCCGTGCTTCTGTATCTCAACCGTTTTTTGTATTTAGATTTGGCCGCCTTATAGGCGTCCCAATCCCGGTCCGCAGATGTATTCATGGCCCTGTTAAGTAGTTTTCTGACCTTACCTCGTAAGCGCTCTAACTCCGGACCCCACCATTTGTTATCGCCAGGTGGTCGGTCCGATGTGGTGGTCAGTGGGCATGTTTCTTTGTAGCATTCCATCATAGAGCTTGTGATGGTGGTAACTTGTGCCTCAATTTGTATAGTGTTGTTTAATGCCGCAGGGGTAGGAAGCTCCGCAAGTTTCTGATCCAGCAGTTTTTTGTATTTTGCCGTATCAGTTTTGCGGGGATTCCTGCTCGGCGGCGTCGGTGGTATATTTACTTCTATTCTAAATACGATCCATCTGTGGTCCGAGCACGATGCTTCCGTGGAGACGTGCCAGTCACTGATGTGATCTCTTGCTTTGTCCGTAGCTAGAGTAAGATCAATAATTGTTTTACTACGTTTAGTGACAAAGGTAGGCTCTGAACCTGTGTTGAGCAAGTTCAGATTTGTGGTGAATAGATATTCAACTAACGCCTTACCTCTGTTGTTGCTTGAGTCCATACCCCAGAGAGTGTGGTGTGCGTTTGCGTCAGTTGCCACCAGTATTTCCAACCCTGACCTCTCGCAGTAGTCCACCAATCTTGCTAGGTCATGTGAAGCTGGTTCTTCGTCTTCGGGCATGTAGGCTGAGGCAATGACGAGTTCTGACATGGTGGGGTGTTGTGGTATTTGTAGCCTGGCGGCGTACAGATCTCTGGAACAGAATTCTGTTAGAGGGTGTGCTGTGATGTTTTTGTTATGTATATACAGGCTCTCGGTTTATCATGGTCAGTAGTTGCTAAAAGCTTACCTCCAAGATTGAAGAGACCTCGTATGCGGCCGCCGCTGATCCACGGCTCTTGGATCAGGGCGATGGCAGTGTGGTTAACCTCCAGCCATTTTCTTGCTTGAGCCGTACCCGTTGTGCTGTGCTGGAGGTTAACCTGTAGGACCCTGAGGTCAGACGAGTGGGACGCCATCGTTGGATGGAGCCCCCCCCTCCTCAAGGAGCAGGTCCTCGAAGGATTTCAGGGTGTCGTCGTCGAACACGCTGACCGCCGGAGCTGCTGTCATCTCGGTGTCGGTGGCCGTGGCTGTGGCTGTTTCTTCGGCTGACGACGTGCCTTCCCCCTTCTTAGGACTGCTGTTCTGTGGCATTACTACGCCTGTGATTTTAAGGCCATCGCCTGTGTTGTTGCCCTCCGGTGTTTCATAAAATTTTCCTCCCGGCCCTTGGAACTTCATGTACACGGTTCCAAGCAGGCACGAAAGACGGCGTCTCATTTTGACCATCGTTGGTATCAGGTCGTCCGGGACGGAGACGATCATAAACCAGCCTCCGGTTTGTTTGATGGCTTTCAGTAAAAGCCACCGTTCGCACTGCGCCCACGGGTTTTGCCACGCGAGCACGTGGCCGATGTCTCTTACTTCTTTCCATACACCCTGTGGGTCAGGGATCAGGATGCCGATGCGTGTCCTCTTGGGTATTTCCGACAGGCTCTTCACGGTTAGCTTCTCGCCGGTCGGTAGGGCCATGGTCGAAATTGTGCTCTTCAGCCAGTCCACAGTTTTCTGGTCAGCGCACCACAGACGCAGACATCCATCCGCAAATGTGGGCTTACCCTTAAAGACCGGGGCTGACTCGTTTGCGGAGCGGGTGCGGGCAGCACTGATCATCTTCAGCTGTATTTCCAGAAGAATCTTGTCCGCACCTTCCTGTGTGTAGAACCCGTTGCCTTCCTTGACAATGGCGACTCCGAGTTCTTGTGATGCCGCGGCCGCATAGCTGTTGTGAGTTGGGGCTTTCTCCAGCTTTTGCTTTTTTGTTCTCGCCACGAGGAGAGGTTGTCTCGTCGAGGCGATCACGCTTCTTAGCGTTGCGGTCGTATTTTGCCGGTTTCTTGCCCTTCTGTGCATTCGCCGCAGCGTCCTGACCTTTCCCTTTAGCACTGGGGTTCTTCGCGAAGGACACGGTCTGCGATTGGTTTGACCCACTCGCATTCCCCGTCCCAGCTCCGATTCCAGCACTTCCGGTACGGTCGGACGGTTGCGTCTGGCTGTTTTTAGTGGCTTCAGCAGCAAGTCTCTCCTCCCGAAGTCGCTGCCTCTGCTTCTTGTTCTTCTTCTTGACCTTCTGGGATTGCGGTTGTGGTTCTGCAACCTCGCCGCGATCAGTAGCAGAGGGCTTTTTCGTGTCCTTGGGACCCTTCTTTTTGCCTACTACTACCCGCCAGGCCTGTTCGATGGCTGTGAAGGAAGCAGGGCACTCAGTACTGGGGTTAACCAGCGCTTTGTGCTCTGAACCTTGAGCCTCATTTTTTGCTTTCTCCCAGACCTCACCTTGGCTCAGGCCAGGTTTGGTCTGGTTAGGCGTTAAGATTGGTCCAGCTGCAGAGGCCGTACCGCTCTTGTTCGTGGTGTCGGCAGCTTGCGCCGCCTCACCTGTAGGGGGTTTTTCATGGGATCCAGTTCCATACATGATGTTAATAAATTTCACTCTCCTGGCTTCCCACCCTCCATGGAGCCCGCAAGTGGGAACGTCCTCAGCTCAGTAGCTTTGGATCGTTAGGATTACCAGGAGAGTATAGGTCCGCAGGGGGACTTCCAGCGCGACATCGGGCTCTTGTAAGGTGGCCGAAGGTCTACGAAGGTGGATCCAGTGTAGCCTCCGGTGCTGATCACCGTCCGCGAGCCGTCAGCATGGCCTTCCATCTTGCCCTACGTACCTCGCCGGTGACCCTCTGACGGGGCACCATGGCCATTTCCTTGCTCGTGGCTAGCGAGCAAGGCCACCGTTTAGCCTGAAATCGGGACCAAAGAGGGCGTGTTGCCTTACGATGCGAAAACCCACAACACCGCTCGGCTCAACCCTCCAGGACTCCGTCATCCCTGCGTACGGCGCTCAACTGCGCAGGTCCTAGCGCAGGTGGGATGGATACTCCACTGGGCTATCCCACCGTCCCCCAGTGGATTCGAGTTGTGGGTCACATGAAAATGGTTCGTGCTCGCCCGGCACTGCGCGTAATGTGCGCAGAACCGGGCGAGCATGTCCATCGTCATGCGCCCCAGTGCCCTCCACGTTTTATCCGGGCTTGGGACCGGCACGTCGAAACCCCTTGTACCCCCAAGAGATTCCGCGAGGCAGTGTTGTATAAGTAGATTAAGTCTATATCATAATTTTGTTTTGCAGTATCTCTTACAACTCTGATTTTATTGACAAAATGGCAACTTAAGAACGTTAACTGACACGTAAACAAGTCGAAAGACGCAGGTCTGCCAGAGCCAATCCTGACAAAAGATACATACATAAATTGCCTTCACAATAAATAACGCTTTTGTTCAAGTACCTACGGAAAAAAAATTACAGTGATAGTCCAAAAAATTTGACTAGTGTGCCAAAGTTTTGAAGGACATTCTTCAGATACGTGATTTGTAAGTAATGAGTGCTCTCTGTGTAAATTAAATCAAAACTTTTTCAAATTGTAAGTGAATGTGTACATAATAGTAACTTCACCGGGTCTTATCCCAGATTTTGTAAACCCGAAGTTCCGCTAAAGTTACTATTAGGTATGTGTGAAAGTAATCGCAAGTGCTTAAAAATGGGAATATGTATTTTCACCAAATACAGAACTTGCCTGGGTCATGCACTTACGTCGTTGAAAAGCTCGGTGGGAAAATTGTAGAGTTTACCCAATTTTCCGAGAACGTTCTTTAAAACTACGGACGCCACAAATGTTGGTATAAGTAGTAGCTATATTTAGTAATGAAGCAGCCATTAGTTAAAGTGTAGTTACCTTGTACCTACTTTGTTATAGGAAAGTTTTCCTTTTATATTTCTTATAAAATTAATTTTATCATAGTGTTTGGTGTTTGATAAATTGCCACTATCGTACAACCTAAAATAGCTATTACACAAACAAAACTGAAATCCTTCACAGAACTTTCACCTTCACAACATTCACCTTTGTTTATTATAAGTGCTGTGGAGTCACTCCGACGTTGGCGTAACAATTAATTTTGAAGTCGATATTTCTACCTACATGATTTTCTTTCATGAAAGACACATTATCAAGTCCACGCTCGTTTCTATACGTACTATTTATAGACATCGCTTTGTCTTCATGTGTCAACGAAATTATTATTCTCGTGTCAAATAAGTTTTATTTTCGGCCCCAAAATATAATTATTCTTTATTTTCGTCCGCGGATAATGGATTCCGTCTTTATTTTACAGGTGGGGTCTTTATACAGATCTGTTATTATCTGAGTGTCGACTCGGTTATAAAAAGCGGCGGCTACGTGACTCTGCGATATGCCCGCTTTTAATTCTAAGGAGCTACATAGACCGACGGCTAACTGCTAAATCCAAATTACAGATCAGGTGTAAACTACTATGATTCATCATATCAAGTTTACTTTTTAACATTCAGTTATCCCTTCTAGTATTTGTAAAGTTAGTTACTAAAAACGTGTGTACCTTTGAATGAGTACCTACATCTTAGAGGTACGCAGTTTAGATTATATGAGATGCTGTTGATCCTATGTCCTAATGTCTTTCGCATTTTATATGTAGGTACGTTGCACAAATAGATTAGTTTTTCATATTAATAAAATCAAACATGTCTTGTATGTGTGATTTATAAAGCAGAATCCGAACTCGAAATGTACTCGAGCAGTGTCGTTTTTCGCAACGCAGTCGGTTTGCAGTTCCGATGCAGTTAGTCTGCATAGAGCCTGGAACGGGCGAAGGCGGGAAGATTTTAATGAGAGATCAGCTTTTTCAATTATCCCCACTTCTTTATACCGAGTTTCACGACAGATTTTCGTCGAGATTTTTTGTCTGGATAGTGCAAGAAAACGACAATGTGATCTGTAAAGATAGCATAAGGGTGCCTACATACGTAGCGATATCATAGCGAAATTAGCTGATCGGTAGTTTTGTACGAGAGGTCTCAATTTCTGTTCATATTTCGACCTACGTTCCTTGAGGGAAGTTGTTCCTTATCACCAGCTGATTTTGAGCTTTTGCTATCGGTCAGTCACTAGTGAAATTTCACCATATATAAATGTAAAATTATGATCCCTCCTTTTCTTGCTTTCGGTCCAAAGTACAGTCTTTCACGCTAACTCATGAACAATTAATTGGATTGTTCGTGAGTGAGAGGGAGAGACTGTACTGCTGTGCTATATCAGTTTCATCTTAGTAACAAGCCTGAAATGAGAACTCAAACAACGTAACAGCAACATTTTAACTAAATTACAAGGATCGTATTTAACTACCTTATTTATTTTAAACCTTTTCCCATTAACTGAAAAACTCTTCCCTAGATTTATTTAGGAAAATGCGGTAATCTTTAAAGTCGTTTGCTGGTTTATTTGCACATTGGTCTCGTGCGGCTTCCGGATTTCTTTTTTGTGGCTCTTAATGGGCTATTTGTTATCATCTTTTGGCACTAATATAGCGCCATCGTTCGTCAGCTTGTTTTTGTCCCCGTTGTGTCTGAAACAGGATCTTTTTATGGGCACTTGTCTCCACCGATAAAGTAGATTGCAGGTTGTTTTAAAATACATTGCGTAGTTTCGCTTTGAGTCTCAGATCTATTGGAACTCACGCAGCAATGGAAGTTGAAATGTCGAGTGTCACGGCTGTAGTCAATCTGTCTCTATCGCATCCAAGCGGCTGAAACAGAGTGTAGATAAATCTTGTTTAGTGGCGTGCTAGTAGTGTTTCTAGGCCATAAACACGGGCGGTGGTCAGCAAACAATGTGGTCCGTGTTCAAGAAACGCCATCCATTCTGGTGCAAAAACACGCCCTGTCGTGGCACGCGCTGCGGTAGTTTAGTCAGTTAAATATTTGCTTGTTTGGCATATTTCAGGTACACTGCACGTAAATACCTATATCGAGAAAATATTGATTTTTACGAAACTTTGTTGTAAGTTTAAACATTCAATTTCAAGGTGGGATTAGCCTACGACCACAAGATGATTTTGTGATCACGCCGTCTTCTTAGTTTATTTTATAACACAGAAAGTACTTGACCTGAGAGAAAAAAAGATCTTTAACTTTCTTTCTAGCAAAAAATACTTAGATAGTATCAAAGAAAAGCAAGCCGAATTAAAAAAGTTTACGAATAAAAAATAAAGGTATGAGCTAGCAACCTTATCCATCTTGAGTTGCGGTTGGTCACGACCCAGTGCAACGGTCATGCTGAAACGAATGGACATAATGCGGAGAGACAGTGTGGCCAGATTCATTGACAGCTACTAAAAAAGCAAGGAAAAGTGGTTTGCTCCTCGTAAAATTTATATGAGCAAGTAACCTTAAGCAACTTGTGGTGCGGTTGGCCGCGGCCCAGCGCGGGAAAGAATGAAAAAAATCCATCGACAACGTCGAATCATATCGAAAGTCAAACTTAAACAGTTGTTCCAATAGTAACATCTGAACGCGAAAGATACCTTCACCTTGTAGTGTGGTTTGCTGCGGTTTAGTGTGGAGTCACAGTCTAGGCATATTCTATTGACAGCTACAAAAGCAAGGAAAAGTGGTTTGCTCCTCATAAAAAATAGTAACCTTAGGTAACCAGCTTGTGAGGCGGTTGGCCGCGGCCCAGCGCGGGGGACAGACTGCAAAGAATCCGAGCGAAAACTTCGACTGAACTTCACAAACGACACCGAGGAGACCGCGATAATTCACAGGCTAATGTCAAAGTTGGGACTTGTTCGGAATTTTCGCCAACAAAAAGAAGCGCCATTATTCCATTTTTGCCTTTGCCCAGTTTTTGAATGAAAGTTTTCTGAAGACCTTTTTATTGGACCTACGTCTTTTGATTTTGCGTAAAATTTTACAAATTACAATGTAATTTCTTTGTCGGTAGAGTGTATGTCCTCCGAATTTTTAATCTCTCGCGACTGTTTCATTTATAGCATTCTAAATAAACTTTCAAATAATTAAGTGCTTGCTAAGTTTTTTTATATTGGCGGCCCGTTAGCAGTTTCACCTGCTGCAACTTATTTTCCCGTGTGTTTTCAAAATTTTTTCAGCATGTGTTATGCACACAAGCTTTCCTCTTGAATTACTCTATGTACTTCAAAAAACTGCATCAAAGTCCGTTGCGTGATTAAGGAGTAGTTAGCAAATTCCACGACAGACAGACAGGCAGGTAGAGAAACTTTAAAAGCGACTTCATTTTATACTATGTATTGATTACCAACAGACACACATGTCAGAGTATAAAAGCGGAAAGTCGATATTGTAGGATGAAACTTTTACGTAGCGTATTTGTTACCAGCAAAATATCATGGCTCCACACAAAACATTCTTTTGTAGAAATTGTTTGACATATTTTCCGCCCATTGAAAACTTTCAGCGTTAAAATCTTGCTCCATGTCAAACACAGGCAAATGGGCACAAAGAATGAAATATAGCTATAGTTCAGTACAGTTGTAACTGTGTCATAGTAATTGGATAAAAATAGAACAGTAGATTCATAGGATGGTCTAGGTGTGGTGCTTGACGTTCGTTTGAGCAAAATTCATTCTCAGTTTGTAAAATGCAAATACTTGCGTTGTCTCAGAACCCGCTGGCTCAGCCACCCGAAATGGATCTTGGCCTCCGAAACGAGCCTTCGCTACTGATCCCTGTCCTGCGCGATCTTCTGCCAGTTTTTGATTTGTAGATCGCGCAAGTCAGTGTCCACCACATCTCTCCAGCGGTCCATGGGTCGCCCCACAGGACGGCGCCCTGTCGGACGCCCCATGTACGCTTTCTTGACTTCGGGTAAGTGGTTGGATCAATAAACTTGATCATGCTTCGCATTAGTCGCCAGACCTTTTAAGGTAATTTCAAGGACAATTTGTACTGCTGTGAGTATTTTACTGTGACTGTACCGAGTGTGACATGTCCTCGCTGCGTCGCGTCACATCTCAGTGAGGCGGGCGCTGAATAATACATTTCACTCCAGTTTTAACATGACACCTCTTCTTTGTTTCCGCGTCCTGCACTCCAACCGGCGCGGGCCCTTAAAATACTTTTCTATTTTTACAGATGCTATGTTCATACGGAATTAATGAATGTTCTTTATTTTGTCGCTGCTAAAATCAGGGACATAAATGGAATTGGTGCCGGCAGAGTAGAATAGCACCACCCCCTCTCTTCCCGTGGGGGTCGTAAGAGGCGACCGAGGGATAAACCCGACCCAAACAACCGTATGGTGACGGTTATTCTACCAAAAAAGCATTCCCAAGGAGGGTTGACGTCTGGTAGGCGGCCGGTCGTAAAACTCAGATAAATCCTTTGCAACACGATTTTGTGTTTAACAAAACGTGTTGCGCCGACCCCAAGTAATGGGGATAAGGGCAGGAAGATGATGATTATAAATGGAATTGGTGCTACGGAGGGCACGTTATGATAACTTGGATAACGGTTGCTTAAACCCGTGGAGACAGGGATGACCCAGTCGTTCCTCAACTTACTGTCCCACATGAAAACGAAGAACTAGCGCTTGAGATAACAAATCAAAGTACCTACTGTTTTCAAAATAGTTGTAAAATGTTGCAGTATGATGCTGGCTTAGAACAGCATCCACCTATATCTTTCCCATGGGTTTCGTAAGAAGCGGCTAAAGGATTTGAGAATTTATGTATATTGTAATTTTAGGCGACAGGCTGACAAGCTGTCACAATGGTGATGCACATTCTTCTGAATGACTCTCAAATTTTTGTCGGTCGTGGTGTGAATGGCCGTTTTTACAGCAGTTTACGCTTTGTCTACCCACAGTATTATCTGTATGTCTGTATATATTAGACTGATTTTTGACAACGGCATTATATGTCTCTGATATATCTCAAAAGCGTACTCTCAAAAAGACCCCCTGAGTATCTTATCGATTTCACTTTCACGCTCATTGTTGATATACATTTTGACAATACAGAGACAACTTGTTGTAAGACTTCTTCATTTCCACAGCCCACCCACGTCTACCATCTTATATATTCAAGGCTGCTATCATAATATTCATAATAATCAAAATTATTATTTTTCCACCGCAGGCAGTTTTTGAACCCGCGACTTTCACCATCTGTAATGGCAAAGCCTCTACCAACTGGGCTACTGCGGTGCAATCATAGTTTTCCAAAAAATTGTATCTCTGACACGGGAAGGGTTTTAAAATTTGATATTCAACAAAGTTATGTTACAAAATAAATGTAATGCCAGTTCCAACAAACTCGTGCCAAAACTCAATTTAAAATAGTGCTGGTCATACTAAAAATGTAATTAAACTTCGAATTTATTCTCCCTTAAAAAGTATACTAATTTGTCAAAAGATTTAATGTAACAATATTTTTCCGCTGGACCTTAACAAAATTTGTTATGCAAATGGAGGAAGCCTTATTACACTTCCTTAATTATTTCACAGGCTTTCTGAGCCTTAAGTCCATGTTATATTTAATGACGTCATCTAAAAGGTTGTCTTTTAAAAGCAGAGTCTTGTGACACAATTTTGAGCCATTGTTTTGTGGTACATATAAATGAAAATTCCTATATAACAAGCAGATGTATGAAAATACCAAAACTCGACAGCGGTAATTTCAAGTTGTGTTTTGCGATAAAAATCCGTCATCTTGAATTTATGAATTTTTAATTTGTTCTTACATACTCTCGAGAAACAAAACCCTCCTGTGGCAGTCGGGTAAAAATAACTGCAAAAGAGAGCGGATAAATGAAGTCTAGCTGTCAGTACTAACTTACGTTCAACTGTGAGCCGTTTACGCTCTGCCTACCCCGCAAGGGATATTGCCATGGTAGGTATATGTATGTATGTAGTTCTTGAGTGATACTATAATTTTTTTCTAAAGTTTTACAGATTTTGTAGAATTAGCTTTAAAGTAGGTGAATGAAATAGAAACTGAGTGCCTACAGCCTTTTCATTAAAAAGTTCTCAACTAACATTCAAAGCGATTGGACAACTTTCAATTACGTAGCCTGAATCCTAATAAGCTGCACAGAATTTCATTACTAAAGTCTAGCATCCAACTTCTATTAAAGAATGTATTTTTAACATGGGTTCATGAGGTTAAACCTCGGTCAAACTAAATTAAAAAGCTTATGTGATATAGCTATGACAGTGCTACGATGTCGTAGCAGTTTACTACAACATATTGATTTGACGCAGAAGCGTGGCTATGTAGTATTAATCTATTTATACACTGGCCCATTATAAATTAAGATCTTAAAAAATATCAGTGCATCATTTATTAATAGAAGAACATGAAACGGTTAGAATAGATTTTCCCCTTGTTAATTGCAAACTTCGTAAAACATTGCTGACAAAATTCTTAACTAAAATTAAAAACTTTTCTAAAGGAACCAAGTAATTTTAACCTTCCTAATACAATTAAAAATTAACGTGAGTTTTAAAAGCTGAAGCGTCAGAGTAATTAAGTTAGGGGCGGAAAACACGGCTAATTTGGCCCGGGCAGGTATCGGGTCTTTGCTCCGTCCAATATTTAGCTATATGTACTTAGGTAGGTGTTTCCTTTCGTTTCGTATTCATTGCTGGCTGAGAAAATCATTGAATTTGAATCAAGCGCTTTTATCATTCGCATGAGTACTTTGTAGTGTGTAAAGTATCCGATCCAAAAAATACGTAAAACCACGTTAATCCTACGCATTTGACGTATATAATAATAAGTTCGTAAAATATGACAGACAGTATTAATTTTTCAATGTGTACAAAACGCGATAAGCTAATAATCATTTGTTATTTTATTATATTCATGTCAATTTCTTTTTAATACCTACTCAAAGCAAATACTTTCCAACCTTTTCACCTAAAACCCAGTCATCTCGCTTCACGTCCTTACAATGAAAAGTCTAAAGCCTAGCCAGTCTAGTGAACTACTTTCGGGTTTCAAAGAAAGAAATATATTCTGTCAGGTTTACCGGTCTACCCGAATCTCAGTAAGCTAAAGGGAAGATTTATCGTAGTTTTTACAATTTTACGGTCAGCGAGTTCGTTTGGCACGCCGGGGGAGACATTACCGGAGATATCGCAGATTTACTTCAAACTTGATGCTTCCTCTAGAGGGAAATCTCAAAATGGAGCGTCATGCAACCATTATTTATTCCCCTTCCCAATAAAGAGGGCTTAATATTTATTTCCATGTTAAAGGGACGGCTTAGCTTTGCATATGAAATTTGAAAACAGATTGCATATGACTTGAACGAGTATACCACCACCCCTCGAACATTCAAATGTGTTTTTCGTTTCATGTTACAAATTCAGATAACAAGGTTTTGTGCGCAGTGCGTCGTTTTGAAGCATTGTTGATATCTCACATCATCCCCTTAAATTGGAAATTATGTACGACAAAGCACTTTTACCAATATAATGTATTTCTTGTCAACTCATTTCCTGTGGAAAAATAACGGGCTTTTCACGTGAAGAGAAGTTGCATATCATTGCGGAAATATACATGTTACTTTATTTTGATCTTATCGATATCTAAATTATTTTCTCTGAAACATTTTATATTGAGTACCTTACCTACAGAATTTCAGGTGTTTAAAATAATTAGTATAAAATCGCGGTTTCTTATTCTTAATCTTATCAAACAAGAACTATGATATTGACATCACTAATAACAATAGGCATTCGATATTTGTTTGAGATTTTATTTCACTCGATTGACAGCCTATCAGTGACATATCAATGTCACGCATAAAATTGTTAAAACTAGCGAAAAAATATGGCTCCCTTCCCAGCTCCACCCTGTGCCTACATGGAGGCTTAACGAGCCCCTGGCCACACACAAACTGATATAGATTATCAACCCCCGACCGCCTCCTCCCTATAAAGCCTTTATCGAGCCCGGACAGGGACCGGAATACTTCAAAACAAAGAAAAGGATGGATAAGAAGATTAGAGTACCTAATGTTTGAAGTATCTATAAAATACATGGCTCGTGTTTGGAAAAGAAGGAATTACTTAGTTTGTAGGTTAGTAACAGAAGTGTGCTCAGACATTATTACAAGGCAATATTATATAGAGTTCCCGTACTTACGATGATTCAGAATTAAAAATCTGGTAATTTAATTTATATCTTAAGGTATCTAAGCAAAGATAAGAGACGGTTTACCGCACCTCCTATAGGTACAAAACTTGACCCTGCTATCTAAAGTTGCTAGGTATATGCATAATCGTTTCTAAAAAGAAATTTCTCCGAGAAAATTTATTTAGTTTTATGATCTGATTACGCCTTACACTGACTTACACCTGTTATTTAGAAATAAACCTAGCTCCAACCAGTCATTATGTTAGGTCTATTTTCCCCAACAAAACGCCAGCTGATTTATTAGCGTAACAAGATTGACAGACTTCATACCTCTGGTTATTCGTATCCGAGGAAAAAGGAGAAATTTAAGGGGCTAGGAAATAAATCCTTGTGTACATAGCACTGCTAATAAACGGGGTAGGATACGGTTCCGGCTAGCCCTTTCATTCTGCGCTGGCAGTAAATCTACCGGCTAACTGGAGCGTATCCAGGATGGGATGGAAGGTTTTGATACTTTGTACTATCAACGGTAAAGTTGCAAATCTGTATGTTTGGTTGAAATGTCTTTTTACTCATTTATGGGTTTAAAAGATTTGTGAAGCCTATCACAATACATAAATTTACAAATGGCGCGTTGATGAAATAACATAAATGTAATACGTATATGACTGACCTGCATATTCTTTGCTACTAGTAACCTTTTTTCGCCATATCTTTGCAATAAAATTGACCGCATTTTTATTATTGGCAACAACTGCTTACCGCTATATGGAGTCGTCAAAGTATTCCGAATCGCTGTAAAAGATTTCTTAACAAACTACGCGTCAAACGAGACCCCACTGTTTCCGGATCAACGTGTATCCCAAAAAACTGTAAGAAATTGCCTACGAAAGTAACTTTATGTCCTGCACCAGTTTGTAAGGCGGTACGTTTCCCTTAGTGCGCCCCTGTACTCACGCCAGCGAGCAAGTGATGTATTCCCAACATTAATGGGATTACGCGGCCGGGCGATATGTAGCACTTGTTGTTAGCTCTTAAGGACCTGCATTTATTCCAGTAGTGTTTTAGAAGGTGCTAGAACAATTATTGACAACAGCTACTGATTGATACCCTCGTATGGGTGGCGTGAGAACAAATTTTACAGCAGCAGGCTATGCTGAAGGCCATGTAAATATTTTCAATAAGTATTAAATGTAGTAGTTTAGAGCCTTTAATGTATCCCTCAGCTTAGGCGATTAGATTACTGTTCACAAACAGACTTAACCAAAAACAGACTTTGAAATTTTGACATCATTTTGAAAACTGAAATGTATTAATATGAAAAATGTAAATGTATTAACATGAAAATAATACCTATGTACAGAAAAACCTACGTAAGCTGACAGATATTGTACTAGGCGATCATATTCCCGCAAAAAGTTTTCTTTTCCATCATTTTCAGGTGCATAGCGCACGTACGTAATGCCGCTACAATTTTTGTAAATCCGCAAAGCCCCGGATTGAATCTCGCGATACAACACGATGTTCCCTTTGAGCCCGAACCGTGTATGAAAAACACGATATTTTCCGCCTGATAAAATGTGGAAAATTTAATGAACACATACTATATTCACTAGTTTTATACTTGCATACCAAACATTTTAATCATTATTTTCCTAACAAAGTTTACAGTGAATAGGTAGGTAGGTATTCGCTGACAGAATTATAAAATATTGATATGGTACCTACCGGGTTTTATGTGTTTTTGATAGTAGGTAGGTATTTATGCATTTTTAGAAAACTGTTTCTATTTTTCACATATTATTCGTAATACTAAGTAAAAATGATAGTTGGCTTCAACCTAGGTGTGCCTGCGTACTTACAATTTAGTCGCAGGGTTTATTTGTTCTGGAAACTTAGGTATGTCACAATAATTTTATGACATTTATCCACAAGGTACCTAATTAAGAAGATGGTTGCCACAAATGTCATATTTCTTGAATTAGGCTCAATATTAAGAATCATATAACGTTCTTGTATAAGATTTTGCTGTTTTGATATTCATATAGGTACCTACGTACATTGAGATTTTTTTAACACACGCAATCCTGGCTACCTAACAAGTGACAATCGCAAAAATTCTAATAAGGTTCGAGTGATCCTTCTGTAAACTCTTTATTTTGTGACTTATCTATTTATCTAATTTCTATTGAGATTCATATCTGCCTACCTACTACTGAGTGTGCACTTGAATGAGATTATGTCAGACTACAAGTCCGTCAGATCTGGGTCGCTCTAATCGTACAGAACAACGGTTCTCAATTTACATTACGTGCTACACCCACTGAACTGTCCATTTGCCTACTGCGATTATAATGTTAGACCTTTCGGATAGCTAAATACGCTCTGAGCACTTACAGAGTAGTTGATTAATGTCTGAAAATACTTGTCTCTAAACAGCGTTGGTTGTCAGCTTACACAAAAAACATGAGAATATTTTGATAAAAAAATAATAATTTTGTTGTGAAATGTTGCTAACATTTCTATGGCCAACATTTGATACCACCATTGTGGAAGAGGTTCTTCTATAGGTACTTGAATATTTTTTACGTTTCTTCTTCTTCTTATCAAGTGTTTCACTGCATCGTCAAACAAGAGTTTGCTGTAAAATGTGGATTGAATTTACAAGCGCAATGTTTTATTTTTTCGTGTGGTTCACCGAGACGTCCAACGATCCGATGAACCATGGTATTTGAGATAATCTTACGCCTACAACACGTAGCAGGCCTCTGAAATAGTTTTGTAACGACCACCGTCTACGTAATTATTAGACGGCGCATTGTATTATGGAAGACAATGAAATATTTAAAAAACCAATGATAGGGTTTATATGAGAACGTTGGTGGAATATAAAGGACACGGATAAACAACAGCTAATATTTAGATAAGGGTTCTCATTTGAGGACCCCTATACGAGTCTGGCCGACAAAGTTGGACCCGCAGATAAGGGCGGTGAAACAACCGCGCGTCTTTCAGCCTAAATGTTCAGGGATTTTTGTTTGCGGAACTGAGTTGTTTATTTGATTTCCGTACCCTATTAGGGTAAATGGTATACTTTACGCAGGCCCATGTTCCAGGTGTATCAAAAGGTTGAGCCGCTATTTAGTATTCAAATATACGACTAGGTAAAAATGTAAGTTCGTCAGGCGCGGTCGATCGCAGCCGTTACGCGACTGCGGCATTGCGACTAACGCGTGTAACAATCGTAGTACGAAAGCTGCTTTTGCGGAATGTGACAGACGCGTGGCCCGTGTGCACACTTTCATACTACGACTGCTACACGCGTTAGTTGCATGGCCGTAGCAGCTGCAGCAGCGCCATACACTTTCATGCTAAGACTATAGCCGCATCCGTAATAGTAGTACATATGAGTATTAATGGTTAGTAAAAGTTTTGCTTAATTTGGGGCTAGATGGCACTGTTTCAATTGTCCGGGACATTGTTTAATTTCTTTATATCGCCCATTACTGACGAACATGCACCTGAGTATGGGTGTCATGGATTGCCTCGATTAATAAAAAAATACATTTTAGAACTACGATCGCAACACTACGCGGTAACCGCATCGACATTAGATGCATTTGCAGTTGTTTTTGATGTAGTTTATTTTCGTACCAATATGAACTGGCTGAAGAAAAATATCTTTAAAATTGTGCGTTTCTCTGTAGTTCCATTCAAATCTACACTGAATTCTAATTGTAAGCTAACCTCTTAACGTTTAGATTCAACCGTAGGTATGGATTCCTTGTTTCGTAGAAACCATTTTCCGGTTTCAGTTATTGAAGCCGTTCAGCTTCGGTTCAGGTTAAAGCCTGATAGGTACTAATATACCAGCTTTAGGCTTTAAAAACCTCCCAAGCAGCAACTGGACGTGCTATAATGGTCGAGAGCACGTTCCTTATTTCTCTTTAAGTTCTATAAAAGTTCTAAAAACAGTCGAGTAAAAGCGCTGTAAACGTTTACTCGACGCGAAAAAGGCGCAAATTATTCAGACTAAAGTCCTATAAAAGAAGAATAAGCGCTGAGTAAGCAGCAAAAAGGTGCTGTAAGAGTTGAGTAAACGTGGTAAAAAACACTAAGAGTGCTATAAGAGCAACCAAAATGCGTATATGGGATATTTAGTTCTATAAACGCAATCGATTTGCCTTTATACAGATTAAATGTGCTATAATAGCAGCTGAATTGCTTTTATTCGCCTTTTTAGTAGTATGACAGCAAACAAAATGCTTTTACTCGACTAATAAGTGCAGTAAAAGATCTAAAGGCGGCCATTTTACAACTAGTTACTGATCATTTTCATCTCCTCAACGATCGAGGCTGTGGTGTATAAAAATATTTATAAAGCAAACTAAATAAGTTTCAAAGGTCATTTTATTAAGTTATTCAGCAGTACATGTGTCGATTTTTAATATTCGTGTAGTTACTCCGAAACATCATGCGCAAAAAGCTTTATTGACAAACCTAAGGGCATTTTTACATAAACATTCATGCGCCGCCTGTTTTCTTAAATTTGACGACGAATTTATTAAATTAAATATATGTTAAATAATAATTGTATAAGCTAATGTCCATATTGGAAGTCTAGTTGCAGTTACAGCTCACTTATTCCGTTAAAAGTCGAATAAGAGTGCTTTGTTACCACATTTATAGCACAAGGTGTCGCCATGATAATATTTAGGGTTCCTTTGGTACAAGACCAAAAAACAAATTAAATTTCCTTTTTTATTTTCAAGGAACATTTTATTTCATAAAACAATGCCAGACTTCTTAGATGTTGATACCTTTCTTAACAAAGATGATTTAAAACAACTTGGCCAATTGCGCTGGCCTTGGAAGGAAACGCATTTTATATTATCAGATAAATGTAACTGATGTGGCCTTAGTACAAACGATAACTCAATCGGAAGAAGATTTCACTTTGTTCTACCTGACAATAAAATAAAGCATGTATAAATATCTTTTGGTGTCGCGGTTGTGCTTACTTTGCTGTTTATGATCATTTTACTTATGATGAGTGTTATTACTGTAACTAAATATTTTTACCACCCTTTGAAGTGTACGAACTTTATGCAAGACGTTTGCAATGTCACGCGTGATCATGGTGGCCAGCCAGCTCGGCTCATGCCATGCTGTTCACGATCACGATTTCATTGCTTGCGTCTACGGAACCACTTAAAACTGGCGGACTCGCGCTTGGATGTGCACTAGCATTACTAGCAGAAATAAAATTGGGCTGCATTAGTTTTGCAGAATATTTCATCTGCATCTCCAACGTTTTTTTTAATTTTCTTTCGAAAATGGCCGTTTCTTTTCAACTTTTTCCATTTGCTTTTATCCATTTTGATAGTAAAATTGTACGAAAAACGTCTTCAAGATATCGACCGACAAAATGGACGGACTTGTGCTATTAATGTTTCCCAAAACTCTACAATTCTACTTTAAGCTGAGTGAATATCGTATAATAGCTCTTAAAATGACTACAGATCCTATAAAAACATTTTGATTTCTATTATACGAGTTACTCTATAAGCGTGCAATAACAGCAGCCATGTTGCAATAAGCAATTCGATTGCATTTATAGAGCTTTTATAGATACATAAAAGAATGCTGAATAACGGCTGTATAAAAGCGCCCTATTCAGAGAATCAGCTATTCTACTGCTATTACACGACTGTTATAGATCAATCGGTCGAATAACGAGTATTATAGCCACTTTAATTCAGCATCTGATAAAAGGTGGAGTAAAAGTGCTATAACATAGTGTTATAAACGTTTATACGACGTCCTTATAGCACACATTAGCAAATATTGCCAAATAGTCGAGATAACTGCTATTATACGATACATGGGTGTTTTGAGAACGGTTACTCGGCTTTTATACGATTAAAAGCTGAGTAAACCAATTCTTATTCGACTTTTTTGCTGCTTGGGCTTCTAGGTAAAGTAAACATACAAACATACCTACATATATCACGCCTATATTCTTTGCGAAATTATAAAATTCACACCACGTCTGACAAAAGTTTGAGGGTAATCCAGAAGACTGTGTATCACAATTAGCGACAGGTCTTGTCGCCTAAAATTGCAATACAATTCAACTCTAAAAGCCCTTGGTTGATTTTTACGACACCAACGGATATTATGGAGTGATGCTATTCTAAGCCGGCACCACGCGGCAGGTAAAATATAAAGGTACAAAACGTATTAACTTTGAACAACTTTCTGAATCAGCGTTATCAGTCACGGGAGCCCGTTAATGCCGCCATTTGCAATCTTCTAATCTCGTCTGATGCTATCTAAGCCTAACAAACGACAGCGTTAAACGGCTGTAAAGTCTGCCTACAGTGCGAAACATTATTTTTGAGTCAGTAGCGCGAAACAAAGGAGATACAGTTTGATCAGACACATCGCTCACAAAATACCTATATCAAAAAAAGATGCCAAAGCCTAACAAAATGCGGTTTTTTGTACGTCAATTATGTTTAATAAATAATTCAGATTACACATTACATATATCCGCACAGCGATTTTATTTAGCGTGAATTTATTCTCGCTTTTTGTAACACTCTGAATCCTATGCAAGTTTCCGCACTGCCGGAAAAAATATTGCGAGTTTTTCATACATAATAAGTAATCGCACGAGAAGAAAATCACTGTACCTACGTAAATAAAATGCGCAGGGCGGACATGGCCTTAGTTATCAACTGCGTTTTCTCAGTGAATATTTGTGCTTCCAACCAATGTTTTGTTCTACTTATCGTAATTTTTTGTGGACTGTCAGAACAGTACAATATATACCTACCAGCTTTACGCTTTAGAAACTTTCCAAGGTGAAATATAAAGGTACAAAACGTATTAACTTTGAACAACTTTCTGAATCAGCGTTATCAGTCACGGGAGCCCGTTAATGCCGCCATTTGCAATCTTCTAATCTCGGCTGATGCTATCTAAGCCTAACAAACGACAGCGTTAAACGGCTGTAAAGTCTGCCTACAGTGCGGAACATTATTTTTGAGTCGGTAGCGCGAAACAAAGAAGATACCTACAGCTACACACCGGTCAACAAAAAATGCTCACAAGATACATCTGTAAAAAACTCAATCTTCTAATCTCGGCTGATGATATCGAAGCCTAACAAACGACAGCGTTAAACGGCTGTAAAGTCTGCCTACAGTGCGGAACATTATTTTTGAGTCGGTAGCGCGAAACAAAGAAGATACAGTTTGATAAAACACATCGCTCACAAAATATATTGAAAATAAAAACTGCCGAAGCTAAACAAATTGCGGTTTTGTGTACGTCAATAATAAAATAACTCAGATTACACAGTTCCTTAGGCTCTATCCGCACAGCGATTGGAAAAAATATCGCGAGTTTTTTCATACAAAATAAATAATCTCACGAGAAGAAAATCCCTGTACGTGAATAAAATTTGCTGTGCGGACAGGGCCTTAGTTATCAATTGCGTTTTTTGAGTGAAAATTTTTGCTTCCTACCAATGTTTTGATCTACTTATCGTATTTTTTGTGGACTGTCAGAACGGTACAATATACGAGTATACCTACCAGCTTAGGCTTTAAAAACTTTCCAAGGTACAAAACGTATTAACTCTGAACAACTTTCTGAATCAGCGTTATCAGTCACGGGAGCCCGTTAATGCCGCCATTTGCAATCTTCTAATCTCTGCTGATGCTATCTAAGCCTAACAAACGACAGCGTTAAACGGCTGTAAAGTCTGCCTACAGTGCGGAACATTATTTTTGAGTCGGTAGCGCGAAACAAAGAAGATACAGTTTGATCATGCTTACCTATATAACGATACCTAGGTATACCTACATAATCATTTTTAAAAAATTGCCAAAGCTATAAAAATGCGTTTTGTATGTCAACTAACTGCTTATAACTGAAAAATTAACACGCATTTGCGTTTTATAAGTGAACATTTTGCTTCTAAACAATGTTTTCTTCTAGCTATCGCTACTTCTTGTTGACAGTTTATGTAAAACTTTGTGTCAGGACAGAACGGTAAATCTAAGTAAGAGTGCCAAAAATTACGTTATTTACAACTGGTAAACGTAATGTAACTAAAATCTCTATGATTCATATGAACATACCTACACCAAGTAAAAAAATTAAAATAAAGGCACTATTTACACGAACGATAAACTACGCTGTTTTGAAAGTTCTAATCTCGTCTGATACGGTCTTATCCTAATAGACGACGACGCGAAGCTTCTAATTTTCCAGGCAGACGGTAACCTGTTCGGTGTAGCTGGAAAAGCAGACGGCTGGTGCGCAAAGGGTTATGGGTTTGAATATCCGTAGATAGTAACAAATTATCCACATTTAAATTTTGTATTTGACACTGCCAACTTACATCGTAATATACATGTTCTGGAGCTATTTTTCATGTGACGAAATTCACCAGTGATTTTCAAGTGAATATTAAAATTTTGTACTTCTAGTAGATTTCTTGTGAATTGATTGTATGGTGAGCTATTATTCAAAACAAATATCAACTTTTATAGTCAGTAATAAAATTCGATTAGTGACTTCAATATAAAAAGAGCAAATAATTACCATGTGCTGTAGGAAGAATAAACAAAAAGCTAATGTCTCTCCGAATTTCCAAGCAAATTTCCCAGTGAATTTAAAAGACATGAAAATTGCAGTTTTATCTTTTACGAAATTGCCGTTTTCTGAGTGGCCGAGGTGTGGATCTATTGGAAGTGGCACTATCAAGATTAGATGAATCTGGGACGTGCCGCGACACGGGACGCGAATGGCGGAACAGACAAATAGCTCCTCACGTTCTCTTGGAAATAGAAATCTCGTGGAGATTTCTGAAATTCGTTTAAATTGGAAAATATAAAAGCTGTTTTGTTAGGGCCATGCTGCGGATGTAAAAAACATTTTTGTTCTGCAAAAACGGGCTGTTCGAGCAATTTATAAATTAGGGCCTCGGGACTCCTTAAGGGAAAAATTTAAAGAGATCAACATTTTAACATTAGTGTCACAATATATTTATGAAAATTTAGTGTATGTTAAAGCCAATATTGACACTTTCAAGAAAAATTGTGATCGACATAATTTTAATACTAGAAATAAAGACAAACTAGCTGCGCACATAAGTAGGCTTAGTAAAGTAAGCAAATCGTTTAAGGGAAATTGTATACGCTTTTATAACAAGCTTCCAAAACATATTCAAGACTTACCATTAAATAAATTTAAACCAGTAATAAAACAAAAACTGTACAAGAAAGGTTATTATGATATTTCAGATTATATGCAAGATAAATCTCCATGGGAGTAGTTTTCCAATGTTTAAAATAAATTTCACAGACGAATCAGTTAGAATTATCTACTGTAATTTATTATTATTTCATTATTGATTCAGCCGTTTTTGGCTTTTTACTGTTTATTTATTTTTAAAACTTAGCTAGGGTAGCATAGGGTCTAATCGATTGTAAATTTAGAATAGGAGCACTTCTGGGCAGGTTTTTGGGGGGTTTTCCTGTCCAGGGGGTCCGGCTAATTATAAGCATGTAACTTTTTTATTTTATGTTATCTGAATTTAATTCTATTTACATGCCGTGTGGTTAGCCTGGCCAGCCCCGAGGCAGTGCCTTTATTTTTATTTTTTTATCCCGCCCGAGCCGCGTCTACACTAGGACCGCAAAATTGTTATAAGAAAAAGAAAATTGTGTCATTCAATTTTCTTTTTTTTACAATGACTTATCATTATTTTGTAATGACTATCAATAAGTGATATTTTTTGTATCCAACATTGGATAAAATATATTTCATTTCATTTCATTTCGTTAGAGCAATACTAGATGCTTGTCTAAGCGTAGGTAGATTTTTCTTAGCGCGGAAAGTTTTATCTTGCATGACATTAATTAGATAGGTATCTAGCCTTAGAACATTTTAACACCCTATACATAATGCTGCAGTAAGTAGAGATAAAAGCCAATCTCCGAATTTCCAAGCAAATTTCCCGGTGAATTTAAAATACATGAAAATTGCAGTTTTATCTTGGACGAAATTGCCGTTTTCAGAGTGGCCGAGGTGTGGATCTATTGGAAGTGGCACTATCAAGATTAGATGAATCTGGGACGTGCCGCGACACGAGACGCGAATGGCGGAACAGACAAATCGCTCCTCACGTTCTCTTGGAAATAGAAATCTCGCGAAGATTTCTGAAATTCCTTTAAATTGGAAAATTTAAAAGCTGTTTTGTTAAAGCGAATCTATCTTGCATGACATAGCTATTCTTAGAATGTTATAAGACCTTGTGCCCAATGCTGCAGTAAGTAGAGATAAAACCCAATCTCCGAATTTCCAAGCAAATTTCCCAGTGAATTTAAAATACATGAAAATTGCAGTTTTATCTTGTACGAAATAGCCGTTTTCAGAGTGGCCGAGGTGTGGATCTATTGGAAGTGGCACTATCAAGATCAGATGAACCTGGGACGTGCCGCGACACGGGACGCGAATGGCGGAACAGACAAATCGCTCCTCACGTTCTCTTGGAAATAGAAATCTCGTGGAGATTTCTGAAATTCCTTTAAATTGGAAAATATAAAAGCTGTTTTGTTAAAGCGAATCTGGATGCTTGACTAAGAGTATTTAATCGTATGGCGTTTATACACAGTAGGAAAATACAATTATTAATACGAAAATAGAAACTTAAATATCAAAATCCAGGTTGCACAGCCAATCCACAGCTTCTGGTGTCAAGTTATAGAGGTCCTTCGGGTCGCCCTGGTAGCGTCTTTTTGGACATCGCTTTACGATGTGGTCTATAGTTTGATCTTCAATCCCGCAATCGCACAGTGGGCTATCTGTCCATCCCCATTTGTGCTTTAGGTATTTGCACCTGCCGTGTCCAGTGCGAATTCTGTTCAGTCGGCACCAGTATTTTCTTGGCAGGGTGAATCCTGCTGGTTTTTGCGTTGGGTCTAGCAAATCAAATGGGGGTACTGAAGCTGATTCTGACCACTCTTTCATCCATGCCTCTTTCGTTGTAAAGCCACCTTGTATGAGATCTTTAGCAGCCATACTGGTCGGTCGCCGTGATTTAAGCCTTTGTGCGGGTGGTTTGGTAAACTCATTGTGGGCTGGCAGATCAGGACAAGATATTATCTTTTCGGCTTCCCTTACAAGTGCCTGCTTTCTTCGCAAGTGAGGTGGGGTAATATGGCTAAGCACAGGTAGCCAATGACAAGGTGTAGACTTGATCGTTCCAGATACAAGTCTCATAGCATCATTTAGCCTCGTGTCCACTTTATACACATGTGCGCTCTCACACCATACGGGAGCACAATATTCGCCAGCAGAGTACACGAGACTGGTTGCTGTCGTACGGAGGACATCAGCAGAAGCACCCCACGAAGTACCGCATAGCTTGTTCAGCATATTATTTCGTGTAGCAAGCTTCAGCGAGGTTTTGTTTAGGTGTTCTTTGTATGTTAAAGATCTGTCTAGCGTGACACCGAGATATTTTGGGAAGGCGTTATACTTTAGGTTTCGGTCCTGGAATCTAACAACTGGATGGTACTCTGCCAGTTGGTTGTTGAGGTGAAAGCACGAGACCTCTGTCTTGCTTAGACTTGGTATGAGTCTCCACGCGTAGAAGAAAGCGGACAGGACTTTAAGATCTGTTGACAGAATCTCCTCAGCGATACCAAATTCACGACTTCGAGCTACTAACGCGATATCATCGGTGTAAATGAACTTTCTAGCAATTGTTTCGGGTAGGTCGTGTATGTAGAGGTTGAATAATGTGGGTGCCAGCACGGATCCCTGTGGCAGGCCGTTATTTAGCTTTCTGCGCTTACTTTTTCTGTCTCCTAGGTATACCTCAAAATGCCTCTCGCATAGCATGTTTGATATAAGAGCTGCTATTTCTTTGCTGGGCACGACAGAAAAGAGTTTGAAGATGAGCCCGTGTCTCCATACGGTATCATAGGCAGCGGTAAGGTCAACAAAAACTGCGGTGGACTTTAATTGTTTCTGGAACCCATCTTCGATATGCGTAGTCAGGGAAAGCACCTGGTCTGCGCAGCTACGTCCTTGCCGGAAACCAGCTTGTTCTTTTGGGACGGCAGCATCAATGAAAGGGGTCAAGCGTGTAAGTAGTAAACGCTCCAAAAGCTTGTAAGAGAGACTAAGAGTATTATCTTGCATGACATAGCTATTCTTAGAATATTTTAAGACCCTATACCCAATGCTGCAGTAATTGTAGCGGTAGAAGCCAATCTCTCCAAGCAAATTTCCCAGTGAATTTAAAATACATGAAAATTGCAATTTTATCTTGTACGAAATTGCCGTTTTCAGAGTGGCCGAGGTGTGGATCTATTGGAAGTGGCACTATCAAGATTAGATGAATCTGGGACGTGCCGCGACACGGGACGCGAATGGCGGAACAGATTAATCTCTCCTCACGTTCTCTTGGAAATAGAAATCTCGTGGAGATTTCTGAAATTCCTTTAAATTGGAAAATATAAAAACTGTTTTGTTAAAACAAACCTAGATGATTCTCTAAGCGTGTATTTTTTTAACTCATCTTACATCAACTAGATACATATCTAGCCTTAAAATAGATTTTCTAAGACCCAGTATACCTTGTGATGCAGTAAGTAGAGACAAGAGCCAATCTCCGAATTTTCAAGCAAATTTCCCAGTGAATTTAAAAGACATGAAAATTGCAGTTTTATCTTGTACGAAATTGCCGTTTTCAGAGTGGCCGAGGTGTGGATCTATTGGAAGTGGCACTATCAAGATTAGATGAATCTGGGACGTGCCGCGACACTGGACGCGAACGGCGGAACAGACAAATCGCTCCTCACGTTCTCTTGGAAATAGAAATCTCGTGCAGATTTCTGAAATTCCTTTAAATTGGAAAATATAAAAGCTGTTTTTTTAAAGCGAAACTAGATGCTTGTCTAACCATAGATAGATTTTTTAAGCGTGGAAAGTTTTATCTTGCATGTCATTGAGTATCTACTAATGTCAGGTATCTAGCCTTAGAATATTTTAAGACGCTATCTCCAATGCTGCAGTAAGAAGAAATAAAAGCCAATCTCCGATTTTCCAACCAACTTTCCCAGTGAATTTAAAAGACATAAAATTGCATTTTTATCTTGTACGAAATTGCCGTTTTCAGAGTGGCCGAGGTGTGGATCTATTGGAAGTGGCACTATCAAGATTAGATGAATCTGGGACGTGCCGCGACACGGGACGCGAATGGCGGAACAGACAAATCGCTCCTCACGTTCTCTTGGAAATAGAAATCCTTTAAATTAGAAAATATAAAAGCTGTTTTGTTAAAGCAAAACGAGATGCTTTCCTAGGCGTGGAAAGATTTATCTTGCATGACATAGCAGTTCTTAGAATATTTTAAGACCCTATACCCAATGTTGCAGTAAGTAGATATAAAAACCAATCTCCGAATTTCCAAACATATTTCCTAGTGAATTCAAAATACATGAAAATTGCAGTTTTATCTTGTACGAAATTGCCATTTTCAGAGTGGCCGAGGTGTGGATCTATTGGAAGTGGCACTATCAAGATTAGATGAATCTGGGACGTGCCGCGACACGGGACGCGAATGGCGGAACAGACAAATCGCTCCTCACGTTTTCTTGGAAATAGAAATCTCGTGGAGATCTCTGGAATTCCTTTAAATTGGAAAATATAAAAGCTGTTTTTTAAAGCGAATCTAGATGCTTGCTTAAGAGATTTACCTTGCATGACATAGCTATTCTTGGAATATTTTATGACTCTATACCCAATGCTGCAGAAAGTAGAGATAAAAGCCAATCTCCGAACTTCCAAGCAAATTTCCCAGTGAATTTAAAAGACATGAAAATCGCATTTTTATCTTGGACGAAATTGCCGTTTTCAGAGTGGCCGAGGTGTGGATCTATTGGAAGTGGCACTATCAAGATCAGATGAATCTGGGACGTGCCGCGACACGGGACGCGAATGGCGGAACAGACAAATCGCTCCTCACGTTCTCTTGGAAATAGAAATCTCGTGGAGATTTCTGAAATTCTTTTAAATTGGAAAATATAAAAGCTGTTTTGTTAAAGCAAAACTAAAATCCTTATCTAAGCGAAGGTTGAGCGTGAAAAGTTTTATCTTGCATGACATTTATTAGATAGGTATCTATCCTGAGAATATTTTAGACCCTTTACCCGATGCTGCAGTAATTGTAGCGGTAAAAGCCAATCTCTCCAAGCAAATGTCCCAGCGACTTTAAAAGACATGAAAGATTTAGTATTATCTTTTACAAAATTGCCGTTTTCGGAGTTGTGGATCTATTGGAAGTGGCACTATCAAGATTAGATGAATCTGGGACGTGCCGCGACACGAGACGCGAATGGCGGAACAGACAAATCGCTCCTCACGTTCTCTTGGAAATAGAAATCTCGTGGAGATTTCTGAAATTCCTCTAAATGGAAAATATAAAAGCTGTTTTGTTACAACGAATCTAGATGCTTGTCTAAGAGATTTATCTTGCATGACATAGCTATTCTTAGAATATTTTAAGACCCTATACCCAATGCTGCAGTAAGTAGAGATAAAATTCAATCTCCGCATTTCTAAGCAAATTTCCCAGTGAATTTAAAAGACATGAAAATTGCAGTTTTATCTTGTACGAAATTGCCGTTTTCGGAGTGGCCAAGGTGTGGATCTATTGGAAGTGGCACTATCAAGATTAGATGAATCTGGGACGTGCCGCGACACGGGACGCGAATGGCGGAACAGACAAATCGCTCCTCACGTTCTCTTGGAAATAGAAATCTCGTGGAGATTTCTGAAATTCCTTTAAATTTGAAAATATAAAAGCTGTTTTGTTAAAACATAACTGGATGCTTGTCTAAGCGTAGGTATATTTTTTGTAAGCATAGAGAGTTTTATCTTGCATGACATTAATAAGATAGGTATCAGTGAGAAAGGGTTAATTTACACATGCCGATTCCTATCGGCTTAGGTACCTTCCAGAAATTTACAATTCCATACACTCACATCAATCTACTTCCATTCAGTATTTTTTGTGCTTCGGCTTACCTTCGTTAGAATCTCAGCCTTCGCCACTGACATGACATGTATCTAGCCTTAGAATATTTTAAGACCCTATACCTACGCAATTTAGCAGTAAATAGAGATAGAAGCCAATCTCCGAATTTCGAAGCAAAGAATCATGCCCACTCTAGAATGGATGTTCGTCCATTGCTTGCCTCACTACTTGCAGGCATCGCATCAAAGCCAAAGTTAAATAATTATAAAGTCTAATTATTGCTTAACATTTTGTAACTGAAAATAATTTAAATATGACAGGAGTTCTGAAGTTATTGAATGTAAAAGTAGGGTATCGGAAGAGACAAAAATTCTGAAGTTTGGCTGTATATCGAGTATTTCGTTCTTAAATCGTTATCGTTAGCTATACCGAAGTAAACAGTGCAAAAAAGGTTCACATCAAAGTAAAATCTTTGGGAAAAATACCTAACGGAAAAAAGACTTTTAACAGTTAAGTTAGTTTCCCTGTTTTGTACAACAATTGCCATAGCTATTCTTCATTAGAATGAGAGATATTACATATTGCTTTAATTTTCGTTTTGAGGCGAGACAATTTCTTAGACCAGAAATGGGCAATCTCCTTTCCCAGTGAATTTAAAAGACATGAAAATCGCATTTTTATCTTGGACGAAATTGCCGTTTTCAGAGTGGCCGAGGTGTGGATCTATTGGAAGTGGCACTATCAAGATTAGATGAATCTGGGAGGTGCCGCGACACGGGACGCGAATGGCGGAACAGACAAATAGCCCCTCACGTTCTCTTGGAAATAGAAATCTCGTAAAAGATTTCTGAAATTCCTTTAAATTAAAAGCTGTTTTGTTAAAGCAAAACTAGATGCTTTTCTAAGCGTAGGTATATGTTTCTAAGCGTAGTAAGTTTTATCTTGCATGGCATCAATTAGATAGGTATCAAGCCTTAGAATATTTTAAGATTTACAATGCTGCAGTAAGTAAAGATAAAAGCCAATCTCCGAATTTCCAAGCAAATTTCCCAGTGAATTTAAAAGACATGAAAATTGCATTTTTATCTTGTACGAAATTGCCGTTTTCAGAGTGGCCGAGGTGTGGATCTATTGGAAGTGGCACTATCAAGATTAGATGAATCTGGGACGTGCCGCGACACGGTACGCGAATGGCGGAACAGACAAATCGCTCCTCACGTTCTCTTGGAAATAGAAATCTCGTGGAGATTTCTGAAATTTCTTAAAATTGGAAAATATAAAAGCTGTTACTAAATACCTGTATAAACGTAATTTTATTTTTCTCATCTAACATCAACTAGATAATATGTATCTAGCCCTAATATAGATTTACTAAGACCCAGAATACCTTTTGCTGCAGTAAGTAGGGACATAAGCCAATCTCCAAATTTCCAAGCAAACTACCCAGTAAATTTAATTTCATTTTTATCTTGTACAAAATTGCCGTTTTCAGAGTGGCCGAGGTGTAGATCTATTGGAAGTGGCACTATCAAGATTAGATGAATCTGGGACGTGCCGCGACACGGGACGCGAATGGCGGAACAGACAAATCGCTCCTCACGTTCTCTTGGAAATAGAAATCTCGTGGAGATTTCTGAAATTCCTTTAAATCTAGATGCTTGCCTAAGAGATTTATCTTGCATGACATAGCTATTCTCAGAATATTTTAAGACCCTATACCCAATTCTGCAGTAAGTAGATATAAAAGCCAATCTCCAAATTTCCAAACAAATTTTCCAGTGAATTTAAAAAACATGGAAATTGTAGTTTTATCTTGTACGAAATGGCCGTTTTCAGAGTGGCCGAAATGTGGATCTATTGGAAGTGGCACTATCAAGATTAGATGAATCTGGGACGTGCCGCGACACGGGACGCGAATGGCGGAACAGACAAATCGCTCCTCACGTTCTCTTGGAAATTGAAATCTCGTGGAGATTTCTGAAATTCCTTTAAATTGGAAAATATAAAAGCTGTTTTGTTAAAGCGAATTCAGACGCTTGTCTAAGCGTAAAAAAATTAACTCACCATACATCAACTAGATATGTATGTTGTCTTAATCTAGGTATTATAAGACCCGGTATTCCCTGTGTTGCAGTAAGTAGAGACAAAACCCAATCTCTGAATTTTCAAGCATATTTCCCTGTGAATTTAAAAGACATGAAAATTGCATTTTTATCTTGTACGAAATTGCCGTTTTCAGAGTGGCCGAGGTGTGGATCTATTGGAAGTGGCACTATCAAGATTAGATGAATCTGGGACGTGCCGCGACACGGGACGCGAATGGCGGAACAGACAAATCGCTCCTCACGTTCTCTTGGAAATAGAAATCTCGTGGAGATTTCTGAAATTCTTTTAAATTGGAAAATATAAAAGCTGTTTTGTTAAAGCAAAACTAAAATCCTTATCTAAGCGAAGGTTGAGCGTGAAAAGTTTTATCTTGCATGACATTTATTAGATAGGTATCTATCCTGAGAATATTTTAGACCCTTTACCCGATGCTGCAGTAATTGTAGCGGTAAAAGCCAATCTCTCCAAGCAAATGTCCCAGCGACTTTAAAAGACATGAAAATTTTAGTATTATCTTTTACAAAATTGCCGTTTTCGGAGTTGTGGATCTATTGGAAGTGGCACTATCAAGATTAGATGAATCTGGGACGTGCCGCGACACGAGACGCGAATGGCGGAACAGATAAATCGCTCCTCACGTTCTCTTGGAAATAGAAATCTCGTGGAGATTTCTGAAATTCTTTTAAATTGGAAAATATAAAAGCTGTTTTGTCAAAGCGAATCTAGATGCTTATAGCTATTCTTAGAATATTTTAAGACCCTATACCAAATGCTGCAGTAAGTAGAGATAAAATTCAATCTCCGCATTTCTAAGCAAATTTCCCAGTGAATTTAAAAGACATGAAAATTGCAGTTTTATCTTGTACGAAATTGCCGTTTTCGGAGTGGCCAAGGTGTGGATCTATTGGAAGTGGCACTATCAAGATTAGATGAATCTGGGACGTGCCGCGACACGGGACGCGAATGGCGGAACAGACAAATCGCTCCTCACGTTCTCTTGGAAATAGAAATCTCGTGGAGATTTTTGAAATTCCTTTAAATTGGAAAATATAAAAGCAAATTTAGATGCTTGTCTAAGCGTAGGTAGGTTATTCTAAGCGCGGAAAGTTTTATCTTGCATGACATTAATTAGAAAGGTATCTAGCCTGAGAATATTTTAAGACTCTATACCCAAAGCTGCAGTAAGAGAGATAAAAGCCAATCTCCGAATTTCCAAGAAAATTTCCCAGTGAATTTAAAAGACATGAAAATTGCATTTTTATCTTGTACGAAATTGCCGTTTTCAGAGTGGCCGAGGTGCGGATCTATTGGAAGTGGCACTATCAAGATTAGATGAATCTGGGACGTGCCGCGACACGGGACGCGAATGGCGGAACAGACAAATCGCTCCTCACGTTCTCTTGGAAATAGAAATCTCGTGGAGATTTCTGAAATTCCTTTAAATTGGAAAATATAAAAGCTGTTTTGTTAAAACGAAACTAGACGCTTGTCTAAGCTTGGAAAAATGTATCTAGCACTACATTAATTAGATAGATATCTAGGCTGAGAGTATTCTAAGGGGCCTGCAGGGCCCTTCAAACATTTATCAGACGTATAGAGAAATAGCGGCCGTAATTTTGCGACCATTAACGCTATACCTTTCCCACAAGGGATAGAATCGTCATATATAGGATGCAATTTTACCAGCAACTGGTAGCAAAAATTCAGAACCAGCAGGTGATAAGGATAATTTGTTTTAGTTTTTATATTTCGACGTAAGTATGTTTCTTGGGGAAAGTTGTTACTTATCACTAGTCAGCTGGTTTTAAGTTTTAGCTATCGGTCACTAGTAAATATTACCCAGTATACTTACAAAAGTGTGTGTATGTGTGTGTGTAATTATATCCAATGTACGCAGGTGTTTCCCGACCTTGCGCATAATGAACCTCCAATCCGCAAGCTATAGGCAAGATGGCGTCACAATCATTAGGCGGGTTTCATAAAGCGGTGTAATATTTGCCAGGTGCAGACTTCGTTTGAACACGCCCTAATGAATAGCCAGTTCGGTAACAAATACCGCGGGTCTTTGTTAAACAGAAAATTGTTACGAATTTCTTTGAAAAGTTTAATTTTAAAAAGTGGCGTCCCATTTGACATTACATTATATTTTATCATAATTTTATTATAGATTTATTAACATTCTGACATTTAAAATATAATTTGACATTCCATTTATTTAATTATCTTTTTATTCTATAAAATATTTTTATTTGACTGTTATTGTAATATTGTTTAATTTTAATTGATTATTTCTAATGTTTGCATACCAATTTGTTGGTGCACCACGTATGTTCTTTTTCAAAATGACATTATTCGACCTATGTATGTATTTAACCGTGTGTGCTTGCAAATAAATATTTTCATTTCATTTTCATTTTAGATTTAGCTGTCAAATAAATAGGACAGAAGAAAAAGATTCCAATTTTAAATACTTATCAACTGTACAGAAGGTTCAATCGACCTTATCCCGGATTATCGCGATTGTCACTTGTTAAATAGACAGGGTTGCTACGGTCAAAAATATCAGTATTAGAATATCAAAACAGCAAAATCTGCAACAAAAACGTCATAATCTTCGAGCATTTCCGTCCCGTTCCGGCCCCGGGGGAGTGGGTATAGCTACTTTACGCTATACAAATATTTCTGTCATTTTTTGCGGGGGGAGAGGTAAAGCTGTCAAATCAAGCTAGTGCTGGAATCGACAATATCGATACTTGACCTTTCGATTAATTATAACAGTCTACTCAAAATTGTGTCATATTATTGCTTTTTTAATAGCAACTTAGTTTACAAGAAGAAGAATAGGATTTTTAGTAAATAGAAATATTGGCGCAATAACATCATTTTATATATTGCATAAGGTACCCTAAATTAACCAAAATATTAATTTCTTACTCCAAAGACCAGATAATACAATTATGTAGGTACAATCAATGCAATACCTACTATTTACTGATAATTAAGTATCATAGGATATTATGTAAGGGAATTTACTAAAAAACCACCTATACAACAAATCATACATACTTCGACTACACATACTTCGACTGTCCCGATGACGTAGTGGTTAGTACCCCTGTCTTCTACGCCGAGGCTCGTGGGTTCGATTTCCACCGGACACAAATATTTTTAAAGTAAATTTCCAAATATTTGTGTTTTGTCTGAGCACTCTGCCTGATAAAGGACCACCGACTGGACCGAAACGGTCGTGAAATCGCGATGTAATAAGAAGCAGGTAAGTGCGAAATCCTTTTTATATACATAATAATTAAAGTTAAAATGTCGCACTTGAGTTTAACCAATTTATAGTACACCAAGTCGTCCAACGACCTAATGAACCCTGGTAAACGTATCAGAGTTTGTCAACCACCTACTGCAAGAAGCAACCGGGACGCGTCTTTCCGTTTCCGTGTTCAGTACGAGGCAATGCCTCCAAATCGACACGGGTTTGTAACGCTTACAAATCCGTGTCGATTTGGAGGCATTGCCTCCTACTGAACACGGAAACGGAAAGACGCAACCGGGACCGACGGCTAAACGTGGCTCCAAAGCACGGAACCATCTTGCTTCTCGGACAATCAGGTGGTTCAGCCTGTGTGGTGTCCTGACCAGTCTAGGAACATATTCACAAAGAGATAAAATGTCAACTTTGTGAGCGAAAGGAATAGAACCCGGAACCTTCTGCGTCGCAGGCAGTCGGACTAGCCACTGCGACACATCGGCTGACATCCGATGTCACCCGATCAGCTGAGACTGACATTAATTTTCAATGAAACTCGAACAAAATCAGGATTTCCCAAAATCCATAGTAAAAGTTGTTCAATTTCATAATTTCAAAGTTTTCGGTACAGACCGTCTTTACATAGTATAGGTTTGAAACTATGGCGATAGAAAAAGTATCGACGTTTTGTATTAGTTGGATCACTGCACTAACTTGGGTTCAGTGTGGCTTGATACTTCAAGTTAAAATTATCGTTTTTTCATTACATATCGACTGGAAATGAACATCATTGAATAAGTAGAACAATCCCAAACTCCCAAACCAAAACATTCTAATCTTACTTAGCAAGCTATTAACTGTTAATAAAGGCATCGATAAACTAAGACCGTTAATTGTTACCCATTGTATGGTGGAAAATTATAATCTTTTTTTGAAAAATAAACGGTACTATGATGAACACTATTGTTCGACACAAAATAATAACAAAAGGAACAAAATACAATTATTTTATTGTAGATCCACATAAAAAAAACTCCAAATCAGTCATTTTGTACGACTTACTGGCAACACTTTTGTACAATTTTCAATTGCTTATTTTAAATATTATTTAGTGATATTGTACTGGACGAATGCTTTCAGATGAAAAGTGATATTGTTTTGTTGTTAATTGCTATTTTTACATATTTTTTTAGGCATTATTAGCTTTACAATTCGGCTTTTTATCGGAGCTCATTTGACATGCGCGACTGGACTCGTTCTAGGAAATAATCTGACAGCAACTGGTTTTTGTAATAAGAAAAGCCCCCGTGGGCAAAGGCCGTGACAGAGGGGAAGTGCTTCGTATGGCGTCTCCCCCGACGGGACGGACGGAAATGCTCGAAGGTCATAATGATCCTGAGCCAATTTTAACAATAAATATGACGTTCGTGGCAATCATCTTCTTAGTTATTTGAGATCCCTTAAAAATCCAGCTATTTCCAGTTAAAGTCAGTAAGCGTCAAAATCGTCGCTAGTACTGAATGAGCCTGCATAGGAACCCGCGCGCCCTTTTCTTGATATTTGTGATTGTACCTACTCTGTTTGTATTATTTTTCACTTAATACCTACAATTTATAATTTTTGCGAAATTGGTCGATTACTACCAACTATTCGATGCAATGAATTTAAACTATTAAACTAAATTAAAGGAGCTGACCACTCATCAGCGCCGCCCTGTCTGCCAACTTTTGATGAAATTCCGAACCGGAAGGTCACAATTTCGTATTCAAATAGACAAGCCGCAATAATTACAGCCCAGAGTAGGGATGCAAATATATTGTTATCAATATATATCGAGTTCAGTCGATATCGATACTTCGACCCGGGATTTTGATATTTTTTTGATTGATTAAATCAATCAAATTAAAAAATACATGATAAAATACCAAAAAATGCTACCTACATCACACCTAGCGCACTTTTTGTAGCCAACACAACGTTATTACCCGATTCACAAAAGAAAGGGATTGTAAAAGGCGGGCGGAGGTCTTGCTTTCTCACTCGCGCTAAGGCTTTTATATACACCAGGCGTTCATACTTTCTCCTCCTCCCTCCTCCCACTTATGGAACCGTTTATAATCCCTTTCTTCCGTGATCGAATCTGTAAAAAAGTTTCGTAATATCAGTAGACATGGTCACAAACATAAACGTTGCCAGCAACATGATGTAACTCACTTTTCTGGGTTTGGTGGGCCTTTCGATTCTATATCAACCTCGTAATACCCAACGGCCTAATTTTAGGACATGAGGCCCGGTAGTCCTTCAGGCCCAAACTGGATTTAAAAACACCAAACGTCGGCCCAGCTGAAATTTGAGTGTTCGATATATTATTGATATTTTTGGGTGTCAATATATCGACAGTTATCGAATTTCGATATATTGGTGCATCCCTAGCCCGGAGCAATTATCCATCGCATTTAGCGACCTCTCCACTCTTTTATGCTCTTTCATGCTCTCCCAGGAAGACATAGTTTTAATTGGAGTCGTTTCGAGCCACGCAAAGAGTCTTTTAATTAAAATTTCAACTTTTGATATTTTAAAAAGAATATGCCGTTTTCGCCGCGAACAGTGACTGTAACTTCCCTGTGGAATAGTCATTCTGTTAAAACTCGCTTGGGCTGCATGCTTAAGGTCCAAGTTGGTTGCATGCATCAGGTGCGGCTGCAGCCATGCAACTGACGCGTGCGGCCGATGCAGCTATAGTCACGGCCGCACGCGTAGTGCACGGCCGCACGCGTTTGTTGCACCCCTCGAACGCGGTGCCATACACTTACATACTACGACTACGACAGCCGCGTGTGGTTGCGATCTGCCGTGCGTGATGAACTTGCACCTTTAGATGTGAGTGACGTTTATAAAACTGTTTCTATTGTCTATTTTTCAAGAAGGTGCATGCTGTTATGCAGTTAACGAAAATCTGGTAGAAAAATTGTACTACTGAATAAATTCCGACGTTTCCACAAAGTCACGGTAAAATTTCAATGCAAAGTTCAGTCTGTTCTGCTACGCAAGGTTTGCTTTGCTTTTCACAAAATGCGAAGACAGTTTAGTACGCAACGTAGGTTGCTATTTATTTTACTACTACCATACCGTAAACATCAGTGGCTCACACTACCACCTACTGTAACAATCTTTGATAACTCGATGATGATAATGATCTCTCCGACCTAAAAATGAAATAAAATTACTAGAGCAAAAGCCTGTACGGAGAAGACAGGTAAAAATGTACGAGAAGTTCAACACTAGCAACACAACGAATGTAATAATTAGAGTTGCTACGAATATTTCTAACAATACTTACAATCTGGCAAAGTTGGATATTTCTGTGTTAAATGTAATTTAACAGTATGTATGTTAAATTGTGTTGCCAAAACTAGAATCCTATTACAAATTTCCATTTGGATATTACCTAGAAACTGGAGAGAGCTCTGTCGAGTCCTCTTGCATCTAATAAACGTACAATTCAATAATTTTGAGTAGTACCTAGTATGTGAGCGTGCTAACCTAGTTATGCGAATGCATTTAACTAGTTATGTAGAAACTGTGCTAGGGTGGACGTAGCAGTTCTGAACCAGTTTGTTTCAATGCAAAAGGAAATTTACAACCGCAATTTTATAATTTACTAAAGCTATAGGCAAAAGCTCATAATACCGTATATAGATAAAGCTATAAGCAAACTTGGCAGCCGAGGAGCGCCAAGGTGATAGGTGAGCGCAATGCTACATTTTGCTACCACAGGAAATGCTGATGTCCATTACCCGGATAAATTCATCCTTCAGTCGTTTTTACGTACCCATAGACGGGCAGAAATAGAGTCAGTCATGCAAAATTGGCATTACATGGCAAAAAATAAAATATAGGTAGGTACCATAATAATAGCCACAAAAGTCCGCTGTTGGACATAGGCCTCCCCCTATCGGGGAGTATTGCTATATTCACCACGTTTGACATGCGGATTGGCGAGCGCAATGCACGGTGCCGCCCATTTCTTCGATGATTAAGCCTAGTCGGTTTACATGAATGGGTAGAAATGTAACATGCTAAAACGGCATTAAAAACAGAAAAAATTTGCGCAAACACTTTTAAAATTTGTCAAAAGCTGGTGCCTGGTTGCGACCAGTACCCTAGTTGCCTAGAAATTGTGCTAGATATGCTATTGGCACCCATCTCCAGCATGTAGCAGAATCTGAGAGTACCTTATCTAGATTTAGGCAACGCATTAATAGTACCTAGAACAGAGTGCGTATATTATTAAGTTGTACCTGTGGATTACAGCCAGGGAAGATACATGCATATGGAGCTTATTGACTATTAATTTAACCACTGTGTGATGTCGCCTTAGATTAGCATCACCCCATATCTTTCCCGTGGGTGTCGTAAAAAGTGATTAAGGGAGTTGAGAGTTGATGAGTATTGCAATTTTGGGCGACAGGCACAATCTGTCACTCTGAATTATTCTCAAACTTTTGTCAAATGTGGCGTAAATGGTCGATTTTGCAGTAAACTTATGTCAGACATGGTGCAAAACTTACGCTCTGTCTGCCCCGCAAGGGATACATGCGTAATATATTACCTATGTACCCATAGTCAGTATAAGTAAGAACAAAGAACAAATTAGACAATAATTGAGGCTCTAAACTTTCATTTGATAACGGTAAACAACACTAAACCGCGAATATCAACTTTCGCCTAAACATTGCAACAACTCGGTACAATTGCACTAAAACTGACGGAGACCAACAAGGTAATAACATTTTTACTAGTTCCTATATTCAGAATAGTGACAACTGAACTCCGAAGCGAGTTCGTGATTTATTATTGTAGAGAACTATCTGAGTATTTAGCGTGGCGGTTCCGACGTCAGGCTTATCAGTAAAGTCGATTTTGCAATTTTTGAGTCGTCAGTTGCAACAAAGCTGACGAAGACCAACAAGGTAAGTGCCTATCTCCATACATAAAATGTTAGACATGAGGCGTGAGGCGTGAGACATGAGGCATCACGACGCTCGAAACCGTTTCTATATAAAATGTATGAAACAGAAGAGACGCCGTCTACACGCGTGAGACAACTTCATTTGTTTGTCTCGTGTCGCACGTCTCATGTGTGAAGACAGCGCCTGATAACATTTTTACTAGTTCCTATATTCAGAATAGCGGCAACTGAACTCCGCAGCGAGTTCGTGATTTATTATTGTAGAGAACTATCTGAGTATTTAGCGTGGCGGTTCCGACGTCAGGCTTATCAGTAAAGTCATTATCAAATTTTTTTGAGTCGTCATTTGCACCAAAACTGACGAAGACCAACAAGGTAAGTGCCTATCTCCACACATAAGATGTAAGTTATGAGGCGTGAGGCGTGAGACATGAGACATCATGACGCTCCAAACCATTTCCATATAAAATGTATGAAACAGAAGAGACGCTGTCTACACACGTGAGACGACTATAATTTGTCTGACAGATGTCATCTAAAGGTCTCGTGTTGCACGCCTTATGTGCACGCCTCATACGAAAGACAGTGACCAATATTTAGTTCCTTTATTCAGAATAGCGGCAACTGAACTCCGCAGCGAGTTCGTGATTTATTATTGTAGAGAACTATCTGAGTATTTAGCGTGGTGGTTCCGACGTCAGGCTTATCAGTAAAGTTTGTTACTTTGCCAACTTTCCGCTACTTACTGACTCCTACTGAGCAATTACTTACTCGCATGTACAGGCGCCGCTACACTATGAAGGAAGCCAAATAGTATTAAAATATTTTTGAAGTAGGTGTTGCGTATATAGGGTATATTTTTATTAGTGGCGGATCCGTTAAGGGTGTCTTCTGTCAATGAAACTGAACAACTTTCTCCAAGCAACATAGGACGAAATACGAAAAAAAAATTGGCCCTCCCATACAAATTGACTCGGCCGGCCAACACACTTAGTATGGGAAGACCAAAATTTTTTTCTTATTTCGACCTATGTTGCTTGGGGAAAGTTGTTCAGTTTCATTGACAGAACACACCCTTAACGGATCCGCCACTAATAAAATTGCATCCTATATAGGGTGACCCGAAAAGTGACGTCCAAAGACAAACTTTCTTCACTCAAATAAGGACAAAAGTTACCTCTTATGTCGAAGAAAATGATTCCGTATAGATGCTATAGGTACCTAATTAATATAAATAAATTACGTAATATTGCAAGTACTGTCTAAGGAATAAAAACTTGCACCAACAGGATTGGTACAGTCCAGATGGACTATGAATGTTCTGCGAGGCATCGGTCACACGAGTGTCTTGCGACCACTCTTGTGAGTTTCGTCATCTAAGATAAGCTACTTGTACACATTACAGTGTAATCCTTATGCACTTAGTCAGCATTGAAGCTGAAGAAGCGATGAGTGCTGAAGTACCGTGAATTATGAACGATACCAAAGAAGTTAAACAAATGTTAAAGTCAAACACTTATACTTTTTTATTCCAGTCCTACTCTCATTATTACTTGATTTCGTATCGCAACCTGCCATTCACTGCACTGCAACTTTTGCTTTTTCAAATATTTATTTGCTAGACAACAAACAAGTCTTAAACTTTATTACTGGCAACCACTTAAACAAGTCTATCTCACTTAATGCAGTCTGAACTTCATAAATTTCATTCCCTCCAACGCAAAATGATCTTTTTACGTCCCTCAAGTACTATCTGATTACAAGTCAACAACTTTGGAACAGCTCTGCAAGTTGTAATATTAAAAGCAAACCATTGTTTATAAATTTTGTATTGCGCAATCATAATGAATTAAATTACGTTGGGGTAAGTTTCGCCATACAAAACGGAATGTTTAATTAAGTACGCCATAATAAATATATTCGAAACCAACGCGTAAGCCGCTTTTTACCCGACTACGTCAACATCAGAGGAATGTTTCTAACCACGTTAGTAAGCAGGTTATATTTACATCAATTCTATGCCTTCTTGTGACCGTCAAATTGCTGAGAGTGACAAGGCAAATGTGTCCATGTTGCTTTTATGTCAAGGGTCATTAAATGATATTTTCTTCTACCTCTACCAAGAAAGCAGATAGGTAGAAGAAGAATAATTTTAGGTACCTTTCTTTGATCACGAAGTTCTCATAGGTAATTGAAAGAAAATAATCTGTATAATAGGTATGTAAGATCGTTTTGTCAGGTGTCGGTATTCAGTTTTGAACTTATTCCCTCAGTGACAGTGAGCCCTCTTTGAGGCCGCGAAACACAACTCAGTGCGACGTTTTTCAAGGAGGCAAATTAAATGTTTTGCCGAAGTTGCCAGAGTGGCAGGTATAATTTAATTTCATTTGGGGAAGGCCTGGTTGATTATAAATTTAATTTATGTGGGGTCTGACGTCGCGCTTGCTAGCCTGCTTGTTATTCGCCGAGCGTGCAATTTATCGACTACTCTGATGAGCTGTCAGCCACAAAGTAAGTATTGGCGCGCGCCCAGTACAGAGAGTTGGCTTCAAGGAAACGTCACTACACCCACACGACTACACGCCGTCGTTTATGCGCGAAACCAAACCGCCTCAAACCGGCTAGCAGTGAGTGTCAACATTATTTTCTTGGGAATTGGGTGAAATAGTTCTCAACAAATGGAGCTGTACACCCGTCTGCGAGCTCCGCAGACGTCCCGACCCGAGCAAGAAGAGTGTCAACAGCGTTCTGTGCGGAGTGCAAAATTACGACTCGTAGTACAAATAAGTATTTTTGTAGTGTAAATGTGATAGTACCTAAGTATGCTTAACCCAGGTACCTCATTTCAAAAAATTCAGAAAGAAAAAGTAGCAATCCTAAGCTAAATAATCAGAAAAAGGCGCGAGTTGTCCTTCTGTAAATTCTCTATTTTGTGACTCTGATGAGCTGTCAACCGTCGATGTGTATATTCGCTCCTCCCGTTCGACGTTTTCGGGAGGGGGCCGTTATGTGTCTACTATTCAAGTGTCGATGAAATTATGGTACTTGTACATGATTGTCGAGCATATGAAAAAAAAAACAGAGAAAATAAAGTAGCAACTCTAAGCTAAATAATTGGATAAAGGCGCGAGTTGTCCTTCTGTAAATTCCCTATTTTGTGACTCTGATGAGCTGTCAACCGTCGACGTGTATATCCGCTCCTCCCGTTCGACGTTTTCGGGAGGGGGCCGTTATGTGTCTACTATTCAAGTGTCGATAAAATTATGGTACGTGTACATGATTGTCGAGCATAGTGCGGTTTGTGAGGGAAAGGTTTGATCGATAAACAATTTTAGGGGGTGAACATTGTACATGGTACAGTATAATTGCGTAACCGTTTCTTTTTTGTTTGTGGAATTTGCATGATAGATAAGTAATATAAAAGACTTATAAATACCATTAATTAGCATTTAATGTGAGTAACATTATGATAAACATTTATTTTTGATATAAAATTACTGTTTTATTGAAACTACTTACAACAACTTACACGTAAATCATAGACGTTACTGATTTGATTAATGTAGATTTCGGTAACCTTTATGCGCATTGTAGTGAAGCTGTATCATTTTCCTCAAAATAAAAGCGCATGGATAATTTTTCATGTTTATGTATTAATCCAGCAAAATCATACAGAATTAAATTTGCTAATATAATTAATTGGGTCACGAGGACGAGCAGATTTAATAAATTGTACCCACGGGGAGCATTTTAACTTCTCTTACATTTTCCTGGCCTTTGCTACGTACATGTGTGACGACGGCAAAGTCATTATACGTACATTACCTTCCTACGTGTTTCTAAATAAGCAGATGTATTAAAAAAACAAAAACCCGACTGCTGCCATTTTAAAGTTGTATTTGGCGATAAAAATCCGCCATTTTCAATTTATGAATTTTTTATATAGCCAGTGTCAATCGCGCTGCTGAGATGAATTTAACGACACCTCATATGTCAAAATTCAACTAGGTATCCGTTTGGGCTGTAGCCCGTGAAAAGAATTGTCTTGTCCACATACATACAGACAATTATACATAGGTACATACTCTCGGAAAACAACCCTCCTTCTGAAGCAGTCGGGTAATAATAATCTACGTATACCTACTGCTGCTGCTGCCGTGGTCTATTATTCTGGGCATATCCCTCAAAATTTGTAGGTTCTTACCTCTAGTTAGCATCACAGGGAGAAACACCTATGTTGATATTTGTCAATTTGTGAAATTGTTCCCAGTTTGGTTAGGACGTTGCACGCTAAACCACTAGATTGTCCGTATGAAAGATTGTTCCGTGCCATGGGTCTAAGCTACTGTCTGTGGTTATTTAGAGATTTACTAAAACCTAACAGGAAGTTAAAAACCTCTGACACAAAGGTTTACCGGGTCATCCATCGAATAGATGGAAGAAAAAGATTAGGTATTTAATCTTAGAAGAAAACCAGCGATGTAGTGTAAACAAGACGAAAACCACGAGTATTCAATGTGCTCGGGACTATATCTCACTTAATGATATTTTAATATCACCCTTGTTACAATTTAGGCTTATTAACATTCGCAGGAAAATACTCCATTACGCATATAATTTACTTAAGGCTCCTGTTAAATAATATCCAAAATGTTGTTTAGTTACTTTTATGTGGATAAGGGCATGACCCTTAGAATTAAATTAGGATCGAATGAAAATTCGATGCTACTTGCCTTTTGATCTTGATGTTGTGAACATGTCATTTACCTGCTTACATTATTAATGCTATTACCTATTGTGAATCCCATTTATATATCGAAGGTAGGTAGGTACTTCTTTTACCTACCCTTTGAATGAGTTCTATTAGCTTGTCTGCGGCTTAGGGTCAAAGTTGTGTGCATATTGTCAATCACAGAATCAAATAGTATGGATATGACAAATCGGGTTGAAATTTTTCGATGTCATACCTATTAAAACTTCCGCGACTGTGTGTTCGAATTCAGTCAGATCCTTTACCATAGATGATAAAAGAATTCAAGAAGTGGGATCAAGCGTACTGCCATCTTATTCTTAGACACAGCACATCAACATCATCACCATTTCGATTGGCAATCTCTGCTTAGCTCAACCATCTACGTCAAGTATTTTGGCCATCTCTCCGCGTCAGGCAGAGCTGTTAAAAAAAGATAGAAAATAAGTACCTACCAGATAATTATTTGCGCAGTAAATGAAATAACAAACAGAAATATCATTTGGTGTGCGCAATACAACGGCGTGTATTTAGGGATCGCTCGTGTTTACAGTACAAATAACAATATTGGAGGAAATTAGCTGCAGTCTACGTATTGTTTGCATTTTGTTTGTTGGCTAAGTACTTAGGAGGTTTTTATCTGTATAAGAATGAAAAATAATGTAAAATTTTGTCCTCTTTCTTCGTGTGGGACACCAAGTCGTTCAACGACGCGATGAACCCTGGAGTCAGAGTTTTTCAACCGCCTACTCCAAGGTGAGGACACAAAATAGACTTTGTGGTAAGGAACAGGCCTCTGACATGGTTGTATAACGACCGCCATCATAGACGGCAAACGGGAGCGACGGCTTAACGTGCCCATCCGAAGCACGGAACCATCTTACTTTTCAGACAATCAGGTGGTTCAGCCTGCAATGTCCTAACCAGACTGGGAACAAATTCACAAAATGATAAATAGCAACTTTGTGATTGACCCCACCGGAAATTGAACCCGGAACCTTCCGCGTGGCAGGCAGTCATACTAACCACTGCGCCACATCGGCTTGTCCTGAAATATTAATTATCTACTAAGGCACTGTGGGATCGTCGTAATTTGTTGAATTGCTATGGCGGAGTGCGTCTTCTGTACCTGTACTCTTATATATTCTGTGTCGTCGGGGCGTTACAGAAATAAATATTAATTTGTAGGCTCTATCCGTAGCTAGCCCCAAATGAGAATGTAAAGAATTTTGTAGACATGAACAGTGAGGTATCAATCACTTAAGTAAGATTGGACCTTGGGTTGGAGTATCTTGACGCTGGATATAGTACCTAGGTATTATTAAATCAAATACTTTCTTTGATAGAAACTTGAATTGTTTGTTTCCATTCCACTTTTATTTTTTGGAAACATAAAAATCTTAGGATCACGCGTACCTACAAAGTAAAATAGAGCTTGCGTTTTTACATATAATTTATACAGCTTCATAATAAAATATCACCTAGTCTAGACCAATAAAAGACATGTTCTGAAGAGGAAAATTTCGTGCATAAATCTAAACTTTGGTTGTAAATTATCTCAGGTTGAAGCGGTAGAATACGCCATATGGGATCGTTTTTCGTCTCATGTGTCTGTTACTAGGGTGGAAGGATTCACTTAACTCATACCACGTTAACAAAATTATAAGGATGTAAAATTATTTTTATAATTACTTCTAATCTATGAAAGTGAACCAATCAATACACAACTTTCCCCAAGGAATAAAGATCGACAAATGAAATATGTTTTTTAAATCCCATGGGGACTGAAGCTCATATTTTTATTAATAAGTATTGCCTTTCCCGCATTCCCCAAGTATTTAGTATTGCTGCAGAAAAAATATTGCAATTTTCTTTATGTCAAATATCTTTTATGCTTAGTCATTTGTATGGGCAACATATGTCGTTTGATACCGTGTGATGCTGTTTTAGATTAGCATCACTCCAATTCTACCCGTGGGTGTCGTAAAAAGCGACTAAGGGATAATCATCCAGGGACTGGGCAGCGGCGATTCCTGTAAATATAACATCTTGCATTAAGCTCGCCAATCCACCTGCCAAGCTTTGTGAGTATGGCAATACCCCCCGATAAAGGGTGGTTAGGACATTGCAGGCTGAACCACCTGATTGTTCAAAAAGCAAGATGATTCCGTGCTTCGGATGAGCACATTAAGACGTCGGTCCCGGTTGCTGTCTATGATGGCGGTCGTTACACAACCATGTCAGAGGCCTGCTACTTGTAGTATGTGGCTGAAAAACTCTGACACCAGGGTTCATCGGGTCGTTGAACGACTCGGTGTCCCACACGAAAAGAGAGAAGGGTGGCCGCCATGTCCGGCCGTAGACCTTTGTGGCTGTTGAGGTTGATATGTCGTTGGGTTCAAAGCTTTTGTTTTTGTTAATTGCAGTGATTAATGTTTACTTGTACCTGTCTTCTTAGTCTCTACTCTCTATTCCCCACTGAAGGTTAAGATGATGTCACCAAATATCAATTAGTTAAATTAGTTACGCGCTATATCGTTAGAGGGACAGTTTTCGGAAACATAAAGGGTTAAACTAACTCCCCTCAAAGTTATCTAAGTTTTCCCTAACAAGCTCTTTAAGTACACCATCAAAATTAAGTTAAGCCTTACTATCTATAATAGTATGTGAAATTGCGAACCCTTCTAAAACTAGTACCTAATGATCTAATAGATGAATATTAAATACCAACAAGATTTAAGAAGACATTAAGCTTTCAAAACCAGCCATTTTGAGTAACGATCCTTTTTTAAGGTTTATCACTTAGATTTTAATTAAGTTTAAGTAAGTAGGCATGCTTGTAGAAGTAAATACTTCTTAAAATAAAAGTAGTGGTATTGTCACATTACTTCAAACGAATACCAAGTGCCTTATTTAAATTAGATTTAAAACTTTCTGACTGAAAAGTGATAGCGACGTTAAAGAACTTTGAAAAAGTCAGTTTACTTTGATTTGTCCTTTTGTTCTTGTAAATGAACGCCATTTTGCAGATGAGTATCTCGCAAAAGGCTAATGATACTCGCTCTGTGAAATTTATTTTACATTTTTATCCGAGTGAAAAAGGGGTGTCTTGAGGTCTGGTAAAAGTCGTGTCTTCATTCCTCTTGCATCTGCTCAACTTAGTTTGGTAAACGAGTCATATTTTATGATGGAGAAAGAAAAGTTTTTTAGCTTCGTGAAAGATGAGCTTCATAGTGGTTTTTCTACGGAATTATGTTACATAGTAAAATTTTAGATAAAAGGTATAAGATCCATCGATTCTTTAACACACATTGTAAGTATCAGATATCGAATGGAGCCAGCCATACGTAGAAACAATAGCTTCTTAGGTTTGAGAGTAGTAGTTGTCTATTTAATTTGTGGTAGTATACCTACAGAGCACAAAAGGCACTTAGACAAGAGAAACTACTATTGATTTGTTGAATAAATTGTACCAGGGGAGCAGAAATCGAATAGTGAGGAAGCGTAGAGCCGAATCTCGTAGCATCTTCGAGCGTAGTCAATTTGTAGCCCGCCTACGCTCCGTAGCATGGCAACGTTTCACTCAGTATCGCCTCCTATACATCTCCTTCGTTTCCTGCCGTCTTATTTATTACACGCTCCAGAAGATTCATTTTCTTAATTAATTTCTCAATATTTTTCCTCGTTGGCCCGAAGCTCTGTCAATCGCATGTGTTGTGACGATAAATAAAAAGGCAATTTGGTCGGTCAAGTGGTCTTCAGTGTTTTGGATATTTAAGGCATTTTATGTAGTGTGGCTTGATATGGTTGGTATGGAAGGATATGAAAGGTTAGGAATACCTACTTGCCTGTTGGCAAATGAAAAGTCGACAACTACAGGTGCTGCACGTTCCATATTGTGAAAACAGACCAGCAGTAAAGTCGCATTCAATTGTACTTACTTCCTGGTATATAAATCTAAGCAGAATACAGTAGGGATTGCATAACAACGATACTGTTAATTTGCAAAACAATGGGCTGCCACTCCAAATACCACAACACAGGCTCCATAATCTTTGATAACCTGACTACCACAATAACCTTTTAGTGCCGAAAATCCTTTGAAACTCAATGTGGGCAATCCTGAGAGTGCCGGGGGCTTACCATAAATAACGGTTTAGTGCCTGCTGGATAGGCAACGATCACACGGGCTACTTGACGCCTACAGTACTGAACAGAGGCCTCCCCCAGGGTATCGCACTAAGCACGGTCTCCCGTTTTTTTTCTAAAATCATACCAGATTTGATAGCTGTCATATTTGTGCTAATTTTATAGCAGAGAGTCCATTTACTATTTTTGACATCTTTTAGTATGTCACTGTCGTTTGTCTAATCAGGTTTCTTGGAATGGGCTGACTCACTGTGTCAATTTCTCAAAGCAAACAATTTCCAGCAACGAGCTGTGATGTACGATTTGGAGGCAGAGTAATGCGTCGATAGGTACTAATTGACTAGTGGCCTGCCATCTCATAAATCACCACTGACTGGTGATTGCATGCGGTGTAAGATCAGTGTTATACAGTTTAAAAGGAAAATGAATTTACACACTTCTAGTTTTAGACTTCAATCTGAACAACATTTTCTCAGTAACTTTATTTCGAAGTAACGATCCAAGGTCTTGCTGCAAACTATTCGCCTTTAGAGTGGCGTCTAGTGAGCTATGTGGTCGCTGCAGATAGGTGTTCAAATTGCTCGCATCCACGTGATATATCCCGCACAAGTACGTTTAGCCATATTGAATTTTTAAGCAACGGTGGTCGCGTAACACATGACTCCCCCTCTAGTCCATAAACCAGGCTTTTGGTTTGAGGTAGGTCGGGTTTTAAGGTGGTTTCTTTTAAATAAGAAACATTTTTGTAGCAACATTGCTGGTACTTGATTTTCCTTTTCGCTATTGGCCTGCTATTGGTACCTATTGTTGCCCACCTTCAATTGTTATGTGATGTTCTCCACATGTAGAAATAGAAAGTCATGAAACAAGCTATAGATAATATCATTGTCATGAGAGATATTGTATGTTTGGCTGTCACAGGCAACGTCAAATTAGGCGTTTGACTGATGGTAAGAACAAAACATTTTTACAAACTACATCAATCAATAATCAAATTCATTGCAAAGTCCGTGCTTTTAAGAACAAAATCATCTTGGCCTGTTACTTGTAGATAGGCGGTCGACACAACGATGTCAGAGAGTTCATCTGGTCGGTTGGAAAACACGGTGTACATCAAGAAAATCGAGTCTTTACAAACTGCAGAATGAAGAAGAAAAGGTTTGTAAATTTAAATTTTAAACCTTGTAAAATGACTCCTGGCAAGGATCGTGCGGCAAATGTGGAGATCACTGAACTTCCAACCTCTTGTGCATAAATCTGAGTATTTGTTGCGTTGTTGAGGGTGTTCCGTCCCCTATTAAGCTTTTCCCGAGTAATCGAGTCCCAGGGACTAATTAAGGGTTAATAGCGCGAGAAAATATATTATCTTACGTGCTTAGCCTTGGAACTTGCGGCTTTTGATACAACCCCTAGTGGCGGCTTTGGTACAATATCTGTACCTTCTCCTACCTCGGCTGGTTGTTCTTGACTATTCGCGTAGAGTTGATTTTCAGTGCGTAGTAGCAAGAAGTGCTTCCCTCTTTTTAGGTACTTGTCATTTTTAAATCACATTTTATGGATATAAACTTTCATTATTTTGACGCGCCGATCTAGCGGCTCGCCGCAGCCGCAGAGTAATGTAATGAAATGGGTAAAGATCTGTCTGTACTAGGTATGTCAAAAATGTAAGTGCAATAAAAATATAGCAAATCCACCTACCGATTGAAGGAATCAACTTATACTGGATTTTCTTAGAATTTGTATCAAAAGCCAGTGTAATTGGACCCTTAAATGGGTAGGTGATTTGCTGGCGATTACCTACCGACTAGGTATTTACCAAAATACTTATTATTTTAAAAGTCCTAGACCACAGCTAAGAATTTCCCTCACGTACGGTGACATTGCAGTCGGCATAACTGCATCTGAACTGTCAACGAAGAAGGCAGGTAGTCTACAGTAGCTTTTACCAAAATGTAAGTTGTAGACACCCATCTACCTCACTGATTTTCTGCTGCATTTTTTCACCATGTAGATAGGTTTATCTGTTTGTCTATATGCCGGCCAATTTACTACAAATTCATAATACCTATCCACTCAAACCATTCCTTTTAGATTCTAGGGGAGAGTTGGACATATTGGACCAGTAGATTAATCGTACCACCAGCATATTTTCCTCTAAACGTGCGTTTTTATTTACTTTGGCAACATTAAATGATAGCTCACAACACCCAATATGCTATGACGGTTTGTGACGGCGCTGCACATGAGACTATACATTTAATAAAATATAACAGGTTTTAGTTGACCCCGATACTATTTTTTAGGTGTGGAACATAAGGTTTTACGAACGAACGGCTGGCCAATAAAAATTGCTATTTAGTCATATTGGTTCTTGATTATTTTCCTCTTGACCTAACTAAACGAACCAACGCAATCATTTGAGGTTTTTAAATGACAAATTATTTATGTAAAATATTGCTTGTTCTTGAAATCGTACCGATCTGTAGTTTCTAAATCGTACCAAAGGATTGCTACTAGGATATTTCAGTTTTGGTTCGAACATAATGAATCTCAAATCTGAGAGGTGAGATTAAGTGTTAATAAGTGTGGAGATGGATTTAAAGCATTGTGCATTTTTAAATGTCTTTTTTTTTAGAAATTAGCGCAAATTTTTTTTTCGCGTTTTGTATTGACATTTGCAAAGTACGATATAAAATACCTCGTGGTACGAATAAACCTACCGGTCTCTAAATTGTACCGATAGCAACTTTTTTGAAAATGGTTTTGTGTCAAAATATTTATTTATTAAAAAATCCATTGTGGTATATCAGAGTTAATTAAATAGACTAACAAGAAGCCAATTATCATAAGGATAACTTTAATAGTTTTCTAAAACTAGATTGAAATTAGGGGGTACAATATAGCCGACTTTCCCTATATTCAAAACATAGCTTTACAAAGTTTATCTCTCATATCCTCATAACCATAACGGCTGCATCCTCCGTATTCTTTTATATTCCTTTGAATATGGAATATGCATTGGAGAATCGATCGCCGCTGCAGTTTTGAGCAGGGATGTAACAAAAACGATTATTTAAATAATCGGTTTCTTTGGAAAAATATCGATTTATAAAAAAATTATCGATTACTTAAAGGAGTAAAATTAATCAATAAAAATGGATTATATTTTCAAAATTTCGAAAATTTTACTGAAATCGATTATTTTGCGCCTGTTTTGTTTTACCCATCAGCATCATACCCACACTATCATTTTTTGATAAAATTTCAACTGCAAAAAGAAAAAAAATACAATGTTTATTAAAAATCGAAGTTTTGTTAAATAAAAATCGATTTATTTGTAATCGATTTTTGCAACTAGAAATAATCGATTATACAAAAATCAATTTTTCATTACTCAAGTCACATCCCCAGTTTTGAGGAAACCAGCCAGCACAATGCATGGTGCCTCCACATGCTGGCCTGCATCCAATGCTGTGTTTTTGCTAGATAAACTTTTTTCAAGTTATTACTTAGACGCGAGCTTGTGAAATCCGTACGATGAAATGTGAAGCGCTTAGAGTATGCACAGTGTGTTACCGGCAAGCGGGCATTTATTCGAATTGGTGAATCTAGGCATATAATCGACCTTTTGAGTAACAAATGTCGTTAAGAGCGCATTCAATTTTTTCTAGCAAATTTGCAAATATTGGCTTTATAAACATGCGAGTTTCTCGAAAACCGTTATGTAAAAATAATATGTTTCTTGTACATTTAATCAAGCATATCTTCATCTAAAAAATGTACAATGTAAATATTAACATATTAGTTTTAAACCTGTTACAAACAGCGATATCTAAAGCGACAAAACCAAAATTCAGGAAAAGACCTCAAATCAAGCGTGAGTTTTAGAGTTTTGGTTCACTGTAAAAAAATATCAATTATACAAAAAAATAGAGTATATATTTGAGAACAAAGTCTACAGTGAACATTTTACAATTTATTCAAATATAGAATAATACCATTTTTATATACGAATTTTGGAAAATAATGCGCCATTATAACAGCTTCTGTATGAAAAATAAGAGTAGTAAAGATTAAAAAAAAATATATGTTATTTAAGAAGATGTACTTAATCTAATAGCAGAAAAATATATTTATTTTTATTCATAATATCACTGTAAAAAATATTCAAACATTCCCATGTTTTTCGCAAAACGACGGTCCGAGCGGTCTGGCAGGGAAAATTGTATGGGCTTCGTGAAAACCTCTATAGCGGCCTTAAAGCTATTTAGGCGAAAATGGACCTTTAATGCCATCTTATGTAGTTTGACGAGCTCTATCGATCTGTATATTTAAAACTTTGATATCTTGACAAAATGGCTTTTACTTCACAGATAGAATCGATCGCCGCTGCAGTTTTGAGGCCACCAGCCAGCACAATGCATGGTGCATCCACACGCTGGCCAGCATCCAATGCTGTGTTTTTGCTAGATAAACTTTTTCCAAGTTATTACTTATACGCGAGCTTGTGAAATCCGTACGATGAAATGTGAAGCGCTTAGAGTATGCACAGTGTGTTACCGGCAAGCGAGCATTTATTCGAAATGGTGAATCTAGACATTATAATCGACCCTTTGAGTAACAAACTAAATGTTTTAAAAGCCATTTTGGCGAAAATGGACTTTTAATGCCATATTATGTAATTTGACGAGCCCTATCGATCTGTATATTTAAAATTTTGGTAACTTGAACAAAAATGGCTTTTACTACACAGATAGAATCGATCGCCGCTGCAGTTTTGAGGCCACCAGCCAGCACAATGCATGGTGCATCCACATGCTGGCTGGCATCCAATGCTGTGTTTTTGCTAGATAAACTTTTTCCAAGTTATTACTTAGACGCGAGCTTGTGAAATCCGTACGATGAAATGTGAAGCGCTTAGAGTATACACAGTGTGTTACCGGCAAGCGGGCAATTATTCGAACTAATGAATCTAGACATATAATCGACCTTTTGAGTAACAAATGTCTATAAAGACATTTTGGCGAAAATGGACTTTTAATGCCATCTTATGTAGTTTGACGAGCTCTATCGATCTGTATATTTAAAATATTGATATCTTGAAAAAAAAAATGGCTTTTACTACACAGATATAATCGATCGCCGCTGCAGTTTTGAGGCCACCAGCCAGCACAATGCATGGTGCCTCCACATACTGGCCGGCATCCAATGCTGTGTTTTTGCTAGATAAACTTTTTCCAAGTTATTACTTAGACGCGAGCTTGTGAAATCCGTACGATGAAATGTGAAGCGCTTAGAGTATACACAGTGTGTTACCGGCAAGCGCGCATTTATTCGAACTGGTGAATCTAGGCACATAAATAAGTATCCTGGATGGAGTAGGTACATACCTCTAGCTTACAAGTATCGTGAACGAATGAAATCCGTACGATGAAATGTGAAGCGCTTAGACTATATTATATAGGTACAGTGTGTTACCGGCAAGCGAGCATTTATTCGAACTGGTGAATCTAGGCATATAATCGACCCTTTGAGTAACAAATGTCGTTAAAGCTATTTTGGTCAAAATGGACTTTATAGCCATCTTATGTAGTTTGACGAGCTCAATCGATCTGTATATTTAAAATTTTGATATCTTGAAAAAAATGGCTTTCACTACGCAGATAGAATCGATCGCCGCTGCAGTTTTGAGGCCACCAGCCAGCACAATGCATGGTGCATCCACATGCTGGCTGACATCCAATGCTGTGTTTTTGCTAGATAAACTTTTTCCAAGTTATTACTTAGACGCGAGCTTGTGAAATCCGTACGACGAAATGTGAAGCGCTTAGAGTATATACAGTGGTATTACCGGCTAGCGGGCATTTATTCGAACTGGTGAATCTAGGCATATAAATGAGTCCTCGGAGTACATACCTCTAGCTTACTTATAAGTATCGTGAACGAATGAAACCCATACGATGAAATGTGAAGCGCTTAGAGTATATACAGTGTGTTACCGGCTCATCATCATCATTGGCCTCATACGTCTGTGACAGACGATTTATTCAGTGTCTGAGGCAAGATTTTTCAAGGCTGTATATGCCGATACGGGAGCGGCATGACTTTCCGCACGCTCTACAAACGAAGGTGGAATTAGAGACTGGCACATGCATGTTTAGATGTCGTTTTGCCTTTGTTTGCGAGACCAGCGAACCAGGCATCATCGTGAGCTTTACGCCCATCAAACACACGCTTTCGCCATACATCCCTATTCTCAGCAAGCTTCTCCCAGCTTTGATGGTCGATGTCAAACGCAGCCATGTCCCGTTTGGCGCAATCTTTGAAACGTAACATCGGTCTTCCAACTCCTCTTTTGGCGTTAGCTACGGCGCCAAGTAGGACACGCCGCGGTAGACGCGAAGGTTCCATGCGGTACACATGCCCTAGCCACCGCAATCGTCTTTGCTTAAGCAAAGCGGTAAAGCCTAGGTAGCTGTGCAATTTCTAGAACTCGCTCGTTTGTGACTCTGTCCTGCCAAGTTATATGCAAGATGTTTCTTACGCAGCGCATATGGAATGTGTTGAGTCGACGTTCTTGTTTTGCGTACGAAGTCCAGGTTTCAGCTCCATACAAGAGTATGCTTAGAACGCAAGTTTGGTAAACAATTATCTTGGTTTTTGTGGTCAGGTGTTTATTATTCCATACTCTTGTACTGAGCCTGCCGAACATGGTCGCCGCTTTGCTGATACGAGTATTGATCTCAGCATCGAGGGTGAGATTGTTCGACACAGTCGACCCCAAGTAGCAAAACTTGTCAACTATGTTCAAGGGAACGCCACCGAGCAAAATACGTGGTGTTTCTCCACCTTGAGCTAGCACTACTGTTTTTGGCATTAATGGACATTGAGAACAGAGAACACGCGTGGGAAAACTTATCAACAATGTCTTGAAGCTCACTTTGAGAATTAGCAACGAAGGCTGCATCGTCAGCGAACAAAAGGCTATCGACGAATAAGTCATCGCGGTTACGCTTTGACTTAAGAAGCGAGATATTGTACAGCTTCCCGTCAGCCCTAGTGTGCAGGTGTATACCCTGTTGGTCATCGCCGAAAGCAACTTTAAAAAGCAATGAGAAGAAAATACCAAACAGGGTAGGAGCCAACACGCAGCCTTGGCGAACACCTCTACGCATTTCGAACGGCTCGGATGTATTGCCGTTAAAAACAACAGATCCTTTCATGTCCTCGTGGAAGGATTTGATGAACTTAGAAGTTTTGGAGGGCACCCGATGTTTAAAAGTGCAGTATAGAGTCCTTCCCTGCTCACGGTGTCGAAGGCTTTGTTAAGGTCGACGAAAGCCACAAACAGAGGTGTTTTCTGCTCTTTACACTTTTCCTGCAGTTGGCGAAGTGTAAAGATCATATCTGTTGTGGAACGTTGGGCGCGGAATCCACATTGCGATTCGGGATATACACGATCAGCAAGTTTCTGAAGTCTTATTAAGACTAACCGAGCAAATAACTTACCTACTACTTAAAAGGGATATTCCACGATAACAGTTACAGTCACCGCGGTCACCTTTGCCTTTGTATAGGGTAATGATGTTAGCATCGCGCATATCCTGTGGTATATATCCCGCTTCCCAACATTTACACAACAGATTGTGCAGGATGGGTAATATGCACTTGAGCCTGATAATTTCGGCGTGGGTACCATCGTTTCCAGGTGATTTTCCAATTTTAAGCTGCTTTACAGCCTTGTGGTACTCCCTTATGGTAGGAATATCATCTAACTCAGTCCAGGTAGCTAGTTTTGTCATTCAATCTGCAGCTTCTGGCATTATGTTCACTGGTTCTGAGTAGAGACCAACATAATGTTCTACCCATCGTTCGAGTTGGCGTTGAGCATCTGTAATAACAGTGCCGTCCGCTTCTTTAAGGGGCTGTTCTTTTAGGAAAAGGACCAAGGGCCTTTTAATCCCAGCGTAAACACCACCAAAGTTTCCCATCAGCGCATGATTGAATGCTTTGACAAAGCTTGGTCCAGTATGCATTTGCGAAGTACCGTGATGTGCGTTGTAAAGCTGATTTTGCATTCGATAGGTCGATACGCGTCTTTTCGGATGGGTTAAGGCGATGTTTTAGCGCAGCTTGTCGTTTGGACTCGAGCAGAGGTGTAATGTGTTCGAGATTTTCAGCGAACCAGTCCTGGTTTTTGGCTTTCTGACCGAAAGCCGTACCGGCTACTTCTGTAAGTAGCTTCTTTACTGCCCCATTCCTCCTCTATCGAGCGTCTATCCCAGGTGGCAACTTCGTCGCGTACCAGCTCTTCATACTTTTGGACCACCTCATCGTCTCTGGTTTTTGGAAGATCGAGCTTCTTCCTACCAGGCAATTTGGATGAGTGGATCTTTTTGTGAGCTATAGCAACTTGTGATGCCACCAGGGAGTGATCTGTGTCACAATCAGCGCTGTGAAATGATCGCGTGTGCAGAATCTCGCGGAAATTTTTCTTTTTAGTAAGGATAAGGTCCAGTTGATGCCAGTGTCCAAAACGAGGATGTTTCCAGGACACTTTGCGAGTTGATTTGCCTTTAAAGTACCGGCTAGCGGGCATTTATTCGAACTGGTGAATCTAGGCATATAATCGACCCTTTGAGTAACAAATGTCGTTAAAGTCATTTTGGCGAAAATGGACTTTTAACGCCATCTTATGTAGTTTGACGAGCTCTATCGATCTGTGTATTTGAAATTTAGATATCTTGGAAAAATGATATTTACTACGCAGATAGAATCGATCGCCGCTGCAGTTTTGAGGCCACCAGCCAGCACAATGCATGGTGCATCCACATGCCGGCCGGCATCCAATGCTGTGTTTTTGCTAGATAAACTTTTTCCAAGTTATTACTTAGACGCGAGCTTGTGCAATCCGTACGATGAAATGTGAAGCGCTTAGACTACATACAGTGTGTTACCGGCAAGCGAGCATTTATTCGAACTGGTGAATCGAGCCATAATATACGATATTATTTTCTTTACTATGAGGCCATCCGTGGAATAATGAAAAAAAAAACTGATGTTCCACAGAAAAGTCCAATTCTATGGCATAAAACAAAGGCAAAATGTATGGAACAGCTGTTTTTATTTTCGTGATTTCACAGATGGTACCAAAGTAGAAGATGTTCGTAAAGAGGCTTAGATTCACCAGTTTAAATTATTGCCCACTTGCACACACACTTGGTAACACACTGTACAAGCTAAGCAAGCTATAGAGTGCGCGTATCGCCGCGTCGTACTGTCAAAAGTAAGCAGTTGTTCCATTGATACCTACGTCAAATGTATAAGAAGTAATTTTTATCATTCATTACCTACTTAGATGCGCGTCGAACGCATGTCAATCGTTCTTTGTCTGAAGATATTCATAGATACGAGTTCTACTATACTTTACTTTTTGGAAACTTAGATAAAGAGTCATCTTACTAGGAATGTTCATGACAAAACATTTACCACCCACATAGGTAAGTACTAAATATCAATAAATCCTCTCCAGCCTTCTTACCGTCTAGACAGAAGCAATGAATTTCAGACCAAACTTCATTGAAACTCATCACTTCAAGGAGTCGCAATTCCGTTTCAGCAACAAAGAAGACTAAGTACGAAGAACAACAAGCAATTGCAGGCCTCAGAGCAAGGAAGACCTTCAGAGGTAATTCGATAACTTACCACAATGAAGCAATAAAAATCTCATCAATTAGGTATACCTAACAATCAAGTAAGTATAAACTTTTTTCATAATACAAATACAACATAAACAAGTTGTCTAGAAGACCTATGGACATCCTCGCCAAATGCCGTTCTTGTAGCAACCTACTGGGCAGATAAAATTTTATTCGCCGCAACTTGCTAGGAAGAAGAACAATGGAATGAAACCAAAATAAATATCAAACTGCCTAATGAATTGTACCTACGATATTATTGTAATTTGTGTTGTGATACCAATTTTGTGCAAATAAATGGAATAAAAAAAAAAAGTAAAAAGAAAAACAATTGTTTCTACGTAAACACATAAAATAGTAGTAGCTGCTTTAAAACATCCCACACCTGGCGGTTTCTTGGGTCATTCGTTGACTTGATATGCTACGTAACAACAATTTAAATTATTCCCATAACTGCTTATTCAATCTGTGACCGGAATACTGGGAGAGGTAGCTAGTTTTCGGTTTACTTACAGTATGTTTTGTTGTATCTTTCCGCTGGCTTCATTCTGGTTGTTCGTAAAGTTACCTCTGAATACCATTTCTCTGAGATAGAGGCAGCAAAAACCTCCAACATTAACAACGTGTCTGGCTAGGACAAAACCTCGTTGCACACAATAAGACAACGCAGTCTACCACACATACCTACACAGTATATACCTACACAGTATACCTACACGTGGTACTGTCGAGTTAACTACTAGAGGGAGCTTTTACACGCCAGAAACTATTTTATAAGATAGAATTCTTAGAGATTCTACGCAAAATATTTGTCGTACGTAATTTTTAACAGGCATAACCACTGGAGTTTTAAGGTAAATTCATTCCCGTATTAATATTAATAATAATATTAATATATTAATTATATTAATATTAATATTTTTGATATTTTTTGAAGGCATTATTTTAGGTGCCTGCTTGGAATTTATCCGATGGGAAATGGCTAGATTAGACCGATCACACTATAACTGGAGCCGAAATCTCTGATACCATCTCTCATCGGGTCGTTGAAAAACTTGGTGCCTCACACGAAAAGAAAAAGACTAGAGTCAAAACAAACATGAACAATTGTCATGCATCGACCGGAGGCTCGAACTAATATAGCACTGTAAGTGCATTAAAATCGCAATAGCCAAAACAAAATCTGTACAGTATGCAGTCTACTTTAGCAGCAGTTCTCATTACGGCAGCAATTTGTCAAAGGAAACAGCAGCTCCGACTCCACACTAGAATGTGCGTGTGGTAAGAACCAGCCTGATATTTCACCACACCCTAGAATAATGTAGGTACATAAAGTGGTTAGTGCAAAAATACACCTACGTATATTTCAGTCGCCATATTGATTTGAAATAGACGATATTTCCCGGGTCAAGTTGAATGCAAGGTATTAAGGAACCATGCCCAAGACTGAATCCAAAATTGTCGAAGACAAGAACAACTAGCTACTCGAGGTCTAGTGATGAATTCATTATTGTTTTCAAACTGTTTGAACGCAAATTTTAAGGTGCTTCTGCCCATGAGGCTGTATTATATAGGCTTCTTCCAAAGTTAAAAAAAGTTTGTCAACATACTGTGTGCAGTCTTCTTTTGCAGCAGTTCTCATTACGGCAGCAATTTGTCAAAGGAAACAGCAGCTCCGACTCCACACTAGAATGTGCGTGTGGTAAGAACCAGCCTGATATTTCACCACACCCTAGAATAATAAGGTGGTAATGGTAAACATAGAGAGCAGGTTTTCTGGGAAAGAAAATCCTCTTTTTATTAGGCTGCATTTGCATTACGAGTACTAATTTTCTGACCCATTTAAAATTACGGTATCGATACCCAATCTATCTACTTAGCCGTTCTAAACATTTGCAGATATTTGTTATTGTTTAAGTCAAATCCTTAAATAAACATACATACATTTAACACGCATATCTCCCTTGCGGGGTAGACAGAGTGTAAACGGCTGTGAAAAACGATAATTTACGCCACGTCTGACAAAAGTTTGAGAGTCATTGGGAATACTGCGTATCATCCTAGTGACAGGTTGTCAGCCTGTCGCCCAAAATTGCAACACCCATTAAGTCCCAAACCCCCTAGTTGCTTGCTACGACACCCACGAGAAAGACATGGGGTGATGCTATTCTACGCCAGCACCACCCGGCGTAAATTAATAGTGTATTTTAAATAACAATATAAAAAACAGCGTAGGTATTTCAATTTATTTACCTCGTTAATTTATGTCTATAGATTTTTCACTCAATCATGAGGAAGAACCCTCTTTTGCTATTAATGTGGTCACAAATCATTTGCTTAAGCCCTGTAAGGGTAAGTCAACAAGTGCGTAACAAAAATTATGGAAATCATTTTAAATTAAACAAGCTAAGAATCTCCTTGTATACCCACTGAGCAGACCCTTCATTCCAAGAAAATGGGCAATCGTTTATAGAGGTGGCACTCAAAATAACAGGTACTTAAAATAATAAGTACCTACACCAATAACAGTTATTCATCATGACTTAAAGATGCCAGAGTGCATCGGGTCGTAGGACGACTCGGGGTCCTGTACGAAAATATGAAGAATAAGACCTAAAGATAAGTATGGAAGGCATTGCGTGTGTTGTCGACTTAGACTAGCATCACTTTAATCCTACCTTGGATATCTTACAAGCCACTTAGGAATAAATTCATCCAGAGAATGGGCAGCAGCATTCCCTGAGAATGCAACCTTTTTCTCGGCACTCGCCAATCTGGTTGTTCCAGAATCCGCCAACGGCAATGCTAACGGCAGGCGACGGCGAGAGAAATAAGCATAATATGTAACTGTTATTTTTTATGACAGGGCACTTTATGACTGTTATTTTCAGTCTGTGGCTCAAAGGTAAAAATCACAGGTCACCAAGCTCTACCTCTACAAGCAATAGCCAAAATGTAAGGGAATTTAAACAATGATAACAATCTCGATTTATAGTAATTTGCATTGGAAATGCTAATGGCGTCGCCTTATGACCTGCTTCGCTAAAACACGGGTGATTGAGTGAATGACGGTGACTGTTATTTTAATGGACAGGTAAAACAATGTCTTTTTAGGGTTCCGTATTTTCTTCCGGTTCTATATTTTTGAGCCGACGAACGACTCGATGGATCCTAGTGTCAAACTTTTTAAGTTGCCTATGTAGCGACAGACAGACATTGTTCTGTAAATTAGACAGCAACCGGGATCGACGGCTTTACTTGCTATCCAAAGCTTGGACCCATTTTTCTTACGGTTATAAAACCTGGAAACGAATTCGAAATTTAATAAATATTTTAGTTTATCGAATTTGGGGCCTCGGATCCTACGTTGAAAGCTTACACCACTAGACCACCGAAAGCAGTATTAACATAATATAGGAGCCCCTTATGACCTGCTTCGGTAAAACACTGGTGATTCAGTGGATGACGGCGTTAAATTAATGGACAGGTAATCTATGGACACAGTAATGAATGACTGATAAGTACCTACAAAAATTAGGAAAATACCTATAGTATAATAAGTTGACCCAGCAATTTGATTTGTTGATAAAAATCAATAGTTAATTTTGATTTTATTTCGTGGAAGAAAACTTATAGACTGATTGACGTGCCCATTTATTGTCACAATGCCTGTAAAAGCTTTTCCAGCTTAACCTGCCCGAAAACAATAAACTTTCAGAACTAACAATTTCTAACTATTTTATTCTAATAGCTTCCCCGAAATATATCTTGTGCATGACAAAACTTACTAGCATATTAGAAACCAATCCAATTGGCTTTCATACTCAATGGAGGTGTTTGCAAAGTGCTGCATACGTCCGTGTCATTACACAGAGTGGCCAACTAGCCGCGTATAATGCACAGTTAGAACTAAGCCTGGTTCGCCACACTCCCGATTCATCTTTGGCCTGGTAGGTCACGCTGCCGATTCGTCATAGTCTATTTTAGTGTTACCAAAGTGCTGCATATGTCCGTGTCATTACACAAAGTGGCCAACTAGCCTCGTTTAATGCACAGTTCGAGCTAGGCCTGCTTTGTCACAGTCCCGATTCGTCATACTCAATGGAGGTGTTTGCAAAGTGCTGCATACGTCCGTGTCATTACACAGAGTGGCCAACTAGCCGCGTATAATGCACAGTTAGAACTAAGCCTGGTTCGCCACACTCCCAATTCATTCATGGCCTGGTAGGTCATGTTGCCGATTCGTCATAGTCAATGGAAGTGGTAGCAAAGTGCTGCATCGTCCGTGTCATTACACAGAGTGGCCAACTAGCCGCGTTTAATGCACATTTCGAGCTAGGCCTGGTTTGCCACACTTCCATTCTTGGCCTGGTAGGTCACGCTCCCGATTCGTCATAGTCAATGGAAGTGGTAGCAAAGTGCTGCATACGTCCGTATCGAGGGGCCACCGGTGGGCCAGGCCCAGTTCGCTACACTCTTCTACTAGTAATGAGCCAAATATCATCATATTTAAAAATATTTCAACATTTTAGTAATACAAAAATTAAATTAATAATATACTGTATTTTAGAAGCTTCAGGTAGATTGTGGCGTGGCAAATTGGGGCAATATATGACAAGTCAGGATTTGATGTGTTACGAAACGGTAGTGTGACTAACCGGGCCTAGTTCCACAGTTCCTATCCCACAAGCGTTGTTTTTCACAAACTTTCCACATTCCCGTTAGAAAAGTGGAGCAGCTGCGAACTTTACAACAATTTGCATCTCTCTCACGGATCTGAATCACAATGAGCCAAAAAGCAATTAATACTTCAAGTACCCTGATTCCGGTTTTAAACTAAGTGCTCCTTTGAGTTTTCATTCCAATTCTCATCAATAGGAAGAAGTGCCTACTTATAATTATATTTAAGGCGAGGGTCTGTCTCTGAGGGAATTTGAGGTTATTGTAATTTTCGTGTCCGTAGCGAACGGTGGATGTTTTCGAAGAAAATTGGAAAATTATCAAGTTTTCTAGGCCGTTGAATGAATTCTGATTGAAATTGTAATATTCCGCTTTGTTTTGTGTCTATAAAATTTCACAGATAGAATAATTTGAATACTTTGAGGACTGGTTCACCCACGTCACATTTAATCATTCTGATATCAAATTCAAGCAAAATCAAAATATCTGTAATTCCATTGATTGATGCATGCATACCAAATCATTCACAAACGTACTAGTCTATTCATTACAATTTTATCATTTTTCTCATTAATTTAATACAAAAAATGCATTACACGTTTCATATTGAAAATCCGTCTATATATTCAGTCTATATCCGCGTATGCACACGGTTAATTAGTAAAATGCACGCGCCGCTCGACCGCCGCTGGAATTGGTTGTGTGTCAGCTTGTTTCAATACCACTGTGTATTTCAAAAGTAAAATAATTACCTTTTTTACTAAAAAGTTTAATAAAGATACAGTGAATTGGTTATCCTATATTTATATTTATACCAATAAACCTATCTAGATTCAGTATTGTGTTACATCTCATTTTATAGTCGTATATTTCAAAAGTGAAATATTTTCGTTTATCAAAATATCAAGCATTTACTTAGTAAGTAAAGTATTTTTTTAGGGTTATGTATAAAAGTGTTTTTTTAGGTTTATGAATAAGCAGCGCCCACATATTTTCAGTCAGTGTCGCGTTGCCAACGTATGAACACGGTTAATTAGTAAAATGCACGCGCCGCTCGACCGCCGCTGAAATTGGTTGTGTGTTAGCTTATTTCAATACTGCGGGCAGCGGCCATTCGAGGCCAGCTGTGTATTTAAAAATGGAACAAATATTTTATTGAAATATAAAAAGATTCTATAGCTATAATAAAGTCGCTTTGCTGTTTGTATATATAAAAAATCACCTATATTCAGTATCGCGCTACCCGCGTATACGCGCCGCTCGACCGCCACTGAAACATGGTTGTGTGTTAACTTATTTCAATACTGCGAGCAGCAGCCATTCGAGGCCAGCCATGTTTCTCAAAAGTGTTGTGACACCTTTAAATAACTTTTAAAGGTATCACGACACTTAGTTAATAGCAAATTAGGACAGGATAAGCAATGATCTATTTTAGTATTTGAAGTTGGTTTAGATATTTTAAAAAGAAAATTAATTACGACTATACATCACAGAATTAACTTTACAAGCAGACTGGAAATAATCTCTTTCTTACAGATATACCTATCTTGCAAAATTTATGTAAAGTTTAATAAAAATATATGCAAACTCGTTATACGACATTAGGTACTGAAAGTTCACATTAAAATATAATGAAAACTTACGCAGCAATATCTTTGATGTCATATTCAAACAATTCTTTGCACGACTAATAATATTCGTTTTTTATTATTAAGAGTGCAATGTTGAATACTTACTTACCTACAGGCGAGCACTATCCACAATTTAATGACATAATCATTAATTTCCTGACACGTATTGTGACAATCTAAAATTAGATGTACCTATCTAGTAATTCGCTAATACGATTAGCTGGAATAACTAATTGAAATGGTTTTCATTGTATCTACATAATTACATAGGCAATTGTGGGTTGTGCTAGATAGTTTTTGCTGTTATGCTGTATGTTCAATAGAACGTTAAAAATAAATAAACCTAAAGAAAACCCCTCCGCTTATGATTAAATTTTTCATAACCAAGGCAGCTAATTTGATCATATGTTTTGTATGAAAAGTACTTAGATAGATAGATTAACACTTTATTGCTTACATACACGTCAAAACAACAATACAGAAAATTTAGAGCTAGAAGTAAGCAAAAGCGGCCTTATCGCTTGCAGCGATCTCTTTCACATAACCTTTACTTTAAAAGAGATAGTTATAGTTAACAAAGTTTTGCAAGTAGTTGCAGAATCAATCAAAATTAAACTAAAGAAAAATTAACATACACAAAAATAATAGAAGAAGAAGTACCTAGATTTTTGTCTTGTTTCCTTATACCTATTGGATAAAGTCGTCTAATTCAAGCTGTCCTTTACATCCGGTATATTCAAGAAAATACCACAAAATCCGTGGTCTTCATTATAAGTTGACGCCCGCAATGAATGCCCTAACAACAAAATCGCATCAACCTCAAAAAGCTCGAAATAAAATAGCATTTTCCACATCATATTATTTAAATAAGTACCTGCGGGCGGCAAAGCCAGCTTGTGTTGGGGGAGACCACTTTTTCTCCACCCTGCGTTTTATCGTATTATTAAAATAAATATTTAAAATAACGAGCTGTGAGATTGAGGCGAAGCGAACCCCACTCGCAACGTCCGCTGCTGCGCTATTTTAGCGCAACGCTAACGCATGCGTCTGTCAAATCCATACATCTGTCAGTTACATAAAGTCCATTCAAAATCATACTGTCATGCATGACCATCCTAAGCGGGAGAGCAACAAGTGTAATTTGGCTTCTTCCTTGGGCTGGTCATGTCATTTTATGACACTATGATAGCAAATGAACTACTAAATCTGACGTTAAAATTACACAAAACAAGTTTCTGCGCTGCGCTGTTTCAGTGCAAGTTTTTGCGTTGCGTTATGTTAATAGATAGGTGGGTATCTGGCAGATGTAGTATGCATCTGACGGCGTTGTGCTAAAATAGCGCAGCAAAACGTTGCGTGTGAGTTTTGCAACGTTGCTATGGCAGCTATAGCAGGCATACATTTGTCAGTTCAGTTACATACTAAAAACCGATAGTAAAATACCGCAACGCAAGTTTCTGCGCTGCGCTGTTTCAACGCAAGTTCCTTTCTGCAATTATGTTAACGTCGGTTTTAGTATGTATCCAACAGAGGCATGTGTTAGCGTTGCGCTAAAAGATCGCAGCAAGATTCTACGCGTGAGGCTCGCCACGTTGCTATGGCGGCTATAGCAGGCGCTCGCGGGAACATTCGTTTGTCGCTATACGAAATTGTTTTTGTTTCATAAGCGAGGGGAGATTATACGCCGCCATGTTACCACGCACCTAATCATTTTCTGTGACAGCTTAAGGTTTGTTTTGAGGAAAATTAGACTTGATATTAACTTATATTAAATATTCTTTTCGTGTAACTTTACCTGTGTTTGACACTGACGAGCTGAAATGAATCTAGTGCGTTTTATAAAACAGACAAGATTTATGGAAATTAAAAAAAATAATGGTCAAAACACAAAAATGCTTTAAGTTGTAATTATACTATGACACTATCTTCCATTCTTGAACAGACTAGAAGGACATTTCAAAAGCTCTCAGAACTACCTAGTGACTAAATCAATCGTAGGTAGTTATGCAAATACATTCAAAATTGCGGTAGAAAATTACTTTGGCTTCGCTAAGCAAAACGTCTTTTCATAAACATCCGCGTTGTCTCCGGACAAGAAATATTACAATTGCATCTTCCATTCCCCCATTTTCTTCTACATTAGAGATAATTCCCATGCAGTGACTCCCTCCCCTTATTATTATGCCTAATAAACAATAAGAACGATCGTCACGCGCATAAAGTGATATTTTAGTAGGTGTTCTCAGACGAAATGGGTCGTTTTCGCGGCAATATGCTTATGTGGTGATTTGGCTACATATCCCCCAATGGTTTGAATTGTCGAATTGGATAGGACTAGATTTTTGCGGAACGTTTTGCGTGTGCTTCATGTAAGTACGTTTGCTCGCTGCTTGTTCCATTTTCTTGGTAATTTATTTATGACAGAGTATCACTTAAGGCAGGCACCAACTTTAAGTAGATAGGTACAAATAGCCAAGAGCTAACGATACTTTTACTAATGGATCAATGATTGGATTAGTTACCTACGCAAATGGTGCCTATTAGTTATCCATGGCACTTGTGTAGCTTGGCATAATAACAGTTCTCTGGTAGGCTCTATTTGTTTAACATTACAAAAGTATACCTAGGTACATAAAATTCTAAAGAAAAATAAACCTTCCAAAAAGTAGGTTTTTCTTATCCTAACTGCGACGTGCCTACCCAAATAAAAATTTCTTACGTTTCACTGCATAATTATTTTGTGTTTCATTCTGAAAAAAATATTAATTTACTTCAAAATGTGCACTGAACAAACGTTGACAAGGGAGAGACCGCTCTTATTAAAATAAATACCTACCTCACAATCTTCGCTCGTCGCGGGAAATTCACCCATCTACCTACTAAATTACATTTTAAAAGAAAAAACGTCTCGTATTTAATATCTCCCTGAGAATAGCCATTTCTGTGTCTCTAAAGTGACTTGAACGAGCTTTATTTAAAATGGAAGCACGTAAATTGAGTTGAGTAATGTAGATATTTTACAAAAGTAGGCATTACAGATCACAATTTGTGTTTAGATATTTATGTAGGTACTAACTTCATCTTCCTCTGTAGTAGATATTTGCAATTGTATAGGTAGGTATCTAGCTATGAAAACACATTCATAATTCACTTTTATTATTTTTGAAAACGATTTCTTTTATTCTAAGCCCTTATACCTAATTTCTATCGGTGCTGCTACCCATGTAAGATGTATAACTTTGATAAAATTATGTTAGATATACTGGAAAAAGATTTGATGATTATTATACCTATGACGTAACGTGTTGCATGTGCTAAAAAAACTAAACATACCAACCTAATTTTTAACCGACTGCCTCAAGAGGGTTATGTTTTTCGAAGGTTTATGTATGTATGTATGTATCCATGAAATTCGTTTTCACGGGCTACAGCCAAAATGGCTGGGCGGAGCTTGACATGTGAGGTGTGTCGTTAGATTCGTATAAGCAGCGCGAGTGACACTGGCTATATTAGAATTTCATAAATTAAAGATGGCGGATTGTTATTGTGGGGAGTAAGGGGAGAACGGACCTAACATCTATCCGGCCCTAATGTCAACCTCACCTGCACGCGCCGTGGTGCTCCCTGCTAGATAACGAACGAGGCTATTGCGACCGAGCATTTGGCGGTATAACCAAACACCTGGTCTGACCAGAGGAGGCTTCAGCGGCCTTGTGGAATTAAATAACCCCTAAAAGACTGGTGCGGAAAGGAACGGGATCACCGTTCCGCTCCACCGTAGATCCCATCTCTGCTCTAGGGTAAGATTGGGGTCAAGAGTAAGCTCATCATAGATAAAAAAAAAAAAAAAAAAAACTACCGCAGCTAACTTCCCAAGAAAACCATGGAGAGTATACAGAGTAATGTAAATGTTTTGTCGGGCGATCCGGCTAACACCCGGCGCCAGGCTGGGTCCGGGCCATCTGGTGTGAAATATGCTACCGGCCACAAGACAGTGTCCCAACAGGCTTCTTGTGGAAAATTGGCTACTGCTGGCGCACCACACCCGCCTCTGAAAGGACAACACTACAAACACCAAGCTCTCAAGGTTGCCACCTGGAATGTACGAGGATTGTCCAAACCCGGTACGCTAGAAGTAGTAGAAAGTGATGGACAGATACGGTATAGAGGTACTTGGCATCAGTGAAACACACATTAAAGATTCCGGACACTATAGCTCTTCTAGTGGTAAAATGGTAATCGTATCAGGACTCCCAGCAACAGCTTCACCGGAGTCGGTTTCCTGATCTCGAAACATACTGCCAAAATGGTCCTAGGGTACGAAGCGATAAATGACAGAATACTCAAAGTCAAGTTGAGCGCACATCCTTACCCGACTAACATCATAGTGGTATATGCACCTACATCAAGCTCGAGCGAAGATGCGATGAAGAATTCTACACCAGCTTGAACAAAGTCCTGCAGAACATCCCAAGCAAGGAACCAACAATCGTGATGGGTGACTTTAATGCCAAAATTGGTGAGACAAGAGACGACGATCACTTGGGAGATATAGTCGGCAAGTTCGGCTGGAGAACGCAATGAGCGTGGCGAACTGTTACTGGATTTCTGTGCTGAAAATCGGCTAGCGGTTATGAACACATGGTTTAAGCAACATCCCAGGCGGCTCTTCACCTGGACATCCCCCGACGGCAAAACCCGAAACCAAATCGATTTTATATTGATGAGGCAACGATGGAGGTCTTCAATTTACACCACAAAGACCCGTCCGGTGCAGACTGTGGAAGCGATCATCAACTCCTGTTCGGTGCATTCAAGATACGCCTTAAAACCATCCAGAGCTCAGGGAGCCGTAAGCCAATCAAATTGTCCAACGCAGGCCTAGAGGAGTATAGGAAGAGAATCGAGCCTCAACTTCAAAATCAAGAAGTCGACCCTTTTGAATCTGCTGACGTAACATGGGAAAAAACCAAATCATCTGTACTAGGAGTTGCCATGAAAATTGCCAGTGCATCACCTAATGAACCCAGACAAGATTGGATTAGTTCTGAAACATGGAGCATCATCGAGAAGCGAAAATCTCTGAAAGAAAGTGGATTAAGCAATACCGATGACCAACGACACTATTACCAACTTCATGGAGAGATTCAAAGACTTTGCCGGCGGGACAGAAACAGCTTCCTGGACAATGTTTGCACCGAAATCCAGAGACACTCAACAACAGCACACGCCGGAGACATGTTCCGAAAGGTTAAAGCTCTTACAAAAGAGTTCAAGCCTAAACACTGGGCTATCGAAAACGAAACTGGCCTGTGTCTGATTGAAAAAGAGGCTGTACTGGAACGGTGGAGAAATTACTGTCAGCAGTTATACAGTGAAAATGGCGCAGACAAAAGTTGTGACGTGGACGTGAGATTGCAGGTTGTTGAAAGAGAGCCCGACATACTCCTGAGCGAGGTGGAAGCAGCAATCTGCAGACTCAAAGACAAGGCTTGTGGCAGTGATGGTATCTCAGCACAGATGATCAAGAACATTGGATCTGAAGGAGTCAAAATCCTACATGCGATATGCCTAAAAGTGTGGAGAACCGGACAATGGCCCGAAGACTGGACAGAGTCAATTGTGGTGCCACTTCACAAAAAAGGATCTACACGGAAATGCGAGAACTACCGCACAATCTCACTAATCTCTCACGCGAGCAAGATCCTTCTGCATATTCTCAACAAGCGTCTAGAGCCCTACATTAGCAGACAAATCTCCATTGAACAGGCAGGGTTTGTCAAAGGCAGAGGAACAAGGGGCAAATCCTAAATATCAGACAATTGATAGAGAAGGCCAGAGAGCACAACATCACCATGGCTCTTTGCTTTATTGACTACGCGAAAGCATCGACTGCACCAGTTGGGACAAAATGTTCAACGTGATGAGTGAGATGGGCGTACCGAGTCACCTAACTTTCCTTGTGCAAAGTCTCTACAAAGAAGGTAGATCTAAAGTCAGGCTGGAGGACTCAACATCTCATCCCTTTAAAACTGAGCGCGGAGTGCGTCAGGGATGTATCTCGCCGCAATTGTTTAACTTGGTCGGCGAACACATCATGCAGAGAGTACTCGAAGACTGGGACGGAGGGATCCGCATGGGTGGACGTCTAATAAACAACTTGCGTTTCGCGGATGATACCACAATGATTGGTTCAAATGAAACTGAACTAGCCGAAGTCCTTTGTAGAGTGGAGAAAGTGAGTGCAGAATACGGTCTTCTTATCAACAAGTCAAAGACCAAATTGATGTTCATTGATAGAGCCGGGACGATGCAGCGAACTAACGAACTGAAGGATCTCGAGGTGGTTCGCAGGTTCGTGTACCTGGGTGCTCTTATCAGCGACGATGGGGATTGCTAACTTGAAGTGATAAGAAGATCTCAAATGGCAAAAGCAGCGGTGAAAAAGATGGAAAAGATTTGGAGGAATAGAAGCATCACTCGTAAAACAAAAATTAAGCTGATGCAGACCTTAATATTTTCCATATTCCTTTACGCATCCGAAACTTGGGCTCTAAAATCTCGTACCATAAAAGGATAGACGCGTTCGAAATGTGGTGCTGGCGCAGAATGTTAAGAATCCCATGGACTGCACGGCGCACAAACGAGTCTATCCTGGAGGAGCTAAACATCCGGAAAAGAATGTCTGCCATCTGTCAGCAGCGCATTCTTACGTTTTTTTGGACACCTAGCCAGGCGTGAACATGAATGCTTGGAGTCAATTATTTTCACTGGCCATGTTAATGGAAAAAGAAGTCGTGGAAGAGCACCGGTCAGATGGACCGATACAATACAGCAGGCAACCAAGGCCACACTGCAGGCTTCAGTGCACATGGCACAAGACCGCAGAGCCTGGAGAAGTTTGACGGAGCGGTAGCTCCCCGTGGTACAACTTTGAATTCCCAAAATAGGTACAACTTTGAATTCCCGCAGTCGGCTTTCTGTTTTTTAATACATCTGCTTGTTGTGTTTTACTTCTTTTATCATGTGGAATGAATACTATTTATAACGAAATTCTGTGCCTCTTGTGAAAAAGGGTCCAACTGAAAAACATGTACTTTACAGGAGAGCCAAAATAATAAAATTAGATCAATTAACACCTGCAATTTATATTAGGTTACAACTTTTTAATATGAAGTAAAAACTATTCCTACTAATTTTTTGCGAGCTTTTTAATGGAATTGTCAGTTTTTCGTAATCTTTATGAATAAGATGCAAAAATCACTTAGACCGTTGTAAATTTATTGAAATGTTTCGGTGAAAAAAGGTCTAATCTAAATTTAACCGTTGTAGGTATCATGATAAAAGGTCTAATTTAAATTGAACCGTTGAAGGTATCGTGATAAAAGATTCAAATGCTGTTGGATAAGCAGATTGCTTTAATAATAACGGTGAATACAAATATAACTATATTTAAGTCCATTTTAATTTGTATGGGCGGCCAATCCTAAGGACTTTGTTACAGTTATACCCTTAAAAATTGCATCATATAAAGGTATAATTACATTTTCTGTGTAATAAATAACTGCCTACTCCCGCCAGTCCTGCCCGCGTAATAGGAAATTGGGAACCCGTCCTCTGTACGTCCCCTCTATAGAGATGAACTCGGGATGCTTTCCCGTGACCGAAAATAACCAAGGAAGCCGTATTTTGTATGCCCCTATGGAGTTCAGCAATTACCTACAAATTTACTACAAAATCTAATCATCTGAATACTGTTTGACTGTTTAACCCTCAAAGAGACGAACAATGACATGGTTGCGTAAGCCTCTGACATGGTTGAGAAGGACTCTTAGGCTTCTTACATGATAGGTTCGGGCTATGACATGGTTCTGTAGAACTTATCATTGGTTGTTACATGGGTAACGCCTCTCTGTTGACAAGCCTCTGCCATGATTGACAGCCCTTTGACACGGTTGAATAGGCCTCTAACATAACCGAGTAAGCCTCTGACATGGTTCATAAAGTGTCTGTCCTGGTAATGTTAGGTCTCTGCCATGGTTGATGGAACCTCTAAACTGGTTGTTAGACCTCTGGTATAGTAAAGTTTTTCTGGGATAGAGGATCAAACTTGTCCAGCAGTTTGGGCAGCTTTCGGTAAATTAGCTCCTCAAAGTAAGTATGCTTATTGTCGCTCCACTCTGCTTGACAAACTACGGAACAAAGCTATTCGCCAACGGACTAAACTGATTGATGTCGGAAAGAGGGTTGCGCAACTAAAATGGATTTGGCGTGACACGTGACACGTGTGTCGTAGAGGTGTCAACAAGTGGAGCCACATAGTGCTGCATTTGAGACCCTGTGCAGAAAGTCGAAGTGTTGGCAGACCACCAGCAAGATGATCGGAAAAGATGGCAGGGCCGACAGAATCGCCGCAAATAGAACAGAGTGGACAAAACACATCCAGATGCATTTGCCCAACAAAGGATATTACTATGCAGAGAAGAAGAAGAAAGAAGATGGTGAAGTAAGCCACTGAGTAGAACTGATTGTGAGTAGAACTCTAATATAGGCAGTTGTCTTATAGGCCTTATCAATCAACCATATTAGAGGTTTACTTAACCATTTAAGAGGCCTATTAACCATATCAGAGATTCAGAGGCCTTATAAACCTGGTCAGACGCCTTTTCAACCATGTCAGAGTCACAATCAACCATAATATCAGAGGCCAACTCGACCTTATAAGAGGCCTAATTAACTTCACCATATCAAAGGACTGCTTAACCATATCAGAGGCCAAATCGACCACATAAGAGTCCTTGTCAACCATGTCAGAAGCCTACGCGGCCATGTCATTGTTCGTTAAATCAAGCCGACATAATGCGATCAAATAGTGTTTTAGTTGCTTAGAAATGCGTATCAAACTTTGGTTACGTACAGTATGTACAGAAGATGGGTTTTCATATACGCGTCCTGGGTCCCCCTACCTACTCATTTGTTTTAGAAGAATCCTAAGAAGATGCATTTACACCCTTTTTATATCCCAAGTAGTAAAACAGGTTTGCCGTTACTGGAGTATCACTAAACCTTTGAAGATGCATTAGCACCCTCTTCATACCCCAAACAGTCACATGGGCGGTTTTCTCCGGACAAATGGAATTTATTCAACTATAGTTAGGTCGTTTATCAAAAACTATTTCAGTAGGTTCAATTGTGATTATATCCAAAATACGGTAATACCAAAGTAATACAATTGAAGTTGGATCCGTTTTCACGGAACAAAATGAAGACTTAGTTTTGTTAGAAATGATCTAATTGTATTTGAATCTTTGGAAGGAAAATGTAGCGGTTTAATTAGAGAAGTGTCTTTTTCACAGAACGTACACATTTATATTTCCCATATAACTTTAGATGAACCCATATGCACATATTTTTCATTAGTTAAATCCGGCATTTTTCAACGTACAAAAGCGTGAGTTAGACCCTTTGAAAGGGTTTAAAAAGTAGATTCTGATTTTGAGCAAAAACACAAAAGGGTCTAAGTGAGTTGGACCCTTTTTCACTGGAGGCACAGAATTAATGTTAAAATAACGGTTAACATGTAGCACACGTCTATTTCGCCACTATCGCCACCGGGGGCGTAGCTCAGATGGTAGAGCGCTCGCTTAGCATGCGAGAGGTACCGGGATCGATACCCGGCGCCTCCAAAACGAAATGTAAATATTTTAGATTTTTTTACATATTTTTTAATTTATGCGAAGCCAATGAGTATTGATGATGGAGTGTAGGAGGTGTGTACTGTACCTAATGTAAGTACCTATATAGGATGAGGTGCGCTAATAGAGTAGCCATGCTAACAAAATAGTGAGTAGGTAGGTACCTAGGTACTTTACTTTATTTATATTTCAGATTTCGATAACTTTTATTTATCTGATTTGTTTGAATAATAGATAAGATAATATAAACGTTTTTTGTAAATATGAGTGTGATATGAGGACTGAGGAGGAAGGTTTAAAAATATATTATAACATTAATTATTTTACATTTTATTATACAGTCAGTATATACTTAATAAAATAACCATTGTATACAGTAACAAAAAAAAAATATAAAGCATGTAGGTTTAACAAGTGGCAGTTCTTATTTCTTAAAAATTAGTAACTTCCTATTTAGCTGAAAGCTGGAATCCCTGTAATAGCTCTACCCAAAATCAGTGCATGGATATCGTGGGTCCCTTCGTACGTATTGACTGCCTCCAAGTTCATTACGTGTCGGATAATGTGGTACTCGTCCGACACACCATTTCCTCCCAACATATCCCTCGCTGCCCTGGCTATATCCAAAGCCTTCCCGCAGTTATTTCTCTTCAGCATTGAAATCATCTCAGGCGCCGCCTTATCCTGGTCCTTCAAACGACCAACCTGCAAACAACCCTGGAACCCGATCGCAATCTCCGTTAACATATCGGCTAGCTTCTTTTGAATCAGTTGGTTGGCAGCCAGGGGTCTCCCAAATTGGTTCCTATCTAATGTGTACTGCCGAGCGATCCGCAAACATGTTTCGGCGGCACCGAGAGCGCCCCAAGCGATCCCATACCGCGCGTTATTGAGACATCCAAACGGCCCCTTCAGCCCCTCCACGTTAGGCAATAAATTCACCTCCGGTATGACCACTTCGTCGAGCATTATCATGCCCGTTGCCGAGGCTCGCAGAGAAAACTTCCCGTTGATTTTGGGCGTATCCAAACCTTTTTTCACTTCTGACCGGTCGACAATAAATCCTTTAACTTTTCCCTCGTCGTTTTTCGCCCACACTACCAAAACGTCAGCGATCGGAGAATTCGTTATCCACGTTTTTGCACCTGAGAGCACGTAAGTTTTATTTTTGGCGTCATATTTAGCTCTAGTGACTAAACCGCCGGCATCGCTGCCGTAGTTTGGTTCGGTTAGGCCGAAACATCCGACTAGCTCGCCCTTAGCCATTCTAGGCAAATACTTTTGCTTCTGTTCTTCGGTACCGTACATGTAGATAGCGCCCATAGCTAAGCTGCTCTGCACACTCATGGCCGATCTATAAGCTGAATCCACTCCGTCCAGCTCTCTAGTAATTAATCCGTAAGTAACATATGATACGCCGGAGCATCCATATCCCTTAATAGTGCACCCCAATACTCCGAGCTCACCCATTTCCTTATAAATCCCTCTATCGAACACTTCGTTTCTGTTCGCTTCGGTAATTCTCGGCAATAGTTTCTCGTTACAATAAGCCTTGAATGTGTCCCGGATCGCCTTTTCGTCGTCCTGCAATTGTCCATCTAAATTCAATGGATCCTCCCAGTTGAAAGTCACTTTCGCGTTCCTCGAACATGTTGTAGACAATGCTCTCAAATTAGAGCTATTTTTACACACTCCCGCTAATAGAGCCGAAAATTTTGTTAACGACACAACCATGTTGAATAATTTCACTATAGTTTCTGTGATAAAATGTTTATCAATTCACAATACACGACGCAAATACCCTTATCAAGTTGTTTACTCCTCCCCAGCTGATACAAAACTTGTTCTCCGTGACATACACTTTGCTTCTTTGCTCACATTTATGTCCACAATTTTATTGTTCGGTCACTGTTGGTCGTGAATTCAGCAGCTTTTGTTCGAAAATGGAACTGTTTTCATATTTTTCCAGAGCATAACCTCGCCAGTGACCTAGTGACAGCAGCGTACACTGACTTAATAATATCGTTCCGTTGCTATATTCATACCGGTTCGGTTACGTCATCCGTGCGATGTTTGTCAGCTTATCACACTGACATTCATAACAGCAGGTCGGGGTATCCGTTTTGAAGCTATAACACAACGTAATAAAGCCGAATATTCAAAACGACGGTAACATTTCTTTGATTTAATTCGTTATCAACAATTTGTGGGACATGGGTGGCAATAGATAGGATAGGACATAGGTGGACTATTACAGGTACTTTACTTATCTGCATTACTTTTAAATATTTTGATAACTGTTGGTTAGCGATGATAAGTGTGACGCGTTAATAACCTTGATTTTCAAAGATTTATTGTATTGTAACTAGGTAATTTCTCATTTGTTAATAAGAGATGTTTTACCTAGCCGTACTGAGATAATATGAAATTTTCATGTCCCTCTTGTTCGTGTCTAAAACAAAAATATTGCATGCATTCTTGAGCCATAATATCCCGACTAATAACACAAGCACCGCTAAAATAAGAGCAAATTATTCGCAGCGAAATTTTCATATTACGAAACTAGGAAGCAAGAAAAATAAAGAAAAAAACGCTGTGCAAAAACGAGCGCGACGCGGGATCCTGTAAGCGGCCAGTGTGTCCACTTATTTATGTCCTGGGGCAAAAACCACTGCGTTATGAATGCGAGCAATGTTGCAACTGGTTGGCTAGAACGGACTTTTTGCGCAGGCAACACTACTACAATGGAAATTTTTATTTACACGACACGCGACTTGTATTTTGTTCCCTGTTTTAACAAGGACGAGCAACATCTTGTAATGATTGTTGGAATGTAATAAAATCATAATAAGGAGCAATGCTCAGGCACAAAACAATGATCACAACGCTTTCGTGACAAAGGCCGCTTCAAACGAGCCTATTCATTTCGTTGTGTTCGTGCCAGAAATCATAAAATTAATATCCTGAGCTATCGAATCAAACAAATAGATTCATTAAACCTACCAAATTTCAACGCAAACATGGAATCCGGAAAGCACACAAATGAATTTGATATATTTGAATTGCGCGAAATATTCGAGAATATGAAATCAAGGAAGCCTTTATAATTACAATAATGTAGCATTTATTTGGTTTATAATAGCAGGCAAGCAGGGCTGCGGTGGCGTGGCGAGGAGGCGGCGGGTCGGGCCTTTCGTGCGATTTCTCAACAATGCGGATCCTCGTTAAACAGGGGATGAATCTTCTATAAATTATTCACTCTCTATTTGCATGACAAACGACGGGTGAACGAAGGTCTTAGACCTTTAATGGCACCTCTTCGGCCCCTTTAACTGTCCTGTACCCACTCCAATCCTTTCACACTTCCACGAGCCTCTTTAATGGCCCAGTGATTTTTCCCAGTCATATGCAAATGTCAGATTAGCATATATTTTATTTCGAGCTCCGGACAAAAACGGTGATGGTATTAACAATGTGAATTTTTGCTTGATAGACTCTCCGCTTTGTGGTCTAAAGGCTAATTGAGGTTAATTTTTTGCTAGAAAATTGCTCTTGCTTCTCTCATAAACGCTGGCTTTGCTTTTTACACTTTAAGTACTCCTACAGAAAGCGTTACCGCAATTTTGGCTTGACTCACATTTGCTGGAACACGTCAAATTTTCTCTTCACTGCTTTTATCAAACTTATTGTCAGTACCCATTAAGGGACCGACTTATACAGGCTTTTCATACAAATACCAAGAAAAACCAGTGCAAGTGGATCCCTTAAATAAATAAGCGTATTTGCTGGCGATAGTAACAACTTTATGTCAAACAAATAGCTTTCACATGTATGCCTAACTGCCCAGTAGGTAATATCCTATGATGCAAGTTGAAAAATCGAGTACCAACTTGTAATTTGGTCTTCTTTTTTCCTTATTTAATGAAAAGATAGACAATGTAATAAAAACAGTGCAGTCTTCGAACATTTTCTATTTTCGATAAACGATAGTTTGAAACTAAAACTTGTTAACACTTTCCAGATGGATGCAGAAAAGAAACGTAAAATGTGCAGTTCCCACTTCGCAAGTTGCCTTCACGAGCTAAGTTCTTGATGAGCCAGACTACTAGATATACCATAGAAAAACTGTGAGATATACATACACATATTACGTCTTTATTCCTAAAAACGTATGCAATCAATATGCAAAGGTACTTCACATAATACATTTATCACGCCTTGGTCCCCTGCAGAGCAGGTAAAAATACGATTGCCATCGCCACGACTAACAAATAGTTGCAAACGGCGAAAGTAGCAGATCCTTTCTGCAGTGGAAAATTTTGCAATATATCCAAAAATATTTGAGTGCCGTTTCAGAAATATCGTGTAGGTATTACTACAGTCACAGCTCAGCTTGTGGCCTAAAATTGATAGACTTTAAATCGTCTTACCTACGCCACTCGCACGTAAGAAGTGGGGCGATGTTATTCGAAAATACCATCACACAGTAAGACAGCTCACATCCAGTCAGCAGATCCCTATTCTGTCTCACTCAACACGTAGTTCGAAAGCCAATACTCGAGACGAGTAACTTCTCGGGTGCATTATTATAAAATCACGCGAATTCCGCCAAGTGACGTTCCCAAATTAGAACATCGGGGGGATGCCAGTAGACATAAATGGAATAGTCGTGTAGCCGGCGAGCACAGAAATACGAGATAATCCGGGGATGTACCACCTAAGTTGGTACATTCGGTAGCTGAGCGGTAGTGCTACCAGCTGGTTGATCGAGCTCGCTCGGTTTTTGCTATTTATGCATTAGTTTCAAAACAACTTACCTACATAAAATGTGTGAAGCATCGACTTTTTGGCAATGTATTTAAGAAATTTTGCGAAAATCGTAAGAGCCATTCCTACTTAGAATTCTTGCTCGTTTAAAGGCATAAGATAAGATACAGACTGTAAAAACTTGCTGCAACTAGGTATTTCTAGGATCAACCCAGAGAAAAAGACCTCCAATACAAAACGTGTAGGACGGCTGGCTCAATTTATGGCAGGACATAATTCTTTTTTCAAATTTCTACTTTTGTACCGTAGGAAAAGTGTTTCATAGACTTGTTTAGGTGTCCCTTTAAATATTTGTACAACATTATTTACACTTTACCGCTCGTAGATCTTTATTGATATCTACAGAAAAAATAAAATATTAAAAAAAGTAAATATAAATTTATTTTTCCCTTCACAAAAGGAAACATTTCAATCAACACGAACAGTTTTTTCTTTCTTATTTAATCGAAGCAAAAAGGTTTCTGTAATCTGCCTTCCCTTTCTGCGTTATTCACAAAAGGGCTGTCAATAAATTAAAGAAAGTTTGTTTGGTTGGTATTCTTCATTTTATTGAATTGATTGATGAATTGAAAATATACTTAATTTAAATTCTTTTTTAGTTAGAATTCTCAACAAAAGCCGTTTATAGGTCCTGACGAAACCGTCTCATAAAGTAATTAAAATACTTGAAATATTTTTCAAACCGTCTCCTGTAAACATACTTGGTTACTATTTAGGTATTAATCAAAAGCAAAGTTGCTGCGGATAATACCTACTTTGTGTTTCATACCCAGTTCTTCGAAATAAATAAAGCTCCATCTAGATTTCAATGTCAGTCTATTAACTCTGAAGGTTAAGTGAAGTTAATTTCATTACACAACAAAATATCCTGCCTAATCCGGCAAAATTAGTCTACATCTACACTTTAGGGTTGCTCATAAGCCAAATCTACTTTGACCTTCCTTTGACATAATCAGACACGAAAACTTATACAGAGTCTTATTCATTTTCGCTTACTTCTCGTAAATAATAGATTAGAATTTGATGTCCCAATGAACTAGACGAAAGTGAAGGTACAGAAGTATGTTTTAGTCTACCTACATATAAGAGGGTAAAAAACACGCGTTCATATTGCATAAACGTCTATCTTTTTTTAACTTGAAGTTAGGTGCTTGTATATTTCACAACTACTACTAGCTACCACAGACTTGAGTATACGGTTTTAATTTCAACTCGATATCTTTACGCGTTCTTGAGATAAAGGGTCATGACAGAATGACAAACGAACGGACAACAAAGTGATCCTATAAGGGTTCCGTTTTTTACCTTTTCAAAAATTCTTTCACTATTTGAATGCTACGACATCCTTGAGTAACATAGGTAGGCTACTTTTTCCCAAGGGAAAACGGTAAGCATCAAGCGAAACTGCTATGATGGCCTCTAGTTAATAAATACACAGGATAGTAAACACTCAGCAGAGTATTCAGCAAATTACTAATTTACATAGAACTTACAATAACCGTACTCGTAGTAGGCCAATTATTGTGACCCTTTATAATCCTTTGACTCCAATCTACGCAGCACTTTCGTAGTATTAAACAGCTTACAAAGTTTAGTCGATAATTGTTCGGTTAATTGTTTTATAGCATCTCGAATTCTAGTCAAGAGTTTAAAATATTGAAACTGAATTTTAAGATACGTTCCAAATTTTGAATTGCTTATAGGCTGAATATTTTGATTAAGAATAGGTCAATTAAAATAAAATTCAAATTACTTATCGTAACCCTGTGAAATGACGTAATATTACTTCATAACTACCTATAAAATTATTGATTGATATGTACATTATGTACTTATCGACATCTTGTTTTTATTTACTTCTTAATTACCTACGTTACTCTGTAGCTATGACATTCAAAACACAGGACCTGTAAAGGTGCATAGTTAATCACAGATTCATAGTTAATCATGTTTCTAACAGCAAAGCCACAATTTTGAGTAGTATCAGAATTTATATAAAGACATGCCTCCTAAACTCATCACCATAGCAACGTGCGATTTTAAAACGCACAAATTTGCCACACTATTTGCAGAAAATTTTGAAAATATTTTCCTCTATTTCAACTCATATACATAGTTTGTTTTGTGATGAATGTCCACTTAACTGACCTAGATAGGATAGCAAATGAAGCGAAGACAACCTCGGCTATTCACCGTCAGTGTCACATTTGCATCAGCCGTATAGATGCGACTCCGTCATGCCCCATGGCCATCGGGGGTTGATAGAGATGTGACGCTCTACGATAGAAAATGACACCATATGTAGCTGGGTATTTTATTTGAACTCATATTCATACAGTCAACAACGAGTTAATGTCTACTTGACTATTCAATATAGGATAGCAAATGCAGCGAATACAACCTCGGCTGTTCGTCACATAATTGCATCAGGGGTATGGATGCGACTCAGTCATTAAAGGAATGTTGTGGCTGTTGATATACTATGTTGATACACATTGACAACAGTATATTTAATTCATCTAATACCTTTAAACGAGCAAGAATCGGAATTGAAATGTCGTAAACGGCGTAAGATTTTCACAAAATTTTGTAAATATGTATCGGTTTTCAGGGGCGATAAATCGATCAAGGTAGGTTTCATTTTCCTAAAAAATCATTGCTACACTTTTTTGCATGTTTTTTGTAAACTAACAACGCCATCTGTTGAAAAACCGAGGAATCTCGGCCATCCAGGTACTGAACAAATACTTAATACTTGGACTTAATATTACCAACTGAGTAGACTCAGACACTACGCGTCCCTACGCTGCTGCTTTCCGCAAAACATTTCCCATTCAATTCTACGCGACGCGACGGCATTATGACGTGTGGACACAAGTTTTTGCCGCATGTGCGGGTATGGCGGGAACAAAAATAACTGCAAAGCTAACCAATACTGTGCGATGCCAAAATAAACCAAAACTGTTTTCAGGGGCTATAAATCGATCCAGCCAGATAGGCTTTATTTTCTAAAAACCGTTGCTTTACGCCTCTTTTGCATGTTTTTCGTAACCCGGGGAATCTCGGCAAACCAGGTACTGAAATACCTTAAAAATTACCAACTGAGTAGACTCAGACACGCCCCGTCCCTACGCTGCTTTCCGCAAAACATTTCCCATTCAATTCCACGCGACGCGACGGCATTATGACGTGTGGACACAAGTTTTTGCCGCATGTGCGGGTATGGCGGGAACAAAAATAACTGCAAAACTAACCAATACTGTGTGATGCCAAAATAAACCAATACTGTTTTCAGGGGCTATAAATCGATCCAGATAGGCTTTATTTTCCAAAAAACCGGCCAAGAGCGTGTCAGACACGCCCACAAATAGGGTTTCGTAGTCAACGTTTAAATATCAGGTTTTTCTGCATTACAAACTTAATTTTGTTGCTGGTTTGTTAGCAGCAGTATGATGACCAACCGCAAATAGAAAAACTCAATTTTTTCTGAAACCTTTAAGGGTACAATATCCGTTATAGTTTTCATTGTAACTTCAGATTGTAAGCTATATTCCATATTTATTTCAAATTTTTAGCGTTTATACTTTAGAAGTTACAGCTGGAACAAATTATGGGTCAAAAACGCCCTTTTTAAATGCAAATATCTCGTGACAGAAACATTTTAGTGACTTTGTTTCAAAGAAACCTCTCCTTAGTTGTAAAGGACCTATTCAACGATACCCTACTCAATATTACAGGAGAATTTTTTTTTGTCCCCCTGTCACTTGTATGGGACGGGGTCCAAAAAACATTTAAAATATTTATTTCTTAACATTTCTATATTGAGGTCAACACGATCTATCTTCTCACCAAATTTCATGTCGATAGCTCTAAAACTGACGAAGATATGAGGGCGCGGCATACAGACAGACAGACAGACAGACAGACAGACAGACAGACAGACAGACAGACAGACATGACGAAACTATAAGGGTTTCTAGTAGACTACGAAACCCTAAAAACCGTTGCCCCTCTTTTGCATGTTTTTTGTAAAACCGGGGAATCTCGGAAAACCAGGTACAATAAATATTACCGACCGTGTAGACTCAGAGACGCCCCGTCCCTACGCTGCTTTCCGCAAAACATTTCCCATTCAATTCCACGCGACGCGACGGCATTATGACGTGTGGACACAAGATTTTGCCGCATGTGCGGGTATAGCGGGAACAAAAATAACTGCAAAACTAACCAATACTGTGTGATGCCAAAACAAACCAGTACTGTTTTCAGGGGCTATCGATCCAGACAGGCTTTATTTTCCAAAAACCGGTGCTTTACCCCTCTTTTGCATGTCTTTTGTAACCCGGGGAATCTCGGCAAACCAGGTACTGAAATACTTAATAATTATTACCAACTGAATAAATTCAGAGACGCCCCGTCCCTACGCTGCTTTCCGCAAAACATTTCCCATTCAATTCCACGCGACGCGACGGCATTATGACGTGTGGACACAAGTTTTTGTCGCATGTGCGGGTATGGCGGGAACAAAAATAACTGCAAAACTAACAAATACTGCGTGATGCCAAAATAAACGAATACTGTTTTCAGGGGCTATAAGTCGATCCAGATAGGCTTTATTTTCCAAAAACCGTTGCTTTACCTCTCTTTTGCATTTTTTTCTGTAAACCGGGGAATCGCGGCAAACTAGGTACTGATATACCTAATAAATATTACGAACTGAGCAGACTCGTGAACTCCCCGTCCCTACGCTGCTTTCCGCAAAACATTTCCCATTTAATTCCACGCGACGCGACGGCATTATGACGTGTGGACACAAGTTTTTGCCGCATGTGCGGGTATGGCGGGAACAAAAATAACTGCAAAGCTAACCAATACTGTGTGATGCCAAAATAAACCAATACTGTTTTCAGGGGCTATAAATCGATCCAGATGGCTTTATTTTCCAAAAACCGTTGCTTTACCCCTCTTTGCATGTTTTTTGTAACCCGGGGAATCTCGGCAAACCAGGTACTGAGTACGTAATATTACCAACTGAGTAGACTCATGCACGCCCCGTCCCTACGCTGCTTTCCGCAAAACATTTCCCATTCAATTCCACGCGACGCGACAGCATTATGACGTGTGGACACAAGTTTTTGCCGCATGTGCGGGTATGGCGGGAACAAAAAGACTGCAAAACTAACCAATACTGCGTGATGCCAAAATAAACCAATACTGTTTTCAGGGGCTATAAGTCGATCCAGATAGGCTTTATTTTCCAAAAACCGTTGCTTTACCTCTCTTTTGCATTTTTTTCTGTAAACCGGGGAATCGCGGCAAACCAACTGAGTAGACTCAGACATGCATGCCCCGTCCCTACGCTGCTTTCCGCAAAACATTTCCCATTCAATTCCACGCGACGCGACAGCATTATGACGTGTGGACACAAGTTTTTGCCGCATGTGCGGGTATGGCGGGAACAAAAAGACTGCAACACTGACCGCAGGCCGTTATTTATGGTACGCACGCCGGCCGTATGTTGCCCGTGTTCGGTGACGGCAAGAATTTGTTGCGGAATAAAAATACCTAGTTTCCTGCGAGATTCAGCGTTCGGCCAAAATCACTGTAGAGGCGCTTGGGGCAGGCCTATGTCTGGTGGTGATGGTTACGGCACCTACATATTTCGAGCAACGCATCTTCCTTCCCGTTTCATTAGTCCAGCGTTCCTCCAAGCCTGCATACTACACACACAGAAATATTCAAAAGTAAACATAATTGCATAAAACTTAATCATGGAATTTGTGTTTCTAAGGAAATAACTATGACAATCAGTTTGTAAAATCTTTGATATCATACTGAAATAATATTTATGTTCGCGACCGAAGTTTTTTTTTGTTGCAGTTTTTTTTTTATATAGGGTGCAATTTTATTAGTGGCGGATCCGTTAAGGGTGTGTTCTGTTAATGAAACTGAACAACTTTCCCCAAGGCATATAGGTCAAAATACGAAAAAAAAATTTGGTCTTCCCATACTAAGTGTGTTGGCCGGCCTGGTCTATTTGTATGGGAGGCCCAATTTTTATTTTTCACATTTCGACCTATGTTCTTTGGGGAAACTTGTTCAGTTTCATTGACAGAACACACCCTTAACGGATTCGCCACTAATAAAATTGCACCCTATATAACACATGACTAAGGATATTTGGTTCAAAATCATATCTCATCACCAGCAGGGTTTCAAGGGTCGTTCACATCACAACAGCCGAAAGAAATAAGAAAAATGAAACAAGCATTACTATTAAAAATCAAATACCCGAGTGCGGTTATTTCAATATTATATTTTGCGTTTAAAACCTGCCATTTTGAATAAAGGTATATTATTATTTATTCAAGCCATTGTCACATGTGTTATTGAGACGAATTTTACAACATTTCATATCTGTCAACAGCCGCCTAGCCGTTTATGCTGTAGCACGTGAATACTAATTTTGGTTCACGTCCAGATACATGCATACATAAAAATACATACGTAGGTACTTACATGCATTCATACTTCGAAAAACATAACCCTTCTTCTGAGGCAGTTGGGTAAAAACTGCGCTTGGGGGAGAGTCAATCTAGATACTTTGCGTGTGTGCATTTTGCAGTGTTTTATTTGCGGCACGTGCTGCGACAAATTCGCGTCTCCTTTGTGAATATTTTTGCAATTTTCATAATGAGCACCTGGCCTAACGAGCTGCCGTTCAAGTTTTTCTTTTCCGTTTGCCTCTGTCAACCGCATTTTGGATAAGTTGTTACATTTTTAGGTTCAAAACTGCTGTTAGTTCAGTTACTGAATTTCGTGTATAATTATAACGGTTTTCGCCTACGTTTTCTTACACAAATAACGGGCTTGGCTAAATGTTCATACAACAAAAATCCAGAATTGCTAGCAACGAAATGCATATTTTAATTGGGTTCACTGGAGTATGGCTAATTTATAAAAAAATATACAGGGTCCTACCCCATCTAGTATAGAAAATACTAGATAAAATAAATAAACCTTATACTACAGACCCCTATACTAGATGGGCTAGGACTCTGTATATTATTTTAATTAAATAGTAATATTCTAGTGAAACCATGATATGCATTTCGTTGCTGGGGATTCTGGGTATTTTTTTGGCCAAATCCAAATTTGTTGCTTTACTTTCCGTTGGGTCAGTATCAAACCTACGAAAACCATGAGTGACGTAATGTCTAGTATATTCAAAATCTGTACCTTTAATCTGTACCTTAAACCTACGAAAACCATGAGTGACGTAATGTCTAGTATATTCAAAATCTGTACCTTTAATCTGTACCTTAAACCTACGAAAACCATGAGTGACGTAATGTCTAGTATATTCAAAATCTGTACCTTTAAATACGTGCCTACGTAAAAATAAACATTTAGATACACTCGTAATAATATTTGTAACGTAACGTGAAAGCGTGTAGTTTTTGTCGTCCGTCATCGCATCGTAGCTATTTGTTTCTACGTCGTAGCAAGAATAACTTGTATGTCAAAGAAATATAACAACTTTCTTAAAATTATGTTCTATGATAGATCCTGAAATTATAATTATGTACCTAAATAGAATACAATCAAATAACTACTACAAATATTCCTTCCATTTTGTGAGTATATTTGGAGTTTTTTTTATTAAATTATGTCGAAGAGTATAACTTCACAAAACTTATATTATGTTATGTCATGGAATAGGTAAGTACATGACACTAAGTAGCTACTACACAATCCAATGTTCAAGCTAAAAATGCGTTTAATTCCATGGGTGCTCATTTTTGCCGGAAATATAACACGGCAAACAGGGTACCCTATTTGCGAGAACTGGGCTAAAATTGCTTCGAACTTGTTCCTACTGATTTTCATTCGGGGAGTGTTTCGCATTGGCGGCAATTCCACTCCGAATACCGCCCGCCTGATCCCAAGTTTTAATTGCAAACTCTTAATGAGGTAGGGCCCTGTACTACCTCGAAATAGTCCTGTGTTGCTGATCCATCAATAGGATTATGGACTCGTAATCGTGTCTTTACCGATAAGCAGTATTTCTGGAGCCTTTGATAATTGTTTGGCAAGTAGGTAAAAGTAAAAACTGGATTGAAATTCGGTTTAGATTCAAAACTTAAATATAGATTTTTGTGCAAATTATAACTATTCTTGAATACCAAATTTTAGAACACTTCTCGTGTTAGGTATACAATTTTTGGAAACTTGCAAAACTTTCCACCGCAGGCAGGATTTGAAACTACGACCTTCGGCATCTGTACCTACTACCGACGCCACTACCAATTGGGCTACCGCGGTTCTAATCAAGCCTGCGAATTTAGCAAGTATTTTTTGTGGTAGATATGGGCTCCATCTACCAGGATAGTTTTACAACAAATTCCCAGTGACTAATTCATTCTTTGCAGATTGAATGTAGTCGAAGCGATGAAAACCCTTGAAAAAAAATAACTATTCTTTGTTGAAATACAATATCCGCGTACAGTAATATCTATGATTGCTATTTCTAGTCCATTGCCGTTGTAAAATTATCGCACTGAAATATTCCACTATATGTGCTCATTTGTAAATATTAAATGTGATTATGATAGTAGGGCAAATTATTGGTAGATAATCTAATCACATTTAGCAGTCTTGGCGGTCCAGACAATACCGTACCTAATCTAATCGTTTCTCTGAACTCATCCGTTTTTAACAAGCCAAAATAATAAGTTTTGAAAAAGATTTTTTTAATAATGTACCTATACTAGCGTATGTGAAAGAAAATATGGAAGAAATATAGGGGAATGTAAAAAGGGAGGAAGGCTTTTTTCTGCAGCACGGTGGGACATTACGGACAAATAATAAAAATAAATAAATAGCAACATGTTTTCTTAAGTATTTATATTGGGTACTCTCCCGCCAGATAGACCAACGGTTAAAAGAGAGTAGCTGGTAGCGAATGGATGGCGAAAACGGGAGCTCATGTTTTGATGCGTAAATCTCGTAACCTGGGGGTCCAGTACGTCCAGCAGTGGACTTGGCTGATGTAATGATTATGAAAGTAAGCTCCAAACTGCACCTCATTTGGGATTCATAGGTCCTGCAAGTGCACACGCTCGAGGACAAAAGCGGGCAAACAGTAATGTTGCCATCGCACGTTTACCTAATTTACACGTAGAAAATGGACATAGTGTGGTAGGTGAAAACTTTGGTAAAAGTACCTACTGATTAAGGTAAGTATATTTTTTTCCAAAAAAATGTCAAACATTGAACAAAACTAGCTGAAAAGTGAAAGCAAGCAGCAGACTGCACCTCATTTGGGATTCATAAGTCCTGCAATGTACGCGCTCGAGGACAAAAGCGTGAAAACGCCAATGTTGCCCGCACTTGTTTGCCTAATATACAGCTATACAACATCGAAAATGATGGAGCGTGACCTGTTGTAAGGATGTGACACCCTTTATTATTATAAATTTTCAATACCAAATTTTCTAATCATTAAATATTATTAGAGATTTATTTAAAATCATCTGCTTACATCCCATCAAACCTTAGAACTAAATAACAAATCACTATTATTCAAATTAATAGAATAACGGAAAAAAAACTCATAACAAGTAACACCGGAAGTAACCATTCGAAGTCAATGCCTCTTTTTCTTTTCATTTTTTGCACTTGGGTTTGAACTTAACAATGACAACAAAATACTAACAACCTTAAGAACTAAAAACAAACAACCTAGTACAACCATAAAAACAAAAATATACACATCATACATTGTATATGCGAACCAACTTAATTGTATCGCAGGGTTCTTTATGAAGTCCGCTCCCTTATTTCTAATGACGTATTCTATCCAGAACATAGCTGTATCTAAAGCACTCATGGGTCTGTCTTTGAACCTGGCGGACACTTCTTTTGCCTTGAGCATGTATGAGTTGTCATTGAGAACGTCATTAAGGATATTACGCAAGGTATCCTCAGTGATGTCGTGGTACTGCAAAATCCTGCCGAAGCCGATCTCTTGGGCCCGAAGCAAGTTGTTGTATTGATCGGCGTATATTGGAATACCTATGATCGGAACTCCGTTGAAAACGGCCTCCTGCGTTCCAATCAGCCCGCCGTGGGATACGAACACTTTGATGTTGGGGTGAGCTGAAAAATTTCATCAAACTCCAGTTACAGATCTGAATATCGTGGACTCGGACGAAGGTTGACTTTATTTTAAAGGTAAATAAATGGGAACTATCAGCGCACTCTGAAATTATCACCATTATTACGATAATGTGTTATCCATAGACAGCAGCTGGCCTTGGGCGGGGCAAAGGTTGTTGTAAATAATTTATTGTTGGAGTTTAGAAAATTGCTGTGTAATCCAGTAACCTGATGTCATTAAAATCGTTGACTATACATAAGTAGGTATTCTATGCGAATTTACCTATGTATTTTCCTTCATAATAATACTAGAGATTACCATTCATAACAATACCGCACGCACAGCATAGTTATAGGCGTGTAAGTGCTTTAAGTCAGTTTGCTATTGATACACTTTTAAAAATGATTGATGCAAGAACAGTTCCAAAAAAAGATCGTCCTGTAAAACACTAGAAAACTTACCCAAAATAGCTTTTTGTGGCATCCACTTCCTCACGACCACATTAGCAGGTTTGTTCTCCAAACTATCGTCTTCCCATTTCCAAAGAACCGTCTGTTTGAGCTCGCCGAAGACCTTCATAAATGCATTTTTCTTCTCAAGAGGCAGTTCTGAGCTCCGAACATTGGACCCGAAGTTCACATACACTACACCGTGCTTTGCCTCGTCAAAGATTTTCTGGAGATCCTGAAAAAAAATAACACATATTTAGGTTACAGTTTTAGCTACATAGAATATTTCATAAATTTTATTATAGAGGTATATAGGCCAATATTTTTTTAATAGGTTCGTCATTCATCTCCATTATCTACCATACTATGTGCAGTAGTAAAAACAAAAAATACGAGTCTTTTGTAGAATCTCAAATCTATTCAATTCAGTTAGTAAATACCATACTTGAATATGCTTATTGTTTTTTTTTCGTTACTCTAACAAGTAACGCTTTAACATTAACAAGTTATCTTACCTGAGGCAATTTATCATCACTCTTCGACAAATGTAGGCCGCCAACTTCAATAATATTCGGAAGGTAAGCAGTTGGTGGGTCAAAACTAAAGTGGTTATTCAGCAGTATCATAGTCGCATTTTTTTGCACTTCATACAGGCTAGGAACAGGCTGCGGCAAGTTCGGGATATATTTCCTCACAAGCTCCTCGTTTTTCGGCAAAAACCAAAACCTCCACCAAACGTACTCGTACATCGAGAAATACCAATTCCTCAGTCGGCCCAGGAAGCTTGATGGGTCTTTGACATCCAAGAATTCTTGGGTAACTGTGGCCAATTGCAATGGGTTCCTTGTTGCTATATTGTGTCGCATGCAATTCCCATAAGTCGTAATAAGAACCAGAGGAGTCTGATATTTGTGCGCCAAAATGAACATTGCTTCTTGGAAAAATTGTTCAGCGATGACGAGGTCGAACTTGTGATCCTCCTTTAGAAACTTCTGAACATCAGCAGAATTTAAAGCGACCTCTGTGAAGCCGTAACCTCCACCCCACAGTATTTGGTCGTGGAATTCTTCAGCGGATATGTCGACCATTGTAAAAACATTAGGCCGTTTCCTGCCTGATAAAAAACGAAAATTAAATACAGGATACTATTATCGAAAACAATAAAAGAGAAAAACTTAGAGAAAAAATGTAAAATCTCGCGTGATTTAACTCAGTCTGAACAAGATTACAAGAATTGTTTTGCTTACATACAAAAGTGACTAATTTTCATTTCTTACATGGGCTGAGGAATTTCACAAGAGTTTAGCCGCTATTCTCCAGAACTCTATAAGTTGTTTGTTTGTAATAAAATAAAAAAAGACGTTCATGTAACGTCATAAACTTTTAACGCAATTTTTGGAGAACTTCCAAAATTTTCACCGCAGGCAGGATTTGAACCTGCGACCTTCGGAATCAGTAAAATTAAAATTTTAGAATTTAAAATTTTGGAAGTTCTCCAAAAATTGTTTACCTAACACGAGAAGTGTTTTAAAGGACATAATCAAATCTAGGCCCCCCTCTCGGTAACGGCTAAGAACCTCATGAAATGTAAAAAAGATGATACGTTTTTTGATCAAAATCTTATATTAATCATCTTCAGACGAAACAGAATCACAATTTATGTTAAAAAGTATATTTTGTGTTTTATTCCGGTCAAAATTCTGGTTCCTTGATTCTGCTGACATCTGTGACACAAACATAAAGTAGGTACTAAGAGCAACTGAGAGGAAATAAGGGTAAAATGGAGCAGTTTTTAGAACCCAGGATGCGTAAAAACAACTACAGCGCAGACAATCTCCTGTGTATGCCGAGTGATGCCGGCTTAGAATAGCATCACCCCAATTCTACGCGTGGGTGTCGTAAAAACGACTATGGTATAATCATCAAGGGAATGGGCAGCAGCGTTCCCTGTAAATGCAACATCTTGCACTGCGCTCGCCAATCCGCCTGCCAAGCGTGGTGTGCATGGCAATACCCCCGATAGGGGAACGCCCATGTTCAGCAGTGGACTGTTGTGGCTGTTATGGTAAGTTATGTCATGTCATGTCATGTCATGTCATGTCATGTCATGTCATGTCATGTCATGTCATGTCATGTCATGTCATGTCATGTCATGTCATGTCATGTTATGTTATGTTACGTTATGTTATGTTATGTTATAGCCGGGTTCGTACGTAAGACAAGCAACAAAAGCGACTACAGCAACAATATTGATAGATTAATGATTTATATACTTGCAGACTTTATTAAATAAATAATAATAATAGGCAAGCTGCCACTGGCATTACAACGGCAAAATATAACAGACCATGCCACAGGAACTGCATAGGGTGATACGAATTCGTATTAGGAAGCTTCTTTTGCAATGTCTTTAAACTTCTGATCAGGGTAGGTACCATTTACCCCATCTTCCCTGCAAGTATTACATACTCTTTGAAATTCTCATAGAGAATAAAACTTCTGCTTACTTCTGCATTTCCTCTTTTCCTATTGTCATCAAATTGTCATTTGGCAAAAGGAAGTATACCCGCACACCCGCAACGTACTCGCCGTACGCGCTGAATAATGCGGATGACCTCGCACACCTAACCGCAAGCACAGCTGTTGTCGCTCGCAACATATGACTGCACTTGACGTCTCAAAATACGGTATTCCAGGCATTTTATAAGAAAAAGTTAAGTGTATTGTCTGTGGTGAGAGTGGCAACATGAAAAACCTAGACACATCAATGAGTACGCGCGCTTTCTGTACGACGATCGATGTTGGTGTGGCTGGCCTTTATCGGTTTTAGAATTAGTCTGTGGTAGGCGGTGCGGTTTTAGTGAGACGCACATTTGTGTGCTACGGCCTTTATCCGGTCTTTCAATCATATTGTTCAATCTGTTCAATCTAGGCGGTGCCGGTATTTTTCTATCATTCCTTTTCTGAGTGTCGAACGGAAAACTTGTGTGCGGAGATTCTGTCGGAGCTAACGGTAAATTGGTAAATCTGTGCTGAAAGTATGTATCTGAATAATTTAATTATATTGCTAGTTCTACACATTTTATTGCTGTGAAGTTATAAGTGCTTTTAAAGTGTCTCAGTGAATAAAATTGATTATTAGTATATTAACGTGTATTCTTTTGATATCAGAAGTGGAAGAAAAGGACTCGCCATGCCACCGTTTCGACCAAGTGGCAATACCCGGAAGCGCAAGAGGAGGGCTCGTTCGTCATCGAGTTCGTCGAGCAGCAGCTCGGGGTCTTCATCGAGCAGTTCTTCGAGTAGCAGCAGCAGCAGCAGCTCCGAGCCGAGACGTGAGTCTAGAAGTAAGAGACGGTCGAAGAAGAAAAGGTCCCGTCGTCGCCGAACACCAACCGTGAGTTCAAGTATTCTTTTGTCGTCTGTTATACCAGAATTCGATCCGTTGAAAGATGACATTCGCATGTGGATAAATGTAGTGGAAGCGAACGCTAAAGCTTTTGGTTGGAAAGATAGGGTTATTAAATATCAAGCTTTACAAAGTTACGTAACACCGCGAAAACTTGGTACGATTCGCTGCAGAAAAATAAGACTAGTTGGACCACGTGGAAATGGAAAGACTGGCGTTCCGTCTTGTTAGATACGTTCGAAATCAAGAGGAATATGTATAGCATGCTTAAAGAATTGATGGAGATCAAACCCACTGATTATATGAATTTTATTTTCAACAAAAATCTCGGATTGACAGAATGAGGTTAGGATTTTCCGATCCCGATATAATATCCGTTATCGTTGGATCGATTGGCGATAAAAATATAAGTACGGCGGCCGACGCGGGCAGTTTCCGTCATTGCGATGAATTAGCTTCATTTTTGCATTCAAAAATATATACAAGCGTAGAAACAAAACCGTCTCAGAAACATAATCCAACATCGAGTAATTATACAAAGCAACAGATATTTCAAAATAATTCGGAAATTAAAACTGAAAATACCAATCAAAATACAGCGGCTAATGATTTGAGTCAAATTAAATGTTTTATTTGCGGAGAGGCAGGCCATAAGAAATTCAACTGTAAACTGAAATCAAGTACCATGAAATGCAATTTTGTCAAAAACCGGGGCACTTGGAAGCGGCTTGCCGGTCTAAATCTAACACAAAGGTTGAAAAGACTCTGATGTTAAATTAGTTAACATAATAAATGATAAAGAAAAATTCTATAAAGATGTTTCAATTGATCATCACAAATTCAGTCGTGCTTTTATTGATATAGGCAGTGATTGTTCTCTTATAACATGCGATGTAGTGGAAAAGTTGGGACTACCACTTTTAAATTAGAGACACCAGTTCATATCACAGGTTTCACAGCGGGTTCGTTTTCTGAAGTTAAGGAAGGAGTGAATGCTAATCTTACAGTAGACAGTGTGGAACTACCCGTAACATTTTATGTTATAAATAAGTTATCGGGAAGTAACGTTTTGATAGGCAGAATTTTACTGAAAATAATAGAATTATGTACAGTCGTGTTGGCAATAGCCTAGTTTTCAACCAGCTGTAGTAACGGAGCAGGTATCATTAATAGATTCTTCTATGCTGAATACTAGTTCTAGTGAGCACTTATCAGCACTCAATGAAATATTTTCAAAATTCCCGAAGACAATATCAAATGATTTATCTACATTAGGAGCGACATCATGTGTTGAGTTAGATATTGAGTTAACCACTAGCAAACCCGTCACACTGAGGCCGTATCGCATGTCGGAATCAGAGAAAGCCACCACTCGTGAAATGATTGATGATTTACTTAAGAATGGGATTATCCGAGAGAGTAGTTCCTCTTACGCTAGCCCGGTTCTATTAGTTGACAAACCAAACGGCCAAAAACGTCTTTGTGTAGATTATCGTGCGCTTAATAAGATTACTGTTAAAGAAAAGTACCCCATGCCAATAGTTGATGATTTGATTGATAGGTTGAAAGGATGCAAATATTTTACTTCCCTTGATTTAAAAGTGGGTATTATCAGATAAAAATAAATGAAAGTTCAATCCCCAAAACTGGTTTCATAACTCAAGATGGACACTATGAATTTGTTCGAATGCCGTTTGGTTTGTGTAACGGTCCTTCGGTATTCCAACGACTAATGAATACGGTGTTGGGTAAACTCAGATTTGATCGGGTAATATGTTATATGGATGATTTATTGATCGCTACAGAAACTATTGAAGAAAATATTAAAGTTTTAGAAGAAGTATTGAAGACTTTAGAAGAAAACGGGTTAACTATTAATTTAGAAAAGTGTAACTTTTTTCAAACAAATATCAACTTTCTGGGATATGAAATTTCTCTGGAAGGGTTCGGCCGGAAAAAAAATTGGAAGCAATCAAAGATTACCCAACACCGCAAAACGTTCATCAAGTACGGCAATTTTTAGGACTGATAAATTATTCGAAAAATTCATTCAAAATTGTGCCGTGCTTTGCAAACCACTTACAAAATTATTAAAAAAGGATTCTGTGTGGGAATGGGGACTAGACCAAGATAGAGCGGTTTCTACTTTGAAAAATGCTTTATTAGAAGCGACACTTACAATTTACGACCCTAAATTGCCGGTTATTATGTATTCAGACGCAAGTCGGGATGGCGTAGGATGCATTTTAGCACAGGTTACTGAAAATGGTGAAAAGCCCGTCCATTTTTACAGCCGTCAGACAACTGTCGAGGAAAAACGATATCACTCTTTCGAACTAGAGTTTTTGGCTATTACTGTAGGGCTGCAGAAGTTTCGACACTATCTCTTAGGAACTACTTTTAAGATTGTAACGGACTGCAATGCGGTTAGGTATTCGTTACAAAAGCAAGAAGTAAATTCTCGTATAGCTAGATGGGTTTGCAAACACAGAATTCACTTTGATATATACAAGCCAGGAACTCAATGCAACATGTTGACGCTTTAAGCAGGAATCCGTAGCTAAAGCAGTCCCGTTCCTGAAAGCGTGATGAATATTACGGAAGCGGATTGGATGTTATCTGTACAACTTCAGGACCCAAAAATTTGTGCAATTAAAGAAATATTAGAGTCAGGACAGGCCGATGAACATAAACAAATATTTAGAGAGTATGATTACTAAATAAAGTATACCGCAGGACAGAATTTGGTAGGCGTTGGTTGGTACCTAAGCAGTGCGTATGGCAAATAATTAAAGCTAACCATGACGACATAGGCCATTTTGCAGTAGACAAAACGATTGAGAATTAAAGAAAGTTTTGGTTTCCACACATGAAAAAAGTTATAAGTAAATATATTAAAAATTGTATAAATTGTATATATTTCAAAAACATACACGGAAAAAAGCCAGGCAAACTTTTCCCTATACCTAAATATGCGAGGCCGTTTCACACATTACATATCGATCACTTAGGGCCTTTCGTTCAAACTACTCAAAAAAATACCTATTTGCTTGTAATAGTTGACTCTTTTACTAAATTTGTTTTTGTTGCTGCGGTTCGAAACACAAAGTAAATCGGCAATTAACGAACTAAACAAAATTTTCAAAATTTTGGCAGCCTAAGCGATTGATATGTGATGCTGGGTCAGCATTTACGTCGAAGGTATTTGTAAATTATTGTAAAGAAAACGGAATAAGACAACACGTGATAGCCACCGCCATGCCTCGCTCAAACGGTCAGGTTGAGAGATACAACCAGACCATTTTGGAGGCCTTGCGCAGCATGGAGCTAACACAGATTATAACAAATGGGATCAGCACATTACAAGTATTCAACAAGGAATAAATTCTACAATTAATAAAACAACTTCGCGGTTCTAGCGAAGTATTTTTCGGCTATAGACTACAAATGAACTCTGACCGGACTATGAGCAAATTGAAGAATCTGAGGTAGATGTTACTGCTTTGAGAAAATGGTAGATGATAATATTAAAGTGAGCGCCGAAAAACAGAAACAAATGTTTGATTCAAAAGAGCAAACGCACCAATATATAACAAGGGGACTTGGTAGTTATTAAAATTCCTAGTCAATCAAATGATGGGCAAAGTAAAAGTTGCTTCCAATTTTTAAGGACCCTTTCAAGTTACAGAAGCTCTAGGACATGACCGGTACAAAGTAGAGGACATGCGAGGGCAGATCGGACATCCAGGCGATATGAGGGTGCTTGTGTCAGAATATGAAGCCCTGGATAAGACTAACTGACCTTGACCAGAACTAGCTCATGGATAGCCCTCGGATGTTGTCAGGTATGAGACTTTTTATATAATATGTATTATTTGTTCAAGTTACAATTTGAGTAAAATTGATAAATTGAAATGAAGTATATTTTTTTAAATGTTTGATCATTGTTTAAAATGTAGATGTCTAGTGCATATGCTTCGAACACACATATTATCGCATTATCACAATTTGAAAGTAGCACATGGTTCCTGGTAATGGAGTTCTAGGGTTGGCCCAAGGCATCGCCTAGAATAAAACCAGGACTATGACAGGATAGCTGGCCGTCGATGGAACAGCATAGTTCAAATTGTGCATGAGTGTGAGTGTGTGTGTTGGAGGGTACAAATTATACCATTGAAAATATACTGGCCGCCGATGGAACAGTTACTATCTAAATGGTATAATATTATGGAATTTCTTAACGCATAAATTTAAACGAGATATGGACAGTAAAAATCTTGTTTGGATTTATGAGTTTGGTTAAATTGAGATGAGTGAATAAGGTATTCTAATGAAATGTGTTTGTTCTCCGCAGATGCAGACACTGACGCATCCGAGGACGAATGCGTATGCAGGACGGCCGGATGTTGTCGCTCGCAACATATGACTGCACTTGACGTCTCAAAATACGGTATTCCAGGCATTTTATAAGAAAAGTTAAGTGTATTGTCTGTGGTGAGTGGCAACATGAAAGGCCTAGACACATCAATGAGTACGCGCGCTTTCTGTACGACGATCGATGTTGGTGTGGCTGGCCTTTATCGGTTTTAGAATTAGTCTGTGGTAGGCGGTGCGGTTTTAGTGAGACGCACATTTGTGTGCTACGGCCTTTATCCGGTCTTTCAATCATATTGTTCAATCTGTTCAATCTAGGCGGTGCCGGTATTTTCTATCATTCCTTTCTGAGTGTCGAACGGAAAACTTGTGTGCGGAGATTCTGTCGGAGCTAACGGTAAATTGGTAAATCTGTGCTGAAAGTATGTATCGGAATAATTTAATTATATTGCTAGTTCTACATATTTTATTGCTGTGAAGTTATAAGTGCTTTTAAAGTGTCTCAGTGAATAAAATTGATTATTAGTATATTAACGTGTATTCTTTTGATACAGCCGCATCGAATAGAATTGGTGTTGCCAAGAGAGTACTTTCCTCCCAATTTAATGGGTAATTTTGCCGTATGTGTGTATTTTTCGGAAATTTATTTCAACTAATAATTGCTGTCATTTTACGCCAGAGGCACGTTCAAGCAGCCAACTTTCGTAACTGCAGAACTTTCTCCGTGCACCACGCAGCTTCCTTTGTTCCCATATGTCCAACTGATCACTTCTACATTATAACAGGTCGGAATATTTTCTACGTTCTTTGTTCTACGTTGGAACAAAACTTTGAACATATTACAGGTCCGCTGTTTCAACTTTAAAAAATATTATTGTTCAAGGAAGTAGAATGTGCAGAAAGGCAAAATGCCAATACGTCAAAGTAGCAAAATGTAAAATTGCTAGAATGTAAACGTAACAAAATGCAAAGAAGAAGCAGAAAACATTTTGTCCCAATGTCCAAATGTAAAGGTAACAGAATGTCAATTGAATTTAAAAGGACGGAATCTCAAATATTAAAATGTCAAAAAAGCTTAAAATTAAAGTGGCAAATGTCAAATAAGCAAAATGTGTAAATGTCATTTGGTTTTCTTTAAGAGTGACATAGACTCCAAAATCTTCGAAACTTTCGAAAAGAAAAACTGGAACACGGACGGTGAACAGCAGACTTTACTGGGAGGTAATGTTAATGGGACAGTCTGGCAGCATTGACAAAAACTGAATCTTTTTGGTTACACTGTCCGCGTGCGCTGATGACGTCATCAGCATTATAGTCTATGATTAGCACTGGCTGGGAATCCGTTCGGTTAGGCGCGTGCGGCTCGGCAATATTTTCGAGGTTCCACAGATTTTCATACAAAGAATCCAAAATTCGGCGAGTGCGTTGTGGGTGTGCGGGTATAAATACTTTCACCTTATAACTCGTATCAAAATTCTTAGTTAGGTTATGCCATTTTAGGTTAAGAATTATTTTGCGTCGTTCCATCAGTTTACGGTTAGATAATTAAAAACTAGGTATGCCACCATGATCTAGATAGTGTAAGAAATACATTACTACGAGTTTAATTACTAGCCATTTCGATTTAGGCCCCCATTTCGAGGGGCCTAACCTTGTATGGGCATATGATTATCACCTTTGGTATTCACTTTTAACGCAGTCAGTGAGTCTCACTCTATTATTTAACTTCTATGACAGGTAGACCTACATCTTACTTGTCAAACGTAATTTAAATTGATACTTCCTTCGGACATTGACATCACACCAGCTCAAATAAAATTATCCTGTTTATTTCGTGGACCATGAATTCAAATGAATTCAAAAGCAAAGCACTATGTATTGGGAAGTATGTATCAAATCACATAATTTCCTCAAGTATGATGAACTAATGTATTTTGTCCTGATTGTAAATGTAAAATTACCTATGAAATAAATAAGTGCATACCTGCCGTTTCCCATATCTCCTTATCGTCGACTTTCACTTGGTGATAGTTTGGCGGAGGGTTGGTCTCTTTGAATGCTGTAATCACAGTGACATTGTGCCCTCTCCTGGCCAGTTCAAGGCCTATGTGTTTCAGCATGATGTAGTGGGACTTCGACGTGAAAGGCACCGAATAGAGAATGTTGGCACAGGAGCAGTAGGTGATCATCACGGAGATGACTAAGATTCGTAAGCTGACCTGTCATCATAATGTAAAAATTCAGCTATAATTTTATTATTTAGTTAAATAGGAACGTACCACAAAAACGTTAGACGCGCTTTGTAAAAATAATATCTTTATATAAAATTAACGTAAGGCAATCATTCAAAGCGCGTCTCACATCGTCTTTTTGTGGTAGGTAAGACCCTTACAGACTAATTTGGGACGAATGTTTAAATTCTTAGTCATACCTAAATAGTTCGCTTGTATAATTGACAACTGAAGATTCATTAATATCAGAAGTTTTTCTTAGAAATTAACAATTTTGGACAAAATTAATAAAGTAAGAAGTCCTAATTGAACATTAGGTTAAAATATTATTAATAAAATTCGAACTAAACATTATCGACTTACCATTTTGATACACACAATTTCACAGTAAACACTTAAATAAAATTTCCAAAAGAAAATACCAAACTAAAAACACTACATTATATTTAAAAAGTCACAATATTATTAACTATTTAAACAAACACATAACTGCATCCGTCTGAGGCAAATAAACGACTAAACTACCACATAAAAACATGTGTAGTTTGTGTATTACGACAGCACCCAGAGTTATCTTTCAAAATATCATCGTCTACTGGTTTACCGTACATGCAGCTAGAAAAACTAATATAAATTGATTCATTTACAGGATAACCAGACATGCTGCTGATTGTATCTAAGTAGTCATTTATCTAATCATTGTTGACATTGTTCTCAGAATAAGTAGGTATAATATTCCAACAATTTTTGCTGTATCATCATTATGTCATGATCATGACTTTAAGAAATAATATATAATTTAAGTTAAGATTCTAAAACAGTCTGTAATATTAAACAAGTGAGTTGCAAGTATCCATATGATTGTAAGTTTTCTAACGGCTTGGATCTATGAATCTTTTATGTACCTAATACATGACTGATGTGATGATAATTTTGGAGTCGTTTAACATTTTTCTTTAATATTTAGAAATTCACAGTAAATCACAAAAGAATCGTATTGATAAAACGTGGTGGCGTAGCTGCATAGTGTCACACATAAACCTTTATCATTTCGTCAAGTCTGTAAGTCCGTCTGTATCCCCACCTTGATAACTTGACCTTGAACTTCGTCAGTTTTGGATCGATTAATTTACTTTGAATTTGGAGAAGATCAATCGTATTTACCGATATTATTAATATTAGCAAAAAATCAACTGAATTTTTTAAACCTCCTTAAACTGAAAAAAAGTAGCCCATGATTGGGTCATGTGAAACTAACCTGACTAGATTGGTTTATGAAAACCATCCAGTCAATGTCCGAAGGAAGTAGACAATTACCCATGCTCAGATAATTTAAAAAAGATATTGTTCATAGTGAGTGTAACATCTTTTAATAGCTAAGTTAGGTTCATAGGTTAGGTTCCTGCCAGAGAAGTTGAATAAAATAAGCTGTTTTACTAATGTGTCAAAGTTATACCATGTCAAAGTTATTGTTGGTTATGAACTTTAAACTTTGACACCTAAAATACCTCTTCATAAAAGTTTTTTTCTGTGATTATTGCACTTTTTGTGTGCAAAATGTTTTTATACTTGATACAAAAAATAACCATCCTTCCAAAAGATAAAAAAGCCATGTGTCGGTTTTAAATGAAATGTTGTTTAGTTTTATATAAGCTGATCAATCATTAATATTTTCTAACAAATAGAAAATACACTATAAGAGTTTGTAACATTTGGGTTTGCGGGGTCAGAGCGTGTGGATTCAGAAGCTTGGCTCTACTAAAAAAGTTTACTCTTCTTTTATAAGATCATTTTCAAAGCGTAGCAGATATGCTCTCGTCTGGGTGATTTTTTTTTACTATGTTTTTGTGGTATACTTCTACTTGCGCATTACATACTAAACACCATCTATACAGACTAGCGTAAACCTTGGTGGCTACCAGGTACCTACCAGGATAACATGAACGTGTAGCAATGTGCTACGAGACTTACAGGTCTGTAGTAACGCCGGTAGATGGCACTATTTGCTATTTGTTTTTCAATTTTGTAGTTTAGGACTCAATTCTACAGAATCTTCTAAAATCTCTTGTTAATAATAAGGCTTTAAAGGTTCAGCTTCTAGTAGAAATTGAAATGCACATGATATTTTTATGTTTCCATTTCGCACATTTCCAAGTTTCATTTTAGGTACTCGCACTCGCAGTCGAAGTCAAACCCAACCCAACGATGTAGGTACCTATACTTTGATCTAACGCTGAAGCTTGTATGTTATAGAGAGCAGGTAGTAACTTTTGTAGAGACTATTCTTAAAATAAATATTTGAAATGGGTAAAAAACACTAATGAAACCCACAAATTAGTGCATATTAACACATTATATTTACTGATACATTGTCATCGACATCTTAATTATTCAATATTAATATCTCTTACAACTAAAATATCAATATGATTTTAGTTATCAAAATGTAAGTATTCACAAGAATCGAAAATATCGATTATAATTGGTTACGTACAATTTTAAACCTTTTTAGAATTTATTACACTGGACGGATTTCAATCACATTATTAATTTATTAGACTTAGTAAAGCTTTAAGTATGACTTTTTACATGAAATTATAAGAAGCATATTATGAGAATTTTACAGACATAAAAATTGGAATACAATTTATTTCGTATATCACAACTTTTATACCATTGTAAAATTTTCTTAAATAAAATACACGTTTATTGTAAGATCTTAATATCTAAAGCATTTAAGGTTCAGTCTGCTTTTGACTTTTCGTTTCAATTTTATTTTTATATAAGTACTTGAAGAATATGGCATACTTGGTTTACATAAAAGTAATAATTAATCTCTAATTTTCTCCATTACTTTATAATTACTACTCCTTCTTTCTTTATACAATGGCATGGATCCGTTTCTGGACTCGTAGCCAATAGGAGAGGAGCGTAGGCCGTTCTCGATATATTTCATGCTGGTGATTGGCTCTTTGTATCCACCGCGACTTTTGGTCACCGAGTTCACCTCTCTTGACTCTATAATCTCCTTGCCACGACCATCTCTAGTAGGCAGAATTTTTTTGCTGACCGTCTCAACTGTGTCGGTAACGCTTGGTCGCTCAGGATCTCCAGAACGAGTGGTGTATCTGTATGTTTCTGAATAGTTATCACTACTGTTACTTCCTCTTCGTATGGCCGGAGATTTCAATCTAGGCTCTAACCGAGTGATGTAAGGACTTGACTCTCTGTTCAAGGACTCAGTTTTGTAGATGGGAATTTTGCGCTCCTCAGATACCCGGTCTTTGTAATGAGGAGACGGTGTGTTGTATCGAGACGACAATCTACTACCATCTGAGTCGTCGTCAGCGTGTAACGTTTGGTACAAATCGGGAGCGCGTTCACGAAGACCTTTCAGAAACATCTTCTTTTTATCTGTGTCTTCGTAAGTTTTTGAGTGGCCATTTGTCAAAGGTGTTGTCTTTCCGTACCTAGCTCCGAATAGTCCATCGCGTCTGCGTTCAGTTTCTCGAGACACAGCGTCGGCTAGATCGCGTTGGCTGCGGTTGATGATAGAGACGATTCCGGGACTTTTCAATTGTTCAGGAGTCTCATCAAGCCGACTGAGGTGGGGGTTCGATTTATACATGGTAGAGTAGTTGCGGCTCATATTGGATACGTAACGCGGGTGTGTGTCCTGTTCAGGTGCGCCCATAGCAAAACTTTTACTCCGGTTGAGTGCTTTGTAAGACCGTGCGGGTTTTGCAGGTCCAGGTGGGTAGCCGTTCACTTTTCCGTCAGGGGATGATGACACGTGGTTGGAAACGTTGATAGCGCTGTTGGATCTCTTGCTGGGAGTGAGTCGGTGCCAGTACTTGTTAGAGCTGGGCTTCTCGGTGGCTTTCTCTTTGCGATCGTGTAATTTTCTTGGCAGGGTCTGCGCGCTGCGGGAGTAGTCCTCTTCAGGCTCGCTGTTCGGGTTCAGTCTACTTGTGGAGTGACTGAATCGACCGAGAGTGCTCGAATATTGTCCCCTGGAATCAGAAAAAACAGTGTGTTTAAAACTGCGCAGTATATTTACGATGTTCATTGTTATTTGATGAGCCCAAGATGAACGAAACCCACGTATAAAGTTGTTATCTCCTCATGTGTCACAAAAACAGGTAGGTAATCTGGTATTGTAATAATTAGATTGAATGGGGTATCTCATCCCACGCGTCTAACGAGCATGCTTTGTTTACGAGCACACAGCGACTGGCTCATTAGACAGCGACTGCCTTTGTCTGACCGACGACGATTTAACATGCCAATTCAAACGCTCCTGCTAATTGCAAGTACTTATGCACTCGAACAAACAAATTGATATACAAACATCTAATTACAGTGCTACTGCATTCTCAGCAGCTGTAGGCGGTGGGCGGTAGATATGACATTCGGATAGCGGAACAATTCAAAAGAACTAAGGAACTAGTATCCATTGTGGATCATACATATACAATAGGGCAATTTGCAAATGTAATTGTATCAACTAATTTGCATCGACAGATCGACACCAACATACGAATCCACCTGTTGTCTCAACATATCCTCGCCATGACTCATTGAATCTTGGTTCTCTTGGTCTTGTCATTGCCGATATCGTTCTCAATAACCCGAGCGTTTCGCTTGACAAACTGTGAGTCAGCGAGCTAAATAAGGTTTTCTTTGCAAGTAAAATGCTTATTTACCCTTAATAGGTAAAGCCCAAGAACTGCGAGAGATGTAAAAGGCAAGACATGCCGGAACGTATTACGCCAGCGGATTGAAGTGGTTTGATTGATATGAAACAGATAATGGCAATATTTTATCAATAAATTTAAAAACAGCCGCACTGAAACATTGTTGAATGAACGGAAAACCTTCAATGAATTATTTAAGTGCAACGCTCGTTAAAGGCCAATTTAAAATAAACATGTTCTTTAAATGGTTTCGGTGAATTATTGCTGACAGTATGAAAACAATTCTTGTCACATTCACAGTTTTATTTAACGAAGTCCATGTATATAGCAATATTATGTTTGTTCCTAGGTATGTTTACATAAGTAAGTAAGTCAGTCAGTTACAACACAAAACGAGAGTGATCCTTTGAAAATGGATTGAAAGGTGTTTGTTGGAAATTTCCTGTTTTGGAATCTCACTCCAAATTCGTTCTACGTATTGTATAACCTGAGCATTCTGTTCTAAATATTATTTTGAATGTTTATGTAAGATATGTTATGTTATGTCTGAAAGTAAAAATGGTTTGATGTTTTTATGATATGTTAGACATTTTAGAGACATTTTCGTTAGTATTTTTCCCTCACTAACCTGACTTTTGACCTGGCTTTGAGTAGGTATTGTAAGCCACTTGTTACCTTTAAATTAAATATAAGTTTTTTACTTTAAATAGATAAATAATATAGCTTTGTATAAATAAGCAGGTAAGTAAAGGACTATTAAAGAAAATTGCGCAGTAAATAATAAATGTATCGCACAAGAATTGTAACTGATACTTGCAATTATAACCACAAGGAAAAATAATATCCTCAAGGCGTTCAAAGCTCTAGTAGCTCTAGGTACTCATATTTCTAAACAAATGCAATTTATCATAATCCAGCCAAAGTTACTACATATTATCTATTTGTCAAACTTAGTTTCTCATTTATCTTAAAACACTTTGAAACTTTGACTAAGATTGATGGGATTTAAATTTAAAATCTTCTAAACTTTTAACAGCTTTAAGATTTAGTTTTAAACATACTCGAAGTCTATAATCTGCCGTAATATTATGATAATATCTGAATAAGACACATTAATTAAATTTTATGTTCATGTTTTTTCAGTGTAGGCGGCAGGTTGGATCGTAGGACAAGATTCCATTTAAGGTCCATTAGGTTTTTTGTGAGCATCTAAATCCTTGTTTATAATTGATATCGTTATCTTGAAAGGCAATGGCCGGTTCTGGTATTTGCATGTTAAAGTGGCATTAATAGAGTTGGTCTAATATTATGTCTGGAAGTCAATATTTATGTTAGGTAATAAAGTGTGAGGGTGTTCTTACCGGTCGCGGTGGTCGCGCGCGTCTGCAGCGGCGGCGCGGCGTGGACTGCCCTCGTACTTGTGCTCACGGCCGTAGATGCTGGGCGCGAAGGGGTCTTCGCCCAGGTAGTAGCGGTGCGGGGGCGCATTGGGGGGCGCCAGGTCGCCGCTGTACTGCTTGTACGTCCGCGACGCGTGATCAGGCGACGGCGACGGGGATCGAGAGGTCCGCCAGCGCGCCCTCCTCTCCGCTGACGCTGACCGAATTTTCCCCACTAGCTTTCTTATCGAGTTTCCGATCGCCGAGCCGACGGATTTCCGTGCCGGCGAAGGACGCCGCCCGTTGTCTGCAAAGCGTGTTTTCTGGTTTTGTTTACGTTCGTCACGATCGCGTCTTCGCGGAGGCGTGCGGTCTCTGTCCGAGCTACCCCGACGTTCCCTGGGTGGGGAGTAATCTGGGGGTGGCTCGACTGCTCCTTCTTCACGACTGTCACGGGAGCGCCCCGAGTTCTCATTGCGAGACGAGCTACGGTATCCACTGTCGTAACGGTGCTCTTCAGATAGCCGCTGTTTCGCCTGTCTGTGTTTTCGTTCTGGGGCGACCGGTCTATAATCATCTTCGATAGAAGGCTCGCGGAAGGAGCGGTCGGTTTCTAGAGGCCGAAACGGAGATCCGCGCGGCGGACTGTGCATAGTCGACGACGATACGTAGGCGGAGTCGTCGCGCGAGGGCGGGTGCCGGCGGCCGATCGGCGACGACCTTCCTTGGGGCGAGTCACGCTTCCCATAAACATGACGCGGGGAGGAGCCGTTCAATCTGTCATCGCTCGCGTACGGAGATCGCACTGTCGGTGGAGACGGAGACGAGCTACGCGGTTCAGGCATCCTGGGCTTGCTGGCACGTCTTTGTGACCAATCCGCTACACCTTTGAAGTATCCACCTGTCCTGTTCACTGGAGCCACTACCGGTCGCTCGTCCGACGGGGTCGAAGATTTTGTCTTACGCAACGCTCTGTCACCATACACTGGGGGCGGCGGAACCAACGAGGAAGTCTTCCCGTAGTAGCCCTCGTCATCGGCTGCCTTGCTTTTGACGAAAAATGTTGGTTCAGGTCGTCGTCCGATTTCTTCAGCGATGGAGTCGTGCGAGGAGCGGGAGTCGCTTCCGAAGTGGCTCTCGAGCCACTTTGACGTTTCCTTCTTCCGGGTTTCCTCTTCGATGTCGAAGTCCAGCGGGCGCTTGTAGTCCTTGTCGTGTTCTGTAAAGAGAGTCGAGCGTGAGTGATCGAGACACGGACACGAGCGCGCGCGCCGCCCGACAGCGCGGAGTGGCGCGCAGGCATCCTCGCCGCGCGCATGCTATGGCGTAATCGTTAAGTCAATAAGTTTGCCAAACTATCGAAGGTCACGGTGCACCAGCATCTTTACTTAACCGGCTTGAGACAAATAAAGCGACAAATTATTCATGGAATGACACTTTCTAGGTCAGTGATATTTTCTGCTATTGTTTGCATTATTATGTCACTGCGGTGTGATTACAAGCTATTATTCCGCGCGCTTGTCTAGTCAGTTTACGAGACTATTCAAAGACTCAAGAACATTGAAGTGTGAAAAATTATCTTTACATTTTTATCAAATTTACATGAACCGCAGGTAAAACTAAATTAGTCAATCAAACTTCGCAATGAACTTGATATTTAAATTTTCGTAATTCATGTAATCTTGTAAGCTTTAACTGCATTAATTTAGAATAAGTATATTACTGGAGATTAGATATCGTAATTCGTAGCTATTTAGCAAATGTGTGTAAGAGTGTGAGAGAGGTTTCGTTTCGGCGCAACAGTGACATGACTCGGACATTAAAACAAGGGCAAACTATGAAGGTGCACTGCAAATACAAAATACTTTATTCAATATAGAATATAAATAATCACTTATTGATAGTCAATATTACACAGAAATTAATTAGTCATTGTAACAATAGATGTGTTAAAAACAAAAAATACCCGACTGAGGTAATTTTAAAGTAGTATTTTGCTGTAAAAATCCGCCATCTTGAACCTATATTTTTTTTATATACCCAGTGTCACTCACGCTGCTGAGACGAATCTAACGACACCTCATGTGTCAAAATCCAACTATCTGTTTGGGCTTTATAAACGCGGCTCGGCGGGATAAAAAAATAAAAATAAAGGCACTGCAAATATTATAATTTATAGTTAATAGCTCATAATTTTTAGTTACCTAATGGTCAATAACACTTATATGGGAATTGAATAAATATTATCTGAATATGACCTTGTATTCATAGCTATTCAATAATAAATCTGTCACAAGAACGAGTAAAGGCTTGTACATCCGAAACCTGTGACTATTCATGGTAGAGGCACAAATAAGAGAAGAGGCACAAATAATACTTGATGTAAATAAATTCTGAAAACCTAACGTACATAGCTGCGAATAGCTATGAAAACAAAATCTTGTACCCATCGTTATTCATTTCATGGACAGGGTGAAGGCAACCCTTAAAAGACATATATGTATTTTTACACCTTAAGTAATACGAAGGTACTAAAGCAGGCAAAGTTGACCTCAGTGCGAGCGCGTAGGCTCAATGATTCTCCTTTTGCGGAGTGATGGACACGGGTGTAGTGGCCATTTTATATCGTTATAAACAAAAAGACCGACCGTGCGTGTGACCTTAAATTTTGTCATCTTTTAGACACAAAGAGAGAAGACCAATCGTGCAGAAACCTCTCTAGCAAAAAGAGGTAAATCGATATACCTGTTTACCTGTCCTACCTGCCTACCCAAGAGTTGTGACGGCAAATACTCGTAAATAGTGTACCTAACGTTTCTATATTCTGTAGGTTTCATTATTTTCGATTGGAATTGAATTTTTCGTTAACTAAGTCAATGAAAAAGTAAAAAAACACGGGCTGAAAATTTCAACCCATTCACAATATACCTATCGTATTTTATTCGATAAAATATATCTTTCATTTTTAGGCCCAGCTCGGTGAAGGTCGTTCTATAGCGGGATCATACTATATTGTTAAAAACCTAAAGCCCATACAAGATAATTTGTCAAACGACAGATGCAAACAGACCTGATTAATGGTTTTTTGAAACAAAATAGTCTTAAAAGTTGACCATGACCGCCCTTCACCTAGGTGAACAAAAATATTTTCTATTCTAGATGTCTTTGAATTCGATTGAAGGGTATTTTCTTATATCACAAGTCAAATAACAGGTTCTCAAAGAACTGTCTATACTGCGACGCTCGAAGCTCTTAATTAATTACAAAGTTTATTATCTTCTCAGTAGACACATAAAATTAACTATGTAATCAAAAGCATATCAACGTACCTATTTAAGAGATCAATTTACGCTAGTTTTTCTTAGTATTTGTGTGAAATGCCAGTAAAAGTTGGATCCATAAATGAGTAGGTTGCTAACAATTACCCACATGTTTATAGCCTTGGAAATGGGGACAAGATTGTTTGCGAACTCCTTAACAGTAGTCATGTAAGCACCGACTTCCAGTTTTGTAAAAGTGAAAAGTTGTGACGCATGCCGCGCCTGCGCTTGCGCATGTGGGTCCGCGAAAGCTCTAAGAGGAAAGCTCTTGAGGTTTGAGCTACGTGAAACTATGCAACCTGTTTATCGTATTGGCTAAAATACTATGCAGTGTGCATCACTCAGGCTATGAAAGATATTTCATTGTCGAGTTGTTTAAAAAATATATTATAGACTAAGCTCCCATTGACAAAGTCTTACCTCATAAGTCTACCGATTGAAAGTATGCTATAACAATAGATCATGTTTAGGTGGTCATAATATTGTACGTGGCTATCCGAAATCTTGGCAGTTTTTTATTCGACTTGAAAACTTATTTTATTTCCAAAATTCATTACAGCTTTTACGGTCGAAATGTATACTTACCCATGTAAAGAGACACCTTTGGCGATGAGAACCCGCAGGTTGCCAGCTCCAAGCAGTTTCCATGGCCAGCCATATTTTAGCTTTCAAAAATAAAGTCACTTATTACGAAATGAAATTAATACAGATCGATAGCCCTAGGAATGCCATTGATGAATATACAGGGTGTTAGGACGGTGTAACGAAACTTGCAGCGTGCTCAGACCATGAAACTGAACAACTTTTACTTATGGAGCCAATGGTGGGAAAAGAAAAATTTCCGATTCATACAAAAATCACGACAGACTGAGTTTGTATGGAGGTCAAAAATTTTCGTTTCCTACCATTAGCTCCATAGCAAAGTTGTTCAATTTCATGGTCTAACGCCTGCAAATTTCTAACCGTCCCTAACACTTGTAATGTGGTCAACTGCAATATTTAGGTGATCAGCTGTGAAACTGAACGACTTTCAGGAACATAGGTCGAAATATGAAAAATTTGGGCCTCCCATACAAAATAAACAGCCGGCCGAGTCAATTTGTATAAATAAAATTTTTTTTCATGTTTGACCTATGTTCCTGGGGAAAGTTGTCTATTTCATGGGCTGATTCACCCCTTAAAATATTTGCAGTTGATTTTTTTACATCCTGTATAGAGTTGCCTGTTATCATCACAACGGTATCTCTGATAAAGCCACACAAAATTCTTAAATGCGATTTTCAACGATACTGCCAGGCTGATAACAGGCAACCTTACATAATAATTAATGACATGCATAGGGCTATCGACCTATACTAATTCTGGGTAGCCAGATGAGGTAGTGAGTTTTTTAGCCTGTAAAGTGGCTGACCATGAAAACTGCCAGTGTTGGAGCTGGCAACCTACGGTTCTAGCCAAGGTGTCTCTTTAGAATAGGTTTCGAACGGCAAAGCTGTGTTATGTGAATTTTGGAAATAAAATAAGGTTTTCAAGTCGAATAAAAAAATATCCGCCAGGATTTCGGATGGCCACCCATACAATGTTATAACCTCCTAAACATGATCTATCGTTATATCAAACTTTCAATCGGTAGACTGATGAGGTAAGACTTTGTCGATGGGAGCTTAGACTATTAGGTAAATACGACGCGACGTCTGTATCTAGTTCTACGTAAGGCAATTTAACAGACCTAGTACTTAGCTATAATGATTTTTTTTTTTATCCATGATGGGCTTACTCTGACTCAATCTTATTCTAGAGCAGAGAGGGATCTACCGGTGGAGCGAGCTTGCCCAGAAGATGCCTATTCACTCTAGACTTAAAGAGATTAGGTTATATGCACTGGAAATACAGACGCAGGCAGGAATCCATCTTTAGCCGTGCGCATAATGAAAGATGATTTGAAGCGCTTAGTGCCTAATGGTATATCAACTAAGAACGGATGGTAGCCGGCCGTGCGTCTGGATGTCCGATGAAGAAAGGAGACGGTGGTATGAGCTCATGCAGCCTGGCGCACTCCGAAGTACAACGTAGAAGACCGATAGGCAAGCAACTGCGGCGGTGAGCCAGGCTGTGAAGCTGGTCGCAACAGTTTTTATCGCCTATTAATCTCTTGCTCTGCGTTCCACCGAATCCATTGCAGCAAGTTGGTATTTAGCCGAGCCATCTCAAAGGTGACAGCAGTACTCATGCAAGATCGGACTTGGCTTTATAAAGAGTTAGAAGCTGTCAGGCGTGAAGTGTGCTTGACTTTATTCAGGACGCCCAACTTAGCTGCAATTTGAGCCTTGACTCGATGGTGGTGCCGAAGTTGAAGTCAGAGGACAGCTCCATGCCAAGGAGTTGAAGAGTGTTGGTCACTGGAACAGATGTACCCCGAAAAGTAGGAGAAAAGGTGAAAGGACTTAGTGACCGATACTGATATCACAGGTTTGTGTTAAGGAACAACTTTCTCCAAGGAACACATGTCGAAAAAAAATGGATTTCCCATACAAAATTTGAGTTACTATGGGACTAAACTTTTTTCATATTTAGACCTATGGCCCTTGGGGAAAGTTGTTCCTTAACAATCACTAGCCTGTCCTGTATTTTCTCTATCAGTCACTAGTAAAACTTCACTCTACATAATATTGCATCTTGAAAATAATAGCAAAATTGAAATCTTGGGCTCTAAAGTAACTACCTGCAGTTAAAATTCTCTACCACATTTTTTTTAAGAATTACAACATTTAAAAATAAAATATGAGAAGCAGATTGCAGGTTGCAATGTACTACTTAATATGTTAACATGTTTATATAAAAGAAATAACATAAAAGGTTAAACTTCTTAAGAACTTGAATGGGATGTTCCGAAGATATGGCATATGAATACAAGTGCCCTTTAAATTATGCAATGATTATGAATTTTATTGCACTTACTCCGAGACAGGTTATGACTACCTGTCCAGTATTGTACATTATGTAGGACCAGTTGAGGTCTTTAGCGAAAAGTTTCAGAGTCAACGTTTACACCTAACTTTACAATAAGTACAGACCAAATCAGTATGTTGGTAATTTAACAAATGACAGGCAACTGTGATTTATCTCCCGATTCATATTTTGCAATAAGTAGACTTTTTATTATGTTTTATTAACAAACCAGATCTGATAAAGTGTAAGCGAGCTTTTGTAGGAGTTTGTCAACCGAAACCTCATAAAACTACCTAATACCATAATACTCGTATAATAGTACATTACGTCACAGGCCGAGTATATAGCAATTTCTGGTCGAGTGGCATTGGAAGGCCGAGACGAAGTCGAGGCCTTCTAAAGTAAACGAGACCAGAAATTGTTATTTCGGCCGCGGATTGTATAGTGCTTTCTCCAATTTGCAAGGAATAAATAATAAACATTTAAATCGTGACAAAATTGACACTTCATCTAGTTCGCAAAGCGCATGCGCTGGTTTTGCTTACGTTCCGTTTCATAAAGAATGCGGAAATTCATATTCAGCCTTCAAACTTCAAACAAATTGTGATCTATAAAACACCTAATCACGACTAAATAACCTTTCTTTACCGGCCTAGTCCGGCAATTTCTATTACAGTCCTCTGCGCCTTGACAACATAAATGAGCCCATTGACGTATTCTTTTTAAAGTAATGAAGCCATTTCCGAGCAAATTGGAGAAAAGATTATTTTTGTAGCTGTTCCCTGTTTTACACCAATACTTATTTGAATAAATATAAATTACTTGTTTATATGCGATAGGCACATGAATGGACTCAGCATAAATTGATTGCCGATACTCCATTCACAACTCCAAAATCATTTCACAATCAATAATCAAATGGTCGCTCTTAAAAACTGACAATTAAACAGGTTTGTCAAGTAAACACCAAATGTTGTCACACGGCCGACCATGCTAACTAGATAAACAAACTTGAACCCACGACCCTCAAATGCAGCTCTTCGCTGCAACAACCGTGCCAATTCACACTAGAGTGTAAATTTTGTGAGAGACTAGATATTTGTGATTGTGAACTTCAAATGCTAATTAGTTCCAGTAGACAAAGTTTTCGTCTACTTACGTAGTGCAGCTACACAGTGAAGATTAAACCATAACTGTTACAAAATATTCACAAATATACCTATATCACGCCTTTATCCCTTGCGGAGTAGGCGAGTGTAAACGGCAGTAATAATCGCCAAACAAATTTTAAAACAAAATTAGGTGGTTTAAAAACTATGATGTTCATAGGTCTTTCACCGACAGAAGAATCTCAACCGTTTCTTTTTTATTTTACATTTATTTAATACTAGCCACAGGACGGAAGTAATACATAATATTTAAGTACCTATACTAGGTCCTATAGCAAGAGAAAACAAAACCAATTCTTGTTTGCACATTGTACGTCAACCTCCCAGAAGATGTAAGTGATATCCCACCAAAACATTCACTTCTAAAAAGAACCAAGTCTCGCCTCTCAATGTAAACACTATGTTTTATTTTATTGTGACTAATATAGCCTTGTAACACGTAGCATTCATAAAATTACAAATCAATAAGTTACTAATTTGATGTTATGATTATGATTTTATTGAAATTAACTTTGTGATCTACCTCAATCTTGCTTGAATGAACACCATCCTACTATTTCTACCATCTACTTACCTAGCTATCTACTTTAGTACAAGTCGCCTTTATTTTACGAGACTAAGAAAAATCTAAAGCACTTAGTTATCTATAACACGACCCAACAGATCCAATTACAATTCCGCACCTGCCTACGCCGTTTATAATTAGCAAATATTTATCAATAGCTAGTAGCAAACAAGAACTTAATTAATAAAGTCGTAGCAATCTACCAGGCGACCATAGCTCTAAGGTATCTGCTACCTATTTGTCTACTAGACTAGACGATTAGTTATAATGCCTTGATTACACCAGCCTTCTGAGTCCAAAGAGCTACTACTGTGCTCTCTGTGCTTTTTTTTTAGCAAATAAGTAAATGGAACTTTTTGATCAAAATGTCTTCGGTCGTCTATTATTGACCTCCATTTTGCGTAAATTTTTTTCCTGTGTAGCTTAAAACTGTGGGTTTTAGAAACTAATTCTCTGACTCGATAAGTAGGTATAACAATTTTACATCACACTAGCGGCCCGTCTGCAGTGTTAAGCGCTACAACTCATTTTCCCGCGGAAATAAGACGTTTTCCGGCATAAACATTACATAACATAACATAATAAACCTATTTCTCTTGAATTACTCTATCTATAAAAATACGCATCAAAGTCCGTTGTCTTAGGTGTTGGTTTACGAGAAGTTAGAGAATTCCACGACGGGCAGACCGCAGAAAGCGACTTTATTTTGTACTATGTATTGATTATGATATCAATATCGACATGTATGTTCACGCCAGAATGTATTGGCGACAGATTAGACCAAACGTTTATGCGTGATTACTTGATTAGTGTACAACCTGCCTAATAGGGCAGGCGCCGTGGGCTGGTCTAGCTAATCACGTAATCACTAATCAGCGCTGATAATGATACAGGGTCTTTTTTGATTAGCGGTTTTTTATTTGACCTTGCAAGGAAAATGAGTCCCAGGTGTTCTAGCTAATCTAACTGTTTAACCTCAGAATCAGAATATCGGGATTACTTTTTGTGCATTGGCACAGCATTAGTGCTATTAGCCTTCCTCAAAAATATACATAATAAATATTATTTGAATGCCGGTACAACTATGGTTTTTGTAAAAAAATACATCTTATAAACATAAAAAAAAAGCTTCTGACTACACGAACTAGGCAATTTTTTTCACTTATCGATACTTCTTTCTAAACACGTGAAAGGGATTGAACAACCTAGACGAACCCGGGTGAACCTTGTCGAGTCGAGTACTTCTTTACAAATAGGTAGGTACAGTCTCTCCCGCTCACTCATGAACAATCCAAAGTTTCGTTTTCTTTTTCAGACTGTCACATTTTACAGCGACTTATTAATTGTCACTTTCTAGATGCAGCAACATCAACGAGCAACATTTACTGAATCGCACAAGGAACCATCAAGGAACATAGTTTTATCTGGCTAGTCGGTATCAATGACAAGAAAATCGAAACCAGCTGTTCATGAGTTAGCGTGAGAGACTGCACAATATTGTGGAAACACCGATTTCCGCACGTCCTAACCTAGCTCAACGCCATCAGTCAAATTCAGCACTCTTTCCGCAAAAAGTCTGAAAGGCCTCAACACCTTGCACGCCAAGACGCCGACGCGGAAAGAGCCACAAGGCCGGCCGCTTGACAAATCGGACACTACATTAACATACTCGTTACGAGACCATAAAACGAATGAATAGACTTTTTTGGCTAGCTGGCATGGTGGATCAAGAAAAGTTTTAAAGTAGAATTAATAAAAATCTTAGAAAGACAGCTCTATATCTTAAACTCTACCTTTTAGGTATATTATCAAAAACCCGGTGATAGCAACATTGAGAGATTAAGAGATTGTAGATATAAGGTTTTAGTGTTAGGTATTGTTTCTATTTAGATGTTTGAATTGTTAATTTGTACCCAGATATCCTTTTCTTGTAAATATGGTAGTGCAGTGCCAATTAGATTAGGTTTCAGTAAATAAAAAAATACATTATGGGATAAAAGACAAAAATCGTATTTATACCTATTTGTATTGGCCTTAGTAGCAATATTGCTCAAAAGTTACGAGTAACCTATTCCATTTCCATAGCAAGCAAAACTTTCTTCGCGCCAGTTTTTACTTATTTATTTCAGCACCATCTATGAAAACTTCTTCATACTAAAATTCTTCAAACTCTACACTTCACAATAAAATTATTTACAGCGCCATCTATGAGCACTGTTCATAACTAAAATGAGCAAGCGCCATCTACTATCGAGTAGCAGAACTATCAAGACCTTAGCAGTTAGTTCAAGAACTTACCGGCTGCGTGGCGGAGGCGGCGCTGTCGTCGCATTCGCACCGACAAACTGTCCCAATCTTCATCCATGTTTGGCCGGCCTTCTCTCTCGGCTGCAAACAAAAAATGGGTTATTAGTTGAACCTTCTAAGGTAATTTCTTACAAAAGATACGTTTGAGAAAATACCGACGGGCCAATACTGGGTGAAAATTATACTAGTGACCGATATCGAAAACTCAGAACCGACTGGTGATAACAGTGTTAAAATCCCTGTCCCACCAGTAAAGACTAGTTTTGCTAAGAGATTCCCCACATATGCATATCCAGCAATATACAGGAATGTCCTTAAATACTGCGATATCAAAGGATCTTTATATAGAAGCTAAGAATAAAATAAAAATGTTAAGTTCTCAGACTACGATTTTACTGAGTCGATTATTCCGCAAGATCTGTTATTTTACTGAACACTTATGATTACGCGATATAAATATACCTACATAAATTATACATCACACACTCAATTTGTTCATTCACAAATCTGAATACAATTATAATTAATAACGACACATGTCTTAGGTTACTAGATTGTTGCTTTATATTAGAATAAGATAGATAATAAGAAAAGTCGGATATCCAATGTAAATGGTTTCAAGATACAGGCAACGCCTAGTTTGGGGTCCTCTGGTTAATTGTAGTTTTACTATTTAGACATATGTTTCCTCTAAGAATATTTGTTATTTTATGCTTACCCTAGTCTAAGTTTTATGTCGGATAGCAATAAAGAATTTTTCATTTTCATTTCAGTGTGGGAACAGCTTCCCCCAAGGAACATAGGTCGACATAAAAAAATGAAAAAGCTAATTGAGTTACTATGGGAAGTCCAAAATTTTTAAAGCGGTTTATACAGGGTGTTAGGAAAAGTAGTACGCGGTTTATAATGAGGTCCTATTAAATTAAATTCAAATATTTTCGGGGTAATTTATGTTCTACTCACGAAACTGAGCAAATTTTCTTAGTAACATTTTATCGAAATACGAAAAATAAATGAACAATACAAACTGACATGTTTTGGACTTTAAATGGGAGGTCCAAACTATTTTTTACATATTATTTCGAAAAATGTTAGTAAATTTAATTGATCAGTTTCGTGAGTAGAACATATACCCTGAAGATATTTGCACTGAATTTAATAGGACCTTATGGATACGCAATCGGTGGAAACACTTCGATACCGCTTTCAGGACTGACCTTGCTCAGTGTGTGTGCGGGAGTGTAGATGCGTGGCGACCCTGAGCCCGCCCGCCATCAGGTCGGTACTGCGCTCCTGCTCGACTCCTGGTATAAGCTTTGGTCACTGGCCAGTGGGATATCTGGTAACTGTTTATATAGCGATCGGCGGAAACACTTTGATACCGCGTTTTAGGATCTACCTTGTTCAGTGTGTGTGCGGGAGTGTAGATGCGTGGCGACCCTGAGCCCGCCCGCCATCAGGTCGGTACTGCGCTCCTGCTCGACTCGCTTCCGTCGCTCGGTACCACCAGCCTTACGGACCAAGCTTTGGTCGCTGGCCAATGGGTGACACTTGCAAGCGGTTTATATAGCAATCGGTAGAAACACTTCGATACCGCGTTTCAGGACTGACCTTGCTCAGTGTGTGTGCGGGAGTGTAGATGCGTGGCGACCCTGAGCCCGCCCGCCATCAGGTTGGTACTGCGCTCCTGCTTAACTCCTGGTCTAAGCTTTCGTCGCTGGTTAGTGGGAGATATTTGGAAGCTGTTTATATAGTGATCGGCGGAAACACTTCGATACCGCGTTTCAGGACTGACCTTGCTCAGTGTGTGTGCGGGAGTGTAGATGCGTGGCGACCCTGAGCCCGCCCGCCATCAGGTCGGTACTGCGCTCCTGAGTGGGACATATTTGAAAGCTGTTTATATAGCGATCGGCGGAAACACTTCGATACCGCGTTTCAGGACTTGCCTTGCTCAGTGTGTGTGCGGGAGTGTAGATGCATGGCGACCCTGAGCCCGCCCGCCATCAGGCCGGTACTGCGCTCCTGCTCGACTCCTGGTATAAGCTTTCGTCGGTGGTCAGTGGGACATGAAAGCTGTTTATATAGCGATCGGCGGAAACACTTCGATACCGCGTTTCAAGACTGACCTTGCTCAGTGTGTGTGCGGGAGTGTAGATGCGTGGCGACCCTGAGCCCGCCCGCCATCAGGTCGGTACTGCGCTCCTGCTCAACTCCTGGTATAAGCTTTGGTCGCTGGTCAGTGGGACATATTTGGAGGCTGTTTATATAGCGATCGGCGGAAACACTTCGATACCGCGTTTCAGGACTTGCCTTGCTCAGTGTGTGTGCGGGAGTGTAGATGCGTGGCGACCCTGAGCCCGCCCGCCATCAGGTCGGTACTGCGCTCCTGTTCCACTCGCTTGCGCCGCTCGGTGCCGCCCGTCTCGCGGACTAAGCTTTGGTCGCTGGCCAGTGAACGCACCTGACGGATAAAGATTGTTGATTTCATTGTATCTAACAGATAGATTCTTGGAACGTGGTCATCACTAAATGGTACCTATGAGTACTTACTACCTACATTACATCTACGGCTGACTAATAATAGCAGCACACCAACCTACAGGGGCTCATATTGTTTTCATATTGGGTGAAATTTTGCTAGTGACCGATAGCGAAAATACGGGATGGGCTAGTATTAAGGAACAACTTTCCCCAAAGAACCTAGGTCGAAAATTATAAAAACAATTGGACCTCCCATACAGCTGAAATCAGCTGATCGGCTATTTTGTATGGGAGGTCCAATTTTATGTTATTCCCACCTCCTTGAGGGAAATTGTTTCTTATCACCAGCCGGTTCTGAGTTTTCTCTATCGGTCACTATCACTAGTAAAATTACACCCTAAAGTAGTTACGAAAAATAACCAGTATGAATTGTTTCCTCAAATAGGTTGATGTGCTGCACGTGCTGCTCGTTTTATTATGATATACAATTTAAGAATAATTTCTGGGAATTCGGGAGAAGAATGTGGCTTATAAAATTTCTTTAGAGATTATGAAACCAATAGATGCCAATAGCCATCCAAAAGTAAACGCCCTTTAAAGCATTCACTTCTAATGCAGACACTAACTTTTAGTCAGTCAGACATGTTTACTTATGGGCGTATCTGATTGAGATGATGCAAATGTTGACCCCAGGGTCAGGTGTTGATATCTTGATAGACATGAGATGACGTGAGACTGATACCCTGACATTTATCTTATCTCTTCAGACTCTACACCTGTCTGAGATTAATAAAATAAAATTAATAAAAGCTTGCTCCCAGCATCAGTGAGGTAGGTAGTAGGTGGTACCTACCTACGTGCTCAAGTACATGAAATAAACATAACTTTACTAATATTACTAAACCCTCATCCTGCTATTTAAAAGTCACTCACATTTAAAATTCATCTCTAGAATGGCATAAAACACAAATCTCTACTTTGAACTAGAAGAGAATACAACGCAAATAGCACGCAATGTTTTTTTTTATTTCGAGATTTAATATATAGTAATATAGAGACAATAACTGACAAGGATCAATCAGACCCAGAAAGTTCAATGAACCAGTGGTCATCATACGAAGTTACTGAAAACATAGATTCTCACCTCTTCTTTATCTTCAAGCTCCTCGTCACAAACCCGCTCCTGCTCTTTGGTGTGCCGCCTCTCCGTCACGATCGTGCCATCCGGCCCCAGAGCTCGCAGCTCCTCCTGAAACAAACAAGTTGTTTCAGCTAAAAGCTACTACTATCGACGTAGAAGAAGCAACACGCCAGTCTTTAAGATGAATAAGGATGGCTTGTACCAGAAAATTGGGAAAGGGCGTATGAGGCGCCCCGCACTCAGTGTCGGAGCCAAATCGATGTTAAACCAACTTACTGTGTTTCACATCGTAAAACGCGACTATATGTGTCAGCATGCTTAAAACATGATTAGAAGTTGAAGAAGCAACAACTCTTTAAGATTGGTTACTGATAGCCTGCACCTTGCCTGCACAATAAATTAGGGAGACGGCGCTCGTAGCGCTCTCCACTCAGATGATATTGTGGTCATAGTACATACCACCATACAATCCACCACAAAAGCATTCCCAAGGAGGGTTGACGTCTGGTAGGCGGCCGGTCGTAAAATGGAGCCAAATGCTTTGCAACACGATTTTGTGTTCAACAAAACGTTTTGCGCCGACCCCAAGTGCAGGAAGATGATGATGATGAGTACATACCGTATCATCAGTGTTGATGGTAGTGTTGTACGCGACAGTATCTCTGACGACCTTGGTTCCGCGTGGCGTGCTCGGTGTGCTTCAGTGCTTCATGTGTTATACATACCGTATCATGTGGTTATATATACCACATCATGTTATACATACCGTATCATCAGTGTTGATGGTGGTGTTGTACGCGACAGTATCTCTGACGACCTTGGGTCCGCGTGGCACCAGCGCCAGTTGGTGCTCGGTCTGCGTCTTCAGTGCTTCATGTGTTATACATACCGCATCATTAAGTTATACATACCGCATCATATTGTCATACATCATACCTCATCGTGTTGTCATACATACCGTATCATCAGTGTTGATGGTGGTGTTGTACGCGACAGTATCTCTGACGACCTTGGGTCCGCGTGGCACCAGCGCCAGTTGGTGCTCGGTCTGCGTCTTCAGTGCTTCATGTGTTATACATACCGCATCATGTAGTCATACATACCGTATCATCAGTGTTGATGGTGGTGTTGTACGCGACAGTATCTCTGACGACCTTGGGTCCGCGTGGCACCAGCGCCAGTTGGTGCTCGGTCTGCGTCTTCAGTGCTTCGCGGATGTCATCCTCTTTCGTCTCGCTCACGGCTGCGATCAGAGCCTGGAACAAAAGATATCAACATGAAAATCAAGGTTTCACGCTTTTTAACATACTATTACGTAAGTAACGCATCTTCCGTCCCGTTCCGCTCCAGCGTTCCTCTAAGTCTAAACCTAATGTAATACCTACCATCCATCATCTGCGGTGGGTACTGTTCCGTTTTAAGCATGTTTTAAGACTATCCTATTGTGATGGAGGACCAAGAAGGTTTGCTCAATGTAGACAAAATATTGACAACTTTAAATATTTAATGACATGATGATGACATGTAATAAATAATGTCAATAGATGTCAATCAATGAAAGTGTTACGTAAAAAGTTGCAACAAAAATCACAACATCAATAAAAATGTTTAGGAATCTTTTATAGCTCAATGCAGACAGCAATTTTTACACTATTGGTTATAATTGCGATTGCTACATATGGAAGGATGAATAAACCCGAGCAAAGTTTTTATGGGAACGCAAAACAATACTGGTCAAAGATACCAGCCACCGTCGACGGGGTCCTGGGAGGCTTCGGCTATATCTCCGATACTGATCTACAAGGTTCCCGCGACTTCATTAACGATATTCTGGCAAGCAAGAATCCCCCCAACACTAAATTGGCCATCGATTGTGGAGCAGGTATCGGCCGAATAACAAAAAACGTCCTGATCAAAATATTCGACAAAGTTGATCTTGTCGAACAAGATGAGAAGTTCATATCTGCTGCTGTAAAAGCGATCGGACCCAATAATGAAAAATTGGGAACTGTATACAAAACTAGCCTACAGAGCTTCTACCCGGATAAAAAATATGATGTAATTTGGATTCAGTGGGTTTTATGCCATTTGAAAGATGACGACATGTGCAAGTTTTTGAGTAGATGTCGTAAAGCATTGAATCCTAATGGTATTATAGTTGTGAAAGAAAATGTGAATAGTGAACTTGACGTAGAATACGATGAAGAAGACTCATCGGTTACTCGACCTCTGGAGCTTATATTGAAGATATTTGAAGTGGCTAAACTGATAGTGATAAAATCTGAAGTTCAGAAAGGCTTCCCTGACGAGATTCACCCGGTTCACACGTTTGCTCTAATCCCTCGACCAGAGCTAGATTTAGATGATTGAATATTCTGAATTATTCATAAAGTTTTATTACATTACTTTAATTATAGTTTGTCTGCAGTAAGTAACCATTTAAAAACTTATAATAAACATAGTAAAATAGTCATTTTATTGTTTAAGTTTCTAAACACAAGATGGTAAGACCAATTGTTATCTTGTAGGCGTTATATTCTTTAGTACTGACTAGTAAGTTTTTGTAAACGCTATGCTCTAGGTATACCTACACAGTACAAATTTCAATGTTTAAACCGCAATAGACTGGTAGACACAACAAATGCTTTATCTTAAGGTCCCTGAAACACGAGCACACGAGCTATCATAGTTTAGTATTCTTGGCCAAAACCAACTAGAAGTATTAAGTGATAGATTTCTTTCAGCCGCCACCATCGGTAAAGAGCTTTATGTAGCTACTAAGGTTGCTAGCTCACACGTAAGGTGTGTATCGACTAGCGACTAGCCACTGTAGGTTTGCCGTTCTACCCATAAACTCAGGGTGAATTGCTAGCCCACGACCACTTCATGTCATTGTACAGCAAACACAAGTTATTAGTGCAGTTACACGGCAGTAAGTCGGCCTGGCGGTATCGTATCTTGACGGAGTGGTGGAGCGTGGATTCGTGGCTCGAGTTCGTGACGCGGTACTTAATAAAGTGGGATGCGACACGCCGCTGCGACATTCGCAAGTGCATTCACCGTTTTGGTATTGTTACGAAATATTACACCATGATGGCAAAAGCTGTGGAACTATAATTAGATGAGACTTTTATCAGAGTAGTCCAGGTCAGTTTTCAGTTTTTATTTGCATTGCCATGCCACATGGTTACATGAGATCTTAAAATTATCACAGAGTATTTACAAATCACTAGTTGTACCTACCTATTGCTTGGTGAAACTGGTTTCAAACCATTTCCAATCAAATTATAGCAATAAAACTTGTCTTAATCAAAATTCTGATAAAGTTATCGCTTAATTATAGCCCGGCGCCTATAACAATTCACAATTTGGTGTCGCAGATAATTTCCGACCAAATTTGTGGTTGATGTTCGATCAGTGAACAGTTATTGAGCTTGATTCCGGATGCTATTTCAAACCTAATAACTTAACCTTTACTTAGCGTTGACACATTTTTCTTCCAATATATTATGTGACTTAATTGTATTAAGAAATGTGATTAGGACACTCTCGGCATTTTTATTTCTAAATAGTTGCATGCAAATATTAAGATAAGCCGAAATATTCAAATTTCAACAAGTCGATTTCAACAAGACGATTTTAAAGTTGTATAAATTTATTATGTTGCAAGCCAACAAGAAAATTTGTAATTTTTCATTTAATTAATTGATAATTCTGCTCAAAACTGTGCAAGCATACTGAAATAGCAACGCGGAGAGCATGATACTTTGAGAGTTTTTGAGTCATTGGTTTTACATATTGAAATTTTATTTTCATTGAATGGAACTCAGAATCTAGTGGCGATAAGGATCGATCCCGTAGGTGTTGGGATAGATGGGACGAAATATGACTGAATACTTTGGACGCCCTGTATTTGCGGAGTTCACATTTTATTTTTCTATATTTTGACCTAGTTACTTTCGTGACAGTTGTCTTTATCACCAGCTGGTTCTGAGTTTTCGCCTATCGGTCACTTGTAAATTCTCATATTTTCTGGATTGATATGGCAACAGAATCGATCCCTAGTTATCGAGCACGTACGTAGCTACATAGGCTGGTCCAACTGGGGCACTCGGCTTAATTTTACGCCCCGTGATTTGCGGGTACAGTTACTCCCAGCATTGGTACTTCTAGTACTATTCGTGATTCAGTTGTTGTATTGAGATTGACTCCTAAAATACGCCCCGCCATTAAACAGTGTGCTGGCTTTGTAAATGTCACAGGTTGACTCCGCTCTACGAATAGAGACCAATGGAATTGCGCTACGTCCAACATACATACAACTTCTGGGTTCTAAAGTATTTTTACGATACACTTGACGACCGTTCACCGCAATCGCCGCGTGTTCTTCTAAATGTCACAACACAACCTCTTGCTTCACTTTTTCTCAGCAAAAACAGGATAGAACGTTACTTTATTTTACCATAAGTATTGGTCACCAAATTAATTTCAAAAACCCGTCGGTTTCACACCATAGATTTTGTATAACATAATTGTGTAAGTTTACGGTTCAAAACATTGCTGATTTTGGTGATATTTTTTATTTTTCCAAAATAGTCTAATTTGGATCATTGGTAGTTCACGGCTTGGTATAACCTGTAATATAAACTAATATCAACTGTTTCAATAGCGGCTGCAAAGCAAGTCATGACTCGCATCACAGTATTAAATCGATACGCATAATTATGTAATTATAAAATGAGATGTTGAATCGTCGGTTGTGTATTCGTATAAAGCTGTATTGAGTAATAAAAATTCCAAATGTCAGGTTGATGACCCGAGGAATCGCAGTCTGGAGGACACGAGATTTACAAATGAAGCGAAATTTCTTTAGAAAAGTAAAAGCCGTTTCTGAATAAAGTTATAAACTACGGGGATAAAATAAGACGTTTTGCCTTTTTTGATATTTTATCATGTAACAGCCTAAGTAGGTACATGCCGTTGACTGATTTGGAATAAAGCTTCAACAATCTTATAATCTACTATGTAAGCCTACTTTCTTTTTACCAAGCACTTGAATTTAAATACTCATATTCTATACTTTATGATTACCTACGTGACTGTACGTACGTTATAGATTCGGTAGAACGCTATAGGTACTCTTAAATTTCTAACTATAGAATCAATTGTGAAGAGACCCTCACTGAGGTAATTGTAGGCTGTTTATTGTCAATCAGAAAAATAGCAATAGAAATTTATACAGAATGTTTTAATTGATCCTTTTTCCTTAAATTTGCGAGTAAAGTCTCTTTTTTCACCTGCGTTTCTATTTCCTGTCACTTATCTTTAATCTGAATCTTAGTTAAGGTAATATTACAGCAGAATCAAGACCTTGCGTCTGGAATATTTAAAAGCACGGAACATTTTTTATTGTGTATGTAACAGAATGCGGCCACTACTCGTAAATATGAACCAGCCAGATCAATCGTCAACCATGTCGTCAACAGGGTGGTCAATGGAACTACTTATTTATACTGAGTTATAAACACAGCTCCTGTACAGAAGGTTTAGAAAAAGAAATAGCTATATACTCGTACTTACTGCAATATATTTTTATGCTACCAAAAACCCTCAAAATGCTTTAAAAGTTTATCCACTTAACTGGTCACGATCACGGTCATGGCAAATCTCGTTTTGGAGATTTGCCAAAAAAGTGTAATAATTCTGTTTTGAGGGCAAAAAACTTTAATGTGATCCCAGAACCTGTCTCAGGGAATCTGCGCACAATTTAGCTAAAGACTGGTTTCTAAGGAGTTAGTTAAAAAAGTAACCAAAGAATACTGGGTACGTTATAACTTAAAATTCTTTCAGCCGCTCTAGAATCACTAAATTTATGAGATCAATGTTTTACTACTTGCTATAAAAAACCGTATAAATTGATCCATTACACAGATCAATGAGTAAGTTTGATAACAACTTACTAACATTGCTACTAAATATTAAAGCTACAATATCCCACTGCTGGACATAGGTATCTACTCATTACCCTTAGCAGGCAGATGGGCGAGCGCATTGCAAGATGTTGCAGATATTCATAGAGAACGCTGCTGCCCAGTCCTCCGATCCATCCCTTAGTCGCCTTTTACGATACCCACTTCTAGAAATAGGGTGATGATATTGTAATTGTAAGCCGGCACCATAGGGCGTTACTATTAATTGCTACTAATGTTGCTGTTAGTTAATCATTAATACCTCATAGTTCACTACCTAACAATTTTTCCACAAATTATTTATGTACGTTGTAAGAAGGTAGGTACTAAAAGTAGTTAATGGGTTTTCTTTTACTTTATTAGATAATCTTTTACTTATATTTTATTGTGTTTCCAAAATTAATTATAGGTGCTCATCAATCACAATTAAACGTAGGAATTGTAAAACATAGAGTAAAATCAGTTAAAATTATTGTTTTATTGTGATTATTCTTCTTCTTCTTTTCGTGTGGGACACCGAGTCGTTCAACGACCCGATGAATAGTGTCAGAGTTTTTTCAACCGCCTACTGCAAGTAGCAGGCCTCTGACATGGTTGTGTAACGACCGCAGTCATAGATAAAAGCAAACCGGGACCGACGGCTTAACGTGATTATCCGAAGCTAGAACCATCTTACTTGGTGGACAATCAGGTGGTTAGCCTGCAATGTCCTAACCAGACTGGGGAACAAATCTTGCAAAGTGATAAATATCAACTTGTGAGTAAACTTCAATGGGAAATTGAACCGGCAACCTTTGTATGGCAGGCAGGCATACTTAACCACTGCGCCACATCAGCTACGACCACTAACTAATAAATTGTTATTATTAATAGATTTTGAATCCAACTCCTTCATCTACCTACACTAACGTTTATCGTATTGTGTCGAGTGTAGAAAACACGTGAGGGTTCAGAGGTCGCGAGAAATTTTATTGTAGAAATTGTTTTGTATAGGAGACTGCCTGCAAACGCATAGGTACACTTGACTGTTTAATACATCGACACAGACTGTATGTAAGTAATTATTGCAAATATTATAAATCTCGGTTATTAGATATGCGTCACTGATGGACAATTTGTTAGAAATGATCAGCAAGCACAAAGTTTGTGCTAATAATAATTGTACTAATCGAGAAACCGAACTTAGACATGATGGTTTACTTACAGTGGCTTAGGTATTCCAGAATCTCACTTACCCGGTTAATCTGTAAATTTATATTTATCTCCGTAAGTCAAAATTGCCTAACCTCCTACTGCCTTTTTCATACATAAACACGACCGCAATGTATTTTCGATTTGTTTTAGTGCTAGACTGACAACTCTCTCTCGTTTTATGTGCATTTGCAAACATTTCTGCGCGAACATCAATGTGTTGAATGGAATAATAGTCGTTTTCATCGTAAGTGTCAGCAATTTCCTCTGTAAGTAGTAAATTCACTCAGTCGCCTGGCACATTTTGTATCGGAGGTCCAATTTTTGTTTTTCATATTTCGATCTATAATCCTTGGGGAAAGTTGTTCAGTTTAACGGGCTGGGTCACCCCTTAAAATTTTTGCATTTGATTTTTTCACACCTTATAAGTACTTTTTTAATAAAGAACGATGATAGTCTTTCTTAAGGCATTGTTTCTACTTTAAAGTGAAATTTACATAGATATATTGAATCCTAAACACTATTCATGGTCTTAATTATACCTACATCCATGAATCTCGTAAGATCATAATTAAGCGATACATACTAAGCACGATGAACCTGAAATGCGGATTCTAGTTCATGCGAAATGTGTTTACTGCTGTAACTGTAATTAGATTTTATTGTCCTCCTACAGGCAAGGAAGTAAGTATGTAGTTAGTTATTCATATTTCATTCTAAGAGTTGGGTTGTATTGTAGTGTATTCATCCAGGGAATGGGCAGCAGCGTTCCCTGTAAATGTAACATCTTGGCACTGCGCTCGCCAATGCGCCTGCCAAGCGTGGTGAGTATGGCAATACCCCCCGATAGGGGGAGGCCCATGTCCAGTAGTGGACTGTTGTGGCTGTTATGGTATGGTTATGGTAGTGTAGCAGTACGTAAATAAGAACAAAATGCATCGAACAGTCTAGATAATTATCTATTTCGTTGTCATGTCATATTGTTATCGTTTCATTATCATTTTTAATGGCGCTTTCAATGTATGATAATCTGAACCATTTATTTGTCTTGCCTTCCGCCGTTATTAAACGAAGAAATTCAAGAAAAGTAGCCAACTGTAAAGAGAATGACAAAATTTATCGATTAGTAAAAGTTAAAGTCATATCATCAATAATCAGTTTCATGATCATGACAAAGTTGCACATAGCTAAAGTGCATATAACGGCTTTCAATTAAAATTAAGCACAGAGCGAGCAATAAAACCTACATAATCTGGCTCCGAGCATCAACTCGACTTTCAGTTACCTTTCACAGAGCGTTCGCACGCTCTTCTAACACCTACACTCTTGAAAGATTTGTATCGGGCGTAGAGCTGCAGAATGTGATTTGATTACCTATCTTGCGGATGAATGTGTCTTTGTGTTGTCGTGTAGATGACCTTCAAGTAACAAAATCTCAAACATAAGGTAGCAGTTAGCACACCTTCAGATGAGTAACTAACAAAAATTGTATACCTACCATGGATTCTTCATCAAACAAATTCCACTATTTCTTTACTTCTCTAAGCCACGACCCACACTGCTCTTCTTACAATATTCTATTTTATTTTACTTTGCTAAATTTATTTATTGAACTTTATGCGCAAATATGTACACGGGTGAACTTAACGGCTTAAGCATTATCTTCCAGTGTAACTTACGGCATGTGGAAAAAATATATATTATATCACTCAATTATCCCTTTCGGGGTAGGTAGAGCTTAAGTGGCTGTAAAAAATAAACACCGCGTATAACAGAAGTTTAAGAGTCATTCAGAAGACTGTGCATCACCATAGAGACAGTTTGTCAGCCTATCACCTAAAATTGCAATACACATCAACTCTCAATTCCCCTATACGTCTTCTAGACACGGGAAAAATATACGGGGTGATGCTATGCTATGCTGGCACCACACGACTTGATAAATTAGCGAGGAATTCGTCAAAACGCAGCAGTATGCGCGTGAGTCGCGAACGTTGGTTGCAGGCTGGCTCGGTGCGACCGGTTCCCGGCAACAGCCGGGGTAACTTTTACTCGACCACGCCAAATACGGTGAAGGGTATGGGAGCGGTTCGGCCCGGTGACGATAAATCTATAAAACGAAGGCTGTTGCTTCAATATTGCATTTTTGGACAATGTTCCTCGTATTCACGGACATGAATCAATGAACAAACTATGAAAAACTGACTAAAAACCTAGGAAAAAATTTAAGGCCTTCGGTTGATCGGTAGAGAATGCCTCGTGGCATTAGGCCCTCCATTTAAACTTCGTCTAATTGGTTTCAAAATAAATAAGCATCTTTACACACCAGTTAAAAATAGTTATCATATCTCCTGACTCCAAAAATACTTTCAACTTATGATTCTAGCTAAAACCATATTACACCACATATGAAAAGACGATTAGATCTAGCTGAAGTTTTCTCGGTAGTATTATTACAGGAAAAGTCGTTTATGGCGCTACTTAAGTTGTAAGTAAGATGATACTTAATGCAATAAACCTGACCGCAAATAACGGTCGCATTTCCGTAAAACATAAGTATATCTAGGATCAAAGTGTTGGTTGAATGAAGTATAAACGTTTGAAACAGCTTTAGGGAAAGTAAATATGAAGAAAATATAGCAAGAAGTAATAAATAAAGTAGTTCAAAGTATTACTTGGCTCGGAACTAAAGCTTACGCTACACTTTCAAAAGTTCGCAAAGTTCAGTGAACTAGCATTTCTCCACTCAGAGTTATCAAAAGCACGAATCAGACAAGCCTTCCGCTGTCATAGCTGGCCTCGGTGGCCACACAAAGTAAGAATAAGTGGGGGATCAATACAGAGAGACGGCTACAGTGCGCGCTCAAGTTCATGACTATCCTAAAGTAAACACCCGCCTTGTCGTACTCGCCAGAACCTCTGTGAGCGCGATAAGGAGGCGCATATTTCAGGATGTTCATGACTTGGAAACGTACATGTACAAGGAATCGACACGACACTCAAAACAGACATCTACACACACCGTCGTTTACGTGTAAAACCAAACCGAGTAGTAGATGAAAAAATGACGAGTCGCAAGTGCATATATTTTTGTAGTGTGATATAACGAAAGTAATGTGCCTAAGTATGGTTAACCCAGATACCCACCTCATATCAACAATACAATAATTGTAGGTATAAATAATTGGAAAAAGGGACGAGCTGTCCTTCTGTAAATTCTCTATTTTGTGTCAGTGGCCACTAGTTGCAAACCATGATTTATACCTGATTCAATTCAATTGCACCTAGATTTATCTAACGTGTATGCTTGTCGTGACTTTGATTTAATTGAATATTGTACAATGTCTCTTTACAAAAAGAGCAAGTTATGGAAGTTTGCAGAGAAGACACGATAATCCACTTCGGTAGTAATCCACGATAGTATCGTAGGTACTGCAGGTTGTTAGCAAAGTATTTTGGATAGCAGAACTTGTATTGCAACATCTAAGTATCTTGCATAAATGTCAAACTTCTTTGATAGTGCGGTAGGAGTCAGTAAATATTTAAATGTAATTGATAGAATTTTTCGCTACGTTTTCGCTTCAGTTTATGAGTAAAAGTCATATTTACCTACTAATTTGGCGACTAACCATTCTCATATTTTTTAAAAGCAAACACATTCGTATGATTGTAAAAGAGTTGCTCTACAGTTTTCTGGATGTGTGACGTGTGACGAGCGATTGCTAATTAGTAGGTAAGGTACTATTTATTTTTGTATGTAAAGCAATAAAAGCAACATATCCCGAATTTACAACATTATTGTTGACATCCTGCTCAAATGTCATATAATAATGATAGAGCGGCAAACAATAATGTTGTAAATTTGGGGTATGTTCTTTATCAACGCCAGATATAAAGTAATTCTGCTGATACACCCTGTACCTACTTGAAACTTGATCAGTTGCAACTAAGTTGCAGGTGACAGAATTAATTAGAGGTGGCAGGATATTTATCAGTTGGAGACGACGACGTGTGGCAACAAATTGAATTACTCACTCCTTATTTAGCTACTTTCTTGCAGCATGCTTTTATTTCCAAGGATAGATAAGTATTCTGTTTGAAGATCAAAACCTTTCTAAGACGGCCAAAAATATTTCAGACAGATACAATGTGTGTACTCCGTTACAGCGTACCTGGTACAAAAATGGAGCCATAGTTTACTAATTTTAGTAGTTTAGTAAACTTATAATCTTATTTAGTGATGCCGGTAAAAACGTTCTATCGTTAGTAAAAAATCGCAAGTTGGTCAAGCTACTTGTAACTCTGTTATCAATAAAGTTTCCTTCACTTATTTTACAATGGTTCGAGTCATTTCAGAGGCCTAAAATCCCTAAGATTCCTGAAATAACTAATTGTATTTTTATGTTTACTAAGAAAAACTTACTTACACATTATTACATAATTATAGCGCTAAGATGTCTGAATAAAACAGTACGATCTATCTCCCTCGCGTCGCCCGATACATTTGTCCCAACATTTTATCTAGGCAGGCAATTAAATGAAAAACTCCTGCAATAAATAACTTGGTAAATGCTTGGTAAGTGTACTGACATCGCGTGGCGTCGCTTGCTAAGATACGGTGATATCCAGGAACTAGGAATAAGGGAGATGCGACGCTACAATGTCACCGAAGGAAATGAAACTCATTAAACTGTGCTACTACTAAACTTACACATGCACAATTGCACATAACGCACATTTTGAGACATAATTGCATGTAGGTAGCATCGTAATATCAAATTGAAACTCGCGCAGGGTGCCTGTAATATGTGGGAAACTGGAGTCATGTTGATAAGACGCCTAATTTATGGTTAATACTGATTTTACATCTGTATTAGTACATATATGATTAACACTGATTTAACAATATTCCCTTCTTATTCATAGTTTTAATGGGTTCCATGATATTTATTACTAGTGACTTTTGAAGTTTTTGATTACTAATACTAGTTTAAAAACTTGTTATACACAAGTGAATACAAAAAGACATGGTGCAAAATGCACTGATACAACAGGCACTGCTACTTGTTTCAGATCACTGCATCTTACTCATATTATTGGCTCTAAGAAAGATAGTGAGTGGGAATTTTAATCGTTACCAGATTTATCACTAGAGTTTTGAATGTAAGTGGACGGAATGGCCGACGCATCTTTTTTTCACTTTTCCTTGCTTCATTTTATGAAGTCATTTTCTGTAAAAGTGGTTATGGTAATTTTGTTGTCTTTTCAACAAACAGTAAACATTTGTAGAAAGAAAGTTATTTGTTGTTAACTTTTGCCAACGCACAATGGTGAAGACGGATTGTAAAATAACCTTAACTTTCGGATCGTATAACCGCCAATACGTAATTTGCGGTAACATCATCTTTAAATCTACTTAAATATACATTTAGTGCATAGAGCAATCAGTAGATATAATATTTGTGAAAATTTGCAGTAAACCAAATCTCATTTTCATATCAAGTAGGTATATCAAGTCTTCTTCTATCTCGTGTGGGAACACCGGGACGTCCTTTACCTAATTCTGTGAAATTAAAATTGTATACAGTTTTGGTAAATAAAATATGCATTCAATCCTATAATTTACACATTCACCCTATTCCTATGAATGAAACCTACTACCTTCCTAGACTACTTATCTGCAGCCTGTGCAATGTACCTGCGCGTGGGTAGGTACAAGATAAACGTTTCCCAGGCAAAGGAAAATGAAATGTCTGTAGTATAGTCTATCGATGATTGATATTTGCAACCACTAAAATCTCACATTCACCCTATTCCTATGAATGAAACCTACTACCTTCCTAGACTGGGTACCTATCTCGATCCGGTGCTATGTACCTGCGCGTGGGCACAAGATAAACGCGGAGCATTCATTAATGTACCCGCTAGCCGGCTAATGGTTTCCTAGGCAAGGGAAACTGTTAAATGTTTGTAGTATTGTCTATCAATGATGAATATTTGCAACCACTAAAATTGCACATTTACTCTATCCCTATGAATGAAACCTACTACTACTACCTTCTTTAAATCCTACAATAATATGTAGCTGGTGCAATGTACCTGCGCGTGGGCACAAGATAAACGCGGCGCATTCATTAATGTACCCGCTAGCCGGCTAATGGTTTCCCAGGCGAAGGGAACTGTTAAATGTCTATAGTACTGTCTATCGATTTGGCTGGTAAGTATTTGCAAGTAATAATTGAAATATTTAATCAAATCCTTACTTTTTAAACCGATTTCATGTTTATTTTACCTAGTTCTTAGCTATATCACTACAGTGAAAACGAGAAACCTATACAAAACAGATCTCATAATGTGAAAACGTTAAAAACAAACATCAAATTATAGTTTGTGGGATCAAAAATCTGCTTTTGTTTATACCCAATTTAAAACATTAGTTTAATGTTTAATATAAGATACAATTAGAAACTTAGATACTTAGGTAGCTACTTACCCATCTTTATGGTCATGCACGATTGAGACAATACTATCTACAGAACCAGAGAAAGTAATTACACAATATCCAACAAGACTTTGTCATGAGAGCTGCGGGCGTATCTAAACAGATTTAGGTAATATCGTCAGCAAATCCACCTACTCATTTAAGAAATCAAATTATATTGGTTTTTCTTGGTTTCTGTTTCAAAAACCAGTGTAAGTTGGTCCCTTAAATGGGGATGTTATTTGCTGGCAGTTGTACAATTAAATTGCGTCTCCTTCGTTCGTCTCGCACGTTTCTTATCGCGCCCATCGCTTGTTTTAGAAACCGATTGCCAGAGACAAATGGGTAGATAACCGTAGAAATTGTTTTACAGTCATTCTTGCATTACGAAATAGGTACTTATAATGACGATACTACATTATTTGTTATTGTTATTCAGATTTATTATCTAAAAGTTATGACATTTTATTTTGGATTTCGTAGCTTGCGAAGAGGACGCAGCAAAGACGCTGCAAAAAGCAAAATATATGAACACAGAACAAACCAGTGATATGAATAATTATCCATGGAAGCAACTTGTTATATGATTTTAGGTGAGCACTTCTTCTTTAACATAGTCTTTAATAATTTAATCTTCAAATCATACAAAACAGGCTATTCAAGAAAAAATCGTTATCGACCACCTGCTGTCTTCTGTAATTTAATCTATGGGTAAGTGGAATAATAGCCATTGGTGAGAACCAATGCTCAAGTAAAAGCATTGTCAAGTGTAAGCCTTTTGGCATTGACCTTTATGTGACCTTTGAACTTCAAAAGAAACGAGTGATAAATGCAAATCACTATGCCATAGAAAAGCTAATGGCTCGCGTTGATGTCTTTTGTATAGTGCATTATTTTCAGATTCAACTTGGTTTATATATTTTTAAAACCCGATTTTGAAGAGGAGAATGTTTGGAAATTAACATAGATATGTATGTTTGTCCTCACATATCTTAGAATCAATCTCCTAATTACAATATGATTCTTTCCTCTATTGTTTAACCTAGAAGTCACAATTTATTTGATCAATTCGTCGTTACACCCCAACCCGCAAAAGTTGATTCTATAATAGTGCATAGAACGTTCATTGTGAATTCGGTATTAGCGAAAATACAACTAGTTTCTGAAAAAAAGCTTTCTACACAGTCTATATCAAGACATCTCATTTCTTTGTAGCCTTCCTATATTAGTACCTACTCGTAAAAGTCGTACACTGAAAAAGTTGCGGGTACCATCGACCGGCCTTCGAGCGATCTTCAAGGTTTTATTATCAGCTTATAGCCACGACAGGTTTCCTTTTAACGACATATCTGCAGCATCAGCTCTCGTACTCTTACTTCCGCTTTCGAACTGGTATCGACTGCAAGAACAAGGTCCCATTTATGGACTTGGAAAACTATGTTATAAGATTTTCATGGCGAGGTTGTAATAGGCTTGCATAATTTTATGGCTTAAACTTAACAAGGGATGACTGCCAGCAAAAAAGAGTTAAAGGTCGGTAACTGACTTCATTCCGCTACCTTTTGATGACTTTACGGTTAGGAATAGTTTAGAAACCGCAACAAATTTAAAATCGGATCTATAGTTTCACGATAAAGAATCAGAATAAAAAATGCAGTCGTTTAGAGTCTCCACTGCGAAGAAAGTTTATTTCTTTGCTATATTACGATTGCCATTAGTACTCATTTTATCTTCAGACAAATCTTTAGACAGCAATAGATTTAGTCCAGGAAATAGTAACTCAAGCGATACGGCATCACCATCCTCCTCATCTCGCCACGTTACACTGTACGTCATTTCTAATCGCGATAGCCGCAGAAACAATTTGAACGTTTTCCGCAAGTAGACTACAGGTGGGGTCGAGCCGCGCACGATTCCCGAGGTATCTGCCGCGCGCATCGGCCTTGAGAAAGCCGAGCCTGCCAGCCAGCCTGCCAGGTTGGAGTGAAGCCCGGTCCGCCACAGACCTGGTTCGCCACACACAATAAAAGTTTTCCTACGTCTTAGAATAGCCGCAAAAACAAGCTGTACTTTTTCCGCAAGTGGACTACAGGTGGGGTCGAGCCGCGCGCGATTCCCGAGGTGTCTGCCGCACGCATCGGCCTTGGGAAAACCAAGCCTGCTAGCCAGCCTGCCAGGTTGAAGTAAGACCCTGTTGGTCACTGTCCTAGTTCGCCACATATAAAAAAGTTCGGCTACGTCACAGAATAGCCTAAGAAACAGTTTTCACGTTTTTTGCAAGTAGACTACCAGGTGGGGTCGAGCCGCGCACGATTCCCGAGGTGTCTGCCGCGCGCATCGGCCTTGAGAAAGCCGAGCCTGCCAGCCAGCCTGCCAGGTTAGAGTAAGACCCTGTTGGTCACTGTCCAGTTTGTCACATATAAAAAAGTGTAGTACGTCGCAAAATAGCAGCAAAAGTAATAGGAATGCTTTCCGCAAGTAGACTACAGGTGGGGTCGAGCCGCGTATGATTCCCGAGGTATCTGCCGAGCCTGCCAGGTTGGAGTGAAGCCCGGTTAGCTACAATCCTAGTTCGGCACGCAAAAAAAACGATCCGATACGTCTTAGAATAGCCGCAAAAACAAGCTGTACTTTTCCCGCAAGTAGACTACAGGTGGGGTCGAGCCGCGCACGATTCCCGAGGTATCTGCCGCGCGCATCGGCCTTGAGAAAGCCGAGTCAGAAGGCTTGGTTTAGACTATTTTATAGAATATCACTCACGTTGAAATGTGTGACATGTGAGATGCTACCCAGGGCTGGTTGGGTGCATCTCGCTGACGTCAAATTAGACCAGCTTGACGGCGACTGGTTTAACCTTGAGGTTTAACCTGCCAGCGAGCCGAAGTTGGAGTAAGGTCCGGTCCGCCACAAGCTTGGTTCGACACACACAGAACGTCATAGAATAGCTGCAAAAACAATCTGAACTTTATGTAAACTACAAGTGAGGTTGGGGCGCGCACGATGCCCGATGTATCTGCCGTTTCCATTGATTGCCAAGTTTTCATCAGAGAATCTGTCCTGATTTGCCATAGTCCCGTTTCGTCGCGTTTATATTCATACAATGTAAATGACAAGTTTTCACGTTACCATAAACCCGCTACTCGCCCGAACTTTTTTCAGTTTTTACTGCGTCCTTATTTTGCAGCTACCGGCCTCGTGATACCTCGATAAATCTGCACATTCTGAGTCACGCGCCTGCACACTTGTGGGACGGCAAATTTTGTAAGTGCCAAACCGAACCTATAAAAAAAACGTGACAAAACGGGACCGTGACGAACTGGTACTGAGTTTGTCTGCCAGGTTTCCAAGTTACCGCCAAGTCGCCGCTCGCTCGCGCTGACCTTTCTGTTCTTACAGCGTCCTTATTTATGGCTACCGGCCTAAAGATAAATCTCCCGATTTTGTACCGCGTGCATCCGCGTTTCTGTATCTGTGAATTCTGCTGGCGCCTATTTTGGTACCTCTTATACCTTTTACCTACGTACGTAATACGTACCCTATTAACTACGTAGTTACGTTTTCATGAATAAAGAAATTATTGCCGCACGGAATTCGAAACAGGTCAATTTCTTAAACTTTAATGTAAAACTTTCGTAAGCAATCAATAGGCAGTATCAACGACTATAGGGACTAGGTATGTTTGTTTACATTTCCCACAGCCTCTACTCGTAAATATTATGTATTGACCCAATCACCTCGTCTAGTTTCACTATTACCTATAATTGGATGAACATAAACATAAGTGAAATTATTTCTAAGTACTGCAATCTATTAGCTCTTTGCCAATCTATAAATAAACGATTACCTACATCCGCAGGCAAAATGACGTGAACATATTAGTACATGCAAGCAAAGGTCTATTAAATTGCTACATACGTATTATTATTACACGTTTAGATTAGAGACTAGTTTTAAACATCGATCAAGAAATGATCAACATTCCAATTAAAGTATTTGCAATTGCCTTTTTATTTAGAAGTGTAAAACTAGCTCTAAAGCGTGCAAAAAATATGAGTGATGATAAGCAGTAATGTAGTCCATCTATACTATAGGTAAGTGTGCCTGCATGCCAACCCATTACTATTGGGATAATGGATTTTTACTGGGATAATAGTCATAACGACTATCGTTAAAAGTTATCACTATTAGGTAGCACTATCAACAATAATACTTATCTATCACTATTATCCCATCATAAATAATAAAGTATATCCCAGTAATAATAATGCTGTAGTAATGGAATGAAGCCCTTAGTTGTAGTAGAAGAATCCTTTTTGTCACTAGATAGAAAAATGTAGTATAAAGCTTCGGGCGCTACAAAGATACGAAATTGCACATGCGTCGATATTTTAAAGGTCAGAAGCTACTTTTACGTACCAAAGGCCACCTTAAATATTCTCGACTAGTCAATGAATAATTCTATCTTCGATGCTCGTTTGCGACATCCATGACATTCGTAGAGTATTTAGAATCTTCATTACATGGTTAGTTCAATTATGAGTGGAATTAAACCATATGATGAAGCTTGCTTAATCATTTTGGGATTGTAATGCACTACAGCATATATTATCTCACAAGTGAAAATAAGAAATAGATAAATGACATGCACGATCGGGATCGAACCCGGGCCGCATGTAATGTTCACTGCTTCTTATCATTATCGATGCACGGCCGATCAACGCCAAATTATCTATCTCTTGATGCTGTCTCCAAGCGACGATCCAGCGACATCTGTAGAGCATTTGATATACGGCGACATTTGGCGTTCATCGGCCGTGCATCGATAGCTCAGTGGCAGAGCGGTGGGCGTTTACTCATGCGCCCGGTTCGATCCCCGGTCGATGCCGTCATTTTATCTATTTCTATTTCACTGTGAGAATAATATAGCACAGGAGCATTACAATCCCATAGATTGATTTACAAGTCATCATATGGTTTGAATTCCACTCATAATGTGGACTAACCATGGTAAAGTTCAAATACTTTCTACAGATGTCGCTGGATCGTCGCTTGAGACGAGCATCAAGAGATAGATAATTTGGCGTTCATCGGCCGTGCATCGATAGCTCAGTGGCAGAGCGGTGGGCGTTTACTCATGCGGCCCGGGTTCGATCCCGGTCGATGCATGTCATTTTATCTATTTCTATTTTCACTTGTGAGAATAATATAGCACTGTGAGTGCATTACAATCCCAATAGAATAATGCTAGCTAGAAAATCCGGACCACCAATTTTACACGGAAAAAAAATTACGGATGTATCTGAAACTTTTTTTAAGTGTGTAGCTACTATCCCTGTTTAACATCTTTTGTGTAGCATTCAACTTTACCTTGGATTATTTGGGGTCCGGAACCTCCAAATGCTCATAGGATCTGGCTTTATTGATATCTGGTGATTTATTTCAGCTGTTTCATAATAAATTGCCGTTGACAGTTATTGTCTGATATTGCTGTGGTTTGAGAATTGTTCAGAATACAACATTGTTTCAGCATTGTCCCGCTGGGCGGTGATGTCGTCGCTTCTCTAGATGCTATCACCTTTCAACTTTGTACTGTCGCGCGCTATCAGCGGCTAAACATTATTTATTGAGGCACATATTGGCAGTCCAGTGATTTATTTTGCCGTCCAGTGCCGGCTTAGAAGAGCATCTTCTCGTTTTTGCCAGTTTGTCGTAAAAAGTGACTAAATCTATCCAAGGAACGGCGCTGATTGCTGATTGATTATGATGATCGATCATTTTAAATACAACGCAGTTTTTTAATTGACATTTTGTAGTTTAACGTGTAGTATTTTTTTGTCATTTTTATATGACAACTTTAGACATAGTTTTATAGCATCGCAGTTCGGTAAAAAACAATCTATCACAGCTTTAAGAATCATGATAATAGATAAAGGTAAGGTATACCCTTCGCGTGATAACAGGGAGTAATACTTTGCTAAAAATACATTTATTCCCCTAAAACGTTGCCAGGATACGCCCGACCGCCCAACAATGAAGCACGCTACCCAATTTGAAAGTATAAGCATCCAAGTGCAACCTCATATTTTATTAACTCGAAACTAACTGAACCAGTTTACTGTCTACTGTCTGAAACATGCCATAAGTCAACCGCTCTCGTTCCCAGCGAGCAATTTTATCAAACTCGACCGGTGAAATCTGTCATTACAAGTATCTAGGGTTGCAACGGTATCTCTAAATTCGATATGTCGACAACGAAAAATCTTAGGTATAATATCGAAGTGTAATATCGAATCGGAATCGAAAGATCTATGTCATCCACAAAGCGTAAAATTATGTCATTTCTCTTCATCGTACCTACCTATCACACAAAGCTTGGGTGTGTGTGTCTGTGTAAACAAGTAATAAAATTCTATAACAACTATCTAATAAATGAACAAACTCTTAAAAACCTAAATCAAAACTATCAAATCTATTAACTCCATTATTTTCGAAATATGCTGAAGATCCATTTAAAATATAAAAATACCGATGATGTTTCGGTGTCTTAGGCCTCACCTCGACTTATAAATATTGATATCGATAATTTGATTAAAGTTGCATCCCTACATAATATAACCCAGTTGGCAGAAAGAAAACGCTTTGATATCCTCAAGTCTTCACCCAGCCCAATAAGACAGGGAAATTATACTTGATTGCAGACAGTGGTTTTTGAACGGGCTTGCTTAGTTACGACTCGAATGCATATTAGAATATCATACGGAGAGAACGTACAATTCTAAACTGGTTTAATATCGAAACTACTGACATATTTTGGCATTGCTTCATGATGTAAAGGTTGATTACATGCTTATATCAATCATCTAATGAAGTGTATGATGTATTCAAATTCTAGTTTCGCAAAGTTCTTCATAGGCACCTAGACTTTTTTTGTGTACCTAACATGATACAGTAAACTTGTAAGGAAACTACTCAGCATTGTGCATAAAATATTACCCGGCTGATCTTCCATGGTCCTTAATACCATTCTGATTGCCATAAATTCCTGATGCCTATATAGGTATGCAGTAAGTAATAGTTCTTCAGGACACTTTTAGAGAAAACTTTCGATCCCCTTTGATAAAGATGCAGATAGTGCAGCGAGGTGCGCAAGCGCAGCCTGTGAAAGTTATTGCTGGCAGGTCGTACACTTACCTGGACGACTTATTTTACCATCGTCGTAAATATTTGAAGGTCGAGCGCTAATGGAAGCGCGACAACTTAATACCAGATGATAGCCTTTACTATACATACAATCTAGTAATTTTAGTGTACTTGTGATGTTTCTTTATTTTGTAGGTATTTAGATTTTCTATCTAATTTGGTTTGTAGGCATGTACCTATGATCAATATGTGAGTTGTGTACTAATTAAGAACTTTGAATATTTTTCCTTCTTTTTTTCTTTCTAATAACTTTCTTGTATTGGAAGTTTCCCCATCAACTATAAGCTTCCTTTTTTATTTATCTCCAGAATATCATACCCATCGCATTCTGCTACCCAAGTCATAAAGCGAACAACTTCCTCACAATCTTAGAAATCTAGTCTAAACAAACAAAACAATTAGTCACCCACCGAGCTTCAAATTAGACCCGCCAGTTCCTACTATTATTACATTTCTACCACTTAGATAGCTCGTATTTCCCACGACCGACGCAGGCGCAAAAACTAGCGCTATCTCGCTATCTAGTCCTTGACAGTCGCAATGACTGCACCATACAACTGTTCTCTTGATGATTTTTTTCGTCCGTGCACATTTGCTCAATGGGCTCCACTTAGAGCAATTGAATAATTTAAACGTTTCGCCGATAAAAAATAAAAGCTTAGAATCGTAGAAATTGCAAGGTTTCTGCATTGAAGAAATGTCGGCGACTTTCTTTTGCGATTTCAAAGTTCAAGTTGTTTTCCTCGTAAAATATTGTGGGCCGCCTGAATGGAAACATTAACCTCTATTTCGATTCTGAGTACAAATTCACATGAAGTTGTACTGCTGTACCTCACACGTATATTCTGATAAGTGATTTTGTGTTTATATTCACGTCGGAACATCGCGGCATCGAATGCCTAACACGTACGTTCTACGAACACCCATGAATGTATGTTTATGAGCTGAGGGCTGGGAAGAGAGCTATTTATAACAATCTTATGAATGGGATACATCGTGCGAATGTCTTTTGAATCCTTTCCTATCATTTATTACATACACATCATACTTCGCCTTCCGCATTCATTTATACCAACAAAAGTTACAATCCTTGAAACAAAAGACTATAGCTCCAACCCTGGTGTTTCCGCTGGTCGTTCGTAATACGCCTCTGACATTTTAACATTCCTTTTAACCTACACTACAATATTATTCCATTGATCGTGATTTGTTTTACAATTGTGCAGCTGGCATGGAAGCATTTCGTTTCGTCCGACGCTCGTAAAGAAATTCCAACGGTAGGTTAGCTTCTGTTTTGTGACTTTATAGCTTTGTTGCAGTAGTACTAAATCGTGAAACGTGTATAAAATGCTTGCAGTCAGTGTGTAAGCACCAAATCGAGAACACATTGCTCGTCTCACTATTGTTGAACGTAGTGACTATACCTAACCAAACACCCGTGCACAAAATTTGCAATTTTGTCGAGTTTCGAGCTTAAAAACGACGTTTTACCAACCGATCTTTACATGTCAGCTGAAGATTTTATCGGTCCTATAGTAGTTGTGAGCTATGCTAGCATCTTCAATACCAACTCGTCTACACCATTTCCAATATTTGCGATACCTTCGTCTCACATCAATTGGGTTAAAATGCGGGTAAAAACCGCATTCTTCATTCTATCCGCTCTATTTGAAATCGCAAGCGGTTATTTCGGAATAACTGCGCGTCCGGTGAGGCGCCCAGCGCAGGCGCCACGAGGTAATTAGATTAAACGTTTTACTTGAATTTGTCTACACACAGACTAGACTCTATAGTCGAGAAGACCACTCACTGCAGTCGCGGCCGTATGACGTCGGCCGCCGTATGACAGTTGTATGGCGCTCCTTTTCTTACTTGAGTTTCCACCAAGTGGAAAAGGGAGCGCCATACCTGCAGCGAATGGTCTTCTCGACTTTATTCTCTCATTGTCTCTCTAGTCACTAAAGGTGATAAATACTTAGAGACACATAATACTTTATTTCAGAACTTCAACTTCTAGAAATGAAATGAAATGAAATGAAATATATTTATTCAATGTGGGATACAAAAAAAATATCACTTATTGATAGTCATTACAAAATAATGATAAGTCATTGTAAAAAAAAGAAAATTGAATGACACAATTTTCTTTTTCTTGTAATAATTTTTCGGTACGAGTACGCGGCTCGGGCGGGATAAAAATAAAATAAAGGCACTGCCTCGGGGCTGACCAGGCTAACCACACGGCATGTAAATAGAATTAAATTCAGATAACATAAAACAAAAAAGTTACATGCTTATAATTAGCCGGACCCTGACAGGAAAAACCCCCAAAACCTGCCCAGAAGTGCTCCTATTCTAAATTTACAATCGATTAGACCCTATGCTACCATAGCTAAGTTTTAAAATAAATAAACAGTAAAAAGCCAAAACGGCTGAATCAATAATGAAATAATAATAAATTACAGTAGATAATTCTAACTGATTCGTCTGTGAAATTTATTTTAAACATTGGAAAACTACTCCCATGGAGATTTATCTTGCATATAATCTGAAATATCATAATAACCTTTCTTGTACAGTTTTTTTTTTATTACTGGTTTAAATTTATTTAATTGTAAGTGTTGAATTTGTTTTTGAAGATTGTTATAAAATCTTATACAATTTCAATTAAAAGATTTGCTTAATTAACTAAGCCTACTTATGTGTGCAGCTAGTTTGTCTTTATTTCTAGTATTAAAATTATGTCGATCACAATTTTTCTTGAAAGTGTCAATATTGAGTTTAACATACACTAAATTTTCATAAATATATTGTGACACTAATGTTAATATGTTGATCTCTTTAAATTTTTCCCTTAAGAGTCTCGAGGCCCTAATTTATAAATTGCTCGAACAGCCCGTTTGCAGAACAAAACGTTTTTACATCAGCAGCAAGGACCCAAAATAATAAACCATAATACATTAATCAGAGGAAGTAACTAAAGTAAACTAGACTAGCAGTATCTACATCAGTGAGATATCTTTTTTAATTGCGTATGCTGCTGAACTCAGTCTCTTCGACAATTTCTCAATATGTGGCCCCATTGAGCGAGGCGTCCAAAGTTATACCTAAAAACACTGTTGAGTCGGCAAGGTTCAACTTTTCATCCTTTACCTTAATAATTGTGGAGCTCGGTTTGACGTTTGGTAATACAAATTTTACACATTTAGTTTTCTTTTCATTCAATAGCAGGTTATTTACTGTAAACCAATTAACTATTTCGATTATAGCGTTGTTCACGTCGTCATAGTTGAGTTGTTGCCTCTTTACTCTAAAAAGTAATGAGGTATCGTCGGCGAACAAAACTATATCATGTTTTTCTTTAACAAGATAAGGTAAATCATTAATGTATACAAGAAACAGGAAAGGACCAAGAATCGAACCTTGTGACGCCCATGCTTATGTTAGATCCTGATGATCTTTCACCATTGACCTCAACCTTTTGGATTCTGTTGTTCAGATATGATTCCAAAAGACTAAGAGCCTGATCTTTACGCCGTAGACTTAGCTTCCTGACAAGAGTTTCATGATGGACACAATCAAACGCTTTGGACAAATCACAAAATACACCTATTGCATCTTGAGATTCCTCCCAGGCATCGATTATATGGTTGATGAGGTCAACACCTGCGTGAGTAGTAGAACGACCCCGTGTGAAACCAAATTGCTGTAAATGCATCAAGTTATTACGATAAAAATGTCCTTGTAATTGATTTAGAATAACTTTTTCAAAACATTCATTAAATATACATGCTAGACATGGGGCGATACAATCAATTATAGAACTTATAATCTTAACAGAAAGACCGTGAAGATCTGAAGTCTTTTTCATTTGTAAAGTTTTAAATACTTTGATAATTTCTATATTACTGACATGGCGGAATCTAAAATACTTGTCACAAAGGCCTACATTTTCTTTCAGAACAGATTCAGCGAGATCGGAGCATGAATTTAATGATTTGGTAGTCAAAACTGGAATATCGGTAAAAGTTTTCAAAAGCCTGAGCTACTTCTGAATTTGTATTTTTATTTCATTATTTATCATGAGTTTAAAATTTTCGTTACGTCGTTTAGATTTTCCAGTTTCGTTATTGACAAATTTCCAAGTGGTTTTTTACGTTGGTGCTATTTTAATATTATTTTTATGAAGTTAGACTTAGCTACTGTACAAACCTGCTTAAAAGTTTTGAATAACGTTTTATATTCAGCAAAAGATTTTGATTTATTATATGACCTTTCATCATACAGATCGTACAATTTTTCTCTACTTCTATGAATTCCTATCGTGGCCCAATCACTGAATAATAATTTTGTGTTAACTTTAATTTTTTGGATTTAAATACATTGTCATATTCTGCTTTGGCAAGACTAAATACTGAGTTATATAATTTATTTGGATTTTCATCATATTGTAATTCAGGTAATTTTTGTATGATATTTTCTGTAACGATTTAACCTACTTTCGTTTACTGGTACACATGTAATATCTTGTTTAGGTGCCTTTTCAATGTTAATTTTGAAAGTAGCTAGCTGACCAGTATGGTCAGAGCTTAATTTGTTTATAACAGACGCGTCTTCGGCTTTAATATTTGTAAAAATATTATCTATGCATCTGGCTGAAGTGGCTGTGATTCTTGTAGGCACTGAAATAAGATGTACGAGATTGTAACATAGAAATAGTGATTGAAACCTCTTACTGATACTAGAGTTTTCAAGAATATTTACATTGAAATTCCACAGACAATAATTCCTTTGTTTGATTTTATTACTTTATTTAAAGCTTCCTCCATAACTTTTCGAAGGAATCATATTTAGCATCAGGTGGACTGTATACGCTCATTATGACAATATGCTCGAGTTCCACACAGGCTATTTCAATAGTTCGCTCAACGGATAGGTTCACGATGTCAGTGTTCTTTGTATTTAAGCTCGTTCTTAAGTAATATTAACGAGCCGCCGCGTATTGCTTTTGATCTGTTGAACGAACTTACTACCTGGTGATTACTAAAACTGAACATGAGCTGATAATCTCTAAGCCAATGTTCAGTTACACAAAGTATATCAATATTAAGGCAGTTCATGAATAGTTCAATTTCTAATTCCTTACTTATCATGCCTTCAATGTTTTGGTGTACAATCTTAAAATACGGCTATTTCGATTTTTATTATTATTCGTACATTTTTATTATCATTATTTTTAAACTTTGTTTCAGCAAGATAGACTGACTTAGGCTAGTAAGTGACATAGAAGTCGAAGTTATGCCAGAGTTACTCTCTGTTGTCTTAGGAATTAATTTAAAGTACTGGAACCGATTCCAAGGTTATAAGGTTAGTATTGCTATTCTGCTCAATAGAAGTAGTTGTCTGGTTAGCCAACAAATTGGCTAAATTTTTAAAAGAATAAGATAGTAACTCTGCTATCTGTCGTTTATAAACTTTAGATAGATAATATCTATCCTTTGTTACATTAAAATATTTTCCAATAAAAATATTAGTATCAATAAAATGAAATTTGTCAGGATTGCGACATGTCAAAGTATGTAAGTACTTGTTACACCAATGTCGAGTATTATTTTCTAAGTTAGTCATTTGGCTGTAGGGAAAGCAAAGAAAATCACTTGTTTGACATTTTCCATTATATACAATTGGTTTGAAAATAAACCAAAGTCTTTTCTAGTTGCATTCCCCCTTCTGCCACTAAATATAATAACAATTGAATTTTCATTTGTTATTTTTTTAGTTATTTTTTTAATTGCAGGAAATACCACTCTACATAAGTATAGTTACGTAAATACCAATGTTTCTTTTTATTCGCAGTGTATATCTGTATGCACGTGCAAAAGCAAAGACTTAATAAAAGTTCTTGACAGGACGTTATTTTAACTTGTTATTATTTTATGTACCTAAGTAACACGTGGTTAACAAAAAGTTCTCTACAATTATTTGCGTTCTGCGATGTCCGTTAGCATTTATATGATGAACTAGCTTGTAACGTGTTGTCAGTTTCATAAAAATAACGATATTTTAATGTAATTTTCAACGGCTAGAATCTCGCAGCTGCGTGTATTTACAAGTAGTAGGTAGGTACATATTTTATACCAAAGGAAGACGCTTCTCACGCTAACCTGAAGGAAAGGAAAAGCTACAGTATCTTTTCTCGTACCTTTTCCAACATACTTAGGTTTTCACTGAATAAGTACTAAATTTAAAAACACTTAAAGTTTTTGAAAACTTGCAAAAATTTCCACCGCAGGAAGGATTTGACCCTGCGTCTTTCGGCATTTGTACTTCGGCAGGACAATTTTGCAATTTTTTCCAAAAAGTACCTATTTCATCTGTAGGGAGAAGGTATGAAAAAGAGTATAAGAAGCCGAAAAGAGGTCAAGATAATCATGAAACTAAACAACTTTCCCCATAGTACATGGGTCGAAAGATGAAAAAAATAATTGGACCTCACATACACAACCGCCGATCAGTTGATTGATTTACTATGGGAGGTTCAAATTTATTTTAATATTTCGATCCATGCCATGGGGAAATTTGTGCAGTTTCATGAGTACCTTTGCCTCTCTACGGCCTTTTTTGTTACTCCCAGTTTAGCGAGTCGCAAAAACCAACGTTTCAAAACTACGTTATTCTTGAAGTGGGCTCGAGCAAGATTCCAAAGTTCTTGACAATCATTAAAAGAGCCCACCGTAAACAGCACCAACTACTAGGGTAGCATACTTCCAGCATAACATTACAACTACGACGGCATCATAACAAGAATACTTTCAACAAGAGCCCACGTAAACGGCACCAACTACTGGGGTCTTACACTAGATAGCATACTTCCAGCATAGCGTTACAAGTACCAGGGCATCATAACAAGAATACCACTGCATTCTATACCGCAGTTGTACTAAACACAGCATACCTCGTAACGGGAGTGGCATAATTACGTGCGCTTCCTGAGCTACAGTTATGATGGGTGCTCATTGCTTACACGCTTACGAGGGAAATTTCCCGCTCATTTAAAAGTGAATTGCATACACACCGGACGATACTGCGGTTCGTGACAAACACCATGCAAATTTTTCTTTTTCGTGTGGGACACCAAGTGGTCCGACTCGATGAACCCTGGAGTCAAAGTTTTTCAACAGCCTTGTGCAAATAGCAGGCCTCTGACATGGTTGTATAACGACCGCCATCTAAGTGATCATAGACAGCAACCGGGGCGACGGCTTAACATGCGCTCTGAAGCACATACAGGTGAATGCTACAGCATACAAATGGCAACTTGTGACAGCCGCAGTTTTATGCGACGACATGTGCCGTGATACCCAGTTTTCGGATCGAATTTCGCAAAATCCTTTGGTCTAAAATTTAATCCGGAAAATACCAGAATACCGTGCGGAACGTGTACGAAACCGACACGGGAAAATTCCAGCTCATTCAAACTTATTAATGTAGGCTATGCTTATGCTATATGCGTGTGAATCTGCTAGTCGGACATTCATCGTAACAGTATAGCGGCAACCTCGTTTCATTACTAGACCTTGTATGAGAAGGTACGAAATATCATTATACTCTGACTTTAGCTTGGTTTAAGAAACACTGCTTTTGGACCAAATGATACCGTGGTCCGATATTACCAGCTTACTATATTAAGTGCAGTCATATAAATCCTTCTAAAGAAAGAAAATCTTCTTCAAAGGTATTTTTTAAAAGTAAAATAGTCCACTTCACTGTAAATTGTAAATTATACGTATATGGCCAACTTATTAAGTATTCACTCCATCGTACACGGTTGTAAAATAAAACTGTTACAGTGTTCCAGAAAGTTGCAGTAGAATCGAGTAAATGCTTTTAGTACTTGAGAACATATACGGAACATTTTATAGCTTGCAAATTGGTAATTGCAACCTTTCTTTAACAGTACTCAATGTAATGTAAGACATAGATACCTACTATTAAGCCAAATAAAAGAGCACTTCTCTCTTATTCAATTGATCGAAAGTAACCTATGCTGTGATTGATAACTTTTAAACATTTTATAAAGATGAACGAATTTACTTAGTCAGCATTTAGTTCATTAACATATTCGGTATTTCGGTACGATAATAGTGTCAGTTTAAAATGTAGAATAAGTTATCAAGGTAATCCTTCCCGCTACAACTAACTTATCGTAGAGGACGAAACTTACAAGACACTTGTGAGACCGATGCCGCGCAGTTTTACATCCGAGAGTTTATCTGAAGTCAATTCTAATTTAATAGACTGATTTTATTCAACAAAAACATTCTAATCTTTAATGAAATGATAGAATATTAAATTATGTAACTACAACTAAACTCAAATTCTTTATATTATGCCTCATAACTAATAACAATACCAGTGAGAACCACTAGATAAAATATATGGCATACCAAAACGCATATTTCCAACGAGATTCCAAAAAGAAGACAAAAACATGTTCTTTCGCACCACGCGGCATATTATTATAAGGCAATTAAACACAAATGATGTGCCCATTGTATGATCTCGTGTTATCCAATACCACAGATTATACAGGATGTATCTGTTAGAAAACCAGCTGGACCTTTTGGAATAATATTGATCAAAACACACTTTACCCAAGTAGCTTTTGGATTGTCAAAATGTGTAGTTATTAAAAGATTTTCCGAGTAAGATGTAATAGGTAACACATACCAACGCCCTAAAATGTAGTGACTTCATTTTGTAGGTGCTTTGTCTCAGAAATAAAAACCAAAATAGCATAAACCATGATTCATGGCCTTCCATTCACTTAGTTGAAAATCAGCTTTGATTTTTTACAGTTCTTTTTATTTTTTTCATAATATAATATTTTTTCTTTTTACTTTTGAGATTATAAAATGTTACTGCCTGTATTCTGAACCCATGCGTTGGCCAGCCTTGATCATAACAATGCGTTTTCTTGTTACAATCTCAATCCACATTCACAGGGAAGCTAACATTTAATAAATACGAAACCCTAAAAAGGGCGTGATACAGACGAATAAAATACGAGTAGGTAACATTCGAGTATTTTATGTAACTTTGACACAAAATAGTGAGTTTACAGAAGGGTTACTCGACCTTATTAAAAATTTTTGCGATTGTCATTTTGTTGCATAGCCAGGGTTGCTACTGTCAACGATCTCAAAGTAGGTAGGTATCAAAACAGTAAAAACGGATACAAAAACGTCATATGATTCTAAGCCTACTTCATCGAGTCGATGGACGATTTGGTGTTCCACTCGAAGAAGAAGAAGAAGAAGCCTATTTTAATCCAAGAAATATGTGACTTTGATCCGATTCAGACTCATATCTGCCATCATGACATGACATCTGCAAAGAAAGTGCTTCAAAACAGCAGACGATAGGCTTTATATTTGACATTTCACAAAAGTAAATCGTAGCGATCGTAGCATACCAAATCTATTTAGAATCGAGCGAGTGTAACTCAAAGAAATTTTATGATACTTACTTGAAACATTAGCTAGGGACACGGCCACACAAACAAAAAACAAAGGTTTGATTAAACTTTAGCAATTTTTGTCTACGTCTACCTTACCTTTACAGCCACAATAGACCACTGCTGGACATGGGTCTCCCCTCCTCTGGGGGTATGTATTGCCTAGGTCTACCTACAATCTCAATTACAATATTCCTCTTCCCATACTTCTTCCTATGTCAAGCCATGAAATACCAATCAATACATTGCACCTCAGAACTCCCACCATAGAGAAGCATAGCGATGCATAGCGCCGATCAATAACGGGCTGATCTCTTTTGTCACGATACTGTTGCGCACAATGACTATTGACAGCATAACCTGGGTGCTAGGCAGCGATGCGACTTTAGTAACAAAAATACGATTATTCAGGAATCGATTATTTCTAGTCAGCAGAAAAATCGATTAAAAATAAATCGATTTATGTAAAGAAGACATCGATTTTTGAAATAATTTATTTCTCCGTATATTTTACATGATTGTAAGCAATAATGTTTTTTATTTGATATATTCAATAGAAAGAAAATAAACGTCGTGCCCTCCAAACGAAATATTACAAAGGACGTAATAAAAGGTGTCGTGTATTATTTCTTATTAATATTATATTATACAAAACCCGAAAAATTAATTGGTGCAAATATATGCCACAAAAATAATCTTTTGTGATTTATGTACTCGGAAATTCAAAATTTTGATTTAGAATTAATCGAGTATAAAAAATCGATTATTTTTCACATTACTAGTGCTGGGTATCAATTACGTGTTGGATCGCCAACGACTGCCATCAGACGCATCAAGCCAATGAACTGTATTTTAATGCTGAGTTTGCTCGTGCGATGACATAATAGTGACGATAGTTTTATGTAAATTTTACGCGAGAATTATTAATGAATTGATGGGTTGTGGCGCCTTAATTTCGACAAAATATAATGTGGGTCAAAGAGACCATTTAGGAGAAATAAAAAGTACCCATTTTTGATGAGTAGTCTAGTAATTTTTCATTATTACGATATTGATCAATTGAATATCTACTTCAGTTTGTTAGCAGAGTTGAATAAGAGAAAACCCTTTCTAAGTACAACCTTTACTTGTTTAAATAAAACCGTTTTATTAATAGTTCCTTAAAATGTTGGCGATCGGTTCTTTTTTTCTAAGTTTCCCGTAAATAAGCAAAGGTTGTACCTACTTCATTTCGAAAGGGTTTTCTCTTATTCAACTCTGCTAACAAACTGAAGTAGATATTCAATTGAACGTAATGATTTCCTGGCAGGAAATCGATTTTCGCGCAATCCATCTTAAACATTAGTCAAAGTGAATTCCTGCCTTTCCTGTTTGGAGGGCATTGTCTATTGTTGGTATAAACTTTGTAATTGTTTCCTAAGGAAATGAGGTAATTTCGTGTAATATTATCCACTACCCACGGAACACAGTCTACGTAGACTTGTTATGTGTCTTTCATAACCTTATAGAACCTTGTATAATATTATAAAGACACTTTCTCAGTTTACATAAAAAGTTGACTAATTGGCTGTCGACGGAAGTTCGTGGTTAAGCATAGTTTACATAAACGGGAAAAAAAGTTACTGATCTCCAGAGAGAAAAAACTGTTGGTTGATGCTTGTTCGAGACTTCGAGTGTAAGTTTCGCCTTAGGTTATTCACACACGCACAGGGCGATATTGCGTTTAATAACGGCCTGCATACAAATCTTCTTTGTCGTATCAGAAATCGAGTTGATGAACCCAGGTGTCAGTTTTAAACTAGTAACTCAAACAAACCACTGTACTAGTATCTAACCTCTGACATAATTACTATGATACTGATGACTACCTGTGCCAGCCTCACTTTTATATAAGTAACGGCGTGTGCAATGATATCCGAATATTGTCTGTGATTTTATAAACTCTTTCGTCAAAAACTCAGTTGCAGCAAAAATCCGGAAACATATGCGGTACGTGTAAGATACCAGCTTACAAGATACAAGCTCAGTTTCTCACATGTCAGCGCACAAAGAGACGCGGCGAGGTTGCTCACCCCGATTGTACCAGGAGCCTGAGGCACCGGGATGGATGGATCAGCTCTATTCGAATCAACCAGGAAGAGAACCGTGCTCCAGAAAAAGTATACAGCAATAGATATTTATGGCCAGTTGTATAGGTAGAGCATAGGTAGAGTTGCTCACCCCGATTATACCAGGAGCCCGGAGCGTCGAGCTGGATGGATCAGCTCTATTCGAATCAACCAGGAAGAGAACCGTGCTCCAGAAAAAGTATACAGCAATAGATGTTTATGGCCAGTTGTATTGAACGGTAGAACAATACGGCCTAGCTTGTGTGGCCGTAGTTCTGATTGATGTTTTGGATTACGACTTCACAGGGCGAGCTTAAAACGGTATCTCGAAAAGGTTTAGGTACATCTATAGATATACAGAGTGGAAGGAACGGTGCAGCGAAAACTTTGCAGGCGTGCTCGGACCATGAAAAAAAAAAAATGTTTCGTGAATTTTGTATGAGAGTTCAGTTTCATGGTATAACCACGCCTAAAGTAACACCGTCTAAAGTAAACGTTAGTAAAGTTTACGTTACACCGTCACTCATACCATGTATACCTAACCTGCCTGTTTTCTTATACTTATAGCACGCCTATATCATTGCCTGATAATGCTTTGGATGCTAAGGATGAATATACCTGCGATTAGTGACTCCACCTGCTTTGGATTCCTGAACTGGAGTACTTACCTGAAAATAAAATAAAAACACTTTATTAAAAAAATCTTTCTTGTGATCATTTAAGTCAAGAAGAATTCTCAGGAATTCCTGGTGCGTGAGTGTATAACAAGTCAAAAACAACACAGCAAAAATACTTGCGACCTTTCACGAGAAAAGAATGAGCGCCTTTGGCTAGACGCGTGCAAGTTCATACTTAACGTGAATCTCACACCTGACGCCGTTTGTGCAAAAGAGATAGGATTAGGTATATTTGTTGTGTGGTGCCGGCTTAAAATTGCATCACCCCATATCTTTCCCGTGGGCGTCGTCGTTAATCAACTAAGGGACTTGATGAGAGTTGACGTGTATTGCAGTGATGCCGGCTTAGAATAGCATCACCCCATATCTTTCCCGTGGGCGTCGTCGTTAAGCAACTAAGAGACTTGATGATAGTTGACGTGTATTGCAGTTTTAGGCGACAGGCTGTACAATCTGTCAGTACGGTGATGCACAGTATTCTGAATGACTCTCAAACTTTTGTCAGACCTTTACGCTCTGCCTACCCTGAAAAAGATATAAGAATGATATGTATATTGCATCTACCTTAATAAGTGTAGGTAACATAGATGCCAACGATAGTTTTTGCGTTAGTCTCCCGTCAACGTCGGTTTCTAGTATGGGGTATTCGAAAACTTGCAACTGACAAACGTTACACAACCACGTCAGACGCCTGCTTCTTGTAGTAGGCGGTTGAGAGACTCTGACACTAGGGTATATCGGGTCGTTGGACGACTCAGTGTATCGCTCGAAAAGAAAGAAAGACAGACGCATTGATTACGAATGCCCTATAATTTCGCAGCGACGGTCGCCAGGTGTGGTACTCGTCTTAGCGCTCATGTCTGACTCCCAGCACTCCCATGTCTTGATGGGACCTGACTGATGTGATGAAGATACACCCATTGTTGTTACACTTAATTGGTGCATTGTACGAAGGTCGATAGACGGCCACAGACAATGCAAATCGGTATGAATTATGACCTAAGATGGCTGGTGAAATTCTTGATCGGTCTTTGGCACTAGAATTATTGCATTGCTTGAATCAATCGTATTTTAATTGAACAATAATGTTGTACAAGTAAAAATAAAACATTGAAATTCTTTGCGTTAAAACTACAAGACATTCTGACGGGTTTTTACTCACGGTTTGTTTTTATTGATGTTGCAATCACCAAGTTTGACTCATTATTGAGATTAAATAAGATATGCCAACAAAATCTTCATCATTGGGTCGGGGAAATGGTTTATCGCGTCATTGGACGTCTCGGTGAAAGACGGGAAATCTTTGACGTCATCTTCCAACCATCCCAAATAGCCAATTCACACTGATGTACCACAGACGTAAAATGAAGACGTAGTTAAGATATGACTGAAGTCGTAAAATGAATTTCATAGCCTATACTAGCATATTACATAGAGAGTATATGCAGAGAAAGCAACGGATTTCCTAGGCTTTCCCACGAGCCATGACTAATCGGAGTGGAAATGCTTATAAACCTGCTAGCCTTGGTAATTAAATAAGCAATGGAGTTACTAGTACTAGTTGAGCAGGTGCCACAGCCTTATAAGCAGTCTTATAACTTTCTTGCCCCATGACATCCTTTGCCAAGGAACACACCTTAGAAATCTAAACACAGAAACTTAAAACGTAGGTCTTGAACTTTAAGACCTAGAAAGACCTTGAAAGGCCTAAAGTGACATAGAAAGCTTGCGACGAAAGACAGACCTCTACATAATTATGTTTTTACAGAAATAAATGCTCCTTTCTGAGTAAATTGGACATGTTATCTTTCTTTACCCCTTGACGCCTATGCTTGCGCCTGTGAATTATGACTCATATTTATGACTTACATTTATGACTTATGATGCCTTTGACTTATAACGCTTATGACTCACATTTTATCTAAGTGTAATACTGGTAATACTAGTTCCTGCCACTTCATTTCCGTCGTTTTGTCGCCTAATAACCACTTCCTATAAACCACCCCTTACCACAATTCCTCTTACGCAAAATACTGCGCATAGAGTAAACGGCATTAGAATAGAATACAATATATCGTCCTAATATAAGCTACTCTAGAGGTATATTATCTTTTTTCGCAAACACTGCACCGTGTAAACGACCCAAGATTACACATCTCCACATGAGTGCACCCACGTGGGGTAATGTTCCGACAAGTGACCGCACTCACTGCCGGACCTACTGTCCGTGACGACGCGTGTGTGTGGTCGCCCTATCATGATCATCAGCTGATTATATTCACACTGGCATTATGCTATTTTGTTATTAGGGAGATAGGGCAAGTGAGCGTAAAGTTGAGAATGTTTTAATGAGTTCAGCTGTACTTCCGACATTGTTGCAAATTAAATTCATTTGCTTAGGACTTCTTTTGCTATCAGTAATATGAGTAAATAGCTACAGACAGTTGTGTTACCGTACGTACCTCCTTACTTAGTGATTTATGAGTCAAGTAATACAATAAAGGCAATCATAGAAACAATTCAATCTAATGGAATAGGCCTTGCAGTACTTCAAATCTACTCTGCATATATTTTACTTATCCATTTAAAATCACGTCTAAAACATCAAACAAGCTTAATATTATCGCCAGCACATTAACCTACCCATTTATGGGATCTACCCATACCTACCGGTTTTTCTTAGTTTTTGAATTAAAAACGAATATAAATTCAAGGTAAGGTTCCTTTGATGAGATTGATGAGCTGGCCGTAGTACCACATCGCTGCGATAGTACAATCTCATTTTATGCACATTACGATCATAACATAACCTCAAACCATTGTCTGGGTTCGGCTATCTGAATACCATCTTCCATACTTCCATAGGATTGCGACAGGAGATCTAGCCCGAACGCATTATGTAAATGGGTCCATTCACAGTGGATAATAGAAGCTAATACGATTTAGCAAATACAAATATGTACCAAGTGGAATTTATAATATAGACACTTGCTATATTGGGTGTTAGTAATGTAGGCGAGTGACTTGAACAGTGGGAATCAGCGAAAGGGCAGCAGCGTTCCATGTTAATGCAAAATCCTGCACTTCACTCACCAATCCGCCTGCCAAGCGTCGTATGGCAATACCCTCCGATAGGGCACGGCCTAGGTACTCGTATGTCTAGCAATGGACTGTTGTGGGTGTTATGATATAGTTATGCATGGTAATCGTTTCGCAGATGAGTTTCAGAACCGAAACAAAGATACTAGAATATACCAGGATAAAATTACTTAATCTAACATCCAGTATATTACCCAGTGTTTCGCAAACATTGCCTTGAAAGCTCGAAACGGTAACTCAAACGGTACACGCCCGACTGCGTTTCTTATGCGCCACGGCTGCGCATACGCATTGTATCGGCGATTCATGAATTGGTATCCCGCGGGAAACAGTTACCAACGGAAATGGTTACGTGTGGCGTGGCATAAGTAACGTGTGTGGAGAAAATGTAGTGTAATGTAGCAAGGGTAGAATGCACAGCACTGAATATCTTAGGTGCCAGCTTCACAGAAGAGACGTGCGTGGGGACGCGTGGGAGTGAATCTGTCAAACAAGCGGTCGTTGGAGACGTGAAACATGCGACATCGCGACACATGAAACCGTTTCCATATAAAATTTATGAAGCAGAAGAGACAAAGCTACACACGTGAAACGTGGCGTCGATAATGGCTGACCATCGTGGCTGACGATCACTTTTATGTGACAAATATACAACTTGTCATATTTGAACACAAAAGCTATAAAACCTAAGCACCACCATCAGTGTAAATTGTTTTGATATATGTATATGCTGTGCAAAGCGAAGAGAATAAATAAAAAAGTGTACTTATTGCATAACCCCAAAAACTATAAATTGTCTCAAATCGATAGCTGATGCATAATCCAATATGAGAAATACGGAAGTATGTTTATATAATTTAGTGCTAAAATACAACACTATATTAAATGCTCATTATAAGCTTTCTGTCGGCTCTATAATACATAATCATCAGAATCACACATAAAAGCCGCATACAATTTATGATGAATAATTTTCACGTCTTATGATACTCTAAGGATGATCAAAGATTCATACTGCATCACACGCGTCCACCCAATTTGAACTGTGAACGACACATTTAAAATAATTAAAATATATTCTCATTACCCTAAGAATTACCCAATATTGGTACATTATCTTATCTCTAATTGGTTCTTCGGGTAAGAAGAATCTCTAATAGTAAACTGTAGTTGCTGTAGCTGATCTTTCATTCCACACTTAGTTCCTAAACTACAAAAGATATACAAAAAACTGAATAAAACTGAACATCTTTCCCCAAGGAACATAGGTTTCATTGTTCCTTCCTTCTTCATTTCGGTTCCTTGGAGGAATTTGTACCGGTTTATGGTTATACCTTGACCTTCTTTCAGGTTGTTGTATTTGCCCTTTTGTTACACTTTGTACACAGACGTAGTCCAAATCTTTCCACTGCAAAATGATAAAGTGTGTCGCTTCACACAATTTGGGAGACGGGTGGCTGCGAGAGAGATGGCAGCAGGTGGCAAGACGGCTGTAAACAATCGCGTGTAGACAATGGTGGTGTCAAGTGTGGAGCAAGTAGAACTCAAAATGTTTCCTCGAGAAACAGGTCGGACAAAAATGTTAAATAAAAACTTTTACATTTCTAGCTAAGTTCCTTAGAGAAATTGGTCCCGTTTTATGACTACTTTGACCTCTATTCATTACATTCTTTTGTTTACGTTGAATATGAACGCAGTCCAAATCTTTCCACTGAAAAATGATAAAGTGTGTCGCTTCACACAATTCTCGAGACGGGTGACTGCGAGGGAGATGGCAGCAGATGTCAAGATGGCTGCAAACAATCGCGTGTAGACAATGCTCGTGTCAAGTGTGGAGCAAGTGAAATTACACTTGAGTAAGTAGGTAGGTTCCTCGGCTCGTACTTTCCGCCAGTTCCACCTTTCTTGCTCCGTCATTCATTACATTGTTGTGTCGTTGACAGTGTAAAGTGTAGATGTATCATGGGATGGGTAAGTAGGCTTGTGAGTAGGTGGGCTCTTTTGGTCAACACGTTTTGAACGGGAAAATTGCTCAGCTAGCGGTTCTGGTCCTACTGAATGCTTAGTTTCGTCTCTTCATTTATCGATTCACGCACAACAGTACTGATTAATGTTAGTTATGTAAAATTATAACAGAATGAGATCAACGGTCATATCATGATCATACGTGCGTGAGTCATGTGTGTAGCCACTTAAATCATAAAATATTTTGAATAACAATACAAACATGCGTTATAACTATTGTATTCATTTGGATATTTACTTGTCTTTTCAAGTTTAAACTTAAACTGAAAACAATATAACCTATTTTCTGAATATTATTGCCTGAGAAAACGGTTTTCCAAACATCTGCAAGTCACCTCCAGTTGAATTCAGTTTCTCTCCCCTTCAAAGGAAATCATGACTATTAATGTACATTACAGGGTGTTTGGAATACATTGCGGGGTAGGCACATAACTCGGTACGAATATTTTCATGGTTATTGAAAAATTTTCCACCGCAAGCTTGATTTGAACCAGCGACCGTCGCCATCTGTATTTTCTAAATGGGAAAATTTACAACCGTTTTGCCACATAATTTAATGCTCTAACAAACCACTCTAACTCCAGCGTTGAGACGACCTCAAGTGATTTGGGATAAGGGCACTTAAGGGCAGGCATATGATTTTAGGCGGAAAACTGAACAACTTTTCTTAACAAGTTGATGGCAATAAATTTTTGGAAATATAATAAAGAATTAGCTCGTACTATTAAACAAGATCCAAAATAAATCACTTTGTATGTGACGGGCAAATTTTTTGCATGTTTCGACTAACAAGTTGATAAAAAATCTGTTCAGTTTCTCGTCTAGAAGAAGCCCTTAAATTATTTTCCCTGTGTTTCAAAACACCCTGTATACCTACGGAATAACTCGGTTTCTGCGCTTACTGCGGCTTAACACGTCATGTGCGTGGAACCATTGTTTGAGTAACGGAAAATCGGTTTCCACTAGTGTTTACCGAGTTCCCGTGGCTTATAGAGAAAACTGTTAGTTCAACAAATACGTACCTACGAGAACTTCCGACAATCCATATGAGTATTTATACCATTAGGTATTTAGAAAAGTGTTACCTTCCGATTCGTTTCTAACTCTACATCCGCGTTTTCGCCTTTAAGTTTCTCTACCATGTGCGATTATGTTCGCTTAGAAACTTTTTGGTGTAAACATGATACCTACAACAAATACTGGCAAAAAAACTTCGTCCAGTAAACAGAAACAAACAATAATTAAATTAGAAATGGCGTAGTACGGTAAGCGCAAACAAAAAGGCAAGAACAAAAACACGGACGCGATGGTGGTCTCAGATTAGAATCTTAGAAGCAGATGACTCGTAATTGCAGCTTTCCCTATAACAAACTAAGGAAGTCCTAGCAGGCTGCCGACTAAACACAGGCCGCACAAGTAATCCATTTCCAGAGCAATAATAAAATATTGCCTCTGTGGTCTGGCTCTGCGATAAAATTCAAAAATGGTTGTGAGTTTTCCCACGGAGAAAAAAGCTGCCGATCAACAAAAATAGCTGCACTTTAGTTTTGATTTATAAAATCGTGATTAAGTAGTAAAAATTAGGATCTATTGACGTGATAGGTACGTCAGACGTCATTTTTAGGTTGAACCTAATTTTATGTACCTATCAACTAGCACTCGCTGCAACTCATTTTCCAGTAGGAAAAAGACGATTTCCCGGCATATATTATACTTACAATCTTGTCGCATTTCAATCCTTTGCTTGGTTTAGAATTTGGCGATGTCCATGACAGACAGAGAAACGCAAACGTGACTTTATTCATCTACATTTGCCGTATAAAGAAAGAAACTCCCTTACTTTTACTAATGGCGAATTTCTTTTATAAATTTTAACTAGTAAGTCGTTACTTATTAATCTACCTTTAAATAACAATAGTGTATATTTCTATAGATCCATAGTACCCTGGTAACTATTGTCTGAAACTATCACCTGTCACGTCTACCTGTTTTCTCCGACTACAGTTTCACTATCACTCACGCGACCAAGATATTCTATACTTTGTAATTTAATAGTGAAATAAATAGTGGATACTGTCTGTAGCAAACAAAATATTGCTAGCTCACTATAGCATCAACTGCATTTCTTTTTCACGTGTGAATAAAAGACTCGAGGATTTCATATTGAGTATGTATCACAATTGCTAAAAATTTGACTCTACATTGATCGATAAGTACAGAATTTTTCAACGACTTTTTATTTTCAGTTTATTAGCATATTATCATTTTTTTATTAGCAGATAAATCTTCTCTAGCGGTGACATTTGATTTGTGTTTCACTAAGTATTACAATATCCCTGGTAACAGGCCTGATTCAGAGTACATTGCTGGTTAATTTATGAGTTTCTTAACAATACAATCAAGATACCCAGCAATGTATACCAAATCGGCCCCTTTGGTGGAGTAGCGTAATACAAACCAAAGGTGCAACGTCCACCTTCCATGGAAGCAGTGAAGCGATGTATTCAGAAGACTTCAGACAGAAGCGCCAGTCATTTGTTAGCTAAGAGGTTCAGTCAGCTACGATACAACTACTGCCAACTCAAGAAGTACCAATATAAAAACTAAGCTGGAACTTCTCTAGCGGAGACTTTAGAATTGTGTTTGGTGCAACTTCCATTGCGTCTTTAGGAGGAGTGATGAGGCCAGTTGGCCGAGTGACGACGGAGGAAGGAAAAGGGTAGCTACTCGCCTGGTCGGGTGTTGTGACCAGGGGACCGACTGGTCCAACCGGACATGTTTGGAAGTTGTATATATAGCGATCGGCGGAAACACTTCGATACCGCGTTTCAGGACTGTATGGAAGTATATGGAGCGCATGCGCGACACCACACGTCCATGCAACTTCCACGCAAGGTGGCAGCATGCTTAGAATCGCAGTCATTTGTCAGTTCGGCGGTGGCCATGATCGAGGGTGAAGGCCTCTGTTCAGCCAGTCATGCTTCGTATGGATGGACACGTTAAGCCGTCGGTGCCGGTTGCTGTCTATGATAGCGGTCGTTACACAACCATGTCTGAGGCCTGCAACTTGCAGTAGGCGGTTGAAATACTCTGACTGACACTAGGGTTCATCGGGTCGTTGAACGACTTAGTGTCCCACACGAAGAGAGAGCGAGTAATTCACACTACAACGCGATGTAATATACTACCCGATAAAAAGTTCGATACGGTTTATTTTTTTTTTATACTTGTAGTACCTACCTACTTAGGTAAAGCGATTTTTCATAAAACAAGTGCTTCAGTAAGAAGTGCTTGGAGTGCTTGAGCAAGATACGTGTTCAAAGTAGACACTGTTTTAAAAATAATCTTTCTTTAGAGAAAAACCGTCAAAAATCCACCCATTCTCGGAAACTATTTCAAATTTTTTATCCTCAAAACTTATACAATACTTAGTTCCTCCATGGCTAGTTACCTTCATAATCACCATTCGTCAGGTGGGTCGTCAACCTGTTGGATCCAAACACAAAAACCTTCTACGGAACTCGTGGAAACCTCACTGGCCTTTAATCAAGCGCAACTTGCCTACAAAAAATTGCTAGATAGAGTTCATTCAGAGCGCAAACCCTTATTACACTAGTATTCAGCAGGGCCCGGTTGAATGTACATTGCGGATTATCTTGGAAGTGTTGCAATGACTTCAATAAAATAGCCAGCAATGTATGCCAAATCGGACCCTAATGGTAGTAATGCAATGCTGAGGTAGGGGCACTCCTGCGGACAGAACGCGCCTCGCCGCTTCCTCATTGCAGCGCCCGCGGTTATTGCTTTGCCGCGCTGTCAAGTTCGCTTCCCAGGGCTACCAACCTCACAGGCTTTAATTTGATTTTCTTTTATTGCTTGCACAACCGGCCAGCATGCAATTTACAATGTGAAAAAAATATATCAAACTGATCAATATTTTTTATCTCGTAAATCACCTGTCAACGATCGAATACACCAATAAAAGTCCACAATACACCGATTCCGTCTGTTAATTACCTATAGATATGCCTCAAATTACAACTTTGATTACAGTTACCTTTACAGTTGATTAGAGTTCGACGACTCGTAACGGTGTCTAAAAACGTGCATTACACGCCCATTTTACTGGCCACATACATCTCACTCAAATATTAAAAGAAAAATTACTCCTAAATACTATGATGACTTGCAATTCTAATAGTATCATTGTCATTGTCAGAACTGGCCACTTGTTGAACTTTCTATTCAATTTCGAATTTGGAAGGAATGTGGAAGAAAAATATTGTGATCACTTCGGATTTATATCTGAAGCAGAAGGTTGTATTCCATTTAGCCGTTTCAAACCATTGTTGTGTTTTGAAACTAGAGGTAACAAATTGATCAATAAATTAAAAGGGAAAACTATAAGTCGATCTATTACGTAACTGTTTCTACGAACAAAACGTGTTCCCACTCAAATTAAATCATAGTCATAAATTTCTTATACTTATAGGTTTGGTTTAATTGCGTGTTTGATTGAACATTTTATAACAGCCGCAATAAATAATTTAAAATCAACGAATTTTACTTGTTTATAACGTTATAAGTATGTAGTATGTAATAAAGTGATTCACATTGACATGCTTTTAAAATTTCTTGAACTATAGGTATTTATGACACAGTCATAAGTGTAAATTGTACATATTTTACTGTACAATTTAAAGACAAAACTTCATACAATTTTGCTCTACTTTTTAACATTAATGTAAGAATTACGAATAAAAATGTGTAACAGCTAAAATAACAAGATAAGTTTACGTATGATTAGTCAAGACGTTCTTATGCAATACACTTTCACCCAGCTCTTCCGTTTGCTCATTTCAATTAGCATCGATACAAGACAATCACTCAGTTTAAGACTAATTTTGACACTGGCTGAAACACAAAACTATGCCACTGAAAAGAAAAATCTATTTTAATTCTATTCCATTTTTAAGACCTGGCTATTACCTGACTGCTTTAGACTTGTCTCTCACAAAAAGATACTACCTACCTACATAGCTCAGAGTTACATAAGTATCCATCCAAACTGTATTGTACTAAATTAGCTGCCTACCTACCTATATTTCTTTTTTACAATGGCAGCAGTTTAACGAAGGTAGACCGGAGCAAATAAATTTGACAAAGCTTGATGAAATAATTTCTCTTTACGCGCACGTCAAATAAATTGAGACCATCATAAAGCATCATAAAGTATCGAACACTGCAATAAAAGATATATTTGACTATTAATTTTATTAGGGTTCAAATACATTTTATGCAATTAGGTGCCTATTTTGTTACGTAATAGTAGGTACAAGTGTCTTAACAATAGGTAACAATAATTTAGCCTTTTGAGTGTTTCTATAAAAGGATAACTCGACCTTTGTTTGACATTTACATTTGATCTAAGATTTAATGTTTGTTGAATTTTAAAGCTTTTGTTTATAGCTCGTAAAATAAGATGAAATCATCGTCATTTGTCAGCATTAAATCACAATTTTGCTATATAAAAACTGTAAAGTTTGTAAAAACAAGTCTTGTTATTGACATGAACTGAAATACCTATGTAGTTCCGGTAGGTAATTAATTAGGTAGTAATTTTAACGGAAGTATATTTTTTGCCATATTAGCTCTCTACATAATGCTGATTTGATTATACCTTTTCAAACATTTTACATCTTCATTAGACTCCTAATCACCTCGACCCTTTCGTTTCTAAGAAAAGCTCACCGGCGGATTTGATAACCGATATTGCGGTAAAAAAGAACTAATACCGTTGCAAAAGTTTTGCCCTAATGAGCCCAGATCTTGGAATCGAATCTATTTCGTCTGGATCACAATCTCTTTGCATATATTTTTTTCTTTTAAAAAGTTTTTGTTGCCGTTTTGCGGTTACCTCCCGCGTTGCTATAGTCACTTAATAATTTAAATTGAACTTTTCCTGTCGTTATGTGGACGTGATGTCCGAGTATACCTACTGTAAATGTTTTTTTTATTAATTTTAAATTAAATTGGTTCATAATTCCATTCTATAATAGACCAGTTACATCCAGAGGTTTAGGATTGTAACTGTTTAAGACTCTTAAAACAAATAACAAACGGGAAGAATAAATCTCCTTTTCTAAGGAATTAAAAAAAGAACAAGAACGACCTTGGCTTTTAATTTTTATCAAATATGCTCTTACATGTTACATTTATTTTTTTAGATGGACGAATTATTTTTCTTGTTCGCAAACGTCAAACTTATGATGTGACTATGACTACTTGAAACAAATTGTTTATTGATGGTCTGTTGTTTCATAGTAAAAACTGGGTGATCCTACGATCCACAAAAACCATTGACTGCGGTTTCCACGTAGGACCATTTCGCCAGAGGTCCAAAAGCAATCAGCCGTGAACACGTCACGGTTTCGCCTCCATTTTGACTTTTTTCTAGCAATGGTGATATCATCAACTACCCAACAAACAAATACCTAGGTAAGCACGTTAATTACAAGGAAAATGACCACTAAGCTTTTGTGGAGTATGGCGGTAGTCAGTACTATGCCTTAATTATTAATAAGTTTCTCAAAAAAAACAAGGTTAGACCAAAAGTGTCAAATATATATACCTACCTACCTAACCACGTAGATACCTAGTAATAATTTCAGGCATTAAATATACCAGGGTCTCTCTCTACCTACTCGATATTTATGAAATAACAAATAATGCAATTTGTCTTTGTCCATATCTTTCATTAATTACAAACCGCAACACGACTCACTCATAAATCAAATAATCATATTGTGTATTACTATCAAATGTAACTCAAGTACAGAGTGATATAAACAAGAATGCAAACATTACCTATTCTTACCGAATAGAAAAAATCGTCTTGTTTATTATCAAGATTGGTGTGCATAAGATGTATGTATATGAAAATTCAAGGGAATCCCCTTGAATTTTCATATACCTGAGTATTGAATAACTTTATATTATTTTATGGTGTATTAAAATTTAAAGTAGTGACCCCTTTATCCAACATTTTATAAATTCAATAAAAGTTCATTTCAATGCTTTTGCCATTTAATTTCACTTAGCCGACTATTACATAAACACGAATCAGTGTGGGTGAATATCATTATTACTGTGTTATTCTAATAGTATATCGTTATCAATTTCGTAACGTGATCGATTATTTAAATTACAAATGGCTGCGCGTAACAATAACGACACAGAAAATAGTACAGAAAATAACGACTGTATTAGGCGGTTCCCACACTTAACGACCGTTGCTGCGCATTTTAGTGCATCCTTCATGTATGCGTCTGTCAGATGTAGGTATGAGGTATTATTCTATATAAGGTTCAAAAAATCAACTGCAAATATTTTAAGGGGTGAACCAGCTTAAGAAACTGAGAATTTTTTCCCAAGGAACATAGGTCCAAATACGAACTAAATTTTTGACTCTCCCATACAAATGTCCCACCCAAGCGAGTCAATTTGTTTGGGAGGTCAAATTTGAGGAATACTGAAAACCGACATTGACCGCGAATTTGTCTATATTACACTCATTATAGTAAATGCAAGATACCCACTTCTTTTGGACCTACGGACGTCAGGTGTGGGTGTCACTTTATGCTTGTATGACACCCACTGCGATGCCAATCTGCTAGTGAGTTGTACTTATTGTTATTACTTTCTAATGGTAGTGCACAGAACAATGGTTTAACAATGATCTGTCATTTGAATCAGTTGTAAAGAATATAACTTATTATTCTTTTTTCTACTTGGTTGGTTGATACTTATTTGATATAATAAGACATAAATGCAAAAAATTGCTTCTTCATGTATTAATAGTCATTAAATTATGTTGGTATTACATTAGCAGTTAATATTATCGAATTAGAAGAAACTTAGATTAACCTTGCACGTTATGTACCTGAACAGCATTTAGGTATAATGGCTTCTAATCAATTCCTTAATAAAATATTTCCTTTTAGTTTTTTTGTAGCTAAAGCTAACTTATGATTTCCGAATAACACCGATATCCAAATATATTCCTGTGAAGAGTGTATGCTACCGTGTAGGCTTCTAAACAATAATATTGTAATGATAACTTTTACATAAATAAAATAAGTTTCACATGGTTTACGAGATAAGAATCGATTCCACACAAAAAGAAAGCAAGGGCAGATAGCTCCATACCAAAAATTGCTTTGCGAACGCCAAAGTATCAAAGTCGGTACGATTACGATTCGATAGATGCAAAAAAACGGATAAGTATAAAAAAAATCGATCTCAAGCCTACACAATGCAAGATCGTTTCATGAGTACGTGTCTAATAAAAGAATACAATCTCAAATAGAATAAGGCAGGCGAAGGCAAAATTAGCTTTTTCTGTTAGTGTGAAACATAAAAAATATAAGTATGGCAATTTATGTAACACAAGTTTTTCAATTTTGTTTTGTTAGCAGTCAGTAGTCTGACGACTTAGATAATTGTTTTTTTAGTATTTGAAGTTGTATTAGGTAGTAAGTAATTTTTTACATGGTACAATCACAAGGAGACGGCGGCGTATTTACAGATAGCTCATTTAGAACTAATGACGATTTTGACGCTTACTGGAATTAACTGGAATCTCAGAGGAACCCAAATTAACCAAGAAGATGGTTGCCGACACGTCATATTTCTTGGATTGAAATTGCCTCTGAATCCTGTAACCTTCTTGATTTTGATATTCTTATACTTTGCGTTTTTGACGGTAGCAACCCCGGCTATGTACCTAACAAGTAACAATCGCAAAAATCTTAAACAGTATCGAGTGATCCTCTACTCTCTATTTTGTATTATCATGTTAAGAAAATTGAAAAGGTATGTCAAACCTATACTGACGTACATCAAAAAATCATCTCCGTAACCCAAACATAATTAGTGTACCTAAATAATGCAATAACTTAGTATATATACTCAGGGAAGTACATATGACTGAAATTATGTAGGGTTCTTGAACCAAACATGGCAAAACCAGGCAAAACAGTTTCTGTGGAAATTGATAATCTCACCGAGACAAAGGAACGTCGCATAACTAGAATAACTAACGCACAAGTTCACACCAGCGGTGATAATTGACGGAGAACTGTAAAACTGTTTGTACTTGTTCAAAGAGTTACACTTATGTAACTGGGGTTAAGTTGAAAAAAAAGTTTGCCAATTGCGATGACAATTTTTTTCTTTTTCAAATGGGATACTGATTCGTTCAACGACCCGAATAAACTCTGGTGTCAGATTGCTGTAACATTAATGAAATTGATAAAAAACAATGTTTGGGACCAAAAAGACGCAGGAATCCTTTTTATCTTTGGTACGAAATCACGGAAATAGTACCACAAATTAGGGAGAGCGCATGGGGCGCCTAATGTCACATCATCTTCATCACATCAGCCCATAGCAGTTTACTGCCGGACATAGGCCTCCACCAGGGTACGCCACAAGGCACGATGTCACGTTTTCGCCATCCAGTCGCTACAGGCCGACCTCTTTAAGTCATCCGGCTATCTGGACGGAGGGCGTCCAACGCTACGCTTGCCACTCGAGAGAACCCGCTTACTCTGCCGTCCATCGGTCCTACTACAGATGCGACCAGCCCACTGCCACTTCTGCTTGCTACAATTCCAGGTTATGTCATGACAACATAATACAAGGCAACATGGCAGCATAACTAGAATCATACCCGATATTTTCAGTAACAGTGCGTACACTGAGATACTGCCGGCAATAAGTCGGAACCATTCCAATTACCACGCCGCAGAAACAAAAGGACGGCAATGTTCACACTAGTTATAGTTTGTGCGTATATTATCCGGTAATTGCTCAAGCTGGTATCAGACTACGCTGCCAAATAGCCTGCTACAGTATAAATTGCTTGTTATCTTGCTTGTGTCGTTGCAATACGCGCAAGAAAGCCAGCAATGTACATCGAATGGTCCCCTTTTGTGAGGGTAGAGTAATAGTGACTTCAGTTTCGTTGCGGGCGACACGGCGCGATGGTATCTGGCTGATGAATCGCCACAACGCACCCTCGAGCGAGCTGACGGCCGCCGAGTCCCCCCAGCCTCCTCGATAACGCATTATCGATATTCATAATGCTGTCCCTCGTTACGGAGGAATGCTGGGATAAGGGCAGCCCTTGATCAAGAAACGAACGACATAGTTGGTGCAATAAGATCAATGTCGCACGTATTTTTTTTTTACGAGATTCGAAAGAATTAAATTAGTTTTCATTATCCCACAATAATTTTGATAACTGACACTAAAAGTTATTTTTTGACTTGGTAAAGAAAAATCTCTGTACTTTTCCTCTACGAATGATCTATAGAGTAATGCAAAACATGAAATACTCCTTTTACCACAATTTTTTTTTCTTGTTTTACTTTTGTAACAATTGAAAAACATAGAAACTTGTTCCCGTCCTAATACCCTCAGTAGTAGTAGGTAAAACACAACCGTAAAATGACTTTGACGTGAAATTACTGATTATGTATAAGTAAGTACTTCGATTCCCAATAATGCCCGTCTAGGGACGCCTCAGTAGAAAATTAAGGCGCAGCGTAAAATGAAGTGTAAAAAGTGGGAGTAAAGAGATTGATAGAATCTATCCGCGCACCTTTGCAATACCCCAGCTGATTTACGTGGATGATAACAATCGGCGTGGGACGTATTTTCCAATCAAACTGCGACAGATGATGCAACGCAGAATTTGTCATTTTGTGTAATAAAACTAATAAGCTTGGTGACAATTTGCATATGAAATCGACAATTTGAATTGAGGTGCGGTGATATATAAAGATACACCAAAACATGTTTCTAATAACCAATAATAAAAATCTGTTAATGCGAGCATTAAAGACAAACTTCCGATAAAAAACTCTAAAGAGCTTAATCTAAAATGTATTTAACGAGTGGCCTTGACCATAATAAGTTCAATAGAATTAATTCCATCTCGTGCACACACGGAGCTTCCTGGTGTCGTTAATAGGCGATCGAATGGGAAAGGCTTCTGTCGATAAATAATCATTATCTAATCATTATCTACATGTTTATGTTTACGTAATCTCGTTAGCTGCGCGCGCGCACCCACCTTTCTCCGGTGGCTGACCGCTCCAAGGCCGTAAGGCGACAAATTAACTGACTCCGATTAGTAGTCGAACTGAGGGTTCTTAGTTTGAATCTGGTCAACATTATGCTTGGCTTGGTATTTCTATCTGGATTTGAGTTGCAATGCTTTTAGTAAGTATGTATTGTTAGCTACTTTTCGAACGCGTTGATGTCTTTTTTTAGACGATATTTTTCTCTCTTCCATAATTTTGTTGTCGTTCTAATACCAAAATCGTTAATTCAGTGATGTATGTAACTTCAAAGTGAGTAACTTGATTATGAATTTGATGTCATAGTTGAAATATTGATGAATCTTTCTCTCAAATTCTGGTATGTAGAAGTTGTAGTTTTTTTTTAGTAGGTACGACGTACCTCTACAACGCAATCTTTTAAATAAAGAAAAATATTCAAAACTTTTACATTATTATTCGGATCGAATCTATTATGATAAAGATTGTAATAATACTCGTGAACATATCTCGTAACCTGTTGTACCTGTATCAAATTCTGCAGTTAGGTATCGATAATATTATATATTCAAAGAATTCTATTAACTTGTCTCCGAAATATTAATGTTTTGTATCGAAATATTTGTATTGTATTTTTAAGATAAGATAGCCTTATTATATTTTATTTGGTTTGTCAGTAACCTATGAAATAAAACGAATTTATTGTTGCTTAAAACGCGAGATAGATTCATTGAATATTTAATATTTATCCTTTAGTTCATCACAAACTAACATTTTTGTGTACGTAAAAAACAAACATAACAAAGGATTCGATGAAATGATCGACAAAGAAGATAATCTCACATCTGACGAATCAATCAAGTGCCGAGAATGCCGACCACTGGAAAACTATTAGCGGTAAGGCAGATCACAAGATACATATACATCAAGATCATCGGTCATTATTACATCCCAATATAGACTTATTGTTGGTACTATTTATACATCTCAACTAAGGTGAAGGAAGAAAGCAGAAAGATCTTGTTCTTAGATTTAGATTCAAAATGCAACCAGAGCCGTTACAGGCACTTAAAAGAAAATAGTTTCAAACTGATGGAATTTGTAACTATTTCCTCTATTTTAAATAAAAAGAACGCAAATTATATCAAAAATATATGAAGGCATACCGATATGCTTCCCAATTTGTGGAAATCAAGTAAAACTGATAGCTCAGATATTTAATTGAAAATCATTGTAAGCTGTAGAGTTTTGATCACGCTGTGTTATGGGTTATGGCCTCAGATGCTATGTCCATTATTTTTTTCCCTTGCAGATTACGGGATAGTTTTGGGGCCCTTAATATTCCGTGGTCCCCATCAGTCTCCAGCCGAGGCCCTGGGCAGCAATCAACTGATACAACCACAATCTTTCACGGTTGGCAGCCCGTCAGCATTGCGTAAGCTCCGTCAGGCCACATCATAGGTCATTATCACGGACCAACTAAGGCACTTATTACACTTATATCTGATTCAATATAGATAATAGGCCCATGTACGTAAGTAAAACGTACAAACTAAGCTCTATATTACAAATGAATGTTGATAAAACTGTTCTGAAAATTACCCTACATGGGTTGAAAATTAGTTTTTGGATCAACTAAATATTAATAACTAAAATATTACCCAAATTATCGAAAGGATAGTTTTGAAATATATAGACAAAAAGTTTTTTTTTTTATTATGATTGTATTATAATAAAATCAAAAAGCAGAATGTGAGGCAATAATCGGAAAATATTAACAATTAGGTTAAAAAAATAGCAAACTTTCCCTCTGTATTAATTATTATAAAGTAAGATGTACCTAATAATATGACAACAAAGTACCTACGAATTAATGAAAATACAATAAATCAAAGATCTTTTATAATCCTTGTATTGTAACATTATCCTTAGCCATAATTGCACTTTTTTGACAGCGAGTAATACTCGTATATCGAATCATGGTCGTAATTATCGAGAACAATGGTCAGTCGAAACATAATAAGTAGGCAGGTACTTAATGTTCGTTGTGTGGTTGTATTTTATTGGTTACGAAAAAAGGAAGTCAAATTGTATGATCGAAATATTTATAAAAATACTGACCGCAATAAAATAAAAAATGCAATTTAAAACAAAAATTGTAGGTACACTTATCTACATAGCATTCCTTTCATGTAGTTAAAACCCATGATTATCAAAGAAGTAGGATTGAAATACCTTTCTTCGAATCAATGGCACAAAGATACTTCAACAAGATTCCAGCCAGTGGTTTTAAAAAGAAAAAGTGTTTTCAGCCAGTTTAATAACGAAACGGGTTTTTCCAGACGACTTGGACCTTTCGGCAATTTTGTGAATGAAGTCAACTGTTACTGAAAGAGGGCTCAAGTAAGGGTGGTCGGTTCACAGACAGGCTCCGAGACCAAGAATGTAGTTGCAAGTGGGTCCCTTCACCGTCCCTTGCAAGAATTTGCATTAAATTCAATCGGTAATTAATATTCTCGTAAAGATCATTTGCATTTGTCTTGTATTAGATACCTGCAGTGGGGCCATAAATACTTCGCAATGCTTGTAACTGTAAAAGCTCGGGGCTACTACTTTCATGAATAAATTAAAGGCATTATCTTGCAATCTTTATCGATTATTATTATTACTAGATTTTATGTTGTGACTGTCTTTTATATCATCAATCTACATAATAAAACTTAATTTATTTATACTTTATTCTTTTACTTTTATGATCACCTAATGCTAGTTTATCGTCAAAGTGGCTGTAAAAAATAATGTTTGTTCCTCGAAGTATCACAAATTGCAGGATAAAAGAAGCAAAGAACCTACAAATAGTCTTCGAGCTGCTGTTTGAAGCTTCTTCCTAGAAACAGGACAGTAATTTGAGTTGTGATGAGCTGAACTACTGGCCATCTCTATCTCCCTTGATCTTAGCAAATTATACACATTTGACTTATTATACTTACTCGAGTTCTAAGTAATTCCATTAGCAGCGGAAATGGGTACCAGTGTGTTGTATCTCTACGTACCTACAGGTTTATTCTCAAGGACGTGAATTCCATTGAAGTAACAGTACAAAGTGATAAAATACTTATCCATTTCGTTTCACTATTTATTATAATGCACACTATAAGCAAAAATAAAATTGATTAATATCTTACCTCTTTCACAAATTTTCACAAAACGTTCAGATTTCTAAGATAAAGTCTCACTGTACGAAAAATATCCAAAAATCACTGTAGCACTTCACAAATAATCCTGGCAGTTTAGAAAATATTACATTTTATGAAAAGTTTTCATTCGAATAGAGCGCATAACTTTTTTCAAAGTTCGAATATCGAATGCGGAGGAGCGGAGGCGGCCTCTCACTCCGTAGTCTAGAGGTGTACTGAACTCGAGACGGTGGTGGTGCTATCTCCAAGAGCTTAGGCTCTTGATAACAGGTTAGGATATCTACTTGATACTTTACAGATTGTGGAAGTATCAAAAGCTTTGTAAGTTTTAATACAAGATTCAGATATTGTAGTTATTAAACCACTTTGTTGAGGAGTGGATATACTTAGATATTAATAAAATAAGTGGCACTTCTTGCTTTGCTTCTATCTGTTTGAAACAAAACACTCACAACTTCACAAGCTTAATAACATTTTATGATTTAATAATATTGTAATTGGCTTATTGCAACTTCTCTAACTAACTCGTCTCATAATCTATAACAGGTATTCCATTTTTATGCTGGCCATCGGAATTTGTTACTTTTGTTTTCTTTTTCAGCGTGTTCGACGTTCAACTTTTTCTGTTTTCATATTTTTAATTTACCAGCCAGTGTTCACCGATTGATACAATCGTGGCGAAAACCGAATGGCGGTTAATAAAGTATGCACCGCAAGAACTTTAAGTTTAGCTTTTTATCTGGCTTTAAGCTCGTCGGTGAGTTAAATAAAGTGGTTTCTAAATATAAACGTTGTATCTCGACACGCCATTGGCAGGTGCGAGTCCGCTGCATCCAAGTTTTTGCCTGCTAGCTTTAGGGGTCCATTGGCAAAGGGTGCAGTATTTAGTAGAGACAAAGTAGGGCAAAATTTTCCTATTTACATTAAGAAATTGATGAATTTGGCAAATACCTAAGTTGCTTTTTGTAGATGTTTTTCAGTTCTAACAAATAGAAAGATAGAATCTGTTTAACAGCAAATTTTTGTGACTTGTCCTCTAACATATAAACAGTGCTTATTTTAATACGTTTTATGCATAACTATATTCAGAACCACTTATAACAAAATTTTATACAAAGCGTAGATTTTTTGCAGGAATCTACGATGTTTTATACTTTTTTCGGCGACAATTTTATAATTAAAGCTTGAACGTTTATCGTGTTTTACCAAGAAAACGCGGCCTCTTATATCTCGGCGTATCTCGACGCGTAGTACTTTAAAATAATATACCAACTTTTATATAACTTTTTTCACCTCTTATCAAGAAGCTCCGAGCGACTTACACGCATATTTAAGATCGAGTAAATGTTAAAAAATGCAGTTAACACAATGTTTTACATTTATCGCGAGAGCTTGTCACATTATTTCACGTTATTTTTGTAATGATAAAATTTTTCTGCCATAAACATCCTGGCGGGCATTCTGGTTTTATTTTAATAAGACTAGTTTTAAAGGAGATTACATACAAGTTCGATCTCGTTTTAAATGGTTGTCTACTAGATGGCGATTAATTTCATTCTTAATGTTACCTACATTTATCACAAGACGTAAAAAGGAAAAATGTACAAGACCACCCTGATTATAATTAATGGGTTTACAATTTGCAGGATTTATCTTAGTTTTTGTAAGGAATTTTTGAAATTGTGTAAAACTGTAAGCGCTGGCCCATATTTACGTAAACGCATGTTAGAGGGGAGAGTGTCTGACCAAGCATTATCTATCTTCTGTTCTAAAAGGACGTCCTACAACTTACGGTCAAAAATTTGTAAATTTTGCGATACCTACGAAATCTGTGGATGACCCTATGAAAAATAAGTTTACCTACTTTCCTAACATATTAAGTAGCATTTAAAATTACCTAAAATACAAGAATGTGTTATGTATGTCCAATTCAAGCCAATTTTCCCGCATTAGTAGTAAACTTCATACAAACGACAATACAAGAATAAGTAGACTAATAAAACGATGTACCCATGGTGTCCCAATTATACGGTACGAATTACGTTTAAAGTGAAATGATTAAAAGAATAGCATCTTGCTCCCACGGCCCGTTATAAGGAAGATGGTTGAAAAATGTACCTGTAATTGTTTGTTCTAAGCTTTGAGAAGCTAGCGAGAAACTTGAAAGTTAGATTGATCATATTTATTTTACGTATGGTCTAATCTTGGATAAGTATTTTTAATGAAACGTTGTGAACAGGTTTTTTTTTGTCGGCAGGTACCTATTGGTAATTTTCATTTATCTGCTAATCAATAGAGTATAATTTCATAAGAGCAACACTAATGCAAAAGCAATTCTACCCATGGGTGTCGTAAAAAGCGACTAAGGGATAATCACCCAGGGAATGAGCAGCAGCGTTCCTTGTGAAAAACATCTTGCACTGTACTCGCCAATTCGCCTGCCAAGCGTGGTGAGTATGGCAATCCCCTTAAAGGAAGGCCCATGTCCATCAGTGGACTGTTGTGGCTGTAAATGTAATGCAAAATCACTTTGCCTGTCCTTAGACTACAACGCGAGTAAAACTTGCGTTTACACCGGGGCGTGCTTGTAACTCACCGTGGCAGCATACCTTTAATTCTTATCTAATCTGCAGTTCCGTTGTGTCGTCAGCCTCTTGACGGTAGTTTGAAACTTTACCGTTGCCATGGCAACCGGCGCTCTGACTTCCTTTAGGTTAGAAACACACGTTACGTCAGTTTGTGCGTTATATTTATGCAGTGCTATCGCATGCGTTAGAAAAATGAGATTTTCCACCCTATTTTCATTTAAACGGTTTTACAGACGCATCCGCTAGCGCTATGCATCGCACAACACGGCATTGACGGACGCGTCTGTCAAACCTTTTGACATAAGCCGTAGGTATGTGTATGCGAATATGGTCAAAATTCGTATTGTCCTAACACATGCGTACACGCGTTACGCAGCACAAAAATAACGCTCAAACTAAGGTTACCTATGTGTGCTTCTCGCCATAACAACACGCGACTTCCTTACAAGTTTTAAATAGTTTGTTTTAACTTAAAGCTCGCGATGTGGTGATAATGGGATGTCAAAAGATACGGTACGAAACAGGTTATAGTAAATAAACTGTTGCTTATCGCCTAGTATACGCGGTCGTCGTTTTTGACAGTTTCATGACATGGGACTAGCTTCACAGACAAGTAACAACTTTAATTCGTAAACAAAGTCAAACTGCGGGCTGATTGTCTTATTTTCACTGGAATCGTCGCCTTCAGGCCGATACCAATGACAAAAGCCTATCGGTTTTGTTTGGAGGAATTGCCTGACTACGGGCATCAACTGCTAAAAATGTGTCAAAATGGCGTTGTTATCGGCTTTAACTGTTAAAATTAATACCGATGACGATCCCAATGAAGTTAGAAGATCATCTCGCAGGGGTAAGCTAACATGACACTCTCGCTTACTCAAATAAAAAAAGCGGCCAAGAGCGTGTCAGACACGCTCACAAATAGGGTTTCGAAGTTAACGGTTAAATATCAGGTCTTTCAGCATTACAAAGTTAATATTGTTGCTGGTTTGTTTGCAGCTGTATGGTTACCAACCGCAAATTGAAAAACTTTAATATTTCCTAAATATTTAGTGGTACAGTATTCGTTCTAGTTTTCATGGTAATTTCATATTAAGAACTTTATTTATAATTTTTTTTAAATTTTTAGCATGCATACTTTAGAAGTTACAGCTGGAACAAATTATGGCTAAAAAACCCCCCTTTTAAAAGAAAATATCTCAAGACAGAAACATTTTAGAGACTTCGTTTAAAAGAAACCTTCCCTTAGTTTTAAAAGACCTATTCCTAATAAAGAAGACATAACGACAGCCGGACGCATAAACGCATTGACCACTCGGCCTGCGCAAGAGTTGAATAAATAATAATAATCACACACTCACAGTATACGGCTGTCATCTAAATGTGGATAGATGTGTACGTGGAAGTGACTGCTAATGTCCACGCCTGGACGCATCACGGCTTGCATCGTGGAATACAATTTTGACTTGTCGTAATAGTAATAGCATTTGAATGTAGTGTAATTTTATTTGTAGTAGAAGAGTTAACTGATAAGCGTATTTATTATACACTGAAATTCATAGTCCCTAGCGGCATTCCCTTCACCAGGGTGCCGCACAGAAAAACGCACAATACTATGGCCGGGATGGCCATAAATAATAGGATTAACTTCTTACTTGAATGATCTTTATTCAAAGATATGGACCCTTGGGTGGGTCCATTAATGTATCACGCGATGGCGAAATATTTAAATATTCACATTCACTGTTTTAGTGATAATCTTGCACTATTTCGGGAACTTCACTTGGTTATACAGTTGCAAAAATACGCAAAAGAGCAAAAAATGAACAAGAATAGGTGTTGACTTTACCGTCAGTTAGCGAGGAATGCGTCAAAGAAGCCAAGAACGGTGACGTTTCGGTGCCGTGTTCCAAATTTAAGTTATAAAATGATTCGAAAAAGGGAGATGTGAAGGTGGCTTAGGGAGGATGTCCATGCAGAGTTTGCACTCTGCTACAATACACTACACAGTCTACTGAAATGTTTCCAAAACAGATGGTTAGAAGCAAAATCTCATCTGATAAATACCTACTACGAAATTCCAATTTGAGTTCCAAGTATTAAATACTAAGAACGTAGGGGAAAGTTGGACATATTGTACCAGTAGATTAATCGTACCACCCACACATTTTGCACTAAACGTTTTTATTTACTTTGGCAACATTAAATGATAGTTCACAACACCCAATAAACTATGATGGTTTTTGACAGCACTGCAAATGAGACTACGCATTCAATAAAATATTTCAGGTTTGAGTTGACCCCGTTACTGATTTTTAGAAAGAACGGCAAGCTATTAAAAATTGCAATTTGATCACATTGTTACTTGGTTATTATGCTTTTGACCTAACTTAATGAACCAACGCAATCATTTGAGGTTTTGAAATGAAAAATATTTTTGTAAAATGTAGCTTGTTCTTGAAATCGTACCGACCAGTAGTTTCTAAATCGTACCAAAGGATTGTTACTAAGATATTTCAGTTTTAGTCCTAACATAATGGATCTCTGATCTGAGATATCTCTGATCTGATTAGTTGTTAAAACTGTGGAAATTGTAATACAACATCGACACTTTTTTTAATGGCTTTGTTTAAAAGAAATTCGCAATATTTTATTTTCACAATTTGTATTGCAATTTTCTAAGTACGATATAAAAACCTCGTGGTACGAATAAACGTACCGGTCTCTAAATTGTACCGATAGCAACTTTTTTTTATAAACTATTTTGTGACGAAACTGCTAACTTATTTCAAAAAACCATTCCTGTACATCAGAGCCAATTAAATAAACTAACTAAAAAGCAAAACATCACAAGGATAACGTTAGTAATTTTCTCGCAAATTAAAATAGAAATAAGGGGGTACAATATAGCCAACTTTCCCCTATACTTTGTCTTCTCTAGTTTCAACAAAGTTAATACAGAAATGCTGGAATTTACGAAATATTAATTCATTCCTATAAAATCATAATGTAGCATCCTCAATATGAATGACAATTTACCTAAATTAGCCTCAGAATTTTCAAGATCACGGCCAGTAAAAGTCACAACATTTCGTCTGACAATTCATATCTCACAAAGGCAGACGTATGACGTATGCACAATGGAAAGAAAGACTCTAGATTAGATATTTTATGGAAAGCCGTGATAGTTTCCACGCGCATCGGGGTCGGCGAGCGCATTGTAGTTCAAACTCATTGTCTGCGTTTAATTGCTAAAGATCAAGAAGAGTCAGGGACTTGTACGGACCGACTGCAAAGCCAGGGCTGTAAAGAAATTGTACTGTTAAAGTAGTTCAGATGTAGTTTGTGCAGCATTCTTTCAGCTAAAAGTGAAAAGTACCTACTCGTAAGCTTATCACGCTGCGTAGGTTTACAGTAGGTAATTTTCACTCAATATTTCTGAATGAAAACTTGAAACTGCATACTTTCAAATCGGAACGTGAAACTGTCCTTCTGAAGCGAATGGTAGAAAACGAGATTTATTTTTGACCCTTCAAACAATGCAAAACATCTGACTGAATGTGAAAAAAGCTTTGCTTTTGTTACTAAAACATGCTCTTTTGGTAAAGCTGTTCCATTTCGTTGTCTGATAACGCCTGATAAAGATTTTACCACACCGTGTCCTACACTTCAAATAAGTAGCAAAAGACGCTCGTCGCTCGTCTGTAAAACCTTTTAACACCAAGTCAGAAAAAGTATCAAATTGATTCGGCTTAATAGGATGATTAAAGTATCCATTAGTGTTAGTTAATTATCTGCCTACTATCGTTTCGCCTACTTGCTTCTTTAGAACAGTTTTCGATTGCAACATGATACGGCATAGATTTGTTTTTTGTCTTTACACTTAGTAAAGAATTAAGTTACCATTACATTCTCTCAGTGTGGGCCAGTGACCTTCTTTTTAAGTTCAAAGCCTCAAAATTGTTACTTACAGCTTTGTGCTATAAAAAGTCATATCGTGTGCCTACAAAGTTGTATGTAAAGAAAATAGAGTATTTTTCAACTAGGCTTGGAGGTCTGCTTTTGGGTCATTTTGTGTAACCTTATTGTTTTCATTCGACTTTGCCACTTTGCCTCAATTTTTTGTGAAATATGAAAGTGTAAGGTAAAAATCTCTCTAGGTGTATATCGATACATGATTTTCTTCCCATTTTAAATATAGGCAGGTATTCATTTTAACCGGGATTACTCCAATATATCATTTTTAAAATCCTTTTTTATTTTAACATTTATCCCATCCTCCCTGCCCCCGTAAGTGTAGTAAGCGCACACGCAGTAACTGGTAACCGAAGGACCACAAACGTGGTCTTACACCCACTGGCGTCGGGTAGCAACACAATTTACGACCAGGTATCGCGCATAAATCGTTGTTCGATCGATAGTCGCCAGATAGCGATCATTAGTCCACTTACCCTTTTCCACAGTAGACGCAAGGAACAGTAGGTATCACGATTCAGTTAGTATTGAGCTGACGAGTAATGCATACTCATCTTATCACTTTCTTGCCCTTCCTCACACCGAAGGACCACAAACGTGGTCTTACACCCACTGGCGTCGGGTAGCAACACAATTTACGACCAGGTATCGCGCATAAATCGTTGTTCGATCGATAGTCGCCAGATAGCGATCATTAGTCCACTTACCCTTTTCCATAGTAGATGTAAATTCAGTAGATAATACGATTCACTTTGCATTAAGCTGAAACAATGAGTTTCGAAGTATCAAAGACAGAGAAAGAATGGACGCAAGACACCAATGAGACATCAGTAATTCAGTATACTTCAGGTGATAAGCTCTGTCATCAGCATCTTTAAGAAATACGCTCTGGTTGGTAGAGCCATTTCTATTCTTGACTATTTCCTGATAGGTACATGAAGCAAAAACTCAGACACGAGCGCCAGTTGAAACTAAAAAAAAAATATAGACAGCCATTTGAGTATTTTTCGGCAAAATCTAGGTGCACCTTCAAGGCGAAAGCGAACAGCTTAAATTCCAACTGTCGTAATGTCACTTCCTTACCTGAAAAGATGAACTGTAATCGAAACAGTTACCTACCTATGTTGCAAATATACTTTTATCTTTCGGTCTCTTTCACTAATTCAGCGTAAAAACTGTACTAAGCTACGAAACAGCTCAAATCTTTTCTTTACTGTGACTGTCCTTAAGCTGATCCATCTGTCTTAGTCTCCCGTTTAACTAACTTAATGCTAGGTGTCCTAGGAGCACTTGATGAATATTTGCATAAATATTAAACATGTCATATTCGAGAGTATCGGTAGCCAATCATTTGATGTATTTTATCATCTGTAACGTGACATGTTCTATGAAAAAAAAAAACGCTTAGGGCTTGATTGAACCTACAAAACATGTTATAGGTAACAGCTGCAACAACCAGTTCAAACGCATTGCAAATTTAATTGACAATTTTATTTTATTAATAGTTCATTTATTTTTGTTTCGATAAATCTATTTAAATGTACATATAAACGCTTAAGCTGTAAAAGTAGTTTATATTGTACGTATTACTACATACTTTATAGGTCTCGGTACGCAAATCAAAGTCATTAGTCAAATATCAAACGTCAAATTATTATGAACTTCATCTGCAATGCAACACTTCATCACCGTACATAACTTTACGTAAATTACAGTCTTCAAAAATACGTAACAACCTCAAACAACAGAGTTACGTACGGTTTCGTGTTCATGACAATCATGTCAAATAACTTAATGATACTTAAACCTAATGCGTCAAAAGGTAGGATTGCACTTAATAAACGAGTAGTTTGTCGGTTTGCAAATGTCACGATATTAAAAACGTCATTATCGTAACAATGTAGGTTCATGTATTTGACGTAAAGTTAGAACATTTTGTTAGATTGTAAATTGCTACTCTTAGGAAATATCCTTTCCCATATGACGAAGTACTTCGTACTAAAATTGAAATTATTCATGAAAACCATCCTTATACTTAACCGTAACTTAGCTCCACAGTTTAACAATAGCTATTACCTTAGATCTTTATGTTTATGGAGCATTATACTTAGGTGAATCGCACAAGAACCGGATAATATTACGGTTTGTAAAAACCACAATACAAGTGACAATCTGTGACAGCCGCAATATAATGTGGCGACGTATGCTATAATATGCGGATTTTGTACAGAATTTTGAAAATTATTTTCGTCAAACCGGATCCAGCGTAATACCGCAAAATCTTGCGGTGCGTATCTAAACCGGCTAATACAATTTCAACAGCCTAATACGCGCGAGTGAATGCAATGGTGGTGGTGCAGCGAGCGGAGCCGCGGGCGCAGCTTGTTCTAAATTGCGGATTTGAAGCTGTGGGCTTGGTAGAGATCATGGAATGAAGAAAACTAGTATGGTCAGCTGTAGATGCTTTTTGATATTATACCAATATCATCAAATTCAAGACAACACGTTCAAAAATAAATTAAGATTTGAAATAAACACTCACAAACCTATATGTAAACGAAAATAAGAAATAACATTCTTACTAAGATGTCGCTAAATCGTCTTTTGGAAACGAGCATCAAGATATTTAAAAAAAAAACAGGGACGGTCGAGGCGTCGGTAACTTAGTGGCAGAGAAGTGGGACGGTACCACATGTGTCCCGGGTTCGAGGGCTGGTCGATATTGTCATATCCATGGGATCAGAAGGTGTAGTGTAGCGGCTACACACAGCGTGGGTTAACCTTTCTATTAGGTGGTCCTTACTACCAGCGGCCGTTTGCTGCAGTAGGAAAGATCCCGGCTTATGAAGAGACCTGCTGGATGGACTTCTATGACTGGCGGTGGAACTTATGACTCTGTTGATAATATTGATGCAATTGGCATATTTTCGGAAAGCTTGCAATCCGTTTTAAGCTATGGCACATGTTATCCGTTTCTATGATCCGTGGTGGGATGGTCGGCAGTAAACGCATTGTGGTTAAAGGACCAACAGGGTTAGGTTCCCCTGGTAACTCTTTTATGGATAAGATATTAACAACAAAATATTTTTATTTTAAGGCCCACCACAATTACGAATTTTTAGTTCTGATCAAGTGAAATAGGGACTTATTAAACATTCCAATAGTATTGCGAGGATTTTCTCTAGAAAATTACGTACTTATTTTTAGACCATTATTCTTTCTTTGTATAAAGGAAAAAGTGTACAAAACTTGTATCAAGTACTAAACTATTTATTGTATTTAAGCTGTACGATGCTTGCTCAAACTAGGACCACACCCTCTGTAGCTTAACGCACGACGCATTGAGGATACTTCCTATCTAGTATCCACTAGATATTGTTGAATCTAGAAGGCGTGGTAGCAAAATGGTAAGTACTCAACTACTCAAGCTTGTATTAATGTTGTACGATGTTTGCTCCAACTAGGATAGGACCACACCCTCTGAGACTCAACGCACGACGCATTGAGTATACTTCCTACCTCATATCTACTAGATATTGTTGAATCTTGAAGGCGTGGTAGCAAAGTGGTGAGTACTCAACTACTCAAGCTTGTATTAATGTTATGCTTGCTCCATCTAGGATAGGACCACACCTTCTGAGACAACGCACGACGCATTGAGTATACTTCCTACCTCATATCCACTAGATATTGTTGAATCTAGAAGGCGTGGTAGCAAAGTGGTGAGTACTCAACTACTCAAGCTTGTATTAATGTTATGCTTGCTCCATCTAGGATAGGACCACACTTCTGAGACAACGCACGACGCATTGAGTATACTTCCTACCTCATATCCACTAGATATTGTTGAATCTAGAGGCGTGGTAGCAAAGTGGTGAGTACTCAACTACTCAAGCTTGTATTAATGTTATGCTTGCTCCATCTAGGATAGGACCACACCTTCTGAGACAACGCACGACGCATTGAGTATACTTCCTACCTCATATCCACTAGATATTGTTGAATCTAGAAGGCGTGGTAGCAAAGTGGTGAGTACTCAACTACTCAAGCTTGTATTAATGTTATGCTTGCTCCATCTAGGATAGGACTACACCCTCTGAGACAACGCAAGACGCATTGAGGATACTTCCTACCTCATATCCACTAGATATTGTTGAATCTAGAAGGCGTGGTAGCAAAAGGTAAGTACTCAACTACTCAAGCTTGTATTAATGTTGTACGATGCTTGCTCCAACTAGGATAGGGCCACACCCTCTGAGACAACGCACGATGCATTGAGGATACTTCCTACTTAGTATCCACTAGGTATTGTTGAATCTAGAAGGCGTGGTAGCAAAGTGGTGAGTACTGTAAGATACTTGCTCAAACAAGGACCACACCCTCTGAGGCTCAACGCACAACGCATTAGAGATATTCCTACTTCGTATCCACTAGATATTGTTGAATCTATAAGACATGGTAGCAAAGTGGTGAGTACTGTAAGATACTTGCTCAAACTAGGACCATACTATCTGAAAAGAAACGCACGACGCATCATGGATACTTCCTACTTCGTATCCACTAGATATTGTTGAATCTAGAAGGCGTGGTAGCAAAGTGGTGAGTACTCAACTACTCAAGCTTGTATCAATGTTATGCTTGCTCCATCTAGGATAGGACTACACCCTCTGAGACAACGCACGACGCATTGAGGATACTTCCTACCTCATATCCACTAGAAATTGTTGAATCTTGAAGGCGTGGTAGCAAAGTGGTGAGTACTCAACTACTCAAGCTTGTATCAATGTTATGCTTGCTCCATCTAGGATAGGACTACACCCTCTGAGACAACGCACGACATTGAGGATACTTCCTACCTCATATCCACTAGAAATTGTTGAATCTTGAAGGCGTGGTAGCAAAGTGGTGAGTACTCAACTACTCAAGCTTGTATCAATGTTATGCTTGCTCCATCTAGGATAGGACTACACCCTCTGAGACAACGCACGACGCATTGAGTATACTTCCTACCTCATATCTACTAGATATTGTTGAATCTTGAAGGCGTGGTAGCAAAGTGGTGGGTACTCAACTATTCAAGCTTAGGAAATGACTAAATCGTTGGACAGTGGAATGAATACGCCTATGCGACTAAAGACAAAAGGTATTGGTTGGTATCAATAAGTAGCAGGCCATAAAAAAATTGATACATTATTAGTTTATTTATGATTATGAAACTGCTTATCGATTAGGTATTAGGTACTTTTGTTGTTTCATATTTGATTAAACACGTAAACAATGGAAAAAACAAAAAGAAGTAGTTTAATAAGTAAGTAGGTACATATACTTTATTTAGATACGTTTACATAGGTATAGGTACCTACTTAAGTCTTCGAATTAGAAACCTAGTGACAGCGGAAATTCTCCTCGAACTGGTTAGGAAAGCCAGACCGTCAATTGATTTCCCCTTTTTCACACAGACGAGTTTCAAAGAGTAATTTCTTGGATATAGAGCATTACATCGATTAATTATATTATACTTTTCAGACGTGGTCCAAATAGCCATACTTTACAGCCGTTTACGCTTTGCTTACCCCGCGAGGCGTGATATATGTATGTATATTATACTTGTACCAAAATACCAAAGAATACTAAATATACTCTCTACCCGCTTCAATACATAAACAGACTGTACCATTATATCTAAGTACGTAGTTTATTATTAGCTACGTATACATATTTCGAAGATAAATACCTTACGATGTTTATTTAAAATCATAAAAATCCAAATAGCCATACTTAACAGCCGTTTACGCTTTGCTTACCCTGCGAGGCGTGATATATGTATGTATATTATACTTGTACGCAATACGAAAGAATACTAAATATACTATCTACCGCACGCAATACGAAAGAATACTAAATATACTATCTACCGCTTCAGATAAAGAGACTGTACCATGTACGTAGTTTATTATTAGCTACGTATACATATTTCGAAGATAAATACCTTACGATGTTTATTTAAAATCATAAAAATCTCATTAAAAAAATCAGAAGTTCAAACAAACCCTCCGTGGGTTAAAGCCTATTATTTTTATGAACAACAGAAATTATAGTTAGGCTAAGAATAATATACCCTACAAGATGTTATTTACACTAATTAATATTTTTTACTGTTGATAATAACATCATACATCTTGAGAAGGCAGGATTACCAAATAAATGATAGACTTAACAAACCAATTATGCAGAAAAATAATTATTTAACAAGTAGTATTTTAGACAAAATAAAACCGATATCACAACGGAGAATTATTTAAGTACCTGTGTCTTAAGAGCGCATTCAATTTTTTCTAGCAAATTTGCAAATATTGGCTTTATAAACATGCGAGTTTCTCGAAAACCGTTATGTAAAATTAATATGTTACTTGTACATTTAATCAAGCATATCTTCATCTAAAAAATGTACAATGTAAATATTAACATTTTGGTTTTAAACATGTTACAAACAGCGATATCTAAAGCGACAAAACCAAAATTCAGGAAAGACCTCAAATCAAGCGTGAGTTTTAGAGTTTTGGTTCACTGTAAAAAAATATCAATTATACAAAAAAATAGAGTATTTATTTGAGAACAAAGTCTACAGTGAACATTTTACAATTTTATTCAGAAATATAGAATAATACCACGTTTTTATTTACGAATTTTTGCAAAATAATGCACCATTATAACAGCTTCTATATGAATAAATAACAGTAGTTAAGATTTAAAAAAAATATATGTTATTTAAGAAGATATACTTAATGTAATTGCAGAAAAATATATTTATTTTTGTTCATAATATCACTGTAAAAAATATTCAAACATTCCCATGTTTTTCGCAAAACGACGCTCCGAGCGGTCTGGCAGGGAAAATTGTATGGGCTTCGTGAAAACCTCTATAGCGGCCTTAAGAACTACATGACTATTTTGTGGTTGGGATCCTAGGTTGACCACCTTAAAAAATAATAAAATTATTTACATCCAGGAAAAATATACAAACGCGAGGACTGAATACATAAAACTTTTCAAATTCTCCACAAATCCTTAAAACCCTGTACGTATCAATAAAATGCTGTGTATGTTACTTATTTAAGGTTCAAATGAGAAGAAAATCTAGCAAGTACTTTGCGCCACTCGAGAGCTATGACACTTTCCTTTGATTGCTGCCTAGCACAATTTACAAGGAACAACGAAAGGGTATATCAAGCCGAAAAGAGGTCAAGGTACTCACGAAACAGAAAAACTTTCCCTATGGAACATACGTCAAAATATAAAAAAAAAAATTACTTCAAAATCACGGACCAGCTGATTGATTCACTATGGGTGGTCCAAATTTTTTTTCATATTTAGACCCATGTTCCATAGGGAAAGTTTTTCTGTTTCGAAAGTATCTGGACCTCCTTTCGGCTTGATTATATCCTTTCGTTGCTCCTTCTCAATTCGGCTTGCTATACTCTTTTGGTTACTCCCGGATATAGCAGTATAAGCACAGTCGATCTCAGCGCCATCTGCAATAAGCTTTGTGTTTTCGTCATCATTGTTATCTAGTACCTAGCTTTTTCTACAGTCGGTTTAGAGCATATCTGCTTTTCATAAACTTGCTGGTCTCTCTTACATTTAATTCCTACCCATTTAACAACTACTAGTGCTCCCATTTAATCAGACTTAATTATAAACTTTATTTCTGATCCAGCAATTAAAATAGGACGTAATTAGGGTTCTATTAAAATTTTATAGACAAGCTTACAGCGAAATAAAAATAACGTATTTCTCTTTCTAATCTTTTAAACCTTCGTTTGTAAAGATAGATGTGTTTTTGAATACGTATAGGTAATTTATATTTAAGAATAACATAAAATTATAAGCTGATTTTCAATTGATAAACTTTACGAAAAAAAAGGTAAATAGGTAATAAATAATTATTAAATGGGTTCTATTCTTCAGTAGAATTTCAAGAATGCTATTTAAGGGGGATCGTTACGTCATACAAACTAAAATCTGAACTTCAACCGAGTTACACATGAGCTAAACAACAATTTTATCAAAAAATCTTTATGTGAGATGAGGAAGGCACACGTAAATATGTCGCAAAACTGCTTAACGTAAAAAATATCAAGTATTTTCTCCATAAAAAATTAAACGTGTTTATTGCAGTAGTAGCTCCATCTATGTTCATTAAGTGGCGACACGGTTTTTACAGAGAAATCTGATGGTTAAAAAATTATTTGTTTTATTTTGCGAAAATGTTATAAAAGCACGGGACTTCCCATCAAGTTAATTTATCATAATTTTGTCTCATTTAAAGACGTAACTCCATTTAAATTTTGTATGGAAAACGATCCACCTTAAGGAGCAATTTATACTTGTTATCCCTGTTATTCTGATCAATTGTACCTATGTAAGACACGTTTAATATAATAAAACGCATTTAATTTCATCCCTCTGATTGGCGACTAATTAATATTCAGCCGATATTAATTATTCGCCAATTATTTCATAGAAATAGGATAGATAATGATATACATTACGACTCCGGTAAGTTCCATTTATTTCATGGAAATACGAGATTATGATATACTTTACGACTCCTTTTTTTTACTTTTCTATAAAAAAGGAGAATTAGCGGCGTCTAATCCGGTAAGGTCTGTGTCTGTGTCGGTAAGGTCTGTAGTCTGTACCTATATTATTAAATAGACCATATCTCGCAATCTGTCGGCTGTGAATGGATAATAACGTGGCTTCGCCGGCTGGGACGTAAAGGGCCCTCTTCATAAAGACGTAGGCCTATTGGTTCAATATCCTGTAGTTGCCTTGTGCGTAGACAAATTTTAAAATCAGTATGGCCAAATGTTATCCTTAGTAAGTAACTCAGGATAACAAGCAAAATCATAAAAATAGGGTGTAAGGGACAGCACTCCGAATACTTATAGGGTGCACTCGGACAATGAAATTGAACAACTTCCCAAAAGGAAATAGACCTAAAAAATAGCTGAAAATGCAGTCAGCTGAGCATGATTTTGTATGGGGGGTAAAATTTTGTTTCATCTCCTGAAAAAATCTTACTGGAAGTTGTTCAGTTTAATCAATGGTCTAACGAAATCAGTATTCGTAAAGCTGTCCTTACACTCCGTGTACACCTAGATTAGATAAGAATATCCGTTATTACACAAAAATCTTACAAAAATTAGGGGACTACACAATACAAAAGAGATAATAATATACTACAAGTGGACGGCGTAACTGTTAACCTACCTAGGTAAAACATATAAAACGCAATTTAAGGATTGACTCTATAATGAAAAAGGCTCTTAAGGAATAGGAGCTTTACTCCCGCCCCTTCCATTCTACAAGGAATTGAACCCAGTGCTTACGTCTAATTGCTTACATGTTTTTGCAATCTCCGATTCACCCTTTAATAGCCCTGTTAGGCCCTTATAGTACCGAGAATTGAATAAAAACTCTTTATTATTGCTCCCTTCATATCAATTTGAACCTTGTTTCATTGATATACGCAGAATTTAAATTGTTTAGTTTACTGCCGTTGTACAAGAGATACGATTCTAATGGATACTGGTGTCAATTCAAGCAATAATTTCTATTCTAAATTTCCAACTTACCTTATGGGTAATAGCGTTGTCACTTTCTGTCAAATAGGTTAAGAAAGGGTGGTGGGATATGAGATGTGAGTTCATGTGAGATACCTATCTAAGTCAAATTATGTTTTAAAATTTGATACAAAATACACTTTATCTATCAAAATAAATTGTCGATGAAAAAAATTGCAACTAAATTGACTAGACACGGCGAAGAAACCATTCAGATATTTAAACATGACAGGACTTAGATATCTCCAATCCACCTATTTGAAGAAAAATTACATCACAAATTTGAAGCAAGTTAAGATTTTATTTAAGAGTGTATTTCCGGAATTGAAGCCACTATCAATTTGTATTATAGGAAATATTGGGCACTAAATTATGGACAATAGTGGTGACTTGTATTGAAGCTAGTGGGGTGCTACACGAGCATTGTGAAATGTAATTTGATACTAAATTGTTTTGTACAGTTACTTTACCATACCCATATAAATGTGGAACCTCAACTAGACGCAAAACTTTGAAAACTGACGTAAGTAATAAAAATACGTTTCACGGTTTGTTTTTGGAAAATGATTATTTGATCGAGGAATGGACAAACGGATGCTAATTATTGTCGAAGCTGTTTTTACATTGTAAATAAATGCCAACAGACTCATATTTTTATTCCTCTTTACTATTTAGTTACGAAGTTTAAAAAGAATTGGCCTCTCATACAAAAAGGTTCAAAACATGTCTCACTTTGGAGGTCCAAAACATTGTCATATTACCTACGAAATAAAATGTTATGTTGCTAACAAAAGTTTTTCAGTTTCATGAGTAGAAAACACACTAAAAATATTTCACCTTAGATACCTACTCTTACTAGTACTTATCATCATCACTTCAGTTTTCACTTGTGCAACAAAAATAAACAGAACAATATAGCTGGCGCATAAGCCACTGTCTCATTGTTAATTAAAACCATTTGTGTGTGTTGTAATACTATTTTTAATAGATAGATCGTATAGTTATTTGTACACTTGCCGCACATTGTTGCGGTCTTTGACAGATAACGATTTAAATGACGCCTTGCGAAAGCCGCAGGAGGCGGTGCGGTGGCGTGTGTGTCTACAGGTCTACAGACACTTTCATACAACTTTTTTCGTAGGTTGCACATACGCAGGAACATACATAAATATAACACGCCTTGCAGTGTAGGCAGAGCGTAAAACAAATGTAAAAATTTACACCACGTCTGACAATAGTTTGAAAGTCATTCAGAAGACTGTGTATCAACATAGTGACAGGTTTTCAGCCTGTCGTCAAAAATTGCAACACACTCAAATCCTTTAGTCGCTTCTTACGATACCCACGGGAAAGATATGGGGTGGTGCTATTCTAATCCGGCACCACACGGTGAGTTGCGCAAGGGAAAATATATCGCAAAATCATATGGCACGTGTGATAATCACCTATAAGTCATCTCTTGGCTATCGTAATCATAAACCTCACGCGAACGAGCGATCTATCTTTTTCTATACAACTTTTTAGCTATGATACTTATTTATGGGAACCAATTTCGGATTCAGACTTTGTTTTATACGTACCTATTTGTATAAAAAAAGATAATTTTAAAGATTGGTTTGTTTTGGTAGTGATTCAAATTGAATATAATAATTCTCATCTGATTGCGGAAGCCTAAGAAATTAATATTACCTACTAGGTTTGTTGTTAAAAGATTGCTTTTAATACAAAAAACTTTTAGGATAAATCTCCATTCGTTCTCTGTCTGCTTTATTCTTATTTCTCAAACCGAAAACTGTTTTAAGTGTGAAAAAGTGTACAAAGGGTTTGTGACACATAATATGTACATATCAATTTATAAGGGATCAATTAGCTATCATGTATACGAAATACTCGCTTAGCGATTTTGTATACATTGGTTTGATAATATTTTAGCTACGCATGTGCCGTGATAGATCTCTTATAAGTGGTATGGAAAACCAGTTTATCTTGAGTTGCTGCTGTTAGAACAGTCTCTACATAAACTAAGTACTTTAAAACCCTCATAATTGCGCCATTACTCAGTCGACAGTGGAAAATTGTTTTCAGTTAGTTCATACATAAAGTAAGTATTGACGGGCACCCAATACAGAGAGACAGCTACAAGAAAACGTCACTACATTCACACACATCTACACGTTGTGTATTTTACGTGCGAAACCAAACAGTCTTAAACCGCTTAAAAACGAGTGTCAACAGCTTTAGGTGCGGGTGCAAAATATTATATAGGGTGATATTTTACTAGTAACTGATAGCAAAAACTCAGATTCGGCTGTTGATAAGGAACAACTTTCCCCAAGGAACATAGGTCGAAATCCGAAAAAGTATTTTGGACCTCCCATACAAACTTGCCGATCAGCTGATTTCAGTTACTATGGGAGGTCCAAATTTTTTTCCTATTTCTATCTATGTTCCTTGGGGAAAGTTGTTCCTTATCACCAGCTGATTTTGAGTTTTCGCTATCGGTCACTAGTAAAATTTCATCCTATATAATGTAAGAGTAGTGTACCCACCTAAGTAGATATGTTTAGTTTACACAGGTATAAACAAAAATTCAGAAACGAAAGTAGCTACCCTAAGATGTAAGTATAATTAATCGTGAAAAGTGGCGAGCTGTCCTTCTGTAAAACTTCTATTCCTTCTAAATATTGTGGTTCATAACATTACGCTTGAACTTCCGCGGTGTATTGAATTACACTGTGCCCGTGAAATTGACTATTACACGAACCTATATTAATTTTAATCTTCGTCGAAATTGTAATATTGCAGCTATCAGTGCCATCAATTTATGGCTGATTAGAAACGGTTGAGCACAGGTGATGATAGATTAAATTTGGTATTAAAAAACTAAATATCGTATCATTCTTATGTAAATAAAAAATCTTCGTTAATAGAAAATATCTTGGAAGACAATCTGCCTGCCTGCCCTTATCCCAAATCAGTTAGGGTCTTCGCAACGTGTTTTGTTAGAGCACAAAAATTTGAATAAAACATTTTATTTAAAATAACCTGTTTTACACTCTTTCTCTTACTTTTCATTCAATCGCAAGTGATCGCGCAACGAGTAAAAATAATCATTAATATTATTAACACTAACAGTACCTACTTAACATACATTAATAACATGCCATCATAACTCTTCATTACAGCAATATTGGCACTACAGCCTTCAACTCGAGAGAAATGAGAGATCTTATTGTTTCACAGCAATTATGTATAACTTGTTATGTTATGGATCAAAATAGTCAAAAATTAACATAATTGTTTGCCGCTTTATCATATCATTCGACATAAGGAGCAGGATGTCAACAATAATTAATGTTGCAAATTCGGGATCCATTCTTTATCTGCGCAAGTTATACATATACATTAGTTTTAAATTGCCAGCTCCAACTTGTTTCAATCAACAGTTTTGTATAATATTAAGTACTAAATTTAAAAAATCTTGAAAATATTCACATTTTATGTCGATATGTATTTTTCCGAGAATATTCAAAGCATTTTAGAAACTATACGTGTAAAAATCCGTGTTCACTAATATAATAATTTACCTATGTAAGAAAAGATTAGAAAAGATTGGGCATTTTTTTTCTAAGAGATTGAAGGCCATCAACATTTGTGTAAGTAAACCAATCGAAACTCCTCATATTTCTGCATACCTGAAGTTAAAATACGCGATCGTAAAAGCACGAAATTAAATTGCTTAAGCAAAGTTCAATAACCCTAAATCTTGTTTTCTTTTTTATTATAGATGGAAAAAACAGAGCTAAGCTAATTATTTCTTTACAACTTTAATAAATATACGTACACATACTTTAGCCAGTACATCAAGCTATCCAATGAAGAGGTCAACTTATACTTGTTTTTTCGAAGAATTTGTATATAACAAGCAGATGTATTAAAAAACAAAAACCCGACTGCGGTCATTTTAAAGTTGTATTTTGCGATAAAAATCCGCCATCTTAAATTTATGAATTTTTAATATAGCCAGTGTCACTTGCGCTGCTGAGACGAATCTAACGACACCTCATATGTCAAAATCCAACTATCCGTTTGGGCTGTAGCCCGTGAAAAAGAATTTTCTTGTCCACATACATACATACATAAACATACATACGTACTCTCGAAAAACATAACCCTCTTTCTGAGGCAGTCGGGTAAAAACCAGAACAAGTTAGACCCTTTGCTAGGTAATTTGATGTGTTGGCAAAGTGCATACGGTCGACGACGGCGATAAAAACTTTTTTTACGAAACAAACAATCAAATGTTTATACACTCCTATTATGCGCTTTCAATTAATAATTATGATGTGCAAAAGAATATAAAACGTCATAATGATTCATTGTTGAATTGCAATTGTTTTGATTGATCTATAAAATTTGTATTAAAACATTCCTTTGTTCAGTAAGGTCAAGGTGGAGGCGTGCTTTTGTAATGCTAATAAAATTGACTATTATCTACTTGGAAGAGAAAATACCTCTCCATCAAAATAAAGCTGGGATCACACGTTACTTTATTTGGTAATTTTTTCACCACTGAACATTTTGCAAAATGGACATTATTCACCTAAAGGCATTCATAACGCATGCGTTAGGACAATACGAATTTTGACCTTATTCTCGTACAAATACTGTTTATTTCAAACGGTTTGATGGACTGCTTCTTGCAGTAGGCGGTTGAAAAACTCTGACACCAGGGTTCATCGGGTCGTTGAACGACTGGGTGTCCCACACGAAAAGAGAGAGAGCGCTGCGTATCGCACAACGCTGCGTCGAAGGATGCGTCTTTCAAGCCGTTCGACATATGAGCATAAGGTGGAAATTTATAATGTCCTAACGCATGCGTTACGCAGCGCTAAAATAGCGCAGCAAGGGACATTACGTGTGATTCCCGGCTAAATGCTTACTACCTTACTTATACACAGCAAGCTTGAAAAGCTCTCCCAAAACAATAAAACCATAAACTAGGTCAAATTGTTATTCCCCTTCACCCAATATTTCAAATTCGTGAACCAAAATTTCAGTCATAAATTTTTATTCCCTCCAAAAATTTAAATAACGAAATACCCACGCAAAACCTCATTTAAAATAAAACTTAGCTTCAAGTAGAAATACGAACACGGTGTAGGTTTATTTGAAGCTATTTATCGCGCTTATAAATACGCGTTCGAGCACTAACAAGTGACTAGTAACAGGGATTCATAATCTTTGACAATCAACGGGGGACGCCACAGAATACTGAAGTGAGTAGAAATTGCAGTGAAGGTACTTCAAATGATCCCATCTTTATTTATTTCATTTAACATTTTTAATGTAGGTAATCATATATTTTAACCTATTTGAAACAAGATATCAATTGAATTTGAGATAAGCAATCGAAATGGATCTAGGTTTGTGAACGACAACCTCAAATAATCGTATTTTTCATACAAAGGAAGTATTAAATAGAATATCTTATCTAATACCAGAGCCGTTCGGCTCGCCCTTCAATATAAGTATCCCTCACGACAAGATTAAGTGTCGTGAACCGTATCGTCACGCATGTTTAAAATATTCCTACTTAAAGGTGTAAGTTCATCAGGTGCGATCTATCCCAGCCGCACGCTGCTGCAGCCAATGCGGCTATATTCGTAGTATGAGAGCGTAATGAGCCGCTTTCGAGGGAGGGCCGTGCGTGCGCCAAACACTTTCAAGCTACGACTATAGTCGCATCAACTGCACGCGTAAGTCGCATGGCCACAGCAGCGTGTGTATGCGATCAGCCGCACCTATTGAGTTTGCACCTTAAAACACCCTAACACATCGCGGTTCTTCTTTAATGTAGTAGGTAATCCAACACCATTCCATTTCTGCCCGTGCTTCGCTTCTGGCGCATTCTATCTATGGGCCGTGTGGTAGGAGATAATTTTTCCTAACATCACCTCGTAGTTAATCTGAGATTGGATCTGGTAGTGATCGCATGAATTCTTGAGCACACCGCGCGCACTTGTAGATGCTATCTAAACATCTTAAATTATTGTCGAGGGCTACCCGGCCGGCCGGCTCATCTAGCGCTATAATCGCCAAGCAAGTGACCTAGCTTCGGCTGGATGAGACATGCTTTTAGTATTTTTGCCTTTTTTGTAGAGACCTTTTAGCTGATCTGTTTTAAAGTTACTTTTGGATTAACAAGAAAAAAACGATTTTCTTCGAGCGTTGACTATATTTCAATGGTGCACGCTCGCATGAGTATATTTGAATATATTTCTTTTTACACATCGTGTGCATACACGATGTTTAGTAGGTAGGTACCAAACAAATAGGAAGCTGTCTGTATGAATAAAATGTATGAAAAGTCATTACACATCTAACTAAAATTTGTAAACTGGTGATATGGTATACGTGTATCATGATGTGAGAAACACAGTCTACGAAAGGCGCGATGAAGTCTAGTGTCAAAGTAAAAAAAAACGATTTCCGTAGTTCATTCAAGCTCACAAGCTGCGCAAGCGCATTGACATTATCATGGAGCAAAAAGCCTCGCCACCAAGATTCTCATGCGTTTTGTTAATGTTGTGCATTTTGCGGTTTTATTTAACGTCGTGTCGGGAGCGGTGAGCGCTCGAACTAATGCTTCGGGGTCAAATTACACCCAACAGCTTAGATAGCATAGGGCATTGACAACGACGGGGACTAAAAGAGTCTTATTTGAAAATAAAAATTGAAACTTGCAAAACTACCGCGTGCAGGATTTGAACCTGTGTACTGCCAGCCAACGCCTTTACCAACTGAGCTACCGCGTCTCAATCTTAGCCTCGATAATCACTTAAATTGATTATCGTTCTTGCATTGTAGAAAATTGATCGACGCCTATTTCAATGGTAGAGCCCTTAGAGAGCCAATCACATCATTTTGCTATGCGGTCGTTGGAGGTTACAGAACAGTTAGTTTTTATTCAATTTAATGCGATGATAATGAAACAAGTAGCTACCTACCTACCTACAAACTTACCTATCGAGTCAGTGTATGTATAATAATTGTCAAACCTTTTACATAAATTCTTTTAAAGTTCCATAAACTCCTCCAACTCCTATTTCCTATACCTATAGATTCAAACGTCAAAGTTGTACAAAAGTCAAGATGAAATTCGCTAGATATCCAGAACTTCTCATTGAGAAAAAGCCTATCCTAACGGAGGTCCGTGACTACAACATCATCTGACTTCCCTTATTCTGAATCAAGTTGGGGTCGGCGCAACATGTTTTGTTAAACACAAAATTATGTAGCAACATCTGTGACTACAACATTTTCTAATAATTTACTCCTGCAGCCTGCTCCAGCTCCTTAGAGGCTTGCCTTAGATAGGCGAGCTCAAATTGCGTGGAATAAAAAACCGGCCAAGAGCGTGTCAGACACGCCCACAAATAGGGTTTCGTAGTCAACGTTTAAATATCAGATTTTTCAGCATTACAAACTTAATTTTGTTGCTGGTTTGTTAGCAGCAGTATGATGACCAACCGCAAATAGAAAAACTCAATTTTTTGATAGCTCTAAAACTGACGAATATATGATGCATCGGCATACAGACAGACAGACAGACAGACAGACAGACAGACAGACAGACAGACAGACAGACAGACAGACAGACAGACAGACATGACGAAACTATAAGGGTTTCTAGTAGACTACGAAACCCTAAAAATAGGTTTGTTTCGCGCGAGTGTTGCAATCGAGGTCCCCATTATTTTATTTTATTTTTTTATTTTTTCATTATTAGATACTACGCACCGGGGGCTTTTATGTTTTTACACGGACAACAGGGCCTATTTGCCAGGTAATATGTGATTGGAAAAATAGAATTAGGTACGTGTTTGAACGCTGGGATAAAAGGAATATACAGGCATAAATGGGGTTCACATATTTGAGATAGAGTTTATAATTGGAAGTCTATTAAACTTAGAATATAGTGCCATAATGCCATACATCAAAAATGCATTTAGTAGGTAACCGAATGTACTGCTCAGGTACCTATCCATTATTGTTTTGGACCTCACTTATGAACAGCATTGTTTTATTAATACTAAAATATATCGAAACTGCATCTGACACCAAAATCGCCAATAAACGTCGAAAGTTATGGCAATGCAGTCACCAGAATTTTCGCAACGCAGAAATTCCTTGAGAAATACCGAACAGCGATTACATATTCTAATATACTGTGAGAGTTTAGGCCGTAAAGCTTAGATTTTGCTTAAGGCGACAGACCACAGAATATATAATACCTGTCATAGTACTAGCACAGGCTTGAGCACAGGTCCCTGAATGACAATCGCTTTCGTTGGACATCACTTTCCTAGTCTGTGGCGCAATGGCTATGAGAAGGCTATGTGGGTCGCGTGAGTAACAGAATCGACCCGGACTCTGTGTCATATACATACAAGTAAAGACGCGTATTACGACTACATTTATGTATACACTACTTGTTTTTCAATATTTGTCTAAACACAAACTGTTAGCCTATTCTACTATCTCTAAAATTATATAGTTCGTGCCTTCAAATTACTTCTCTTTTTGATTCTTCTCTGTTATAATTTAAAGGCTAGGTCTTTTCAGTGGAGCAACCGGCATATTTTTCGTCTCTGATTTGACATACCATACACAACCAATATTAAATATACATTAAAGTACAGATTTCAAATGCGTGTAAAACTTATTTCAATTTTTTCGACCATTTTGGTCGCAAGTAACAGGTGGGGCTACACAAATTGACTGTATATGTTTTTACACCATACAACACGACCAATGCACGTCGAAGCAACCACAGAACACATACTGCAATCGTCCACAGACCTACTTAAGCTAACAGAGGCAGATGAAGCCAAATTGTAATGCCAGCCAATAGGTTATTTAACTGGGGCAGTGTAATCCACGCCAGAGTCAGATGAATCAAGCTCAATGCGGATTCTGCAATCGGTGCTAACAGTGCTGAATGAGAGCTGCGGTCAAAACTTATCACCATCAAAGCTTGGTGATAGTTTAATAAATATTGGGTATTGGAGTAAGAATTTTGCGCTCGTTTTTTATTGGGTCGAGTAATTTTTCCAACCAGGACTGAAAGGGAAAGAGCCTAGTTCATAGTGCCCAAAAGGTTTTTAAAAAATTTATTCGGTGCAACGTGCCTAGGATGTGTTTGCTTAAATATTATTTTTCCAGTCATTTCAATAATAATTTTTCGACCAATCTCTTCTTTTTCTTCTGTTATTGTCACCAATTTAACATATCAGAATGCTCACATCTTACTTTAAACGTTCAAACTTCCTAGTTCTACTATACCTATTCCTTTCCTAGCTATTACTCGACAATACCATAGTGTGACTTGCGAAACACCATAAAATCTGATACCGACGATCGTATTATAGCGGAGTGACAGAGCGCACGGAGTTTAGCGCATAATTCGCTTTAGTGCGCAAGCGCAAGGTGCGGTTCGATCACGTCACGAGAATAGATGCAATGTTTGAATGAGGCGCAAGCTTCTTAGGTTTTGTATGTGGAGCTTGGGACTATTTGCTGGGAAGGAAAATTTCTTGGAAATATTTACTTTTAATATACCTATCTTTTAGTAATATTTATATATGACACAACTGTTTTGTTCATTAAGACTATTCTTAATGGTTTTTTGTTGGTTTGTATTTTATTTTCCACAGGTCGTCAAGGATTTAGTTAAATATCAAAGAATTTTAACGGTCCATGGAGGTTTTACTGCAGTTTTTTTTCCTAGCCGCGAGTCCAGTGTGTTATTCTACGCTTATTTGGCTAATCTAAGGGACTCATGTGCTAACCCAGAGTCATGTACCGGGAGTAACAAGAAGGGTATAAAAAGGAGGTCAAGGTACTCATGAAATTGAACAATTTTCTTCATAAAACGTGAGTCAACATACTAAAAAAATTACCCATAATAAATCATCCAGCTGATCGGCGATTTTTTGGAAAACATGCATAAAAAATGGGAGGTCCAATTATTTTTGTCATATTTCCATCCGTGTCCTATGGGGAAAGTTGTTCAGTTGCATCAGTAGGTACACTAGACCTCCTTCTAGTTTTTTATACCCTTTTTGTTACTCCCTGTATACTTACTTTACATACACCTACTTTACAAAGAATTTGAAGCTGTTCTGTATTACAATAAATTATAAGTAAAAAACATTTTTAAAACAAGCTTTTATTTGGATGCGCTAAAAAGTATAAAATAATTAAACTTTAACATATAATTATATTAATGCTACGTCTTCACAATTTGTATGATATAAAAGCTTGTCGCGAGATTTAACCTGTATGATTTATGTGACTTAGTATAAAAATTTATTCAAGATAATCTACACTGGTTACCTAATTTATTTATTGATTTATACATAGGTTAAATCTCGCGACAAGCTTTTATATCATACAAATTGTGAAGACGTAGCATTAATATATATGTTAAAGTTTAATTATTTTATACTTTTAGCGCATCCAAATAAAAGCTTGTTTTAAAATGTTTTTACTTAAACGTTGTGCGATAGTACCTACTTATTGCATTCATGGACCTTATGTCCATGAGTGCCATGATCAGAAGACTAAAAACCCCAACACAGCAACCATTCAAATATAAAAATCAGTGTAAAGCGACGTCATTTACCTCACTATAGTATTTACCTTTCAATTGTTTTTTTAGTAAGAAAACATAACAAACATTATACGCCATCTATCGTCCGTCATATCAGATTTTGTTTTGAGTGACGTAAACGTCACTTTATTTTTCGAGTTATTTTGAGAAACTTTCATTTGACATCCATATTGTAAAATAACATAAAAATGTTAATCTGCCATCTTAAGAAGTCCACTACCTATAGTTAATTTAGGGTGACGTCAACTTATGATTCGAGTTATTCTCAGCAAGCCCTTTCATATGACATTTATATTGTAAATAATCTTAGATGGCCATCTTTAGAAGCCCGCCATATTATTTTTCAAATTGCACTCAGCAGGCCCTTTCATTTGACACCCATATTGTAGGAGTGCATAGAAAATTACTTATCGGCCATCTTGGATATTCCGCCATGATAGATTTAGAATGACGTCACCTAACTTGTCATGCATTGTCATCCGAATCAAACGTGTTTACAAAATTTCAGCTCAATCGGTTGAGGATATCTGCTTCAAAATTGAGTTGCAAGATTTGACCCGAACAAACATTTTTACTTACATACTTACATACTTACATACATACATACATACACTGCAAGTTAAATAAAAGCTTTTAAAAAAGAAAACATTGATGTTATCTTTACATCTGTCTGTATAGTTAAGCTACACAGGTTAATTAAAAACAACATCTCGTGGATGTAAAGCTATCAATTGAGTTCGAATAGATAGATGATTAATTGGACTGTTAGTAGTTACATAACGAAAAGGAAAGTCACTGAGTTATTTCACCATGTGTACAAGTATCTACACTATTTCGATCAAAGTGAACGATAAACTGAACCTAATAAAAATATGCGTGCATGAACTCTTAACCTACATTATGTACTTATTTCAAATACTTAGCTACGTCTTACAGGTCAAACTAAAGTGTTCATATATTAGACGTCCCTATAAAATACGGTCGTGCAAAAAAGTAAAAAGCTTTTAAGCGCAAAATTTGTTTCAAACAAAGCCATTGCAATAATAGCGATAGAAATATAGCCCTACGCCACATGACCTCAGCCTGCGTACTGCGATGATGACTTACCATTAGTTACGATGCTTGCCACTTTTATTGTTGAAACAAAACGAAATGTATTTATTGTTTAGGCTGCAAAGCGGTACAAAGAGCGCGGCGCGGCGTGCGTGGGCGCATGCCCGCGGCGACCTATCTCCGTGAACAAATTATAATTTCAAAATCCCCATCGATTTATGTGAACGCTCATCTGAATAAAGCGCTGCTCCATTTTACGGCCGCTCTCGTACTATTGTTTTGAGCTTTTAAAGGATTTTATAAGTATTTAAACTTGATTTATTGGTCGTAAATTGAACTACCGCGCCTTAAATGGCAAATGCGAGATCTTAGTGTCAAATTAGCTTACGATGTCCAATTTGAAACATCGTTGTCATTGTAAATGCCTTTAGAATAGCTGCAATATTGGAGCCATCCATTTACATGTAGGTAATTAAACATTACAGTACTAATTTCAGGCCTTGGGCTAATTAATAAACACGCCTAGCTAAATCGTAAAACTGAAATCGATTTTATAATTGAAATATATTGGCCGCGGAAGCAATAAACTACTATGAATATTAACCTACTTAATTCTAACGAACAATTTTACCTGCGCATCAACTCTATAGAGGTATTAGACACAAATCGATAGCTCAGTGGCAGAGCGGGCTCCGGTCGAAGCATTTTTTTTTTTCAATTTCTTATTTTCATTTATATAGCAATACTATAGAAAAATTATCAATACGTGTCGGTAGTACTTTTCTTTCTTGACAGCTATTAAAAATGACTGTTGATACTTAGGAGTTAGTAATATCGTCTATAGATGACGCTGAGGCGAGACGGTTGGCGATAGGTCTGAATCGATTGTCGATACTTTTTCAATCTATTCTAGGTATAGATAGTATCAATGTAGTATTGCTGCATTTTGAACTATTTATAGTCTATCGATATCGATACTATCGATACATCGATACACAACAATCTATCGATAGTGCACTATCATGCGGCAACTCTAAACTTAGATGATAGGAGTAATTCAAAACGGTGTCTAGCACATAATTTGCATGATATGAGCCATATCGGTACAGATTCGCACGGTGTTACATAAGGTGAACATCGTGAATCATTAGTATGGGCACAAATTAGGGAGACGGTGCACGACGCCTTAACAGATGGGTCACTTAGTACTAGCTACGATTTTAACGCTTACTGACGATTTTGACGCTTACTGACGCTTTCTGGAATCATCTGGAATCTCAGAAGAACTCAAGGTAATTAAGAAGATGGTTGCCACGAACGTCATATCCTTGCATTAAAATTGGCTCAGAATCACATTACCTACGTTCTTGTATCAAATTTTACTGTTTTGATATTCCTACAATTAGTAATTTTTGACAGTAGCAACCGTGGTATGTAACAAGTGACAATTGCAAAAATTCTTTATAGAATTTTGATCCTTCTGTAAAGTCTCTAGGTATTTGTGGTATGGGGCAGTTACTGGAATCAAGTCTAGAAACGGGGACCCGACCATTGAAAATTGCATTTTATTTCATATCTCTAAACCTGCTTAAGTAGCATCATGATGAGATGACAGAAATTAGTCAAAAACACACTACCTATCGTACTGTTTCTGTGATCTTCAACTGTCGACAAATGTCGACCTTATTCATACAAATACGGTTGAAGTCAAACGGTTTGAGAGACGCACACGCTAGCGCTGCGCAACGCACAAAGCTACGTCGACGGATTCGCCTCTCAAACCGTCTAATATAAGCCGTATTTGTATGGATAGGAATAAGGTTGAGTATTGTCCTAACGCATGCGTTACGCAGCGCTAAAATAGCGCTGTAACGGACGTTACGTGTGTTTCTCGCATTAAAGGTATCAGTGACTGCCTTCCAATTTATTTGATGTAACATCCGTCGTATTTGAATTGGACGTCGTTGTATCGGACGTAACGGAAGTAATACATAGACTGATTTTCTTTGTATGGTCTATAGATTGATATTACCTGAACATAATGAAGAATTGATTGACATCTTACATATTTAAATCGGCACCTAACCTATTATACGTAGTGTTACATGGACAGTTAAAATCATAACCTTTTTGGTTTTAGCAAAGTCGGGTAAAAAGGCGATACAACCGGCGGGCAGGCGCCGGTTATAATTCGAGACATCCTGTCGATTTAGTGCCTTTTTCAAAGCCTTAACCGCTCTTAAGTAGCCTAGGAACCTGGTAACCGCAGCTAGCGACTAGAATGGGACGCATCGCTGATTTGAACCAGTTTGATCGCAAGGGAACGAGGCAAAACATCTTTAAAGAACGGTCGTTTGAATAGGCCATATTAGCAAACCAATAGTAGAAGACATATCAAAAAAATAGACCTAATGTCGTAGCATTAAGGGTTGACGTCTGGTAGGCGGCCGGTCGTAAAATTAAGCCAAATCCTTTGCAGCACGATTTTGTGTTTCAACAAGACGTGTTGCGCCGACCCCAAGTAATTGGGATAAGGGCAGGAAGATGATGTCGTAGCATTAAAATGATTTTGAAAACTGTCAAATATGGTCTATTCAATAAATAACCTTACTGTAAGTCTAGAAATATATATTAACTGAAGGTTTATTTTTTCGTTCAGAACCAGAACGTCAAAAGTTCAAGTTCATTTTCTTTCTGCTTACCCTCTGGTTGGCCGGTAGAGAATGTCGCGTGGCCTGCCTTTTGTCCTTCTTGCAATAAAGTGTGAAAATACACAAATAAATAAGGCACCATAAGTACCGAAAAACAGTACGATTTTTAGTATGAAGATAAATTAAACAAGCGATATCAATAAATTCTTAAAGTTAATTGAATTCTTTGGAATGGCAAATATACTTTCAAACGGCATGTGTTTAAGAAGAACGATGAAAATAAATTTAAGTTCGACATATTTTATTTTAACATATTCAAATTTGTCCAAACAAACATGTAAGTGGTATTCGTGGAAGCAAGGCCTCATGTTACCTTCAATCAAGTCGATGGACAGACGATTTTATCAGGATTGGATCCAAAATTTCTTAGAATGTCTTATAAATCTTTTAAGAGGAAAATTATGCCAATATTATAATGAAGGCGTAAGCATTATTTACAATCTTAATTTGTTTTGTGACATGCAGAAATATAGCAAAGGTTTGATAATGCAAGACGTACAGATGATGCCAGCTTTCAATATTTTGTTTCCGCCCTTTTGAAGGACCTTGCCACGTGATTTCAAAAGCTGAACAAATTACTTAAATTTTGATCATTGAAGTCATCGTCTTTGGATAATTTAAAAACATAGACGGTAATCTAATACAATAATAATATTGGCTCGATAAGGAATCTTACACTGGCTGGTATAGGCGATCCGAAATGCCAGCCAGCTCACCTTCGCAGCGACCTCTGATACCTGAGCAGGAACTCACGTCTATTGTATATTGTGTGCATATTTTACTACAATTACTATTTAGCTGACCTAATTTTATTATTATCGCTTTTAGACTCCGTGTGGTTCACATCCTATTGCATTCGCAGCGTCCGGGGCTGAGATACGGTAGAAATATGAAGTATTTTAACAGACTATGCGATAACCAAGCAGGTCTTCTAAGAGACTTATTATGCTATTAATATCATTTCTAAAAATAAACCGCCTATCACATCCAGGAATAGCTCAGGAATCTTAGCTAAGTTCCCAAGGGATCCATTAGCGTCTATCACCGGTATCGAGTGGCACGGAATCGAACCCCGGACACTCTATCACACCCTGAAACTCGCATCTCATGGTGCGCGATAAATTCCGTCATCGCCGCGCTCACTCGCTCAGCCCGCTCTAAAAGCATTCGTAAATTGCTCCGATCAAGCTGGGCAGCTGACGGCAGGGTCATTGCTATTACATTCGATAGATCAATACTTTCTTTTTGGTTCAATAAGCAATCATAGTGGTTCGTAAACCTCATTTCGAGACCTAGTTTGAGTTGCTTTCAACGATTTCTGGAAACGGATCTCGAATAATCATACCGCGGATGATATCAGATTGCCATTAGGAAATTACACTTTGTATTTGCCAGGCAATCATTTACATTTGCAACGAGCTCGTTAGGTTGGTACTAAGTTCTCAAACTTTTTTGCCGGACACGTAATTTTTAATGTTGTAGGGATTAATTACCGCTGGCACTGGCTACCAGGCTGGCTAGTACCAGGCAAGCAGCATGTACAAAGAGTTGACTATATCTAGTACTCACATCGTGCGTGGTGTCGCCGCGATGGAATCGCTCCTCGGTCTCGCGGACGTGCTCCGTCACGTTGCGTGTCATCACGCGGAGGTCCTTGCTTTCCCGCACCTAGGGTGACAAAAATACAGTCAGTCACTTGATCTGTGATTATTATTAAAACAGTCTACCTTTTGAGAACATTTTTACAATGATAATTTGACTGTTTTAATCAGGCTTAAATATTCAGCCGTTATCTACTGTGTTGTGCCGGCACAGAAAAGAATTAGGTATGTATTTCTTTTCAGTCTCTTGTTTGGGTGCCTTAAAATGCCACTAAAAGACCAGCCTTCAAAACTAGGTGAATATTGTAAATATCACCGTAATGGGAAGCAGGATATGACCTAGCAGTTGACTGTTGTGGCCGTGACTGATGTGAGTGAGGTATATTTCTTACCTTGCCATCTGGATTTGCCACTACGCGGGATGACACCAGCACTTTACCGCCTGCTGGTGCCACCACCCCGCCTTCGATGATCGGGCCGTCGACATCTGAAAGATAATAAAACGAACACTGAAAAACATGTAAATAAACCGTGTTATTACAAATTGTTAAACATGGTTTAAGTGTTTCACAACATCAAATCGTTTATAAAGATGATTTAAGCACTGCACGACACTGCCTAAACGTGCGTCTAACATTTTTTTATTATAGTAGAAGTCTTGCTTGTGATCAGTTCAGCAATTTTATCTTTTTTTTAGGGTAAAGTCTTTTTTGGTCGTTAAAAACAGTATAATATGTAATCCAGGGACCATTTTGCATATTGCTTGAGGGGGAACTTTTAAAAATGATTATTATAAAATAAACATCACCTATAATTTATGGTTAATTGAAAATGATCACAGGATAGATACATACCATCTCGAGCACCAATGGCTCCCACGCCGTTTCTGTACCCGCCTTCCAGTGCTGCGTCGTCTTTGGTTGGCTCATCTTCTGGTACTCGATGCTGGAATAGACCACGAAGAATAAATTAAACAATGTATGAGCAGGTAGATTAATTGCGGAGATTATTTTTTATCGGCTGAGCAACGTGCCAGTTTTCACATTTATAAAATTTACTTAACAAATTAGTCATTATAAGAATTTGGATCTGTTGACCTGCCGTGTGTCGCCGACTTAGGATAGCATCACCCTAATTCTATACATGAGTGTCCTAAAAACCGACTAACGGATATTCATCCAGAGAATTGGCAGCAGCGTTCTTTGTGAAATAAACATCTTGCACTACGCTTACCAACTCGCCTGCCAGGCGTGGTGAGTATGGCAACACTTCTCGAAAGGTGGAGGCTCATGTCCAGCAGTGGACTGTTGTGGCTGTAATTGTAGTACTTAGTAGAATTTTGATCTACTGGACATTCTCAATTTTTAGGGTTCCATCAGATACGTATCCACATGTCTTATAATATGTCGTACGTTCTACGAATCCTTACTAGACGATCGAACCTACTGGCCAAAGCAAATAATCATTAGAAAAATGAATATTTTACCTCAGTTTGCTGAAAGTTGGTGGTGTGCGTGTCCTCGTTGACGGAGGTGGATATCTTGGGCCCGTAGTCCTTGAGGATCCTTCCGTCTTCCAACTCCAGTTCTCGCTTCACCCTGGTGGTGACCTGATAAGTAGGTACTTCTTAAGTAAACAAGTGTAACCTTACCTCAGTTTGCTGAAAGTTGGTGGTGTGCGTGTCTTCGTTGACGGAGGTGGATATCTTGGGCCCGGAGTCCTTGAGGATCCTTCCATCCTACAATACCAGTTCTCGTTTGACCCAGGTGGTGACCTTCATAGGTAAACAAGTGTATCCTTACCTCAGTTTGTTGGAAGTTGGTGGTATGAGTGTCCTCGTTGACGGAGGTGGATATCTTGGGCCCGGAGTCCTTGAGGATCCTGCCGTCCTCCAACACCAGTTCTCGTTTCAACCTAGTGGTGACCTTCATAGGTAAACAAGTGTATCCTTACCTCAGTTTGTTGGAAGTTGGTGGTGTGCGTGTCCTCGTTGACGGAGTGGATATCTTGAGTCCAATGACTTTGAGGATCCTACTGTCTTCCTTCAAGCACCAGCTCCATTTAGCCTCGTGGCGATCTGTTGCTTCACAGCTTCTAAAGAAGTGTTCATTTACCTCAGTTTGTTGGAAGTTGGTGGTGTGCGTGTCTTCGTTGACGGAGGTGGATATCTTGGGCCCGGAGTCCTTGAGGATCCTTCCATCCTCCAACACCAGTTCCCGTTTGACCCTGGTGGCGATCTGACGAGTGGTCGTCACATCGCGCTTCTTGCGCGTCACCCATTCCTCTGGAAAGTGGAGAATTATGTTTAGAATATTGTTTGGTTCATTATACCTACAGAGATTATAGCTAATCTACCTCTACGTTATTTTAGTTAATTTCGTCGTTTTCCTTCCAAACCACTTTGTCAACAAATCAACCTACTAACCTACCCATTTAAGGGATCAACTGGTAATAGATTTCTTAGTATTTGCGAGAAAAACCAGTATAAGTTGGTCTCTTAACCAGTATATAAGTAGGTTGAAATGCTGGCGATAGTACAACGATATTTAACGGTGCGATAAGCAGGTAGTAATAAAAGTGTATTTCCAAGAAACTCCAAATAAATACGTTTAAAATAACACTAACCTTCTTTGGTTGTAGCTATAGTATCCCCCGGCTCGGCCTGTAAACAAAATGAAAACACCTGGTTAATAATTTCTTACAATAACTTTTCAGAGATTTTTCTTTCGTGCACACAGCGCCATCTCTTACCGAGTAGCTAAAACTACGAAAGCTCGACTCGCGGTCGGGCGACCCCGACTTGAACTGCAATAATACTCGCGGCCGTCGCTTGAGGGCGCCATGGTCACTTAGCGCGAAAACTGTCACCATAGAAACACATGCACGTGCAGTTTGCGCGGGAAATTGTTTGAAAACACTTTTACGGCGTAATCACTGCACTTTGTTGAGTTGACCTTGCTCGTCCTAGCACATTCAAGTTCTGTTTTTATAGTGTGTTATTAAACAATACACCACAACAGGTTGTTCGTGTAATTTTCCTACAATTTAATAGAGATTAATGTAGTGAAATCGGCTGTCCTGCGCCTGTGGTAATATTTAACTGGCGGAAAACCGTAGGCAAGGCGTAATATAGCACGGTTGATTGGATTAACATTTTCTTTTGGTGCACAATACACTTTATGTAACGTGTGGTGTATCAGTATTCTGTGAGTGTACTCGGCGCTTCCGCTGGGACTCGGCCATTCAACAGTTGTGTACTAGAAGTGCCTAATTTGTCATTGGTAGGTATGTGGATGTTATTGACCTATTCATTCCCTTTCCAATATCAGGATAGTGTTTATAAATAACCTCAGTATTGACAGGAACGCACCTCTGCGGAAAGTATCATGAAAGATGTCGTGCTATTTTAATTTGGTTGAAAATTACATAATTCTATTTTACCGCATCAATTTAGGAAGAGTCACCACGACTAGCTGAGGCGCTCAAAAAGCATATTAAGTCGAACTGGTTGCGATACCCTAGGTATCATTTTCTTTCCGTTTATGATAAAGTAACTAAGAAAGTAATGTTATCTACTTCACAAGATACCAAACAATTTATGAAGTAACCTCTTTCTCCACCCGGGAAATCCTCTAAGGGGTTATTATATTGTGAATAAACGATACGGAAAGTTTCCCTATTAAGCCAACTCCCGCGGGAGAGGAGAAAATATTGCCCGCGCCTTACATAATGTACTTATTTATTAACCAGGAAGCCGTCATAAATATAAGACTTTGCTTCTTCTTTTACTAAATAGCTGGCTATTGTTACTAAATGGAAGACGTTGGTATAGGAAAAAGACTAAGGTTTATGTACTAAACTAACCTTACTTAGGTACTTTAGTTGGCTGATCTATACCTACCCCAACAACCATTAAGTAAGTATATTTTTATTAGAATAAATATGAGACACCCGCAAATTATATAGGGGTGATACCTATACGTATGTGTGTAGTGCTAAAATCTAAGAAAGATATCTAGTGAAAATATACAGATATACATAACTAAAAAAGTATTCACAAGTTTTGACTACCGCAAAATAAATAGCACGCGACATGCCTTCAATAAAAAGTTAATGGTTCGATTAAAATATAGGTACTTATTCACTCAAACAGTTTTAAACTATTATCAATCTTGCACCGCCGCCGCGTCAAAAGAACAATAAGATCTAATAATAAATGGCTTTTAATATAAATCAGATAGTAACTCATTACCCACTTATGGCTGTATGAATGTACTATCAAAAAAGCTTAGTCAATGCGCATGTAATTTTCAACCTTGTGGCGAAGCACTAAGATAAGTTACTGTGGGATAAGTTATTTCGAATGTAAAATGGTTTACAAATTAGGCAAATCGTGCAATTAACTTCATCTATTAATGCCAAAATCAAGGCTTTATGCACGGCCATGTCCGCCATTAGCAGAAGTCAGTAATAATAAATTAGAGAATAAGTGCAGCTTAATTCTAAACTATGACCTTAGTGATCAATCACATGCAAACATTGTTTCACGCCTATATTCCTTGCAGGGTAGGCAGAGCGTAAACGGCTTAAAAAAAACGGCCATTTACATCAAGTCAGACAAAAGCTTGAGAGTAATTTAGAGGACTGTGTATCACCATAGTGACAGGTTGTCGCCCAAAATTGCAACACATATTATCAACTCTCAAATCTGTTATCTCGTATTAGGTCAAATAATTTCAGTGACAAATATGACATCGACTATTATAATTTTGGGTTTTAAACATAGATACATATTTTCAACATCAGGTGTCACAATAATATTTCTTCTTATCATTATCACAAATACAATGGCCTTTTGCGATATATGGATGACGATAGGTATCAAAAACCAACGTTTTAAACAAAGCAGCTTAATTTGTCAGAATGACCTTAAGCCTCTTTACAGGAAACTGAAACAACGGCTATTGCAGTTACAATGGACTTTGCTGCACCGCACTGCAATGAATGCACTGCATTGAATGACAAGGACGTAGCCTTTGACACATGGTTGCAGAACAAAAGGATATGGATGCAACATACGTGGAGATACTTTACGTACGTATGTAGCATATGTAGAAATAATTGTATGATTCACGCAAAGAAAGTGTTTTCTTTCTGTCGTAAGTATTATACATAGAAATGGCATCAGCTGGCGGCAATATAGTCGTATCTATAAGTAAGAAAAAATCAAAAAGTAGAGCACAGAATTCTAAAGAGATAATTATATATATGACATGGAGATTGAAGAAATTGGACGTTTGTCGATAGCATCGTGACCGTTATTATAGCCAAATTGTTATTCTGTTTACAGTTCACACAATGCAAATTGAGAATCAAGAGCGGAAAATGCGCTGTAAATGCGGTTAGGAGTCCGCTGAATGACAAGGGCGCGGCCTCCACTCGCAACATGTGGAGACTATAGTACCACTACCATGGTTGTCACACAAGCTATTTTGTTATAGACAAGCCAAGCCGAACTTAGTGCGTTTTATTTTAACCAATTCATCGACCAATTTCGCGGTGAGTTTGGAAAATGCGCTGTCAATGCAACGAAGAGTCCGCTGAATAACAAGGGCGCGGCCTCCAGCGACGCGACACGTAACTCGAGGTTGTATAGTAACCGAGCGCCGACCGCGTGGAAACCAGAGTATACTTTCTTGCGGTTCGTAATGATTATACTCTAGAGGGCTATATATAAGTAGGTGTCACTCTATATGAGAAGCTGGATCAATTTAAGGTGAGCTTGGAAAATGCGCTGTCAATGCAGCGTGGAGTCCACTGAATGACAAGGGCGCGGCCTCCAGCGACGCGACACGTAACTCGAGGTTGTATAGTAACCGAGCGTCGGGCGCGTGGAAACTAGAGTAAGAGTACCACTACTACGGTTGTCAAACAAGTTCTTTTCTCTATAGACAAAGCAATTTTAATTCAATAAGTTGCTTGGAAAATGCGCTATCATTGCAGCGTGGACTCTACTAAATGACAAGGGCGCGGCCTTCAGCGACGCGACACGTAACACGAGGTTGTATAGTCACCGAGTGCCGGCCGCGTGGAAACTAGAGTATACTTACTTGTGGTTCGTAATGATTATACTCTAGAGTACTGGGCTATATATAAGTAGGTGTCACTCTATGTGAAAAGCTGGACCAATTTCAGTGTGAGTTTGGAAATGCGCTGTCAATGCAGCGTGGAGTCCGCTGAATGACAAGGGCGCGGCCTCCAGCGACGCGACTCGTTACACGAGGTTGTATAGTAACCGAGCGCCGACCGCGTGGAAACTAGAGTATACTTACTTGTAGTTCGTAATGATTATACTCTAGAGTACTGGGCTATATATAAGTAGGTGTCACTCTGTGAAGCTGGACCAATTTCAGTGTGAGTTTGGAAAATGCGCTGTCAATGCAGCGTGGAGTCCCGCTGAATGACAAGGGCGCGGCCTCCAGCGACGCGTTCACGAGGTTGTATAGTAACCGAGCGCCGACCGCGTGGAAACTAGAGTATACTTACTTGTGGTTCGTAATGATTATACTCTAGAGTACTGGGCTATATATAAGTAGGTGTCACTCTATGTGAGAAGCTGGACCAATTTCAGTGTGAGTTTGGAAAATGCGCTGTCAATGCAGCGTGGAGTCCGCTGAATGACAAGGGCGCGGCCTCCAGCGACGCGACCCGTAACACGAGGCTGTATAGTAACCGAGCGTCGGGCGCGGAAACTAGAGTAAGAGTACCACTACTACGGTTGTCAAACAAGTTCTTTCTCTATAGACAAAGCAATTTTAATTCAATAAGTTGCTTGGAAAATGCGCTATCATTGCAGCGTGGACTCTACTAAATGACAAGGGCGCGGCCTCCAGCGACGCGACACGTAACTCGAGGTTGTATAGTAACCGAGCGCCGGCCGCGTGGAAACTAGAGTATACTTACTTAGACAAGGGCGCGGCCTCCAGCGACGCGACACGTAACACGAGGTTGTATAGTCACCGAGTGCCGGCCGCGTGGAAACTAGAGTATACTTACTTGTGGTTCGTAATGATTATACTCTAGAGTACTGGGCTATATATAAGTAGGTGTCACTCTATGTGAGAAGCTGGACCAATTTCAGTGTGAGTTTGGAAAATGCGCTGTCAATGCAGCGTGGAGTCCGCTGAATGACAAGGGCGCGGCCTCCAGCGACGCGACTCGTTACACGAGGTTGTATAGTAACCGAGCGCCGACCGCGTGGAAACTAGAGTATACTTACTTGTGGTTCGTAATGATTATACTCTAGAGTACTGGGCTATATATAAGTAGGTGTCACTCTATGTGAGAAGCTGGACCAATTTCAGTGTGAGTTTGGAAAATGCGCTGTCAATGCAGCGTGGAGTCCGCTGAATGACAAGGGCGCGGCCTCCAGCGACGCGACTCGTTACACGAGGTTGTATAGTCACCGAGTGCCGGCCGCGTGGAAACTAGAGTATATTTGCTTGTGGTTCGTAATGATTATACTAGACTAGACAAAGTTACCTGTGTACTAGTTCATGATGTAGTTTGGAAAATGCGCTGTCAATGCAGCGTGGAGTCCGCTGAATAACAAGGGCGCGGCCTCCAGCGACGCGACACGTAACTCGAGGTTGTATAGTAACCGAGCGCCGACCGCGTGGAAACCAGAGTATACTTTCTTGCGGTTCGTAATGATTATACTCTAGAGGGCTATATATAAGTAGGTGTCACTCTATATGAGCTGGATCAATTTAAGGTGAGCTTGGAAAATGCACTGTCAATGCAGCGTGGAGTCCGCTGAATGACAAGGGCGCGGCCTCCAGCGACGCGACTCGTTACACGAGGTTGTATAGTCACCGAGTGCCGGCCGCGTGGAAACTAGAGTATACTTACTTGTGGTTCGTAATGATTATACTCTAGAGTACTGGGCTATATATAAGTAGGTGTCACTCTATGTGAGAAGCTGGACCAATTTCAGTGAGTTTGGAAAATGCGCTGTCATGCAGCGTGGAGTCCGCTGAATGACAAGGGCGCGGCCTCCAGCGACGCGACTCGTTACACGAGGTTGTATAGTAACCGAGCGCCGACCGCGTGGAAACTAGAGTATACTTACTTGTGGTTCGTAATGATTATACTCTAGAGTACTGGGCTATATATAAGTAGGTGTCACTCTATGAGAAGCTGGACCAATTTCAGTGTGAGTTTGGAAAATGCGCTGTCAATGCAACGTGGAGTCCGCTGAATGACAAGGGCGCGGCCTCCAGCGACGCGACTCGTTACACGAGGTTGTATAGTCACCGAGTGCCGGCCGCGTGGAAACTAGAGTATACTTGGTTGTGGTTCGTAATGATTATACTAGACTAAACAAAGTTACCAGTGTACTAGTCCATGATATAGTTTGGAAAATGCGCTGTCAATACAGCGTGGAGTTCGCTGAATGACAAGGGCGCGGCCTCCAGCGACGCGACACGTAACTCGAGGTTGTATAGTAACCGAGCGCCGACCGCGTGGAAACTAGAGTACACTTGCTTGTGGTTCGTAATGATTATACTCTAGAGTACTGGGCATTATAAAGTGTCACACTAGTTGAGAAGCTAAACCAATTTCATGGTAAACTTGGAAAATGCGCTGTCAATGCAACGAAGAGTCCGCTGAATAACAAGGGCGCGGCCTCCAGCGACGCGACACGTAACTCGAGGTTGTATAGTAACCGAGCGCCGACCGCGTGGAAACTAGAGTATACTTTCTTGCGGTTCGTAATGATTATACTCTAGAGGGCTATATAAGTAGGTGTCACCTCTATGAGAAGCTGGATCAATTTAAGTGAGCTTGGAAAATGCGCTGTCAATGCAACGAAGAGTCCGCTGAATAACAAGGGCGCGGCCTCCAGCGACGCGACACGTAACACGAGGTGTATAGTAACCGAGCGCCGACCGCATGGAAACTAGAGTATACTTATACTTGGTTGTGGTTCGTAATGGTTATACTAGACTAGACAAAGTTACCTGTGTACTAGTTCATGATGTAGTTTGGAAAAGGCGCTGTCAATGCAACGTGGACTCTACTTAATGACAAGGGCGCGGCCTCCAGCGACGCGACACGTAACACGAGGTTGTATAGTAACCGAGCGCCGACCGCGTGGAAACCAGAGTATACTTACTTGTGGTTCGTAATGATTATACTCTACAGTACTGGGCTATATATAAGAATGTGTCACTCTATATGAGAAGCTGGACCAATTTCATGGTGAGCTTGGAAAATGCGCTGTCAATGCATGGACTCCACTGAATGACAAGGGCGCGGCCTCCAGCGACGCGACACGTAACACGAGGTTGTATAGTAACCGAGCGCCGGCCGCGTGGAAACTAGAGTATACTTAATTGTGGTTCGTAATGATTATACTCTAGAGTACTGGGCTATATATAAGTAGGTGTCACTCTATGTGAGAAGCTGGACCAATTTCAGTGTGAGTTTGGAAAATGCGCTGTCAATGCAGCGTGGAGTCCGCTGAATGACAAGGGCGCGGCCTCCAGCGACGCGACACGTAACACGAGGTTGTATAGTAACCGAGCGCCGGCCGCGTGGAAACTAGAGTATACTTACCTACTTGTGGTTCGTAATGATTATACTCTAGAGGGCTATATATAAGTAGGTGTCACTCTATATGAGAAGCTGGATCAATTTAAGGTGAGCTTGGAAAATGCACTGTCAATGCAGCGTGGAGTCCGCTGAATGACAAGGGCGCGGCCTCCAGCGACGCGACTCGTTACACGAGGTTGTATAGTAACCGAGCGCCGGCCGCGTGGAAACTAGAGTATACTTACTTGTGGTTCGTAATGATTATACTCTAGAGGGCTATATATAAGTAGGTGTCACTCTATATGAGAAGCTGGATCAATTTAAGGTGAGCTTGGAAATGCACTGTCAATGCAGCGTAGAGTCCGCTGAATGACAAGGCGCGGCCTCCAGCGACGCGACTCGTTACACGAGGTTGTATAGTCACCGAGTGCCGGCCGCGTGGAAACTAGAGTATACTTACTTGTGGTTCGTAATGATTATACTCTAGAGTTCTGGGCTATATGTAAGTAGGTGTCGCTGTATATGAGAAGCTGGACGAATTTAAGGCGAGCTTGGAAAATGCACTGTCAATGCAGCGTGGAGTCCGCTGAATGACAAGGGCGCGGCCTTCAGCGACGCGACACGTAACACGAGGTTGTATAGTAACCGAGCGCCGGCCGCGTGGAAACTAGAGTATACTTGCTTGTGGTTCGTAATGATTATACTAGACTAGACAAAGTTACCTGTGTACTAGTTCATGATGTAGTTTGGAAAATGCGCTGTCAATACAACGTGGACTCTACTGAATGACAAGGGCGCGGCCTCCAGCGACGCGACACGTAACTCGAGGTTGTATAGTAACCGAGCGCCGGCCGCGTGGAAACTAGAGTATACTTGCTTGTGGTTCGTAATGATTATACTAGACTAGACAAAGTTACCTGTGTACTAGTTCATGATGTAGTTTGGAAAATGCGCTGTCAATACAACGTGGACTCTACTGAATGACAAGGGCGCGGCCTCCAGCGACGCGACACGTAACTCGAGGTTGTATAGTAACCGAGCGCCGGCCGCGTGGAAACTAAAGTATACTTGCTTGTGGTTCGTAATGATTATACTAGACTAGACAAAGTTACCTGTGTACTAGTTCATGATGTAGTTTGGAAAATGCGCTGTCAATACAACGTGGAGTCCGCTGAATGACAAGGGCGCGGCCTCCAGCGACGCGACACGTAACTCGAGGTTGTATAGTAACCGAGCGCCGGCCGCGTGGAAACTAGAGTATACTTGCTTGTGGTTCGTAATGATTATACTAGACTAGACAAAGTTACCTGTGTACTAGTTCATGATGTAGTTTGGAAAATGCGCTGTCAATACAACGTGGAGTCCGCTGAATGACAAGGGCGCGGCCTCCAGCGACGCGACACGTAACTCGAGGTTGTATAGTAACCGAGCGCCGGCCGCGTGGAAACTAGAGTATACTTGCTTGTGGTTCGTAATGATTATACTAGACTAGACAAAGTTACCTGTGTACTAGTTCATGATGTAGTTTGGAAAATGCGCTGTCAATACAACGTGGACTCTACTGAATGACAAGGGCGCGGCCTCCAGCGACGCGACACGTAACTCGAGGTTGTATAGTAACCGAGCGCCGCCGGCCGCGTGGAAACCAGAGTATACTTTCTTGCGGTTCGTAATGATTATACTCTAGAGGGCTATATATAAGTAGGTGTCACTCTATATGAGAAGCTGGATCAATTTAAGGTGAGCTTGGAAAATGCGCTGTCAATGCAGCGTGGAGTCCACTGAATGACAAGGGCGCGGCCTCCAGCGACGCGACCCGTAACACGAGGCTGTATAGTAACCGAGCGTCGGGCGCGTGGAAACTAGAGTAAGAGTACCACTACTACGGTTGTCAAACAAGTTCTTTTCTCTATAGACAAAGCAATTTTAATTCAATAAGTTGCTTGGAAAATGCGCTATCATTGCAGCGTGGACTCTACTGAATGACAAGGGCGCGGCCTCCAGCGACGCGACACGTAACTCGAGGTTGTATAGTAACCGAGCGCCGGCCGCGTGGAAACTAGTATATTTACTTGTGATCGTAATGATTATACTCTAGAGGGCTATATATAAGTAGGTGTCACTCTATATGAGAAGCTGGATCAATTTAAGGTGAGCTTGGAAAATGCGCTGTCAATGCAACGTGGAGTCCGCTGAATGACAAGGGCGCGGCCTTCAGCGACGCGACACGTAACTCGAGGTTGTATAGTAACCGAGCGCCGTGTGCTTGTGTGTAAACCAAAAGTACTGGGCTATTGGTATAAACGTGTCACACTAGTTGAGAAGCTAAACCAATTTCGCGGTGAGTTTGGAAAATGCGCTGTCAATGCAACGAAGAGTCCGCTGAATAACAAGGGCGCGGCCTCCAGCGACGCGACACGTAACTCGAGGTTGTATAGTAACCGAGCGCCGTGTGCTTGTGTGTAAACCAAAAGTACTGGGCTATTGGTATAAACGTGTCACACTAGTTGAGAAGCTAAACCAATTTCATGGTAAACTTGGAAAATGCGCTGTCAATGCAACGTGGAGTCCGCTGAATAACAAGGGCGCGGCCTCCAGCGACGCGACACGTAACTCGAGGTTGTATAGTAACCGAGCGCCGTGTGCTTGTGTGTAAACCAAAAGTACTGGGCTATTGGTATAAACGTGTCACACTAGTTGAGAAGCTAAACCAATTTCATGGTAAACTTGGAAAATGCGCTGTCAATGCAACGTGGAGTCCGCTGAATAACAAGGGCGCGGCCTCCAGCGACGCGACACGTAACTCGAGGTTGTATAGTAACCGAGCGCCGTGTGCTTGTGTGTAAACCAAAAGTACTGGGCTATTGGTATAAACGTGTCACACTAGTTGAGAAGCTAAACCAATTTCATGGTAAACTTGGAAAATGCGCTGTCAATGCAACGTGGAGTCCGCTGAATAACAAGGGCGCGGCCTTCAGCGATGCGACACGTAACACGAGGTTGTATAGTAACCGAGCGCCGGCCGCGTGGAAACTAGAGTATACTTACTTGTGGTTCGTAATGATTATACTCTAGAGTACTGAGCTATATATAAACGTGTCACACTATTGAAAAGCTAAACCAATTTCATGTGAGTTTGGAAAATGCGCTGTCAATGCAACGTGGAGTCCGCTGAATGACAAGGGCGCGGCCTCCAGCGACGCGACTCGTTACACGAGGTTGTATAGTGACCGAGTGCCGGCCGCGTGGAAACTAGAGTATACTTACCTACTTGTGGTTCGTAATGATTATACTAGACTAGACAAAGTTACCTGTGTACTAGTTCATGATGTAGTTTGGAAAATGCGCTGTCAATGCAGCGTGGAGTCCGCTGAATGACAAGGGCGCGGCCTCCAGCGACGCGACACGTAACTCGAGGTTGTATAGTAACCGAGCGCCGACCGCGTGGAAACTAGAGTATATTTGCTTGTGGTTCGTAATGATTATACTCTAGAGGGCTATATATAAGTAGGTGTCACTCTATATGAGAAGCTGGATCAATTTAAGGTGAGCTTGGAAAATGCGCTGTCAATGCAACGTGGAGTTCGCTGAATGACAAGGGCGCGGCCTCCAGTGACGTGACACGTAACGTGTAGAAACTAGAGTACCTCTACCATGGTTGTCACACAAGTTCTCTTCTTCATTACATTTAGGGGAACTTAGCTTAGCTCATGATGTAGCTTGGAAAATGCGCTGTCAATGCAGCGTGGAGTCCGCTGAATGACAAGGGCGCGGCCTCCACTCCAGCGACGTGACACGTAACGTGTGGAAACTAGAGTACCGCTACCATGGTTGTCACATAAGTTCTTTTCTTCATTAGACAAGTTGAACTTAGTTCAATAGGTTGCTTGGAAAATGCACTGTCAATGCAACGTGGAGTCCGCTGAATGACAAGGGCGCGGCCTCCACTCCAGCGACGTGACACGTAACGTGTGGAAACTAGAGTACCGCTACCATGGTTGTCACATAAGTTCTTTTCTTCATTAGACAAGTTGAACTTAGTTCAATAGGTTGCTTGGAAAATGCACTGTCAATGCATGGACTACACTGAATGACAAGGGCGCGACCTCCAGCGACGCGACACGTAACACGAGGTTGTATAGTAACCGAGCGCCGGCCGCGTGGAAACTAGAGTGTACTTAGTTGCGGTTCGTAATGACTATGCTAGACTAGACAAAGATAGGTACCTATATAGTACTTGGCATCTGATTTCGTCTAGAGGACATTGTTACATTCTTGCAGGTAGCTTTCGAAGACTAAAATTTGAAAACAATTTTCATGTAATAGGTCCATAAAAACCAGTTTACGAAAACTACAGTATACGTCTATCATATAATTATATCAGTCCATTACTGGACTTATACCACGCCACTTTTGTGTCATCCATCATTATTGCCTGTTATTGAAACTAAAATACCCAAATTAATTAATTAATCTTCAGTGCTCCCCTTTGCAATAATCGCGGTAAACACTGTTTGTCTTTTGTTCCTTTGGCTTCCCCCCACGATCATATCAGTAATAAATAATGTAGGTTTACTCTTACTCGGCTGGCAATGTAAAGGGCTAAACTCGACCAAATAATAGAGGTAAACAAGAAAATCCACTTGTTCTTTTAGTAATAAAACAGTTAAGGATATATCATTGCCGCCTGAATGAATCACAATAAATTACATTTAAAAAGAGCAACAAGTTTTTGTCTGTTTAACTGTATTAAAGTTTTGTATCATTTCAAGAGACGCGCAAAAATTTCCAAATCACTTTACTTTGCAAGTCGTAATCACAGAGGTGCTTTCTTCTCGAAAATATTTATTAATTGAATGCATAATTGAAAGGGTTTACGGGGCTGGCATGCATGAAACACCTTGCTTGCGGCTATCGGCGTATCTGCCGCGGCCATCAGTTTTGGACATTCGCCCGCACCAGAACAATGAAGTGTTAGGACGCTGGTCTTCAGTAGACTGGCAACTGTTGTATGGGAGAGAGTTTTGGTGGATTGGAATATGTACTAATTGAAAGGGTTTTACGAGGTTAGCATGCATGAAACACATTGCTTGCGGCTATCGACGTATCTGCCGCGGCCATCAGTTTCGGACATACGCCCGCACTAGAACAATGAAGTGTTAGGACGCTGGTCTTCAGTAGACTGGTAAAGGTTGTAAGAGAGAGCTTAGAAGAGAGTTTTGGTGAATTGGAATATGTACTAATTGAAATGGTTTCACGGGATTAGCATGCATGAAACACCTTGCTTGCGGCTATCGACGTATCTGCCGCGGCCATCAGTTTCGGAACAATGAAGTGTTAGGACGCTGGTCTTCAGTAGACTGGCAACGGTTATAAAGGAAGGAGAGAGTTTTGGTGGACTGGAATATGTACTAATTGAAAGGGTTGCACTGGGTCAGCATGCATAAAAAAAAACACCTTGCTTACGGCTATCCACGTATCTGCCGCGGTCATCAGGTTTAGACATACGTCCGCTTTCGGACATACCCTACATTCTAACATGTTTACGGTGAATTGTGAACAAAAGTTGGGAACTAATAAAAATCTGACTATACTAACTAACTCCTCGTATACCAGTCTGCGTGCAATACTGAGACTCTACCCTACATTCTAACATATTTAAGATGAAATGTGATAAAATTTTAGCCACTTAGTAAGAGCTGACTATACTTACCTACTCCTCATATACCAACCTGCGTGCAATACTGGTACAATACAATATTTAGACGGGCGCTAATGGGGACTATCGGCCGCGGACACAATAGCGCGCTATCGGACGCATCTATACGTGCACCCAGGGCCGCCTGTGAGACTCTACCCTACATTCTAACATGTTTGGGGTGAAATGTGAGCAAATGTTGAAAACTAGACTCGGACCACCCCAATAGGCCATTTTGGGCTGTCAGTTTCATACTAAAGGCGATGTAAGCAAAGGAAACATACTTGTCATATGTCAAACTAGCTGCCCGTCAGCGGTTTCACCCGCTGCAACCTATTATTCCGTGGATAAAACCATTATTCGCCAAGAGATGTCGCTGTTAGTTTTCGGCGAAAACGTTTAAAACGCGAATCGGCTCAGTCACGCCACCTATTTCAAAAATATTGGAAAATGCGTGATCCCGTGGGAATGAGACATTTTTCCGTAGTAAAAAGTATCCTATGTGTTATTCCAGATGCCCTTTTATATTTCTGCAAAGTTTCATGTCAATCTAATCAGCCGTTTTTGCGTGATGTCGTAACAAACACACACACAAACATCCGCCTTTATAATATTAGTAGGATATAGTAGGATATGGCCTACTATACTGCCGTGCAGTCCCTAAAATGCAGTATCTGCAATCGGACAGTTTTGAGAAAACAGCGAAAAACTACTTTAGGTAATTATTTTTACAATTTCCTGATGATTTCAGTTAGAGCATTCACTACCATCAAAAACGTATAGTTACAAAAAAGGAAGGGACAGAAAAATAAGTTACATTTAGCTCACAGTTTACGAAAAAAAAACAAATGTTTAAATTCGTTGCAGTTACTACATTTCAATTTTAGATTTTTTTCTCATATAAACTGCATAAAATGCAGTATCTGTGCAAGATACTGCAAATTTTTGCAAACTTAATTAATATTGCCATCTAAAATGCAGTATCTCACCTACTTTGCTGCGTTTTAACTTGTAAACCTAAATAATAGCTCGCAGTTACCGCTATCTTATAAAAATAATATGTCAAAAAATCGTCTTCTAGCCAAACAAGCTTTGATCGAGAAACAGGCGGAGGCTGATCAGGCCCTAATTGCTGCGAAGCTAGAGGAGCAACAAGCAAAAACAGACCTGGAAGATCACTCCTCATAACGTGGTGCACCGGGTGAACGACGGGTGCGGGCTACCAAAAATGGTAACGATTACGGAGGAAGGGCTAAAATGTAATACGAATATACCCACCTATCAGGATTACGTGTAGTGGAAGCGGTTCGTGAAGTTATGAGACGCTTGATAATTGCCTGGCTCTAATTAAAGTTATTTAATTTGCCTTTTAGGTGCGTTTCGTTTTGTAATAGTTGTTTCACCTTCATTTCGTAGAGGACGAAACTCACAAGAGTTGTCGCAAGACACTCGTGAGACCAATGCCTCGCAGATTCGCCATCGTCCATCTTGACTATACATATCCTAAGTAAAATACCTTTAGCGCCTTCCAATAAAACCAAAATTGTACCGTTTAGAATCAATATACTGCGATTTAGGTTGTAAATTAAGACAAATTAATAATATCGTTTTCCCAAATAACTTGCAGTATGTGCTGCATAGAAGCAAGATACTGCAATTTAGGTGGTAAATTAAGCCCATTAATAATATAAATTTCTCAAGTAATATGTAGTATGTGCTGATTCGAATTAAGATACTGCAATTTAGGTGGTAAGTTCCGCCCATTTATAATATAAATTTCCCAGGTAACATACAGTGTGTACTGTTTATAATCAAGATACTGCGATTTAGGTGGTGAAATAAGTTTATCAATAATACAAATTTCCCAACTAAAATGCAGTATCTGATTTTTACTGCACTTTAGCCGGTATATTACCATAACATAAGTACATAAATTACAAACTGCATTGCAGTTTCTGTATTCATTACTGCATTTTAATCAGTAGTGTTCGTTGATAACTGTAGATGCTGCATTTTAATTGGTATTGTTACATTTATTTGCCGTTTTGTCATCAGTTACTGCAAATCGACTTTCAATTATTTCAACTTTTAGTTATTTTATCAAAAATCCGGAGAAATTGACATAAAACTTGTGATGTGGGTGTCAAGGTTCAACATTTAAAAAAAATTGGCAAAAATGCAGATACTGCGTTTTAGGCTCTCCAGAGATTAAGAAAAAGCTGACTATACTAACTCCACGTATACCAGTCCTTGTGCAATACTGGGTACAATACAATATTTAGACGGGCGCTAATGGGGACTATCGGCCGCGGACACAATAGCGCGCTATCGGACGCATCTATACGTGCACCCAGGGTCGCCTGTGAGACTCTACCCTATATTCGAACATGCTTAGGGTAAAATGTAGGAAACTAAGAAAGAGCTGACTATACTGACTCCTCGTATACCAGTCTGCGTGCAATACTGGTACAATACAATATTTAGACGGGCGCTAATGGGGACTATCGGCCGCGGACACAATAGCGCGCTATCGGACGCATCTATACGTGCACCCAGGGCCGCCTGTGAGACTCTACCCTATATTCTGTAGCGAGGGTTAGGAACAACATATTTAGGATTCTTGGTATGTTTGGGAATGCAAGGCAAAGTTTAGAAAATAAGCCAATCTTAATAAGCCTTTTTACAGCTTAATTAATAATGTGTGTGTGTGGTGCCTTAGAATAACGATACCCCATAATCTTTCTTGTGGTTGCTGTAAGAACCGACTGACTTTTAGCGTTAATGTGTACCTATTGCAAGTTTAGGCGACAGGCTGACAACCTGTCGCTATGGTAATACACAGTCTTTTAAGGGACTCTCAAACTATTGTCCGACGTGAAAAAATTGGCAGTTTTCTAGCCGTTTGCGCTCTGCCTACCCCGCATGGGATATGGGCATGATGTATGTGTGTATGTAATTAATTAATATTCAAATTAGCTAACTGTTAGAGTATAAAAGTTCTATATGTAGGTAATACGGGTGCTTTTGCTGCAAATATCCTTCACAATACTAGCTAAGGAAATACAGGAAGTGTAGACAGGAAGTGAATAAAAGTGTCAACACGTTAAAAAACCAGACAAAAAATAACTCATGGAAGTACTCGAATCACAAGTACAGTAAATACAAACTTATTTACGAAACCAGGTCTAAAGGTCGCACCAAATATAGGCTTGTGGATCGCCAAAAGATAGGGTCCAATGAAATTAAGGTACTGTACCTTGACTCTACCTAAATGTCGATGATCGAACTTTACATTGTTCATTTTTACTCTGCCTGAGGTCAAAATAGTACTCGAAGAATGTTGAAAGGTAACTTTATAGCTGACAATAAAAAAGTTATATGTACCTAGATACTAGGTAGCTTGATAGGTATAAATTTCCTTGTGTAACGACGTGGAAACCTCCAAAAAAACATTGGTCAAATTAGCCAAGCAAAAACTTCTTACATCATAAATAACATGAATAAAAATCATAGATCACAAACTAAGTTGGTAGGTATGTAGCTAGATTATTTTCGAAAACAAACAAATTATTGCCCATGCATGCTAAAAGGCGTGAATTCCACAGAGGAGACGTGTGCCGTGAGACACATGATGACATCTGTCAGATAAGTGATCGTCAGCCGTCATCGACGCTCGTCTCACGTGTGTAGCCGGCGTCCCTTCTGTTTCATATTTTTTTTATGGAAACGGTTTCAAGCGTCGTGATTTTGCACATCTCACGTCTCTATCTTATGTCTCACCTGTGGAGCTAGTGTCATAATTCTTTGGCGTACCTTACAATACAACTGCGACTCTACAACACAAGTCCTTGAATAACACAAGAATGGAATATGAATAGCATTATGCGTAAATGTTTCTATTCATGTCTTCTCATCAGAGAGTATAGAAATCGAGAGTGTACTGTACTCGCATTGTAGATGGCGGTAAAGTAAACTAGTGACCGATATCTGTCAGACAAGTGTTCATATGCCGTCATCGATGCGAAGCTCGTCTCATGTGTGCAGCCGGCGTCTCTTCTGTTTCATACATTTTATATGGAAACGGTTTCCAGCGACGCGATGTCGCACGTCTTACGTCTCCGTCTCATGTGTCACCTGTGCAACAAACGCCTTATTTCTTTGGCATACCTATCGTACAATACAAATCCTTGAATAATACAAGAATGGAATATGAATAGCATTACACGTAAATGTTTCTATTCATGTCTTCTCATCAGAGAGCATAGAAATCGAGAGTGTACTGTACTCGTATTGTAGATGGCGGTAAAGTAGACTAGTGACCGATATCTGTCAGACAAGTGTTCATATGCCGTCATCGATGCGAAGCTCGTCTCATGCGTGCAGCCGGCGTCTCTTCTGTTTCATACATTTTATATGGAAACGGTTTCCAGCGACGCGATGTCGCACGTCTTACGTCTCCGTCTCATGTGTCACCTGTGCAACAAGCGCCTTATTTCTTTGGCGTACCTATCTTACAATACAAATCCTTGAATAATACAAGAATGTAATATGAATAGCATTATGCGTAAACGTTTCTATTCATGTCTTCTCATCAGAGAGTCATAGAAATCGAGAGTGTACTGTACTTGTATTGTAGATGGCGGTAAAGTAGACCGGTGACCGCCGGCTGACCCTCCAACCGAGCAAGGTCAACCACTTGTTGAAGATAAATAGTACCGTCAAATAGAGCAGAGAAAATACATAACTATTGTGTTTTACTTCGTAGTTGAGAGGTCTATTTACCTTTTTAAGTTTTGAACCGATGTACTGATCGTATCTCATAAATAATTACTAAATTGTTCTTTTTTGAAAACTTGCAATCCACCCCAGGGCAGGCTTTAAACCTGCGACTTTCGACATCTGTACTGCCGACGCCACTACCAACTGGCTACCGTGGTTCTAAGGAAGACTAAACAAACAAACTAAGCTATTTACTAGATTGATTTGAAAAACTACTAAACAGATTGTCACTTGGAGAGACTTCATGCAGGGCCTCTTTAAATATGGCTCACGTTCTCTTGTGTATTTTTGTGTTTTTCCTTTGTAAATATATCGAAAATAAAATAAATAAATAGTAATTTCAACGATTCTGACGAAAATCCTAATAGGGTCGAGTGATCCTTCTGTAAGGATATTTTGTTTATAAGCTATCTTATAAACAAGAAAATGGGTAGCAGTGAATGCAGCCCATAGACGAGTTGCTATTTCCAAAGAAAATAAAATTTATAAATGTATAGAAACTTTAATAAACAAAAAGGTATAAATATTAATTTAATTGAATAAAGTCCCACGATAAGCTTTCGCATAATAAATAAAAATAAATAAATCCTTCTTCTTAAGATAAATAATCACATTGACTGATTTATTGACGACAAGTGCTTATAAATATAAATTATGCAGGTGTGAGGTTCTTATCGTGTCTATGTTTATTGTTTCCTATTAAAGATCTTATCTCGAAAATCCTTAAGAGACTGAGCTTCGCTAAACTAGTTCTAATTATGCATCAGATTGCTTCAAGGTTCACCTGCCGTGAGGTAGCGGCTAAGAATACTGCCACCCCTATTCCTCTCAGGGTGTTTTTGACCTCAGCTGAATATCTGTCGACCTTTTGTCAACCACATGGTGGTGGTGATACCACCTACAATAGCATTAGGAACTAAGAGGGTTGACGTCAAAAAACATTTCCGAATCCTTTAGCTACATGATTTTGTATTGACAAACGGCATCGCACAACGCTGCGTTGACGGATGCGTCTGTCAAACTGTTTGATATAAACCGTATTCGAATAAAAATAAAATGCAAAATAGAACAAACGATACACAAACGGACGTTACCGTGTGTTTTTGCCTACGACTACCTTGATCACTTGAGACGTAAAAAAAGTTAACGCATCGCTTGCGCTATTGACTCTATCGAGATAGACAAAATAAGTAGGTACTTATGTTGTATACGTCACATTCTTCATATCATAAGGCATTGCACACACCACGTGCATAACAAATGTATTGGATAACGTGACCAAGATTGAGGTATGCTTTGTTCAAGCAAACGCAAGTTTCATTGTTCGCCAACTTTTTAAAGACTGGGTCATTGTTTTTCCTGATTATTGTTTTGAGACCTCGTTACATTATAATATCGAATATCATTAGGCAAACGACTTTATGGATTTGATTCTTGATTAGTATTACTTCATATGTTAGGTATTTAGCAATAACATGTCAATTTATTGCTATTTACAAGAAGTGACATCATGCGATATTTTATTTTATTAATTGTCTACTGGACTGGACAACATGACATAATACAAGATGTAAAAAATATGCTATAACATACCTAAGGCTAGAATAAGTTTTGCAGTAATAATTATGGCCTGGGTCAACCTTTGAAATATTTTAATATCTTTACCTACGCGCGCATATCTAATTATCCAATGCATGCTAACTGAGCTTAATTTATTCCCAAGATGAGGTCAAAGGACCTGCAAATATTTGGTTTTCGCAAGAAGCTATTATGGCCACAAATATGACCGCAATACCAGCGCAAGCGCAGCTATCCTAGCGACAGTATTACACAAAGATGTCTGAGCTTCGACACAAGATACGATCAGCACGCCTATAGGTACAGATGGCTCATTTTGGCAGTTTACACACTTCGTCGGCAACCGGACTCAAAGGATCTCGAGGAAAAATAACCTAGGCAACTGCGCCGCTTACGGACAATTTATAAAAGGTGAAATTTTAGAAGTGACCGGTAACGAAAATGTAGGTAGGGCTGGTGATAAGGAACAATTTTCCCCTAGGAACATAGCTTTAAAAATGAAATAATAATTTGAACCTCCCATAGTAGAAACTCGAATCAGCTTTTTTTTTCGTGTTCATTTTCACAAACCCGTTCTGCATTTTCACTTTCGGTCACTAGTAAAATTTGGTCACATATTTTTGATCGCATTATGGTTGCTACGACGCCAGTAGCAACCGTAAAACAGTAAAGTTTATGTTGTTAGTAACGAAAATAGCAAGAATGACCCTTCTACCTCCTCTTTGTTTTGTAGCTTTGACGAACCAAGATGAGACGTGATGATAGGACCTGATGAGACACAGGTTGCCTAGTTGCCTATCTTTGCATCTTTAGTGAAACTTTTGTATGTTTACTAGTAGAGTTTCTGCAATTCTAATGTTCACGTGCATATACGAAACGATTATTTTTCATACATGGGTGATTCGCAAAACACACTTTTTTTTTGTTCATGAGATATAAAAAGCAGAAAAGTGGATAAATATCTGTTTTTACGTAATGAGATTATAGTATTTCATTGAAATTTTCAACCTGCGGACGGTGAATTTTGTGATAGATCGTTTAATAATTATTTTAAATTTTTTAACACCAAAAAGTACGTTTCGGTGGTCTGTTCAAAACCCACTTTAGCAAGTTTAGAATGTGAAAAATAAATGTTAAACACATACTATCTCTCTTTTTAAACTTTAACACGATTCAAAATATCTTCAAGATTGTTTATTGAGTTGGCCATTAAATTATGTTTAGCCATTTTCATTTTATTTCCCGTTCGCATATGTTACAAAGATTGCGCGTCTCATCGGTGGTACAAAAAAAGACACACTTAAAGCGATTTTTTTTTCTAGTGCTCAAATCCAATAGAACTGGGTTCATTCTATTCAAATATTTGAAATCAGCTGCCTTTTATTTGTGATTGCTGTTTGTAATTTGAGTGCAAAATTCTAGTTGATTCGCACAAAAATTGATTTCTGGCAAACCTCATAGGATCTATTCGGTGACCGACATAAAGTGTAAGTAAATGGTATAATAAATCATGTATACCAATTTGTTTGTAGATTTTATTGATATCTTTACAAAAATCTTGGTTCCACCTACAAAATCTTAAAAATGTGAAATCTCCGCCCACCTGCGAACAAAAATTCCGTTCGGTGGTCATCTTTTCGGAAGTCACTTTTGGTAACCGAAAAGACGCTTGGTCACCGAAAAGATCTTTTAGTGCATATTCTGTTTAAATTATATAAAATGAACAAATATTTATAATATATTGACTGTTATTGAACAGTATAACGTATTTCTTTGCTATGGTGCCACCTGTTCTCGTATTATAATCGAGATAAGTTCGAAAGATAGAAGACTGGGTAGAGATCTGGCCCTTCTATGCATTTTAGTAAAGTTGTGGGGGTAAGACTGTTTTATTTCGCGTGATTCTTCGGCCTTTGCTGATACAGGGTCGTATGAATCAGAATATTTTCAATCCCATCCTCCGACTCCGACTTGGTTACAAAGCTTGGCCTTAGAGTACGCCAAAACTGACGCGTGTGACCAATCTGCATACCAAGCCTAGGTCCATGCTTGCGGATGCAAAGTCTTCATCATTGCAACATCTTCTCACGGTTGTCACAGGGGGTGGTTTACTAAGGCTCTTCTCAAAATCTTGAAGGCCTTTGACAAGACAAGTTTGCTCAGCAAACTTCTTCCTTATGGCAGCCCAGTTCATATTTTGTTATTGAGATTTCCTTCGGCTGATTTTCCAACTTCATGGCCAGATTTCTGTAGGAGTCTGTTATCAAATCACTAAGACTTTCTGCTGCTCATCAATGTGCTTCTTTACGTGCACGTTTAATAGTACCGTCTTAGAGTGATACTTGCCGTAAGAAAAAACAAATGGAGATGAAACGCCTTCGTCTGTTAACGAAATCCAGTGAAGAGAGAATAAGTTTGACCTTAAGCCAACAAACTCCTAATGAGGTGACGACAATCTGGTCTTATACAATGTCAACAACAGACAAACGTATCGTTTATTCAACGCTAAAAATAATCCTCTTGTATTGACATCTACTTTTCGAGGTGCATCTGTTTTTGTTCCTGAATAGCTTGATCCCCAAGGCATGGAGCTCTCAATAAACCAAACTTAAGCGGTGGCTACGAACAGGGAATCTTGAACAGAGTGAGGGATACCTTACACCTGAACAGCTTGAACCTCTTTGATCAAGGATCCTGCAATAACTATAGTAGTCACGTCAGAAGATGAAATACTGACTTGATTGAACGTAGAGCTTTATTGGCGACGATTGAGCATTTGGATATATACTTACCTACCATACTTCATAATTCACACACCACTACCCCTACCACCTTGTTTCACCAGCTCACTTCTACCACCAGCCTCTTTCATCATCGGTCTATTTTTATGCACGCATTTCAAGACACCCGTACCTGGTTGCCATTCCACCAATTCGCTCGGATTAAGTGTTTTCTACTGGCTTTCAATGTACGCCTTCCTGGAACACATTACCTGCACCTGTGTTTTTGAAAGCACCTATACGATCCTAATGTCTTCAGGCTGAGAGAATTTTTCCGTCTTAGCTCGCATCATCATCATACATACCATACCGGTCACTCTCTTATGTCCAATGTACGTAATTTCGGACTACCGAAAAGTTGTCTTTTCGGTGGTCCTCAATATTTCTCAACTTTTCTTACTATTTATAAACTTTTTTAGGTTTTGTAACTGTCAATTTTAATTTGTACTTTTTATTTTATTTCAATTATTTCATAAAAGAAACTAATAAGGGTACATTTTTCCATAAAAAGTATTTTTGGTGGTCATTGCGACTTTTCGGTGGCCACAAAAAAATGTTTATTTGTTATAATATCTGAATTTAAGGTAAGCGATCTCATAAATTATATTCCTAAGGAAAGATTTTTTATTTTACATCGAATCACGTCAAAATATTGGTAATATTCCATTTTTTTTATTTTTCAAATTTTTAATCCCTTAAATGCGAATGGCCCACATTTATATGATAGTTACCGACTACCGCTAAACGGATATTTGTGGCCTACACAGAGGCAACTACTTCAGCCGAAAGCCAAGATTGGATCATTTAAATTTGACGTGTAATCCTAATTTTCGTCCGTAATTGTCGATTAACTGGAATTTGGCAATTTTGATGTAATATTTAAACATTTTAAAATTAGCGACCGCATTTTTATTTTATGCTATTTATTACATATACTGATTTTATAGTTGTATATGGTAGGTAGGTATGGTTTTGTTTGATCATGTTAAGCTGTCAATCCGCATGTTGCCGGTTGAGCGGCTCCATGCGCGTATCAGTTGCGCGTGAGTCACAGCAATAGCAAGGCGATCCCGGCTGCAAGGTGACTGCACCCGACAAGCTTTTGACAACGGATCGTATAACACGGTCGCCTGTGACGACAAGAGGCTGATATGAACCAAACTGGGTGCGCTTCATAAGCAGATTTAATGAGCAGTTTGTAAAAAGATATCCTTATAGCAAGGTAGCTGCACCCGACAAGCTTTTGACAACGGATCGTATGACACGGTCGCCTGTGACGACAAGAGGCTGATATGAACCAAACTAATTGCGCTTCTTAAACAGATTCAATAAGAAGTTCAGCGTATCATTTGCGCATGAGTCACAGCAATAGCAAGGCGATCCCGACTGCAAGGTGACTGCACCCGACAAGCTTTTGACAGCGGATCGTATGACACGGTCGCCTGTGACGATAGGTACGAACGAGGCTGATATTAACCAAACTTGGTACGCTTCTTAAAAGTAGATTTCTTGATCAGTTTGTAGAAAAATATCCTTTTAGTAAGGTTACTGCACCCGACAAGCTTTTGACAACGGATCGTATGACATGCCAGTGAAGATACGAGGCTGATATTAACCAAACTTGGTACGCTTCTTAAGTAGATTTCTTGATCAGTTTGTAAAAAGATATCCTTATAGCAAGGTAGCTGCACTCGACAAGCTTTTGACAACGGATCGTATGACACGGACGCCAGTGACGACACGAGCGAGGCTGATGTAAACCAAATTTGGTACGCTTCTTAAGTAGATTTCTTGATCAGTTTTTGTAAAAAAGATATCCCTTTAGCAAGCTTACTGCACTCGACAAGCTTTTGACAACGGATCGTATGACATGGTCGCCAGTGACGATACCAGGCTGATATGAACCAAACTGGGTACGCTTCTTAAGCAAATTTGATGATCATTTTGTAGAAAAGACATATCCCTTTAGCAAATTTACTGCACCCGACAAGCTATTGACAACGGATCATATTATGACACGGTCGCCAGTGAGGACACGAGCGAGGCTGATATAAACCAAAACTAAGTACGCTTCATAAGCAGACTTAATGATCATTTTGAAGAAAAGATAATTATCCTATTGCAAGGTAGCTGCACTCGACAAGCTTTTGACAACGGATCGTATGACACGGACGCCAGTGACGACACGAGCGAGGCTGATGTAAACCAAATTTGGTACGCTTCTTAAGTAGATTTCTTGATCAGTTTTTGTAAAAAAGATATCCCTTTAGCAAGCTTACTGCACTCGACAAGCTTTTGACAACGGATCGTATGACATGGTCGCCAGTGACGATACCAGGCTGATATGAACCAAACTGGGTACGCTTCTTAAGCAAATTTGATGATCATTTTGTAGAAAAGACATATCCCTTTAGCAAATTTACTGCACCCGACAAGCTATTGACAACGGATCATATTATGACACGGTCGCCAGTGAGGACACGAGCGAGGCTGATATAAACCAAAACTAAGTACGCTTCATAAGCAGACTTAATGATCATTTTGAAGAAAAGATAATTATCCTATTGCAAGGTAGCTGCACTCGACAAGCTTTTGACAACGGATCGTATGACACGGACGCCAGTGACGACACGAGCGAGGCTGATGTAAACCAAATTTGGTACGCTTCTTAAGTAGATTTCTTGATCAGTTTTTGTAAAAAAGATATCCCTTTAGCAAGCTTACTGCACTCGACAAGCTTTTGACAACGGATCGTATGACATGGTCGCCAGTGACGATACCAGGCTGATATGAACCAAACTGGGTACGCTTCTTAAGCAAATTTGATGATCATTTTGTAGAAAAGACATATCCCTTTAGCAAATTTACTGCACCCGACAAGCTATTGACAACGGATCATATTATGACACGGTCGCCAGTGAGGACACGAGCGAGGCTGATATAAACCAAAACTAAGTACGCTTCATAAGCAGACTTAATGATCATTTTGAAGAAAAGATAATTATCCTATTGCAAGGTAGCTGCACTCGACAAGCTTTTGATAACAGATCGTATGACATGGTCACCAGTAACGACGCGAGGCTGATATGAACCAAACTGGGTACGCTCTTTAAGTAGATTTCTTGATAAGTTTGAAGAAATGGTTTCCCTTTAGAGAGGTGACTGCACCCGACAAGCTTTTGACAACATGGTCACCAGTGACGATAGCAGGCTTGCTATGAAGAAATTGATCAATCAAATTGATTCAATGATCATCTCGAAGAAAAGATATCCCTATAGCAAAGTGACCGCACTCGACAAACTTTTGATAACGTATCGTATGTTACGGTCGCAAATACGACAAGAGGCTGATGTAGACTGATGAGGTACGTTGCGTGCTTCATAAGCAGATTCAGTAACTGTAACCGACAAACTTTTGACACCGGATCGTATGACATGACGCCACAGCACATACAAGGCTACATCTTGATGGCATCACACGCTTTGATGTTTTATATGCCACCGATAAATGGCCTAGGGCATACTAAATTACAAGTAATTATTTTAAAGAATATTTTCATCACAGATCGTATTACTTCCATGACGACACAAGGCTAGATATCGCTAACATGAAATGGAAGTTCATCTTGCTTTTAGATTTTAGGCAGCTCATATACCTATCTATCTAATAGGTATGGCACACGTCAAGAGTATGCTTAGAGCGATATTTTCGAATTTAATCTTTCTTCAAACAAGACAGGCAACAATAAAGGTACAGCGCCAACGACGCGCGTCATTTTCGCTGTCAAATGACTGGTTTGTATGGGGAACCAGAAAGACCGAGCGTCGGCGTCGTTACGGCGCGCCACGACGCCGTCACGTTGACAGCGCGCTGAGAAGCTTAGAGTTTGTATGGGATGCGGTCGGGTTTTTCTACAAGACCGCAGCGACAAAGACGCCGTCAAAATTTGACGGCGTCGTTGACGCGCGTCGTTGTCGCGACGCTTGGCAAATAAGGGTACCATAAACGTAAAGGAAATTTTATGAGCAGAAGAATAGGCAGATGACCTTCCACTTACAGAATCACGCTGCTGCTAACATCTTGTGTCTCATCTACATTCAGAAGACAACCAACTAATAAACGTGAAAGGACTATGTAAACTCTAGCTACCTAGCTAGTTACAGCATGATTGAGATTTGTGCTAAAGATATGACAAATATTAAATCGCATGGACAAGATTTGCGGTTAACCGCTTACCACACTCACTTGTCAACTAGCTTGCGGCTAGACATAAACCAGTACCTAAGTGTACCTAAGCATGTAAAGTGGGTCTAGGGACCTTATCAAAATTGCAACCTGCATAGATGCAGAATCACCTACCTAGGCTTAGGAAAGAACAAACATAGGTACCTTGTACTTCTTCAGAACTTTTATTTAGCACAGTTCAGTCAAAATTTACTGTGTGCAATTCTAACAGGGACCTTTACAAAATGAACACGGATACGTGCAGTGGCCCTTCGGTAACACCCGTAACAATCACGAATGTATATGGAGTATAATATTGCGCGCGTGGCTTCATATGCGTACTTTTGTTTCACTCTTTTGATACATAACACCAAATAATAGTCTTCACGAAATTATTAATCATCATGGACAACAACAACAGTCTACTGTTTCGACATAAGCCTCATGGGTATGTATTGCTACCAATCTCATCTCGTTTTGCAGACGAATGGACAAACGCTATTTTAAATTACGTATTATCAGGGATCTCCAAATGGGCAGCCACTCCAAATGCAGTTTGGGTGGCAAAGTATTGGAAAAATAAAATTTAATTCTTCGCGACTCGCAAAGAAGAAGAAGAAGGGATATCCTCATTTTTTTTTCTTAAATCGTTATTTGAAAGATACAGATGCACGTATACACTTTCATAATAGTAGCTACATGAAGTACAGCTGATAGAGTTCAGTATGCGCCGGCGCTCCCACGGACGCAAGGTGAACTGCTATTCTGTGAGCAGCCTGTGAATGGCTTGCGTAACTCACTATAGTACTACGAGTAGGTACTTGCGTCCGAATTTTCCTCAAACTAATGTTTATGTAATTAGATACTACAGCTACCAGACAAATACGAAGAACGAGTAAAGCTAAAACACTACAAATGCCTGCCTACAATGTTTTTTTACGATTGTAGGTACATTGAAACGAGATAAACATAAAATCAAGAAATTTTATACATATTATTAAGCCAGCTATGACATAAGTGTACTATTATTATGTGATATAAAATAGACATAAAATTACTTTGTACCACAAATACCTATTTGTCTATGACCATGAATTTAAAATATTATTTCCTTAAACTGAAATCCGAAACAAGAAAAATAAATTAAAAACGTATAGGTTAGGTACAAATACTTTCGAATATGTATGAAAATAATATTTTTGGAAATGAACTGAGCCTGAACGAAACACACGCCACATTGTATAATTCTGTGTAATAAGTAAGAAATCGAGACGTCTTTTTGACTTTTTGGCTCATTCTCCTAAAGCCACGGAAAATTCTAACTTCCATGTCTTTTTTTTAATTAAGATTTTTTGGAAAATATTATACAGTTAATCAAAGTTTTCTTCATTTCTAAGATAGAATTTAAAAGGCCCGGTTTTCGGACCACTGGTTTAAGAGTTATTTGATGTCCACTATTTGCGAACATGGACGTTAGAGAATTCCGTGGCTCATTTCCTTTTTGTATTTAATGAAAAAATTAAAGTGTATTTTAAATATAAAACTAGTTAGTAATGTTGTTTAGAGCTTATACAAGGTATTTTAGTGAAAATATATAACATATGACTATTAATAACGGAAAAAATGGAAGGCCACTATTTTTTGACATGGAAGTTAGATGTCCACTACTTGGTACGTCGGAAAACTAAACAAAATACGTTTTATTTCTTTATACAAGATGTTAAAAAATCAACTACAAATACGAGGTGAATTAGCACGTAAAACTGAACAACTTTCCTCGAGAAACAAAGATCGAGATGTGGAAAATAATTTTGGACCTCCCATACAATTTTGGACTCCCTCGAGCGGCTGCTACAATTTGTATTGTCCCACCATTATTATTATTTTCACATTACGACCTACGTTCCTTCCTACGCCTCATAATATTTGCAGTTGATTTTTTTACACATTATAATATAAGGTGTAAAAAAATCAACTGCAAATATTTTAAGGTGTGAACCAGCCCATGAAACTGGACAACTTTCCCCAAGAAACATAGGTCGAAATATGAAAAAAAAAATTTAACCTCCCATACAAATTGACTCACTCGACTGATATATTTTGTATGGGAGGACCAAAAATTTTTATCGTATTTCGACCTATGTTCCTTAGGGAAAGTTTTTCAGTTTCATGGGCTGGTTCACCTATTAAAATATTTGCAGTTGATTTTTTACATACTGTATAACGTTTATTTCGTATGTGATATCGGCGGCTCAACAGACAGATATGCTAGTTCCTGCGGTGTGATATTCAAAACTTTAATACTAAAAATATTTAAAAAACGATTAAGAGAAACAATGGCACCAAAGGCAAGGCGCCTGTCTATTGGGCAGAGCCGGCTGACACAGCTGAAGACGGAGGATGGCAGCGTGGTATCCATGCAAAGAGAGGTACTGTGGGAGATCAAAATGTTCTGTGGACAGCTGTACACTTCGCAATACCTGTTATTAGCTCAACAGACCCTAGAGCAAAGCTTACCCGACAACAGTGTCTAGACCTCGGTATAGACCGAGGATGACCCGGATATCAGCTTGTATGAGATTAAGATAGCCCTTAAACAGCTCAAAAACAACAACGTGCCGGGCGAGAACGAAATCATATCAGAGCTACTAAAAGCGGGTGAAACACCAGTACTTAAAAGTCTTTCAGAATCTCTTTAACTTTGTCTTGTTAGGAGGTGTGACGCCAGAAGTATGAAACAGAAGCGATATTATATACTACAGGTATATCGAAGTGTTGAAATATTCATAAACGAAGAAAGAAACGCCACAATGTCAGTTCGAATACAAGATCAGACCACAGCGGCAATTCCATTGCACAGGGGTGTAAGACAAGGAGATGTATTATCTCAGAAGCTCTTCACCAATGCGATGGAAGATGCCTTGAAGCTCCTGGAATGGGATGAACTTAACATCAATATCAATAGCGAAAACATCACTCAGCATCGAGGTTTCCCAACAAAGTGGACCTCAAGTTGAATATGGACACGACGAAAGTCATGGCCAACTCTCATGTAACGCCCAACCCAATATCGGCAGGGAACTCGACACTCAAAGTGTTGGACAAATACGTCTATCTAGGACAAACAGTCCAACTAGGAAGATCTTGAGAAGGAAGTCACTCGGCGAATCCAGCTCAGCTGGGCAGCTCCGGGAAGTTACGCAGCGTCTTCACGTCCAAAATTCCTCACTGTCTCGAGACGAAAGTTTTTGAACAGTGTGTCATGCCAGTGATAACCTACGGTGCGCAGACATGGTCGCTAACTGTCGGCCTCCTAAATAGAGTAGGAGTCACTCAGTGATCTATGGAGAGAGCTATGCTCGGTGTTTCTCTTCGTGATCGAATCAGAAACGAGAAGATCCGTAGACGAACCAAGGTAACAACATAGCTAAAAGAGTCAGCAAGCTGAAGTGCCAATGAGCAGGCTACAATACTCAAAGGACTGATAATCGGTGAAGGAGCGGTGGCGTCCTATGGCTAATTATGATGACGATGACATAAAAAGTATGAATTATTTTGGAAAACTTGCAAACTCGATAGTAGTAGATAGTAGAAGTAGTAGATAGGTAGTCGCGTCGGCAGTACAGATGCCGAAAGTCGCAGATTCAAGTCCTGCTTGCGGTGGAAAATTTTGCAAGTTTTTATACCTAACACGAGAAGTGTTTTAAAAATTTGGTATTCAAGTATGAATTACTTTCACAAAATTTTCCATTAAGACAAGACGCATTGGTTTAAATTAAGAAAAAAAATATCATTTAAAATCTTTGTCCAACAGTGGGGCCAAAAATTTAATCATTCTCTAACGTCCATGTCATTTTGTAACATCCATGTCACCGCGAAACATGGAAAGACATGGAAAAAAAGACATGGACGTGAGAACGAAAGTTTATTTTGCGGTTTACGAAAAAACTATAAGACCATACTTTTTACAATACCGCTTCTTGTTTTAAGCATAACAAAGGTATTAACAAGAAAAAATATCAGTATTACCTGATTACTGAATACTTAGTTATCGATGAGCATGGAAGTTAGGTGGGTACTGAACCAAATCGTAATTATGTGGAAATTACCTTCGCCAGCAAAAATGTAGCAGCGAGAGGCACGTGCTTCTCTTACGATATTGTCGGCAGTACTATCCGCTACTCATGTGTAAATAAACTAGACAGATAGCTTTCACCGTAACGAAAATATGAATGAGAAGGTAGCGCGAGAAAATTTAAGCCTGAATCAGGCTTCAACGCTAAAAACCATGTTTAAAAATAAATTCCGGTGTCTTTTACTTTTAAAAACATCTTGCAAGATAGAAAATATAACTAGTTAGAAGATAAGAATGATTAACATGATATTACCCTGATATTTTAGGATCTATAACAGTTTATCTGTCACAAAGTAGCAAAGTTCCTCGCCATGGACGTTAGAGAATGCATGTTTGACAGGAATTTTACAAAAAACTGTCAACATATTTGAGTATTTAAATGTTTAACCATGTGTAAAACAAGCTGAAGTATTATATAAAAAAAAATTATAACCCTCTTCCCACAGAAAGCTACACTTTTTCAGCGGAATGTGTAAAAAATGCGGGCGATGAGAATGTACCTTTTACTTAACTAAAATTTAAAAGAAAAGTTATTTATTTTAACCGTACCTATATGTTTTTCATTGGCAGTAGACACTGGCTGGCTGGATTTACTTTCAAGACAAACCACGTGGCCGCTAATGAAGAGTCGTGACTAATTGCGGGTTCCGTCGCGTTCGTGAGAGCCGCACTCGAATACCTTATTAACACCTATATTGCTGGCTTTTACTACTCAATTGAATTAGGAAAAAATCTGTAAGACTTCTTCTTTTGTTTGAATCACTGACTCTACGTTCGACCCGATAAACTCTGTCAGAGATTTTTTAATCGTTTACATGACTAGACTTTGAAATGAATACGGGAAGATTGGTTTAATACAAGATAAACAATATGAGTAAAAGAGGACCTAAAATGAACCCCTAAGGCACTCCCTTCTAATAGAAAATTGTTCATGACTAAAATCATCTTGTTGTTATGAATTAGGGTTGACGTGCAAATAACTTTGAATATTATCGCTAATAATTAACTCATTTGATTAGTTCTATCAACAAATTCATATGATCAACACATCAAATGCGTTGCTTAAGCCTATATTAATTGTATTAACTGAACGCTTGGCTTAATACACATTGCTGTCTTATAAATCAGTAATTAGTATGAGGCACTAGAGATGTTAATGGCAAGTAAAGAGTTAAGTAGTTAATTAGATTGCTCTCAATAAATAAAATGGCCAAGGTCCCGATTGAACTGTACCTATACACGCGAATGATTCACGCCATTTAGATGTTATTCCATTTTCGAATTTTGCTACCGTATTTGGAGAAGCATTTTTTACGTTTACAAAATGTACAGAATAGAAACGTAAGCGTGATAGATGTGCATTAACTTTAAAAATAGAATCAAGTTACGTTGAACCAAGGACAGCAGATTTCACTATTAATCAACAACCAGAATTAATCACATCCTAGTTTTAGTTGTACTTGACGCATAATTCAATCCAAGTCACGTATTTTCCTGTAAAACCACCACTTTACACAAAAATCACAAAAAGTCTAGCACGTTTATTTATCACCAATTTGACACAAGCACTGGCCACAAATCTTCACACTTATGTCACTGACATTGGCTGTAAGTAACATAAAACCTGTGTCTAATTTTATTTTTAAATTTTTAATTCGGAACGCGTTGGTATCGTTTACGTTTTCGCGAGGCCGCTCGTCGGATGCTGAGAACTGCACTACACTACTAACTGCTAAGCTATTGTATGCAGGTGGATTGTGCAGATTGTACTACACTTAGGGTGGCCATGTTTTCATAGAATCTTGGACGAAGTTTTACAATGAAGGTCGATTAAAACTTCTTTTCTTTTAGTAATTAACAAATGGGATGTTAAAGGTAACTTACGTAGGTACTTAATTCCCTATTGATTTTATATTATTTTTAGATATTAGATTAGATTTTTAGATTAGAATTACAATATACTGAAGCTCTGAATATTTAATTCATAACAGGTAATCCATAGTATAGATAGATATATAATTATATAGTATAGATAGAACACATAATTAATTGAATAGGAAATAAGTGAATCGGCATAACAATTTAGTATTCTTATTAAATTCTTGCTAGCTATCTTTTCATGATTGATTTGTAATCGTTTATTTGTCAATCAGCTGTTCACATACAGGAATGTCCTACCCTATCTTTAAGACATATGCACTGTACGTATTCAGTGTCCGCCGACCGTATTATGGACATTTTCCACTCACACAGTGAAGCAATCAGTCGCAAAGTCGCTTCTGATTCGTGATCACGTCTATTGCTAACTATTTTATTAATCAGCTGTTTATTAATAGGAATGTCCAAGTGGCAAAGGGTCCATACATGCCGACACCCGCCTTCCCTTTCAGAAATCACGAATCCATATTTTCAGAATATATCAATCTTCTTTCTTTAGTTCTTTTTTTGCTTCGGCATACCTTTCTTAAAATGTTACTCTTCGCCAATGTCCTAGGGTATAGTTGAAACATATGCACTGTACGTATTCAGTGTCCGCCGACCGTATTATGGACATTTTCCACTCACACAGTGAAGCAATCAGTCGCGAAGTCGCTTCTGATTCGTGATCACGTCTATTTTTAACTATTTTATTTATCAGCTGTTTATTAATAGGAATGTCCAAGTGGCAAAGGGCCCATACATGCCAACTCCCGCCGGCTTCCCTTTCAGAAATCACGAATCCATACTCTCAGAATATATCAATCTTCTTTCCTTAGTTTTTATTGCTTCGGCATACCTTTGTTAAAATGTTACTCTTCGCCAATGTCTTCGTGAATGTATAGTTGAGACAAATGCACTGTACGTATTAAGTGTCCGCCGACCGTATTATGGACATTTTCCACTCACACAGTGCGGCAATCAGTCGCGAAGCCGCTTCTGATTCGTGATCACGTCTCTAACTAACTATTTCATTAATCAGCTGTTTATAAAAAGGAATGTCCTAGCGTATAGTTGAGACATATGCACTGTACGTATTCAGTGTCCGCCGACCGTATTATGGACATTTTCCACTCACACAGTGAAGCAATCAGTCGCGAAGTCGCTTCTGATTCGTGATCACGTATATTGCTAGCTTATTACACGTTTTATTTAATAGTCTAACGTTTTTATTGGTTGATTGTTTATTGCAGATAAAAGATGATTCATTTTTCTATCACAGTATATCTACCTAGTAAGTAACTTATGAAAGCAAAATTACTGACGGATAATGTTGGCCATAATAGTAAACCGAACAAAAATATTTTACTTCCAAATATTTATTCCTTAAGTATGCCATATTGTTATGCTAGTCACATAAATGTTCTTGACTGTATTTAATGTATCTCGCAAAAAGGGTATCTAGTCAAAGGAAGACTACTTACTAATATACTTTCATATTATTTTACAAAGGCGTGGAGAAAATACACAGATCACTATCAGCTTGAACACATTCAATTCTGACTACTGCTACGTCGTAGCAAGCGTAGCGCCTACGAATCTCGCGCTACAGTGAACTTGCAAGGAGCGCTTTGTCTTGGTAAGATAACGCTTATCTAGGTAGTTTCCAAATCTAGATTTTACGTAAGTATGTAAATTTGCGAATTATTTGCAACACTATTTCAATAAAGTAGCTACTAAACAATAGGGTGTTCCTATTTCCAAAAATAAACCATTTTAGTTTCTTTCTGAAAGAGAACAAAATATATTATTGTTAATGCCACTCGTAATAACTTTAAATGATTGTCAAAACTATAATTTATAGATCAAAATGAATGCCTCAAATTCTGCTGTAAACAAAATCTTGTCAAAACCGTGACCAAAACGTGACGTCGCTCTACATCGATCAAGAAAATTTAAATTCTAAATTGCATCGAACTACAAATTAACCCTCACAATGCCAAGAATTTATAACACCTGCTCAATTAGAGCATTAACTTGCCATAACAATTGGTTAGACCCGTGGAAATATCTTAGCCTATTGCCAGGATTACCATGAGTTGTTGTTTTTAGTAGGACAGATCTTTAAATAAAAGGAAATAGGTATTGGTGCAAAACTACAAGTAACATTAACTGAGATTCCAAAACAAATTAACTAATGTTAAAAATGTTATATTATCACACACAAACAAGTTTCTTGACAGTCCGAAAGACAGATGGAATGCAAGTAACATGCTTCTAAAATCCTATATCCAAACAGCAAAATATGGTGAGCATAGTATAAAATATATTTTTTTAAATATACATTTAAACATGAAAATGTGGTCCGTTTAGTATAAAATAGATAATAGTTAGCTTATTGCCCAATATGGCAAGTGTTGAGCTAACGGTGAGGATCGCTAGATCGCGCGCATTACAATACCGCGCCTGATTCCTGCACGTTGACATCCTACTTAAACATGAAAATGTGGTCACTTTAGTATAAAATAGATAATAGTTTGCTTATTGCCCAATATGGCAAGTGTTGAGCTAACGGTGAGGATCGCTAGATCGCGGACATTACAATACTGCGCCTGATTCCTGCACGTTGACATCCTACTTAAACATGAAAATGTGGTCACTTTAGTATAAAATAGATAATAGTTTGCTTATTGCCCAATATGGCAAGTGTTGAGCTAACGGTGAGGATCGCGAGCATTACAATACCGCGCCTGATTCCTGCGCCGGCGCAGCGCGTTGCACAACTTGATTTATAGGCTCGTAGACGAATTTATACAGAATATGAGTATGGAGGGTGTAGAGGAAACTTCATACTGTATAAATCTGTATCTCAGTCGTGGGGCCAAAGATTTTGTTTTCTTAACTATGTATCTGAGTAGCTCGTCCATGGCACCCTATTTCAGGAAATATTAGCGGGGAAAACAACGACTTTTTCGTTTTTGTATAAAAATACTTAGGGCTCTTTTGTCGTAGTTTTGTGTGTTATATTACATTCTTCCTGTGAATGGGTAATCCATTCGATCAATAATTTGTAGGAATAAATATTTAAAATATTGACATAATAATATAAGAGATGGCGCTGTTTTCCAAATATATATCGACCCCTCTGGCCTCAATTGGCGTAAATGACATTTTTGGCAAAAATGAGTTAAAAGTGCAGTTTTGTTCAGTTTTTTTTTCTCTATCGATCTGTGTATTTAAAACTTCGATATCATTCTATTACTGTTGGTATAAAACCTGCTGTTACAGTAAAAGATAAGACTTACGGTGGCCAAAGCCTCTTCATAAGTAGTGGGTAGCGGTGGGGACGCGGGGGGCGTCTCTCTCGATACGGCTGTGATCGGCATGTCAGCACATCACGTGTACCTGGGGACAGACAGAATATAGGTAAATGAAGTGAACAACTTTACCCAAGGAACATGTGCCACAAGTCAGGATAGGTACAACACTGAGCAACGGTCTGTAAAATGGAACAGAAACAAACGTAACGTCCTTTTGTGCATCGCACGACGCTGCGTCGACTGATGCGTCTGTCAAACCAAACCACTTGCCATAAACCGTATTTGTAAAAGCCGAAATTCATATTGTCCTAACGCATGCGTTACGTAACGCAAAAATAACGCAGTGGATATTACGAAGGCAGAAGCCTGCTTAGCAGTCTTTCTCGGCCGAAAATCTTAGATAATATCGGTAACAAAATGCGAAAAAGTTAAATTAGAGAAATACTTTCAGAGATTACCAATGGCATCCAAAAAACACCTATGGTAACTCGGTCAGACACAGCTCCGCCTACTTACACAAATATCTAGCTAGACATAGATAGGCAGGTACCGCAATCGTACATACTTATTGACCTAGCGCAGAAATACCTGCTCAGATAGATTTATTTACAATCATCTATCTTCCAAACCAAACATACCACAAAACGATTTGTACGCTAAAAGCTTATTTCTGTTTAACTGTAAATCAATCCAACCATTATTGACAGATATCAATGTTTGTTAGGAGTGTTTTCTCAAAACTGGAGTCAATGCACTGCTTATCGCTGTTAATCATTATTTGTCCGGAACAAAGCTGTAGAATAGACCAAAAGTGGATTTCACGAAATCGTAAAACTGGACAAATCTACCTGGAGTTTCCCATTCAAGGGATCCACTTATTCTAGTTATCCTCAATCCTCAATGACTGTTCACAGAACCAGCTGTATGTTGATTCGTAAATTGTATATCGAGGAAATGCTGATAGTAAGTAGGTATGTACAGTTAATAATCACGTTTTTTGTACATTAAATGTAGAAACCCAATACATAAAACCTTAAGGACGACCTAGATATCGCTTGACTGACGAAGTTCTGAAGGACCTGCACTCACTCCAAAAGCCTGATTGGAAGCAGACTGCGCAGAACAGGGAAGAGTGGCGTGCAGATGTATCGGAGGCCAAGATCCACTTCGGGTCACTGCGCTAGTAAGTAAGTAAGTTAAAATAAATTGAAGAAGTTATTGTGGCCTTATCCTTTTAGTACCGTAACTAAAATATATATATATAAGTAGTCGTAACTAAAATCAACAAACATAACAGACACTTCAAACATAATCCATTGCCGTCGATGACGTAGAAAACTAGCCCCTACACGGAATTTAATTTACTTTAAAACTTAAGTAAACAACGCACAATTAGCTATAGATTGCCGCTTCAACACACATTCCATCCGCGTAATAAGCATTAAAATATCAGTGTAACGTTGCAAAACGTGTAGAGTCGTTGAGAAAATTGTTATTATCCGTACAAAATGTTGCTTGGCCTTGGACCGGCGTCAATATGACGACTGAGCAAACAGAATTCATTACCATACGTGGTAATCGCCAGCACGTTAAACTACCCATTACAAGGACCAACTTAGACTAGTTTTCCATAGAAATACTAAGAAAAACTAGTATAAGTTGATCTCTTGAAGATGTAAGTTAGTGTGGCGGCGATACGAAGTAGGTACGACACCGTGACTAAAATCTACTACACTTTATGTTTTCGAGCGAAATATGGAAATAGGGGGATTGACTATCGATGCGTGAAGAGAAGCGAATATTCAGGCCACGTCCCAATCAGGGTCCGTCTTGGCACTCTATGTGTTTACTGATTATGCTAAAGACCTTCCACTTTTAATAAACACCATGCTTACGTTATGAGTTATAATCGTAGTATGCGTATGCAATTTTGTGATGTTTTAGGTACTTACCTACTACTAATACCTAAACCTAACCAGGACAATAAAATAGTAAAATATTATAGGTACATGCTGCATTTCGTGCCTAGGTAACGTAAAAGCAGATCGAATAAAAAACAAATCGTGAATGCTACAGTAAGTAGTATAAAATAAGTGAAGTGAATGTTTCCTGCAAATATTCATTACACACAAATAATAATAACTTCCCTACACAATATTTTAATTTCATGTACCTACCTCAAACTTATTTTTTTCTTCCTGGAAATAAATTAATAGTGAGTGGTTAGGAGAAGGCAATAGGTTCAACTCGTACTTACTATCGCCGGCAAACCCACCTACCCATATGAGGGATCAACTAATACTGTTTTTTTAGTGTGTGTATCCACGGGAAGAATTGGGGTGATCCTGTTCTAAGCCGGCATCACATGGCAAGAAGAAGGCAACGACGGGTACAAACGACATACCAACGGTACACCGCTGTGACCTTCGCGAGGATGTAACTACGTGACACTAATATTACTATTACAGCCACACCAGTCCACTGCTGGACATGGGTCTCCCTCCCCCAATTGGGGGGTATAGCCATACTCACCACGCTTGGAAGGCGGATTGGCGAGCGCAGTGCAAGATGTTTAATCCACAGGGAACACTGCTGCCCATCCCCTACATAATTTTCCCTTAGTCCCCTTTTACAACATCCACGGGTAGAATTGGGGTGATGCTGTTCTAATCCGTGCAAACGACATACCAACGGTACACCGCTGGCCGTGACCGCTGTGACCTTCGCGAGGATGTAAAGACGTGACACGCCAAATAATAAACATTACGTTATCTCTCCATACAGGGTGTTAGGAAAAGTAATACGTTCCTTCATACTACGCGTTCTATAGACATAACAAAATATATAAAGCGTGTTTAAATTATTTTAGAAAAATATTACAAGCCGAATTTTTTTTTAATTTTGTTATATGTTTTTCTAAATTAACCTTTTTTTGAATAATATTTTATATTTGTTCAGACACTTTGTTATACCTACAGAACTCGTAGTCTAAAGGAAATTACAACCTACTTTTTCTAACACCCTGTACCTATATGACGATTAACAAGTTTTATTCGTTACGAGATAAGGAACCTGCTCTTTGCTTATGATGTTTGAATTTCGTAATTAATTAAGATTCCTACGTTTAATGGATATAATAAAAAAATGTACGTAGAGAATATCTACAGATAAATTCAAGTTCAACGATCTCGTTGAACTCGAAAAATATTGAACAGAATCAGCAATTATTCGGCACTTAGATATAGGTAAATCAATTTTTTCATTGACACCTTTATATTTATGAAAATGAAAACATATGTATTGGACAAGCTCTTGAGAATTATTTGGTTTTCATCAACGTTTTCATGTGTTTCTGTACCAAAATTACCGTCAGTAGGTGAGCCTTCCGCTCCCCAAAATTCAGCTAGGTGTAGATATCGCGACCAGTAGGTAGTTATCGTAGGGACAATAAGGAAAAAAAAAAGGTGATCCACCATTTAATGTTTCTAGTATTTATTAGTTTCTTGTACCTTAACAGGGGACAACGCTCTCGTAATACTTACTAATAAGATGCAAACCATGAAACTGAACTACTTCCTTCCTTTATGAAACACAAAAAAATCAACCTTCGTAAGTAAAAAATCACGAGAATTTTTTTTTTAGTTTTGCTGAAATATTCTTTCATAGAAAATTGTTAAGAGTAATGGTCATACACTAGGTATACGACAAACTATTTACTAATTCTAAATAAATTCTACAGCCATTGTCATACTTTACTAACGCTACGCACGTACACAGTATGAATACTCGTAGCAAAGGGACATTTCCATGAATCAATATTGCTGTAATGTAAAATTGTTTTCTTAGTAAATGCGACGAACTCTTACCTATTTAAAGTATAACCTAGAGTCGTGAAATTCATATCCATTTTTTAATCGCTGCATATCTGAAGCCTGCTGAGACTGATGTAGTTCGTGAAAACTACGACGACAATAATCCTATATTCATCAAAGTTGTTGACCTCAAACTTTCTTGTTCATATAAAACTTTCAAATTCAATCATGGCTAGTTTACGGCCCAATGAAACTGATTTTACCAAAGCGTTAGACACTCATTTCATTACCTTAACTTCCCTATTCACCTTTGGCTCGATGTCATGTGTCATTTCCCTATTAGCGACGCGCATTGCACCAACATTACGAATATAATGACTACAAATGCATAATCGATCTCTCTTTTGGTCTTGAGCAACCGGAGGAACTCTGGTATCAGAGTTTTAAAACTTGTTGTAGGTAGGTATCTTCAGGTCAACTGTCGAACCCTGGTGTCAGAGTTTACTACAAGTAGCAGACCTCTGACATGGTTGGGAAACCGTCTAAGTAATAGACAACAACCGGGACCGACGGCTTAACATGGCCCTCGAAGCAATAACCACCGGTAGGTAACCAGTGTCCTCTGACGTGGATGTGTATAACAATGGCCGCTAGCTAAGGACAGTAAGGATTCAATCAGTAGACTGTAGATTCATTGCATAGACCACTGTTGAACACTGGTGTAAGAACTTTTAAAACAAAATTGGTTGTAACTAGTGCTCTCTGACGAGGTTGTGTAAGGACCGCCAAAAGCCGTTTTTAAACCTATACCTACCTTATCCTTTCTTCACTTTCGACTCCACCCCCACCCTTTGATCCTAAGATTCACCGGACCATTCGTCAACACATTGACCCACACAACAACATCAACAAGACCTCAACTTTAATGCCATTTCCCTATTAACGACGCGCATGCCCAACGTAATAATGACATGCGATGATTGAATTTTGCCATGTAAGTCCAGTCGCTGCTTTATAAATTGTGTGAAGAATGTCTTGTGCTTTATTAGGTTTTAAGTAACTTTCTGACGAAAATAGGGCTAGCAGAATAAGCAAGCCATTAGGGGCTAAATTCACACATGCAACGTGAGAACGTCGTCTCTTACCTACATTTCATACATTTTATGTGGAAACGGTTTTGAGCCTCACGATGTCGCACTCACTTCTCACATCTCATGTCTAGAACTCTATCTCCATACATGAGACGGTAAGACTTGAGACGGAATTTGGGACGTGCGACATCGAAAGCGAGGCTTGAAATCCTTTCCATATAAGATTTGAACTATACGTACAAATTTTCATTAGTAAACACGTAAAAGATATATTGCTGGTAATAAAACCAATTACGGGAGCCTACCCACATGCTAGTCAAACTTCTTATAGTTAGTAATCTAGCCAGTTCCACCAAATTACCTTAAACTCTATGTATCTTTTATGGCTAACATCACCTGATGTTACCCATAAAAGACACTTTCGCTGTAAAAGGTCTCTAGCGCTTAAAGTTATGAGACCAATTTTACCCACTTAAATTCTAATAGGTAGTTCAGATATATACAAATCTAATCGAGAAAGCTGTCGTAGGATCGCATCCTGTGTGAAATAGCCTTGATATACCGGGAGTACCGTAAAGGGTGTAACAAGGCGAAAGGAGGTCAACGTACTCATGAAACTGAACAACTTTCCCCGTAGAAAAAGCTTTTTAGCAAAAAATATCACCGCCGAAAACTAAAAAGCATAAAATAATAACTATTGTTACTATATTGGAACTTAGAAATTCTGAGTCGGCGTCTTAATTTTTTACATATTAACACGCTTTATATTGGCATGACGCCGACTCAAAATTCCTAAGTTCCAATATAGTAACAATAGTTATTTTATTTTATAATTTTTAGTGGTTACTTTTCAAGTTCGATTACATTCAAAATAGCCATTTACACGACCTACCTTACTGTTTCAAAGGAGTTTCAAGCGCACATAGAACTTCATGAAATACTTAAACGTACATGACTAATACAAAAGCAACCTCCTTTTTGATGTACATCTTTGGCAGATGTTTGGCAGACAGTCAACAACGGCAGACGTCAGTCGTGTTAAACACAAGTACATTTTGCTTCAAACGTGTCGCAAAATATGAAGAATTTGTTTATTTCTCAAGATTCTTCTATCAGATCCTGACGTGATGACTATGGGACCACCTGGACAGTGCACCCTTTCAAACAAAAGATTTTTCCAAATCGGTCCAGGCGTCTCTGAGTAATCGGTGAACATACATAAAAAAAAAAATAAAAATAAAGTTCGCGATGAATTGAGAACCTCCTCCGTTTTTCGTCGGTTAAAATAGGTCGAAAAGTGAAATTTGGACCTCATGACTTGTACAGCAGAGATGATCTACGGTGGAGCGACAGAAGATGCCTATTCACTAGACTTAAAGAGATTCAGGTTATATGCACTGAAATACAGACGCAGGCAGAATTCCATTCTTTAGCCGTGCATAATGAAAGATGATTTGAAGCGCTTAGTGCGTAATGTGGGTATATCAACTAAGAACGGATGGTACGTGCGTCTGGATGTCGATGAGACGGTGGTATGAGCTCATTCAGCTCTCGAATGTAGAAGACCGATAGGCAAGCAACCTTGCGGCGGTGAGCCAGGCTGAATTGGTGTTTTTATCGCCTATTAATCTCTGGCTCTGCGTTCCACCGAATCCAGTGCAGCAAGTTGGTATTTAGAGCCATAGGTGACAGCAGTACATGCAAGATCGGACTTGAGCTTTATAAAGAGTTCTGTTCAGGCGTTACCAACTTTATTCAGGACGCCCAAAGCTGCAATTTTTGACTCGATGGTGGTGCCGAAGTTGAGGTCGAGGACAACTCCATCTGAGTAACTCAGATGTGAAAAGTAAATAAAGGAAGAAAAAAAGCATTAAAGCTGAAATTGTTCGACTAATTAACGTCAGGCTCGTACGCTCAATGAATCTTTGATTTCAACCTCCTCCAGATATTTTCGGTGACAGTACGTCATCTGCGTCCTGAAGATAGAATAGATGTCGAAAAGCGTGAAAAAAATTTGGACCTCCGATACAAAATCGCCGATTAGCTAATTAATTTACTGTGAGAGGTCCAATTTTTATTTACATATTTCATGGGGAAAGTTTTTCAGTTTCATGAGTACCTTGACCTCCTTTCGGCTTGTTATACCCTTTCTGTGTCAGACGTGGCGATAACGACCGTACTTTTACGGTAATTGACGCTCTGCCTACCCCGCAAGGGATAAAGGCGTGATGTATGTATGTATGTATACCCTTTCTGTTACTCCCTGTAGAATTTAAGGGATCAACTTATACTAGTTTTTCATAGTATTTGTATAAAAATCCAGTATAAATAGATAGGTAGGTTTATGCGCTGGCGATACAGTTACTTCCGAATTTATAAAAGAACATTGTAGTACAGTTATTTAAATAAAGCTTCGAAAACAGAAGGCCGTGCTATAAACAAATATGGCATACAATCGAAACCGAATGGCAATCAAGATAGGCGAGGCCCACACGTGACGTCCGTTGCTGCGTATTATTGACAAAGCGCTAACGCTTAATATGTCAGTCTGATGCATACCTGCAATTCCCTATCCCTACTCGTACTAAAAAACGCAGAAATTTGCGTTGAAATGAAACATTGCAGGGCAGAAACTTGTGTTGCATTATTTTAATGTCGGTTTTTAGTATGAGGACTTCGCCCTTACATCTGACAGACGCTCTTAAGCGCTGCGCTAACAACACGCAGTACCGGACGATAAGTATGAGTCCCGCCATAGCTGCAGCCATACAAGACCTCGTCAGATGAGTCAGCTGACCTCTGACGGATAAGGAAACCTGCCACTCAGTGTACTTTCTTCGCTACAAGCCATATAGGAACCCAAAAAGGATTCGTGTGCAAAAACTTTGGCTTGTCTTGCGAAAATTTGCTTTGTCTTTCATTGTCTGTCTTTGTCTTTAGTCAAATTGTGACACACCTAATTATATTCACATTTTCAACTAAAATGTTGTAAAGAAAATTAGTTTTATTTTATTATATTTGAAATTTGCTCAAATATTAATATTAAATGTGTTTGATGATAACTTATTAAACTCCGCAAATAAAATGTCACTCTGCCATTTTTATCTTTTATCCAAGAACTATGAAATCATAAAAGCAAATAAAACTCTATCGCGACATTTGCACATACGAATGACATTTGTGAATTTAATGCGATTTGACATTGTTGAACTACCTAAATGTTTTAGCTACCTATCTGACTAAGTAAAACTAGTACCTACGTAAATCTTTCTGTGACACCATTAATATGAAAATGCAAATTATTGCATCAACAATAATATAAAACTTTGTATGCAATATTTGAACATATTATTAGCAGTGCGTAAATTTAAAATGTCCGCCTACCGTATCTCGAGTTTCAACACGAAAAGATGTTACTTGTGGGAGTTATCAAACCATATTACAAACCAACGGACCTTAAAAAGCTATTAATGGCGCAATAAGTCGAAATTAATTAAAATTATTATAGAGGTAACAGTATTTCACAATGGTAAGGATATAAAATACAAATTCCTTATATCAATTTAGTCTTAATTAAAGTTGGGTTCTTTTCAATTTATTTTATCATTAGCAGCCCACCCAGGGGTTTCATCCGATGCTACTTAGGTACCCGTTTCTCTGTAGGAATAATATCTTTGCCAGTAGTAAAAAGTAGTTCCTACTTTTAACGGTTTTCCCATGGGAATAAGATATTTTCCGATGGCAAAATTAGTTTATATCACTCTGGAATGTTGTAGTTTTCTGAATGATGAAAGATTTTTAATGCGGCCCAGTAGTTTTAAAGGTTATTGATCTTCTTCTTCTAAGTCGGTGCACTCTTATCAGTGGTCGTGGTCGCTATTGGTGTTGGTGGCACGCTTCACCAGTCGCCGCCACTCATCTCGGACGGCCGCTTTTCTCGTGCACTCGTGTAAGGGACCACCGAGAGTAGATTTTATTAGGTCTGTCCATCTCATCGGTGATCTGCCACGAGCTCGTGTTCCTTCAACCTTGCCCTGTACTACGAGGCGTTCAACGGAGGAATTATCTCGCCGGGAAACGTGGCCAAAGAAAGTAAGTATGCGACTTTGTACAATTGATGACAGACGCTGTGTGATTTTGAGCTGCTGAAGAATAGAGTCATTCGTTCTGAGCTCAGTCCACGACACCCCGAGCATCCTTCTCCAGCACCACAAGCTACAAACAAATAAATATTTCCTCTTTAGTGTAGATTAGCTCCTCAACCTACCCATTTAATTGATCAACCTATTCAGGATTTTCATAATATTTGTAATAATTTGTATGGATAACCAGTATCTTGTGAGCCTTTAATTACTTCTTCTGATGGTAGACCTGCCCTAGGTATAACGCAAGACTCGGACAGTTTAACAACGCCTACGCATCGGCTACAACAAGGAACTCTTCAGAGACAACATTCGAACATTTTAACACAGAAATTGCCTAAGTTACGGCAAATACTTTGTCTTCTTCATTAACTACATTAGACTTTTTACATCAGTATTATGTTTAAAGGTATGGTTTTGATCTTACATTTACCTAGTATTTTGGTCACTTTGATGATACAGTGACCAATTGAACCGATCTACAAGCAACTGTGACTGCTTTTAACATACCTATTCTCTACTATTTGTCAAATTTGTAGAAACTAGAAAGTGGTTAACTTGTATCGGTAGATTCGCCACTAAATAGAATGCGCTTAGCAGATACTATAGTATATTCTTCTTTGCTATGAATTCTTTATCAGGCGAAGAACATATATCTCTATCACCATTGTAGACAATCATAGCAGTGAACCTGTTAAGCTGCAAAATCCAGCTAAACACTTAACGCCCGTACAGGTACGAACACGGCTCGATCAAAGTGTTTCGCAACCAGTGCCCTATCAAACTACAGGCCACAAGTTTACAGGCAAATTTTGATCTTAGTGTACATTGCGTAGTTGGTTTAATAATCGGGTCATAATAAGTAGCCGGCTACGCAATGCATATATCGAATTTTGCCTGTAAAGTTGTAGTTCAGAATGTTCAGGTGTAACTTCTCAAATCGTTCTCTCGTGGGATGTAATCCTGCCGGCCCGATAAGCTCTGTTGTAAACAGATAAAATATTGTACCGAATGATCGTTTGCAAGGTACTGTATCTCGATTGCATCCTTTATTATGTGATTGGATGCTGAAATCGAGAAGTTTGAACATAAGATATGTAAATAAAGTGAAAAACTGCAAATTGTAAAATACGGCGTTATTACAAAATTCATTTAATGTGTAATACAAAGTTATATAAGCTGACTTCGGCAACGGAATTAACTTACAAATATATTTTATTTATGTGAACAATTGTATGTTCCTGTGACGGAAATAGTTTTCAAGTAGACTAGATATGTATTTTTCCATATTTCAGGATCATACTCATAACAACAGCAACTATATTTGAACACTGCAAAAGTAAGTAAGTAAAGCTAAAACTTTCGGTTTGATAGTTCCTATTTCTACTTCACTTTGTGTAGGTACTTACTTCACTTTACTTATAACCTTCTATAAAAAAACATTGTTTGCACTTAAGTGACCACTGGCCAACCAAAAAATTGATGCAAAAAGCAAAAAAAGGTGTCCATCCTAGGTATCAATTACTGATGTAGCGCCACATGTTCTTTCGATAGATATCGCTGTCTAAGCGTGGGAGCAACATACCTGCAAATTATGTTGCTCAATACGCTCCTCCGATCAATCGAGCGTCCTAAACAACGAATGCTAATTGACGATACAACAGCCTAATCAACCATGAAGGCTGTTTCTGCCAACTTCATCGATTTCATAGCGATTATTTTGCCAGTGGGCAAACTGTGGGATACCAAGTATTTTGGGATGCAAGGTCAACATGCAGCGGTCTTGAACAATATTTATCGAAGCCAATTCGTGATGCGAATTTGGGAACGCGAGAAATGCGAAAATGAATCACGTTGAATTCGTGTCAATAACAAATTAATTTTCACAGAGATAACATGATACCTACCTACTTATTTCGAAAGAAAATTAATTAGGTTTTTTACCATCACGATTCGAATGTGTGGAGAAGATAAATCGTCCACACCTTCTAATTATCAGTGCCGGGCATTCAGACATTTGTAAGTGTTAAATCGAATTGTATCTGTTTTCGAAATCTCTCCAAACTGGCCGCATCAGGTTCGAATGCGATTAATAATTCATGAGGTTTCGATACCACAATAGGGATTGCGGAATCAATATTTATGGGCTTGTCTGGACGCGAAAAAATTACGAAATATAATTTTCAGTAGGGATGGGCCAATAGCCCAATAATTCGTTATATATTTGGTTGTTGGCATTTTGGGCAGATCAGATTTAACGATCATTCATGTTCGAATAAATATAATGTTTAAATTTGTTATATAATGTAACGTAAAGTTTTTAAATACGATTTATTAGTTGTATCAAGACAAAGAAAGAAGCAGTGTCTATTACTTTCAATCAACGTTTCTATTTCAGAAAGTGTAAAAGGTAGCGAGACGAAAGGTCCGTTGCTAATCTGCGAGCTTTGCGTAAACAACTATGGAAACAGCTTTGTATCAAACAGGCTGTTTATATGGATATCAATTCCTGCCGGATATTCGTATTCGGTGAAACCTATGCTCGGCCCATCTGTAATGAGCCTGAGGTTCTCTGAATCTGGTTCGGGTTTTTGAGCAGTCCAAATTAGGATGGGAATGCCTTTCAATCATGTTGAAATAAAAACAAAGAACTCAGTGGCTCATTGCAGGAACAAGGACTTATTAAGGAGTCATTTAAGGTTGTAGGTTGTTATACTGGGTGTCCCTGTTTCCAGTGATCCAAAGTAAAAATCTAAATTCTAGACATTCTTAGTTACAAATTTGGAATATGGTATTTTAAATATTTCGAAGAAAAATAATTCCACCTCCTATAATAATAACGCTGACGGATAGAACATTTTGAAAAAGAGTGTAATTTTTTTTCGTAGAGTTCTTATCAAAAAACAATATTCCAGATTGATAAGTATAAACGTGGTTCAGAATCTAGATTTTTTCTTTGGACCTCTTAAACAGGGACATCCTGTATGTATATTATGAGGACTAACGAGTCTGTGCACTCGGATCATTATGTTTTGGTCCTCAGCACACATCTTCGAAACTAATTAGGCGGACAATTTGTGTTGTCATGTACCCTCAACATGAGAACAAAGAACGAAATCAAATGTAAGGTACTGAAATGAGATTGAAAGGGCAAACTTCTATCTAAATATCTAATATACATAGTATAAAATGAAATCGCTTTTTGCGTTTATCTGTCTGTCGTGGACTCGTGGATTTCGCTAACTCCTTCTGAACTACGCAACGGATTTTGATGTATTTTTTGTTTTAATAGATAGTGTGATTCAAGAGGAAGGTTTATTATGTATAACATAATATTCTAAAAAAATGCCAATCCTACGAGAAAACGAGTTGAAGCGGATGAAACGGCTACTTTGCCTCTAAAGTTACATAAATAGTAGCATTGGGTGGATGGGGATAAACTTTTTTACCACATGTGAGTTATCATTTTGTTCGCTAGATAGACATGCAGAATGAAACCAGGAATTCGTTATCCAATCAAACTGAACATCATCTATCGTCTCACGTCACTTTCGTCATATTTCCTATTCAATTACATAATACCACTTATTGCAATGGGCAGCAGCGCCACATCCAGCGGTTAATTCCAACCCGGGGCCAGTAGAGGGCGGTTAGGTCCTGACATTTGCTCCTCAATGACTATGAAACTCTCTAAGACTGCACCTTTACAGTCTCCAAGCGCATAAGCTTGTAAACCAATTTTATACAGGGATTTACACAAAGTTTTATTGATGCTTGTCGTAAATGCTTGATTTTAAATTCTCTAATTTACCCGTGATCCTGGCGCTTGTAACATTGCCGAAATATTGGGTGCTCAAAAAGCCTTATAGTTTTTCTCGTAAATGGTCTTAAGGCTCTTACGCTTTCAGAAAGATAACTCTATCATCTTAGGTAGACTATGTAAAACTCAGGTTTATGTTTATTATGAAGGTGTTATCTCATATATCATTTTAAGTAGTACCATATTTCCTGAGAGAACTTCCCTCCTTATAATAGGTATTACTTACTACCCCGTTTGGGGCGATTGAGTAGGATTCCTTTAATAAGTAACTTACAATGCAATAGAAATGCGCTTACGATTCAGATGACATTGTTGTTGGGTCTAATTCTTTTTGGTCTATGTCTCTTATTCAACTTAGTCGTGACGTGCTCATCTCATCACTGCGTTTATTGTCCTGGGTTTGACTAGATGTGACAGGATCAGGATTGTGACTCACGTCCTATTAATTTTGTGTATTCGATAAAGATTTTTTAATTGTAATTTTTATAGGATTGACAATTTGATGTCAATCATTGCCGGAATAAAATTGACGTCTTCGTCATTACTATCGCTAAACTAGGGTGCAAGCTCCACAGAGAAGACGTGACGTGAAACGGGAAAGCATTTTTCAGACAAGTGATCTCGTCAGCCATCATTGATGCTACGCGCGTCTCACGTGTGTAGCTTTGTATCTTCTGTTTCATACATTTTATATATGGGAACCGTTTCAAGCGTCGCGATGTCGCACGTCTCCCGTCTCCTCTCTGGAGCTTGTGTCTGTCTAGGATCTTTGACCCGATGTAACGGTTCAGCCAATCACGCACAAATATAATTCCTCAATATTAATATATTTACTAACAATATGCTTTGTTTATGAGCACATTTGGGATGAAAGTCATCTTTCAATAATGCATAATTCTTTCATACCATAAATTGCGCTCAGTTTAAACACAAATATCAGAATAGATGCATTTTGTTTGTGGCAACAGAAATTTCAAAGATAGTTGAACGATTTATGTTTCATAATAGACCAGAAATAATATTTTTATATTCCCAAATCAATGTTGATTCTAGCCAATTCGTGCATAGTAGCACCATCTATTGACATTGCACAGAACTAGCTGAATGATACGTGACGTGAGGCAGTGCGCTGTTTTACCAGTAATATCTAAGCAACAGGATTGGAGTCGAACGTAAGAAGGGCTGCGATTGGTCGTAACACTACTGGTTGATATACTTATTTCGACCAGCCAGACTCCGACTGCCCGGCGCGGTAGGACACCCGCCGCGGGTGCGCGGGCGACGCGGGGGTGGGCGGCCGCCGGCCTGAGGCGCTTAACTTTTTTCCAGGACGGCGAGCGAGCGGCCGGGTGCGACTGCCGCCGCCTGCCCGGACACCACGCTCGGTGCAGCGCCATTTTTTTAGGAAGTAACATTGTTTTAGTAACTTTGAAGAAACCCTGGTAAGGCCTTTTATTTTCTCTGATTTTACAATTTTTATTCCATTCTATTTAAAGGTGTTTTTGATTTTTCTATGTGTTATTTTGTGCCTAGGATGTACTTTGCTGGCAGTTCGCGTGTGTTCCTTTTTGCGGTTTCTAGAATATTTTTCATTGTGTTGCTACCTCGTGTTTATTCTACCTGTTTCCCATTTGTCTTTTACGTATGTGATAAACGTAATCATGCCATTGATAGATTCTAACAGTTTTGCAAGTATGTATAGTGCGTGAGTGATAGCGGCTAGCGGGAAGACGGAGAATCGCCGCGAACAGTTTTGTTCCTACCCTCTTATTCTTGCTTCGCGGTGGCGTCATCATTCCTATGGCGGGTCTCACACCTGACATCCGTCGCTGCGCATTTTCGCTCACACAATTTGTATGAGAAGATGGCATATTGCAGGTAAATGGGAAAAGTAGGTAGATAAAAACAGGATAACCGAGTGAGTAAGACATTATTGACAGTGGGCTCGATAGGCAAAGTTGTGGGTGAAAAAAATTCGTTACCGTTTTAACCGACTGTTGAAAACAGGGGTGTCACTTCGATATGTGTGTAAAGGGAAACCTCTAAACCCAAGTAACCGACTACGAAAATTGTTGTGTGTAGGTGTGTAAGTTGTATGTACATCAGGGTGTGGGTACGGTGTGTTTCTTGTTGTGAACAATGGCGAGCTGTCCAGCAGTGGAATCGCAATCCGGTTTATTTGGACAAAAGATTTGTACATATTATAATAGGTTAGCGTTGCAAGTAAAGTAGATGATTGGTGAGACAATACCGCCAACCTTCGTAGTAGGTAGGTAGATTATTTACTGAAGCTCATGTCTAGCAGTGGAGTGTGGTGTTTAAAGGTGTGTAAAACCGATTAATGATGTAGTGATGCCCATATTAGGTAGTGGATAGTGATGAAATAGCATAATCTGTTCATACAACTTATTTTACGGGATGACTTTAGAATACTGACCCACGAATATTGGGTAACTAAAGGTCGCATTCTTCAGGGGACAATTCTAGCTTTCATTTGATACCATTTTCAAAGTGAGGAAACGCTTATAAATAGAGATATGAGGTAACTTTAGTATACCGACCTACGAATATGGGGTAACTAAAGTTTGCATTCTATAGGGGATAATTTTAGCTTTCATTTGATACTATTTTCAGTGTGCGGAAACGTCTAGAAATAATGTAATGAGGTAACTTTAGTATTCTGACCCACGAATATGGGGTAGCTAAAGTTTGCATTCTATAGGAAATAATTCTAGCTTTCATTTGATACTATTTTCAGTGTGCGGAAACGTCTAGAAATAAAGTTATGAGGTAACTTTAGAATACTGACCCACGAATATGGGGTAGCTAAAGTTTGCATTCTATAGGGGATAATTCTAGCTTTCATTTGATACTATTTTCAGTGTGCGGAAACGTCTAGAAATAAAGTTATGAGGTAACTTTAGAATACTGACCCACGAATATGGGGTAGCTAAAGGTTGCATTCTATAGAGGGTGATTCTAACTTTCATTTGATACCATTTTCATAGTGTGGAAATGTTTAGAAACAAAGTTATGAGGAACTTTAGTATTCGGACCCACGAATATGGGATACCTAAAGGTTGCATTCTATAGGGGATATACTATTTTCAGTGTGAGAAAATGTTTAGAAACAAAGTTATGATGTAACTTTAGAATACTGACCTCCGAATATGGGGGAACTAAGGGTTGCACTCTGAAGGGGGTTATTCGAGCATTCATTTAATACCATTCTTAATGTGAGGAAACGTTTAAAAGCAAAGTTACGGGGTAACTTTAGTATCAGGCGGTACGAATTTAGGTTCAATAAAGGTTGAGTTTTGTAAGGGACAATTTTAGATTTCGTTTGATACTATTCTTAGACTGAGGAAATGTATGGGAAACGAGATACGGGAAGACTTTAGTATCCAACGATACAAGTTTAGGGTTGGAAAAGGTTGCTTTTTGTAGCAGGCAATTTTAGCCTTCCTTTGATGCCATTTTTAACCTGCGGAAATATTTAGAAGAGGAGATATAGATTAATATTGGTATTTGCGGTCACCCATCCATTTGCGGTCACCCATCCATTTGCGGTCACCCATCCATTTTAGGTAACTCATCCATTTTCGGTCACCCATCCTTTTGGTTATTTAACTGTTCATGCTCATAATTATTGCGGGGTAGACAAATAATAGAAATGGTATTGTTTCATGGTAAAGTTTATCGTTTGAAATAATTTGATAATGCTCGGTTTGCATATAAATTTATAAATTAAATCAACAATAAGATAATAGTTATTTGTTGTCAACCTTCTAGTACCACTAGTAACTTGCTTAGAAATAAAAATATAATGACACCTACAAAAATGGAAAGCTTTCTAGGGATGTGACAATTTAGCACATATCTTTGGTTCAAAAGAAAGAACGAATTTTAATTCTTTGGGGAATCGGGGAGACAGACTGACTATCTGACGTAGATTCCTTGTTCCAAGTAGATTCAGTAAAAAGTAAATTCAGAAAAGAAAAATTATTCCAAACACTTGGCCATAAAAGTAGCTTCCTTGTTTTGCAATACAAAATGCCTTATATTGGACAGCTAGTACATCTGGACGTGGAAAATTCAGATTTCGCTCCTTTTGTTACTTATATACGTATCTATTTTATTACACCTCTTTTGATTTTGCAAATAAAATTAAGTTAAATTACTAAGGCATTATATCTTTTGTAACTTTGATTGTAAATGTAAATTCAGGCACTAGTTTGGGAATAATATAAGGCGGAGGGTGTCCAGTCAGGCTAAGCCGAAACCCACGGTTTGTGTTTGAGGATAGGATATTTTCAGAAAGAGGAAAACTAAAACCTACCACCTCTTAAAATAAATAAAACTACATCTGAAAATACAAGCACACTGGTGAACAATTTCATAAAATAAGCCAGGGAGCGGGGCGGGGCTCCAACCTCAAGCCTTACCAATAAAATACTCAAGTACTAGCGACATAGTGACTTCTAAGTAGAATTGATTCGGCAGCGCTTTGCTTACTTTATTTTATGTCGTTCTGTGCTAGTTGCGCCTTGACTTGAAGTACCTTTACTTACATATATTCTAACGGTGCTAGTAATTGGTGTATAGGTTCCTTATGAAGCTATATTACGTTAGTGAAGTCTTAGAATAGTGGTTAGGTTAGTTAAGACACACCATTCCTTATCAGCAAAGAAGTTTGGGGTACTACTTATACACAACGTAGGGTTGACGATCACCTGGCCGATTCATAAACCTCAGTGAACCCAATTCTAGTAACCATGCCAAGTAGGATTTTATCTATTCGGATTCTGTGTATTCGCGTTAGGTTAGTAAAAAAAAAAAAAAAAAAAAGGGTAGGGTAGGAGAGGGACATTACACCGAGTCACGAAATCCAAAAAAGGTTTACAATATCAATCCCTGCCGCTCAACCAAAGCTCGGTTCAAGCTTGAGGTGAGGAAGAAGGGTGCTGACATTTGGCTTCTTACGTCATCCCGTAGTTCGTGACAAAGCTCATCACAGTGATTATCCTGCGGGTTCCGATTTGGCGCCAGTCACGTCAAATCAGATTTGGTATTCAAATGTTGCTACGAACACTTTAAGCAGCGTTTTGAGAGTCGTGTCCAATCACATTTATCTAACTCGACAGCGATGATTTGTTCGTGAAATGCTCACTCTTTAATTAAAAATATTATCTAATAAATTTTAACAGAGTTTATACAAAACCTGTGACCTATGTTATATTCTATTTATACATATCTCAACCGCAAAACCTGCACGATGACCTCATACGAAAAAGGATATGACCAAAAATTACACAAAAACCTAAGATACGGGTTTTGAAATTCGAGAACGCATTTCGATCGACAGGTGACCACATTTCGAAGTGTGTCGTTTTGCGGAGGCAGTAACTTAGTAGGAGATGCAAAGTGTATCATTATTGTAGCCAAAAATGGTAACGACGACGGATGGCACCGATTCTAAGACAAGGCGATCGATAAATTAAATATTGATGGGATAGTTGACTATATCTTTTTACTTACGAAATGTTTATACACAATTTAGCAATAACAGCATAGCAATCATTCAATCAATGTGTAAATGGACCACCGTGCAAAATTGGCTAATTTAATATCAATTCCCAATATAAGCCAAGCATTCATTTGCACCAAGTTATCACCAGCAAATCCACCTACCAATTCAAGGGATCTACTGATACTGGTTTTATTAGTATTTGTATGAAAGACACTATAAGTTGGACCCCTTAAATGGGTAGGTGCATAGCACAACAAGTGGATATTATAAGCTTATTTCGAAAGTTATCAGCAACTATCGCAATTCAAACAGGTTGATGAATGTCAAAATAATTGGAAGAGCTTAAGATTAATGGGCGCTTATATTATTATCATTTTGATCATATCTGTGCCAACAACTTGCATTGACGTTGCTAATACTTACTTTGATATAGCGTAATATTTATCCTCCTTTTATTTTCTAAAGCTGATTGAACTTTAAAAAATATATTGTTTTATAACATTATCTTCTAAGAATCGAAACACATTGGTATTATTAAGTTACAATCTGCGTAGATAATGACGATGACATAATTTTTTGATAATGATGATGACGGAGATATAATTTGAATATGATAAGTATCAAAGATTTTAGCACAAATTGTCATAATCAGCTCCTGAACTATACGTCGATGATTTTTGCCGGTCTGCCTATACACGAGCAGAGCGCCGCGCTTATTTAAAGGAAAGACCATTGATACTAACAGAAAATTTATTATTGTATGTAAAAAATAAATTTCTAAACTGTTTAAATCGACTATGCAAGCTGTACAGACCGACAACAACCCATGTGAAATAAAACTCATCTCAGTTTTGTTTTAAAAAGTTTTCGTCGACTTTTCGAATCCATTGCGTAACCTAAACTCAAACATTATGTAAACATTTTGACAAGGCATTTTATCATGTCACCATTCATACGTGTAATTCCTATGTCACCAACGTAGAAAGGACCTTGAAATTCTCTGCGGTTGAATATTTAGTAGGTCTTTATAAATTGGCCGTATTGTGGCATCACTTCGTGGGAAAAATGTTAAGTAGTATGTAGTATGTGACTAGTCAACAAATCGTTGATACTGTGTTTCGCTACATTCTTCTTAGCTGTAATTTAAAAGTTCACACCATTTTTTTCCGTTCCATGGCCAGATCACAGCGGGACGTTTTGTTTTTGCTCAATTAATCGACAGTCATTTGTTTCTTTTTTTCAAACAATCCTCATTCTTTAAGTCACGCATCATTCAAGTCGCCTGAGCTATTTATATCTTCAGTGTTTAATTCAAATCATGTTACTAACCGGTTATTTACAAAACTAGGGACCAGTTTTGAAAATAGCAACTTTGGCAATATCTTATTTGTAAACAAATAAAAGTTTCGACAATAAATTCTTTTAACTGTACCGATTTGACAGAACGGTGTATGTATCCCATTAATTACTTATAATATTATGATGTTGTACATCTTTGGTTTACCACAACAATTGCCTCTAATTACGATACGATACGATCTATATTGACATTTCAACTTAATTGATAGATGAAAGGATTAGTAATTAATTTTAACTGCACAAACAATTACGAGATAGCGGTATGAAACATTGATTTTGTAATTAAGTATTAAATAATTCCGCTAAAGCAAATTGATTGCCATTAAATAATTTGAAATATTATATGAATGTGTGATCCCGAAAATTTAAATCAAATTTTGAACACTTTGGTGTTACAATGTCGTTGCGCTTATTTTGGTTGCAAAAAATGCGAATAAAATTTATTGCAGTAAAATTTGAATTATTCCTGATCTTGTCATTCAAAGCATAGTCTTCATAAAGATTCTTACTGATTTACATAGCGTAGTCCTTGTAAACCTATGCTCAGTATTCTTGGCATGTCTTGTATTGTCCACAGGTGGGTTTCTTAACACGTTGTTATCGCGATACAATAGCCTTGGCAGGCTTGTGACCCTAAGGTCTATACTACGAGGCTGATTTTGTGTCAGTAGCAGAGTTGATGCATAGGATACCTACTTAGCCAAACAAACGTATTTAATACCTACCTTACCTAAGTTGTTAACTATTGTTAAGTAAAAAAGAAACATCAAATTGAGTAGCTCTACAATATACAGCCTAACGCTTTAGAACTAAAAAAGTGCTTATCGTTATAGAAAAACATTTAAGAAATCTGGCCAATAATAATATTCACATTCCTTATTTATTACTACTTCCTCAAACATATTTTCATAATCGCTTTAGTCTAGTAACTAACGTCACAGCTATTCGGATTGACCCATGAAGCTGAAAATCGGCATGTAGGTACTTCTTCACCTCCTGATCAAAATTAGACATGGAGCCCAGCGGGCACTACCCCCCTTAACCTTTTACCACCCCTCCTCCTTTACAAGGCGTAACTTTTGAAGTAATTGACTTGGAGGGTAGTTTTTATTTCATATCGTGCGCGACATCTCACTTGAAGCTTATTGTGCCCTCAAAATTACGCTTTAGGCCCTCCGGGGGGCCCAAAAGCCCGAAAAGTGGGGTGTCCCGTTCTTATATGAGATTTTCTTATTTTCAAGCTATCGTCTCCCAAAAGGTATCAAAAGTTGCGTAATTAGACACAGATTGCAAAAAACCTAATATATCTTTAAATAATATTTATCTTTAGGGCTCTGTCGATCGGTAAAGTGTTGTGACTACGAAACCAACATAAATTATTATTTTTTAATGTTCGGTAAAGCCCTAAAGATAAATATTATTTAAAGATATTTTAGGTTTTGTGCAATCTGTGTCTAATTTCGCAACTTTTGATACCGCTTGGGAGTCGATAGCTTGAAAATAAGAAAATCTCATACAAGACGGACACCCCACTTTGGGCTTGGGCCTAAAGGGTAATTTGAGGGCACAATCAGCTTTAAGTGAGATGTCACGCACGATATGAAATAAAACTACCTCCAAGTCAATTACAAAAGTTGCGCCTTGTAAAGGAGGCGGTAAAGGTTGGGGTGGTGCGCTGGGTTCCATGTCTAATTTTGATCAGGAGGTCAAGAAGTACCTACATGCCGATTTTCAGCTTCATGGGTCAATCCGAATAGTTATAACCAGCTATTGACGTTAGTTACTAGACTAATAACCACTGGCTATTGGGCATACAACCTACAAACTACCGCTTTGTAAGATCTTACTCAACTTATTCATTATACAGTTACGCACTCGGTAAGTACAAGTAATCGCCTGTAACTCACCATTTACATGTAACTCAGTCAATAGGTAACTAGGAGTAGCGATAGTGTGGTTGCGCTTCACTAGGGCTTACTGAAGTAAGCACCTTCTTACCTATCTATAGTTAGCTTGTATCTACTTAGTCAGGCAAGAAGGTACTAACGCCAACAAATCCGCCTACCCATTTTAGGGACCATAACTTTATTTTGGTTTTTCATACAAATGCTGAGAAAAACCAGTATAAGTTGGTCCCGTAAATGGGTAGGTGGATTTGCCAGCGATAGTAGGTAACTAAAGCCGCAGAGTGAGTGAATTTCAAATTGAAGAGAATTGGTATGATAACCATGGAGATTTTATAAAAAAAAGTGCTAACAGATTCTAATAGGTACGAAAAAAAATACTTAGTTTCTTTCTGTTACACTTCTCATACAGAAACCTGCGTTGACTACTTATAACTAAATTTAGAGACAAGACAGACAACACATCAGATGAAGTGAAACTACGATCGTCACTACCATTCATTTCCATCTATTGTGCTTGAGCACTCATTTTAGAATATTCCAGTATCTACCTGCTTATCTATGATGTCATCGGTTGTAGTATGTGTAAGTAAAAGTTCGAAATACTACACTACAGCGTAAACACTGTAGTAACGTATACGTATAGGTAGATTTATTAGTTAGTGTGCATAACCTATTTATTAGTTAGTGTGCAGTGCAGCTTAGATTCATTCATCCTCAGCTATCATCTGCTAATGGCTGTTCGCCGCGTAGCGGCTCGGCGGCTCGGCTGCCCTTTACGAGTAAGCCACTCGTTTACAATTCTGGGCTCCTGGTACCTGCTTCTAATAATCGCCTTACCTTGGCTTGCCTTGGCGCGGCCGGGGAAGGAATGCGCTCTCTAACTAGCTGTTACTACCCTAGTACTATTATATATTCTGTGCTGTTACACAAAATCACAATATCTAGTGTTCTGTGGTACGGTATGGTAAGTACACGTGATAAAGGAGGTTGGGCTGAACGTGGCTAAGCGCAGATTATTTTACTTTACCTACCTAGGGTTATTACTAAGGGTTTTTTACTTCTGCCGCTCTTCTAGGTCATTTAGATAAAAAAAAGAATAGGTACTATGGTTGGCAAGAAAGATAAAATAAACAGATTTATTATGTATTATGTCGATTATGTTTCCGCCAAAATTCTCTAAAATAGACCACTGAACGGGTCCTCTATTGACAAACTTTAGGTATACAGAAAGTGGTATTTTCTGTTATAACAATAAGCCGATCATGATGATATGTTTGCGGTATCCATTAGGGAAACACGAAAAGACATTATGAGACGCTAAAAAGCAAAATCCGCAAATTGCGGTACTACTTATTCATTTGTCCGACTCTACAAATATTTTGAATTCTAACTTCAAATATGATTTTTTAGAACAGTCTTATGTTTGAGGACTTTTAGTTCCAGTGTTATCTATAGACCGTAACTAGATACTTATAGAGATACAACTATCTACAATATTAGGATATATCAGAGTCAGGATGTATCAGAATATGAATAATACATTCACAAAAACATTACCGCGGTCACTTTTTATGATCCACATTATTGATATATGATACTCTAAAGAAGAAAGTACTTACCAGTAGCACACGATCAAGATGAAATGTAGAATTAGAGAAGAACAATTTGACAGCCGGTGTGGCGCCTGCGACGCAGAAGGTTCTGGGTTCAATTCCAGGTGGGATCACTCACGAAGTACCTAGATATTTATCACTTTGTGAATTTGTTCCCAGTCTGGTTAGGACATTGCAGGCTGAACCACCTGATTATCCGAAAAGCAAGATAGATGGTTCCGTGCTTCGGATGGGCACGTTAAGCCGTCTGTCCCGGTTACTGTATATGATCATTTAGACGGCGGTCGTTACACAACCATGTCAGAGGCCTGCTACTTGTTGTAGGCGGTTGATAACTTGGTGTCCCACTGCACTCGAAGAAGAAGAAGAAAAAAAGAACAATGTAATTCGATTAGTTGTTCACATTGAAAACAAGAATGTCCTTAATCAAAAAATAAACTGTTGCAGTCGAAGCATGCAATGATGCGATGAGTTTTTTTTTTCGCAGACAACCTCGGATACAACGAAGCCTTTGTAGTAAGGTAGTTACCTCAAAAGTAGAGTGATACTTCTAACAAAAACATAATTCGCAGGAGCTTTTGATTATGATTAATTACCAATCGCAACATAATATAAAACTTGATACACAAAAACATTTGTCGGATGCAAATAATGAGTCACTAGAACCGTATCAAGGTAGTTCAAGTACTTTAACTTAATGAGTAATGTTAGCTAGAACTATGAGTATGAGCGGAAACGTTTTGTTATGGAACTTAGTTACAAATATACTTAGATAAACAGGTAAATAATGCGTAAAATATGGGTCATGCAAAAAACGAAAATATAAAAATATTTAGCTATTTCCAGAATGATGATTCTATATCGTAACGTAAGTGGCTGCATTATTATATTACAAATGCTGCGTTAAATTTAATGGTAACATAAGCATAGGACCTGCTGAATCAGATGGCTTCAGTCTGCGTTTTTTTGTGAAATGTTATTTTGATCTTAAATAGGTATGTGTGACTGTGTCAAAGAAATATACTTTTTATTTACTTTTTAATTAGATTAGAAGCATATATCGCAAAGGAGCGATTTGATCCAAGAAATTTACTGACTCGTTTTACTATAACTTCTTAAAGTAAAGTGACTTTTTAGAATATCTAACAACCTAACATTATTCTTGTAAGTAATACCTATTATTTCATATTCGCCTGTAGGTAGGTAGGTAGGTATATTGTAATTGTCAAAAAAACTAGCGCAAAACATAATAGAGGCGTTATTATATTAGATTGAAGTATAATGACAGATGGTGTGCGCCTACGCAGCTGTCAAAGTACTGTTTGGGTGTATTGTGCTGTGACGTGGCAAGTATTGTTATTTTAGAATCAGCGGTCTGTGATGTGACTTCAAGATCATTGTTAGCACCTTGAACTTATTTAACCGTGAAAGATGGAAGATAATTTGTTTTGATTGGATTCATTGATAGGTTGGTAAATGTATTTATAATTGTGCACTTAGTTTTCGATGTTACTTAAATATGTTGTTAAAATTATTAAACGTACTTTTATGTATGTTGATGTATAATTTGTGGGGTTTCAAATATGTAGACTTGACTTAGCGAACTGTTTTCTAACCTTGTAACCTCCAAATTTTATTGTATCTGATCCTAAACAAACGAGAAATATTTGAATCAATAGAGGTCCGAGTTCCTGGAAATTGACATTGATTTTGAAAGCCAAACCCTCTTACGATTAAACGACAGAAGTAGGTACATAGAACTTTGAGTAATATGGTGTGGGCGGGAGTGGACTATAAACATTTCGCCAAACAATAAGCTTCTCACGGTGTTTTACGTCTTCCAAAGAGAATGCGGAGTAAACATTTCACCTCTGACCCAAATTAACTAAATTAAAATGTTTTCGTTCTGAGGTTAGTTAGTAATTTAATAAACAACAACATCAAAATATACCTCAAGAATTTATGCACCTGTCTGAAAATCATTTTGCTGGCGCTTACAGTATTCTTGCTATTATTGACTGTCCCGATGGCGTAGTGGATAGTACCCCTGCCTTCTACGCCGAGGGTCGTGGGTTCGATTCCCACCAGACACAAATATTTGTTAAGACAATTTTCAAATATTTGTGTTTAGTCTGGGTGTTTTCTATGTATAATATGTATTTATTTACAAAACAAAAAGTATATAAGTATTATATCAGTTGTCTAGTTCCCATCCATAGTACAAGCTTTGCTTAGTTTGGGGCTAGATGGCGCTATGTGTCTCGTCCAGGGATAATTATTTATTATATTTATTATTTATTCACTGTCAATTATCAAGCCTTAGCAAAACTTAAGCCTGACAAATGAAGTTTGATGCCTAATTTAATATTTTAGTGACTCTACTGCATCCATTTGAAACTGTGTGTGTCCCAATGGACAGTTCGCCACAGTCCCGGGTTCAAATCCCGGCGGTCGCTGATGAATTTTACAATTTTCTTATTTTCAATTTATGTGTTCCAATGGGACCAGATCGTATAAACTATTGGATCAAAATATGTTTATGTATGTTTCCAGTCGGCGTCTACGCATCGTGTAGATGGATACGCAATATCCGTTGCGCATGCGTCGTCTCCGTTCAGCCGTGTGTCGTCCGCGGGAAAACCGAAACGCAACTTTAAAACACACATTGCGTAAACTAAAAGGTAGGTATTGAGCGAGCAATTAGTACCTACGCACTTTCAGTCACTTATGCAATACTTAGATATTTGATTTTTTTTCTACCTTGATCTCCCTTCTATTTTTCAGGACTTTACGTACGAGTCCGTTAGCGAGTCTTATCAGATGGTGAAACGCGTGAAAGCCTATTTTACTCCTATAGCTCCTGTCCTACTCTTTCAAAGGGCTCAAACATCTTTAAAGCCGTTCTCTTTGGAGGTATAATATTTTACAAAATATGCTACCTGGTAAGATATACAATACAGTATCATCATCATCATCTTCCTGCCCTTATCCCAAATCAATTGGGTTCGGCGCAATATTTTGTTTGAACACAAAATCATGGAGCAAAATATTTTGGCTATGTTTTATGACCGGCCGCCTGCCTGACGTCTACCCTCTTTGGGAATGCTGTTGTAGGTGGTATCACCGCCACCATGGAGTTGACTATGGTTAACAAATATTCAATACAGTATGTCGCTATTAATTCAAGCGATGATCACATTAATATTCACAATATACATTAAGGTATGTTCGGTTCAAGTGTTATGTTAATGATAATGTCAGAACAACCTGGGTGTTAATTTGTGTAAACGCCTCCACGTTACAGAATGTTAAGATTATACGGAATATTTTGGAAGTAGGCGTAGGATTTAAATAATAATATTGTTGTTGCTATTTTTGTTGTTTACTAGTGATATACAATATACATGTCGGTGTTATTGTATTACTATCTACGATACGACGTAGTTAATTTTTGGTCGCCGGAAAGAAACTTAAGAAAAGGGTCTTATAAGCAGTGAGATTTCTATTTCACTGGTGAGTAGTTAATCTAGATAATAGGTAAAGTATATTTAACCTATTACGAAATAAGAATAATGCCGATGTTTATAGAAATAAGTACCTACTTGTGGTATTCTTTTAATTTCAATTACATGTCAAACTTACATGGTGAATATTGCAAAAGAACTTCATAATTTTAATATAACAACTTGCTTGCATCATGGAAAATCTTTGATGTTATATTCAAACAATCCGATTTAAAATGTCTTCGTTTATGAATTTTGTAAATCAAAGTTCGATTCGACACTTTAAACATGTTTTTGGAACCCGCTGTATAATGTTCGCAGACGCTCCATACGTCACCCACCAGTAGGCTTGGTATTTGCATACGCTGACATCGCGGCAGGTTATGTCACTGCCAACCTTAGATCAAGCCGGAAAATCAATATTTTCATACTTTTGAAACCCGCTGTATAATGTTCACAGATCCTCCATACGTCAACAGTAGGCTTGATATTTGCATACGCCGATATCAAGACAGGTTATGTCATTGCCAACCTTAGACCAAGCCGGAAAATCAATATTTTCATACTTTTGGAACTCGCTGTATAATGTTCGCAGGCGCCTCCACACGTCACCAGTAGGCTTGGTATTTGCATACGCCGACATCGCGGCAGGTTATGTCATTGCCAACCTGAGACCAAGCCGGAAAAGTAATATTTTCATACTTTTGGAACCCGCTGTATAATGTTCGTAGACTCCCCCATACGTCACCAGTAGGCTTGATATTTGCATACGTCGACATTGAAGCAGGTTATGTCATTGCCAACCTTAGACCAGGCCGGAAAATCAATATTTTCATACTTTTGGAACCCGCTGTATAATGTTCGTAGACTCCCCCATACGTCACCAGTAGGCTTGGTATTTGCATACGCTGACATCGCGGCAGGTTATGTCATTGCCAACCTTAGACCAAGCCGGAAAATCAATATTTTCATACTTTTGGAACCCGCTGTATAATGTTCGCAGACGCCCCCACACGTCACCAGTAGGCTTGATATTTGCATACGACGACATCGCGTTAGGTTATGTCATTGCCAACCTTAGACCAAGCCGGAAAATCAATATTTTCATACTTCGTCATTCATTATGCTCAAATTGTATGTTTATTATTTGTTTTGGGCTCGCCTTGGTTCTTTAGAACAAATTCTTACATTTTTACTATGTATTATGTACCTACCTACTCGTTTACCTAAATGTTATACTTTTAAGGTATCCGACATTTTCTTTTACCTATGGTCTTTATAGTTATTGCTAATAATGGAAAATAATAAGTACGTAGGTATATTGTTGTAAGTATCATTGTCGTTTATTGTCATTGATTTTAAAAGAATTGATGATCAATATAAGTTTTTATGTTGTATAAATAGGTGCAGCTAGTAAAGGTCAGCTTAGTTATTTTTTCTTATTTCTATAATCCATTTTCTTGGAAGCGTAGAGACAAGTCTTTAACAAGTTTTTTTTAAATCTTTTTATGGATTTAATTTACATAATATCCTAAAAGCTTTGATACCTAGCCAGTCACGATCCCAAGAATTTAAAACCTGCCCTCTAAGGATTTCAATTAAAATCAATCGCATAACACAGTAGGTATTTTTATAGGTCCACTTAGATGTTATCTTTCAAAGGGGTATGAGATAAACGATTCTAAACGTTTACAACAACAAAAACATAAATTCTTCATAAATAGCTACGTACCTCTGGTTGAACAAAACGCTGACTCGGCTGACTGACACACACTGAACACTTTTTGACTGATAACGCTGAAACTTTCAGTCGCACACTGAATTCACACTCACTGAACTAAAACTACAGGTAACTTTTATGGCACGAGGGAACACTGTAACTGTAGGGTTACAATTTGAGCACTTTTGTCGCACTTTTCATTGAGAAAAGTTCGTAAATGTTTCGTAGTCGGCAGTCGGTCGCGGTTGGTCGGACGCGCGCGGTCGCTTGCAGCGCTAATGTTGTATGAACACGCCGCGAGGTGCGCAGGAGTGGGGCGAGGACCGGCCTGCCTGCGCCCGCGTGGACACCGGTTAAGGAGTAGTCCTTGCTGTAGGTATGAATGACGCACTGCTGTGGCTCAGCGTTTATGGGATGTGAATGGGATCTTTTCAAAAGACGCGCTTTGATTTGACTCTACGTACCTACATGCTCAGATGGTGTCAATTTACTTGTAGTCGTACCTTTCTGTAATCATAGGTTGTGAATCATGATTTTAATGCACAGCCTGGAATTGCATTTTGCATAAAATCTACATAGAAAAATATTATCCACTAATAGGAAAATTAGGTAGGTAGTCAATCAATACCCATGGAAATGACTCTTGCAAATCATAGAGTTTGAAAAAACATCTCTTTTTGTTTGTACATGTTTTTGTGGTCAAGAAATTCTTTTTTACGAGCTACAGTCCAAACGGCTAGGTGAATCTTGACATTATTCGTCTCAGCAGTGCAAGTAACACTGGCTGTATTAAAATATCATAAATTCAAAATGGTAGATTTTAAACGCGAAATATTTTGAAACAACCACAGTCGGTTTTCGTTTTTAAATACGTCTGCTTGTTGCGCTGTAATTTTAACTACATACATAGTAAAATTATTTTCAAAACTAATTTTACAACTACTTTATCATACTTTGTGTCTGTTTTCTAATGTTCTATTTATGTCAAATCCTAAAACATATTCTGAGAGCCCGCACTAAAAATGAACATTATATTTTATTACTTAAGTCCCTCGTCCTGTTCTGAGAGGACATTAACTGAACTGGTTTTATCATTTAGAAATATTTAATGCGTATTTAAATAAAATTAATGATTATGACAGTTCCTTTACACAGGTACGGCTATAATAAAGTATATTTATGTACACACTTGCTTGTATCATCATTAAGAATAGATTTACTAAGACGGGTTTTCCTCTTCATGGAAATTATTTAGAAATAGACGTGTGTTTGTAGAAATGTGCGCAAATTATGCATACGTACCTGCATATATCACGCCTATATCCCTTGCGGGGTAGGCAGAGCTTAAACGGCTGTAAATATTTACGCCACGTCTGATAAAAGTTTAAGAGAGATTCAGAAGACTGTGTATCACCATAGTGACAGGCTGGCGACCTGTCGCTAAAATTGGAATACACATCAACTCTCAAATCCCTTAGTCGCTTCTTACGATACCCGCGGGAAAGATATGGGGTGATGCTATTCTAAGCCGGCACCACTTGGAAATTATGTATGATCTAATATGCAGAATGTTAATGTAGTTGATAAACTACTTAGTCAGAAATGTTCTTTAAATTATGCAAATCCCTTAGTCGCTTCTTACGACACCCGCGGGAAAGATATGGGGTGATGCTATTCTAAGCCGGCACCGCTCGGAAATTATGTATGACCTTATATGCTGAATATTTATGTAGTTGATAAACTAAGTAGTCAGAAATGTTCTTTAAATTATGGTCCAGATTACTCCATAAAAGTTGCCATGTTAGTAAATAATCCTAATTTATGTTGTCCCAGAATCGGTTCGGAAGCACGTAAGATGCCTACGTTGAAAATATGGCTTGAATACAAAAACGTACGTTTCATTTTATTTGGGCGGAGGATGTAAACAAAGTCCACAAATAGCTTTTCAGCATAAATATTTGACTGCAGCTGAATATTTAAAATCGCCTGGAGGTAGACTTTTGACGATCTCTAGACATATTTGTGCTGGAAAATTGGAGAAAAGGTTTTTCAGCGATTTTTCATACTGCTGTAGGTATGTATTCTTTGTTGTTTTATTATTGCATTCATTTGCAATACATCCTCGCTTCGGAAAGTTTTGTGTTCGTAGGAAGATAGGTACCATCCAACAAAGATTGTAAGAACACTTTATTGTCCATTTATAACTGAACCAGTATTTTTGCAATAACTTCTTATGCGGCAGAGGCTTTCATATTGAAGACAAAATATTCCTATGTGGGTATGCAGGTAAGTACGAACAAGTGGCATTGTAAATTGATCATCGATCAAGGGATGTTTAATAATTTATTTTTACGAAGGGCCTGATCGGATTATGACACGGCAACGTTTATGCAAAGCAGCCCACGCCTCATTGGCATGCATCTGGGTCCGATAAATAAGGCCTACAGCCGGTCCTCCCACCGATGTGAAGGTGGCCTGAAGGCCTGGCTCCCATTCCACCACCTTGCCACAACAGGGGTATTTAGACTTTTTTATTTGTACTTCACTGTACCTACTTTTCTTACTGTCACACAAGTTTGGCCATAAAGATATAGAGTTCCTCGTAGCCAAACCAGTTAGGCGAAATAGTTTGGCCATGAGGAAGAAGGGATCGTAAGAAGTTTAATAATTTTGGCTGATTCTTTAGACATTGGGCCGAATTCTTAAGTGATTCTTGTCTCACAGTTTTCAGCCATCTACGTTAAATCTTAAATTATTTTGGGATCATTTTTTAGATAAATAAGGCCTACAGCCGGTCCTCCCACCGATGTGAAGGTGGCTTGAAGGCCCGGCTTCCATTCCACCACCTTGCCACGAGAGGGTATCGTAAGAAGTTTAATAATTTTGGCTGAATCTTTAGATATTGGCCCGAGTTCTTAAGTGATTCGATCCCTTACACATAGTTTTTCAGAAATCTACGTTAAATGTTTTATTATTTTGGTATCATTTTTAGGTAAAAATCTTAGATATGGTAAACGTAGATTAAAACTATTAAATTGACCAAGATTGACCAAGAATAGAAGAAGATAAAGTGTTATAAAATTAAAAGATAGAGGGATAAGGGATTCTCTCAATTTCTTATTTTCATTAATGAGAATTAATTTCAGCCCTGTGGTGCCGGTTTAGAATAGCATACCCCATATCTTTCTCATGGTTGTCGTAAGAAGCGACTAAGGGATTTGGAAGTTGATGTATTGCAATTTTAGGCGACAGGCTGACAACCTGTCGCTATGGTGATACATAGTCTTCTGGGTGACTCTCAAGCTTTTGTCAGGCGTGGTGTAAATGGCCGATTTTTACAGCGGTTTGCGCTCTGCCTACCCTCCGGGGGATAAAGGCGTGATATATGTATGTAGAAGTAGAATAATATAACTCTGACTGTCTCAACGAAGATGGCGAATCTTAAATTTTTTTCTTTTTAAATTAGTTAGTAAAAAATGTAAAACCACATGCTATGATAATTCCATGTCAATGACCAATATTATAAAAATAGCTGGTTATTTTACTCTGTTAACTAATTTAATAGTATAAATTAGCTATAATTTGCGTTACTAAATGAGTGTAGGTGTGTCAAAAAAAGCTCAAGTAGTTTATGATCATCATTCGTCTCGGTGTGTTACTTACAATGTTCATTTGATAAAATTTAAACAAATTGTGATGGTTCTATCCCTGAGTTGCGAATATGATAATTAAATTATGTATTTAATTAGTGCCTCATGCCGGTAGGTAACCTTTTAACTCGATTAATCGTGGGCACTCACGATTAATCGAGTACTTAATTCAATTAAAGTTTCTATACAGCAAAGAATATCTTTTAATCAATAAACTCCCTTTATTCAAAAACACAAATACTCCATAAATAGCTACGATTAAACAAACCTATTTTTTTCACGGAAGCATACATTGTATCTACTGAGTATGTAGGTAGATTTTTTGCTTGATTTCGATTTGAGGTATTGTCACTTATGTGGTCAGTAAATTACTAGTGGGCGATGTTTTTTTTTAACATTTTGTATTGAATAGAGTTTTTTTTTGCATATGTAGAGGTCATTGCTGTATCTATAGATATATTTGACGTGTGGTTAAATGATAGCAATAGAAGTCTTTTCATAGAATGGTCCTTGACTCTATATTTTGTACTCAAAAAGGTTTTTTTAGACTACCAAATTAATTGATTATTTTACCTTAAACAGAATAGATGAGACAATATTGTATTTTTTTTGTTGCTATCTACAGAGATTGCTATGTACCTAACAGAGTTGACTTACTAATTGTTTCAATATTAGCGTAGCGTTTGTTAGCAACTTTTTATCGCATCCGTATCGTTTTGAACAATTTGAAGAATACAGTGAATATCGCTAAAGTTTTTTCAAGTATCCCCAATTATGAAATCACCGATTAGCTTGGAAATATTCAGAACATTTTTTTTGTTTAGGTATCTCGAAGATGAGGCGCGGCTTTCAATTCATAATTTCCATCGCTACACTGTACACAGACAATAAATCCAATCAAAACCAGTAGGCGAATATAAAAAGGTTGCACCCATCCGCAGACATCAACCTACTCATTCAAAAGGGTCAAATATTACTTGTTACTCTTAGTACCTATATGAAGCACCAGTATAAGATGGTCCCTTAATTGAATAGGTTAATTTACACTGAATATTCTTAGTAGCTGTATGAAAAACCACTTTAACTAGGTCTTTAAAGGGGTAGGTTGATTTGCTGCTGATTAATAGTTTCCTTGGAGCGGTGCAGGCAGTCGGGAGTCGTTTATCACTTGTTTACAACTGTTTAATTGCTGCTATAAACTATGCAGTAGTTAGTATGGGAGTAGATACCTGTGGGTCGTCTCATTCAGGTTGGAATTGTCTTTGTCGCATAAGTTACTGTTCGTAAATTTGTATGCAACTAGGTATGAGGAGATGATGTTACATTTTATAGGATAGATATTCTTTTTGTTGCCAATAGTTGTCGAAAGATGATCACTGCTAAACTCAACCGAATTTTTCCCAGAATAAATCTTGTCAATGACTTTTAGTTGACCTGATCCAACGGCTGCCCATGATCGGGATCTTTGAGATTCATTCTATTTCATACTACGAACTCATCGACGTTCTTCCACCGTGCTAATAAGCAGCATACCTTTAATTCATCATCGTCATGTCATATGACGTTGGCTGCGTTACCTACTTTAGGTATCAAGCTATACTGGTTTATTTTATTAACCAGATGTATGGAAAACCAGAGAATGTTATATTTTTAAATTGTTCATATAGGTGCCACTGATAGTACTGGCAGTGAATGCAGATGCTTACGATGAATTCACATTGCCTCATCCACTCTACAGGTGTTTGACCAGCTGACGAAAGAATACTATGACACCACGCCTGCGCAAACATAAACCTATGGCTTTCTATGTATAGGACTTGATATTGTGCAATAGTATCATGTTTTATGATGTTATCCAAACGCGAAATATTGTTTTGGCCAATAGAATTTTTAATAGGAACCTTTATCAGATTTGTGATACAAGCCTACGCCCAATTCGACAATGTCATACAAAAGACATCAACGTGAGACCATGGTCATTGCATATACAGGGCTGTGTGTATTAGACTTACATTTTACATTTACATTTACAGTCACAACAGTTCACTGCTGGACATGGGCCTCCCGTCACCACGCTTGGATTGGCGAGCTCAGTGCAAGTTGTTTAATTCCCAGGGAACGCTGCTGCCCATTCCCTGGAAAATTAACCCTCAGTCGATTTTTACGACACTCACCACGGTTAGAATTGGAGTCATGCTATTCTACGCCGGCATCACACGGCATTAAACATAATTATGTAATTATTATTTATGATGTCAAAATGAGCAAAAAATATTTTGGACCTATGTCGAACATTTTCTTTTAAGTACATACTTACATTTTATATTACGAGTTACGACCAATGTCTTTTATTTTTGAAAATCGCCAAAATTAAAGAAATGAGTGTTGCTATTCCATTTAAAGCTTCTTTTACTAATTTTTATCTTTCGTACCTTATTTCTCTGGGAGAGTTAGTTTCATGATAGGAAACCTTTTCCTACTGTCTTTATGCACTTGTAATTAATGGTTTGCTTAGTTGCAGTTGCAATACACTTGTTTGCCCTTTGACTGCTTACACACCGAAGCATAATGAACCTCCTGTACCTATACTAACTTAGACAAATTATATAATAATGACCGCATGTAATATGACCTATCGTGTGGGTCCATTACAAGTTGGGGTCTATTATGTCTTAAGTGGCTACTACGGTGCCTTGTCGACAGCGCCTGATTCGGCATTCATCGCTGGCTTTCTTCAGTAAAACGTAATGACACCCTTATAATATCCCGAAATGTATGCAAAATTCTGCCCTGTTGTAAAAGTAACTATAGTCTATTATACGATCAAGGCGTAATGATGGTAATCGCTGTTTTCCTGCTCGTTACAAATACGATATTAGCTGAGTGTATGGTAAATTTAAGATTTGTATGGTAGGGTATTTACAGTTGTTTGATTGGCCATTTGGAAGCAAGTATGTTATTATTTTTATGGAACCCTTAACTGAATAATGCGTAGGTAGGTTACATTAACAAAGATTTGAAATAAATCATAATGTCTCAGTTAAGCAATGGGTATACTCCGGCTGTCAACCTATTTTCTATCAGTTTAGGAAATTGGACCCATACAAGTAAATAGTGGCAAGTGGATAACATTTTTGGGAAGGCAAACCGTGTCACCACCTAAATGGTCCTTAGCACAACATGAATTTACCAATAACCATGAATTGAAAGCGCAAAAGATCAAACCGAGTGTAGTTAATATTCATGTAAAATGCCAGTAAGCCTACTTCGGCTTTACAAGGCTTTCTGGTCGCCTACAGACCGAATATTTGAGCTTGTGGGTGCTGGAACTAGATCAAAAAACGGATTGAATATCGCGCTAAATAAGTGCTAAAATTATGCTAAATGTTCATCCGGTCGTCGGATGACTCGGTGTCTCACTCAAAAATGGGAATGGATGTCAAGTCACTTACTTTTCTTTATAAGTACTTCATAGGTACATACTTTATTTTATTAAGTTTATTAGCTGATGGTAATGCAAGTAAGTCAGCATAAACCTACTTTAAGTCATGACGTAGGTCCATGTCATGCCGGTCTAGAACACCATCACTACATTTTTACCCGCGGGTGTCTTAAAAAATTACTAAGGAATCAACATCCAGGAAATAGGCAGCAGCGTTTCTTTTTTTTCTGCACCCTAATTCCTTGCACTGGAATCTTGGCATTGTGCTTGGATTGAGTTATCACCGAAGCTGCTACTGCACTCAGCAGCCCAGCAGCCATTGTAATACCGAATTCATTTCCGTAGAAAACGTGTAAAACCGCTGGGCGAGCCGCTATACCTAGTAGATGACAAATTGGCAATGTCCTACAAGACGCAACAATTAATTGCGTTTTTTTTCTGCCCTTGCGCTGTACTCTTGGCATTGTGCTGGGATTGAGTTATCACCGAAGTTGCCAAATTTGGCGAGATCGTTCTGCACACGGCAGCTCGCCATTCTAAGGTCAATGGCAAGTGGTTTGCCGAAAATGGAACCCCGTGTAGGATAGGCACGTCGTTATATTATAGCGTCAGGGGCCATTCATGCCTAACCATAAGAATTAATTCTATGACTACGAGAATTTGGTTTTTTAAATCCTTTTGAAATAAATTCAAGAGTAGGTACAGGCAGGGAATCTAGAGATCCGATGGGAATTAGAGTCTACCGTAGCAATTTATAACGAAATAATTCAATTTACAATCCAAAACGCTGAACCGAAATTAATCTTACTCGAAGTACTTAAATGGGTTATGTAGGTACATATAATTAGATATAATTACTTGGTCTCTAAGACCGTGTCTTATTGCCTGTTCCGTAAAAAAAATGTGCTTCATAAAAAAAAACGCAATAAAGAGACTGCTCACACAATTGCAACTTTACTGTTATAAACGAACAAAAGAAGGGAGTATCAAAAACAAACAAAAAGCCTGGTAATATTTCAAATTAACAAGTGTAAACAGTCCCTAACTTGTTTGTCAGAATGCGCGTGGGCAAGCCTAGTTGTGTGCAAATTTGGACCAACAAGAGCGCTACAAAAACTAGATAATAACATAAAATTATAAACACATGACTCATTTTGATATTAGTATGGACAATCTAAGCTATGACATATCATCCTATATGGAGAATAAGGTGATTCCAAGGTAAGGTTAGTCTATTTATGAGCTTGCAGTTTGCTTCCTGCGTCGTTAGTGTTGAATGTGTATAAATATGGAAAACCTATTTGCAAAGATCATAGCGTTAAGTCGCTTTTAATGTTTCTTGTAGAGCCTTAACTCTTCAGACCACCATACCGTCAATAAATACCATAGAAGGAAAACGGATATGAAATGAATGAAGACATTTGCGATATCTTATTCTCAGTATTGGAAGTCTATCTTCACTAGAAAACTGCTTAGAAGATCTAAAACCTGGACAAGTTGGTTGCATATACAATGTACTGTCCCTGTGTAATAGGACTTCCACATAAACTTCCACATCATATTTTTATAACTTGTCTTTCGTAAAAACATCGAAAAACAACTGCATTCATGTTTCACAGTCAAGATTCATAGTCAAATTATTTCGAGTTCTGAAAACTAACTAATGATAGGATAGGGCGTAGGGCCGAAAGGCAGTTGAAAGTTCGCTAACCCAAAGAACGAGGCTAATATTACTAGTAGGCTAGGCTATATGTGTAGTATTACGCATTGTGTAGCCTTTAATAAAGACACAAAGGAAAATCATACCCTATAAGGTTTACCTACTGAGATGAATGCTAATATAAATTACTCTATTGTGGATTATGGCAGACTTGGTGTCCCACTCGAAGAAGAAGAAGCTGCATTTCATCAAGAAAACCATCCATAAATTCTCAAAGAAAATTTACAGTTTCAATCACAAGACAACAATTAATGTTGTTAATTATGTAATGTTAATGGCACAGGTGTTACATCAAAATGACATCATTATACCTACTGACTCAAATGTGAAGTGAATTCTGTTTTTGTGTAGATTTGGCGTACATTGCTTGTCATGTGGGTGCCGTGGTAAGATTGTGCTAATAGATAGACCGAATTTTCAGATTACAGCGTAGCTCTCTGAAATTCTGGAGATTCAAAGTTCTTCATTTTGCTTGCTTGAATTTGAAACTGCGTCCATACGGACTACTGGTGCGAATCTGCGAGGCACCGGTCTCATGAGTGTCTTACGACAACTCGGTATGAGTTTCGCCCTCTACGAAACTCATACCGAGTTGTCGTAAGACACTCATGAGACCGATGCCTCGCAGATTCGCACAACTCGGTATGAGTTTCGCCCTCTACGAAACTCATACCGAGTTGTCGTAAGACACTCATGAGACCGATGCCTCGCAGATTCCGTATGGACGCAGTTTCAAATTCCAACTGTCGTAAGGTCACTTCCTTACCTGAAGAGATGAACTGAAATCGAAACAGTTGCCTATACTTATTTTGCAAATATACTTTTCGTCTTTCGTTCTCTTTCACTAGTTCAGCGTAAAAACTGAACTAAGCTACATAAAGTTTAGCGATTGCCCCGCTTGGGTACAAGAAGCTTATCGTAGAGGATGAAACTCATACCGAGTTGTCGTAAGACACTCATGAGACCGATGCCTCGCAGATTCCGTATGGACGCAGTTTCAAATTCCAACTGTCGTAAGGTCACTTCCTTACCTGAAGAGATGAACTGAAATCGAAACAGTTGCCTACTTATTTTGCAAATATACTTTTCGTCTTTCGTTCTCTTTCACTAGTTCAGCGTAAAAACTGAACTAAGCTACATAAAGTTTAGCGATTGCCCCGCTTGGGTACAAGAAGCTTATCGTAGAGGACAAAACTCATACCGAGTTGTCGTAAGACACTCATGAGACCGATGCCTCGCAGATTCGCACCAGTAGTTCGTATGGACGCAGTTTCAAATTCCAACTGTCGTAAGGTCACTTCCTTACCTGAAGAGATGAACTGAAATCGAAACAGTTGCCTACTTATTTTGCAAATATACTTTTCGTCTTTCGTTCTCTTTCAGTTCAGCGTAAAAACTGAACTAAGCTACATAAAGTTTAGCGATTGCCCCGCTTGGGTACAAGAAGCTTATCGTAGAGGACGAAACTCATACCGAGTTGTCGTAAGACACTCATGAGACCGATGCCTCGCAGATTCGCACCAGTAGTCCGTATGGACGCAGTTTCAAATTCCAACTGTCGTAAGGTCACTTCCTTACCTGAAGAGATGAACTGAAATCGAAACAGCTGTCTACTTATTTTGCAAATATACTTTTCGTCTTTCGTTCTCTTTCACTAGTTCAGCGTAAAAACTGAACTAAGCTACATAAAGTATAGCGATTGCCCCGCTTGGGTACAAGAAGCTTATCGTAGAGGACGAAACTCATACCGAGTTGTCGTAAGACACTCATGAGACCAATGCCTCGCAGATTCGCACCAGTAGTCCGTATGGACGCAGTTTCAATTATTTGATCAATTCGCCACAAAGTTACAGTCCAGCAAAAAAGAGTAGACAAAAAATGAGGGCGTCACTTTGTATGAAATTTCAAAATTAAATGGCAACATTGACTATGAATGGCAACAATTTAGTATAATTTTTTTTAGTTCCATTTTATTTAATTTCTACTCTTTTTTTGCTGGACTGGTCATTTCAAAAACTCTTGGAGCTTTGAGATATTAGCCGCAAAACTTCGTAAGTTGTGTTGTTGTGTGAGTTTGTTGCAAAAAAAAGACATGCACTTTTCTGTATAGTAACTTTTTCTCTTCTGAAGAAATTGTACCTAGCGCAACCTGCAATGTACTTATATAAAAACGTCTTTACCTAAACCCGTTTTCGATGTTGATGTAAAGTTACAAGTGAAGGCGGTAGGTACTTGTATTGTCTAAGCAAGCATGAGCCTCCCACAGACGCACTGCCAAGTTTACGGACGAAAGTTTATGAGCAGATCGTGGGTAAATTACCTACTATGAATTCTGTCTTCTAAATGTATTTGATAACAGCGTTTAGTGTAGGTACTTAATTTGAGATTAAAATTTAGATATTATTACCTTTTGTGCATTTGTAATTTTGCTTTACGTCTGTACCTATTTTTATAGGTAGTTCTCAAAATGTTACTTGATGTTTTTTTAATTTCTGTCATAGACTGCAATAGATAGGTAGTGGACTTTGAAAGGCATTATGAATTTATGATTGATTGTGAAATAACAAAACAAGGTATCTTCAAAAAAAGCATCCGAATGACACCCCGCACCACCCACTTCGCATCAAACAAACATGACATAGGCATTTGAGTGGTTTGAGTGAGCCAAGTCCTCCATAACTCGCCATCTGAGGCTTTTAATCGCAGACGGTGATCCGTCTGCCGCGACAGCTGTATCAGATAGTTTGCGGACAAATTGAATGGGAGTACGTGAGGCAGTTTGCATCTCTGCTAAGCTACTCTGCGAAGTGTAGGACAAATCAGTACTTAGCCATGATGTGGTTTTGAGTCTATGCGACTAAGTACCTAAATGTGAAAGGGGGGTTAGGGGACAGTTCTTCGAATACTGACCGTCTGCATTCAGATCATGAAACTGAACAACTTACCGTGAGAAATTATTTCAGGAGACGTAATTTTTTTTTGACCCGTTACACAAGATCACGATCTGACTACATTCACCATGTAAAAAAAATATGTACTTAGATACCTACGTCGTTATTACCCGACTGCCTCAGAAGGAGGGTTATGTTTTCGAGAGTATGTATGTATGTAAGTATGTGGATAAGAAAATTCTTTTTCACGGGATACAGCCCAAACAGGTTGTTGGATTTTGACATATGAGGTATCGTTAGATTCGTCTCAGCAGCGCGAGTGACACTGGCTATACTAAAAAATCATAAATTCAAGATGGCGGATTTTATCGCAAAATACGACTTTGAAACTACCGCAGTCGGGTTTTTGTGTTTTAATACATCAGTTTGTTTGAAATATTTAGGAAGTTATAGGAAGTTGTTTCAGTTTTATTGTTTGAATGCTCCCCTATCAGTATTTGGAGCGAGCTGTCCCTTACACCCTGTATTTTATAGCTTAAAGAACTTGATAATCGAACCGTTTTGCCTACGTAGCGTTTTGCAACTTCATAATCATAAATACTTATCTATAGCTTTAATACATACCTAATCGACATATTTTTACCAATATAAAGGATGCCTCTACGTGGGATGCCTCTCCTTCCAGCGAAAAATGACATGCAAAAATCCTGCACATAAGCTCCAGATGGACGGATTGCCCCGCTCCTAGAATTGCAAACGTCGATGGCAATCTGTGAACCGTCACACACGTACAAATCGTTTGCTGGTATCTTGGCCGGTGATCTTACCAACAAGGATCGGCAGGACGATTTGACCGGCCACTGCGCAGGCATGTTCGTCACGTTTGCGAAGCGACACGTCAATCAACTTTAAAAGGAAACGCTCGGTGTCGAGAATGGACGGCTAATAGCGGTATTGTACAGGACAAATTCCTGCCATCACGTCAGTAGGTACACCTAATCAATTTTATAACCTTGGAATAATTTTACTAAATTATCAATTAAGTACAACATATTTTGTAACGAATTATAAAAAAATAAGTAGTAATTTTATTCGTGAATGAATAGCCTGAAAAATTCGCTTTAAAGCACACAGTGCCATCTATGAAACGCTTCGGAAAATAAAAGTTACGTGCTACTCGGCAACAGATGTCGCTTTTTACAGCGCCATCTAGTAATCTTATTACTTACTTTTGTTGTTGCTACTTCCCGGCAGATGGCGAGCACTTGGTGAACAGTTCTATATTAACAACATAGATGTCGCTACAACGCTAAAATAAAAAATAAGCTGGCCACTTATGAATTTTTATTCACAGAAAAATATAAAAAATAAGCACATAAACGTAGAAAATACACTGAATTTACATGGAATGTAGTTCGAGTTTTGTGAGATTACATTTTCCGCAACAATTTCTTACTTTCACTTATTTTTCAGCGCGATGGCTTGCATTTTCTTGTAAGCGAGATAGACGAGGGCGCCGTTGACGAGGTAAGTGGAGATGCAGACGACGCAGATGTCGTGCAGAACGAATATAAGCAGGCCTGCAAGGTACACGCTGGATGACAACGCGGCCAGAGAAAGCAGGAACTGGAATCGAGCCATTGTCACTTGGTCGAAGGTAGCTGGAAAAGAAGAAATAAATAATTCAGTGACAGCGTATTTGTATCGTAAGTTGAAGAATAAGGATAAGAGGGTGGTCAATTACTAAGCAACAGGTAGCTAACTCTATCTTTTGTTTTATATAGGGTGTAATTTTATTAGTGGCGGATCCGTTAAGGCCGCTATAGAGCTTTTCACGAAGCCCATACAATTTTCCCTGCCAGACCTCTCGGAGCGTCATTTTGCGAAAAACATGGGGATGTTTGAATATTTTTTACAGTGATATTATGAATAAAAATAAATATATTTTTCTGCAATTAGATTAAGTACATCTTCTTAAATAACATATATTTTTTTTAAATCTTTACTGTTGTTATTTTTTCATACAGAAGCCGTTATAACGGCGCATTATTTTGCAAAAAATCGTATATAAAAACGTGGTATTATTCTATATTTCTGAATAAAATTGTAAAATGTTCACTGTAGACTTTGTTCTCAAATATATACTCTATTTTTTTGTATAATTGATATTTTTTTACAGTGAACCAAAACTCTAAAACTCACGCTTGATTTGAGGTCTTTTCCTGAATTTTGGTTTTGTCGCTTTAGATATCGCTGTTTGTAACAGGTTTAAAACTAAAATGTTAATATTTACATTGTACATTTTTTAGATGAAGATATGCTTGATTAAATGTTCAAGTAACATATTATTTTTACATAACGGTTTTCGAGAAACTCGCATGTTTATAAAGCCAATATTTGCAAATTTGCTAGAAAAAATTGAATGCGCTCTTAAGGTTGTGTTCTGTCAATGAAACTGAACAACTTTCCCCAAGGAACACAGGTCGAAATATGAAAAAAAATTGGCCCTCCCTTACAAATTGACCCGGCCGGCCAACACACTTAGTATGGGGGGACCTATTTTTTTTCGTATTTCGACCTATTTTCCTTGGGGAAAGTTGTTCAGTTTCATTGACAGAACACACCCTTAACGGATCCGCCACTAATAAAATTACACCCTATATAAGATCAAAGTGATTGAAAAATTCGCCAAAACTCACTTTCTTGTTTCTTGTAATGAGATTCACAGTGATCTACAATTTATCAGAGAGCAAGGTACCGAATATTGTACCAATTGTACCGAAATAATACACCTAAATGCGCAAAATTGTCCCATAGAAATTGCACCCAATACGTTATGTTATGAAAATGACAATGTTTTTAGAGCACTATCAAGATTTATTAATTTCTTAATCATTTAGGACATTTAGGAGATCTTACTGCAACATAATCTAACCATTACCTACTTACCCAATCTGCATAAGGTATTAACAAATGCTGCAAATCAATAAATCCCTTACAAGTATTGCCCGTAACGGGCTATAAAGTGATCGCCAGTTTGAATATCAGTATGGTAATATGCTTAACCGCAGGTTTGCGTGAGCATTCATTGCACTGCTAAAATGTTTATTCCATTCCTTTTAGCCGGAGAGCTGGCTACCTCAAAGGGCGCACGATATTAAAGTAGCGATCTGTAAGACAAGACTTACAATCAAACAATTTGAACAGATCATCGTGATGCCAAGCTTGGCAGTTTTTATTGTCGAAAATTATCACTGTAACTCTATTATTATGCTTGTTTTCCTATAACAAATATGTTAGCTTTTGTCGCATTAAAAAAATTGCTGACTTTTTGGTTAGGTACTTTTACATTGTAATAAAATAACAATAACCTGACATTCCTAAACCCCATTTCAACATGTACGTCGTTCCGGTCTGGTTTACAACGGCTCACAGCCACAGACGTTTCAAAAGCAGAACTTAAAGACGGGTCATCATCATCTGCCTGCCCTTATCCCAAATCAGATAGGGTCGGCGCACCTGACGCCTGACGACCACCTTCTTTGGGTATGTTATTTTAGGTGGTATCACCGCCGCCACGCGGTTGACCACAGTCGACAGATATTCAGCCAAAGTCAAAAACTCTACGTCGCTTTTTACGAAACATCCTGAGTAGACTAGGGGTGGCAGTATTCTTAGCCGCTACCACACGACCTAGAGGCGGGTATTGTAATGGAACCTAAGTATGTCCATGCACTCGCACAATACAACCTACATGTCTGTTTGCATGGCTGCTCGTCAAATCGTACGCCCTTTATCGTACACCCTCTCCGGCTAATGGAACGGGATCATAAAATGCCGCGATTTGTAGAGCCCATTGTTGTTTCACTAGACTTTGAAAGCTTGCATTGCATTGTTTGATTTTGCGGTCCCGATCCATAATACATGCACAATTTCTCGTTAGTTTAATAATTAATCGGATTTAATCACTAAATGTTAGACTAATTATTCTGTTTGCATTGTGAGATTAGTTTAGGCATGCATTGTTTATAATAATGTGTGTTTATAATGTAGTGTATGCCTGTTTGAAATGGAGCTTTTGATAGCGAATCTATAGAGATATTATAACATAACTTGCATTGCTTTTAATACCATTGATTCAATTCTTTGCTTGTGAACTAAATTAATATTGTAGAGAGTATTCTTGGCTGTCTGTTCGTAATTACAGGTTCGATAGAGTTTTACAAATAGGTACTTAGATTTTGCCTGCTACATAGGCGTAGGTACGTAGGTATCTACGCAATTTATTCGGGATCATAACTTTATCGTCCTTTGTAAAGCAGGTACTATAATTATTAAGTAAGTTGTGCTTTTATTCGACAGACAGATATTGATACCTAAACCAAGTAGATAGGTTATTTATAAACTGTTAACTAAATCAGAAGTCTTCAATCAGACAAGACACTAAATAAAATAAGTAATTTGAAATTCAACAGATACAAAATAATCGTGTGAACGTAGCCAGAATGAGTTACTCGTAAAGCTTCCCACAACCGTCTGGCAGTCTAGTGCCTAGTGCTCAAGTGACTATTACACTTCCCGCTATGATATGGCCCGATGCGGCATACATTGCTCGTCATCATCACATCGGCCTGTAGCAAATTACTGCTGTACGTAGGCCTCCGTCGACCTTCCATTCTCGATATTCGATATCCAGTCGCTATCAGTTGCCTTCTTCAAGTCTTCAGTCAAGTTGGGCCGGAGGGCGCCCAACGCTACTACGGCTTGCCAGGAGCGGCCTCCAGCACCCGCTTACTCCATCTTTCTTGCATCAGATGAAATTAGGTACTTAATGTACTTAATCAGCCCACTGACACTTCTATTTCCTTGCCACACTTCCGTACTCCGCCTGTTACTTTGGTCTATCGGCACAGAATATATGTATAATAGTCTATCGGCTAGTTATCATCATGACTTTATTGTAATGAATGACACCCATACCTATAGGAAGTAACGACATCAGGTGGCCTTAGAGAACGAGACCACATATCGCTTTTTAACAAGCAATGTAATGCTGAAACGGGCTCTGTTGGCGGGGTAAATGTAATAGCCGTTCTAGTGCCTACAAATGTAAGCCATTACGGTAACAGTTATTCACAGCTCGTGAGCTACCAAATAAGCGTGGAGCTTCGGTTTCGCAATCATTTTTCTCGGGGCGAAGTCACGAAGACGGCAACCTAGGAATGCCAAGCGTTCGGTTTTTATACGGACTACCTACAACGTCAATTCACTTAACAAGATTTACTCGGGTCGACTTTAAACAGACTTCTTGTGAACTTTCAAATTCAACAAAGCTACTAACATACTCCTCAACTCACGAAGTTTGCGCAGCTCTAAGTAACGGATCACTATATAGATATACCTTTGTTAATTTATTATGATGTTATTGTAATAAATACTTAATATCACTAGCCAGCCACATCTTACCTAACTACTTAATAAGATTTCCGTCATAATAAATTAATGGAACCTCATTTCTTCCAATGGATGTCGTAAAAGCCGCCTAAGGGATAAATCCAGGCATATCCACGTTCCCTGTGAAATATAACACCTTGAACTTACACGCAAGCCAAATATAGCAAGTTGAGTATGACAAAAACCTGCAAGAAGAGATCTTTGCAGATCATTATTGATGATTAAAATGGGACTTAATTGTGCCGACAATCACGAACAAACATTATGCCATAACAACATGTGATTAATGTCTTGTTCAGAATGACGGCAAAATGCTACTGATGCAGTAACCACAGCACAAAGTATTGGTTGAGGCCAATTTCAGAGAGCCGGCTTCAAGGAAACGTCGCTATACTCACACAAACATCAACACGTCGTCGTCGTTTACGCGCAATCTCGAAACGGTTCGAACCGGCTAGTAGCGAATAGGTATGTCAACAGCGATCGTTGCGGGCAGACGGCAAAGTTACGACTAGCAAATTTTTTTGTATAGTATGTTTGATATAATGTACCTAAGTCATGTACCTAGGTATGTGCGACCCAGGTACCTACGGTATATTAAAATTTCAGAAAAAGAGAGTAGCATCCCTAGATGGTAGGCAAAAACGATCGGAAGAAGGGTCGAGCTGTCCATCTGTAAATTCTCTATTTTATGACCACAGTATTATGTGCGAATAGCCGTCGCGACATCACGACTGCAGTAATGTTCACTGGATTACCTTTGCAACTGTAATTGCAAGTAAGTGGGGGTCCGATTTGGCATAGCCTGCTGGTTATGGTGTAGCTGTCATTACAATAAACTAAAGACAATCAGCAATGTATACCAAATCGGGTGCAGGGTAAGTGAAACAGAAATTGCCGCTATACTACTGCAAATTACAGAGCGCGCATTCTTGAAACTGTTTTTATATCATTTGCTATAACATGATGTCTTATTTGCGAATATTAGCGAGCAACTTAATGGTACGTTCAGGCGGGAACTGCGCATATTATGAGCGCATTTGCGTTCCTGGAATCGTAGCATGTTTTCTATAACAATAATTATTTCATTAAATCTAATTACAAGGCGGTTTTTCTTCTCTTTTGTCGGGTTTAACATCCTTAGGTGTAACTGTAGTAGTACTGGTGTTAAACTTTTGTTAGATTTATAAAAAGGTTATAGTAGGTAGTTCGTTTCGCTTCGTTCGCCTATGTTTACCGAATCAAGACGTTGAAATCTATAGTAGTTTTTATAAATCAACTTAATTAGAATGACTTACATAAGAATATCATGAGGCAATAGTAGAGGACTCCGAAGATGGGGTTCGGTATTCCGGTGTCGAGGAGACCAAATCCTTTAGAATACCTGCAAGGAGAAATAACTTGCTGAACATAATTCTTGCGAACCCTTAAATATCTGTACTTCATTAAAAGTAACCTTATATATCTACCTTGTACCTACGTATCTAATACATAGGATCATAAAATCTCTTTAGGGATTTGTCGACGAGTCTCTTAGCTTCAATTACTCACAAATCGCTTTTATAAAGGTTTTCTTAGGAAACACTAGGCTTTTACCTACGTAATGAAGTCTGAGAAAAACAGACTAGAGTTTAGTTAGGTATATTAAATTTTGGTTTGGTTTATGCATGCATGTAATGCGTAGTCCTTTTTTCTGCTCTGCCTTCAGCTCCACAAAGTGCGCGTAAGTAGAAGCCAGCACGCCTAAGATGGCCGGCTATATCCTGCAACATGACTTACGGGGAAGTGAGCACGCCTAAGATGGCCACATCCTGCAACATGACTTACGGGGAAGTGAGCACGCCTAAGATGGCCACATCCTGCGACATGACTTACGGGGAAGTGAGCACGCCTAAGATGGCCACATCAACATGACTTACGGGGAAGTGAGCACGCCTAAGATGGCCACATTAACATGACTTACGGGGAAGTGAGCACGCGGGTGCAGCTGGCCATCTCGCCGATGTCGCACATGGCCTTGTAGCCGGGGTTGCCATCTGCCTTCAGCTCCACAAACAGCGCGTAAGTAGACGCCAGCACGCCTAAGATGCCGGTGGTGATGATAGCGCGGTTCCGGCTGCCCAGAGACATTTCCAATGATGCTGTAACAAAACAAAGACTATATTGTAGGTACCTAAGTGTGTTTGCCCGGTAGCCCAGTTGGTTAGGGCGTCGGCAGTAGGTACTGATGCCGAAGGTCGCAGGTTCAAATCCTGCCTGCGGTGAAATTTTGGGAGTTTTCCAAAAATTGTTTACCTAACACGAGAAGTGTTTTAAAATTTGGTATTCAATATGTAAGAAACCCTACCAAATACCTAGACAGGTAAATAGTCTTTCCTAAAGGCGGTTGCCTAAAGGTGCAAGTTTGCCAGGTGCGGCTGCGACCGATGCGGCTATAGTCGTTGTATAAAAGTGTATGCCGCTGCCTTCGAGAGGTGGTGTGACAAACGCTTGCGGCCGTGCGCCATACACTTTCATACTACGTCTATTGCACGCGTCAGTCGCATGGTCGCAGAAGCACCTGACAAACTTGTACCTTTGGCGCGCCCGCCAACACGTAGGTAAGTAATTTGTGTCTGACCTGAAAGTAACTAGACTAAGCTACACACAGATGAATCTGCAAGCATTTCAAGCTATTTAACTTGAATTACCTACATAACTCGTCCATTATGAGATGACTCTACTATAATAAACTTCTATGAAAATGGTCCGACATTTAATTTTAATGTGCTTGTATCAAAACCACTGAATATGATTTCTCGTAAACAAGCAGCACGCATTCATTAATTTCCAAAATGCAGAGCAAAATACATTTTGACTAATTCTAATAATTATGTACAGCGCTATAAACAGTAATTTACTTGTTTGCGTTTCCAATAAGCCACTACAAAATTTCAATGGCCAATTTTCAAAATTTTCAGCGCGCTCATTGAACTGTTAAGGCAGAACAAAAACAAATAAGTTTGTATGAAAACAATCGGTCGTGTTATTACAACAAATATCAATTCCGTTGAACACACAAACCCCCAGGTGTTAATTTATTAATTAACTCCCGAGATCTATATCGAATTGTTGGGTAGTTAAACAATTTGTTCGTATGAAAATGATTTAAGTTTCGTACGTAAAATTCACACGTTCGCTTATAAATCAATTTTATAGAGGGGGAGCGGGTAGACGGGTCGGTGGAAAGAGTATAAAACGAAATATAAAGGGCCGTTTACCGTGGTTCGCTCACCACCCCTTCGTGTACACGCGGCATAATGCCCGTGCTTGTGTCGGCGGTAGAAAATAAAAAATTAAAAGAAAACAAACAACTGAGCCCGCCGGTGTGGTCCTAACGTTTTATTAGCCAAACTCTCTTGAACATAATCGTATTAACACTCGACTTGCACGATGTCGACTTTGTTTTATTCAGCTTGTTCGTTATTTCAATAAAAATGTTATAAGTATTATCTAATGTAAACGGATGTAAAGACTACTTACTAGGTAAACTAATTGCCTGGTAATGAACTTATCACAAAAAACTATGTACCTAATTAGAATAAATAATGTCATTATATCTACACGTAAAATAATTACCTTTTTCTTGCTACAGAATACGGTAGTAGGGCTCTAAAGTATCAGGTAGAGTATTTACTATTCACGACAGTTTTACGACTTTTTGCAGAAAACACCGGCAAGAACAAAATACCGCTATTATTCAACCGACACTATAAATACGGCTTCCTCGGGTCTCTACATTCAAGATACTGAGCCACAAAACTTGATAAATATTCATCAACAACATAAGCATTAATTATTGATTATTATAATTCGCGTTGTACGATGATAACGACATGTGACAAGCGATTAATGTTAGTCAATAAAATTATACTGACGTGGCTTGAATAAATCAACAAGTAAAAAATTTAATAAGGTACCTGATACAAATAAGGCCTATGCTCGAATAAGGCCTAATACGCTAGAAATCCAGAAAAAATAAGTTATCGTGTTAGTAAGCTCACGTACACATTCTCATTAGCGCAATGAACTAATACAGCGGGCGCGGGCGACTCACGCTCGCTGGATGTGTTAGTGCGGACGCGGTCTTGCTGAAGAATGGTTTTGTCGCACTGCACCGTAAAATTTTCACATGTTTATGATAAGTTTTTCATTCAATATTCAGTTATTTTGTTTATGTCACCGTAGGTATTCTGTACTTTAGTATATGTTTGTTCTATTATTGCCTATGAAATGTGTTATTTACAGTTTATTACTTTTTTACGAATTCCTAACCTTAAATTAATGCAATCCACAAATAAGGCCTAGGCCTTACTCCTGACCCTTAGGCCTTATTCCTGACCCGTAGGCCTTATTCCTGACCGGTAGGTTTGTAGGTGATACTGAACAATTTTTATGTCAAGACTGTGATGAAAATTGATATTGTCATTTAATGTTAAGTGAATTAAGGCTAATTCAAGTTCCTAATGTTATAATTTATTAGTTTTTGCTGCAATGGCCTTATTAAAGCACTATGTTTTAATAAGGCCTACTACTTTTTGAGATTTTTTAAAAATTTTGATATTTTTTTCACAAGTTACGATTCTTTTGTTTAGTTTATTACTACGAATGTTAATTTTTTTGGATATATTGTTTTGTTTTCTTAGTATAGCTTAAAAAGTGAGATGACTGATTAAAATTATCTCATTGTTGTTAAATTGTCATAAGATTTCGCTTACATAAGCAATCAAGCCTATTCATTGCAAATTAACTGTATTTTTCTTTAAAATATCTTTATTTTCCTATATTTTTTATAAGTAAAGTAATAGGCCTTATTAAATAGACATGATTTAATATGGCCAAAAGCAGTGGTTATGAGTTTGTTAATTTTGATCTATAATTGCACAATATTTCTTTAATTTATTAATGTGTACATGTAATTTATGAACTACCATAATGTATTAGACCATTTCTACGTTTGTATACGTAATTCATTAACAAGTTAAAAGGGTTCAAAATTAAGTAGGCCTTATTTGTATCACTTACCTTATTTCAATGGGCGAGCCAGCCAATAAAACTAAACTACTTACTTTTTGTTTTCAGCAATTTTTTACATCTTATTCAACTATGGGAACAAATCTTGCTCTATGTAGGTACAGTCTCTCCCACTCACTTATGAACAATCCAGAATTTAAGGTTGCGATTTTTTTCAGACTGTAACATTTTACAGCAGTAGGTAATTGTTACTTTTCTAAATGCAGCAACATTTATTGCATCGTACTACTTACATAGTTTTGTCCGGCTTATCATTCACAAGAAAATCGAAACCTTAGAAAATAGATTGTTTATGGGTTAGCGTGAGAGACTATAGATAGGTACATACAATACGGCAGGTATCTTTTCTTTTAAGATAAGAACAGGTCAATGTATCTAAAGATAACTATGAAATCTTTTCCGACCATTACAAAACATCAGAGAGGGCATTCGCTTCCATCCCTATTCAATTTGCCCCACATCCCCTAATATTATTGGCAAGGTAGAGCCGCCGTTCCGTTCGACATTTCCACGATACTTTTATTGTGAACGGAAAAGAAACATGAATAATAATGAGGACTCGCCTTATGAACCGTAAACACATGGGTAACTTTACCTTTCTACAGCTTTATCATAAAACAACCTTTGAAGCAAGTAATACTTGCGGCATGGTAGTAATAATGGGTTGTACGGGTAACGAACCTTACTTCTTTTTATGTTATTCTACTTAGTGCTTTACGATTATAAATGCCTTAATTAATAGCCAATCAATCAACTTCTATTTTTAATTATGGACAGTAATAAGTTCACCTGTTGGTACACTGGTACCCTCCTACTACACAACTAGGTAGGTCGTAGAAAGACAGTCAACAGCCAAACCGTGTTTCTTGTATAATTTATGTACGTACATACTTTTTTTATTGGTCTGTTCCATGTCCCACTGTTGGGCAAAAGCCTCCCCTCTTTTACGCCTATTAATTACAGGTAAATACTAACGGCAGCAAATCCACCTATCTAATTATGAGACCAACTTTTACTGGTTAATACAAATACTAACAAAAAAAGGTATAATTAAGCTAATCTGATTGAATGGGTAGGTGGATTTGCTCGCGATAGTACTTTATTTAGGTCTTCTTCTTCTTATCGTATCAATGTTATCTTTCTCAACTTAATTTAGGTTAGGTATAGGAGATAGTCAAATCCGAGCGGTATCCTCGTTGGATTCGTAGGTAGCAGACTGAATGGCTTGGCAATATGTACCAATTAGGATAAAGTAGCACAGATTTGAACAGGCCCAATAAATCATGACATGAAGCTTACCTTCGGAACCGCGGAAGTAGAATACACTACTTGCATGTGTTGAAATTTTTGAAGGTGAACGAAACGCCATGGGATGATGGGAAGGATTGCAGAAAGGTGTAAAAACTTCCGAATCACTATATACTTTATTTTATTGGCTGATCACTGGCTTTTGTTGCTAGAAGATGTCGCTTTCAAATTTTCTCGTTTCACAGTATAGCTGTTATTGGCGTCCAATACAATTGAAATTTTGTTAGAATTTGTTTTAGACATTTTTTGTTTAAATTATTTCAACCCTGGATTTTTGACTGAATTTCAGACAAATGTGATTGTGGTGATTGTTTATGGATTGCCATAGTCAGACATCACAAAAAAGATTTTGTCATGGGAAGTTGTAGCCGTTAAAAAATTGGTAGATATGCTAAGTTAAATCATTAAAACATGCAAACGGAGCACATGTAGCCGTAGCAGTGCGTAGTGCGTAGCCTGTAATCCCGTAGCAATATTCGTAGCACTTATAAAACACTGTGTTTAGGTTCATTATGATTTTGGTACGTTGCTCGAAAAACCGAGCATCGATGGGTTCAGAAGGCTCTTGATCTTGAGTGATGGTGATGGAAGAGTGATGGTCACGTATAGGGATATTCAGCGTAGGAGGCGTCCTAACAAGTAGCCGTTGGATAGGTACAGATGTTTTATCTATCTACAGACAGTGGGATCAAAATCTCAAGTCTATGGAAGATTTTGTCCGTCCATCAGTACCTATAGGCGTCTCACGGCTGTTGATAACGATGGTTGTGGTAGCCTATTTCCAGAATCAGAATATGCCTATGCCTACTCTGCACGTTTAATTGCTTAACCTCAAGACCGCAGGTCACATACTTTTCATTATTCGTAGATATCTTTCAATCGCGATTTACTCCATAACAAACAACCTTGCCTCAACCAAGTCGAACAGAACGGGCGATAAATAACGTTGACAGAGATTAGGGCCGATTCATTGAACATGCATGAGAACCCGAGCCACAATACAGTGCAGCAAGCAAGTTACAATATGGTAACAATGCCCTGAAGGCAGCCGTCGCCCCATCCTAAAGCTAGTGGCTATCTAGCCAGGCTGTGCACAAAATTATCATCATACCGAGTACGACGAGTTCACTAATAGAATGATTATTGGCCCTTTACCCCCTAGCTTATTTTGCCCCCATTTGGCAGAAGAGTGGCGAATGGTTGCTTTTGCTTTTATAAATAAAGAACTTCGGCCTTAAGGCGTCCGTGACGAATTCCACTCTGCATAGCCGCTTCCAAGCCGCTAGTGCATATAATAAGGCCATAAGCTGAAAAGTTAGTTAGATACTTACCTGGTAGATAAGATAGATAGGCAATAGGCATGTTGTACCTTTATTTTAGCTTTCCTAATGTAAATTTCCCAATATCTTTCCCGTACGTAGGTGTCGTAAGAAGCGACTAAGGGATTTGAGAGTTGGTGTGCAATTTTAGGCGACAGGCTAAGGTTACCTATACACGGTTTTCTGAATGACTCAACTTTTGTCAGACGTGGTGTAAATATATGACCGTTTTTTACAGCCGTTTGTGCTCTGCCTACTCTGCAAGGGATTAAGGCGTGGTGTATATAGGTAAGGTATGTAGTGTTACCCGAAGAATCGACACGACCCTCCCACCTGCCTGCAACTGAACCCAAGTTGATCAACAAGTCATGGTTTATTTAGGTATCATGTCACGCCTTTATCCTTTGCGGTGTAGTCAAAGCGTTAATGGCTGATCAATAGCCTCAGCCTCAGCACACGGAGTCCTGGAGGCCATAAGAATACCTAAATAATAACACTTCCGTGTGGAGGCCCGAATTACTTTCCTACTTAACTCACGATAACAACAAACTAACACCACACACCGCCTTATACCTACCTACCAGACTGGTAGTAGGTACCAGTTAGATACTTAACGTAGTTTTATCTTTAACGTGCCCTCCGAAACACAGAAACATTTCACTTACCTGCGGGCAGTTTGGTGATTGGACCCTACCCATAATCTTTGATTGGACCTGCATTGTAATATCCAAACTGGGTCCATAGCAACTCTAACAATCTCCTAGCCAAGTTGGATTGACTTTGAAACCAGCGTTAAGACCACAGAGGAGGACCGATAAACACCTCCCCTCCATGAGAAGTAGGTCACACACAGTCACACAGCCTCACAGTTTCAAACTTGTCCTCCAGTGCCAGGCGAAATTATGGAGCAAGGGGGAACATACTTTTTTATAACCGGCAAATTGAGTACCTCTTTATTTTGTAGAAGTCGGCAAAAATGTCAATCAACTTTAGAATCAGCGCTAACTTCATTACATAGAAGTTTTGCAGCAATAAAAAATAGATGTCTCTAGTTGCTATACAAAGACACAAGAAAGATGGAGATGGACGATTATTTGTCTCTGTCATACCAACATAATAAAATAAACTACTGTCATTATTTTATTGCAATAAATTATTTTAATGAAATACCTTGCATATTTTTAAAACTAACAATATTTTATGAATATTATCTAGATACTTACTGCACGAATGTCCAAATGAAAAATTAAAAGTGCTCTACAATAACTTTTTGATATAAAACAAGGGCGGTTCACTTTTATTAGCTAGAAAGAGATGATCTCATATGTTAGAACAGGAAAGCCGACTGCCACATTTGCCTGACGCCCCGTATCGCGGAATGTTTGCGTGGTTATGTTGGCAACCTTGTTTTTAGTTCACCATCGCGACCGCAACGTAGCGTTGGCGTCGTGCAACACCTTTCATTGTATTGACTATTGACTGATTCTGAACACAGAGAATAATGTATAAACTTAATTTATCGTGTTATTGTCTTAGTTCTTGTTAAAATATATTGTAATATATCTTAGTTTAAGTGGAATAATGCCTCCGTTTACGTGAATGTGAAAGAAGACTGCCCGTCGAGTGCTACGCGGCCATTTTACTTGCAATGCGGCAACGGTGTACGATCCGCCATTGGAAACGGCTAGTGTCTTTTTCTGTGTGCAAGATTTGTATTGTAGAATAACACGACGTAGAAACGAAGGATAACCATGTGTAATCAAAGTGTAGTGCGGACTTTAGTGTAGTGGAAAGGTGGTCGGGTGTTTTGAATGATGTGCGAACGATGGAAAACGAAGTGAAGCAGCGCAATCAAAGAAATAGGCGAAGGGAGCGGGCACAGCGCATGCAAGCACAGCGAGAGAGCAAGGTGAAGGATGGGGACAGCGGCGAGGACGAGTCGCCGGCGCGGGAGAAGCCGCCTCGTCCGACGGCGCGCCGGAAGCGCTCCAAGGAGCCCCTGGGCGAGGAGGACATCATCGACGGCTTCGCCATCATGGCATTCAAGACCTACGAGGACCTAGAGGTGAGTGCGCCCCGCTTCCTGCCGCTAGTAAACACCACGTCAACTCCAGATGCACACTACTGCTTAGTGTTCCATGACAACAATAGAAACCACTCTCCTTTTACTCTCTATACTTCCTATACCCCTGCTGCAATGAGCTAAATGTTTACCTTTCCAATGGCCTAAAGACATTCTACATAATGGCTGTTTTAGTGGTCAATTTAGCAAGTGGAATAATTGGCACATTTGCATCACAACTTGTTTGTAGCATGTATGTTGTTAGAGCACTATAATTGCCCAGTCACTATCAGGCTGCCTGTCAGACCCAGATCTCTCTGCTTCCTAAGAATGTAGTGCAATAGCTAGGATGTACGGTTTCTTAGTTATTTGTACCCCATTATAAAACGGCGCGGCGTAATCGCCGCGGTTGTCGCCTCGGAAGTGCATTGACCTATTGAATGAACTCTGTGTAAAATGAGTTGGGATCAGTTTAACTCGGCTCATTAGCCACATGCATTTCCTACTTCTAATTGCACTCACATGTGTAACAATCATCAAATTAACATAGCAAATATTATTCATTCAATTAAAACTGGGTTTTATTCATTTGCTGGTACATCAAGTTTTTGGCACATAAATGCAATCCTATTCATGTAAACATGATATCAACTGTGGATTTGATCTCCAGTTTGAATCGCTGGAGACATGGGTTCAAACAAATCTTATTTTTGCAAATAAAGAATCAAGTGTAATCAAACCAAATCAAATAAATGTAAAACAATTTTTCATGAAATCCAGTATTCCTATTAAAAATTAATATAGTGGGTGGAGCAGGATTCAAGTTTCTTAGCAGCCCTTTCCTTTGTCTTGCAATTTCCTATTACCTTAACTAACTATTGGGTGAAATAGTTCCCAACAAATGGAGCTGATCACCTGTCTGTGAGCTCCGCAGACGTCCCCACCCGAGGAAGAAATATGAATTATCAAGTAGCTCTTCCTTAAAAGAATGTTTTGACTCAATGGTGTGTTGAATTATTTAACAAAGTTTTAGATTAAAAAAACAAAGTAATGTAATGACTAAGTTTTGGTAGAGTTGAAAAAGTATATTTCATTAGTGTTCTTTGTACAAATGTTAAAAAAATTATCAATTTATCTATTGAGTAAGTCAAGCCTGTTTTGTCTGAGCACTAGCTAGTTTAAAATAAATTGTCATCAAATAATGCAGCTGACCAGGCTGTTCTCCGAACACTCCTTTAGTAACTGTCCGCACCCTCTCCTTTCTAAAGTTTTTTCTTGCATACATTTCTATGTGTGCACTATGCAATAATTTTGTAATTCAAATATAGAGAAAGAAAATAAACAAAGCTTAAATAAATAAGAAGATATGAAAAAGAACTAGGAATACATTTTTAATAGATTTGAAGAGTACCACCAGTATTGAATATTACTAGGTACACAAGTTTTAGAAGATTGCTGATTAAATTGAGTTGGCTAAAAAATTATTAAAATATGTATTCTTTCATATGAAAATTACAATGTCCTGATTATGTCTTAATTTTAGTGGATTAATGTGGAAGATGAGATTATTTTTTGAATATTTCTGTAAAGCTTTACAGAGCACAGAAAAAGTTATAAATATTAGTTTACCATAAAACTGGTTGTTGGATGACTCATTGTCCCACACAAAAAGAGGAGAAAGAGGTCATAAAACTAGCACCCAACCCAACATTTGCACCCACTGTTACCCTTTTTCCCGTGGAAAATAGAAGTTTTCCCGACCTAAAATAAACCTTTCTCTTGAATCAATATTTATTAAAATAACTTAAAACCAAATTAAATCAAAATGCATCACTTTATTTAGAACACAAGTAAGTGCAAATGTTATCTTTGCTCATTTTTATTTATTTTAACAATATTTAAAAAATACAAGATAAGCATTTGATAGATAGGTAACTATTATCAAACTTGCAAACATTTTTATCTCTGATTATTGTTGTAATTGTAAGCTTAATTAATCCATCATTAAGATAAAATTCTAATTATTATTTATATATAGGCAACAGACCTTACTTTATTGGCTTTAAATAAATAAATCACATGTAGGTTTTGTCATTGTGTATTTATTTACTGCATGCAATATATTTTTATTTCTCTACATTGATTCGTTAGTTAAATGTTATGCCTTGAATGCACAGTCGATATGATTCTAATGCTGTATGTAATAGATAGAGCATGTAAGGAGTGAAATAACATCATTGATTTATGACCAATAGCTCTCAGGCAATGATGCAACGTGCGAGAGGCGCGTGTGGCAGGCCGGCAGGCGGGCAGCTGCTCGCGAGGCGGGAGACGGGGCTCGCCTCGCCGCTAGTTCTCTGTTCACTTCAGTGGTCTCCCACTAAGTGTAAATTCGGTCTAAGTGGCTTTCGCTCGTTTGCGCTCATTTATCGCGCCGTCCTCCAATGGCAATATGTTGCGCACTGAAGTCTCGTATGTGCACAATAAAACTACATTCCGCACTATCGTTTTAAGTTATGGCGACAGGCTCGCCGTTTGTGGCTCGTTGGAGCGGCGCGCGCGTATATTATAGGTCCCGAACAGGTTCCTTTACTCCTATTTAATTCACCACATGCGTTGCGGTGTGCAACGCTTATGCAATTTCTGCTTACAATGGCTGCAAGCTAATTTCCTTAGTGGAAACAGCTCTGGTAGAAATTATGACGAATTTACTGGCATATGGTGGACTGATGTACGTTTCGCATGTAACATGCGTACGTTATTATCAACAATTTATATTCCAATACCACATGACGTGTTATGTTTAATTTTAAAGCGCGATACAGTTTTTGTGTCCTTCAACAGTTTAACTTAATTTACGTTCGAGTTTTTCGAAGTGGCTAAATCGACTTTTTATGTATTATTCATTATTATTTCTATTATTTTCTTCTTTTCTTCAATTACTTTGTTAAATAATGAAGGTTTAATTAACCTAGACATCTATTTTCATTTATAAATAGTAAATTGAGATTGATCGATAATAATATAAAATTACAGGTCTTGTAATGCTATCTAATTCTTATGTAGGTCTAGTCATTTAGTATTTTGTTCTACACAATTTGCTTCGATATTTTTACTACTACATTAAATAACACTTTCATAATTGTTTCAGTCCATAACTCTGTAAAATAGCGAGCAATTACGAACGTATGTATAGATTAAGATCATACGCGTATTATAATTGACACGCTCTCCACACTTTCTACACTTTCTGAACCAATAATACAGTTAAAAATTCAGGCATTCGCATACAAATACATGTAATAATTTATTGAGGACAGGGACACGTGTCTACCGTTTTGACCTTAACGTTTAATATAGCAATTTTGAATTTGATATGCCAGGCCAGTAACTAGCTATGCCTCTAAATTAAGTAACTTGATTATACGTAAAGAAAAAACTTGTAAAGTGTAGTTTGGTACGGCTTGCGGGCGCAGTGGAGCGTGACCGTGTCATCCGACGCCGGCCGCAGCGGGCATTACAATAATATCACGGAGCTTACGATTTTCCCACGCTGCGGTTACCGTGCCGAAGCCTCTCGCCGCCGCCGTGTCAAGTAATCTATCCTATAAACAATTTTCTTTCATCAATTACCCATCAAATTACACTAGACATTAATGGCTGACAAGACTCCATTCCATAACGTCTAGATAAGAGGGCTATCGCGAAAAACCTATTATAATACCCATTAACATATGCGCCATAAAATATCTACCTGTACTAAACCTTCAACAGACCATAAAACTTCGCCACGCTCGCCCGCTGAAGAAAAACAACTTTGTTTATTAAAAACATAAAAAATGAGGCATGTTCGAAATATCTCGGAAACTAATTTGAAAAGTTTGACAAGGCCCCGTCTACCTGATAAGCGGTCGAAGATTGGATGTGGCATGAAGTTGGCGGCGTGAAATATTGTGCTCGGATTTTTTGCAGCTCGAGCTCGCGCTCTATTTCCCAAACCTGATTTTTCTTTATAATACTGTGTACGTTGCAAAAGATTTATTTTTGCAGGTGAGCGTCTCTATTCACTTCTGAATTCTTTCACTTTTAGTGAGAACTTTTATTACTCAATTTCATTTCAACGATAGCAATAAAATATGTTTACGATATTATTGTTTACATTCAGTATTATTGTTAAAAAAGCTGTGAGAGCCGTTATACGTGTGTGCGTGTTTCCAGCGGCTGGTAGTAATATATTTTCATTGAGAGCCAGCCAACAGAGATTGCCTTCTTGGAGATCGTTGAACATATGTCGCCAGATAAGATGGCCTCGGTTGCGTGTACTTACAAAATCAATATCGGTTTAGAAGACAAGCCTCTCGGGCCGGCGGGAGCGTGGAGCCAACGAGCCCGACCGCGTGTCTCGGCATGCCAGACACCCTTGCAGCCCCTACTATCCCCCAGAGCTGTGTGTTAGCGCGCCGTGACATAAATACTTACCTGTGTAAACTTTAAACCTCTCCGTTCCACTTTTATTACACCGACGCTTGTGACTCTTTGAATTTTGCTACCGGCGCTCTATTGTCAACACCGAGTAGTAAGTTGGTTCCTTTAGTTGGAAAGTTTTACGATCTCGCAATCTGTTACTTTATGTGAACCTGCGGTAACAAGACGTCTCTGGCTGAACGTCATTTTCTCTCGCGATAACGGTAAAATGATTGATAACGATTTAATAGACGGAAAGTAGCTCTAACTTTAATGGTTCTCCGCTTGTATTAATATATCAAGTGCCTGTTGGGACTCTAACTTAATAGCTACTACAAGTGCCTATAATAATTAATCACTCACATTGTATGTAGGTAATTAGAACAACAATGACTGTAAATGGAGTTTGCAATCATTACGTAAATACCTTTCGCTTTCATTTGATTTAATTATATTGTTTTGTTTGTATTCGGCTTTACTTTCATTTACCTTCTCCGGTAATATTATTATGACTACTGTAACAACCGGTTATTTAATGGTATCAGATAAATTTCGTCGGTACGAGTTACAATGTTTAGAAGTTGAGTGATGTAATTATTAGTTTGAACTGTTATTTGTTGGGTCGAGCTATGTGGGCAGCAAATTGCTCAGATTGCCGCCCGCCGCGCCGAGTGGCGAGCGGCGGGTCACCTTACCGCAGTCGACGGCGGCAACGGGAACGTCCTTCATAGCTCACTAGCTTTGTCTTACGACCTATCGTTCCGATTACTCATCTCGAGTGCTCTACCGACACTCGTTTTATCAATCGAAACACGTGTGGCGCAATAGAAAACATTAATTATTTACAAGTGCACTCAGACGGCGAAAACGTGCGGTTAACTTCTCACTGCAGTAGAAAGGGGAGTGCAGACATGCAAATGCACAAAATTCAGAAAATCCTCTCGACTCCGGGCGAGCGCTACGCTAGTCGGGCTCACGACAGCGGCATTTACTCAAGGAATATTGTGGAAAAATTGCTTTTGTCTTAGTATTTACGCTTGCGAAGTTTTGTTTGCATGCTATATTTTTGTAACTTATGAGCAAATGGCGAGTGTGTGTGAAATATTTCCGTAATAGCACTGCAATTAGCATAACTAGGTTTTCCGTTTAAAAATGTATTTTAAAATTTAAAAGGAACATTTTGCTCTATTCTTTTCTTATTTTTCAAGACAGTAATAATAATTGTCTGATGTAATTAGTCTATTATTAGGTATCCATTTAAACCAGTACCCATTTTGAATTCTACTCTATAGTCGACTTTGTTTAATTCCATCCAAAAACGCGAAAACTAAAAGACTGGAATCGTTTTCAAAGCTTCACATTTTACCCTAAACGTTCATAAAATTGAAATGAATGCAAATGATCTTTTTACATTCATGAAGCTAATGCAGTGTCGCTAGTGGTTGAGTCGGTTCGAGGAACATTAATAAGTGTCATCCGGAACGTAGAAAGTTAACGCGTAATTTGCCGCAGCGGGAAATAATGAGGGAACAGATTATGTACTTTGTAGCCAGTGTCCGCATAAAACTGCTGCTGCATAAAAAGTTATCAAATATTGTTTACCCAATTTTTACTTTCCGTAGGTGTAAATTTTTTTCCTAATTGAAATTTACCCTACCAAGCGTTACGTTACATATTATTATAAAGAGGCAAGTCTGCAGACGCATCTGTTAATAGGTATTATGAAGAGGAAAGATTTGCTTTTTTGGAGTTTGTGTGTTTGTTTGAAATCAATAAACTCCGAAACTACAAGACCGATTTCAAAAATTCTTTCACCATTAGAAGGCTAGAACACCCCTAAGTAATGGGCTAGTTTTTACTTTGGGAAAATGCCTTTTTCCTACGGGAAAACCATAAGCAACTGGTGAAACCACTGGGATATCCTCTAATATTATTATAACCGCAGTGTTTATTTCCCGCTCGCCCACTCCGCAGTTGCATCTGGCAGCTGTAATATTTACTTGCGGCGAATCCACCTCCCTTTGATAAGGCTGCTGAGCAAATGTAAACTTGTTTGGCATGCTGTCGACCAGCGCTTGCGTAATTTAATACTCGCCACTTTATTTCACGCCGCCTCTCGCAAACGTGTGTGAATGTAACATTAAGCACCTATTTGTACAAATTTACGCCAATATTTTTGCACATTTTATTATACATACATACATACATACATCACGCCTTTATCCCTTGCGGGGTAGGCAGAGCGTCAACGAGCACATTTTATTATATATCTTTCAAAATATTTCGGTAAAATGAAACTCGAACCGTTACGAACGAAGCATTTATATTTAAATTTTATACATGTTACGCATGCTTCACACATTAACAACGCGTGTTTTACATTCCCATTCTACAGTTTGAATTACTTGCGTTTCTTTGCGTCAAAAGCTCATAAAAATTGATGATGGGAAATTAAATGTAGAGTGTAATTTACTCCCTCTCCACACCCTTTTATTTATCACAAGATCGGCATCTCATAAAAATAACATTACGGCCAATATTGACGGGGTGGATGTCTGGAATCATAACCCGCGCCGCGCGCCGCGCAGTGAGAGGAATCAGGGGAGTTACTTATCTGTGAATTTCCCGCGACGCTAAGTATTCGGTTTCAGATTTGCAGATGGGGTGAAAATGATAAAAGCCCTCCCGGCAACCGGCAGGCTTTATTGTTATCGCTTTTAAATCATACCGCTTTAATGTGGATTCCTTTAGAAATAAACCAATATTTGATTTATAAACGCTTTATTTTTTAAATAAAACGATATCAGCAAATTGCTTGACGCAATAAAAATGTTTGAACTAATTTTATACACTTTGCAGCTTGTTCCCAGCGAGCACTTTATTTAAAAGTCATCGTTTTAATTGCCCTTTTCACTTGAGCTGAATTAAATTTAGTTTTTACAAAATCTTTATCTTCGAACGGTGGTTATTATCCTAATTGGTAAAAAGAGGCTAAAACATTTTTAATAAGATTAAAATAAAAGTGGACTGCACTGAAGAAATCTTGATCTGATCAAAGAAGATAAACTTTCCGGATTTTAATGTTAAATGTACCTATTACCCACTTGAGGTACTCGGTTTAAGATGTGCCAAGTGGCAAGCCTCGCGATGCTGAAGAGGTGGGGGCTGGCGCTCCGGGGGAGGCAGCGCTAGGGGGCGCAGCGATCGCTCGCGGCGTATCGCTGCGATCTACAACATCGACCACCCACTCGATTGATCTAACAGCTTGATGAGAGGTCGCGACATACTCTCACTGAATATTTCACAGCATCTCGTCGTGTTCGCTCAAGGTTGCGGTTTGCTTGTTCAATTAATAGTGCAGTTCTGAACTTAAAACTCAAGAACTCGGTCTTATCCATAGTGTAGTGGTGCTAATAAATATCCTTACAACATACCTACAGAGGTTAGATTTCGTCGGTCTTATTTATAGTTTGTTGTAATGTCCATGACTGTCCGGAAGAGAAAGGTCCTGCTCAAATTACAGAGAACGCGTCCATAATCGAGTTTGCTTCAGTTTTATAAACAGACTGTAAAGAGTACCTAACCTACCTAAATCTACAGTTTGTCGCACGACAAAAAGTTTTCAAACTATTGCTTCGGAATTTAGTCCGCTATTGAGAGCAACGTACTCTGCATTCCCAAGCGGCCATTTCATTCGTTCTTATCGCTTTATGCGGAACTAATGCGCGATGTAAATCGTTCACTCACATGTGAGGCTTTTTTAGTTGCTTATCGATACTACGATACGATAAACTAGTCCATAATATTTGCTAAGAAATTATCAAGCGTTGTACTAGCAGGGGGACGTTTGCATTGTTGCTGTCACTATTTCCGAGATAAGATAAGAATAGGATGTGAATGAATGCTTAATGAATGTAATGCTCAAAACATGCGCAACTAGATAAAATTGCTTGATGGGATAACCGGAACGAGCGTGAAATGAAACAAACTTCATAGATAATAAGATATTAATGTTGCAGCAAAACATTGTAAAACGATGCCGAAAAATAGTCAATTTCCATTTGTATGTAAATTAATCGCCTCTGATCAGAAATAATTATGAAAATTAATGATTAAATTGGTGTGGGTTGATCGATTGCCTGTCCAGCTAATCAAAGCAGCTGTTTAACAAGTTGAACACTTCCAAGTGTTTGTGTTTTCATAAACGTCTCAATCACAATGTTGACAAACCTTCGCCGGCGGCCGCGGGCAGACGATGACATCTCACGCGAGCGAAATGTTCAAATGCTCGAATAGACGCGGCACAAAATAGAGAATTTACCTACAGAACGACAGCTCGCGGCTTTTTCCGATCAATTATGCCTACACTCTAAGGTTGCTACTTGACTGATTTTTTTATGTGCGGTACCTGGGTCAAACATACTTAGGTACATGGTACATTCAGTTATAAAAGATCAAACTTACATTATAATTTATAATTAACACACTATACGTACAAGTTTACTTATTTGTATTTATGTTTATTGAATAAAGAATTATCTTATCTAATACAAAAGTATTTGCACTTGCGAGCCGTCTTTTCGTCATCCGCTCGCTCCGAACGCTGTTGATACTAATAGCACGTCTGAGACAGTTTAATTTCGCGCGTAATTGTGTGTGTGAGTGTAGTGACGTTTCCTTGTAGCCGTCTCTCTGCATTGGGTGCCCGCCAATACTTACTTTGTGCTCAAATGTTCGAATAGACGCGGCGTTCGCCAACAACGCATTACATAAATCATCACCGCCCATTCATACGACTTTTTGAAGCCGTTTTTGATGGCGTGAAAGATGATATAAGTATTTGAAGGTGGAGAACGTGAATAGCGTCTATTACGACCGTGCCACCTAAATTGCTTTTTAAGCAACTTAATTTGACCTTTCACTGGCACAGTGAAGACTTATTTGGCTATTAATGTTCTCAGAACAATCGTCGTATTTTAGCTTTTTATCTCGCAGTTTGTAATGTCTTTGCTTACAAAGCGGACTTTTGTTTCCGCGTGTCCAATAAGTAGCAGGGTTCTGTAACAATGTGCCGACTGCCGACTTGCCACGCGGCGGGCGGGCCGCATCGCCCGCTTTCGTATTGTTTGGAAAGCGCCGGCAATACAACTACTGACAGATACCGAGCTAGTGTTGGTATTAAGACATTCAAAGTTTCCTTCAAATGCCTGAACCTTTCTCTTTCACTGAGATTCGATGAAACCTAATCTCAGAATTTCAGTCACTTATCTTGCAGTTTGTAATGTCTTTGGTTACAAAGCGGACTTTTGTTTCCGCGTGTCCAATAAGTAGCAGGGTTCTGTAACAATGTGCCGACTGCCGACTTGCCACGCGGCGGGCGGGCCGCATCGCCCGCTTTCGTATTGTTTGGAAAGCGCCGGCAATACTACTACTGAAAGATACGGAGCTAGTGTTGGTATTAAGACATTCGAAGTATTTAAAATACCCGAACCTTTCTCTTTCACTGATATTTGATTTGATAAAACCTAATCTCAGAATTCTAGCCTTATCTAAGTAGCAGGGTTCTGTAACAATCTGCCGACTGCCGACTTGCCACGCGGCGGGCGGGCCGCATCGCCCGCTTTCGTATTGTTCGGAAAGCGCCGGCAATACAACTACTGACAGATACCGAGCTAACTGGTATTAAGACATTCTAAGTTTCAATCAAATGCCTGAACCTTTCTCTTTCACTGACATTCGATGAAACCTAATCTCAGCATTTTAATTCGCCTGTTAGATAGAACATGATAGAGATTACAGATTTTATACTTACATTAATCTCGTTGCCCACGATTTCCGTAATTGCTTTTATTTATGTGAAGATAAAACACAACTTCATAATCTCAGAAATAATGGTAACAATAAGTTTATCCAATTTATGTTGATATCAAAACAAAGCATAACTTTCGAGTAAGTTCCTTGTAAATAATACATAACTACTTCTGTAATAGAAATCAATCCTGCGCTTAAGTGCTTTGGGTCCGTTTCCACTGCTTTCTCTGGCTGTATAGTACATACACCTATACGGACCAGTGCTGGCGGTACACCGCCGTGCGCACTCAGGCTAACCTATATTCATTTACCCATAAATAACCTGTCGCGTTTGCATGCCTTTCGCCTGCCGCTTTTGTGCCGGTGTCTCATTCAGGTAATTTATGATCTGTGCAATGTAAGTAAGCAATCACGTTATATAAATTAAGACGCTTAAACATTACGCCATAAATAAACCGTCTTACCGACTTTGCATGCCGCTGTCCTTTTGTTGACAGAGTAGTCTCAACACTGAGTTATTTGCGTAATGCTCAATTCCGAATTATAATCTCCGACGATGTATTACTCAACATTGTACGTCTTCACTTCATTACAAGTCAATTAATACTGTATTGTGGGGCTTCGTTAATTACTGAGCGGTTAAATACTTGGCGTTAAGTGGATAACGCGTGTTTGGTGGGTAGTGCGCAATCTTAGCCGCGTAATCCGCGCTGAGCCGCTGAGCCCCGGATCCGGGTAAGACTGACTCCGCATCCCCTTCCGAATTCGCAGATGTACGTACGCAACTTACGCCTGATCCGACGATTCCCAACCTTTCGAGTGGTGCCGCTGTAAACATTGCGTCAAGTACGCTGTTTGACGTGTTGTTGAGTGCTGCCAGCACTGTAAGCAATACTAATCGAATGTGCTAACCTGTCGTAATAATTCAATATAGGCAAGAAACTATTACCATAGACTATCTGTGTTGAACAGATCGTCATAAACTACAAACAGCGATAAGACTAGAATCGCGTATAATTACTAAGTAGTAAATCGTGTCTCGCCCCCGGTTGAGAAACGCTGGCTAATCCTGTGTTTATCGATTATTTGTCAACCGTGAAGTGGGTATTAGCCAGCATTAGCGCCGAACGCGACGTAACATAAACATAACATTACTCTACTCGATTACCGTCAAACAACCTAATGTGTGTTCAGGAGTTAAACAAACCGACACACGACGATTAGAATAAGAATATAAAATGCAGATAATGTTTATTATGATAATAATGCGCTGTTTGCGGAAGATTTATGTATATTTTAGGCACCAGATAAGCAAATACCTACTTACATATTTTGGGTATAAACGTAGAATAAGCCTTGAATGGAATAAAAACTTCGTGATTTTCCATCTGTAGAGTTTGAAGTATCCTTCAAAGTCTAGAAATAAGTAAATCGGTAGACTTTTGCAATCGTATTAAAGGAATACCCGAGTGATGCCTGTTTTCCGGCTTTTCGTATACAAACGTATTCCCCTGTTTTCTTCCCGAATAATGCATGAATCATATAAAAAATAATTACAAATCGGGGAAATGAATGTTTACATTTTGTCAATAGAAAAGTAAAACAACTTATATATTTTTAGCTATTATAAAAAAATAGCGAAAAAGAAAAAAGTATGGGCATAAAGTAATAAATAATAGAAAACGGGTTATAGCTATATTCTGAAAGAAAATCCATGGGGAACACATTTGTATAAAAACAATGATGCCTCTTAATGTGAGAATAGCTATGTATCTACCTAACCTACCTATAAATAAATACATGCTTAATGGTAACTTTGTTTTTATACTCTATTTATTTATTGATGCTCGTACGACGAACTCTGTCACTTGATCCGCCAGATTCCTGGCGACGACGCAAATAGACCGGAAACAAAATTGATGGATGGACTCGCCGTACCATACAAATGTAAACAGTGAAATGTATGGGGGAAGTTGACAAATCTGTTGCTATCTTTTATGTTTTCATATCACTACTCATTCGTATTCACCCCTGATTATGTAAATCAATTGCGGCTTTTAAATAAAATATCATAGTAACTGACGTGGACAAATGTAAACGCGTAGGCAGGTAGTTACTTACGAAACCCATAATTTAATACGTTTAAAAGTCAAGAAGTTAATTCACGCCTCTACGTAGGTAATTAATACACCGAGACTGGCGAATGTCTATAATAATTTAACCGATGGATTGTAAACCAAAAGTCGGAATTAATTATAATAGTCTTGAGTTAATTCAATTAATATTCGTGGCGCGGATTTCGCCCGCGGGAATATTAAATAACGACCTCATTTCACGATGGCTGCCGGCTCGTTCACAATTAGAAGCTACAATAATGTAGACTCACTGCGCTCCAACATTTTCTTTGAAAGAATAATTTTTGGTCATCATAAATATTAAATAGTGTCGGCCAACGAGTCTACAAACAAGGGCTTTTTGTAAACCGCCCGTAAATTTACATGTAACCTAAAGCATTTCAAATCAATAAACCTTTTATTTCAATACTTCAAAATAAGATTAGGCGTCAGCAGTAGGTACACAACGTTTTTAACGTAATTAATAACGCTATTGGAATTCTTAGACCGCAGTGGAATACACACGAAAATTACCGCGACAACGTTTATTGGTCACGATTTATTCCGAGTATCCACCCGGTGTAGGAGTAACACTTATAAATTAAACTAAACATGCGCTTGCGCAGATTGTAAACACGGTCGCGCGAATAAATACACGACGTGAAATTGTTGCGAAGAGATCTATCAATTATTATTCAGAATAGCTGTGTCGGCTACCTGTTTACAGAATGTATTAGTTTAGGAAACAGGTCATCGTCTTACATTCATATATATAAGTTTAATTATAAGTAATTGAATTAAGTGTGTTAGGTATATAAAGAATACTGAATTATCCGACCGTTTTCAACAAGTTAAAAAACGCCTAAACAGTAGAAAATAACTTGAAACCCATTGAACAGATTTTGATGAAACTTTGTGTGACTCCTATCAAAGACAATTCATAAACTAATAGAAATTAAACTAAACATGCGCCTGCGCAGATTGTAAACACGGTCGCGTGAATAAACACGATGTGAAAATGTTGCGATGAGAACTATAAATTATTCTTAACCGTTTTGAATGGCTGTACATTAAGGTAATAACAAGCTACTCGTTGTTTAAAACTATAAAAGAAACAAATAGTGGTATTAAAAAAATAAACCGCCTTTACGACAGAGAAACAGCTTAAGGCCTTGATCTTAAAACTTAAGTTTTGTTGTTCTTAAGTCAGTCAATTCCTAAACTAATAAAAAATAAATCATCTATATCTGTCGACTTGTAGATACCTAGGTAGGCTAGGAAAAAATAGCTTCAAACACGCATACACTGCGTAGTATAAGTATTTCCCAGAGACTACTGACGTATAGGTAAAAATTGGTCGTATTATTAGAATGTTACACACATACAATATTCAATTGATATCCTTCTTTTATGAAGGCGGTTACAAAGTCAGCTGCTTGTTTTTTACCGTGCAGGTTATGGCAAGGGTTGTGTCGTTGTCTTGCCCGGCTGTGTGACTGCGGCGGTGTAATCGCTCGCCGGCACGCGACTCGATGCCAGCTTACAAACATTTCGATTACGCTCCGAGCATTTGTTTCCGCGCTCCACCACTTTTCCCGCCCGATTACATCGTCCCACCTGTCTGCCGATGGGGGAAATGATTAATTGAATAGTTTTTGTATCATAAATGAAATGGAAACCCCGCTTACGTGACCCGTTTTCTTTTCTTTCCTGAAAGTCCACAATTCAATATTACAATGAACGTTTCGTAACTGAAAAAGGAAATCAATTTGAATTCGTTTTGTAAACGGATTAAAATTACCTGCATATTACGACAAAACCACCCATTGGAATACATTCTTTTGTTGCCAGTTTTTGTGAAGATTTTTTGTTCACTCTCAACTCGAACACTAAACAACCTTTTTTTCTGTTGGACCTTTGATGTTTTTTCTTTGATTTTTTTCGTTGTTGCCCGTAATAATTATTTCTGTACGTCGAAAAAACATGTGCGGTTTCTTTAGTTTCGTTACAAAAACCTTTTTCTGTGTAGATAAGAAGCGCCATAGAAACCTATCGAACGTATCTATTTTGCGCTTGAAAATCTATTCAATAGCACGTACTTATTTTAATAAATTAGCATGATCCGTCTGTGTCGATAAAAGGTGTGAGTGACGTGACACGACAGAGAAGTTAATCACGCGCCCCCGGATCGCAGAGTGGAGTAGGTAGAGCACGAAATAATCGCTGATTACCATGCAGTTAGTATCTAAGCCGCTTGTCTGATGGCTTAATTAATGAGCCGCCGTGTCGCTGTTAATTAAACAGCTCCGGCAAATTGAAGCTCGCTCCAGCCACTTCCAGCGAGCGCTGCGCCGGCGCCCGGCGGCGACACTTCCACAGATTAAAAACAAAATGCAATTTGCGCATCCACCGACCCGGGTGAAGTGCGATTATTCATAAGGCCGCCGCGGCCAATGTGCCACTGTATTCAAATTAACTATAACAAATATCAACGAAAGAAACTAATATGCGCTAAGAGGGTAAACTATTTCTTGTTTGACATTTCCACCTATTAAAAACATAATGCAATTTTCCCAACTACCGACACGGACAAGACACGATTACTCACAAGGTCGCGGCCGAGGCGCCACTGTATTCAAATTAACTATAAACTTTTTTATCAACAAACAAAATATTATGCGCTAAACTATTTGTTATTTGACGCTATAAATCTTGAAATTATAGCTGCTATAAATTAGATGTACAAGCGTGTGAAAAATTGTATTAAAGGCCACAAGAATGTTATAAAGAAATAAAATATTTTCAGTAACACACGACCGTGACACGAACATTTCAGCTTTTATTAATTCACGTATCAAATTATTTTATAGAAAAAATCTAATAAATTAGGTTAGGTACCTATTTAGATAATACAGATTTAGTACGAAATGCCTATTTACACAGTGAGCCTAATCCCATAATTCAAGTTTATGTAAGCGCTAGGCAGTGAATTTATGTTTGTTAACCAGTCGTGTTACGACTACCTACGACACATTATCGGATAATGAGGTTAACTGTCTCGTAATTGAAACAAATTAAGCGTGTCATTCACTATCCACTTTGTATTTTTTACAGAGATCTGATTACATACCTAATTGAAAGGTAGAAAGACCGCTGTTCAGTGAACAATCACAGCTAAAAAGTTTTAAGTGGCCAATTACGGATAAAGAGTTTTATATTTTTTGCACTCGATAATTTTATTTGCCTCGGTAACTCTCTATCTCATAGTTACCTCGCATCCTGTTTATTTTTTCGAAAATCGTTTTTATTACCTATACTCATCCATCACGCTTAGCAGGTGGAAAAATGAACACAGTGTTTTTATTCACAAGAAATGCTGATGCCGATTTCCATAATCGATTTAGTCTCTTTTTATGACACCCACTGGTAGAAGTAGAAACAGAAAGAAAGAAGAGTTTTTTCGTTGAAAATGCGCAAATCGTCGACTATCGGGCGAGCGGTAAAACTAGTCCGGTATTAGCCGCGGCCGGCAGTTTAGCGGGGTAATTGAGCATGAACGTAATACTCTCTCCGGCTCGTTAACAGCTCTATAATATTAATAATTGCAATTGCGACTACATACTGTGCACCCATCCAAAATTGCTGAATTGCGGTTTTAAGCTAAATAGAGAATGTAAACGGTTTTGATGAGAGATTTAGGTTGACAGGTTATTCATTAGTTAGATATGTTAATGATTTGATTAGTGGATAATTATGACAATAGCTGGCAGCAACTTAACAAATATGTAACAAAAATAATAATCTTATAATAATTTTTAAATGCTTATCCTATAAAATCTTTAATTTTAAGATTAGGGAAAATTGACAAATAATTCATAACTTTTTATTGAAATAAACAGTCTAAATTTTAATTTTTTTTTATGTTATCTACTGACCTGACCACAGTTATTTTAAAAGTTATTTGCATTTTTGACCATATGTTTTTTTTCTTGAAGTATCTGAAGCAACTTTTTACAGAATTTATTAAAAAAAATAAGAGATATGTTAAGCATTTTATTTGATCTTAGATGGAAAATAGTCTCGCGGCTCGACTTATCATCATTTATCTAAAGATTTCATTTTTAAGACAACCAGGTACCTAACAAAAGAAAATAATAAACTGAAATCGAATATTTTCCAATTTCAACTATTGTAAAAAACCTAATCCTCAACTGAATGTATTCTCAACAAATGAAACAATTTTGCTGTTATCACGCCATTTGTTCTTTAACCTTCTGCGACTGAGGTGATTTTATTGATAACATTCGGCTGACGTGTAGTCTGACAGACGTCATATTAATTTGCAATTTTTATTAACATTTCATAAATAAATTATTGTTTTAGTTTTTTTACATTATTTAATGGAATATTTTTTATTTATATTCGAACAGATTTTTATGAAACTAAAAAAGGTAATATTTTAATTCATGTTTATTAATGAGACAGCGTTTTTGCTATTTCTTCTCTAAAGTACTTAAAATCTTTTATATTTTTTTCCAGTAAAATATCTTCCATAAAATGAAAGTAATATTATTTTTATATTTATATGTTAAGTCTACATTCAGTATTTTATTGAGATCTCATGGTTAATTTAGGCACAAATCAGTTTCAAAGTTGACCTTATTTTAACAATGAAAAATTACAATCTTCACAAATTGGAGATGAATATTGCAGGTGAATCCGGGCTGCTTGCAAGCGCAGCACCTGTACCTGCTTCTGCAAACTTAAATGTAGTGAAAAGGGGTATAAGAATATTTAATTTAACGTTACATGAGGTTATGTGTAAGGGACACTATGCTGGCATACTTTTTTTATTGAGGTGATGACTGATAGACACTATGCTGGTATACTTCTTATTGAGATGATGACTGATAGACACTATGAACTTAAATAAATGTTTGTGAGGTGACGTCTATCAGAATCAGGTCTTAATGCTGTGCTTACGTCTGTGAGACACCAAACGCTCGTAACGCCGAAAGTGTGCATCGCGTGACTGCTTTCGCCTGACTGTCCACCGTGGCGAACCATTACAGGAAGGTACTGAGCTAGACAGAGCGGCATCACGCGTTGTTGCAATCTAGCAACGTTTTATTTGTTTGACGGTGTCTGATGGACTACCACCTCAGTCGCAGAAGGTTAAAAATGTGAATCTCATTCCAACTTTTGAAGTTTAAATAGCAACGATGTTTCGTCAGGTTTTATAAAAGAAGAAGATAACTAATAAAATACTACTGTTTTTTCGTTGTTCTTATTGTAGTAAATTCTTTTTCTTTTTTTGTGAATGTTCGGGTCGGCGAACCTTCGAACTCTGACGTCAAGAGTGTTTGAACCGTCTAAATAGACCTCTGACTCAGCCTAATCATTGCGAATAAAAAGTGCAACTGAGATTCTCTGGGACTGATGGTTTTGCTTTGTTGCTTGCTTGACGTAAGAATACCTGGTAATCCAGCAAGCATTGGCATTCTCTCTTTAAAAATGTGTGATGCTCATTGAAAATCACGGCCTAAATAATGATGATCGCTCCGGCCCATTTCAGTCGGTTCAAGTCGGCGCCCCTAAATAATACAATCGAGAGTATAAAACTCAGAACACTAAGATTACACCGGTAGGTATTGAAGTCAATTCAAGGAAAAATTCTCCCAATTTACCTTAAATTAGCTTTGTCACTTCTGTCAAATAAGTTTACAAAAATACAGGAGATAATCACGATTAAATTGACTTCTAATTTGACGTTAAAAGCGTTATCTGTCAAAATAAGTCGACGGCGAAAAAAATGGCGACTAACTAACCCATGACAAAACTTACCTACATATCTTCTATCCATTTCTAATCCTATTTGACGGAAAGCGACAGCAATAACTTAAGGTAGCGAAATTATTTTTCGAATTGACTTCATTGGCTATATCTATAAGTTAATTGAAAAGTTCATTCACCTGAGAAATGTGAACCAAGTAATCTTCCAACAATCTTCTTGTCCTAAGCTCTTTAGTAGCTAATTAAAACGTCGTTAAGTCATGCTTACACTGCTATCAATTAAGTAATTATTGGGTTTAGCTTAACAAAGGTGCCCGCTGGTTGTTATTTCTTCATTATGTATCGATATGCTGTCACATTAGTGATTAATTGAGCTGCCTGCTGCGTGGTATAGGTGTTAAAGCCTTACGCACTTGGTTTCGACGCCGTACTTATGAACAGATAAAATATTCTGATATAAAGTTTTTTTGTCCTTTTATCCCCACAATTTATCGGTAAGTCAAACCCGTCAGTTGTGCCGCTGAATGTTACGTTTCTTGTCACCCAATTAGAAAGACGCCGCTATAATTTAGCAAGGACAGCTCTTAGTTATCAAAACTAAAAGTCCAGTAAATTATGACAGTGACTAAGATAAAGTAATTATTTGTTTGATTAATTCATTGTTGAAGCAATTACAAAGTTACAAGTCAACAAGTGTTCTCACTAGGCGGTCCTTGTACAACTATCTGTGGTAGGTGTGGCATGTTGCTTGAGAAAAAATAAACAACAACCGCTTTACGTGGTTGCCAGTTACAAGCAGTTTTTGTTGCGCTCAACCATGCTCAACTTTACGCTTGTCATGCTAAGCATTCCTTGATGTTTTCCCGGCTGTAATTCATACATCGAACTCGACTAATATTAAGTGCATTCATTTCTACGGTACAAGAAATAGTAGAATTACAGAATATGTAAGCAATGTAGGTATTTTGTAATACGTCTGACGATGAAATTAAAATACAGCATTCCTATGAGAATCCTCGAATAAACAATCAATCATGATAAAATATTTATAGTCTTATCTGTGTGCTTTTACACTTCAATGTGTGATTTCTTTATTTCTTACCATTTTTGTTATGTGCCAATTGTTGCTGTGATTTGATATAAGTACACTTAAACATTTTTAAGGGCCTAAATTAACATTTGAATTCATCAACAGATGGATAAAACAGTCTAATTCGTATTTAGGGACATTAATACCCGTCCCTTTTAAAAGGGCTCCAACTCCAACCCTAAGTTGAGGATTTCATCACGCTTGAGTGGAGTTTGAATGCTTAAGGTGCTTTCAAAAGATTCCCAATTCTATTTGAAAGTCAGCTAAGCTAAATGCAAACAGGTTTTCTTTTTAGCTACCTATTTATGTTTTATTGCTTGTATGTTTTCGAAGTTTGAACTTTTTGCCTCAGTACTTTTATATTGTTAGGTGTTTCTTTTAAAGTCTAACAGATGCACTGCCGACAAAACATGTAAAAGGCCGTGGGCCCCTGAGCGATCGGCCCACGCTAATTATCTGACAGCACCTTGTAAATACAAGCTCTGACGTTTATAGACTTCCAACCGATAATTAACTGCCGTGAGATGTATTTAACGTATCTCGGCACCTATTATCGCCTCCAGATTTCCACTCAAACTGAACACTCAGCTCAATTCACAGACCTGTTTATTTTCTTAAAGAATTTAATCATATTATTAATAGCTTCAGCAAAATCCCACTAGACTTAAAGGGCAAATAATCCGCTGAAATATCAGCTTACACTAGACCCTTCTCAATGTGATTTGTTTGTTTGTATTTTGCGCCAAGCTATATTTATTTAATGTACTTACTTTGTACGATGTACTTAGAAGAACCCTCAAATAGAACCGAAATAATGTTATGGTCGGAGGCATTTGGAATTAAGCAGCCTTTCCCACGGGAGAGCCGCTGGCAGAAAAATAGCTCGCCCGATTTCTGCGAATTCGTGATAACTTTTTTATGAGACTGAAATGAATTGTATAAAATCTTTTGTGGGAGCCACATAAAGTTCTCGGGAGGATTCTGCTTTCGTCGCAGTCCTACTGAGATTTATTCACTGTAAAATGGAGTTTAAGCACTGGCCGGGTTTCCATTTTATTGTCTCTATAAAATTGAGATTAAATTATCTGACATTTGTGTAATGTCCTAAGAAGTTACTTCGTTGTGATAAAATGAAGCTTTTATTAAAAGTTTAATTACATTTCTTGGAATCGTTTTCTCTAGATTAAAATAGTAGATACCTATGGATAAGAACCTTTGAATAAATTCGATAAAAAAGGCTTTATAAGCTCTTAACAGCATTGACATTGGTAATAAAACTAAGTGTTTTATTAATATTATTTAAATACACTGTCATTGATGACAAAGTGCTGTGTCAACTAAATGACGTACGTACCGAAACATGTAATTTAGATAACGACACGCCATTACAAGTCGTGTATTAATAAGTCATTAGCGTTTACAAAGCGTGTGAATTATCACCTGTGTTGGTGTAGCGGTGTGTTATTATTTATTCAGCGAGTAGCACGTGTCGTGCTCGCGGCGCTCGGCGCTCGGCATAGCGACACGGGCCACACGCCGCCGTCCGCCAAGCTCATCAGATTGAGATGACGTCCCGAGATAGTTGCTCCCTTTACCATGTCTCACCTAGTCCCCTACACAAAACCCAATCGACAAACCCCTATTGTTTAACAAAGGGTGAAGGGGTTACGCGTGTCGTTCCGTTAATCCATTCACAATTTCTTTTGTTAACATTGGCAGATGTTCCTTCGTGACTCTTATGAAATATCAAATATAAAAAGTTACCCGTGGAATACGACATAAAAACTTCGTTTTATTTGCTAGTCTCAAGTGGCGCTTTTTATCGACGTAGTTTCTGATTTGAATGGGTCTTATAAATAAAGTAGAAGGTCTCAGAGTGAGCTGTTTAATGCGAAAATTTCCCCGAGGTGCTGGAATCAGTTTTTATTGCGCGATCTTACAAGCGGCAGCATCTGTCGTTTAGTTCAGTTGTCGTGTCGGCGGCGAGGAGATATCATTTAATGGTTATGGTAATGGCCATCGCCCGTCCTCGTCCCCCGCTCGTCCCCCGTCGCCCGCGCCCAGTGTCGCCCCGATGACCGCCCATAGCCGGAACTTTTTGTGTTCATTCAAAAATGTGTCAGTGGGGACCCTTGTTTATTTGCGCTACGCTTCTCCCGTGGTGGTCACATGTTGTCACCCCTCTACAAATTTCACGTTTGCCTGACTTAAGTGTTTTTGTAAAGCGGTTATGTTTTTCAACAAAAATAAAATCATATTAAATATTTAGTTGGGCAACAAATAACTTTGATATTAGCGGTCTAGTAAATAAATAATTCACCGCACGTAATTCAAGCCCTCTGTTGAATTTCATAATTGCGGTACAAAATTACAGTCTTCAGATTGTTTCCTCGACTATAAAATATAATAACAGGATATTTATTTTATGAAGTACAAAACTCTGAAATTGTTTCTCAAAGAAAACGTTTTTTATTATTTCTCCCATCAGCTGCTGTTTAAGTGTTTAAAGTAGAACAAAATTACTTTTTATGTTCGCTGTAACTTTGTCCATTGTAAACGGATTTTTTTGTTGGCGTTTTTATTCAGTAGCCTATCAAGTTTTTCTTTTGTGCTTCTCGGTGTTGTATAATGTTTACGTTATCTCATCTGGAGATCGGATCGTTAAAGTAAAGATGTTATTGTCCCGGAGCCACTTTACCGTTAGCGAGTGCTTAACACTACTCCAAGCATTGAGTCCTGAGTGGATCGTTGCTCTCTGTGACATGACACTAACTTTATTGTTTAGCCATCAACGGCCACATTCAGTCCCCCGACGACATCGACACTATTTTATTACTGATTGATCTACAAGTCGGTAGCTCTATTCCCATAATTTATTCCCCTTTAGTAGCTGACTAAGTAGTCGTTGATGTTTTATGTTCGTTTAGTGTAATGGGCTTGAGTAAGACAGAAGACAGTGTCAAATAGATAACGTAATTACGAGCACTGTGGAACATAAGTCGCTCCGTTTATCGCAGCAGGTTTAAATTGTAACATTTTATTTCTTAGAGCAATTCAAGTCGTATCGTTGCAGACAGCTTGTCACGTATACTTTTTGTGAGGATTTCTCGAGTGTTTGTATGAATGATATCTGTGTTCGCCGGTTTACGTGCCACTAAACGCCAGTTAAATGGGTTAAAGGCGCGTATTCTCACAATCCCGTTGTGTCGTCGTCACGTGACACTTTACCCCTCATTATTATGTGTCGCGAGGCGCAAACTCAAATGAGACTCGGAGCGGAAGAATTAATTACATTACTGTACTGTACAAGTGGCGTGCGTGTCGCTTACAGATTTGAGTGGATACGGCTATGACTAACGCCTTGACCGCGGCTCAAAGTGAGAACCTTTTTGTCGACCCTGTTTATAAAAGTAACACTTGAGACATGAAAAAAACCTCGCGTGCTCACAAGTGCTACAGTATTTTTAGCTACATTCTTTGCACTTCATCGTGTTATTTATTTCACAACTCATAAACACTTTGTGACATGAGTAATATTAAATACCACCTTTTATGATTGTGAAATATGCACGTAAAGTTTTAACCGCATTTCACGTTGATAACGTGAAGCAGTTCTGTAAAGAACATGAAATGCTTATAGTAAGTTCTCTCGACTGGCGTCTCCAGACTCCCCGAAACGGCGGACGAACTAAGTATGATTAAGTGGGACCATATCACAAACTTAGACTGCGCTGTCGACTGAGGAATGCAATGCTAAAGAGTTTAAACCTCCAGTAGATGAGTTGGTGCGCTCCTGCAGCTCATTACACTGAATTACGATGTTACTGAAAGCCACTTAACTTTCAAGCGTTCTGTTTTTCTGCTACTTACTTCTCATTTTCCAATATTGCTTCAAGCTTTTAAGTATCACTTCGGCAATATACATAGGCAACTACCTACCAAGGAAATATTTTTTTAATAACGTGGATTTTGATTGTTTTATTTGTCGACAGGCTGCTGTAAAGGCTGCTTCCTCGCCTCGCACCAACGCGCTGTCTACCAAGCCGCTCAATGTCCCGCGGAGTGTCCCTACCCACACCGTTAGCTCGGTAAGTACTGCACAAAAACGTATAACACTACCTACTTCGCAGCTCTATGCAAAACGTGTTAGAAGCCGACGCCCATTCTCGCCAATGTTGTTGTGAGCGAAATAAGTAGGTGTCGACGGAGGTTTTCCTTTTTTGCCGAGCTCAAACGATGCTCTTACATTAGACTACATGACTAAACAACGCGGCTTTCCACCTCCGTGCCGACGCTACCTTAATACGTCGGGTGATCTCACACGTCTAAATGCAGCGAGCTAAATCCGTATCCATCGGCCTCTTCCGGGCCTTGCTTTCTCGCCAAACGCATAAAACGTACGCAAACTGCCACTCGGCTTGTCAACGCGCCGCGCCTCATCTCCGAGCCGGCTGCTAAACCAACACGCGTGAAATGCGCACTCTGTTTACTTAGCTCCAACAGTTTACCAAACCATTAACCGCAATCGAACAAAGGCGAAAATAAACCCTTTATTTAGACAGTAAAAAGAGCTTATTCCGTTCCCCGCTCACTAATCTAAACGTAGCAGTTTAAGTATTCACTTAATTCAGTCTGAAAAACATCTGGGCAAAATGGAAACTCTGCAAAGTGGTTACACTTTCATTAGCTCTGGCGGCGGTACTCTGAAATTGTAGCCTTTGTTTTTGTGCGACTTCTTGATTGCAGCGAAAGTAGTAAGGCGGCAAAGAATCACAATGCGCTCGGATCTCGGGATAAAAGCTGGGAAGAGCTCCGGAGCGGAGCGTGCTCTCGACATGATATTAAAATAAAATGCGGGAGTTCTCGGCGCAGCGCGCTTGTATTATCCTTGCACTTCACACTCAACGCGGGCAGCTCTCTTAATCATGTGTTATAAACTTTTCAAGTTTTCATTCCTGTTTGGTTTTAAAGAAACAGATTATAGATATGAAGTGTTTTATTTTCTTGTTTCGTATTCAAGATGTTGAATTTTTCTGACAAGTAACTCCATCTTTTACCAGAGACGAATCACTTATTCTCATCAAGCTGTGTACGGTTATTGTAAACATAGCATTTATTGCTTTTTCGTGACTGAGCATTTATTGCTTGACCTTCCTCTGTATCTACATAATTTACTTTTTTCTCTTTTACCTAAAACACTAAGATGTCATTCTGTTACCCCAATGCTCTTACATTTCTCGAAAGTAGTGACTTGTAGAGTCCATTTCTTTCGTTCCCTGGAGAATTGTCCGACCGCTAGTAAAGCGGCAAAGGCGGAATCGGAGCAGTTTACCCTGTGCTCCCCCGCACGTTTCGACAGTTCGCCGCCAGCAGATATGTCGCAATCCCATCCAATTTGCCTCCCGCCGCCGCCACGCCGCCGCCCCGCTCACGCTACGCTCCGCGCCGCAGCTCGAATAAAGCGGAAAATCTCTCCACCGACGAAAGAATAAATTATGCCGATTCCAATATGAAGCACTGGAACACGCCGCATGTGGCCCCATGTTTTCCCAATTCCGGGTGTTGTTTTCTACCGCAATCATACTCAACTCCGCTTTGGGTCTAAATTAAGTTCAGACTGTTTACTTGATAAATCTGTACTGAACATGTTTAACGGGCTTGCTTATTTTTAGAAGTTTGCTAACTCGAGTGGAAAGTGCTTTAAAACAAAACGTTAGTGAGCTAAACTGTATCTAACGTGGTGTGCGGCAATGTCGTTTGGTTTTATTTGCAGTGCGCTTCTGGCTGCAGTTTACGGAGTGTATCACGGCTTAAACAATATCAAGCGAGCTGAGCAGGGAATGAGCACGATCGTTTGGCACGCGCGGGATCGCGCCGCGCCGCTGCGGTGTCGGCTAATAGCTCTTCGCAGATTCAATTTGCCGTCGAATAGAATATAGCCTCCCGGTGCGCCGTATGCGATCATTAAGTTACGCCCTCGTCTGCGACGCGGCAGTAAACTTAGCTTTAAACACCCACCGCAACATCTAAGAGCTTCTATTATTTAACCCACCCCTTCGGTAAATTTACTACGAACTCTTGTTAATGCTACTGCGAGTCGTATATACTGACTAATAAAATCAAGTCCGGATTCGGACCCTACCATCGCTGAAATGATTTTAACGCTGCTGACAAACGTATCTGTTGTCCCTTCGGGCATTATGTCCGCGTTATTTGTTTAAACGGGGGAGGGACATTATTTGCACAGTTTTATTAGTTTCCTTTGTAGTTTCATTTCGTCAGTGCTGTGGCCGATACAAAATGTGGGCTCACAAATAAACATGACATTTCCTGAACTAGCTATTCAACCTCTGCTGTCATTTCAGTAAAGCAAACAGTCGTGTTTGTTTTGACATCGGTATAAAATTGGTTGCGGTGAACACAAATTGATTGCGTTCGACAGCAAGAGCGTCCTTATTGTGTTGTCTCTGGCGTGTCGCCACGGACGCGAGCATTGCCAAAATGGTTTTATTCTCCTCCGGTCCGATATTGCCGTTTGCTTACGTCGCACTCGAGTTCCCTTATCTCGGAAACGAGTCTTCCACGAACTGGCCACTCGCACTCGCGGCCGATTCTGCCTATCTGATATCTGAAATATTGTTATGAACGTTCCACCCACGGTTAAGGGGATCTCGTAAATTGTTAACATCTGTCTCGGATTGTGCCACTGTAGTTTATTATCGTTCATTTAAACGAGATGTTCTGTCCGGATAGTCAGCTTCTATTTGATATTTCATCTGTTATTTCAAATTCATATTTGTTTTGCGTACATATTTCGATTGTGGCGTGGGACCGACGGCAGTGAGCTCGATGTCCTCGCTTGTTTTTGGTCATAAATTTTAATCAAAAGCAAAGCGAAATTGAAATGTTTATTTTATTTGCTTGCTCGGTGAAAATTTTAATTGATTTATTGGTAAATGATGTCTTCATTGAGCTTTAATTGAATTCGGCCATAGTATGCGATTTAACGATGAGTTGCATTGTTCGCTGAACCGGCTCGAAACAAAATTTAATAATTATGATACGAAATGGGATTCTGTTGACAATGGCATTTTCTCACGGTACGATACGGCTTTTGTTCTCAGTGGTTATAATAATTGTAGATATCTTGTTACAGTGTCAGGTAACATACTCCTTCGAATACTTGGAATAATTTGTCCTATATCAGATGATACAGTACGATTATTTTATTACATTATTATTTGTTAAGCAAACTCACCGTACGAATAGAAAGTCAAACGACGTTTATGCTCGCTCATTCCAGCTCTCTTTTATTTTTATTAATACAAAAGTCAAATATTTCCGCAGTACGCAAAAAATGTTGGCATTTGCATTTACGAAGTTCAAATAAATGAAGCCTTAAACTAAGCGAGAAACGTTCAGGATTGGAGGGGTACACTCGTTCGCCGGATTTCTTTTCCCATTACCCTCTGTTATGTGCGTCGCGAACTCGAAATGTCTACTTCACGCAGGGAACTTGACACTCGCAAAATAAAAAGTCAAACGACTTTATTTATACCATTAAACGACACAAATTTTGTAACGTTTTCATGGCGCGTAAATCGCTCCACCGTTTTAGACGGGCCCTTGCCCAGCTATGGGTCATTAAAATTTAATGTTTATGCCTATTTAATAGGCCGTTAAAGAAGTGCTTTCGAATAAATTACTGTTCGCATTAAAAGGAGTGAATAAGCTAATTACTTTGCATAACTAAAAATAAAATCGTGTTTCGCATATTTCATGTTTCGTGGAGTGCATAAAAATTAAAATAATAATGCGCTACGAGCGTCCTACATTGTATGCTTCATGTAAATGAAAAGTCCATGATTTATGTGCATACATAATCCGGCTCGTAGCTTGAAGCGTTGCAACTGGGAAATTCAGCCTAGTGTGTCCAACGTTGTGAAATTAGCCGGCGATATTTGTTACCGTTTGTTTGTACAGACGTAGCATTACCTACACGCTTTTATGCCCGTAAATAACACTGCCAGCCGGCTAGCTAAATCGTGACAATGCTGCTAATGATATGCAATGCGGTAGATGTACATCACACGGAGATTTTAGAAGCACCGTGTCGTTTATCCTGCAAACCAACTCCAAATAAATCTCCGAAAAGCTGAACAATGCATTTAAATATCAGCTTAACCTAGTTTGTCTCTTAAGCTGGTTTATTTGAAGTAATTAAAGCACAAACACGTTAAAACATTCACAACGAGCGGGTTACTAATCAGTAAACGCGGCATGATCCGAGCGTGGCTGAAACGTTAATTAAATCGCAGCGCATTGGTGGAGCTTGCGAGGGTTACCAGACACAAAGATTTCATTCAATTTCTTTATTCATGCAAGTTTACAACATAACAGTAAAAGCACCAAATCGTTGTAAACAATCCTCTTTTAAAATACTTAACAAATCTATTACATTTCATGCGTAACATATTAACTTAACATACGTTTCATATTCGACGTGACATTGCTGGATTTTGTAGCAGGATTTTCCAGTGTAGTGGTCTGTTGGTTCATCAATTGTATGTATTGTCTTCTTCTTCCTACTTACATCACAAGTTTTGTCGTAGTAGGATAAAATCCAAGTTGATTATTGATATTATGATTAGATTAGATTAATTTATTTCATAATATCAATGTCAAATTTACATAATTCATACGTAAATGTCACAGAGAATAAAATGATCGTCAATAGAATAGAAAAACAAGGTATAAAATTATCAAAATATAAAAGGTACAAAATGAAATAAATTGGTGAATATGTCAAATAAAAAATAAAGATAACAAATATTAAAAATATAAATGTACAAAAAAGATGTCAAATTGTATAAAATAATACTAAAAGTATTCATCAAAATGTAATCTACAGTCAAATGTATAAAAATAAAAATAATATGTCGTCACAGAATACATAATAGTACAATGTCGTATCAGTTTGTTAGGTCATTCATTACGATTTCTTAAAAATAAGGAATTCCGTCTTCCCATGTAAGATCGCCTATCTATATTCTATACCAATCACATAATTTCTAGAATTTTTGCGGAAATCGGGTAACCGGGTATTTTAAAACTAGATATCTGGTAACCCTACTGCGAGTCGGCTATCAGCAGTAGATTAATCCGGGAGCCGGCTGTCGCGGAATCCCATTTGTAGGACAGGAGTCCGACGCCGGGGCTGATTGATCCCGTGATGTGCGACGCTCGACGCTCGACGCGCCGAGCAGCCGAGCCGCCGACGTTCTCATCCAAAATGTAGATGTCGTCACACGCGCATTACCCCAACGGCTGGAAGCTAATAGACCGATGCATTTTCAACTACCTTATGTCTGTCTGGCTGGCTGGTTGGATTTCAACTGACGAATCTATGGCCAGAGCAGCGTTAATAAAAACCTCGTTTGAGGCCGGATTCTGTGGGATCTGATTGATCCGGTGGGTGGCGGTCGATGCGATGAGTTGCACGTTCTTCGTCGTAAATATAGATGTCGCGAGATGGTGCGCGAGATATTAGAACTGTAGTTTCATATTATTAAAAAAAACGTAATCGTTGGAATGTTTGAAATAACTGAAATTCTTGTGTTACGGACAACAATATTTCAGTTGTAAACGAACATACATCAACAAGTTAGTAATCGTCTACCTTTCCCCATTTTCTACACTAAACTAAAATCTTTTATGCTACAGTTTTCAAACTTGTAAGATTTATTGACCGTTTGTTTATGCTTGTAACTCGAGGCAGCGTACACAAGGAACGTTTGTGCTCCAAATAAAATTAATTGCTTTACAAGAAACACCCACAATGTTTACGGCAACTATATCTTTTATGAGCAGTTGAAAGCTGCAATAAGAGCAACCGGTCTGATCATATTTCTTGATAGATGTGACTAATGGATGTTGTAATTAAATATGCATGGTGGCTGTTAACGACAGAAATTCAGTGTACAGTAATTAGAAACAACCGGAGGCTTGTTCGCATCGCGGACAAGTTCCAACAAGGGAGTAGCGTGCCGCGACATAAATAAATTATGCAACGCGCCACTTAACGACGCCGCACCCTGCCTGCCTGCGCTGTGCCACCTACCGCCCGCGCCCGCACCGCTTGACACTTCACGTACTGCACACTCCACTCACAACCAGCCATACTGATAAATAATCGCCGAGATTGCGCACTTAGCCCGCACCCGCAATAAGCACACGGCCAATAGAAACGACCACAACATAAACAACTGGTTAATACTACTCACTCCACTCCACTCGATAAAACGACCGTCTATTTGCAGAGCAAATCTACGAGCCCGTTATTTACCTACGACCGCTCAGGATACCTTCGAGGACGTTGATGTTCATGAAAAATGTAATTGAATGATTTATCTGGTCGGTCACGTTTCACCGCCATATGGACTTCTCATGAATAAGTAATCTTCGGCCGCGGTCGTTGTTTCAATTAGCGGTTGTGTCGCCGGTCAGGCACGACTGCCTCCCGCAGGCCGCTGCCTGACTGCCTGACTGCCTGCCCACCGACCAGAAACCAACCCAACCCCACGGTAATAAAGAAGCTATTCAGTAACCACGCCGCCACTGCACCTCGCCTCGGGACATTCGATAGCTCATGTCGATACTGAAAACAATAACTTTATTATTATCATCATCTCTCTACGGATAATTAATGTTTGCGGTTTGCGGAGAATAAAGCGCAACAATAAATTAATTAAGTAAACGCTACTAAGGGGAAAAGGTGAAGGAAAACGGGGCACTTACGGCTGGAGTGCGGTAATAAAATACGGATATTCTGTGTGCTCTCGTCTCTATCTGTTGGTATTATGTAGGAATAATTTAAATAAAGGCTCCGATGAAATCATGCCGCATCTGCGGGATATAGCCCATAAAATTATTCATTGCTGAATTTGCGTTCGTCATCGATATAAAAATACGATTAAAATAAATCGGATGCTTTTACTGTACTACTGCTTACAGATGCTGAACTGGAAGTAATGAAGAACATAATAAAGTATTCTAAAGTCCAATTGTCATTGTAGCAAAGTGGTCCAAATCTTAGCTTAGGTGGAAGAATGGTCGGAAAGTCCATTATAATTGGGGCACAGTGGGTCTGTAATGAGCGAAAGTAATTATGTGGTAACATCCGGCGTTACAACCGGGCGACACGGCCCGGCCCGGATTAGAGGGATCTCCACGCCTGCCGGAGGATTAAATTGATATGTGCCTGTAGGGTTGCCGTTTGCCAAAATCTGTATTTGAGTGTTTTATCTCTTGCTGTCAAATATTCTCAGATAACTACTACTTACTATCCACCTCAAAAGTCAGCAGTATAACTCGTATAAACAATGCGCCGCGACAAATAATTTTCAGTGAGTGAGAAATACAAGTATAAAATCCTGTGAACATTTCTTTTCATTCCCCTAACACAAATGGAATCGGAAACCCCTCTGTAGGATGACAACCCTGTCTCTGCTTGACTCGTTTATCTATGTAAAGGGTCGGAAAGCAATCCCTTTTATTAGAATTGGGGACATAATCGTGCGCGTATGTCTTATTGTTGTCTGTTATGGGGACGCGGAAGTATTCAACTTTTATTGTGTCTCCAAATTGACTACTTAAGGTGCTATTAACAGGGAGCTTCTGCTTCACAAGCTTTGCACAGATTTCATTACGAAAAGAATGAGTTTAAAGAAGCGTATCTGTTACTAAACGAAATTCGCAACACGCCAGAGACGCTCTCTAGTTTTTTGTTCCGGTCGACGGCTGCTCCCGGAACCGACACCATTTATTTAGACCTAAACCGGTCGCGAGTAATGGCCGCAGTGCTCGCACAGCTTTGAGACTTGACTGGAATTCCAAATGTCTGTGATGCTATAAAATGTGCTTCGCGTTTTTGCACCAGTCTGCTATTTTCTCTTGATGTATTTTATGATACAATAAAATAACGCTTCTATTTTGAAACATTCTAAAATATTACAAGATATATCAATTTTTATTATCACGCTTGAAGTGAATGGCAAATCAGATTGTACGCAAACTTCCCCAAAGTAATAATAACGTGGAAGTTCATTGAGCGAGGGCGGTCGGGGAGTTATCCATTTACAGAGAAGTTACTACTCGTTTTATTTTCTTTTACTCGTCCCGAAGAGCGTGCGCTCTCGTCGCTGGCATCAGTCTCCCCCGCGCGAGGCCTTTCGTACCCCACCGTAAAATAGACGCGAAATGTGATAAATGGAAAACTCTTTTTATTGTCGGGCCCCGGGCACGGTACGTTATGGGTCGGCTGCTCTCCACCCCCGCGCCCTTGTAAACCCCCACATCGTCTTATCAAGTTTTCTTATATCCTAGTTACCGCTCAATTTTGTGAACCTACATAAAAAGCTTTACCTCTCGGTTCCCCTCTTCGCAATAGAATTGGTCTCTTAAAGTATCACTACACGGGTCCCAGCGCTTTAATATAACGGCTTTCGTCTATTGGGAAGTTCTACTTTCCCATTTTTCTCTTTGACAAATGAACGATTGAGTTTACGGGTTCCCGATGTTTTTCGGTTTCTTGTTGTATTTGTGTGTTGATATAGGAGTTGGTTTTGCAGATTACGCTGCTTCAAGACGCTGGCACCTCTGATGACAGTGGGCGAGCCTCTGAGCGGCTCACGGGCAGCTCGGTGGCACCTCGCGACCCCGACTCTTCCCGTGACCGCCTTAGTGACGTAAGTGCCCACCCCTTCATTGCATGCCATCGCGACGCTTCAAACAACATTTTAAACTCAATTTGTACAGAGCTTTCAAAAAAAGAACTAAAAAGCTCACGTTGAACTTCCAACGAAATATCTAAGTGCAGAAACGCGCCACGAAACTTTTCATGTCTTCGTAGCTGTAAAGAGTCACTTATGAGAAAAGTTCTTATCGTATGCGAGCTTACATCGCAATCCTTGAGATTAAGTGCAAGTTGTTCGTGAGCATCCTCTTAGCTCAGGTTAGCTGCTTTTACAGAAAAATGTTTCAGTTAAACCGAACACAGCGATGCATGAACAGAACTCACTCTATGTTGTGATTGTATGTTTAGATCGTTAAATGAATATGTTTGTTGTCGTCTATTTGGTTGCCTTTCTCTCCCGTTTCTCCCACTGCACGCCACACCGAGTCGAAAGTAGGCAATGATGTTATTATTGAATATTAAACATGCACACTGCGCATCTGGTATTTGAGTTTAGCAACGCCAGATTTGCGAGTCAAATTAAAAAGTTAAGAGGGGTCGGATTTCCACTGTGTGCACAATCTCACATTCGCCGGCAACAAATAGCGCCGACCGAGGGAGAGACGGGACAGATTCACCTCCCCAGTCACTCACTCACATGTTCGCTTTCTCTGTCCTGCCTACAGGCCAGTAGCCGCTGTAGTTCCGGAAAAGGCTATATCGTGAGTATACTCATTGTTGTCCTTTCAAGTACTCCTTTGCTGGCAAGTCTTGCACATCCACAAGATGCTTCTCTAAAACGCTCGTTCCCTTTAACATACTGCATGACTTTCATTCCGCCATTTATCGTTTGTCTGTCTTCATCATTTTATCAATAAGAATCCCTCTATTTGTCTAGGGTCGGATAAAAGTAATGTAACATGTAATAGCAATAATTCTCGATTACCAAGTGCAAATTTACCCTGATCACGAAACACACATAGCAGTGTGCGCTCGGCGGGTCGCGCGCGGCTGCTCGATATTCGGCGCGTATCGCAGCTAAATCACGAGATTTGTCGAGGCGGTGCCGCGCCGTACTACATAACATTACCTGCGCCCGTCCTGAATACTTCATGTTCTGTATTTATTTGAAATTGTAATATCTCCGCCTGATCCCTTGTTGTTTCCCTCGGCGCGAACCTTTCTCGTAAATATCGCGTAACGTATTCCCCGATTTTATGATACGATAACAGTATCATATAGTATTTCAGTCTCATGTGGACGGATTTATTCGAAATGGTTTAACATTATGCGGCCTCGCTCGATTTTACTCCCTCTTTATTTAAGGACAATCAATAAGTCGGTGTGCGTGCTTGGGATATTTGTATCCGTTTGAACGAACGTATTTCTCATAAGGTGTTATTAAGAGATATATCAATATCGCTTGTTGCTTGTTTATGGGTCTATTCTAGATATTGCATCAGGTAGGTGCGTAGCCAGTGCATGCAGGTGTCAGAAAGTTCCTTATGTGGAACAAATAGAAGCTAATTTATAATAGATCATTATCATGCGTCATTACTGCTTCCTTTACTGCTAGCTGCCATTAATTTCTTAGGGCATGAAGTTGTGATCATAAGTCTTTTTAATTGCCGTAACGACTTGACTATTTATAATTAACATGCATGGAATATTCAAGTCGATTAATTAGCCGTGTACTAATTTAAACTTTTCTCCTTTTGCAGTGTGATAGTGAAGGCGACGACGACAAGGCAAGTACTCTTATTATTTTCTATCCAGGGAACGTGCAGCTGATGCTCGAGATATTTACGAATCGCGTAAATTAATTAAACCAGTCTACAACTCCTCGGCTCTTTGAGAGTTGGAAAAGTTGAAACAGAGCGTAGGAAATAAATGTCCGTGTAATGTAAGTGGCGAAGTTGCTCGTTCCCGGTTTATTGCCGCTCGGACTGCGCCGCCGGGGATTAATCTCCAGCCGACGCTCTAACACTCCACCTGTATACAAATTGTTTTGTTAAAACACCATTTAATTGTATCATTGCCACTTTTAAAACGCAAACGCCTCATAAAACTCGTTTAAACGCTAACTGCAGTCATAACTGGCAGTAAACTAAACTAACACTGCCGGATGCTACGAAGCCTTTTACGAGAGTTGAATAATTTTGTCCAGTTTTAACCTCTTTGAATGTCTACTTTGAACCGTTGTTTATGGCAACTCCCCTATAACTAAATCATCCCGGTTCCTGTGCTATAAATTAGTTAGAAACGCCAGGCAGACACCGCGCCGGCAAATACTGGTGCTGTTACTTCGGTTGAAGGGTGACGGCGAGTTTCGCTTTGTGCCGGCGGTCCAACTGCGGAGTGCGGCGTACACGCTCTAGGGCTTCAACTAACTCGTCAACAGGTTGTGAAATGCGAGTGAAAAGCGGGTAAAGGCCGAGTTGCCGTCAGGCGCTCAGGCGTCGAGCGCTCTCCGGCGCGTGTCGAGCCAAAGGGCGCTGATTACGCCGACTCTGTTCCTTAATTACTAGATTGGCGCAGTCCCCGAGTGCCCGTAATTAAATACATTACACCCGCCTTTGGCTCAGGCGGCAGCCATCTTAACGCCACCTTCATAAATCTCACTAGTTTAACGCTTTGCGAGCAAACAATAAAAGATTACATTTCACCGTAGCGCCTCTAACGAATTCTTAATAGCCTCGGCAGTGAAATGTTTATTGTACACAATAACACTCAAAGGAATCTTAAATAATCTTATTTCAACTACATTTACCGAGAGCAAATTTGAGGAAGCAGTTCGCAGAGAAAGAGGGGGAATAAAAAGTGGACGGAAATACAATCTGCGGCAGCAGGAGTGCAAATCCAAAAGCTCTAAAGACTGATAGCATTGTTCAGGAAGACCGCGGTCGGGTGGCGGGGCTGCCCAACTCGGCCGCGTTCCCCTTAATCTAATTATCTGGCCGCTTCGCTGCCGGCTCCGGCCGAAACGCCCGCCCAGCGCCCAGCGCCCACCCCACTGCCCTCTCAATTTTCCCTCACTTCCCCACCGACAGAACGTTTAAGTATGAAAGTATTTTAAGCAATCTATCCCGCAACATTGAATGGAATTTCAGATTTTAACGAGTTTCCAACGCTTCAAGGTTTACCCCAAAATAAACGCTTTATCCAATTTATAACTTTTAAGCTTACGATAAGGACGGAATAAACTTAGCGTTCAATTTAATAGCCGTGTATCTTAGTGGGGTCCACATTATAACATCGAAGGTCGTTACATGGAATGTCGCAACATCGACAACGCTGCAGCGAAAGGTCGCTACATCGAATGGTCGCCACATCGAATAGTCGCCACATCGAAAGGTCTCTACATCGAAAGGCCGCCACATCGAATGGTCGCCACATCGAAAGGCCGCCACATCGAGAGGTCGCCACATCGAATGGTCGCCACATCGATAGACTGCCACATCGAATGTGCATTACATTGAAGGTCGCCATGTCGAATGTTTCTGTATCGTATAATGCTGTATTGAATGTTCCCTCGTCTGGTGAATGGCTCATCGGGTCATAAGGGTTCATCGGGTTATAGTTATAAAGGTTCATCGAGTCGTAAGGGTTCATCGGGTCGAATGGGTTTATTGGGTCGTAAGAGTTCATCGGTTTGTAACTTTAACTTTGATAGTGACTGTCATAGTAACTTTGATAGGTGTTTTGACAGGGGCTTTGACAGTGGCTTTGACAGTGACTTTGACAGGGACTTTGACAGTGACATTGACAGTGATTCTGACAGTGTCTTTGACATTAACTTTGACAGTCCTAAGTCGCAAGTCGCTAGTTTAGATTCAAAGTAAAAGTCACTGTCAAAGTCACAACCTAAGTCACTGTCAAAGTCCCTGTCAAAGTCACTGTCAAAGTCACTGTCAAAGCCACTGTCAAAGTCACTGTTAAAGCCACTGTCAAAGCTACTGTCAAAGCCACTGTCAAAGACACTATGAAAGTTACTATCAAAGTCACTTTCAAAGTTAAAGTTACAACCCGATGAACTCTTACGACCCAATAAACCCATTCGACCCGATGAACCCTTACGACCCAAAGAACCTTTATGACCCGATGAACCCTTTAGACCCGATGAACCATTACCTGAAGAGGAAATATTCAATACAGCATTATTCGATGCAGAAACATTCGACATGGCGACCTTCAATGTAATGCACATTCGATATGGCAGCCTTTCGATGTGGCGACTTTTCGATGTGACGACCATTCGATACGGCGGCCTTTCGATGTGGCGACCATTCGATGTGGCGGCCTTTCGATGTAGAGACCTTTCGATGTGGCGACTATTCGATGTGGCGACCATTCGATGTAGCGACCTTTCGCTGCAGCGTTGTCGATGTTGCGACATTCCATGTAACGACCTTCGATGTTATAATGTGGACCCATCTTAGTGTACTAACTTGTAGTTGGCCTTTGGCAAATTGCAAATAAATTATAGTGCAATAAACGCTTCTCATCACCACGACTACAATTAATAAATAAATACTAATGTGCGTACAATAGATTAAAATAATTTACGCCACCCACGACTGTATAATCTACGTCGACTAAACGTATCAATAAACATGAAATTAATTGCAAGTGTACATTAGTTTTGGCATGTCTTACACAAGTTGTTTAATTGACTCTGTAATTCGGTTGGCGGAATGTTTTGATGATCCGTCTTAATGTTAAGCTTAATCGAATTGGAAGTTGAGTGGCACAATAATGCCGGTAAATGGATATCTGAGGAGGAAATCAGTCTCGGCTGCGCTGTTGCCGTAGTCGATTAATTAAATTATCCCGAGGGAGAAGACGGAGCAAGCGGGTCGAACAAGGATTCCGACTTGCAAACAAAAGCCGGCTCCGATATCTCACAGTAGTAATAATACCCGGCCATCTACGGGCATAGTTGTCATGCGGCGAAAGGACAACTGCCTCGGTGAACTATACATTCGAACACCCGGATTAAACAAGGTCGGATCATCAATTCAGTGCCACCCTTCACGCTTTAAATTGACCATAAATACCGTCTTGTCAACGTATTTATTTATACTTGTTAATATTAATAAACGAGTACGTGGAAGTGGCACAGATGTAAGGTCACGAGTTCATATGTCGTCCTCGTTCACCGTATTTCTCTTGAAATGGGATATCAGGTTTGTAGGCTGCACAAAACCCGATTATCGCAGGTGAGCAGTGCACTGCCTCCCTCGCCCTCCTCGGTTGACAATGTTCACTAGTTTCCCGCAACCAGAGCACTACTAACTCGATCCGATTCCACTCGGGCTATTTGCACTCCGGGCTCAATTATACCTCCACTTTGATATGCAAATCCAGTCGCTTTCGGCTAATTACGTAGACGCTACCACAGTACTGTTGCAGACAGCAACTTGCCTGCGCCGCTTCCCACTTCATACTATCTTGTTGTCTACTACGAAGATATTAACCTGTCTTCACGAATATCATAATAAATTGAAACGCTATTTGAATTTTAAAGCTTGCTGCAGCGAAGATTGCTCGATACAAAGCAACTCTGTCAACATTCCGCTTTGTTGCAAGTTAGCATGTTGAAAATTGAAGTAGTTCTGGGAAAATAGCGGGAGTTATGATGATATGACTAACAGCTTCGGTACGAATCTCTGCAAACTCCCCTGGCTCGGTAACTCTGTTATTAACTTAGCAGTAACGGGAGTCAGCAACTAGCTAGTGCAAGCATTGGACTAGCCCCCACTGTGTTGGTAAAGTCCGCTTGCACAAACAATTGCTTACCTGACTAAACCTTTGCTGTTCCCGGAATGTTATCAACTGCACCCTGGCTGATCTTTGTGAGACTAAATTGACGTGGAGACGTTTTATTATCTAGCAGAATACAGGCATCGGTGTAAACAGGCTTTGCTGGTACTGTGTGGTCTAACCACAGCGCTGGCCAGTCCAGTGGGACGTGCACTCGTAACTTACCGCTTACGGGCAAGCAACTTGCATGCTTGCATTATTTATTGATCTCGCTTGCAGCTATAAACATCCACATGCACGTGGCGTAATAACACCTGCTTCCTTGCGACCTGAATAAGTTATCTCCGCGACACGAATTCTTCTATCAAATTAAGAATTACCTACTGCTCATAATATTTCACACCACCTTTTAAAAATCCTTCATTTTTCCACCGGTAAAGGTAAATTAAATTAATGAAGCACTTTATTTGCATGCCATGATACTCGCCAGTTAAAATTACTACATTGTGTGGTAATACAGCCATTAGCAGGTACAGTGGCATTTATCTGAAATTATTACTGCGATAATGGAATTGTCATTCGTACGATTTCAATATTAAATGCTAATTTAACTTGAAAATTTATTGTCGAGTAAAGCAATAATTAATACGTGACCTGGGTTTATCCATTACGCTCTAGGGTTCGCAATCGTGAATATAAATTTTCCTTGTTGCAATCCGATCACGTAATTTTATATAATACCTTAATTTAAAAGGTTCTTTGTAATCGCATCTCAGTCATCTTTAAAATACTTATTGGCAGAACTGTGAACAGCGGGATCGGATAAAGTTGACATAGTGCTTTTGTTCATTGTATACCCGGCGGAGTAATGTAGGTAGCGTGTTGTAGGTCATCATCATTCATCAGGTGGCATATCACTTCTGGTCGATTAGTCCGGGGGCGCACAATCTGTGCGCGGGGCGGGGGCGGCGGGGGGCGTATTAATAAGCTCATGAATACTGATCGCCTGCCACACGCCGGCTTCTTCGCTATTTCATGCTAAACTTACTCAAATATTCAACATAGCTTATTGATATACGTAGAGCCAGCTCTAGGTTTCCATGACAAGACTAAATAAATAGTTCGCCACGCGTCAAAAAATATGCAAAGTTTGTTTAATATTTACTCGCTCGAATATACTCTCGCCTGTTATACCAACGCCAGTTAATTTTCAGCGAACGATGAAATCAAATCAAAATATTTTCAAATAACTCAAATTATAATTAAAGGCAAATGGAATCGCTTTGAATAAAATATTTCCTGAGGCGGCGCTGGTGGGCAACTCCTGGCAGGATTTACCTTACGCAAACCTGCCTCGGTTAATTGAAAGAGCTTCTTTCGTTTGGTGTAATATTTTATGCCACGAAGTCTTTCTTGCTCGCAGCTCGCTCGCGGTCCCGCTCCGACACCGCACCAGCCCCCTTAGCGCCCTCTCGCTTCACGGCGCTTACGACCTTTGTAAATCTCATTTGGAACCAACAAGAAAATAATTTAATCTACTCCACGGAATCGGAATATAAATTTGTTTTCAACATTATCTTAATCGCTACCTCTATTTTATCATTTTGAGGCGTGGGCTTATTTCTAAGAAGGAATTCTTTTTACTTTCATTTTCTTTGAGAAAGAAAAATGTATTTGCAAAGACAACTTCCATCAGCAATTATGATTGAAACTTTTACAGTCAGCGTTTTATTAAAATTCCTTTATATTTTTTGGTCCGTCTCGGTCGGATGTTATCGTTTGAGGTAATTAGTATTATTAGGCGGAGTAATGTTCGTGGCGAGGGCGTGTAATAATAATTAGCGTGAAGTCGGAGGGTCGATTACAGAGTCGGGGTTCCTACAACTAGACATGTGCGCCGATGATAAAATGATCGGCGGCGGCGTCCGGTCGAAAAAAGACCGGCGGCGGCGGCGTAATCGGCGTGAAATCGGCGTGGGTATAAATTTAATATTTTTAAGCAAAAAAATCCCAAATAACCACACTTTTTGTGCTGAAACTGTTGAACGTTTTGAAAAAAAAATTAAGACTGGAAAGTCAGCACTTATTACATAGTAAAATCGACGAAATACGTTAAGATTCCTTAATTTGATCAGGAGTTTTATGTGTTTACTAATAATTTTAGAAAAATATTAGCACTTGATTCTCCTGGTTCGCGTAAGAAACCATCGTCAAGTAGGCCTTTGTAATCATCCTAAGGTTATTCCGGTTCATTGATAGTATCACGGAAGTATACGTCTGGGAGAATCCCCGTATCAGCAGCTTAGAGTGTGTTAGGCCTGCTGATCTCTTCCAGAGCTCTTGGGCTCGCTGATTCACCCATATGTTTAGGACTCTCCGAGGTGCAGGCTTATTGTTGCCTAGGTTGGGCTCCGGCCCCACAGATCGTGACCGGAGGCCTTCTCAGCCAGTTCGTCTGCTGTCTCATTTCCTCCTATGTTTGCGTGACCTGGGACCCAGCCCAAAATCACATAATTTCGGGTGCCAAGATGGTTCAGGAGCGCAATGGTCTCCATGGTCAGCTTGAAACACACGTTATCGGATTGTAATGTCTTTAGCGCGCTAATGAGTATCCTTTTGCCTTCGTATTTCAGGCTGAGATGCACAGATTCAATGATAGCGTACATCTCAGCCTGGAAGACGGTTGCGAATGTTCCCAGGCTAATATACCCGGTGTCCTTGGGTTTCTGACAGAACACTCCAGAGCCAGCACTTCCCTCTCTCCTGGACCCATCCGTGAACCCATACTAGTTCAGCCTTCCTGAAAATGGGAGGAATAGTGTCTTCCTTCAATTCAACCCTTTCGGGTATTATAACTTTGAAGAACCTCACAAAGTTATGTGTTAACGTCATCGCATCAGATGACATTGTCATGAGCGGAATATTCATGACACTATCCCTCAGGTTTCTCATGACACTCGAGTGTCAGCTCTCCCTTCCCATCTCAATCGCTCTAACCATGGACGATCTAGCTTCTTTCTGCACAAAAATGTGTAGTGTCGGCAGGTTAAGCAGCGCCTCCATGGCCAAAGTGGGCATCGAGGATATGGCCCCAGTTATTATCAAGCAAGCAAGTCTCTGCAGTCCATTTAGGGTATTGATGTAGGTGGTCATGGACATCTTCTTTGCCCATATTACCCAGCCGTAGGTGATCATAGGCCTCACCACGGCGGTGTACAGCCACATCGTGTATTTTGGCTTAATACCCCATCTGGAACCTGCCATGCGACAGCTTGTGCCTAGCGCAGACTTTGTTTTCTTGACCGTCTTGTCTATGCGTTTGTTCCATGTGAGAGTATGGTCCATGTGCATGCCCAGGTATTTAACCACATATGAAAATTCTACCGTTCTGTTGAAGAGTGTGGGAGGCCGCAGTCCTTCCAAATTCCTCCTCCTCGTGAACGGAACTATAACGGTTTTGCCGGCATTAAGCGAAAGTCGGTTTTCCTTGCACCACCGTTAAACAATCCTTAGAGCATTCTGCATGAGATCTGACATCATATAGGGGCTCTGCCCACAATATGAATGACTAGGTCGTCGGCGTACCCTTGCGTGGGAAGGTTAGCCGAGTTCAGCTCGTTGAGCAGACAGTCCACTCCAATCGACCAGAGCAGGGAGAACAGGACACCTTCCTGAGGGCAGCCGCTGTTCACCCTGACTTCAATAGTCGTGCCCATGAGGTCCGTTTTGACTGTCCTTGTAGTCAGCATGCCATAATCTTAGTAAACAAAGTTATTTTAATACATTATTCCGCCAATCAAAGGACTTCCGATACAAATTATATTATAAAAGTCACATTTAAGTCCACGCCGATTTCACGCCGGTCTATCCATCGGCGGCGGCGGCGTGACCGAAATCGTCGGCGGCGGCGGCGCGGCGGCGCGGCGCACACGTCTACCTACAACCTGCCTACATGAGCCGCAATAAATCGCGGGCGCGCGCGCCGCGGCGGCCTGTGGCAGTGTGGCACGCGAGATAAGGGTCACCGCAGCACCATTAAGTGCTACATTGTCACAGTTTCGCCGATCTACTATAAACTGAACCCCACGCCGAGCGCCGCCGCCGCCCACGGGCCCGCAACACGGTTTATAACTTCTCGCACCTACTAACCGCCACTTAACCCTCAACTCTACTCATACTCCTCTCCACCCTTCCGTTAGCTAGTTTAACCAAACTTTTATAAAGTGCCAGCGTAATTATAATAAACTGCATAACTACGTGATTAACATAATGTTTCCAGAATGTTCCACTTTTGTCTTGTAAACGAGCATAAAGTGAAAGAACAAATTGCGAGTTTCCCCAGTATTTTCCTCGCTCGGAAAAATATATGTTTTATTAAAGCTCGGCATTTCCGAGAGCGAGGCAACCCTCGGGGTGGGGTGGCGCTGTGGGGTGAGTTGGCGCGCCAGTGTATAACAGACAGTAGAGGGATATAAAACATATTTACGCGCCTATAAAGTACTCTCGTACGCTCGCTCTCCACCATTTTCTTTTGTTCCTCGCTCGAAGCCAATGATAATGCTTTCTCCCGTTCGGTTAAACTTATTTCTCTTCCGTCTTATCTGGCTTTTCTTCGTCACTTTTATTTATAACCGAAGTGGTGAAATGTAACAACCTGAAATAAACGTTCTTCGCCGCTGTTCCTCTTCTAGCAGTCTCTTGCTTTTCAATTTGTATAAAGTCTCCTGTCAACGGATGTCGTGTGAATTGTCGTCGATAAATGTCTTCTTTGTCGATTTATTCCAATTCTATAAAGCTCGTTTTGCTATTTATTCCTCACGAAGTGTGAACTCTGTCTTTTGAAACAATGGTATAACTTTTACAAATCGTACATTGTCACCCCTTAGCCGACAGCAGCTCTTAAATTTTAAATGAACGTCGCTGCTAGTTTGTGCGGAAAAGTGGGATCGTGTGATCGTATCCTATTAAAGTCAGCGAACAGAAAGTGAAGGACGTTCTTGACGCTATTCAGAGCGACTAGAACGGAAGCCAGAGCGTTAACAGCAAAGCGAGGAGCGTCTTAATCTTGCGCGACAGTACGGCTCTGAGCAGAAACCCCTTGCGTAGGTGAGAGGGTGTAATAACAAGAGTTCCCCCCGCCCCCGGCCGGCGCCCCAGTCGTCGCCCGCAGGCTTACCCGCTCGCAAACTTCTACGGAGATTCGTATTACTCTGTCGTGCTCGACTCCAACCGGCTTGACTTGGATAAGTCCCGACCGGCGCCGATGGAAACAGAACCTTAAACACACCCGCTTATAACTCCAACCGTGCTCTACGCTCGAACCCTACCTTTGTTTTTGATACCAAACATTTAGCTGTTTGTATGGTTAGGGAAATGTTTACTAACTCGACGCTTTGTACATGATACGGAAATAAGTTTTACGGGGAAATATTATGGATATGTGTAATATGATATGTCGGTTTTGCTGTCGCGTGTTCGTCAACGAGCCGTGTTGTGTTTTGTTGTAGAAAAGCTCTGCAAATGACACAAAACATGAAAGCTAAAAACATTGTAGGCACTTTCCGAGCGTGTAGGACAAAGGCACGTCGTCAAAGGGCCGTAATTATCCGTAGGCGGGCGAGTGTTAGCACTCGACGCCGAGGTCGAGATATCTCTCGACGGATCAGCAGCTCACTCGGGATGCACTCTGCGATTCCGTTTGTCACTGCACACTGCACACTGCACATGCACCCGGCTGCGGTCTGCTCTCGCTCTGATAAACGCATGTCAACGTGCCTTGAATACGGAGCGCATTTAGCCACCACGGTTACCAGAACTACTGACGGTAGATTTGCCAGTCTATGATTTATAAGCTCTACTGCAATTGTTGAGACATCTAGTTTAAAGATTAAGCTATAAATTTCAGCTCCTATTTAGGATTTATCTCAATTTTAATCATAGTTTATAGTGGCAGTACGCACACTATGCGACACGCAGATAAGCCGGGCTATTTGCACGTCGTCGTGACCCGACCGGCCGTACGGCTGTAATTAGCCGGCCGCAAACTCCGCTGGAATGCACACCACCCCATCCCACCAGCCACAGACCAATCAGCTCACAGGCACACTGACCGATAGATTTAACAATGGTTTATTTGCCAAAATGGGCGGATGGAATCTGGTACACAAATTCCCTGAACTTTCCCACTTTCCAATCAAACGTATACAGAATACAGAAATATTAACGTATGTACTACGAACTAACTTTTGATTTACACATCAACAAAAGCTAGGTTTCAGCATTCACAATAATGTCAGGAAAAGTTTACAAAAGCCTCTGTTCGTAGAATATTTCCAGGCTCTGACATATTCCAAAAGATTGGTAGCACACTAATTTCATTTGTATAACCTCGTACGTATCATGAATAGAAGGGGAAGGCCTGATGACCTATATTACAGGTTTCTCTAAACTTAGTTTAGGCATCAGCCCTCCACAAAAGAATTGTATCACGATTTAATGTACATGTTAAATTTGTAAACATTTTGTGGTGTGGAAATAAATATATTTTTGTTTTGTTTGTTTTGTTGTCTGAGTGTGGGTCACAAATTAACAGATCTGTGTCGTCTATCCGACCGATACAGTTGCCCTGCATAATTTATCCTAGTCCTGACTCTCGGCGGTCGACCCGACGGGAATTAGCTGCTTTTGTTTCGTCCACTCTAATGGCGTGTTTCCGAGCCAGGTGTACGTAAGTGCGAACTTGTTGGCGAGAGCTGCCCACTGATTACTTCTCCACTTCCGATTGCCACTTTCTTACTTTCGATTGGTTTCAGAAACACCCTTCGTTCGCTCCCGTTAATGGGGATTGCTCTTTCCGAGAGCTTTTCGTCTTCGCTTTGAATTTTTTGCGGAATTGTTTTTTGGTTCCATTTGTTTCTCTTTTAACAACAAAAAGATAATGCTTCTGGTTTATTTCAATCATAAAGCTCCAAAGTGTGTAACGTAAAATTAATTTCAGTTTCAAAACACACGTAACCACATTTCAAAAACTTTCAGCGACACGCTGTTTAAAAGTCGTAAAATATTATATCAAGTATCATGAGTGGAGCGAGCATCCGTCCGCCTGACGAAGATAAGACTTTTAACGGCTCAAGTTTCAGCGCTGTTATTTATGTCGTAAATAGCTCCACATCGTTAGTGGTGGGAGAAAACAAGGGAAACGAGCAAAGTGATAAAGCGAAGGCACGCAGCACTCCTTGCTAGCTACTCTCATTAATATTTCAGCCCCGCGCCAACAGCCAATTTATAAATTCCCTCTAGAGAAGCATTTCGCGGAATTATTGTAAAGTAATCAAAGTTGGGCGACCCGTTGAGAGTCGAGGGGGTTGACAGGTGTTTAAATATACGCGTAACCGCTTCCCCCACGCCGGGATTCACCGTATTACATCCGCGTTGGCGGCAGTCGCGCGTGCGAGTCTCTCGACTTGCCATTAATTGCTCGTTGCAACGCGACCAGCATACTCGCTCGCTACCTCCCACCGACACACTAGCTACTCGAGTGCACTAACTTGCATTGTAGACTCTACGTGTACCTGCTCTTCGACTCTCAATGCGTATACTAGGTGTATATTTAAACACTAGTTTAAGATGAGTGACGCGAGCTTATTAGCTCGTGATAGGTCATGGGCTCATGGCAAATGGCGGTAATAGTCCGTGGCCTGTGTGATGTGTCAGGCACACGTCTGCCAGCACTCGGAGCTTCGTCTAATTGGCTATCACCGCACGTCGTGCACTCCGTCCGCAGCCAGTCGGCTGTCACTTGCCCTTTGTCATAATAAATAAGTAATTTGTCTGGCAACACACTCCAGCCTCCCCCATATGTTTATTCTCTAGCACCGTGTCACCACACTAGACGATAAATTGACTGAGGCCATTTTCTTGTTGAAACTTGAAACGTGTAAATGTTGTGCTAATTTTATTCGTCGCAGCAAATTTTCAACATGAAAAGGAATACCAACATAATGCACCAATGTTTTCATGTTATGTAAATACATTCAAATTTTACAGCGCTAAACTGCAATACAGTGTACAAAATGTGAATTTACCAACAAAATGTAATTAAGCTGAGTGGCGGTCTCACTTCAAAGCCATAGAGATGAGGAGCATAACGAGAGCGGTTGCTCTAATTCAATTAGGATTCAAAACGTATAAAGAAATTAAAATGAGCTTTTAATGGGTATCAGAGAGCGGAACCGGTCCGGGGCGGGCGGCACGGCGGCGGCGGCGCGCGCGATCGTGTAATATCGCCAGTGAACATTCTCGCGAGCTCATTTAAGCGGTTTTTGTCCTCGCCTCGTGTTTATCTTATTACCCCGCTGCTATTGAACCGGGCTAACGTCGCCCGATCGCTTACGTTCGCCACCGTCGCCACCGCACCGTGGCGAATTGCCGTGAGACCGTTCTGCTTCACGTTTGTTTGAATAAACTATTTCACTTTAACGGGATCTCTATCTTTTTTACTTTTAACTGTGGTTGTCATCAACGTAACCCTTAATACTAAATCATTTCCCTGACAGCTCTAACAAAATAATGTTAAAAGTTTTATAAAATGAATAGAACGCTTCTCTTAATTAGATAAAAGTTTAGAACATAAATTTTCAAAGCTGCTTTTCGTCAACTCATAATAAAATGAAAGGGAATTCTTCCTGAAGCCGGCGCGATAAATAAGTTCTGTTATCGACGCCGACACGCTGCTATCGCCCCATCTTACTCGACACCCACGCCTACTGAGCGCGGGCTATTTTGACCACGATTGCCGTTTAAACTAATTTATCACTCGGAAAATATTAATCTTCTACTAATAGTACGATTTGAGATTCAAATTGTGATTAATAGAACTATTAACAGCTCTACATCAATTTTAAATTGTAATCTTGCTTTACACCCTATCGTAAACCGAACGTGAATAACGCGCAAGAAGACAGATCATTATTTTATATGGACCCTAAAGTACTATTCTATGGCACTTTAGCGTTCGTCGTGTCGGATTATTCCCCTCTTTACGCCGTCGAGAGAGATGCGTCAACCACTTTGTTGTTTTATACTTCGTCTCGCAGCGACTTTATGCGCCGGCTCATTGCTCTTCGCCGTTTCGCTTAGTTTCCCTTCTCTATTTTCGACTCACGTTACTATGTAAATTTATTTCGAAACTAGCAAGCAATAAGCTAGCGTGAACCTCAGAAGGCATGTCACTTTACATTTTTCGGAACGGTTCATTAGCTTTTCAAACTGCTCGTAACGAATTATGCAAATCCTTGTCTTTATTAATTGCCGCCGGTAAGTATTCTATTGCGTGTAACAGATACGTGTCGTATTCACAAGGCGTGAAAGCAAATACATGAATGATTTACATTGTTACCTTTAACAATAAAACGTGGAGGAAAAACGCTAAACCCAATTATGAGCTGTGTAATCTGGAGATGAGCCCATAAACGGAACAATTCGTTGGAGTTGGAGCTTTCGGCCCTAACCGCGGTGATTACGGGAAGGCGTAATAACCCGCGCGGGCCGACCTCTCGACGCAACTCTACAAACGCCGAAACAAACTACATTTTTATACGGAGAGCAAACAAAATGAGTTAGCGGTGCCGCTGCGTCGCTGTCCCTTGTATTCCTAGCGAGCGAGCTTGAAAATTCACTTTAATACCTTTGTTCTACAGCTTGCGCTTTACAGCTCTCATGTTTCACGGGAATATTTTCCGGGTTCAGCTTTATTTTATGTGTGAATATTTTACGCTTCATTTCTCGCTTCACGTAGATTAGCGTTAAAATGTTTTACTTTTCAATTCTAACGTGTACTCGTTATTTACACCTGAATAACCCCTGTTTATATAATCAACAACGTTGCTTATCTACACTTAATCCGGATAAAAGTGGTAAGTGGTTCGGTTTTATCTAAATCAATGTAATTTTCTTTATCTCGGCATTTCATGCGGTATAAATCTTTTAAACGGTTTGATTAAATCGGCCCGTGTCAAGCTGTCAGCTGTAGCCTAAGGAAGGGTTGGGTCGGTCACTAAACGACTCTTCAGTGCGGAGGGTACATAAAGTTGAGATAGAGCAAGCGCCGGCCCCGGTCATAAGTCAGCTGATAAATTCGACTCGCCAACCGACCGTGTTTTCCGCCTCCATTACGTCGCCACTTTTATGTGACAAAGATCAATCACTTAATTTGTAGAGAACACCGTTTATTTCATTTTATTACGCCGCCGTGTTTTATCACTTCATTTACGTTTTATTTGCCATTAAGTATAAAATTAATTCGCATCGTAGAGAGAGAAATAAATTCGTTGGAACAGATTTTAGCATGAAAAGGCCATGATCGCTCTTATTGTAAAATTAAATAAAATAGGTGGAATTCTACCGGTGGAGTTTATTCATTACAATCCGTCGCGCGAGGGCGGCGGGGCGGGCGCGCGTTGGGCGGAAGGGGGAACCACCCTCTCCGCTCAGTTTATGGATATAACCTCGACAAAATACCCCTAAAATTGCACTGTTTTTATTACGTTCTCTCTTTATCTCTTTCGGTTTGTTGCTCCTTTTTTACGGCGGTATTATTTTATTAGCGAACTCTGGGTACATAATAATAACAACATGAACTCAAATGCCGTTTAAAGTTATTGTTGAATCAGATTGTTTCTACACGCCAGCAAACTTTTCTTTCTTTTGCAAATACCTATCCTAATTTGGATACTAACTAATGTTACTTATTTAGTTGAAGTTGTATTAGGCGGTTAAAAACTCTGACACCAGGGTTGATCGGGTCGTTGAACAACTCGGTGTCCTACTCGAAAAGAAGTTCCTCTCATTTTTTTTTTACCAAACTTAATTTAATTAAAAGTTATTAATTGACATAAAACAGTAACTCTACTTTTCCTACTGCGCCTGCGCATCAGATTGATTAGAGTGAATTTGAGTGTAAAAAATTGTGTGAGATTTTAACGATTTCAGCTATGTGATGTAAAACACGACTAAAATTTTTAGACGTAGATGAATGAAACTTGGCAGAGGCTAGTTACATTTACATAATGAACGCCTAATCATCGCCGTAGCTCAAACTAAAACCGTTTGTGATGACACATTGAAATATCTTATGCGATTTTTCTGTATCATTAAATAAAAACATTGTTTAGATGCCAAATAGTTCGCGAGAGCGATAAAACAAACCGGCTGGCAAGTGACCAAGTCGTCTGAAGTCGCGCTGCGCGACACGAATGGATGGGCCCGCGATTTGCGACGCGAGCTGCGACTACACCGCGCGCCGTGCGCCGTACGCCGTGCTCGACGCATCGCTGCAGCGTCTCGTTGCTCGCAAGCTTAGCGTACATTTGCACGAATACGATTTAAATGGAGCCGCCAGATAGCAATTACACTCCCTTTGAACGTGCGGAATGCACCATGTATGACATCCAATTCAATTTTGCTCACAAAGCTAACGTCGAAATTCTCTTTCTCTTTGACCAAACCCTCTTATGCAACAACGCTTTGTTGCCGGATTGTTCGAGACCGGGCCACCTGCTAACAATGTTCAAACGTTATTTGAATACGAGCAATTTTATTGCATAGAAACTGTACGCGAAGCATTGCTCACGTATCGAGTTTAAATATGCAGTAATTAGGTTTGGTTTACTAAACTAATTATGCATGAGCATGATGTTTACGATTTGTTAGTATATCGTTTTATTTGTACATTTACGTGGGCTTTTGCATAATTGATGTGATATGATGGAATTAATATGTGATTGTTGAATGTTTGATGTGTGTGTTGGCACGAGGCGGGTCGCGGGCGGGGCGGGTGTGATTGAGCGAGTGTCATGTGCCAGATAGCTCGCGTGTCGGCGGGCTGATCGCGCTGCGCTGGCGCAGGGGTACATTAGCGCTGCCACTTGGCACCTGACAGACACATTCCGCGGAATTTTCGAAAGTGTCCACCTGGCCGTGGGCGTGCGCATCCTAAACATCCCGCTTTGATCTCGGACGCGGTGCCAAATGATAAATCAATAATAAACGAGTAAAAGAGATACATTGAAGCGCAATTAGCCAGGTACCTTTTGATGCTCTTGTTCTACCTTGTTGGAGGTTGCATGTATTAGCGCTGGCTGACTACCATAGCAAACCTAATCTGTCGCATGTAAATGAGACGTTGTCACTTTATCAACAGGAGAATAAAATGGTGTGCTACTTATAATCCACTGTGTTTATATAACTCCAAGTATCTATTCAATCAATAGATATTTGAGGAGAAAGGATAAATAGGCTAACGTAAACTAAACTGTGTTAGCTATTATTATTTATGTTGTGTTTTGTAATGACTAATTTCTTTTGTTTTCGTTTTGTTTTATGCTGTTACTGTATAATGACAAATGGTCATTCATGATCAACACTGTAGTTGTACGTAGGCTCATAAAGCTACATGCTTAAACTATTAGGGTGTATGCACACTGAATATTGTAAAGGTGCATGCACATGAGTTTTAAGGTTTGTACACATGCCACAGATTAAGGGGGCGTGTTGGAGGTTGCATGTATTAGCGCTGGCTGACTACCATAGCAAACCTAATCTGTCGCATGTAGATGAGACGTTGTCCCTTTATCAACAAGAGAATAAAATGGTGTGCTACTTATAATCCACTGTGTTTATATAACTCCACGGACCTATTTAATCAATATACCTGTGCCATCTTTAATTAAGAAACGCGAATATCCAATGGGTTTGATTTGTTATTATGTAAGCTGTGTAAACAAACAATCCGTATTCTGCAATTGACTCTGCGATCATTTGTGAATTTTGTATGAGGAGGTTAAGTCGGGTTAATTAATTTACGGGTAGCGAGGTGAGGCTCGATTAGCGGAATAAATTGGGCTTGCGGGCGGAGCGGTGTGCGACGGCGGCGGCGGCGGCGGGGGCGCAATCCCCGCGCGTAAACAGCGCCGACAACAAAGCGCTCGAGATCGCCCCCCGCGCGAAAGGCGAGCTTAATGCTCTCTCATTATTTATTCACATCTATAACGAGATTGTCAGTGCTCCCCCGCTACTCTGCACTCGCTTATTTGTCTCGCTACTCCCGCCGTTCGTCGCCATATTTACTCTCACTCGCTCTTTTTTGCTCGAATAATTCTCTTTTTGTGCACGAGTTATAAAGCTATTACGGTTTCCTTTTAAGTTCTCTCCCTACAATATTACCAACAACAGTCGAGCTTTGCACTCTCCGGCGACATTACGACATCTCTCTCTCGAACAGTATTTTTATTGAAATATTTTCTCCCTCTTCGATCTGAACGTCTGCTTTATTTGCATACATAGCATCTTGAACTTTATTCGGTTCAGTTGCATTCAAACGGTGTATTCTTCTAAAAATGTTGTGCGATATCTCTTTGAGAATATATCTTTATTCAAATATATCTTTCTTTTATTTGATACCGGTAATAGAATAATGGGTATTTTAAAATTTCGTTTGATGTTCGTCAACCGTAGCCTGTTAGAGTTTTTTTTTTCTACAGTCGATTTTATGTCCTGAAAGCCATAATCAAAACTATAAAATTTTGCATTCTTGCTGCGGTCGTCCACAACTGAATCTGGCACGCGCACACTCATATGTAGTAAACACAAATTTGCGCATACTAAACATAGAATAAATTCGCGGTACGCCCACAGAAACATGCGGAAACAACGTTACACTTGAGAATTTTTATTCAAAAGATATGAAAAGCGGTGGAGCACTTGCAAACGGGTAGATAATGCCGGCATACTCGGCGCAGTCGTTGAAAATTTTATGTCGCCTCTCGCTGCATCGTCGACTGCATCTCCCCCCGCATCCGTAATTCCACACCCTCTTTAGTGCTGTCACTATCGGTGTACATTTTGCGGCATCCAGCCACCGACAGTCACATGCAATTTAAATATGCTGGATTTAAATAAACTTGCTTTTAAACTTTAGTACTTTCATGTTTGTTTATGCGATGTTTGAGCACATACTTAATCATAACACGATTTATGTTGCGATACATGCGATTTCCTAGAATTCCAGTAGTAGCGGAGGTAGTGTAGTGTAGAGCTTGCATTGTAGTCGGCAGTGCTCGGAGCGAGATTACTCCAGCTTTAGAGAGATCCGGAGCAGCGGGCGCCCCTTTGTGCTGTTGACGCTTCACCGTTTTCCGCTTTCCCTCGCTCCTTTGCCGCAAATCCCCGCCCGTTCGAGTTCTTGCGATGACATTTTTCTGCAACCATTTTCTACCCACTTAGGATTTTACCAACTTAACTTCAGGTGTGATTTTATGCTCACCGCGTCCAACCCTGGCTATTAACCGTGTCCTCAGCCACGAAGAAGACACTAACCTCCGGGTTTGTCCTCATTACAATTCAAACAACGCACATACGAGTCATTCATACATTTGTATGGGCAGCGCATTAGACGTTGTCGCCTTTTGTTAAGGCGTCGTCCATTCTCAAGTATCACTTTCAAATTTTTTACACACGCTTTCTCTTTTAAGGCGTATAACATCCTGCATATATGATGTCAGCGCAGAACTCAATATTGGCGCCAACAAAGTAAACGTTGTCAATAAATAACAATCGAGATACCGGAACCGGATTCATAAATTGTAAATATTTTTTGCGTGAAAATCACATTTATACGAGAATGAAATACAAAAACACAGTTGAACAATACTCTCGCCGCAAATTGAATGAGGCTCGAAATAAATCCCGCGGTCGCTGTCTGATTCCCAATAGCTCCCGCTCCCGTTCGCGGCTCACCCCTGTTTGTCGTTGTTCGCAATTCAACCGGAAAAAATATCCACGCATCATGGAGACGCGTGGCCTGAATCCCCACCCCAACCAGATCATATGCACGCACTTACCGTACCAGAGCATAAAAACCTATTCCATCTACCTATACCTGTAGGTGTAATAACACAGGCCTACAATGGTTTTCCCCTTTAATATCTAAATACCGTTTCCGATAGATTATGATACACTGATTATGGGAAAAATAGTAAAAAAAATCCATCACGTCAGTTTTTTTTTTAATTCCAAGACTTATATTTTGCTTAAAATCGCCCGGAGAGTTCAGTAAAAAAATAATTAAAAAATAACCAACGGGTAAAATCTAGATGTTACTACATTTAATGAATCTATTGGTATAATTAATATAATTTCCATTCATGATGTGTTAATCACTACATGATTAGTATGAGAAATATGTCTTTGTTACTCTAAAAATGGGTAATTTTAGGCTCGCTTACTAATGGTCCTATTATTAAGAGATAAATAGATTGTTAAGTACCTTTTTGTATCAGTCATTAGAAGAGGGTAAATGATGGTTATTATAATGATTTTAAGTATTAAATACCCACAAAATATTAAAAATATTACAATGGCTTTACGCACTACATACACGACGTAAACTTAAAAATGTCTTTACGATATTGTTTAAATTTTTCCGATAGTTTTTGTTATATTTGTGGTAAATTTATGCCGGTAAAACAAAGAGCAATCATAACCGACTTCGTAAAGAATGTTTACTACATGTATTTTAATCGTGCCATCAGCAATTAATGAAGAATGAAAATATCGATGAAAATCTTTCACACATTGAGCTTGCAGCATAAAAATCTTTTAAAGAGGTTGTGAAAAATTTCTTAGGAAACAGAATAAGCCCTGACTATAAAGACATAGTGGCCAAATTGATTACAAATTTCGGATTGATGGGCTGTTCTAAGAGCATTAAACTTCATTTTCTGAATTCGCACATTGACTACTTCCCAAAAAATTTAGGAGCCGTTAGCGAAGAACATGGAGAAAGATTTCATCAGTACTTGAAGGACATGGAAAAGAGGTATCAGGGAAGATAAAATACTAGCATATTGGCGGACTACTGTTGGCTCCTGAAGCGAGATGAGCCAAACCGAAAATTTAAGAGAAAATCGCAAAATAGAAGCTTCGCAGAAAAAAGGACAAGATTTCACAAAGATGAATTACATGTTTTCGAAATAAGCACTTATTTATAAAACGTATTTTGATATTTATTTACTTTTTTACTAATTGCTTTCAAATAAATATATTTTTTTGTAAATAAGGGTATTTTTTCTTGAAAATTTTCTTTCTTCGTCGATTATGAAAAATCTGGACGTGATGGCGAAAAACTAATTTCATATTCGTGATCAGCGTGTCAAATTTATCCAGAATCAGTCATCAGATCAAAAAGGGGAAGTTATGACTTGAAATTTGTAGGCCTGTGTAATTGTAGGAGCTAAATAATTATGCTGTTAATAAAATTATTTTATAAGTTCATATAAATAAACAGGAAAATTTAATCGGTGCTAAAACGAGCGTCGATCGTTATCGAGGGTCCGTTTCGCCCTCTCATTAGAGCTCGGGCCCGAGGGTCGGGCGCCGTAAACCACCACTCTAGTGTATCGTAAGTGTTAATTACTTTTGTCACTCCGCAGGCGAGCGGTTAACAAATCTCGTCGTTACATAATCCCACCGCCAAGTACTGTAATTTACATCGACTGACGCAACATTGTTTGTATAATAAATTATTATGCCTTGGAGCGTTCTTAACGGGCGGCTAAATCGATAAGCGTCGTTTTTATTGCATCATTAACAAGCTGCGCGAGGGGCGATTTCAATCTGCGTAATCAACGCCAGCAGCTACCGACACCGGCCAGGGAAACCTAATTGCTGCTCCAACTGTAAACTACTGCGAAATCCTGACCCAACATTCTTCGACTACATTCCTTCATTTTATAACGAATTCTTTATACTACGAAGCCCAGTTTCATTTCATTCTCCGAAAAAACCTCGCAATATTGAATCTACAGAGTGGTTTATATAACTACACTGTTTTTTCGGCAAAATAACTTCGGCAGCAATATTGGAATTGATTCAATATGATGTGATATAATTCGATATCTGTGTTGGGAATGAAATTTTCATCGGGCTTTCAATTTTTTACTCATTTTTATTGCACGGAAAGTGGAAAAACGAGTAGAGAAAAACAATCAGCGCGCTGTCGCTCGCTGGCAAATTTCCGGCTCACTGCCGTTCGGGACATTTCAATTTTACAAAATATAAACTTGCACTCCGACTGGCTAGTCACAATCAATTCATTTTAATTGTTGACCTTTCCGACGTCGTATTTATAGAACAATCCTTTTGTATTAATTCGAAACGTTCTAAATTCAACGTCGATTCAATTGAAACACGAAGATTAAGTTGCTCGGTCGTCTATTACGTTTGCAAATACTGAAGCAGCAATAAGTTGAACTAGCTGTGACATTTATAGGGTTGATATACAGCGGGCTGTACACTGGCTAATAAAGCTCAGTTGGTCAAATGCAGTTCCTCCATTAGATTCCCGGTTTAATTATGCAAATTGCTTTTAGTGTAACTGAGCCGGGGCGAGTTAGAACCTCGCCTACCAACCTACGAGGCAGCTCTTATTGTTCTACCTATACATTTATTAGCCACTTTGTCTAGACTGTTTATATTAACATTTATTGTAGGCAAATCATTACTAAAAGCATCCATAAACGTATAAAATAATAGCCATAAATCAAAGTCATATAAAACCTAGAAATAACATTTTACTTTCACTTCCTATCGGTATATCCTTTGTTGTGAAATGGCTCATTTGAATACGTGTCTAGCTACGATATTCGTACAATAAGACAGAAATCTCTGTTCATAATTCAACGTATAAATAAACGGCGTCGGTCGGTGGATCTCTGCGCTGAGCTCTTTGATCCGCGGATTTTTTGTCACTGTTTATACAAAGAGATTCATATCGGTTTAATTTCCCCTCGGTATTAGGTGAACGTTAATATTTTACGTGAGATCAGAAATTCTCGAAAAAATAATCTGTTCTCTTTGGGGAAACTCTTACAAATTGCTCTCTACATTTATAGATTTTTCTATAGAGACGGTTACGGTTACCGAAGACAAGTCGAGATTTATCTCGCTTATCCCGGGGCTCCACTGTTTCCCTCTAAAATAAGGGTCGTCTTTATTCCCGCTTTTTTTCTCCTTGCAGAATAAATGATTCCAAATTAATATTTTCTAAGGGGAAGAGCTTTTATTACATCTTTTTGTGATTCTTCATTTATTGCGGGAATGATTTATTATTTAACGTCGCAATGCCGTCATACTTTATTAAGAAAAGAACATTAGATTTGTTTTTGTGGGAATGTTTGTGAGAGTCAATTGAAATGTTTTTATTGATTATTCAAATTAATAATTTATAGCGATTGAAATTAAGATCGTTCAGAGTATATGGTTACCCTACAACGGCGCTTTAATCGCGCGATCGTAAAGCAATAAGTTATAAAAGGAATATAAATAAATCGGCTTATGGCGGCTTTACTGCTTTTCGCGAATGTGTTATTGCTGCGAACGGAATGTGCCTGTGATACACGCCGCGTTATATTGGAATCATAGATGCATGAACATAATAAATCGCTTTTCAATACACGATAATTTACAAAACGTGAAGAAATTAATCTATTTCAACTTTATGTTTTTACATAAAACCGTTATTGTAAACAAAAGATCAGAAATGAATATTGTAACATTATCAAAGTAACACGAAACACGAAAAAGTTTCCCGCCCAACAAGAACAATAAATGAAAATAAAGAAACAAACAGTATAATAATACTGACGCGCGGAATGTGGAAATCAGCTTGAGGCGTTTATTTTCCTCCAAGCCTAGAGGTAATTTTTTTGTCGACGTGTATTAGCTTCCGAAAGCCGTTTACATGTGTAGCGATAGCGAGAAATGCTCAACGAGACGGTTTGGGCGCGGTGTACACAGATTGTCGTGTAAGAGACTGGAGACAAGATCATCTATTGCTCGCCAAGATAGAGTCGAACAGACGATGTGTATGTTAGACGAGCAATGAACAGCGATGTCTGGCCCACGTGGGTCGGTGGGTCGGTGTGCGTTGGGCGGGCGGCGCGTGCGCGGTGCCGCGGGCGGGGGGCGGCCGCGCGCCGGCCGACGACCGCCGGCCGCACTACCGCCCCGGCCGTCAGGCCGACTGCACGACCGCGCCACGACACGCTACACGTCTTTGTCTCCTGTCGCGAACGCGATCCCTCGTTATTTTTGTTCCACATCAACATACATCGGATGCTTGTCTGGATTACAGTGCTCAAGGATTGCAGTGACGATACACTGGATTTTACTGTTTGTGTGTTTTGCTCGTGTGATTACAACGATAACAAAGTTTTGTGCGACCTGAAAAGTTATAACAAAGAATCATCAAAGGTTTCCGAAGTTTGTGAACATACTGGTGGTGAAGATTAACATTTAGGTGATGAGTGGATCGGTTTAGTTATGTTTTGTGTTATCATCGATTAAATTGTGGCGCTGCGTAAAAAGCGGGACAAGACAGTTACCATAGTGAGGATCAAAGATTCCCCTAAAAGCAATGCTGATGGTGGTGGTAAGAAAGAAAGCAAGAGAAAAAGTGGAAAACAAAAAAGTGATAGCAACAATCCGGTGACAGATAAGAAGGAGAAGGCTGCTGCCGCCAGGACGGATAAAGAGGGACAGAAACTCTCGCCATCCAAAGATGAACAGAACAAACAGGTAACTGTCAGCGACGCTCCAGTCGTAGATCAATTTGTCTTTGTCAAAGAAAATGCTATGGGTAACCTAGAAAAATATTCATAGATCTGTATTACATATGCCCCACAACACAAAGCAGGTATTATGTAAATCAGACGAACAGATACTGTACTCTAGTATCTTTATCTATTCCATCCATCCGCTATTCAATTTGTAGCCGGTACGAAGACAAAAGATACAATAAATTACCGGGAATAGGAGTACCGGCGCTTTAATGTTTATTACTGAAGTTGACGTGACACGAATCGTAAATATTTCCCTCGTAGCCGTGCCGGAATTAACTTGAATAACGATAAAAGTAAATTGCAATAGTATTCTCTAATTTACACAGGTTCACATTGAAAAACTAATAGAATGGTTATTGCGGCCGGTCACGATACATCCGAAACGCTAACACACGTCGCTTTGCTGCTATTACGGTACAATTTTGGTCGCACGCCGCACCGGCACGCCATTACCCACCAAATAATTATAGTTTCCAACACTCAACTGCTGGCTTTACTCTTTATTGCATATAACGAGGCTAATAATCCCCTTCTGATCGGCGATACTGGCCGGGGAACACGAGCGGTTATTAAATTCACTACGATCCAATATCGATTACAAATAATTACAGATATCATACTAATGTCTTTTAACGATCCATCTTTAGACATCACGCTATTTTGACTCGCTTAATGGACGGGCAAAGATTCAATAAAGTTGAAGGTTCTCATGTTGATAAATCAACTCGCGGTATAATTTATATGTAAATCAGTAGCTGTCTATTTCTTGCACATATTGTGCGTATAATGAGATGTTAACTTCTTAATTATGTTAATAACTTAATAAATTTATAAAACAAGCTAATTATGATTGAGTGTGTTTTAAATTAGAATAAGTATACATATATAATTATTTGCCAAATCAAAATGCGGAATCCTCTTTTAGCAGTGACGCCATCAAAGACAAACTTTAAATGCATCAACTCGAAATCACTTAACACATTTAGTATCAATTCGACAAATAGCTTATCTTGATATGAATATGTTAATTTGATTGGTTAATATGATACACGAGCGTTATTAAAATATACATGAACCGGTTCAGCTATGTAATTATGTATATTAACAATTAAGCTGATAAGAATGACCGCGTAGTTAATTTAAAAATTTATAGTCCAATTAAGTAGTTAAAGACAGGTTGAAAACAAATTTAGTGGTGTACTTATCACAAGTAATAATAATTATAGGCTTATATGTCAATAAGTGGTAGTAGTATGTAAGAAAAACCTTAATTGTTCAGCCTTGGTAGGCAAATTGGCCGGCCCGTTCATTTAACCATTAGCAGTATTATTTGAGATATTGAAAGCACAATTACGTTAATTTTGCCGTCATTATAACTGCAAAGTAGAAACAATTCATGCGTAATGTAATGACCGTAAACTGACGAGTCTTTTTACTCTCATTCTGTGACGCTTTGCTTTACAGTACTCATTGAGTTTAATGCGAGTAGTTTACTTAACTAGGTGGTAAACTTTACAATACGCCACTTTGTTTCGTGCAAACAGCTTTTGTGCTCCACAGATTGCATAAAATATTTTATCTACACTCAGTTCGTAATATTCGTTTTACAGAATCGAAAGTACGAACGTAATGAACTGCATTACGAATATACAGCCTTTAAAAAAAAACTTTCATACTACTGGCAGCTACATAAAGTAACTCGATTTCTAGTATTTGAAAAAAAATTAAACGAATTGACCCGCGTACCAAATTGTAATCTGTTCCAATTTGACACTGGCCATCAGTAAGTCGAATGAAAAAAAAAACAAGTGTCACCCGCGGCGCGACGACACTTGAAATTATGAGGACTTATTTACTATTAAATCTTTGCTTCAAATCATTTTTGGAATTAAAATTCACCGATAAATGCTATTTAATTTTAAAAGTTGTTCAGTTTTTATGAGCCTCCATTTTAACGTTTAGTTAAAAAGTTACTTAAAAAGACGTTCAGTTGGTGTTTCAGTAGATAGGCTTGCAATCGCCATAGTGCAGTGAAGAGGTTTGAATTATTTTTCATAGTTTTTCTTGTAGAGTGTAGATAAAATAGTGTATGCAACTGCAAATAATTAGGCTTTAGAATGCTCGTGTCAAACTATTATCACACTCGGCTGCGCCTCGTGTGATAAACAGACACTCTCATCCTAAAGCCTCTCATTATTAGGCAGTTGCATAAACTACTATATATTGGCAACAGACTTGCAGATTGCAGGTCTGTTGAAATGTATTTGAGTGTATTATAATACCAAGTAGTTTATAAATAGTGTTTTAAAATGTCAAGCCGTTCACGGTCCACCTGCAGTGTTCAACTGTTCAGGTTCACAAACAAGCTCTGACACAAAAGCCGAGTTTCATGCTTTTTCTCCGGCAGCTCGACAATGCTCCGCATGCATATTTGCCGATAGCCGAGCGAAATTCCCGTGACTAACAAAAACGTTTATCTCCTTTGATTTGTAGTCATCGCGGCAAACATTGTCAATGCCTGTTGGCTGTTTGCTATGCGAGCCGTCACATTCAACCGAATTCTGTATGCGGCGGCGAATCCAGGTCATGAACAAACAATGCGCGCGCTAAATATTCTGTCACAGATGCCATTTTATGTCCTCCTTGAAAGAAATATTGCTTTTCTTTATTTAGATAAAAGAAGCGTGTCTAATTTATCTAAATACTGTGAAGAAATAACGGTCTCTGTAATATCTACTTCACAAAGAGCTTTTACTTTTCCGTGCGTAACATTTTTCTCAATCAAAGTAAAATTGCCTTCGTAAATGTTCGATTTGTCTACATACATTGCTTCCAATCCGTTTATTGGCAAATCCAAACGTGAAGATTGGCAAACAGAGGCCGGCCACAAAATGTTAATAATGGAATTCTACAATAAATTACCGAAGCTGCATGAATTATTCATGAAACGAGGCGAGCTCGGCGTACACACGCGAGGTCCTGCCCCATGCCGCCGCCGTCTGTCTTTTTATAACATTCAGTGCTCACTTTGTCAGCTTAAAGAGCGCTGTATCAGAATGTTCTCCTCCCTATGTCGTTATCATTTTTGAAAGACCCTCGGAAATACATTTTGGCTTGGATTTAATAAGGCTTCCGCTCGTTCCTTCCGGCAGTTTGGAAAAATTCCGAACTACACAACTCGACTTTTGACATTCGTTTTCTGAAATGACTTCGAGACATTCTGAAAGTTCTTCCGAACTACGAGTTGTTAGTAAACTTTCCTAATGTTTACGAGTTGAACAGATAGTTTCGGGTCGCTTCTATTAAATTAGTTTTCGTTATTTATTTCGACGACAATATTTTATTTTATCTACTAAATTTTCTATCGCAGTGATAACGACGCTTTTAAACTGAAAATTTAATATAAATCTCGTCCCCCTGCGAAAGTCACTGTAGGCTATGATCGAGCCGCTGTTTGAACTTTGCTGCGAGACGAAATTTTCCTTGAATTTTAAGTCCTATCCTATTAAAAGTTTGTGGAAGTATTAGAATTTCGAATGAGGGGCGAAAAGCTATCACGGCGTTTTTTCCGGGTCTCCCTGCGTCGCCCGCGCCCGTCCCGCGCCCGCACCGCACCCGCACCGCGCCCGCGCCGTCACCGTGACGCGGGGGTCGGTGGAGGCGCCGCCACCGCCGGCCCCGGCCCCGGGCTGGGATCGCGAGATTATGCTTCGCTATCTGTTTTGAATTCGTAATTTGTGTATAATTAATTCAACAATTACCAACTTATTTCAAAGTTATTAATTGTTTCTAAACGCCCGCTCGTAGAACGAACACGAAGGCTGAAAGCTAACAACGTTTATAGCGAACTATAAAAACTGATAATGATGTTAGGAATAGTCATTTGAATTAAATTATAACTATCAGAACGTGTAACACCTCTACAAAACAAAAGAGTTTGTTCCATATTACAATCGTGTTAATATTCGTGTTTTATTTTGACAGCGTTGACTAATGCGCTCGTTTATTTTTATTGCGGTGTATTTGTGTCGCGCGTGCGGTGCGGCGGTGCGGCGTGCTCGCCCGCCGGTGGGCTCGACGAGACTATTATTACCCGCCGACACGACATCACTCATCGCGCTAATATCTCACTGATTATCTATTTTAATAATGCAACCTCGTTTTGACAACCCGCCAACTATGCTCAACACCGGTGACGGACAGCCCCCACTTTCCGCTATTTTATTTATTCTCTATTTACACAGGAACACGACGCCGCTGCCGCCGACACGGTTAAACTGTTGAAAGAAAATGTATCGGTTTATTTCCACGGCTTTTATTCCGAGCAATTACGCGAAATGTGGTTCCAATTTCAGTATTTTGATTGAAAGGCGAAGCTTATTTTGAAATGTAGTAAAAATATCACAGTTTAATAGCGTTTGGGAAGAACAAAGATGTGGAGCCGACCTGAGAAGTTGATTTACGTAAAAGCATTGACAAACAGCTGTCGATAAAACATTCTGGCTGTTCGGACTACAATGTTGAACACGTCTTGTCTACACAAATATAGGCAGAATAAAAAAAATGTATTTGAAGCCACCGTCTCGCGTCTCGCGGCACCTTTGAATATCTTATTGGTTGGAGCGGACGCGCGACGCCGGGCAGCCCGCCGGAGCACGCGCGACCCATACTTGATTTATCACTCCATTGTTGCGGTGCGACGACCCACCCTCTCCGGATAAGGCTAAACATTCAATTGCCGGAACGCTCCCGAAACGATTTGTTCCTTCCATACGATCGATTGACTTTTTTCCGGTCACTTTTACCGACGGCTAAGTGGATCCAGGGAAGTGTTCACAAATTTTCTTCTTATAAAACTCAGGCGACTGTGATGGGATTGAACCTCCTTTTGTTAAGACCCTTTCTTCTTTTACGACAGCGATTTTATGCCCGTGATATGAAACAGAGTCTCTAAACATAGTCGCTGTTGTATGTTTACCATAGAATTTTATTTTATGGCAGATAGTTATAGCCTCATATGTCGTAATTCATTTTAAAATGACCGGTGGTGGATGCTAAGACACGTGTGTTTTAGCAGCATTTGCAGTCAGTCTGAAAGGCCATTCTGCTAGGATTGAAGAGACAATGCCACTTAGATTGCGTCCGTCGTAAACGGCTCGGTTACCCAGCTAGTTTTATTGAGCCATTCTCTCGCTCGCTCGTAAATATCCCCAAGTAATTACTTACCATTTCCTCTTAAACACTCCGGGTTTGTTGCAGTAAATAAATAAAAGTCTTCTCAGAAGTTACTCGCTTCCACGCTTTAAGCACTGGAAATTTTCTCTCTGAGCGCAGTCAAGAAGCTTTGCTATTTGAAATGGTGTCTCTCTGTTCGTTCCGCTTATCGACTTTTTGTTCTCATGTTAAACATTTCCATTACGTGCAGAGTTAACGGCAATATTTGTTTAAAGGCTTAATTATAGGCTATTCGTTTCAGAAACGAGGTTTACACAGGCAGGTTTGTGGTAGCGCTCGACAACATGCAACTTTTAATAGAACCCATTTCCTGCGCTGTAAGCTTTCTGCGAATGCAGCGATCAACTAACTGCCAGCTTTGCTCGACTCAATCGGAATTTACGCTCATTCCCTCCGCATCAGCCACTTACGTTACGGCCACTAACGCTCGCATATTTTACCCGAGTTTAGATTACACAGATAAAATGAATAGATAATAACGCGGTGCGAACATGAACCAGAATCAACTAAGCTGATTCATACTTCCGTTTTTATTGCTCATAATATTTACGTTATATCCTTATTACTGTTCGCAAAAGGATAAGCAGTAAATAACGTATTAATAGAGTCATAACTGTACAAGTGGTTAGCATATTTACATTATTTATACGATTTGTATTTAATATGTATCGATGGCGTCTTATCGGTTCTGTAGGATAATGTTTATGTGTCATACGCGTTTTCATCTTGGAACAAAAAGGCTGTGGGCGGTTATTGTGTGCGGTTGGAACAATGGTCTCGTGGAGTTAGAATGCTAATAAGCACATAATCCGGGGCGTCGGGTCGAGAGAGGCGAGACGACTTCGCTGCGGCCAACTCTAAGCTGCGAATGATCCGCTTCCGTGACACCACTATTGTGTACGGCGCTAGTTTAACCGTTATGCCACTATTAGAGGCATCTCTACCCTCGTGTAAATCATTCCCGGCCGTGTGACGCTTTCGCCGTACCTTTTTCCGACCCCGCGACCCTCCCACGCAAACCTGCCTGCCTTCCTGTCAGGAACAGGTAAACTCTAATAAATTACAAAGTGCCCACTAATTAACTACACGGAGACTACAGCAATTTATCCAATTGCTTAATTACGCTGAAATTGCCGCAACAATTAAAGAATTAATTAAAATTACTGTGTTATTTTAGAGTATTATTTTGGACTGGAAACACAATGTTAATAATTATTTTTCTTTGTTACAGGCGAGCCCTGAGAATAGCAGAAATGTCTCCCCGAGGTATCACGATGCGTCGATGGAAGATGTAAGTGTGAAGTATTCATTAAAAGAATTATTTAATATCTTAAATAAGTTTGTAAATTCCATATAAAAAGTAGCGTAAAATTGCCGACATAATTATGGCCGGCTTACAGAGTTTCCTATTTACAAAAGTCAATATTCATTGCATTTCGTAGTAAACTTTTGCACTGAACGATTAAGTAGTCCATCTGGACGCTATCCAAGAACTAAGAACTAGATTTGAGTTACGTTTGTAATTAATTGCGTTTGGTAGTTTGGACATGAAGCGACAAATAGTTACACTTCGACGAACGCCCGTAGAGAAGTCCGAACAGCGAAAGAAATTCTGGCGAAACTACGCTACCCTTCAAGATTTATAAGAGAAGAGTGAAATACCTACGTTTGGTTAGTGGAAGAAGTTGAAAATGTTTACAGCGATCGGTGAACACTATTTAGAAAAAAAACTTGTGTAGGTATTAAAATAAGTATCTTGTAGATCAGTTCAAACTTTGAGTTTCTTACTTCTGAACACTTATAAAACCGCTGTGAATGTAGCCCTGGGAGTGATTACCTATTGGGATTTGTTGATCGTAGATGAGTTTGATTGAAGTATGGTAGTTAATGCATAGTTATATAGGGTTACATTTAATTAAGTACAAATCTCTTGAGGGTATGATCTAATCACAAAACTGAACAACTTTTGTTTGAAACTTTTCTTCAAAATGTGAAAAAATATTTTGGACCTCCCATACAAAAATGCCGAAAAAGTGTGTCACTTAGTATGGGAGGTCCATTTTTTTTTTCATGTTTCGAAGAAAAGTTTCTTACAAAAGTTGTTCAGTTTTGTGAGTAGATTACACCTTCAAGAGATTTGTACTTAATGAAATGTAACCGTATAGAGTAGTAGTTCTGCGCTTTGCGAGTAATTTACGTTTGATAGCAGCGTTATTTGGTTTATTTTCAGGTATCGGATGCAAACGCTCTGTTCCGGGTAGCAGGGGCGGGGGCGGCAGCGGCGGCGGGGGCTGGCGGCAAGAACGAATTGGTGGCGCGCGGCGGCAGCGGCGGCGCGCTCGCTCTGTCGCGGGCGCCCGTCGGCGGCAGCGCCAGCCCCGCGCCCGCGCCGCTGCCGCAGCCCGCGCCCTCGCCCGCGCCCGCCGCGCTGCCGCCGCCAGCCCTGCCGCCGCCCACCTTCCGCGCCGACACGCCGCATCGCAACAACGGCGCGCACATCCCCGCACTCGACGGACACGCCGCCACGCAGATCCCCGCGCGGCCCGTCGGCGCCGCCGGGCCCGACACGCCCGAGCGCCCGGCCAGCAACAACAAGCTGCAGCCGGGCGCGCGCGCCGCCGCCGACAGCCCGACGCCCGCGCCGCCGGCGCCGCCGGCCCCCTCGCCGCTCTTCCCCTCCCCGCACACCGCGTACCAGGCGCACGCCGCCGCCGCGCTGCCCGACTACCGCCACACCAACCACGAGACGCGGACCGACCGGCCCGACGCGCCGCCCGCGCCGCTCGACCTGCACTCGGCGCGCCCGCCGCACCTGCCCGCCAACGCGGCGCAGGCGCACGCTAGTCTCCCGAAGGGTACGCCTCACTCCCAACCGCACCCCGTGGCCGCCGGCCAGGACGTGCGGCCGGCTCCCGGCGCCGCCGCCGCGCACCCCTCCGCTCCTACCTCGTTCCCGAGCCGCGTCAACGGCGCGCCCGCGGGCGCCGGCGCCGGCCCGCTCGCGCCGCCCGCCAACCCCACCTGTCTTCCGAGTCAACCGCTGCCCGGCCGGCCCGTCTCCCCGGCCGCTTCCTCCCGCCCCTACCCCGCTCCCCCGATC